>CM051351.1:44476672-46876672 GCA_028015215.1 Gynostemma pentaphyllum | reverse complement strand
GTGGGGGACGATTTTGATGAAATTCAGCCGATCTTTGCTATATAACTAAAGGTCCCTCCACTTTGATCCTTTCAAGAGAAATTTGGATGTTGCTTCCAACCCAGGTTATGTGTTAGAATACGGATTGAAATTCTTGTTATAACCCACACAATTCATTGATTCTTGGGTAGGATGGACATCCCTCATACTAATGACCTTCTCCACTATTTTATTCAAAATGGTACAAGCCTCATTGTAAGTCTTAGAAAGAAACACACCTCCCGATGATGAATTCATTCTATCTCTAGTGTGAGAACACAATCTGTAAGGGCCCGAGGGTTTGACGTGGGGTAATTGAAATTTTAATTTTATTGGTATACTTTAATTAGTGAATAAAAGTGTGGAAAATTATTTTCTTTATGAATTTTGTTAATTGGTAATTAACCATAGTTTATTTAACAAAGGGTGGAGAATTTAATTAAAAGGGAAATTTTTAACCATGGTTAATTTAGTGAAAAGGGCTTGTTGGTAAAAGAAATAGGAAAAAGGGCCTAATTGTAATTTTAGGATGTGGAGGGTGCAAGGAGGAATTGTAGGAGGCGGAGGGGCTTAGTTGCAAATAGATTTTAGTTATTTATTTTAATTTTGTAAATTCAAAGTTTAAATAGTTGATTAAAGAAAAAAGAAAAAAAAAACAATACCTATCATCTTTTTCTCCTAAGGCCGAGGACCCCCCCCCCCCCCTCCCAATTTCTCCCCCATTGATGATAGTTCTCCTTCTTCTCCAAGCTTGCATGGTAGGTGAAAGCAACTAGGAACTTGTGGATTTAAGGTGGATTCATCATATTAGGAAGAATCAAGCAAGATCTAAGTGGTTTTAGGCAAGATCAAGGTAAGGATTTTAAGTTAGGCTTTGAAGTTTTGATAGTTTTCCATGGATGATGTTGTAAGGTTTCTTAGTTGTCTTTTAATGGTAATTGGGAGAGTATTTATCCATGCTTCAATTCTGGAAGTTGGCTTTGAAAAGTGATGAAGATTAAACTTAAGATTTGCTAAGTTAAGTTCAAGAAATTGGAAGTTGATTAAGAAATTGTAAAACCTCCATTAATGGTGAAACTTCAAGCTTTTGTATGTTCTTATTTTGAGTTTTTGGCTTGGATTTGTATAAGTATATATTCTGGAAATTGACTTAAGATTGATGGTTTTAAGCTTTAAGAAGCATGTTTAATAAAGTAAAGAGGAGATAAAGGCCATGGACAAATTCATGTTGGATGACACCTTAAAATGGCATTGTTTAGGAAAATTTAGCTTCTTTAAAGTATGATTTTACTTGGCTATTCTTTGAAGTTAATATTTCTGGAAAGTATGTGTGTTTATATATGTATAATCCACATGAAAAACAACTTGGAAAGGTAAGGAAAGGATTATTGAAAGGTTAACAAAATTTGCCTAAAAAGCTAGTTTTACACTTAGCTTTCTTTGAGTTTTTCTTGAGTAATTGTGTTAAGTTATCGATTCTGGAAATATTGGTTGTTAATATGTATATTTTATACATGAAAAACATTTGGAAAGCCCATTTGGATGAATCTTGGGTTAGTTTTCATTTTGGCCAAAAATAGTGACAATTTGACTAGTTTTAAGCATTTTGTTACTAACTTTATTGGAGGTTTGTTGATAGCATCATGGGCTGAGTTATATGTGATATATGACCTCTAAGTATTGTGTAGGGTGTTTCATGTAGGACAAGGATCAAGATCAAGTTCCGAGTTTAAACAAAAAGGTGAGAACATAAAGAATCAGAAGGGTGATCGGTGTGTTGTTTCAAGCGTTAACCAAGTTGCCTTGGAATGTGGTTGTGGATATTGTGGAAGTTTTTGGTGGTGTGGATTGTTAGAGTTGTGAATCAAAGAGGATGGTGGATGTTGATATTGATCTTGGCAAAGGCTATAAAGGGGCCGAACATTAGTTAACTAAAAACCGGTTTTTGTTTTGAGTAGTTGATCTTACAAGCATGTCTACTTGCTTTATACTTGTGTTTAAGTTTATAATGAGTTATATTCTGATTTGGGAACATGATTAAGCCTATTTGATGCAATTCCCATTTATGTTAGGTGGTTAGAGATTGTTGTATTTAAAGAAGAAAATGTGAATATGGTTCATGACTTTGCATGAGTAATGTGCATTGTTTGGCTAATGTATGTGTTATATGTTAACTTGAAAGTTGTTCCACCTATGTTGTTAAACCAATATTTTGATAAACCATATTGTATAAAGAAAGTATGCAAAATTCACTTCACGTCATTACATACCATTCATGCATTCCATTTGTTCGTATTATGGCCATGGGGTCGTAACCCGTGTGTCGGTGTATGGGTGTTAGACGATACACAAGGTTACCGTGGCGGAGAGGGAAAAGGAGGAAAGGGGAAAGTAGAGAAGTCTTGAAATGTTAAATGTGAAAGACTTGGTTGCTTGAATTTGTTGAGGTAAGTTGAGTTTGAAATGAGCTTCGGCTAGGATGTTGTAAAATGAGCCTGGCTCGGATGATGAAAAGAGCTACGGCTCGAGAATTGTGAAATGATCTTGTGATTTGGGGCGTATTATGACGCCGGGTTTATGATGATGTGTTCTATGAGATTGAAAAGAATGGTAAATGTGAAAGGTAAGTTGTGATAGCGATCGATGAGGGTTCGTGATCGAAGACTTGAGATTTTGAAAGTACATATACATGTTGCCATTGTTATACCATTCTTATACTTTAAGCATGTTCTTACTTTCTTCCATGCATTCATTATATTCATATCGTATCACCGTTCATACTCTTTTGTTTTCACTGAGTGTCATGCTCAAAGGTGCTCTAAATCACCTTTCAGGTAATGCTCGAGGTCGAGGGCGAGGAGCGGCAGGTGGTGCTCGTTGATGGCTCGAGATGCGGCTTTTGGATGGCTTGAGACATGCGAGCCAGGGTCGATTTGGGAAATGTTCGTGGATAAATAACCAAATGTCTAGGGTTTTGTTTTGAAACTTATGTACTTATGACTATTTTGTTTTAATCTTGAAAGTGGTGCACCCGTACTTTGTTTTACTCGTACTTGGATTTTTCTGAACCGGCCGACGAGCCGTTGTTATTGTTATTAATATATAAACAGGTTGATGTATTCACTTTGGGTTTAAGAATTTACGTATACATCATGCCGAATTTTCAATGATTTATTAAGACTTGTGTTGTTTAAAGATTGAATTTTACGCTTCCGCTATGTGCTCGCGTCCTAGGCTTATTTTAATAAGTCGGGTCGTCACACAATCTATTATAGAAAATTTACATCGAAATCTTATACGAGATTCTTGTTAGGAATTGGGATTAATTAGTAAAAGCATACGGAAATTAAAAAAATTTGTGAAAAAAGACTACCCTAGAAAATATTTAGTAAAAACATCCTGTTTTGACCGGTCAAAGTTTGAATACGTAGTCAAAGACTACGTATCCGACGTGGCTGGTTGGCCAGACAGGCTGATGGGTGGGTACACGTGGGATGCGTAGTCCATGACTACGCATCCAATGCAAGGAATGCGTAGTCAAGGACTACGCATTCTTTGAAAATTAAAAAAAAAAAAACCAATTTCGCCTTAAATTGAGCCGACTATTTGCCAGCGTGTCTTTTTTCTGTTTTTTTCTCTCCGAGGAAAACGGTGATAATTATATTCGTTTTTTCTTCATATTTTATTTTTCAAAAGTAAAATGTTTTCTTTTCCCGGTAAAGTTTTGTAGTCTTTTTATTATGAATATTTATAAAATGTTTTACCTATTTAAAAATTAACAAGATGTAGATGTAGAAAATTTTTCAAACAGTATTATTAATTTAATATTTTAAAAATAATTGAAAGTGTGAAAATATAGTACAAGGCATTTTTTTTATGATTATAATTTATAGCCATGTAATATCAATGAATATTAAGTAGATTGATTATCATTTATCATAAATATTACAATTAATCCACGATTAATTTTTTGTTTAAAAAATAATATTATATACATTTTTTCTAATCATGAAAATATTTTTAAATTCTCTAATAGAAGATATTTAGGTATAAACCAATCATAAAATTTATTTTAACTCTCTTACGTGTCTCGTTTTTATGTGATAAAATATATTAATTATAATAAATTTATGAGGCTCTACTTGATAAATAGATGTGTTTCACTGATGTTCTATTCTAATTAAGACGGTATTAAAATATTTTCCTTATTTATAAATATATTTTACTAAACTTATTAGCCATTTTGATGAATGTAATTAAAATACTATGAATGGAAAATAAACATGACTTTAGCCAACAAAAACAAATGACGAATGATTGCTTTAAATATGCGTTGAAGAAAATACGTAGCCGTAAAAGGCATTAATCATGAGAGTAGATTTATTTGGCTAAGCTTCTTTTTTTAGTTGACGTTCCACAATTTCTGTGAGAGATGAAATCGATGTTCCACAATTTCGGCTCAATTTAAGGCGAAATTGGGTTTTTTTTTTTTTTTATAAATTTTCAAAGAATGCGTAGTCCTTCCTTGCATTGGATGTGTAGTCATGGACTACGCATCCCACGTTTACCCACCCATCAGTCTGTCTGGCCAGCCAACCTGCCACGTCAGCATGCCACGTCGGATATGTAGTCTTTGACTACGTATTCGAACTTTGACCGGTCAAAACAGGATGTTTTTACTAAATATTTTCTAGGGTAGTCTTTTTTCCCAAATTTTTTTTAATTTCTAGATGCTTTTACTAATTAATCCTTAGAAATGGTATCCTAGAACTTGTAATTATTTAACTTATATAATTTATTTTGAATGAATAAACTAAATTTCTTTTGGGCTTGGGCTTATCTAATCTTCCCCAAAATAGCTCCAAGATATGTGGCAAGATAATATCAAAGATTCCTCCACGTGGGTGAGCTGAAACTTTGTTTTAAACAAAATTTATAGGGTAAAAAAATGCCGCTACAAAACTGGAAAACCCGCTTCTTGTAAAATTTCCTATAATGAAAACAACTCCTCATTAAACCCCTTTTTCACACAATCAATTTGAACTAAAATATTGAAAACTTAAAACGAGTTCAAATCGATCTAAAAACATCCACATATTCTTATGAGATGCTCAAATTAGAATGAATGTATTTTTATACTTAAAGTATGTGAATATAAGAAATACATCACTCAAGTTTTCAATTAAATAACTTAAAATTAAGACCGAATAACTCTATTAGAGCTAACTTCAAACAGCCTGATTGCACTATTCAATGACCAAACTATAGAAGTCTGCATGGTGTAAGTGAATGATAGGGTCCCAAATCCAAAAACTCACTAAAAACGACCATGGCAGGATAAATAAATCAATGTGTTTAAGTCTTAATGGCCCCACATTCAATTTTTGCCATGAAACTCATCAGTGTTGTGCTTTGTATAGGGAGCTGTAAACCTGTCAATTCACTTTTTTTTTTACTAATTAATAACATATATATATATATATATATATATATATATGTATATAATACTCTTGGAAGGAAAACACATTGACAATGGAAAAACATACATAGCATTTGAATATAAATGATAAAGCCCAAAGTCAAGGTCTTTAATAAAGTTTCATATAAGTATTGGTCTAAAAAATGGAAAACCAAAGTTTAGAAATTAATAATTTATTGGATTACAATCGACAGGGGATATTTTTAAGGAAAAAATAAAAATTAAAAAAAATCTAGATTTTTTAAAATGTTGCCTCAGTTGTTGCTCATCCTTTCACCATAAAAACAAAGAATTCAAAAGGTTATTCTAATATTTATATAACACTTATCGGGAGTTTGAACCCTTTAGTGTTAATCTAGATTTTAAGGTGCAACTTTTTTACAACAATTATATAATATATATAATGTAAATCTACCAAACATTGATTGAATGTGGCTCTCTAGTAACTATGGAATATAAATTAAAAGTTAGCATCAAATGTGAACATAATAGGTAGTAATTATTAATTTAAGAGTATGATTAATTAAAGATCGCATAAAATTATATATATGAAATTTAGTACAAATCTATAAAAAAAATTAGGGTAAAATACTATTTTAGTCTCTAACTTTCACTTAGGTTTCATTTTCGCCCCTAAACTTTTATAAGTGATATTTTTCGTCCCTGAACTTTACGATCCATTCTATTTTAGTCCTTTCGTCTGGGACACTGACGAATGACTTTTGTGGCATGTAACTAATTATGTGACATTATATAAATATACAGTGAGGTTAAATGACGTTGTAAAACGAGTATACCGTAAGGTTTAAAACTACAATTAAGGAGTGATGAGTTAACCTTCATTGTATATCCATTTTTCCTCGTCATTTAATCTCATTGTATATTTCTATGATGTCACATCAACAATTACATGTCATATAAACCCTCCACTAGTGTCCTAGACAAAAAAAAAACATAAACGGAATGACTAAAATAAAACGAATCGTAAAATTAAAGGACGAAAAATGATAATTTTTTGAAAGTTTAGGGACGAAAATAAAAACGAAGTAAAAATTAAAGGATTAAAATGATATTTTATATATATTAAAAAAACTAGAAAATTGAATGAAAAGAAGTAATGATGCAAACCGATCATTCCTCACTCTAGAAATAAAATATATATTTTTTTTTTGCTATAGTTAAGAGATCAGACTGACCAATTTAATATTTGAGCTGTAGATTTCTTCTCATGAAGTCTCCCATTTTATTCCTTTTCGGAATTAGATCTACATGAGAGTTGTGCATGAAAGAAATAAATCACAAAAAATTAACTATAACCCAAAAAATGATTAATTTACTAGTGATAAACTAACTTCAGTAACCCTATATAAAGATTTAAAAAAAAAAGAAAAAAAAACTAAATTTTGATTTATTAGAATTGTTTAATAAAAGAAATAAAACCACATACCTCCTCTTTGAATAAGTTATATATACTATCACCATAACCATCCTCCTCCCAAAGTAGTTGGATAGTGGCATTAATGTTGCCTGCCCAAAACTCTTCTGGCTCTTTCCTTGAATTCCAATAGTTTTCAAATATATTTGATTTCAATAGAGGTGCACACACAATTCTAAGAGAGAACATCTTCATTTCAGGGCATTGCTGGATAGCTAAAATTCTCAGGGACGGAAATCGAATGATGTTCATTTTGCCGCCTTTCGAAACATTCTCAAATCGGGTAGATCGTAAAGCTTCTAAATTTCCAATTCGGCAAAAACGAACTCATCCTCTTCTCTTTCATCCTCCGTTTCTGTGAATACCGTAGTCATACACTTACATTCACATAAACTCATTGTTTTAAGAGACACCAAGGTTTTAGCCACAGAAGAGCTAAACAAGTTTCTCAATCCATGACATTTATTTACGGTGAGTTCATTCAAGCTTTGAAAAGAGAATGAAGTCGATATCGTCAGCGTTTTTAATCCGTCGCAATTTCCTACGTTGACAACTTCTAAATTATCAAATAATGGTTGGATCATTTGAGAGCTCTCTTTCCATATATGCAAAAGCTTTGGCATTCCTCTCAAATATAGTCTTTTCAAAGGTGTAGAATAAATTCTACTATGATGATTCTCTTCGTTACCGAAAGCGATATGGTAAGAAAATATTTCTACCAAGGATCCCTTATGCATTTCTAGGGTTTCAAGACCGTATAATAATCGATGAAATGTTGACGAAAAATGAGTCGATTTATACTCATGGAAGTAGTTCAATTTTGAAACTCTATGTGTAGGATGTAACGCCCTTGAATGATTGGGATGACATAATTCTCTATCCACTTTTTTCCCATCTAATTCCATCTTTTTCAATCTAATAAATGCATCCTAAAAAAAATATAAGATTTAATAAGATTAAAGACTAAATTAAATTAATTTTAGGGTATTATTGTAACGACCCGCTTTCTGTTAAATTCTTTAAAATCAAATGCATGGCGGAAGACTCGATTTTTAAAGAAAAACGGCATGGGTTCGTTTAAAAATCGAATAACCAAAACCTGTTTTACAACCCAAATTCAGAGAAAGCTATAAATCGGGAATGCGCATTCCAAAAGAGAATTTAATCATAAAACAAAGACATACTTCACACAACTACCCTTCCGGGCTAAAAAAGACATAAGTATAGAAAATGGAAATAATTTACAAGCATTTCTACGAATGCTAAACAAAATGTGTTTTAACATTGTCCGTACACCATCTCGACAAGTCACGCGGCACCACGTCCTCTACCACGCTTTTTAGCTCGGGTTTACCTGAAAATTTGTAAGTGTAGCAACATTAGCATAAAAATGCTAGTGAGAGTAAAACAAAAGCAAGTAATCCTATGAACAAAATTTCATACCCGAAATTGTGTCCAAAGGCCTATAATGCTCATTACTACCCATAGTTTCCTTACGCATACTTGACATTACCAGCCGCAGTTGGTGTAGTCCAGAAGGTATAATTGCTTTTAATTTCAATCTAATTTATGATTTTCTCACCTCCTTTCTTCCTCTTGATCTTTTTTGTTGATGAATCTTATTTACAAAACTTATCATTAGAAAATTTAAATTATTTAACCTCCACAACTCAAACTGTTTACGATCAAATTGGTCATTAATTAAAAGGTATTTAACCTCCACAACTGAAATTGTTTCTTTCTCTTATTTTTTAGAGCATACCCAAGTCATGAATTTATGTTAATTTATCAGTCACAACTAGCTGCAGCTAGGCAAATACATGGATCTCATGCTGTTTTTCCCGGTAACCGATTCGGAATTCGACGGGATCATATATTGGAGGATTCTTACAATCAGATGAGTGCATTGTTTGTAGATGATCTTCGAGGATCGGTAATTTTAGGTTTCCTCAGTTTTATGAAAAACTAGCGCTTAGAAATCATGGTTGTTCTTCGTTTCTTCTCCCTTCCACTGTGAACTGATTGTTCTTTTTTCCTGTGTTTTATAGTCGTAGAATTTCTTATAGCTGTTTATTGAGTTTTTTCTCGTCTGTGTTGGATCAATTACTCTACACATTCTTGTGTCTTTTGTTAATGAATTTGGAGTAGAGGAGGCCGGAATTGATGGTGGTGGTATTTTTAAAGATTTCATGGAAAACATTACACGTGCAACCTTTGATGTTGAGTATGGTTTATTTAAGGTCATTGCTTGTGATGTTTTTGTAAATATTATCATGGTTTGTTATCATGTGAAGTTTTCTAAGAATAAAAATCACAATAAATTGTTATATAATTTTTTGGAATTCGATTTTATATTTTCAATAATATTTAAGTACTTGTTAAACCATTTTACTTATTTGCATAATTTTATGCTTGGTCATCCAAGAGATAGCTGGTCACTTGCTTTACCCAAATATACTTGTAGCAGTTCTATTACTTGAACAATAACTTTTATAGTTATAGCTCTTAGATAACTAATTACTTTTTTTTACATGATTTGCTCATATAATCTAGTATTATGGCTCCCATAATTACTTTTCTTTACATGATTTGCTCATATAATCTAGTATTATAGCTCTTAGATATGCATTTATATTTCTTGGAAGATTTTTATAATATTGATTTAATTACTTTTTTAAAAAACACCCTCTAGCTTCTGTCATCCTCGTACAAAATTAGTCTTTATTCTGCACATCTTAAATTTTCATATTTGCCAAATTTAGTATGCTCATTTGGCCATAAAGAGATAAAAAAAAGGCTTTATTGTTATTGTTGTATTTGTTAGGAATGGTGTCCTAGAACTTGTAATTACTTAATAATAATAATTTATTAAGAATAAATTAAATAAATAAACATAAGTTCTTTATATTATCTAGATTGATTCAATTAATGATATTAGGAATATATGGAAATATATAAATATCAAACATTCAAATAGTAAACCCTAAGTTACTCTTATGAAATCACGACTTAGTATGTGAGTCATACAAGAGGATTAAAGCCGAGATGAGTAACTTAAACGTGTCTACAGTAAACAGATAACGTTTGGGAACCTTATCCTGGTAACACTGTTGATAGCTTCACATTTTGTTTATAGACAAATGATCGAATCCTGATCATTCATGTGGGAGACATGAAATGGAAGTATCATATGCAATGTTGATTGTATAAGACAGGACCACGATGTTCGATCAAATTTCTCATTAGTACCGTTTACGAGAAATAATCGAATATCAAACTAAGTTTATCAACCATGATAGATCTCAATCCTGAGTGAAATGCGGGCTCCTATTTGTGGAGTTATGTTCTTTGATTCACATAGTTGAGAGCGATCTGTAAGAACGCTCAATACACTCCTGTTTTGGGAACATGACTAGATAAGTAGCTGGGAACTCATTTTCACGAGATAGAATTCATAACTTTCCTATAAATTAACGGTATCAGTGCGATACCTAAACATTTTAGGAACTTTAGGAAACTCCCTTGATGTACTGATTCGAGACATGAACAAGTGACGTCACGACTTCTATTGATTACAGAAGTATCTTATCTCTAGTTCGACTAAAAATAAAGTTCATTGGAGAATCAGCGGGAACACAAGGATAAAGCGGTAATTACAGGGGCAAAACGGTAAATTTATCCGCCTGTAATTATGAGGGTTCCACGTGAAGGATATATCACAGATATAAATAAAGATAAACTAAATGGACATAACTCATCTATAGTGAGGGGAGTTCAACTATGAATCTATAGTGGAATTATTCATAGTTAGATAATAAGTAATTAACTGATTATGTGTTAATCACTTAATTGACTAATTATTAAGCCGATGATCTATAGGTCCATCGGGTCCCTATGCTAGCCCAAATATCGTAGTCGCGAAATCAAGTAGAAAAAATAGAAATTTAAAGTAAAGTGAATTACTCAAAATGGGCAATATTAATTGTTTAAATATTGAGTATATTTAAACGGTAATTAATATAAACATTATTAATTGTTTAAATAATGAGTTTATTTAAACATGAAATTAATAATGAAATATTATTAATTATACATTATTAATTATTTAAATATTGAGTATATTTAAATGGTAATTAATAATTTGAAATTAATTAACAATTATTAATTGTTTAAATAATTATATTTAAAAGGAAATTAATAATTAAAATGAATTAAATTGGATAATATTTAGTCGGGAGAAAATATTAATATTATTAATTGTTTAAATAAAATATTTTATTTAAATGGTAATTAATAAATAAATTAATTAAGTTGGACTTATTAATTTAAGAGAGAATTTCAAGTCCAATTGGATTAATGAACCCAATTGGAATTGGCCCAAAATAATTAATTAAATAAATTTTATTTATTTATTATTTTATGATGATAAAATCGGCCATGACATGTATTTTGAGGAGATAATTGTTTGAATTATATCCTAAAATAATTACATAGATTTATTTACCCAAGATAAATAAAAATAAAGAAAATATAATAATCTCTTATTTATCCATGGCATTTTCGAAATTGCTAGATAAAGGAAAGAGATAATCTTTTTTCTTTTTGTATTTATCTCTATAGATTAATCCTAATGTGATTAGGATTCCTATTTTTCTATAAATAGGAGGGTTGGGTCATTCATAAATCACACAATTCAATTCCATAAAAAGTTGGAACGCTCTCTTCCCTTCTTCCCCCTCATAGCCGAAATTCCCTAGTCATCATTGGGAAGAAAATATTTTTCTTCTTCCCAATTTCTTCTTAAGTTCGATCCCACAATCGGATTTCGTTTGATCGATCGGGATATAGCGTAGAAGATCCGGTGTTGCTGAGGATTTGATGCTGTAAAGAAACCTCCAACCGATTCTCCATATTTTACTCAATGTAAGTAAAGGGTTTTAATTTTCGAAAAACGAGCATGAATCTACATGTTTTTATCACAAATTGCATGATATTAATAGATCCTAAATTAAGTGTTAATTTGTGTTACTAAATAAATTCCGCTAATTTAGTAAATCATCCCTTCAGTATTTTGCACTGTAGTTTTTTATATTTTCCATATATAGTGTTTGCTGATTGATGTCGATTATTGCTCTTGCACTTTATCAAGGAAAAAAAATATTGCATTAGCTAGTGAGGGAGTAAGTGGTTAGTTCTTTCGTACCTATTACTGTTTCTCTCAGTGTATTTTATTTAGTTCTTTTGCTTAGTTCTTTGGTTCTTGTTTAGTTGTTTCTCTACCATAGACTTGTTTTAGTTTGCAGTTGAAGTGATTATTTCCCTCACTTTTATGGTTGTAGAATCCTTCCATTTTCTGATTGCATGTGTAATTTTGCTGACTTTTTAAAATTTATTTGGTAAGATTACATGTGTACGTTGTTAAAAAAATTTTGTTATGCCCCTACACTATTTGTGTATTTGAAAATTAAACATGACTACCTTAATGAAAACAAAAGTTTCGGGTTAGTTTATGTCAATGTTTCATCCTTACATTCCTTTTTAGATTCACTATGCAATTTTAAAAGAGAACGTTTATGTTTTCATTGATATGGATATATTTCAATTAGGATGAATAAAATTTAACTAAAGGGTCTAGTGTTATCAAACTTACTCTGGAACAAATTTTTTTCATTGCTCTACCTTAATTTGTTACATCTTAGTAATAAGTAGATATCTCAAGTATAGATGTTTTCATGGATAAAGTCATTGTGTGAATGAAAAAGACATTGAGCTACTTTATAGTTAATAATCTAGAGTGCTTTTATGCTTGGCTTGTGAATCTTTCTTTCTTTTTTTTTTAGTGAGAACTTGATTTAACATACTTTTTGTTGTTGATCAGCAGTTTTAACAATCAAATGAGAAGTTGGAGCACAGAAGAGGGGAGATGAAAGCGAAGTCAGTGAGTTGGTTATTAGAATTTTGATAGGAGTGGTGATTGAAGTTCTTTTAGCAATTGTTGTTTTATTGTCTAAGTATGATGTAATTTAATTTTTTGTTTAAAAATAGGGTAAAATGCAAATAAGACCCCTGTGGTCTTTTCAAAATGCATGAACACCCCCTGTACTTTGAAAATGGCAAATCGCACCCCTGTGATTCCAATTTTTTCAATCAGATCTCTCCCCTTCAATGTCAATAATTTTCTTTTAGCCACAACTTCTTCGTTTGAACTCCGATTTGGACGATTCAAGATGTTTTGGAATCCTCATTTTAGGCTCTACATAAATGTCACTTCGAAACTTTGAAATCATTAATAAATAAAAGATTTTATTAACATCGAAACACTAGGTATGATTGACATCGTTAACTCTTTTGGTTATTGATGATTTCAAAGTTTCGAAGTGACGATTATGTAAAGCTGGAAATGAGGATTCCAAAACATCTTGAATAATCCAAATTTGAGTTCAAACGAAGAAGTTATGGCTAAAAGAATATTATTGACATTGAAGGGGAGGGGTCTGATTGAAAAAAATTGGAACCACAGGGGTGCGATTTGCCATTTTCAAAGTACAGGGGGTGTTCATGCATTTTGAAAAGACCACAGGGGTCTTATTTGCATTTTACCCTTAAAAATTTTGTAATTTCATGTAGGCATTTAGTGATTTTTTAATTTTTATTGTAATATTTTATTTAAATTTGATAGGTGTATTAAAAATATTATTTGAAATCAATTAATTAAAAAAAATATTTTTTTTCTCAAATTTTAGACAAAAGGTGACGGTTTTTCCCCGTCACCTATACCAGTGTCACCTATTCGAAAAGGTGACGGGGAAAAAACGTCACCTATTTGAATAGATGACGTTCTTTTGGCGACACCTATTTGAATAGGTGACGGTCTTTTGGCGTCACCTATTCGAATAGGTGATGGTTTTTTTTGGACGTCACCTATTTAAATAGGTGACACTGCCATAGGTGACGGTCAAGAAACCGTCACCTATTCCCGAATTTCTTATAGTGGTACCATATCACAAATCATTGCACCATGATACGTATGGATCCGAATCAACATACTATCATGTGCCGTGTCACAAATCATAGTACCATGGTACGTATGAATCCGAATCAACATACTACCATGTACCATATCACAAATCATCGCACCATGATACGTATGGATCCGAATCAACATACTATCATGTGCCGTGTCACAAATCATAGTACCATGGTACGTATGGATCCGAATCAATATACTACCATGTACCATATCACAAATCATCGCACCATGATACGTATGGATCCGAATCAACATACTATCATGTGCCGTGTCACGAAAGGTTAAGCTCCCTAATAAGTTAGTTAATCTCAAAGAATCCTACTAAGTTATTAAGAAACCTAACTAACTAGATTACACGAGTTATCACTCAAGTGTATCTTCTAACAACCTTAACTTCCAAACCAATCAAAGTACTTTCATTTCCACTTTCATCTAACATCTCCAATTCACTTTGCAATACTTCCAAACCACTCCGATATTTCCTTTTCATCGAACTCATTATAACTCCAAATTCTCTCCACTCACTTCCGAATTAAAGTCTCCAACCAAAACTTAATTCTAAGAAGTTATTTCCCTCTTTACCTCGATAAACAATAACATAACGAAACTCAATTCATAAAACCACCAACTTTCGCTTTAAACTCACCTTGGCTTGTAGAAAAGCTCCGATCTATCCGAGGTTGCAAACCCACGATCAAATCACAATCCTAACAATCGAGGTTTTCGCTCGTTTTCTCGAGGCCTTAAGCTATGATAAAGTTTCTAAAATTTGATGTGAAGCTGGTGGGCATGTGACAGCCGGACCCTATGAGAGCGGGGAGTGATCGCCGGTGCAATTAGTAGGCACGGACAAGGAGCGGCTCCTGGCAGGCTTCTAGGCGAAGGGCCACATGGATGAACCGACTTCACATCCGAATGAGAGGGATTCTGAGACTATACTGGTATGGGACGGTATAGTTGAGGAGAGCTTAATAAGATTAATAGGTACTACCTATACTAACAGGTTAACCTTCCTTTTCGGTGGCTCAATCGTAAGGAACTCCATAGTTAAGCGTGCTTGGCTTGGAGCAATCCCAGGTTGGGTGACCACCTGCTTATGTCAGGTTGCATGTGAGTGAGGACAAAACATGCTGGAAGGACTCGTGTTAGTTTGTGGGGACAGTCATTAATCTTAAGAGCAAATCCGGGTTGTTACAATTATCAACTTTTAACCTTACAACTTTTCAATGTTATCAATTTTAACTTTAAATTTTATAACTAGTTGCAAATTTAACCTACTATTAATAACATATTTGATTATTCGCACCAAATTTCATTAGTTTTCTAAAATTTAAGAAAAATTAGTCCACAATCTACATAAACAATTATTTAATACAAGAAAATAAACTCGATGAGTTTCCAATGGTCATGTGAACGAACTAAATGAATGAAAGAATAAAAACAATTAATGAGATTAAAGCCCAATCTTATGCCATTGATGAATATATTATACTATACACCAAAAAAATATATATATATATATACATACATACATATATATATATATATATATATATATATATATATATATATATATATATATATATATATATATATATATATATATATATATATCAATGATTAATTATTT
The DNA here is from genome assembly GCA_028015215.1 of Gynostemma pentaphyllum. NCBI lineage: Eukaryota > Viridiplantae > Streptophyta > Magnoliopsida > Cucurbitales > Cucurbitaceae > Gynostemma > Gynostemma pentaphyllum. The sequence continues at coordinate 46,861,080 of CM051351.1, read as the reverse complement.
AAAAGAGAAATGCAAAATCCACTAAATGAAAGAAAGAAGAATACATGCACAGAATCATCTACATTCAAAGATTGAAGATTTTTTGGAAGTTCCCTTGCTGAGGGTGGAAAAAAGGTTTTAAGTTTTGGACACCCAATTACTTCCATGGAGTTTAGATTTTGAAAATGATACATCCAATTAGGATCATTGCTCCACACCTTTTTCAAGCTTGGTAAATTACATAAATGTAATTTCTTAAGCTAATAGTCGATATCTCGCGGTCTTTGTCTCAATTAATTTCAAACACCTCTTCTACTGAATCACAATTTTGTATGTATAAATCCTTAAGCTCTTTCAGCACTCTCATCACGTTGGATGTGAAAATACTTTTTAGACTTTTACAATCATCCAACGTTATAAATTGAAGCTTGGACATATCTTCTATATTCAACCGGTTGTGCCATATCGTCTCTAAATTACGACGGAATATATTACCATCAACAGTAAATTTGGAAATGAAACCTGCATATATATTTACAAATTCACTATTAATTTTGGTGTGGTATTAAGAGTGATGTAATTTAAGCACACGTAAATTGATCGCTTACCGACGCCTTCGAGTACTCCGTCTCTGATTCTTCGATAGCGAAGATTTCATGAATTCCACAACCGTGTATAGATAAATATACAAGTTGGTGAAGATGTTTGATGAGAGAGGGTGGAAATAGTGTTTCAAGCTTTGGACACTTCACTAAATCAACACGTTTTAAACATTGAAATCCATATGTTTTTCATCGTTTCACCAATGAAAACACTTTTTAGGTTTTTAGAATGATTAAGATCAATTCTCTCAAGCTTGCTGAAGTTGTTTGCAATTTGAAGATCATGCCATACCATATTTTCTACATGATTAATTTGCACTTTCTTTAAATTAGGAAATGTAATCTACACAAAAAATAAAAATTGTTATAACATAAAATAAAAATTAATAAGATGACAAGTGAAGTGGGAAAAAGTGGGAGAGGGTGAGAGTGTATAACAATCAATAAAAAAAAAATTAATGAAAAAAAAAAGTTGATGATATTTAATATTCATATTTATTTTCAAATTATGATTTTTTTGTCTCCAATTCTTAAGAGAGAGTTTGGGTTGTCCTGACATTTCAATTTGCGTCTATTTATCCCTGAGTTTTTAAAAATAAGATTTATTTGATTCATAAAATTAATTTTCTATTCATCAATAAAACATATTCCTTTACTCTAATGGATAAAAAATTAATGTTAGAAACTAAATTGACATATTTATCAAAATTTCAAAGATGAAATAGATACCAATTGAAAATTCAAAATACTAAATCAGGCAGAAAGACTAAAAAAATGTATTTTTCCCTAAATAATATGATTTACACTCAATGCAGAAATATTGAATTACTGTTTTATTATTATACATAAAATTTTAATATTATATTCAAAACTAAAAACTGCTAGTGTTTTTTTTTAAATCAGCCATGAAGATAATATATTTTTAAGGGATGGAAATAATTAATATGAAACGAAAAGAATAATGAGATGCTGCACTAAGGAGGAAAATATATCAAATAATGAATCATATGGTAATTAATTTCCATTAGTAATATACTAGCTAGTTGAAGATTAATTAAGAGTAATAAAATTATAAAAAAAAAATCCATTAATTATAATATAAAATAAAAATCAATAAGATGAAAAGTGGGAGAAAGAGGAAGAGGGAGAGACAGCATAACAATCAATAAAACTTGTATAATATTTTGTGGTTTCAGTCCATAGGTTACCTATCTATTAATTTAGGGAAATTTTACAATATAACAAATTCGGATGCAACATTATAAATATATCATCGCTTAAAACTATTTGTAAATATAACAAATTTTACTACGTTAATTAGTGATATTAACATAGATTGATGTGTGAATATATACCTCAAAATTTGTTATATTTACTAATATTTTTAAAACTATGATATTTTTATAAATATTAGAGAAAAAAAAGGCTAAATTTCCAATCATCCCATTTATTTATTTATATATATTTTTTTTTAAATTAGACGATATTTAATATTCAATTAAATATAAAATTAAGGGTAATGAAGTAGATGTACCTGATTAGGAAAAGGTGTAATAGTGATAGAGTTGGCAAATAGAGATTGGTTTTCTTCTTCTTCTTCTTCTTCTTCTTCCACAATTTCATTGCTTTGGATTTTGATTAATCCTTCCGCTTTGAGTAATTTACCACAAAAGCTTTTCAATTCAGGTAAGAAATTCAACTTTAAATCTCTTAGTCGTCTGAAGTACATCTTATGATCTACGACTACCCCGTTATTTTCTATTACCACAATTGCTTCCATCATCCAACAACAGCTTATCTCAATCTTTTCAAGATTGAAAATGGGAATAAATACTTCATTTTATCGCAACTCAACACCTCGATCGTTCGCAAATTCTCGAAAACTTTGAAAGTTTTGAAACTAGTGTAGCCTTCAATTAATGTTTCTAATCTCTTGATATTCACAAGAATCAATTATTCCAAATTTGAGAAGCCATTAGGAGGTTGCTTTTAGTCATCCAGTTCACATATTAATATCATCCTCATTATTTTGAAGCCTCAACTCCCTCACATATGGAAAAACACTTTTACTTAATTCCATAATCATGTTTTTCACATGATCATCACCTTTAGCTTCTAAACTCACCACTTCACTTTTCTTCATTAAATTACTAACCCGTACTTCATTCAAAACAACATTTCTCAACTCTGTTTTTATATCCAACATTTTCTTTGTTGAAGAAGAAAATTCCCCCTGATTCTTACCAATAATAATTTGAAAGCTTTCCAATTCCAACTTGTTTAAGAATCGAATTTCCGGAAAGTATCTAACGTCTCGAATGCATAAATATACACAACTTAGGTGAGGTAAACAGTCAAATTCTGAAAGACAAGCATTTTTCTTCTCTGAATAATTCGATCCTCCCCATTTCCATCCATCGAAACCATGGTGTATATATATTTCCTCCAACTTTGTCATTCTTTAAATAACTCGAAATGGAATTTCCTTGAGTTTTTCACAATGTAAAAACTTCAATTGCTTGAGTTGTGACAATTGTCCCATACTCAAAGGTAACTTCATGATATCCGATCGAGAGAAATCAAGAATCTCTAGATTTTTTCAACTCACCAATTGACAATCGATTAACAACAATGTTCGAAGATTACTAAATAGTCGAGAGAAGATGATGATGATTGATGGCAAAAGCGAGAAACACATTCCTTCCAAGTGTAAAACTTTGAGTTTCCTCATTCCTTCAAAACAAGCTTGAGGAATTTCTAATATGTTTTCCCGATCATATTCCATATTTCTAACCAATGTCAACAACTCGAGTTTTGACAGACTCAATTTCTCAAAAAGATTTTGAAAATTCACACCATTCATGTAAATGGCAGTGTAATTTCCATGACTAGTCTCCTCCCCATCTTTCCATTTCCTCAACCCCTTCCCATAACTTAATGTACACATTTGATCATATTTTGACGCAATATAAATGGCAACATCACGAACCACGTCATGCATTTTAACACACTCCTGCCTATTAGATTTTTGAAGCAGACAAGAAGATTCAAGATCATCAATCATTGTTAAAATTTTGTCTCTTGTTGTCCCCAAATTCTCGATTCCTTGTAGAAACTTCAAACACATACCATATCTAACCAAAATCTCTTTGTCAATGTCATAATCATCTGGAAACATGCTATAGAGTAAAAAAAGTAATTTCGTTCCTCGAGAATTTAAGTAATCATAACTCAGTTTTAGCGAAGCAAATACTTCTTTGTTAACTCCTTCGATGTCAACGCTTGACGGATTGTTCAATTGTCTTAAAGCATCTCGCCATGTGTGTGACGCTTTTCCTTTCAATGCCTTTGCAACCGTAACAAGTGCAATCGGTAATTTTCCGCATTTGTCGACTATCGCCATTGCTACCTTCTTTTTTTCAAGATCAACTTCGATAGATTTTTCATCTACCATGTTCTGGAATAACTCCCATGACTCTTCTGGAGTTAAATCTCTTACCTCAAAATTCTTCTCAATACTCATCATAGTGTTCAAGACGTGTTTAGATCGAGACGTAACGGGTATCTTGCATCCTTTACAACCATTGCTGGAAGGAATCCCTACTCTTTCCAAATCAAGAAAATTGCATATATCATCTAAAACAATGAGGACATTTTTCTCATTTTGTAACCTCTTTCGTAATATGCCGCCCTTCCATATTCAGTTTCTTGATGAAATTCCAAACATAACATGTCAGCAAGTTGTCCTTGGATATGTTTTAGATTTGGATTCTGACCAATTATTGCCATAATAACATGTTCAAACAATTCGGATTTCTTTACCTGATATGAAATTTCTTTGACGAGAATTGTCTTGCCAACACCCCCCATTCCATGCACCCCAATCATTCTGACATTAGGATATTTTAGTGTCTTCTTAATTTCCTCTATGATTGACATTCTTGATTTGAAAGTAAGATAACCTGGAACGACAGTGTCGATCCTGGGGAGAGGTCCACGATATGAAACTTTATCGAATTTTCCGTGATCATTGATATCAGCAAGCTCATTTCTCATTTTCTTTGCTTTCCTGCTCAATTGGTGACATCGGACCAAGTTGAAACATGAACTATTCAGGCAATCTTTCTCCTTTTCCTCTCCAAATTTATCAAGAATTTGTTGGCTTCTTCAGTGATCTCATCCACCTTAGTCAACCAGACAACGACATCATCTTCGACATCTTCTGCTTTATTCTTAGCCTCATCAATCAAATGTTGAACTCGGCTTCTAACCGACACTAGATCTTCGGCTTGTTCTTTGAGACCCTTCAAATTATCCTTGTAATAAACCAAATATCCCAATTGATGGACAATTGGATACTCTGAAATCTTTGTAGCAATTGAAGTTATAATTTCCATTTTTTCTTTTTCTTTATCCTCTGAAATAAATGATTAAAAGATAAATCACAAGAAGATTATAAATAGAACAATATAGAAAGTAGAAAAATATTAATGAATTCATATTGTCTTTCACATTTCAGAGGGTTTTGGGACCACTTGACATCCAAATAAAACTTATGAGGTTTTGTTTTTAGTGAAATTTCACTAGGTAGTAGATTTGATGCAATATTTGTAAATATATCATAACTTATAACTATTTGTAAATATAGCAATTTTTACTATGTTAATCAATGATTAATAGAATTTGTTGTGGGTGAAATTTGATAACACACGGAATTTTACAACTTGACAAGAATGTCTACACACCTCGTCTGACCGCAGTACCCGGGCACCTGGTCCGACCGCAGTACCAGGGCACCTCATCCGACCACAGTACCATGACACCTCGTCTGACAGCAGTACCTAGTCATAAATTCTACACACCTGAAAAGACCTGGCTACGCAGTCTCCAACATAAACCTACATATTTAAACCGAATTCAAGTGTTATATTAACAAATGACACGTGGCGTAACTCGCAAGCGACACGTAATTGAGAAGCAACACGTGGTCCAATCCTGACGTGACATGTGGCACGATGTTGTCATCAACATATTCTCCTATAAATAGGAGAAGAAATTCATTCATTAGGTAACTAATTTCTACAACAATTCTCTCTGACACACTAGCTCTGCTTGCTCTGACTTTAGCATCAGAGGGTGTTAGGCCGGCACCACACCGGTGATCTCTTTATTTCCTGTGCAGGTACATATAGTGCTCGTCAACTACTCAGTACATCGCCTATGCAGCACCTCTAGTGCAACGCACTATCTCCGACTCGTCCCATATTCTAAGTTCGTTGCTTACGTGGAAGCTTTCCATTTTAGGCAACAACATTTGGCGCCGTCTGTGGAAAGAGTATATAACTAAGTGCTCTACCATCAAGGATGAGTCGAAGAAGTCAACATGGTGATTATATAGATGACGGTGAAAACCGTAACCCTCGTAATACGAGATATCAAACTTGTAACACTAGAGAACGACAACAACAACAAGCTAATGAAAATCAAGAAGTAGTAAGAATTGTGCCAATGCCGAACGGAAGGGTAGATGCTCTAGAAGAGCAAGTTCGAGGTGTGAATCGAGATCTTGCTAAAGTACTCAAAATTCTTACACAGAAAACTGATCATCAAGTCCTTACGGACAACTAGGAATTACTATCCAAAAAAGGCAAAGACAAAGAACCTATAGAGCGCATAGGTGAATCAAGGAATCATGCGAAGGGTGGCTCGAAGAGGAAGTCGAGGCTAAATATCCAGGATAGTTCCACTTCCTCTCATAACTCTTCTCGCAACAAGCAACCTAGTAAAAAACAAAGGTCCGACCTCAGAGAAGTTCTCAATCAAAAGAGAAAAGAACAATCAGATGTTGTGAAGTCTATTGCAGAAAGTGCCCAGCCTTGGGCGCCAGAGTTGAAAAAACTCCAAGATCAACTGGGTCATATGAAGAAAGAGTATAGCGGAAAGACTCCCCTTACACTAGAAGATTTACTTGAGCAAATTGAGCCGCCATTCACCGATGATATAATGGAGGTGAAACTTCCCACCAAATTCAAAATACCAACTATGACCACATATGACGGTTTAAAGGTTCCACTCGAGCATGTCGATACGTTTCGGACCTGGATGGAGCTCCAGGGAGTTCGAGATGCTATTAAGTGTAGGGCATTCCCCCTTACATTAGGAGGCCCTACTCGCGGGTGGTACAGGCATCTCAAGCCGAGGTCCATATCTTCATTTAAAGATCCTACTCGTTCTTTTGTAACTAAGTTCCTTCGTGGAAGAGATCATAAGAAACCAGCCACGCACCTTTTGACTGTGCGTTCAAAGTCAGAGGAGAGCCTCTGTGACTATGTAGTAAGATTTAACAATGAGGCACTGAAGGTGAAAGGTTACAGTGATGACATTGCTCTGACTGCTGTGATGGCTGGCTCTAAAGATGAAAAGTTCTTGTGGTCACTAGGCAAGAAAACGCCTGCTACATACACCGAGCTTCTCGTTAGAGCGCAAAAATATATGAGCTCCGGAGAATTGCTTAGTGCAAGAAGGACTTCAGATGAAGGAGGCAGTAGTTAACGATCAAAACACAAGAAGAGAGATCGAACATAAGAGTTTGTCTGGGGGAGTGACCGTCACGAGGATGACAAAAGACATAAGTCGGGAGATCAACTTAAGAAGCTGAGTCTTCCTCCGAGTAAGTTTAAAAAATACACTCCCACCACGGTTCTGATTGAACAACTACTCTTGGAGATCAAAGATAAAGACTTGGTTAGGTGGCCGCCTAGGATGAAAGCAGGGTCAAACAAGAGGAACAAAGATAAGTATTGCCTCTTCCACAAAGACCGCGGTCATACCACCTCTGATTGCTTCGATCTCAAGGAAGAAATTGAAACCCTTATTCAAAAAGGGTACTTGAAAGAATTCGTGAGAAGTAAAAGAGATAAGAAAGACTATGACCATTATAATCAAGATTTTCTAGATGGAGACATAAGAACCATCTTTGGAGGACCGACTATTGAGAAAGAGCTCAAGCCCTAGAAAGGACCATGTTAGGTCACTGAGGTATTCGCCAAGGCATCAACACATTGATTAAACTAATCTAAAAGGCTCTACTCTACCTATGATGATGTCAAGCAACTTAGATTTCATTTTAGTAATTTTATTTATTACAGTTTTCATTTCCAATAAAGTTTTTTATTGTAAGAAGTTCGAAAATAAAATGAATAAGACCGTACGTTGTCTACTTATTGCATTTATGAGAGTTAAATCATTTAGAGTACTTTTAGACTCGAGCTAGATTTCAAGACGTAAAACTCTACTCGAGTGGGGGCCAACTACGTGAACCTACTACAGAAAGTTCGAATTCCGCCACGGTGGAAAAGCTAAATAAAAAATTCTAAGTCTACTAGGGAGTGCAGGGCTCGCAAGAGCCGCACCTGGTAGAAGAATTTAAAATGACTAAAAAATTCCAAGTCTACCCAGGAGTGCAGGGCTCACACGAGCCCACATGGTAGAAGAATTTAAAACGACTAAAAAATTCCAAGTCTACCAGGGAGTGCCACACATGGTAGAAGAATTTAAAACGACTAAAAAATTCCAAGTCTACCAGGAAGTGCAGGGCTCGCATGAGCCGCACCTGGTAGAAGAATTTAAAACGACTAAAAAATTCTAAGTCTACCAGAGAGTGCATGGCTCGCAGGAGCCGTACCTGGTAGAAGAATTTAAAATGACTAAAAATTCTAAGTCTACCAGGGAGTGCAGAGCTCGCACGAGCCGCACCTGGTAGAAGAATTTAAAACGACCAAAAAATTCTAAGTCTACCTTGGAGTGCAAGGCTCGCACGAGCCGCACATCTCAACTCAGCTCGAGAGTAGGGTGCCTCTGTTGTGGGTGAAATTTGATAACACATGGAATTTTACAACTTGATAAGAATGTCTACGCACCTCGTCTAACCGCACTACTTGGGCACCTGTTCTGACCGCAGTACCTGGGCACCTCGTCCGACCGCAGTACCACGACACCTCGTCTGACCGCAGTACCTAGTCATAAAGTCTACGCACCTGAAAAGACCTGGCTACGCAGTCTCCAACATAAACCTACATATTTAAACCGAATGCAAGTGTCTGATTAGGAAATGACACGTGGCGTAACTCGCAAGCGACACGTAATTGAGAAGCAACACGTGGTCTAATCCTGACGCTACACGTGGCACGATGATGTCATCAACATATTCTCCTATAAATAGGAGAAGAAATTTATTCATTAGGTAACTAATTTCTACTACAATTCTCTCTGACACACTAGCTCTGCTTGTTCTGACTTTAGCATCAGAGGGTGTTAGGCCGGCACCACACCGGTGCTCTCTTTATTTCCTGTGCAGGTACATATAGTGCTCGTCAACTACTTGAAAGGATGATTTACTAAAATAGCGGAATTTTATTTAGTAAACTAATTAACATTTAATTACGGATCTATTAACATCATGCAATTTGTGATAAAAGCACGAAGAACATGTAGATTCATGCTTATCTTTCGAAAATTAAAACTGGTTTACTTACATTGAGTAATTAATGGAGAATCGGTTGGAGGTTTCTTTACAGCATCAAATCCTCAGCAACACCGGATCTTCTACACTATATCCCGATCGATCAAACGAAACCCGATTGTGAGATCGAACTTAAGAAGAAATTGGGAAGAAGAAAAAATATTTTTCTTCCCAATTTTGAATAGCAAAATCGGCAAAGGGAGAGAAAAAGAGGAAGAGAGATTTTTCAATTTCCAAAGAATTGAATTGTGTGATTTATGAATGACCCAACCCTCCTATTTATAGGAAAATAGGAATCCTAATCACATTAGGATTAATCTATAGAGATAAATACAAAAAGAAAAAAAAATTATCTCTTTCCTTTATCTTGCAATTTCGAAAATGCCATAGATAAATAAGAGAATATTTTCTTTTGTTTATTTTATTTATCTTGGGTAAATAAATCTATGTAATTATTTTAGGATATAATTCAAACAATTATCTCCTCCAAAATTACATGGCATGGCCGAAATTACCATTAATAATTAATAAATAATTCTAATTTATTTAATTAAATATTTTGGCCAATCTCAATTGGGTTCATTAATCCAATTGAGCTTGAAACTCTCTCTTAAATTAATAAGTCTAACTTAATTAATTTATTTATTAATTACCATTTAAATAAAATATTTTATTTAAACAATTAATAATATTAATATTTTCTCCCGACTAAATATTATCAAATTTATATTTAATTATTAATTTCCATTTAAATAATTTTCATTATTTAAACAATTAATAATAAATATTTTAATTATTAATTTACATTAAATAAACTCTTATTTAATTAATAACATTTTATTATTAATTAATTAATTTTAATTATTAATTTCCATTCAAATAAAATTAATTATTTAAACAATTAATAATTGTTAATTAATTTCAAATTATTAATTACCATTTAAATATACTCAATATTTAAATAATTAATAATATCTAATTAATTATATTTCATTATTAGTTTCATGTTTAAATAAACTCATTATTTAAACAATTATTAATGTTTATATTAATTACCGTTTAAATATACTTAATATTTAAACTATTAATATTGCCTATTTAAGTAATTTGCTTTACTTAAACTTTCATTTCTTCTACTTGATTTCGTGACTACGATATTTGGGCTAGCATAGGGACCCGATGGACCTATAGATCATGGGCTTAATAATTAGTCAATTAAGTGATTAACACATAATCAGTTCATTACTTATTATCTAACTATGAATAATTCCACTATAGATTCATAGCTGAACTCCCCTCACTATAGATCAGTTATTGTCCATTTAGTTTATCTTTATTTATATCTGTGATATTATCCTTCACGTGGAACCCTCATAATTACAGGCAGATAAATTTACCGTTTTGCCCCTGTAATTACCGTTTTATCCTTGTGTTCCCGCTGATTCTCCAATGAACTTTATCTTTTGTCAAACTAGAGATAAGATACTTCTGTGATCAATAGAAGTCGTGACGTCACTTGTTCATGTCTCAAATCAATACATCAAGGGAGTTTCCTAAAGTTCCTAAAATATTTAGGTATCGCACTGATACCGTTAATTTATAGGAAAGTTATGAATTCCATCTCGTGATAATAAGTTCCCAGCTACTTATCTAGTCATGTTCCCAATACAGGAGTGTATTGAGCGTTCTTACAGATCGCTCTCAACTATGTGAATCAAAGAACATAACTCCACAAATAGGAGTCCGCATTTCACTCAGGATTGAGATCTATCACGGTTGATAAACTTTGTTTGATATTCGATTATTTCTCGTAAACGATACTAATGAGAAATTTGATCGAACATCGTGGTCCTGTCTTATACAATCAACATTGCATATGATACTTTCATTTCATGTCTCCCACATGAATGATCAGGATTAGATCATTTGTCTATAAACAAAATGTGAAGCTATCAACAGTGTTATCAGGATAAGGTTCCCAAATGTTATCCATTTACTGTAGACACTTTTAAGTTACTCATCTCGACTTTTATCCTCTCGTATGACTCACATACTAAGTTGTGATTTCATAAGAGTGACTTAGGGTTTTACTATTTGAATGTTCGATATTAATATATTTCCATCTATTCCTAATATCGTCAATTGAATCAGTCTAGAAAATATAAAGAACTTATATTTATTTATTTAATTTATTCGAAATAAATTATATTTATTAAATAATTACAAGTTTTAGGACACCATTCCTAACACTACTCAGTACATCGCCTATGCAGCACCTCCAGTGCAACGCACTACCTCCAACTCTTCCCATATTCTAAGTTCGTTGCTTACGTGGAAGCTTTCCATTTTTAGGCAACAACAGAATTTAATGTGTGTATCAATGATAAACTTAGTGTAAAAATATGAGCTGCTATTTTTATAAATATTATTGAACAATGTGCAAGATTTACAAATGTCCCTTACTTTTTTACCCAATGATCAACGATATTGTTTTAGTGACATTTTGTTGACGTCTTATGTATATGAATAGAAAAAAATATCCTTCAATAAATTCTCACATTTTTCTCATTTCACGCCCACTCCACCTTCTCTCCATGTGTTCTCACTTTTCTAACAACTCTCAAACAATGATCGAACCGTTCGATTCTCATTTTTTCTTGAAACCGCTCGGTTCGGTTTTATAAGTATTTCGGTTTAATCAGTTCGGTTTCTCGGTTTCATTTGCATCATTATATTCTTAAACAAAAATCACAATTTCAAACCAATTCCAGAATTATCGATTCGTAAAGTTTTATTTGTTCTATCATTTAATAATAAAAAAATTAAGTAATTATGAAAAAATTGAACAACCAAAACAAGAAACTCAGATCTGAGGCATTAGTTATCAGATCTAAGGTTCTAAAATCTCAGATCTGGGAGTTTAAAACGCAGATCTAAGTTTTCTAATCTCAGATCTGGTAGTTTAAAACTCAGATCTGGGATTTTAAAACTCAGATCTGAGTTTTCTAATCTCAGATATGATATTTTAAAACTCAGATATGAGTTTTCTAATCTCAGATCTGGGATTTTAAAACTCAGATCTGAGTTTTCAAACCTCAGATCAATGTTTTTAAATCAAATCCAAGTTTTTATAATAGTGAATCGAAAAAGATGAAAGAAAAAAGAAGAGATGAGGAGTGGCAGAAACGACGGTGATGTGCGGCGGCGATGGCTTGTATGAGGCGGTGATAGACTGGGAAGAGCGAGAGAGAAAGAGAGAGATGGTGATAGTCTGAGAGAATTTGTGAGAAATGTAAATAGGATTCATTAAAAAGTAATATTATATAATTTATTTATTATGTTTTATTTAATTTCGGTTCGGTTCGGTTTATACAGTTTTATGTTCCTTTAAACCGGAAAAAACAAAAAACAATCGGTTTTCTATATAATTAAACCGAGAGAACCGATAATAGATATAAAAACCGGACCGAACCGGTCGGTTCGGCTCGGACCGGTCCGGTTTTTCGGATTTTTGCACATCCCTACTTTTTTTCACTCAATTTATATAATTCCCACTTCATCACAATCGTCTAAATTCTCACTTACGGTAACTTCAAACTGTTTTTTCTTTCAAAACACCAAAACCCCATAATCTTAAACCTCTAATCTCTTAATATTCTCACTTGGAACTCCCCCAAAAAAAATTTCCGAAGATTGGAAAAAATGAAATGAGTACTGTCCAAGATTGTAAAAAATCGTATGCTATTGGTGTGATATTATAAGTTTGTTCCGAGATAGTAAAAATGATATAAGTTTAGTCCGAAATTAGAGCCCAAGATTTAAATTTTATAGCATGATTGTAAATTATACTTAAAAAAAGTCTTATAAATAAACAGAATAATATTTCGGAACAAAAAATTACCAACAAACTTCTCTTATATAAGTCAGGAAAAAAAAGCAACAAACTTTTTTTATAAATAATTTTAAAAAATTAAGTGTAAAAAAATAAGAAAATTAATTCTTTTTTTCTCGATGGAAATATGAAGGAATTAAAAAAAAAAAAATTGGAGCCTTTTTTAAGGCGCTTTTTTCACCCCAAGTTTATTCATTTAAATATGTTTTTTTTTTTTAATTTATAAGAGAAGTTTGTCAGTTTTTTTTAATTATTATTTACAAGAAAAGTTTGTTTGTAATTTCGGATTCGATATTTATTTTTCTTATTTATAAGATTTTCTTTTACATTTAAGTAGATTCTACAATAATAATAAAATTACAATTTTGGATTAAATTCATACAATATTTTACATTCTTATATCAAACTCATAATCTCATACCAAACTCATACTATTTTACCACTTGGACCAAGATTTTATTTATTTTTTTATTTTATTTCAAGTGAGAGATGAGAGTTATGAGAGTGTCGGTGTGGGGGTGTTTTAATGTTCTAGAAGATATTTGAAGTTATTGTGAGTGGAAGTTAGACAATTGTGAGTGATTTGTGAATTATGGTTGAGTTAAAAAAAAGGACAGAATATTTGAAAGTTGGGGAAGGAGGGAGGGAAAATAATGGGAGAAAAGAAAATTGAAGGGGTGAAGGGTCTTCTGACCCTTTTTTAATTTATTTTAGCGACGAAATATGTCGCTGATGGAAATGAATGGACGCCAGCTGGGCACGAATTTTAATAGCACGGGCCATTAATTTTCCCTTAGCGACGAAATTCGTCGCTAAAAAAATTCAACAACCTCCATAATTTTCAGATTTAGCGATATAATTTGTCACTAAAATTGATGAAAATTGTAAAAAACGAGCCTTTATTTTTCGATTAGTGACGAAATGTGTCTCTATATATGAAAATATCCGTTCAAACATTTGATTTCTTCAATAGCGACACATTTTGTCGCTATAAGGGAAAGTATACGTTAAAGGAATTAATGACCCTTTTACCGACGAAATGTGTCTCTATAAGTTGAATATTTTAGAATTTTTAAAACCTATTAGCGACGAAATATGTCTTTATAAGTTGAATATTTTAGAATTTTTGAAACCTATTAGCGATGAAATGTGTCTCTATTTGATGAATATTCTGGAATATTTCCCATTAGCGACGGATTGTGTCTCTATTTTCATTTTTTTTTCATTTTTTTTGTTCCCTTACAAGTTTAACAATTAATTAACAATTTAAACATCATCTTCAAACTCATCGGTGTTGGATTTAGAGCTGTTGTCCTCAGTGTCTTCTTCTTCGTCCTCAGAAGGTTTATGAGATGAATCATCAATAAAAGGGAGATCAATATATAAGCCATCAGGATCAAACAATGTTTCTGTTACGTCATTTAACGGTCGAGCAGTTTCTGTAACAACCCCAAATTCCCAAAACATGGAAATTACAAAAATAAACAGCGGAAGCTAAAATTTAAACCAAAGACTCTTCTCATTTAAAAATCATAGCAAAATTCATTCACAATCGATCGATCTTATTCGTTTAAAATACCAAAATCAATTTAAAACCAAATTCTCAACCATTAACATTTTAAACATAAGCACATGTTAAAATGAACACATATTCAAATAACAAGTCCAACCCAAATAAACTAATGAGAAGAATAAATAATGCCGGCATGTAAATCCTCCCAACTGATCCACCATTCACGAAACATCATCAGTTGCCAGCTTTCTTCTTCTATTTACCTGAAAAAAATAAGTGTAGCATCATGAGGCTACGCCCAATGAGTAGAAAAAGTTAAAAGAAAAGTAATGCCATGAGAAGATTCCTAAGTTCATTAAGTCCGTAATCGACCTCACAACTTCCAAGAAATTCTCTCAACTCCAAAGAAATTCTCTCAACTCCAAAGAAATTCTCTCAACTCCAAAGAGTTCAATTTTCTACACAATGCCTTAACTCAACTAATGTCCGCAAACAAAAGTGAGTTTCTGGCTCAAAAGCATCAAACACGTGTTTCAACGTTTCAACCTTTTGAGGTATTCTTCTTATGTGTTTGTAAGACACACAAGTGAACCTACTTGTATATTCTTTCCCATTGATCAAATGGAATGAACCTGCCCCACTAAGTGATATTATGTTGTGCACAACTATAACTATCCACTTAATGGCATATTCTTCACTAAGTATGGCCCTACTTAGTGCGAACCTCCAACCATATTGTTTAAGGCACTAAAACAATATGATTTATCTAAAAGCATCACTACCAGAATGCTTGATAAGTCTAGGTCCAGTTTCTAGCCTAGAAACCCAGTTTCCATTTAAAACTGACCTTAAAAAGACTAAAACTCACAATTTCCAATTTCTGGAAAATAATCAATTTCTCGGACTTAAAATGACCTAAAATCACCCAAGATCACAATCCCAACTCAAAATATGATCACCCAAAGAATTTCCAATGAAAATAGCAAAACTAGCCTAAACTAGTGTAGTTTTACTCTATTTTCGGTCACTAAGTGATGGTCTAATTTTCTAAATAAAATCAGCGGTCATTTAGTGCTAATAATAGTTCCATATACATTCTAATACACCTAGGAGTCTCGCAAAAATACCTCATAATTAATCTCGCACAAATGAGCGCTCTTTAAGGCTATTTCCAATTCTAGTGGGCACTAAATCTTCAAAACATAACACAATTCCAGCAGCTCAATAAGACTTAAAACCTCAATAAAAACATTCTAATCATCATACAAAAGTCCAGAATTAATCACAATTGATTATAACAACTAATGAGCAAAATTACTCCTTAAACATGCATGTTTTCACTCTTTTTAACATTTTTTAAATCTCATACTTCAACATCTTTAAGTTCAGCCGAATTTCATAAATTTCATACTTAAAAGTATCCTTAAATACTCCCAAATCAGAAAACATAATTCTTTTTAATTGAAAAGAAATGCAACGCATAATATTAATTAACCTTTAACTAGTTCTACTCACCTTAGGTTCTTGAATTTTCAAAATTCAAGTTCTTTTATTTCCAAGAAACTCCACCACCTTGAACCCTAATCTTGAGGTGAACTCCTCCATTCTCCATAAATCTTCCACCAAATGCTTCCATTCGATAAACACACCTACTACGACGAAGAAATAATCGAAAAACCAATTAAATTCGAATAAACCTTCAAAGGTCCGAATTTATTTTTACCCCCTTATGTTTTCTAAAGATGTTGAATTGCTATGAAATTAATCCCATTTGAAAGATAATGAAGCACTGATCGAAAAGACTACTTACTTGCGCAGATCGGAGCCCGGATGAGAAATTTATGGCCAAAATACTTCTTGAGGTTATCCTTTGGTGAAAATAGGAGGAAAATAATTTGTGAAGGGGCTGGTTTTCGGATTTGAGAAGAAGAAGATGATGATTTTAGGGTTTAATCCCGAGTTATGATAATTACGA
Source organism: Gynostemma pentaphyllum (assembly GCA_028015215.1). Classification (NCBI taxonomy): domain Eukaryota; kingdom Viridiplantae; phylum Streptophyta; class Magnoliopsida; order Cucurbitales; family Cucurbitaceae; genus Gynostemma; species Gynostemma pentaphyllum. The sequence continues at coordinate 46,844,598 of CM051351.1, read as the reverse complement.
AAATGCCACTACACTAAAACGATCATAACTCATTCACCGGGACTCCGAATGATGATCCGTCAGTTGAGTTGGAATCGTAATAACGATACGATCAACATAAAGTAAAAATAATCAATTAAACTTTGATTTTAATTTTGAGGTTTGGGAAATTACCAAAATACCCTTACGAGAAAACGAGCTATTTTTTACCAAACTCATCAATCCAACTTCATTAGTATTATTTTGAGAGAAGTATAAAAATTTTCAAATTTTTACACTCTTACTTGGTAACGGGTCGTTACAGTTTCAGAGTTTATTCCTTCATCTATTTCACGACTTTGCACCTCTTCTTCTTGGAAAGCTACAAAATCCCTGCTATCTTAATCTGGAAGACTTTCGTCAATGTGACACGGCCGCACTTTGCAAACAACTAAAAAATCATTCAATTGTCTAGAAGATGGATAAGGCAGAAAATACGTTTGAACCGCTTGTTGTACCAATACAAATCGATCATTTGTGCGCATGTGAATTATCTTATTCACCTTCAAAATTTGCAAATGTGGTATCTTTCGTATCTCACCTCACCGGATTGTTTCAAACCACGTACAATTAAACAATACAGTGCGCTTTACACTCCCTCCTGCATACTTAAGCTCAATAATTTCATCAATGACTCCAAAGAAATCATCTTCACTGTTTTCGAACACTTGACCTTTGATGCAAACACCGCTGCTATCTGTTGTTCTGTTCTGTGAATGATATTTTGTTTGAAATTTGTAGCTCTTCCCTAGATAACCAGAATATGATTTGGCAATTCTAGCAAGTCCTTTTGCCAACATTACTATGTGATTGTTTGTAACTGGTGTCGTTGGCGAATCAACCTGCACGATAATTAACTTTGATTGAGGAATAACATAATTACATTTAAGATGAACAAATATAACACATAATCATACTCACGTAAGCATAAAACCATGAATGGAAGTCTCTGTCAATTATGATCCCCTCCCCGACTGCGTTCAGTCCAGGATTTGCCGGTCGTACGAAAAACTCAACGAATAACTTATTATTGAAAATAATATATTATAAACTTGAAAAGGAATTAATATAATTGTTTCACATATTATTTTAGTTCATGCTTACTCGATATATGGTTCCACCTTCGAACAATTACACATCACGTACTTTTGTGCAATGTGATACTCTTCCTCGTTCAGCGGTCTCCGAATGGGCTTTCCAATAGTTCTGTCTAATACTATAAAAATAGACAAATCATTTGGATAGCCTCCAAGAGGAAGTGAATCTTGAACAAAATTCCCCTTCACTGTTGTGTATTGTTCTGCAATTCGTTGATCAAAGTAATATGAACAGAACATGGTCGTCTCATGTATTTGGTATGCATTGCATATAGATCCTTCCACTCTAGCCTTGTTTCCTATAGTTCTTTTTATCCTACGCAAATACCTGACATAAAAAGGAAACAGTTAAACCAAGTAATTTAGACGACACAATAACATAAACAGTTAAATTATTTACCTCTCAAATGGATACATCCATCGGTATTGAACTGGGCCTCCTAGATATGCCTCGTATGGTAGATGTATTGGTAGATGCTCCATCGAGTCGAAAAGAATGGTGGAAACATTCTCTCTAACTTGCACATGATGACAACAATCTCAATGCTCAATGACTCCACAGTGGCTTGTGACAGCTCTGCATATGTTAACTCTCTAACGAAAACACTCAATTGTGCCAACGGTTCCCAATGTTTCTACTCAAGAAATGGTCTGAATGCAGCTGGCATGAGTCATTGCATGAATATGTGACAGTCATGACTTTTCATCCCGAATACAGTATGACTGTGCACATCAATGCATCTGCTCAGATTTGATACGTATCTGTCCGGAAATTTAATCGATCTCATCCACTCAAACAATGTTTTCTTTTGATCCGCTGTTAGCATGTACTTCGCCTTCACGTATTTTTTTCCAGTTTCGTCCGGCTCTAATTCAGATCGATGACAGATTTCTCGAATGTCGTAACATGATCTCAGATAGTCTTTCGTTTCTTTTTTGGTATATTTAGAACCTTGTTGAATACATTGTCAAAAACGTTTTTCTTGATATGCATGACATCTAAGTGATGCCTGATCATTAAATCTCCCCAATACGATAGCTCCTAGAAAATACTCCTTTTTTTCCAACCTGTATTTTTCCCCTCTGTCTTATTCCAAGCCTCACCACCAATCTCTGTAACACTTCGCATGTTAAGCGCATCTAACTATTGCAGTATTTAGTAGCCATTGATAACTTCATGCGGGCCTTAGTTCTTGCAGTCCGCCCTTTATACCACTCAGTTTTGTTAGATCGAAATGAATGATTGAGAGGTAAGAATCTTCTATGACAGTCAAACCAACAAATTTAGTTAGGGTAATGAGGGCATGCAAACTTTTCCGAAGTGCTCCACCCTAACGAATTTAGTTAGCGTAATAGAGATTCGTTACGTTGGGCGTAAACCATAAATTTTAATCTAATCTAAACAGTGAAAAATTATAAAATAACGAATGAATTAATTATCAAACGAATTATTTTACGAACATACATGATAACATTTAATATTCCGTGAAGTCACTTATCGTCCAAACAACTGCTGCTCGCATCACGAAATTCTATTTTTGTGAAACATCGTACGTCACAACTCCTTCGTTCCATAAACCACAGAGCTCAACAGTTAATGGTTGGAGGTAGACATCCAGCTTCTGCTTTGGAATTTTTGGGCTAGGTACAATTACCGTTAAGAAAATCACAAGATCTTTCGTGCACATCGATGGAGGCAAGTTAGACGGCGTCAACATAACTAGCCACAATGAATATTGAGCTCTCGAAGCCCCGAAAGGGTTAAACCCGTTGGTACATAAACCCAATCTGACGTTTCTAATTTTTAGCGCAAATTCAGGATGACAACTGATGGGTTCCGAAACCACCAAAAATAATTACTTACTCTCGGGATTTAGAATTTTGTAGTAGTGGTGAGTTCCACAGGGAAAAGGAAATTAAATTAAAGGTAACTAAAAATGGGGTTTTGAGTTTTGGAAATAAAACGGAAAATAAATTAAAAATAAAGAAAATCAATAGAGAAAAGCTTCCAACTAAAGGTTATCTCGGTTATGATTCATCAATTTGATCATCGATTATTAAACATGCATTCCTAAATTCTTCTCTAAATTGGTTGGAAGTCATCAAAACCAATCAGAAACTTATAGGTGCTCTTCCTTAGTTTCTCGATAGCCAAGATACGATCTAATGACTACTTCCCTAATTAACGGATAACCTTAGATTACGAAAATAAGATTTAACCCCTTAACAGCATTAAGATGAGAAGAACCCAATTCTAACTAACAAACTCAGTACAACGATTCATTTAAGTTAGATCATAAATTCTCATAACATAAATCAAAAAGTGTCAATAATCAATTTATGCTAACATGCTACTTGTATTAGAAATAATTAAAAAATTACGGATTCAATCATTCTAACTAGCAATATAAAAATCAATCAATGAACAAGTGGTCAATTTGAACAAGAATTAACTAACAATAAAATATGCAAAGAGAAAACATGAATAAAGAGAAAATAGGAATTAAATTGAAGAATAAAACCTCACAAATTTATAAACCAAACCTCGATAATCCTCTAGTTGGAATAATTAATTTAGCTAGAAATCATATTAAAAACTACCTAAAAGTTCTAAGAAAAATAGGGGAAGAAGGGATCTTTGAATTAGGATACAATTGGGGCTTTAAATAGGCCAAAAAGGAATAAAATCAGATAACTATCAAAGAAAATCTGCTCTAATCTCTTGCAAGCCGCCGTCTGAAACCACAAGCCGCGTCAACCGTTCGCTTGCTGTGAGGGAAGCCGCACACGTGCCACGAACCTAGCCGTCAGTCGATCCCCTGGAGCCGCACGCTGCATCCTTTGTCTATCGTCGAGCGACGTGTCGCTCAGGTGGAGCGACACGTCGCTCCTCTTTTGCTTTCTCCCTAGTGCACGCTGACATCAGCGCGCACCATTTCCTTCATGCTGATGATGTCAGCACAGCCTTAAATCAATATTTTTCTATTTTTCTCATCGCCGCGGCGACGGATCTCACCGCCGCAGCGGCCACCCTCAAAATTTTGGCCCGAAATTCGATTTTGGTCTCAGACGCGGTAGTGGATCCCACCGCCGCGGCGGTGGGTCTTTTTCAATAATAAAATGGGCATAACTTCTTCGTTTTAAGTCCGAATTGAGCGCCGTTTTCGCCTATGTTCATGAAATTCAACGATTAATAATATTATGGACATTTGAATCAATTAACACTCATATTTTAATTATATTGGAGATAAAAGCACTTATAAACACGCATAAATTACGAGTTATCAACAACAATTTAAATGTTTCCACGCCTCCGTATCGGAAGGATCTCTCATTACTCCATCATCTTGAGAGTGCTCGTGATGCCACCTCATGTGAGAAGTAGTGACTTATGACGCGTACAACTATTGCAAACGTTGTGTGATCGGTAAATAAAACATGCGAGTATGCGGAATAAGACTTTTTCTACATTGTTTGTATCTCGTATGATTGCACATTTTACACATATGAAGACTTGTATCAGCACCCCAATATATCATACATCCGTTCGGATAACAATCGATCTTCTCTATCGGTAAACTGAGACCCTCCACTAATTTCTTCGTATCGTACAAACTATGCGGCAACGTGTTGTTTGCAGGAGCGCACCGATGAAACCATTATGAAATAGAGTTAAATCCACTTTCTGGGATATGAAACTCTGCCTTGATATTCAATAGTTCGGTTGCAGCTGCGAGTTGCGTTACATCACAACCAGAGTACAACGACCTACTTGCTGATTCTATCATCTGAAACATTTTTTACGCGTCTGGATTTAAATCTTCATTTATTAAATTATGAGGATCATCTCCCTGATAACCGCATCCATCAAAAACCATATGTTCTAACTGCCCGTATTGATGTTCAATGTTTTCAGAACTATCATTCACATTTGAATTGAACTGTGAGCTGCTTCCTTCATTTCGACCTAACTCGCCCCTTGTTGCATTGAACATTTCCGTAGATTCTCCCTGATACACCCAATGACAATAATTATCTACGAAACCACGACTGTACAAGTGTAACTTCTTAACATCTGTTGGGAACATCTTCTTATTTTTACACTTTTTGAATGGACATCGTATCTTCTTTCCGTTGTTATAAAAAATCACCATTGATTGACAGAATTCAACAAACTCAACGACCCCGGCTACAAATTGATCGTTGAGAAACCCTCCAACCAAATGAACGTACATCCACTCATGCATTTTCTCTCTCTCAGGAATAAGTTTTAATGTAATTTGCTTTAATTTAAAGTTATTCTGCACATCTATTTATAATTTTTCTGCTAGTGTTTTAGCGACGCAATGTGTCTCTAATATAGCGGGAAATATTCCCGCCAGGAAATTTGGTGGGAAAATTTCCCGACAAATTTAGAGACGAAATGTGTCTCTAATGAAAGAATAATTATAAATTAGCGATGAAATGTGACACTGAAATTAAAATAAAAAATCATGTAAAATAGACACATATTTCGTCGCTAGTATAGAGACAAAATGAGTCACTATCTTGGCGGGAAGTTTCGCGCCATACCTTTAGACAAAACTTAGCGATGAAATGTGTCTCTAAAATTAAAATAAAAAATCATGTAAGAATAGAGACGCATTTCGTCGCTAATATAGAGACAAAATGAGTCGGTATTCTGGCGGGAACTTTCGTGCCATATCTTTAGCCAAAGCTTAGCGACGAAATGTGTTGCTAAAATTAAAATAAAAAATCATGTAAGAATAGAGAAACATTTTGTCGCTAATATAGGGACAAAATGAGTCGCTATTTCAGCAGGAAGCTTGGCGCCATATCTTGAGACAAAAAATTAACAATGAACTTGTTAGGAATGTGTCTTAGAACTTGTAATTATTTAATAAGGATAATTTATTACTAATAAATTAAATAAATAAACATAAGTTCTTTATACTATCTAGATTGATTCATTTGACGATATTAGGAATATATGGAAATATATTAATATCAAACATTCAAATAGTAAAACCCTAAGTTACTCTTATGAAATCACGACTTAGTATGTGAGTCATACGAGAGGATTAAAATTGAGATGAGTAACTTAAAAGTGTCTACAGTAAATGGATAACGTTTGGGAACTTTATCCTGGTAACATTGTTGATAGCTTCACATTTTGTTTATAGACAAATGATATAATCCTGATAATTCATGTGGGAGACATGAAATGGAAGTATCATATGCAATGTTGATTGTATAAGACAGGACCACGATGTTTGATCAAATTTCTCATTAGTACCGTTTACGAGAAATGATCGAATATCAAACTAAGTTTATCAACCATGATAGATCTCAATCATAGGTGAAATGTGGACTCCTATTTATGGAGTTATGTTCTTTGATTCACATGGTTGAGAGCGATATGTAAGAACGCTCAATAAACCCCTGCTTTGGGAACATAGCTAGATAAGTAGCTGGGAACGCATCTTCACGAGATGGAATTCATAACTTTCCTATAAATTAACGGTATCAGTGCGATACCTAAACATTTTAGGAACTTTAGGAAACTCCCTTGATGTACTGATTCGAGATATGAACAAGCGATGCCATGATTTCTATTGATCACAGAAGTATATTATCTCTAGTTCGACTAAAGATAAAGTTCATTTGAGAATCAGCGGGAACAGGGACGGATCCAGGATGACATGTTTGTGAGGGCCGAACCAATATATATATATATATATATATATATATATATATAATATAATTTAAACTTAATAATATTAATTTCTTTTATTAATTTAAGCTTTCGGCATCTTAACTTAAAAATTATATTTGAATTATAATATAATCAATATTTCATTTGATATTAATATTCTTTTATATGTGTACTAATTAACTATTAAAAATTATATGAGATATAAAAATATTTATATATATATAATAATTAATATGGACATAATTTAAACAAAAAATTAAAAAAAATTCAATTCACCTAAACTATGAAATGGTAATTATTTATTAAATTATATAAAATTAGAACAAATAAAAGAAATTTTAATTATTATTCTTATTTTTTAGGTCAAATTATACAAAATACCATTAACATATATTGTTGGTTTCAATTTCGCCACTAATCTTTTAAAAGTTTCAATTCTACCTCAACCTTTTATTTTGTTTCAAAAATACCCTTTATTGAGAAAATCAGCCTTTAAAAAATATAATTCGTGTATATTTAAAGTTAAATTTAATGAAAATTAGGAGATTAAGGGTATTTTAGAAAGAATTGTTTTGATAAAAAAAATCATGAAGATATGATATTTTGAAAGAGTGGTTTTTCCAATAAAGAGTATTTTTTAAACTTATTAAAAAGATAGGGGTAAAAATGAAACTTTTAAAATGTTTGGGGCAAAATTGAAACAAGCCCATAATAGAGGAGTATTTAGTATAATTTAACCTATTTTTTATTAATAAATTATATCATTTGATATCATCTTTTTAAATAATATCATAATTATAAATTAAGATAAATAAAAAATAGATCTTATCACAAGCATTCTTTTAAAATTATAAATATAAAAATAAAAATATAATATATATATATATATATGTATATGAAATTAAAAAAAAAGAAATTTAGGGGCCATGGCCCCCTAGCCCCTATTAGATCCGTCCCTGAGCGGGAACACAAGGATAAAAGCGGTAATTACAGGGGAAAAACGGTAAATTTATCTGCCTGTAATTATGAGGGTTCCACGTGAAGGTTATATCACAGATATAAATAAAGATAATCTAAATGGACATAACTCATCTATAGTGAGGGGAGTTCACCTATGAATATATAGTGGAATTATTCATAGTTAAATAATAAGTAGTTAACTGATTATGAGTTAATCACTTAATTGACTAATTATTAAGCCCATGATCTATAGGTCTATCGGGTCCCTATGCTAGCCCAAATTTCGTTGTAGCAAAACTAAGTTATTAATTTAACTTAGGAAAAAGAAATAATTTAAGTAATTGATTTTACTTAAAATTAGGCAATATTAATTATTGAATAATAAGATTATTTCAATAAAAATTAATATTAATATTATTAATATTGATACAATATTAATTGTTTAAATAAAGAGTTTTTTTAAATGGACATTAATATAACATTATCAATTATAATATTTTAAGGCAAAATTTATTGTTTAAATAAATAAATTATTTAAACGGGAATTAATGTTAATATTATTAATTATTTAAATAATGAGTTTATTTAAATAGAAATTAATAATTAATATTATTGATTAAATAATGAGTTTATTTAATTTAATAATAAATATTAGAGAGAATTAAATACAATTTGGTTTCAGAAACAAATAGGTTTTGATCCAAAATAATTAATTAATTGAATAAGATTCAATGATAATTAAGATATTAATTTTTGGCTAAATGTGTTTAAATTAGAAGTTATTGTTTGAATTTTTCTAATTTTAAAAATATAATTATTAAAACAAAGAAAAGTAAATAAATTATAAAAATATATGAATTCAAATCCCATTATCTCTCCCTAAGCGTGCGTCCATGAGAATAGAGATAATAGATTTCAATTTCAATTTTTATATTTATTTTATTTATTTATCTTTTCTATTTTAATAATTAGGAGATAAGATTATCTAATTAGATTAGGTAGCATATTTTCCTATAAATATGACTATTGGGATTCATATTTTGTACACTTCTCACTTTAATTAGAAAAGTGAAAATTTTCTCTCAAGTTTTTGCCCAATTGCCGATTTTCCTTAGGGAAAAATTTATAAGAAATTTCTTCTTCTTTTGTTCTTCCGATTCGATTCCTACAAGTCGGTTTTGCTTTCGATCGGGATATAGCGTAGAAGATCCGGTGTTGCTGAGAATTTGATGCTGTAAAGAAACCTCCAACCGATTCTCCATATTTTACTCAATGTAAATAAATGGCTTTTAATTTTCGAAAAACTAGCAAGAATCTACATGTTTTTCACAAATTGCATGATATTAATAGATCTGTAATTAATCGTTAATTAGATTACTAAATAAAATTCCAGCTAATTTAGTAGATCAATCCCTTTAGGACTTTCCTTAAGACGCTAAATAGAAATGAAGTTCGTCTCTAAAAGTCAAACTTGCCATTAGCGATACATTTCGTCGCTAAATATCGTCTCATGCATTTTGTCGCTAAAACCAGGTCGCTAATTCCAGTTTTTCTTGTAGTGTAACTTGACATGAAATATCTATGACCAACATTATCTTGCCAGTACCTCCCATGCCATGCACCCCAATCATGTTGATATTATGATCTTCTAGTGCCTTCATAATTTTCTCCATGATTCGACATTCTTTATTGAGTTGTAACTTATCGATATCTCAACTCAATAATGTCCTAACCTTTAGTTTATTTTTTGGGCTCTTGCATAGCATAAAACCTCAATTCACGCATATAATATAACAAAATTGTCATTAGTTTCGCTCGAGGGGTTTATGGGTGCAAATTTCAATGGAAATCTCAATCAGAGGAGGTTTATGTCAGGATACATTTTCACATTGGGGGGAAAATGCAGTAAGTTTTCATTGTTGCATGTAGTGGCATTGTAGCCTATCAGAGTGAGAAACTAGAGAGAGGAAATCTAAATAAAGTGACTTTTCATTTATTGAAGAAGAGTGTAATGGATATATGTACAAGTCAAAATAATTAAGCTTAAGACAATAAAATTAACAACTAATCATTAACTCTCTAACTAACTCCAATACTCCCCCTCAAGGTGGGTTGTAAATGTTGTGCACACCCATCTTGCCAAGAAGAGGGAATAGAGATATAGCTGGAAGAGCCCTTGGTGAATAAATCGGCTAATTGAAGAGATGAACAGATTGGAAGAACTTTGATCAAGCCATCAGTGATCTTATCACACACAAAATGGCAATCGATCACAATATGTTTCGTTCTCTCATGAAATGCTAGATTAGTTGCTATGTGTATTGCAACTAGATTATCACAAAATATGGCAGCATGCTATTGGAAAGGAACTTGAAAATCATAAATTAAATGCGATAGCAAGACAATTTCACTAGTGACAAGGGCTAAAGCATGATTTTCAGCCTTTTCGGAGGAATGAGACACGATCAATTGCTTCTTTGCCTTCCAAGAAATAAGAGAGTGACCAAGAAAAGTACAAAATCCAGTCACAGATCTTCGAGTATCCAAATAGGCTCCCCAATCAGTACCACAAAAGCATGTAATTGGATAAGGGATGAAGAAGAAATGGTAAAAGTTATTCCCTAACCTGGTGACTTCTTGAGGTAACAAAGCAAATAGTGAGCAGCTGCAAGGTGAGTAGTACGTGGGGCAAAAATGTATTGACTCAATTTATTCACACTAAATGTAATCTCTGGTCTTGAGATGGTCAGATAGAGTAAGCGACCAATAAGACGTCTATAGGAGCTAATTTCATCAGAAGATAGAGGATCACCATCAGTAGATGACAATTTCTGACGAGGATCCATTGGTAAAACGTTGAGCTTCGAGGCTAAGAAGCCAGTGTCTTCAAGGAGTTGTAAGTAGTACTTCCATTGTCAGAGAAAAAGACCAGCAACTGAACGGGAAATCTCAAGCCCTAAAAGTACTTTAAATCACCAAGATCCTTTAACAGAAATTGGGTATCCAGGTAAGTTTTAACTTGTTGATTGACAGTGAATGATATGGCCCCGTAAGCACAATATCATCAACGTAAACTAAAAGGGCAACAAATGAAACTCCATGTCGTTTAGTAAAAAAAGAACAATCTGATTGTGATTACTTAAAGTCAAAAGAAGTAAGGGAATGAGCAAATTTTGCAAATCACTAACGAGAGGCTTGCTTTAAGCCATATAAAGACTTGTTAAGGCGACAAACCAATTGCTCCCCCTGATTTGGAACCACATCTATTGACTTATAACTAAAGGAAGTTGCATATACACCTCTTCAAAGAGACCGCCATTTGAAAAGGCATTGTTAACGTCTAATTGGGAAATTGGCCAATTGTACTGAGCTGCAAGTACAAGAAGAACTTTCACAGTAACGATTTTTACAACTGGGGAAAAAGTCTCAAGATGATCCAATCATTCTAATTGATTGTAGTCTTTAGCTACCAACCGTACTTTATAGCGATCAATGCTACCATCCTACTTGTATTTAATCTGATAGACCCATTTATTACCAATAGCATGATGAGTAGAAAGAAGAGAAACAATAGACAAAGTATTGGTCTGTTCCATAGCTTCTATTTCCTCAGCCATTGCTTTTCTCCAATGCTTAAGTTTCACCACCTGATGGAAGAACTGAGGTTCATAATCAAGGGAGATATTGAGAGAAAAAGCTTTATGAATGGGGGATAACTTATGGTAAGACAGAACAGAACCCAATGGATGATGAGATAAAGCATTGACCATTGGTTTGTTTGTAATAAGATTGCAATGGAAATCTAATAGGTAAGTGGGTTGTTTAAGAACTTTGTTTGATCTGCGAGGTTGTGAAAGAATAGGAACATAAGGAGTAGGTATGAAAGAGTTAGATTCAATAGCAGTAGGTATGAGAGAAGTAGAAGTTGTGGAAGAAGGAGCAAGTGGTTGTGCAAGGACTTGAGTTGAAACATTAGTATTAGGTGTGGCTGAAGAGCTAGTTTGAGCAATGTAATCAATGTTGAGGGGATTAGGTAAAATAAAGTCAGCAAAAAGGTCAATAGAGTCAGGAGTAGGAGACATATCCTTGAATGGAAAGACAGTAACATGAAAAATGACATCTCTTGAGAAGAAAAATTGCTTGGAATGAAAATCATAGACTTTGTAACCCTTTATCCCTAGTTGATAACCAACAAAAACACATTGTCGACCCCGACGATGAAATTTCTTCCTGTTGTGAGAAAGATTTGAAACACAACATAAGTAGCCAAATACTCTATGGAAGTGATAGTTCAATGGATCTTTGTACAACAATTCAAGTGGAGACCTATTTTGCAGTAAGGGAGTTGGTGTCTTATTTATCAAATAGGTGGTTGTAAGTAAACAATCTCCCCAAAATCTGACAGGAACTCTTGACTGAAAATACAGTGCTCGAGCAACATTTAATAAATAATGATGCTTCCTCTCCGTAATTGAATTTTGTTGTGGAGTCTCAATACAAGAATATTGATGAAGAACGCCATGATCATGAAAGAATTTGTTAAACTGCAACTCTGGGGCATTATCAGACCTAAACAGCTTGATAGATTTGCCAAATTGTGTCTGAATCATTGTAAAAAATCTAGGGACAAGAATAAGAGCATTTGACTTTTGTTTTATAAGATATTCCTAAGTGAATCTGGAACAATCATCTACTAATGTAAAAAACTATGAATTGCCATGAATAGTAGGCGTGTGATATGGCCCCCATGTATCACAGTGTATGAGGTCAAAACATTCAGCAGACATATTATTGTGAGATGTAAAAGAAAGTCTTCGTTGCTTAGCAAGAGGGAAAATACAACAAGGTGCATCATTATGAAATTTATGTAAAGAAGTAGGAAGAATAGCAAGTCTATCTTTTAACAAATTTAAAGTCTTAAAGGATAGATGGCCTAATATGGCATATGCCATGTACCAAGAGAAGGTCTCTGAATGACTGTGGAGCAGTGAGGAACCACATTATTTGAAGCAGCAACATTAGTAGGTGGAAGGGTCTGAAAGTAGTAAAGGCATTGACATTGTTTACCCTTGCCAATTGTAGCAACCCGAAACTTTGTGTAAGGGCCCGAAGGTTTGACGTGGGGTAATTGAAAATTTAATTTTATTGGTATACTTTAATTAGTGAATAAAAATGTGGAAAATTATTTTCTTTATGAATTTTGGTTAATTGGTAATTAACCATAGTTTATTTAACAAAGGGTGGAGAATTTAATTAAAAGGGAAATTTTTAACCATGGTTAATTTAGTGAAAAGGGCTTGTTGGTAAAAGAAATAGGAAAAAGGGCCTAATTGTAATTTTAGGATGTGGAGGGTGCAAGGAGGAATTGTAGGAGGTGGAGGGGCTTAGTTGCAATTAGATTTTAGTTATTTATTTTAATTTTGTAAATTAAAAGTTTAAATAGTTGATTAAAGAAAAAGAAAAAAAAAAACAAAACCTATCATCTTTTTCTCCTAAGGCCGAGAACCCCCCCCCCCCCCCCCCATTTCTCCCCCATCGATGATAGTTCTCCTTCTTCTCCAAGCTTGCATGGTAGGTGAAAGCAACTAGGAACTTGTGGATTTAAGGTGGATTCATCATATTAGGAAGAATCAAGCAAGATCTAAGTGGTTTTAGGCAAGATCAAGGTAAGGATTTTAAGTTAGGTTTTGAAGTTTTGATAGTTTTCCATGGATGATGTTGTAAGGTTTCTTAGTTGTCTTTTAATGGTGATTGGGAGAGTATTTATCCATGCTTCAATTCTGGAAGTTGGCTTTGAAAAGTGATGAAGATTAAACTTAAGATTTGCTAAGTTAAGTTCAAGAAATTGGAAGTTGATTAAGAAATTGTAAAACCTCCATTAATGGTGAAACTTCAAGCTTTTGTATGTTCTTATTTTGAGTTTTTGGCTTGGATTTGTATAAGTATATATTCTGGAAATTGACTTAAGATTGATGGTTTTAAGCTTTAAGAAGCATGTTTAATAAAGTAAAGAGGAGATAAAGGCCATGGACAAATTCATGTTGGATGACACCTTAAAATGGCATTGTTTAGGAAAATTTAGCTTCTTTAAAGTATGATTTTACTTGGCTATTCTTTGAAGTTAATATTTCTGGAAAGTATGTGTGTTTATATATGTATAATCCACATGAAAAACAATTGGAAAGGTAAGGAAAGGATTATTGAAAGGTTAGCAAAATTTGCCTAAAATGCCGGTTTACACTTAGCTTTCTTTGAGTTTTTCTTGAGTAATTGTGTTAAGTTATCAATTCTGGAAATATTGGTTGTTAATATGTATATTTTATACATGAAAAACATTTGGAAAGCCCATTTGGATGAATCTTCGGTTAGTTTTCATTTTGGCCAAAAATAGTGACAATTTGACTAGTTTTAAGCATTTTGTTACTAACTTTATTGGAGGTTTGTTGATAGCATCATGGGCTGAGTTATATGTGATATATGACCTCTAATTATTGTGTGGTCATGTAGGACAAGGGTCAAGATCAAGTTCCGAGTTTAAACAAAAAGGTGAGAACATAAAGAATCGGAAGGGTGATCGGTGTGTTGTTTCAAGCGTTAACCAAGTTGCCTTGGAATGTGGTTGTGGATATTGTGGAAGTTTTTGGTGGTGTGGATTGTTAGAGTCGTGAATCAAAGAGGATGGTGGATGTTGATATTGATCTTGGCAAAGGCTATAAAGGGGCGAACATTAGTTAACTAAAAACCGGTTTTTGTTTTGAGTAGTTGATCTTATAAGCATGTCTACTTGCTTTATACTTGTGTTTAAGTTTATAATGAGTTATATTCTGATTTGGGAACATGATTAAGCCTATTTGATGCAATTCCCATTTATGTTAGGTGGTTAGAGATTGTTGTATTTAAAGAAGAAAGTGTGAATATGGTTCATGACTTTGCATGAGTAATGTGCATTGTTTGGCTAATGTATGTGTTATATGTTAACTTGAAAGTTGTTCCACCTATGTTGTTAAACCAATATTTTGATAAACCATATTGTATAAAGAAAGTATGCAAAATTCACTTCACGTCATTACATACCATTCATGCATTCCATTTGTTCGTATTATGGCCATGGGGTCGTAACCCGTGTGTCGGTGTATGGGTGTTAGACGATACACGAGGTTACCGTGGCGGAGAGGGAAAAGGAGGAAAGGGGAAAGTAGAGAAGTCTTGAAATGTTAAATGTGAAAGACTTGGTTGCTTGAATTTGTTGAGGTAAGTTGAGTTTGAAATGAGCTTCGGCTCGGATGTGGTGAAATGAGCTTCGGCTAGGATGTTGTAAAATGAGCTTCGGCTAGGATGATGAAAAGAGCTACGGCTCAGAATTGTGAAATGATCTTGTGATTTGGGGCGTATTATGATGCCGGGTTTATGATGATGTGTTCTATGAGATTGAAAAGAATGGTAAATGTGAAAGGTAAGTTGTGATAGCGATCGACGAGGGTTCGTGATCGAAGACTTGAGATTTTGATAGTACATATACATGTTGCCATTGTTATACCATTCTTATACTTTAAGCATGTTCTTACTTTCTTCCATGCATTCATTATATTCATATCGCATCACCGTTCATACTCTTTTGTTTTCACTGAGTGTCATGCTCAAAGGTGCTCTAAATCACCTTTCAGGTAATGCTCGAGGTCGAGGGCGAGGAGCGGCAAGTGGTGCTCGTTGATGGCTCGAGATGTGGCTTTTGGATGGCTTGAGACATGCGAGCCAGGGTTCGATTTGGGAAATGTTCGTGGATAAATAACCAAATGTCTAGGGTTTTGTTTTGAAACTTATGTACTTATGACTATTTTGTTTTAATCTTGAAAGTGGTGCACTCGTACTTTTTTTTACTCGTACTTGGATTTTTCTGAACCGGCCGACGAGCCGTTGTTATTGTTATTAATATATAAACAGGTTGATGTATTCACTTTGGGTTTAAGAATTTACGTATACATCTGTAACAACCCGACCCAAAATAACCAATAAATAAATAATGACTCATTTAAATATAAATAAATCAGAGTAAAAGCCAAATAATTGCGGAAGCATTCGTTTAATAACCAAAGAAATATTCAAAAACAAAAAAAACATTTGTTTTGGCGCCAATTTAAATAATTTAAAACAACTAAGATAAATTAAAATGAAAATCCATAAAGCAAATGACAAAATGTTCAATAAAATAAAATAAAAATAAATAAATAGAATTGACAAGTCTTAAGGGTCTCTCAGTGTAGCGCCGTCCTTGTCAATCGCCATGGTCTCCATTATTATCAATGTTACCTGTAAAATAAAAGTTTGCAGGGCATTCGAATACCGTGAGTTTTTAGCTCAGTAGATTAAAACCAAACTGAAATAAGTAAAATAAATTCAACACATAATCGCATAATTATAATAACGTATGGATACTTGTCCATTTCCACCATTCATCAACAACTAGTAGGTACTTAGCCTACAAAGATCATAACCACAGTGTTCATATAGAATAGTATCATAGTGGCCACTATGATACGTGCCACACTATCCATCATGGTAATCACTTGTCCAACTCATCTCAACTACTTAGATAAATCATAATCACAGTGTTCAGCTCTATAGAATAGTATCATAATGGCCATTATGATACGTGCCACACTATCCAACGTGATTATCATATATCTGAGTAAAATCATTCAAATAAATTTCAAGCAACAATCAGTCTCAACATAACTCCCTGATCATATATCTCTTGAATAACAAAATAAAAACAAAGAACAAATATTTAAAACAACACACATTCCTATCACAAATAATTAAAAGAAAAGAAAACAACATAATCAAGTCACAACAAAGAAACCATTGAGTTAATATTTAATTTTATAAATTAACTATGTTATCATGTCATATTCGGCTCTAAAATCATCATAAGCATTATTAAATCAGTTAAAACTAATTATTATACGGTTATTAATTATTAATATTAATTAATTAAAACATTAAATTTAATATGGGTTTATTTAACTAAAATAATTTATAGGCTCTAATTATAATTAAAAACTAATTAACCATCATAATTCGAATATAAACATTAATCACGAGTTAAACGAGCATATAACGCTTTTAAAATAAATAGTTATATCACCCCTAACTATCATAATAATCACACAATAAACATCCAGTCACATGGAATTTAATTTAACTTCTAAGTAGGAATTAACCTACCTTAAATTCAAATCGAGTTAGCAAACGAACTCCAAACAATGCCAAATAAAATCCTAGAGGTGCCCAAGACCTGTATTGACATTAATTTAAAGTCAATTTCATGAAAACCGGAAAAACGGGACGAAAACCGGCTCGAATTGACTAAAAACAACCCCTGAACCGGTCTGGACCAGCTAAATCGACCCAAATGGACCAGCCCAGCCGGTCCAGATGGACCGGTTCCCTTACCTTCAGCCATGCACGCAAGAAACGCAGCTTTTTTTAAACAAAGTACAATGGCAGCAACTTACCAAATCCAGGAATCGATCACCTCTCGTCTCAGATCTCCCGTAACGATAAATCCTAAGCACACGACCTCTAACCCGAGCAACCCGTGAAGGATGAACCCAGTTTCCAGCGAGAAACGATCCAGAAAACGGTGAGAGTCCGGCGAGGCTTAAAACGCACGAAAATAACGTCCAATTAACTCGTAAGATTACTTTAATTAACCTCCATATCAAAAGGATAATAACTAAGTCCAAAGAAAACAATTACCTATAATAATAGGTGATGAAAACGGGTTCTTTTCTGGCGACAACGAGCAGGCACGAGATGGAGTCCGTTGCGGCTAGGAAGAGATTGCAATGACTGAAAGCTTAATATGAATCTAAGTGAGAAGATCAAAATCGACTCAAAGTGAACCAAAACGTCTAAAGGACTTAAAATTCCGGCGAGGGTACACTGACAGCGGCAAGGCTGGGAGGGAGAGTCATGGTTTGACCTAGGGTTTTGTGAAACTTTATATACTAATGATTGATCGGAAATGACTTTAATACCCTTAGTTAAATAAATGACAAGAAGGGTAAACGGTATTTTTTTCATATCTTTTTACTCGGGACTCGGAATTGAGCGTAGTCAATTTCGTTAACTTCGTATCGACGTGACGTTTCGGAAAAACTAAAGATAACGTTAATTGGATCAAAATTGGTGAAAAGACTAAAATACCCTTGCGTGAAAATTCGGGTTGTTACAACATCATGCCGAATTTTCAATGATTTATTAAGACTTGTGTTGTTTAAAGATTGAATTTTAGGCTTCCGCTATGTGCTCGCGTCCTAGGCTTATTTTAATAAGTCGGGTCGTCACACTTTGGTAAGGGCATTTTAGTCTTTTCTTCAAATTCAATCTAAATAATTTTATTTTATGACATTATTAATCGTCATATCATTACGAGTTCAACACATTTGACCGTTCTTAAATATGTGATTCGAGTAAAACGTTATAGCCCAATTACCGATTTTGCCCTTATTCTTTATATTTGTTCCTATGGGTATATGAGTCTTTTTCCAGTCAATCTTGGGTATATAAAGCTTCATTAAAATAGGTTAAAGAGTGTTCCTTCCTCTCCAAGTCTAAGTCGTCTCTCTCTTTCTCTCTCTCTCTCTCTCTCTCTCTCGCTAGCAGCTGAAAGGAAGTTTTTCACCAAAATCCTTCTGCATTTTTTTTCTTTGAATTTTCGAGGTAATTTGTAGTTAATCTTTCCTTTTCTTAATCATCTTCTTCATGTCATTAATGGTTCATTTAGTGTCTAATATTCTTGCTTTCTCGTCTGAATTTGAAAGCAGTCACCGGAGGATGTTAGTTGCTTGAAATTAAGGATTCAACTTGTTTATTTCGACATCATTGCTAGGTAATTCATCCATTGGTATGTCCCTTCGAGTTTCTATAAATTTCAAGCTAAATGGTCGTGATTTTCTTTGCTTCTCGTCGAAATCAGACTTCGCTGATTTCTAGAGATTTGCTCTTCAGAATTTTAAGTTCTTAAGACGTTAAGTTTGTTTGGAGTCAAGACAATCCTCTTGTTCGATCTCAGTTTGTTTTTGATAAGTTTCCTGATTGTTTTCTCATCGCCATCAGCTCTAAATCGTGCCAGGGAAGTCACCGTCGTGGGAGGTAAGCAACCGCACGTTTTTCTTTTCTTTCCCCCCGCCTGTGCTATTCTATAAAATTCTTTGATAAGTACTATCCTAAGGCTTATAAGTATCAGATGAAGAGAGAGTTTTGAACCTTGACTCAAGGATCAAAATTAGTTATTGAGTATGAGAGGGATTTCGATAGATTATCCCTCTTTGCTCTCGAGCATGTAGATACTAAAGCTAAAAAGTTGGAGGCTTTCATTATGGGACTTAGGGAGGATATTCAGGGAGGAATGGAAGCTCACTTTCCCACTACTTATGCTCTGGCTCTCAGTATTGCGTTGTTTCTAGATAAGGGTAGTTCTGTTAAGGACCAACAACAGGTATCTTAAGGAAAGACTTTTGGGTAGAAAAGGAATTTTAATCATATTCATGGTCATTAGAAACAAGAGTCAACCCCAAGATAGTTTCAAGGCAATCAACAGTCTCAGAATAGGCAGTTTCAAAGACAGACTTATACATACTCGTTGTGTCGTTATTGTTCAAAACATCATATGGGTCTGTGTACAAATAGGAAGTGTTTTGCCTGTCATAAAGAGGGACACATTGCTGCTTAGTGCCCTACTTCAACAACTCCACTTAATCAGAGGCCAGCTCTAAACGCCCTTCCCCCTCCACCATGTCAGGAGGGTAAAATTTTGTCACTACTAGAGGTGAAATATCTGATTCTGGAGCTGTGGTGAAAGGTACATTATCTGTTCTTGGCCATTCAGCTTTTGCATTGCCTGATTCAGGTTCTAGTCATTCATTTATATCTGATGTGTTTGTGAGACATGCTTTGTTTGAACTAGAATCGTTAGGATTTGAGTTGTCTGTATCCACTTCTACTATGGTCCTTTTGTTAGCTAAACAGAAAGTTAGATCTGGTTCCATTTCTTTATGTGGTCATCAACTGAGTGTAACTCTGATAGTCCTCAGTATCAGTGATTTTGATATGATACTTGGCATGGATTGGTTGTCTGCCAACCATGCACATATATTTTGTGATAAGAGGAAAGTTGAGTTCAAATTGTATTTTGGTTCTCATTTTACATTTAAGGGGTCTATTGTTGGAATAACCCCAAAAGTTGTGTCAGCTTTGAAAGCAACAAAGTTGCTAATACAGGGAGCGTGGGGTTATCTCGCCAGTGTAGTAGATAACAGTCAATCTGAAAGTAGTTTGAAGTATATGCGTGTGATTAGAGATCCGGATGTGTTTCAAGATGAAATTCCTGGTTTACCTCCAGTTAGGGACTTGGACTTTTGAATTGAGTTGGTACCAGGTACCGCTCCGATTTTTAAGGCACCGTACAAAATGGCTCCAACTTAGTTGAAAGAGATTAAGGCTCAGTTGCAGGAGTTACTTGACTTAGGATTCATCTGACCGAGTGTTTCCCCGTGGGGTGCACCTGTTTTATTTATTAAGAAGAAGGATGGATCCATGTGGTTATGTATTGATTACAAGGAGTTGAATAAAGTAAACGTGAAGAACAAATATTCGGTGTCTAGAATAGATGATTTGTTTGATTAGCTTCGGGGAGCTTCTGTGTTCTCCAAGCTCGATTTGCGATCTGGTTATCATCAGCAGAGGATTAGAGAGGAGGAGATACCTAAAACAACTTTCAAGTCCTGATACGGTCCTTATGAGTTTGTGGTCATGTCGTTTGGATAGATTAATGCTCTTGCTGCATTCATGGATCTCATGAACACAATGTTCAAATATTATTTAGATTCTTTTTTTATCGTTTTTATAAACGCTATTTTGGTGTATTCGGTCTTAGAGGATCAACATATTCAGCATAACTAACCCTTATAGAGAAGTTTCTGGCTCTTACTCCTCGTTCTTGGTTACGATCCTGGGACCACCAAAAAGTCATCATTAAGCACAAAAGAGAATCGGTGCGTGGGCACTATCCTATTTGGAAAAAGGAAGAGGGGAAAAAAAACTTTTCTTCCCTTACCCTATGGGCGGCGGCGGCAGAGAGAGAGGGAGGAGAGGAATTTTCCTGAGCCTTTTCTTTTGCTCTCTTAGTTGTGTGTTTTGGGATAACCCAAGGTTCCTATTTATAGGAAAACTAAGGTCTCAAAAAATCTTTGAATATCTTTTTAATTATCAAATAATTAATAAAGATATTCTAAAATATATTTTGAATAATTAAGACATAATATCTTATTCCATAATAAGACATTCCATATCACTATTTAAATTAATCATTATTAATTTAAAATAATTATTTCATATCTTAATCATTTAAATAAAGCATATTAATTTAAATTAAGATATTCCATATCTCACTCATTTAAACTAATCATATTAATTTAAATTAAGATGTTTCTTACATTTTAAATGAAATAAAATACAAATAATTGGTTAAATAATAACCAATGTGGCGTGTGACCTACCCATGGGTCACACGCCCACCTCATCATCTCCATGACAATATTGGGCATTTTATTTTCCTTTTTATTTAATAGAACAATTCCATTAAATATATATAAATATAACTCCTTTTATTTATTTCCTCTTTAATTTGACTTCCTCAAATTAAATATTTAAATAGACTTCTCTATTTAAATCCCCATCAATTTTGGACAACTATAAAATTAAATTAATTAAATAGACTCTTCTATTTAATCTCTCTATTATATAATTAAATAGACTCCTCTATTTAATAAATAGTTAAATAGACTATTCTATTTAATTTCACCATTAATTAAATAATCAAATAGAATCCTCTATTTAATTACATTTAATTAATCAAAGAGACTCCTCTGTTTGTATTTGCCTTAATTGATTTGACAACTTCAAATCAAATACTAAAATCATTTTTCCAAAAAAAATAATCCATATTAATTTATGTTCTCAATTACATGCGTTAGCTCAGAGGACTTAATGGATATATAGGACTAAGCTCCAATGATGTAGAATCAATTAATTCTTATTTATTAACTCCTACATAACTCCACTAAATATCTAGAGTTGCACTCTAAATACTATAGACATAGTTATGTCCATTGGCTAATATCATTAACTACACTTTGATCCTTCACAATTAGTTCGTATCTATGGCTAGGTAATTTTACCATATTAACCACCATGTTACATCTTGTTCTTTAAGCTCAACTGATTCTCTAATGAACAACCTTATATAATCTCCATTATGCATCTTTGCTTTTTCCTTGATCAGAGGAATATGAGGCCCCGCTGTTCAAGCACCGAATCAGTTCATAAGGGAACTACACTTATCTATTTTCCTATATGGAAAAGAGTGAATTCCATTCTTGTGTAATTACGTTCTCAGCTATAAACAAGATGCAATCCCAAAAGTGGGAGGCATATTGAGCGAACTATATCGAGCACTCTCACCTATGTACATCAAAGGTTTGTCTCTTGCGAACAGGAGTTCGTAATCCACTTAGGATTAAGATCAATTGTACATGATCAACAGATTGATAAAGTAAGTGTCTTTCTGTAACGGCTTTCCCAGAAGACAGTAAGTTTATCGTCGTCCAGTCTGCTACAATCTCTATTGCAGCAACACCCCCACTCACATGTCTCTACATGAGTGATCCAGATGAGGTCACTTGTGCCAATTCACAAGTGGGCCGTGTTAGTGGTGTTATCAGAAATAAGGCACCCAACCTTTATTCATATATCACAGACTATATGAGTTACGACTTAAGTGAATCTTCCCGCATCACATGCTCACTTTAAGTTATCATAAGTTACTCTGGATATTATGATGGATTACATTTGTTAAACAATAATAAATGACAATGTAAATATTACTAATTAATAATTACTTTATTTATTTATAGTTTAAATGGATTACATAATATTTAGGGAAGAAACCCGAGCAGATTCATGGTGATCATTGATCTTGGAAGATTTGTGAAGTCGTTGGGAGGGATTACTTCAAGATTCAAGAGAAGGTAAGGGCTTTCTTCTAAATTTCCAGATTTTATTTAATTGTGAATCCAAATGAAAAACCATGAAAGAATTCATGAAGTTATTTTATTTTCTTCTTGCTAGAGCCCTTTTTCTTTCAATCTTTCCCCAAACCCTAGAAACTCTAATCTTCCTCAACTTGAAAAGAACCTTCAATGAATGAAAATATCATAAAACGGAACCCCAAGACACCACACAAGCCTCCACCGCCGCCATAATGACAGTAGAAGCAACAACTTGGGCTGCTATTGTCCGACCCAAGTAGCCCCATTTAGGGGCTGCTTGTGTGTCTTTTTCCCACTCAGTTCTGTTGTGTGTTGGCTGATAATTTTATTTTATGTAATTAGGTATTTTAGAATAGTTTTTAATTAAGTTAAGGTGACCTTTTAGGTCGTAAGAATTCTTAGAAAATGAAGGATTAAAGTTCCTTAAAACTCAAGAACAAGGTGAGTAGAATTTTGCTAAATATTTGGTTTTGTT
Organism: Gynostemma pentaphyllum; assembly: GCA_028015215.1. Classification (NCBI taxonomy): domain Eukaryota; kingdom Viridiplantae; phylum Streptophyta; class Magnoliopsida; order Cucurbitales; family Cucurbitaceae; genus Gynostemma; species Gynostemma pentaphyllum. The sequence goes on along the minus strand of CM051351.1, from coordinate 46,821,219 downwards.
ATGAGTTGTTTCTTTTTCATTAATTAAGTGAATTGTATCTGATTTTGGTGATCTGGGATGACTATGATCATGTTTTATGATTTATGTTAAATTAAAAGTGCAGGAATTTTAGTGTAAAGTACGGAGAATTGGGAATATAAGCATGCTTTTAGGCTAGTTTGTTTGTTATTTTGGAAAATTGATTTGTGGAATATTGTTGAACATTGTTTTGTGTTTAAGTATAATTTTGGTTGATATTAAATATATAAATTGCTGCTGGAATTTATGTTTAGATTTGCCGCTTATTAAGTAAGGAAGATTAGACTAGTTGAGGCTAGTTTCAGCGTATAGATGGGATATTGTTGGGTGAGCGTTGTGAGTTACCCAAACGAGTTTTTAGTGAATTCCTAGGTTGTTTTAGGGCTAAGAATAGATCTAAATTCTAGAATTTATAAATTTTAATTTTGGCCTAGAAAAGAGAAATTATGATAGAAACGGGGTTCTAATTGAGATGTGAGGCTTATTGTCACGACCCGCAAGGAGAAAGAAAAAAATCTCAGAGGTTAATGAAATTCTCTAGATGCCTCTAGGGAATTCTTGTTCATATTAGGCCTAGAATTCTCTAGAAGCCTCTAGAGAACTATTGCACATACTAGGCCATCTCTAGAAACCTCTAGAGAATACTTGCATATACTAGACCCTTGTAGATAATTCATTTGTATTCTAGAATGTTCTAGGAAGTCGATGTAAAGTAAGGCATTAGAATGTTCTATACTTAGGAAGGATCTAGAGGAGCGATCTCCACAGATAGATTGAGTTATTCCTAGCCATTGTCTAAGGAGGTGGAGGCCTATATAAGGAGGAGTTCTCATTCTCCTCAAAGCATCCAAGAGTTCAACAATTGTAAACATTGTTCTCTAAGAGTAATACAATCTCATTCACTCAAACTCTCTCTAGTTTCTCTTTAATTAGCCACTCTTCCCTCCAAAGTGAGCGAGTAAGGCTGACTTAGAAACTTCAAGTGCCCAAGAAATGTTCTAAGTGCTGCACGAGTATTAGTCGATCATTAATCTCGTGACAATTTGGTATCAGAGCGGTTTCTTTTCTTTGGGAGAACGATGGCATAAGACTCTGGTGTGTCTAATGTTGAGGAGTTGGTGCAGCATGAGGGATGCGAATTGCAACCCAACCCCATGAAGGCGAGGCATAGCAAGTCCAAGGGACCTGTTGGGGATGCCTTAGAGAGATGAATGGGCAATATGGAGGTGGCCTTGTCCACTATGAGTTCGGTGGTTGAGAACATGAGAGAACGTCTTGAAGGGTTCAAGACCGAACAATTTCAGATCAATCGAGCGGTTAAGATTGCCATGAGTAAGCTTGTCAGTGACCTTCGTGAGGAGTTTACTTTTAAGCTCCAAGAGGAGTTTCGAGCTTTGAAGGATAGGTTGGAATTGCAAATGAAGGTTGTCCGTGATGCTGTTGACCAAGAGTTAAGGACTATCAAGACTCAGCTGGATGAGATAAGTTCTGATTGGGCCCTTTACAAATGTGTGGTTATCATCGGCACCACACACACACACGAGATGCGCCTAAGTTGGATGTCCTTAAACCCAAACCCTTCAATGGGGTGTGGAATGATCGAGAGCTAGAGAACTTTTATGAGGGATGGAGCAATACTTTGGTGCTGCTCGCATCAATGATGAGGGAATGAAGATATCCACGGTGGCCCTATATTTACACGATACGACCATGTTATAGTGGAGGCGCAAGCACATGGATATTGAGAGGGGACAATGCATCTTGACCTCGTGGGAGGATTTCAAGAGAGAAATCAAGAAACAATTCTTCCCGGAGAATTCAGAGGAGGAAGCACGTGGGAGACTCCGACGACTCAAACAATCGGGTAACATTCGTGACTATGTGAAAGATTTTACTTCTTTTATGCTTGAGATACCCGATATTGCAGATAAAGATGCTTTCTATTCATGGATGGCTTCCAAACATGGGCCAAGATAGAGTTGAAACGGCGTGGAGTGCAAGACCTTGCTACGACCATTGCCGAAGTGGAGTCCTTGATTGAGTTTTCTAGAAAGTACAACCCTTATTCTAAGGATAAGGAAAGTGACTTCGAGAATGGTGGGAAAGAGGAGCCCACCAACAAGGGAAACAACTCCAAGGAGGAAAATAAGGAGGGTAATGTCGACCCCAAGTCTCACTATGATAAGAGGAAGGGTAAGAAGTTCCATGATAATGGATATAAGTTGAAGGGAGGATGTTTCATATGCAATGGGCCTCATTGGATGAATGATTGCCCACAAAAGAAGGCTTTCAACGCCTTTGCAGCATATACAGAGGAAAAGAAGGATGATGAAATGTATATGGGATCCTTGCAACGTTTGAGTGCCAAGAACTTGGCCAAACCCGAGGAAAAAGAATCTAAGTCAAATCCACGAGGGTTGATGTATGCTAGAGCCATCATTAATGGGAAAACCTCTCGAGTATTGATTGACACAGGTGCTACCAACAACTTTTTTTCTTCTGAAGAAGCAAAGAGGTTGGGTCTATCAGTGACAAAGAAGGCAGGCACACTTAAGGCTGTCAACTCTGCAGCCAAGCCAATCCAAGGGATGGCTCATGATGTGCAGATGAGCATGGGTAACTGGAAGGGATCATTGGATATGACGGTTGCCTCTATGGATAACTTCAAAGTTGTCCTTGGCTTAGAGTTCTTTCGCAAGAGGAATGTTTTCCCATTACCTTCGGTGGACTATCTATGCATAATGAATGGGAGTATGACTTGCATGGTGCCTTTAGAGTGAGGTAGTCAAGGCAAGGTCCTTTCAGTTATGCAGCTTAAAAAAGACTATAAGGAGCGGGAGACAACGAGAAGCAAGAGACGAGGAAGGCGTTGCCGCAATAGGTGGGGGAGAATGTCACGTCCCGCAAAGAGAGAAGAAAATCTCAGAGGTTAATAGAATTCTCTAGATTCCTCTAGATTCCTCTAGGGAATTCTTGTTCATACTAGGCCTAGAATTCTCTAGAAGCCTCTAGAGAACTATTGCACATACTAGGCCATCTCTAGAAACCTCTAGATAATACTTGCATATACTAGACTCTTGTACATAATTCATTTGTATTCTGGAATGTTCTAGGAAGTCGATGTAAAGTAAGGCATTAGATTGTTCTATACTTAGGAAGGATCAAGAGGAGCGATCTCCACCGTTAGAATGAGTTATTCCTAGCCATTGGCTAAGGAGGTGGAGGCCTATATAAGGAGGAGTTCTCATTCTCCTCAAAGCATCCGAGAGTTCAACAATTGTAAACATTGTTCTCTATGATTAATACAATCTCATTTACTCAAACTCTCTCTAGCTTTCTCTTTAATTAGCCACTCTTCCACCCAAAGTGAGCGAGTAAGGCTGACTTAGAAACTTCAAGTGTCCAAGAAGTGTTCTAAGTGCCGCACGAGTATTAGTTGATCATTAATCTCGTGACATTATGCTTGAAAAGTATCTTGGATGGTGATGCTTTGTAATCATATTACTTCGAATGCCTTATGTAATATGGTTTTTGTAGGTTCGCATTAAATAAGGCCTTACTTAATGAAAAATATGTTGTTAGGAGCATTATTTAGTTATACATGACTTAAATAACAATTAACGGGGTAGGTTCATTTCATATGAATGACATGAAAAAGAATATACACGAAGGTTCATTTATGTACTTTGCAAATACATAAAAAGAATATACCGGAAATATTTAAATTGTGAAAAAGTGTGTTTAAATCTTTACGAGTGGATTCTCTCTTTGTTTGCGAATAAGAGTATGATTTAAGGCATTGGGTTAAGTGATTAATTGAAATAGAAAGAGTGGAAAAGTTTGGAAGTCGATGAGGTCGATTTATGGACTTAATGAGCTTAGGACTTCTCATAGAAATATTAAATGTTTAGTATTATTCTACTCATTGGGCATAGCCTCATGATCCTACACCTTTTTTTTCAAGTAAGAAAAAGAAAAGATAACCGACATCTGATGGGCTCTCGTGACGATGGTTGGATTGGATTGGTTACCGGTGATATTTGTCCTCTTTCAGCTCTTTGTTATTTTCTTTGGGATGAGAACTTTCTTTAAATAAGTCAAGTATTGATATTTTTACATGTTTTGTTTTGGAGATGTTTGATTAAAGTCTTATTTTAGTTATTGATTTTATTTAGAAATGGAATGATATTTATGATTTTGAAATAAAGTTCGTGGACATGAGATACTTGTTTGTAAATGTTGAGTTTTATATGAGAATCTAGTTTATTATTGTTGAGAATTCTCCCGCTGTTTATATTTCATGCTTTGTAATTTTTGGGAGGTTACACAAATCTTTCCCACTCTGAAGAGCAATTGCATTGCAGTTTTCTGAAATCTTGTTTTTAGGATTCTCTGTACCACTCGGTAAAGATTCTTGAGATCAGTTACTTAAAAATGAAGTAATTTTTCCCACTTGAGTTTCCAAATATTTTGATGGAAGCACCTTGATTTTGGAGTACCAACACTTAGATTTGGAATTAAAGGTTCTTGTTTTTGGATTATAACATTTGATTTACCGTTGTAATTTTTCATGAAGTTCACAAGAGATGCTATGTGATCTTCACATTAGGGCTTTTGTGGTGGTGGGGGATGGTTTTGATGAAATTCAACCGATCTTTTCTATATAACTGAAGGTCCACCACTTTGATCCTTTCAAGAGAAATTCGGGTGTTGATTCCAACCAGCGTTATTATGTGTTAGAATACGGTTTGAAATTCTTGTTATAACCCACATAATTCACTTATTCTGGGTAGGATGGACATCACTCATACTGGTGACCTTCTCCACTATTTTATTCAAAACGGTACAAGCGTCATCGTAAGTCTTAGAAAGAAAACTCACCTACCGATGATGTATTCATTCTATCTTTAGTGTGAGAATACAATCTATTATAGAAAATTTACATCGGAATCTTATATGGGATTCCTGTTAGGAATGGTGTCTTAGAACTTTTAATTATTTAATAAATATAATTTATTTTAAATAAATTAAATAAATAAACTGAATTTCTTTTAAGCATATATTAATTCATCAACGATATTAGATATATTACATTCAAATAGTAAATCCCCAAAAGTTACTTTCATGAAATCACGACTGAGTATGTGAATTAAACCTCGAATTCACTTTTCAATTAAGTTAAAACCTAATTACATGTGATTTCGTCAAGTCTAGCATGATACTAACCTTCCAATTCAATCTAACTTCTATGTCTAGGTAAAATCAGATAAGAAAATTTGTTTATCAGTGTTTTGTTCATCTTCAAGAGGTAAACATACATGTCAATACATCGACAATAAACAATTTAAGAATATTTAATCCCCTATCAATTGAGTAATTTCCATTCAATCTAACCTTTTCAAACTTAAAACTAAACTAAATAACTTACTCATGGTGATCAAGCAAAAGCAAAGAGTTGAAGATTAACAAGACCACTTGATTGAGAAAGAAAATTGAGATTTAATACCAATTAGGGTTCATTGATCCATTGCAACCTAATAGATTTAGCTCATATTAGAAGATAAAATTAAAAAAAAAAAATCAATAAATCTAAACTAAAATAAACATTTTTTTTAACAAAGGATAAACTTTATAAAGATTAAGGAGGTATACATGAAGAGTTCAAAGCCCTTTTAGTAAGGAAATGAGCTTCAAAATTGAGCTCCCTAGAAATAAAAGAAAAAACAATAGAATCTAAATTAGAACAAAGAAACTTAATATCTTCTAAGATGCAAAAGAAATCAGAGGGACAAACAGAAAGACCCTTAATAATATCTAGGGTAAAATGCAAATAAGACCCCTGTGGTCTTTTCAAAATGTATGAGCACCCCCTGTACTTTGAAAATGGCAAATCGCACCCATGTGGTTCCAATTTTTTTCAATCAGACCCCTCCCCTTCAATGTCAATAGTTTTCTTTTAGCCATAACTTCTTCGTTTGAACTTCGATTTGGATGATTCAAGATGTTTTGGAATCTTCATTTCCGGCTTTACATAATCGTCTCTTCGAAACTTTGAAATAATCAATAACCAAAAGAGTTAACAATGTCAATCATACCTAGTGTTTCGATGTTAGTAAAATCTTTTATTTATTAATGATTTCAAAGTTTCGAAGTGATATTTATGTAGATCCTAAAATGAGGATTCCAAAACATCTTGAATCGTCCAAATCGAAGTTCAAACGAAGAAGTTGTGGCTAAAAGAAAATTATTGACATTGAAGGGGAGGGGTCTGATTGAAAAAAATTGGAATCATAGGGGTGCGATTTGCCATTTTCAAAGTACAGGGGGTGTTCATGCATTTTGAAAAGACCACAGGGGTCTTATTTGCATTTTACCCTAATATCTAAGACAGATTTGGCATCAGAGAACAAATGGATAGATTTAAATCCACAAGCAAGAGTGTTTTCCAGAGCAGCTAAATAAAAAACAAAAGAATCTAAATAAACATAATTAGGTTTAACAATGGTGGATCAATTAAAGAAGAAGAAAACTAAAGAAAAACTAAACAAAGTAAATTATAATCCAAAAGAACAATTACTCCACGTGAAATTTCAAGAGAAGGATGGGTCAATTCGAATCCGATAGCTTCAAACGCAGCTATTGTTCATGTCCTCTTTCCTACTTTTCCTCTTTTGTGGCTGAATCTCTATCTAATTTTGGGATTGGGCTTCATATAATCTCCCCCAAAATAGCTCCGCTACAAAACTGTGCAAAATTTCCTATAATGAAAAAACAACTCATTAAACACTTTTTCCACACATAATCAATTTGAACTAAAATACTGAAAATCTAAAAACGAGTTCAAATCGATCTAACAACATCAAAATATCCACACAAAGGTTATTCTAATATTTATATAACACTTATTGGGAGTTTGAGCCCTTTAGTGTTAATCTAGATTTTAAGTTGCGACTTTTTTACAATAATTATATAATATATAATGTAAATCTACCAAGTATTGATTGAATGTGGCTGTCTAGTAACTATGGAATATAAATTAAAAGTTAGCATCAAATGTGAACATAATAGGTAGTAATTATTAATTTAAGAGTGTTGATTAATTAAAGATCCTATAAAATTATATATATGAAATTTAGTACAAATCCATAAAAAAAAAATCGGGTAAAAACTATTTTAGTCCCTAACTTTCACATAGGTTTCATTTTCGTCCCTAAACTTTCATAAGAGATATTTTTCGTCCCTGAACTTTACGATCCATTCTATTTTAGTCCTTTCGTCTGGGACACTAACGAATGACTTTTGTGGCATGTAACTAATTATGTGACATTATATAAATGTACAGTGAGGTTAAATGACATTGTAAAACGAGTATACAGTGAGGTTTAAGACTTCAATTAAGGAGTGATGAGTTAACCTCATTGTATATTCGTTTTTTCCACGTCATTTAATCTCATTGTATATTTCTATGATGTCACATCAACAATTACATGCCACATAAACCCTCCACTAGTGTCCTAGACAAAAAAATAACATAGACGGAATGACTAAAACAGAAGAAATCGTAAACTTTAAGGACGGAAAATTGTAATTTTTGAAAGTTTTGGACGAAAATAAAACCGAAGTGAAAGTTAAAGGATCAAAATGATATTTTATAAAAAAAAATAATTAGAAATTGAATGAAAAGAAGTAAAGATGCAAACCCACCATTCCTCACTCTAGAAATAAAATAAAATAAAAATTGCTATAGTTAAGAGATCAGACTGACCAATTTAATATTAGATTTCTTCTCATGAAGTCTCCCATTTTATTCCTTTTTGGAATTAGATCTACATGAGAGTTGTGCATGAAAGAAATAAATCACAAAAAATTAACTATGACCCAAAAAATGATTAATTTACTAGTGAGAAACTAACTTCAGTAACCCTATATAAAGAATTAAAAAAAAAAACCAAAATTTGATTTATTAGAATTGTTTAATAAAAGAAATAAAACCACATACCTCCTCTTTGAATAAGTTATATATACTATCACCATAACCATCCTCCTCCCAAAGTTGTTGGATAGTGGCATTAATGTTGCCTGCCCAAAACTCTTTTGGCTCTTTCCTTGAATTCCAATAGTTTTCAAATATAATTGATTTCAATAGAGGTGCACACACAATTCCAGGAGAAAACATCTTCATTTCAGGGCATTTCTGGATAGCTAAAATTCTCAAGGAAGGAAATTGAATGATGCTGCATTTTGCCGCCTTTCGAAACATTCTCAGATCGGGTAGGTCGTAAAGCTTCAAAATTTCCAATTCAGCGAAAACGAACTCATTCTCTTCTCTTTCATCCTCTGTTTCTATGAATACCGTAGTCATACGTTTACATTCACATAAACTCATTATTTTAAGACACACCAAGGTTTTAGCCACAGAAGAGCTAAACAAGTTTCTCAATCCATGACATTTATTTACAGTGAGTTCTTTCAAGATTTGAAAAGAGAATGAAGTCGATATCACCAGCGTATTTAATCCGCCGCAATTTCCAACGTCGACAACTTCTAAATTATCAAATAATGGTTGGATCATTTGAGAGCTCTCTTTCCATATATGCAAAAGCTTTGGCATTTCTCTCAAATGTAGTCTTTTCAAAGGTGTAGAATAAATTCTACTATGATTCTCTTCGTTGCCGAAAGCGATATCTTAAGAAAATATTTCTACCAAGGATCCCTTATGCATTTCTAGGGTTTCAAGACCGTATAATAATCGATGAAATGTCAAGGAAAAATGAGTCGATTTTGAAACTTTATGTGTAGGATGTAACTCCCTTGAATGATTGGGGTGACATAATTCTCTATCCACTTTTTTCCCATATGCATCCTGAAAAAAGAAAAAGAAAAAACAATATAAGATTTAATGAGATAATTAAAGCCGAAATTAACTTTTTACTATTGAATTTTTTAGGGGTATTAACAACTTTAACTTTAAAACTTTTAAATGTTATCAATTTTAACTTTATATTTTATAACTAGTTGCAAGTTTAATCTTCTGTTAATAACATCTTTGATTATTCGCACAATATTTCATTAGTTTTCTAAAATTTAAGAAAAATTATGTCACAAAACTACATAAACAATTATTTAAGGATAAAATGCAAATAAGCCCCCTGTGATTTTTGCCAAATACATAAACACCCCTTGTGATTTTAAAATGACAGATCATACCCCCGTGGTTCCAAATTATCTTCAATAAGACTCCTCCCCTTCAACGTCTTTAATTTTCTTTTAGCCATAACTTCTTCATTTGAACCCTGATTTGGATGATTCAAGATGTTTTGGAGTCCTCATTTTGGGCTCTAATTTATGGTCAAATCAAAACTTCTAAATCATCAGTAACCAAAAGCGTTAATGGTGTAAATCATACCTAGTATTTTGATGATAAAAAACTCTTTTATTTATTAATGATTTTGAAGTTTTGAACCAACCATAACTTAGAGTGTGAAATGAGGATTCCAAAACATCTTGAATAATCCAAATCGGAGTTCAAAAGAAGAAGTTATGGCTAAAAGAAAATTAATGACGTTAAAGTAGAGGGGTCTCATTGGCATAATTTGGTGCCATAGGGGTATGATTTGTCATTTTCAAACCACGGGGTGTGTTCATGCATTTTAAAAAAACCACAGGGGGCTTATTTGTATTTTACCCATTATTTAATTACAAGAAGATAAACTCGGTGAGTTACCAATGGTCATATGAAGTAACTAAGTGGTAACTTTTCTCGTTTTCATATCTTGTTTCTTATTTTTATTTCTTGTTACAGAAACATGTTTGGTATCTTTTTCTTATTTCTTGTTTCTGGAAGAAAAAGAAACAGAAATGTGTTTGGTAACTATTTCTTGCTTCTGTTTCTCATTTAAAAAAATAAAAATATTTTGAAAATATTACAATTTTAAATGACATATTTAAAAATATTATATTAATATAATTTTTGGTTATTTATAATATATTTTATAAGTCAAAATGGGACAACGTAATAATTTATCAATGTGTTGAAAATTTTGGAAACAAGAAAGAGAAATAAGAAACTAGAATTTGTTGTTTCTAAAATTTCTACACAATTTTGAGAACTGTTTCTAAAAAAATAGAAACAAGAAGAGTTACCAAACAACTCAATTTCTTAAAAAATATAAGATTTAATGAGATTATAGCCTAATCTTATGCCATGATGAATATATTATACTATACACCCAAAAAAAATCAATGATTAATTATTTTAAATGCAATATCCACTAAATGAAAGAAAGAAGAATAAAGATGGTGAAATTACCTTTTCAAATTTGACCTCAGCTTCTGATGTATTTGAAGTATCTTGCTCCATAAAAATTACATCCACAGAATCATCTACATTCAAAGATTGAAGGTTTTTTTGGAAGTTCCCTTGCTAATGAGGGTGGAAAAAAGGTAGTTTTGGACACCCAATTACTTCCATGGAGTTTAGATTTTGAAACTGATACATCCCCTTTGGATCATTGCTCCACACCTGTTTCAAGCTTGGTAAATTACATAAATGTAATTTTCTTAAGCTAATAGTCGATATCTCGCGATCTTCTCCTCGATTAATTTCAAACACCTCTTCTACTGAATCACAATTTTGTATGTATAAATCCTTAAGCTCTTTGAGCACTCTCATCACGTTGGATGTGAAAATACTTTTTAGACTTTTATAAACATCCAACGTTATAAATTGAAGCTTGGACATATCTTCTATAATCAACCGGTTGTGCCATATGTTATAATAGATCCATAACCGATTCGAAAGAATGATAGCGGAAGCGTACCTGAATCCATGGATGAATGCAAGAATAGATAGTTATGTCTTCCAAATCCTCTGTAGTTTCACTCTATGAAATCTTCTCAGAAGGGGAGATGAAAATACGTGAAAACTGCAGGGAATGGGGACTATAACCCATTCTGTAACTGCTTAAGCAGTTATAGAGTTTACATATTTACAATTTAGCCCCTCAATAAATTATAAATATCATATGATATCTATGCATATATGTAAGTCCATGGGAATATTTTATAACTCTATTATGCCAATACATAAACTTTATTAGATCACTTTAATTGGCTAATTATAAATAGCATACACATTTAATTAATTACATGTGTGGTCCCTAATTATTGAATTTATTCCAACAATCTCCCACTGGACCACATATGTAATTCAACAAATGTGTTAAACCTTATGAGCTCCAAAAATTGCTATTATAAATAGAGTACCTTAACAATCTCGTCCATTAACTATATCAATATTGGATCAAAGCGGTTTTCGTCACATTTATTGTAACTAAACCCATCAATGGTCACAAATACTAATACAACTAAATGACATAGATCAACCATGAATGCATAGCATGGAAATTATATGTAGTGTGATCTGTACATATCTATTCCAACTAGTCCTACCTTACTTTAGTGAGATCAAAACTTTAACTTAAATTTAACAGAGTGTCATTAACTGAAATTCTTTACTTCTGATCAGAAAATATCCAATTACATATAAACATATATATGTCTTAAAACCAAATATAGAGCAATAAAAATATTATCCAAACTCCCACTTGAATTAAATATCTTGATGTAAGATAACACCCATATGAGCAGTATGCTCATGAAAGACCTTGGGTGGTAATCCTTTTGTAAGCGGATCCGCTATCATGGAGTTTGTCCCAAGGTGCTCTATGGATAACTGTCCACTCTGCACTCTTTCCTTCACAACTAGGAACTTGATGTCTAGATGTTTAGACTTAGAAGAGCTCCCATTGTTGTTAGAATATAGTACTGCTGACTTATTATCACAATAGATCTTAAGTGGTCTTTCAACACAATCTAAAATACGCAACCTTGTGATAAAATTTCGCAACCATATTCCATGATTAGATGCCTCATAACATGCTACAAACTCTGCTGCCATAGTGGAAGAAGTTATGAGTGTCTGTTTGGCACTCCTCCAAGAAATAGCTCCACCAGCTAACAGATAAATATAACCTGAAGTGGATTTTCTACTGTCTTGGCATCCAGCAAAATCAGAGTCGGAATACCCAATGATCTCTAACTGATCCGATCTCTTATATGTGAGCATATAATTTTTAGTTCTTTGCAAATACCTCATAACCCTTTTGGCTGCTATCCAATGATCCATACCAGGGTTACTTAAGTATCTACCTAACATGCCAACAATGTACGCAATATCCGGACGCGTACATACCTGAGCATACATTAGACTCCCAACAGCTGATGAATAAGGAATCTTTTGCATTTTTTTAACTTCAAGATTACTTTTTGGGCATTGATTGAGACTAAATTTGTCTCCTTTAGAAACAGGGGTGTCACTTGGTTTACAGTTCTGCATACCAAATCTTTTTAGCACCTTATCAATATAGCTTCTTTGTGATAACCCAAGAATACCTCGAGAGCGATCTCTATGTATCTGGATTCCTAATACAAATGAAGCATCACCAAGATCTTTCATCTCAAAATTCTTGAATAGAAATCTTTTGGTGTCGTGCAAAATGCCTATATCATTTGTGGCAAGCAAAATGTCATCCACATATAAAACCAAAAATATGTGTTTACTCCCACTGAACTTATGATACACACAATCATCGACTGCATTTATCTCAAAACCAAATGAGATAATCACTTGATGAAACTTATAGTACCATTGACAAGAAGCTTGTTTTAGCCCATAAATAGATTTTGTCAATTTGCAAACCATATTCTTTGGGTCTCCCAATACAAAGTTTTCTAGTTGCACCATATAAATAGTTTCATCAATGTCTCCATTGAGAAACGCCGTTTTGACATCCATTTGATGAAGCTCAAGATCAAAATGTGCAACTAGTGCCATGATTGTCCTAAAAGAGTCTTTCGTTGAAACTGGAGAGAATGTCTCTTTATAGTCAATCCCTTCCTTTTGAGTAAAGCCTTTAGCTACAAGACGAGCTTTATATCTTTCCACATTACCCTTTTCATCCCTTTTGGTTTTAAATATCCATTTACAACCAATAGGTTTTGCTCCTTCTGGTAATGGGACAAGTTCCCAAACTTTATTATCTTGCATAGACTTATACTCTTCATTCATAGCCTCAATCCACTTTTGAGAATTAGAACCTTGTATGGCTTGATGAAAGTTGATTGGATCATCTTCCATCACTTCAATATTCTCATGTTCCAGGAGAAATACTATATAATCCTTTGAAATAACATTTCTTCTTTCTCTAGTGGATCGTCTTAAAGACACTATTTCTTGAGGTTGTTGAGTTTGCACCTCGGGAATAATTATTTCATTATTCATGGGGAAATTTTCAATATTATCTGACTGAGGATCTTGATCAGCTTCTTGATCAATAACAGGTAAGGAAACCTGCATATCATCAGAAGCAATTGTGGGAATAGAAATTAATTCCTCTTCCTCAAAGATAATATCTCTAACCTTATTTCTCCCCCCAAACTCAACATCTTCAAAAAATGTTGCAGTTCCCGTCTAAAAAATTTTCCTAATCTTGGGATCATAAAATTTATACCCCCTAGATCGTTCAGCATAGCCAATAAAGTAACTACTTACTGTTTTAGAGTCCAATTTATTTTCATGTGGCCTGTAAGGCCTGGCTTCAGCTGGACAACCCCAAATATGAAAATGTTTTAGACTCGGCTTCTTGCCTGTCCAAAGCTCATAAGGCGTTTTAGTAGTTTCTTTAGTTGGCACTCTATTCAGAATATAAGCTGCTGTCTTAAGTGCTTCTCCCCAGAGTGACTCTGGTAAGGAAGAATGACTAATCATACTTCTTACCATATCCTTAAGAGTCCGATTTCGCCTTTCAACTACACCATTCATGCTAGGTGAACCCGGCATGGTGTACTGTGGGACGATTCCACATTCCTCTAAGAATTTAGCAAATGGTCCTGGACGTTGTTCACCTGAACCATCATATCTACCGTAGAATTCACCTCCACGGTCAGATCTGACACGTTTAATAGTTTTGTTGAGTTGGTTCTCAACTTCAACTTTAAATGTTTTGAATACGTCCAGAGATTGTGATTTCTCATGAATTAAATATAGGTAGCCATACCTTGAATAGTCGTCTATGAATGATATGAAATATCGTTGTCCATTCCAAGATGCCGTAGGGAATGGACCACAGATATCAGTATGAATCAATTCTAAGACGTCTTTAGCTCTATTGGCACCTATTTTCTTCACTTTAGTCTGTTTGCCTTTAATACAATCAATACAAACTTCAAAGTCTGTAAAGTCAAGAGAATCCAAAATTTTATCGGACACAAGTCGTTCAACTCTAGATTTAGAGATGTGCCCTAATCGCTTGTGCCATAAAATTGATGAATTTTCTCTACTTCTTTTACTTTTAACACATTGTGATTCTGAATTCAATGATTCATTGTAAGACCCATTTGTGTCAAGTACATACAATTCATCATGATTATGACGAATACCGGTTCCAATAGAAATTGAATTTAAAGACAAATTAACCATATTGTTTCCAAATAAACAATAATAACCAGATTTGTCCAATAAGGAAACAGAAACTAAGTTCCTCCAAAAAGTCGGTACAACAAAAGTGTCTTTCAAATTCAAATAATAACCAGTACTGAAAAACAACTTAAAATGGCCTATTGCCTTTACTTCCACCGTTTTCCATCGGCCACATAGATGTATCTTTCATCATCATCAAGGCTTTCGGTAGCTCGCAACCCTGCATAGAAACACTAATGTGAGCGGTTGCACCAGAATCTAACCACCACGTGTTTCTAGGTCTGAAGCCAAATTAATTTGAAACAGACCAAAGTAAGATTTGTACCTTTCTTAGCACGCCATGCGTGATACTTGGTCTGATCCTTCTTCACATGTCCAGGTTTTTCCACAAAAGAAACAACCCTTAGGTTCATGTTGTTGTTTCTTTGGATTAGTTGGACCTTTAGCAGCTTCATTATTCTTTCTCTTTATGCCCTTATTCTTAGAGGTGCTAGCCACATGAGCACTTTCAGTCCTTTCTAGCTTCAATCTCTCTTCCTCTTGCACACAATAAGAAATGAGCTCATTAAGAGTCCATTTCTCCTTTTGACAGTTGTAACTAACCTTAAATTGGTTAAACTGTGTAGGAAGAGAGATTAATATCAGATGCACGAGCAAGTCGTCTGACAAGTCGAGCTTCAATGCCTTAAGTTTTGAAGCAATATGAGACATTTCCATAATGTACTCCCTCATATTTCCGTTTCCTTTATACTTCATAGAAATCAAGCTTTGTAAAAGTGTGCTTGTTTCTGCCTTATCGTTTTTCACAAAACGTTTCTCAATTTCGATCAGGAAATCTTTGGCATTGGTAATCTCTTGAATCCCGGCACCCCTAAATGCTTCGGGAATGCCACGCTTAATGATCATAAGACTCATGCGATTTGAGCGTTCCCACTTCTCAAAGATTCTCCTATTAGCAAGAGAACTTTCATCCGAAAGAGGAGTGGGTTCGTCAATCCTTAGTGCAAGGTCTAGATCCATGCATCCCAGAATAATAAGGATATTTTCCTTCCAATTCTTGAAGTTAGTTCCATTAAGGACAAGAATATTGTTGATGTTAGAAGGTAGATTAGAAATATTAGCTGAGAAAACAAAACAAACAAACAAACATGCTCACATTAATAATTTATCACAATTATCATTAATTCAAATAATGGCAATCCCATCTCAAGATACCGAGTACAACATTAATATCAAGTCTTTGGACAAGATAATATTAGCCGTAAGTGGTATTTTGATATCATGATAATATATTGACAATAAGTTCATGTCAAATAATAAAACTATCTTTGGATCGATTTATTATTTACATGTAAATTTACTTTATAATCGTCACATATTTACCATAAGTGTACGTGTCATTCTTTTAAATATTAACCTTCCTTTGGGCCGACTAATATTTACATGAATACATATACACTTTAAAATATTTAACATCTCTCATGGATAAATTTAAATAAAAGAGGTTACTTTGGCAACATTTTATTTTAATTAATCCAATTGAAATGTTAAACAACCTTAAAATTATAAAATATATATATATATATATGTGCCATATTTGAATATGTAATTTCCTTAAATACTTTATTATTTATATGGAGGCAAATGAATGTCACATGTTTAAAATTCACCAAATAATAAATGGTATAAGTCAAATTTTGACTAACCATGAATTTTGCATACATAAGATATTACATGTGAAAATTTAACAAAACTAAATTCCAAATAAAACATTCAAAACAAAATTAAAATCTTAATGAATTTTGTTTTTATCAGCACTCAATTGACTTACATCAAAATCATAAACCCCGAAAAGCGTGCGTGTGATACTGTTAATATATATCTTAATTACATTTGCAAACACACAATTTGATGCAGACTCAAAAAACTAAAATATATATTTGCAGTTCACAAATTCAAAGAATTTCATTTAAACAAAATTCTTCCCCAATTTTGATGAAGACTCCTTTTATATAATATATTCATATTGAGTAAAAAGTTATGAATCTTCTACTTTATTCATCATTGATAATTACATATATATAGAGAGAGAAAAGTGTGTTTAGCTAGTAACTAACTCTAGTAACAAACTAACTAAACTAACAACTATGTAATACAAAATTACATGTATACCCCCAATAATTATATTTGTCAACATCAATAATCAAAAAGACAAGATTTGCTTTTTACAACTCAAAAAAAAAAAAAAAAACGTTGCAGATCTTTTTTTTTTTTTAAGCATTCAATTTATATCAAGAGATCTGCAGACTATATCACCCAGGGCCAAATTGATGAATAAATTTTTTATCATTCTGTCAGTTCACGATACAATGACGAACGCCAATTAAAAAAAAAAATTAATCACTTTTCCCAAGGCCGAAGGGATTGAGATTTCAGGGACCATTCTCATCATCTGAATCCTTGGTCAAATATTCAAAATTCAAACACAATTTTGAATCTTGCATAATGATTTTACCATCTACTTATTTGCATATTCAAAGTCATCGCAAATAACCCAAAAAAAAAAATCCCAAAATTTCCATAATGCGTAGAAATTCACTTACGAAAAAACCAACAGAGTTCAGACCATAATAATGAGAATCGTCAATGAAATTTCTCAAGAATTAGTCAATGGAAAGGCTCTGATACCACTTGTTATAATAGATCCATGACCGATTCGAAAGAATGATAGCGGAAGCGTACCTGAATCCATGGATGAATGCAAGAATAGATAGTTATGTCTTCCAAATCCTCTGTAGTTTCACTCTATGAAATCTTCTCAGAAGGGGAGATGAAGATACGTGAAAACTGCAGGGAATGGGGACTATAACCCATTCTGTAACTGCTTAAGCAGTTATAGAGTTTACATATTTACAATTTAGCCCCTCAATAAATTATAAATATCATATGATATCTATGCATATATGTAAGTCCATGGGAATATTTTATAACTCTATTATGCCAATACATAAATTTTATTAGATCACTTTAATTGGCTAATTATAAATAGCATACACATTTAATTAATTACACGTGTGGTCCCTAATTATTGAATTTATTCCAACACCATATCGTCTCTAAATTAACGACGGAATATATTACCATCGACAGTAAATTTGGAAATGAAACCTGCATATATATTTGCAAATTCACTATTAATTTATGGTGTGGTATATATTAAGAGTGACATAATTTAACACATGTAAATTGATCGCTTACAGACGCCTTAGAGTACTCCATCTCTGATTCTTCGATAGCGAAGATTTCATGAATTCCACAACCGTTTATATATATAAATATACAAGTTGTTGAAGATGTTTCATGAGAGAGGGTGGAAATAGTGTTTCAAGCTTTGGACATTTCACTAAATCAACACGTTTCAAACATTGAAATCCATATGGATCCTTATTCCATACTTGCTTCAAGTTTGGTAGGTTTTGAAGATGTTTCATGAGGTTTTCTCATCAAGCTTTTGATCATCAATTGTAAATACCTCTTCTAGTGAGTAACAATCTTTGAGGCTCCTTTATGTTTTTCATGGTTTCACCGATTAAAACACTTTTTAGGTTTTTAGAATCATTAAGATCAATTCTCTCAAGCTTGCTGAAGTTGTTTGCAATTTGAAGATCATGCCATACCATATTTTCTACATGATTAATTTCCACTTTCTTTAAATTAGGAAATGTAATCTACAAAAAAAAAAAATGCCATTAGTTATAATATAAAATAAAATAAAAATCAATAAGATGAAAAGTGAAGTGGGAAAAAGTGGGAAAGGGAGGGTGCATAACAATCAATAAAATTTTTTAAAAAAAAGTTTATATTTTATAATTTCAGAGATTTGGGTTGCTCCTGACTTTTCAATTTAGGTCTATTTATGCCTGAGTTTTATAAAATAAGATTTATTTGGTACATAAAATTTCTATTCATCAGTAAAACTAATTCCTCTACTCTATGAGATGAAAAAAATTAATGGTAGAGACTAAATTGACATATTTATTAAAATTTAAAATTAAAATAGACATAAATTGAAAAATCAAAAGATTAAATTAGGCAGAAAGACTAAAAATGTATTTTTTTTTCTTTTTTACAATATAAGAAATTATGATGCAACATTTATAAATATATCATTGCTTAAAACTATTTGTAAAATTTACGTTAATCGGTGATATTAACATGATTGATATATAGAGCTCAAAATATGTTATATTTACTAATATTTTTAAAACTATGATATTGTTATAAATATTAGAGGAAAAGATACACTAAATTTGCAATCATCCCATTTATATATATATATATATATATATATATATATTTTAAATGATGATATTTAATATTCAATTAAAAATAAAAATTAAGGGTAAGAAAGTAGATGTACTGTAACGACCCGATTTTCCGTTAAATTCTTTAAATTCAAATGCACAGCGGAAGACTTAATTTTTAAAGAAAAACGACATGGGTTCGTTTAAAAGTCGAATAACCCAAAACCTGTTTTACAACCCAAAGTCCAGAGAAAGCTATAAATCGGGAATGCACATTCCAAAGTAAAGTTTAATCATAAAAACATCAAAATACTTTACACATACACCCTTCACGGGCTCAAAATGACACAAGTATGTAAAAAGTATATGATTTACAAGCTTTACTACTAATGCTTCAAA
Organism: Gynostemma pentaphyllum; assembly: GCA_028015215.1. Taxonomy (NCBI): domain Eukaryota; kingdom Viridiplantae; phylum Streptophyta; class Magnoliopsida; order Cucurbitales; family Cucurbitaceae; genus Gynostemma; species Gynostemma pentaphyllum. The sequence continues at coordinate 46,801,959 of CM051351.1, read as the reverse complement.
AGTGTTTAATATTGTCCTTACACCACCTCGGCCAGGTCAAGCGACACCATTTCCTCTACCTTGCTTCTTAGGACGGGGTTCACCTGAAAATATTGTGGTGTAGCACCATTAGCAAACAATGCTAGTGAGAGTAAAATGAAAGCAAGTAATCCTATGAACTAAATCTCATACCAGAAATCGTGTCCAAAGGCCTAAATGTTCATTTCTACCAATAACCACATTCCAATTTCCATGTAAACATAAGATAGTATCATACTACCCGTATTCGTCATTCAAAACCATGAGATGGAAATAAAGACTTAAAGTAAAATTAACATTCACAACTAAGTCTCACTACACGTTTCTAAAGAATAGGTAAAAATAACATTAACTATCTTTATTACCAATCAAGTTTCATCGTATCGTGCTATTGTATGGATCGAAATCAACATACCACGTATGGTCATACCATGTCACAACCATCGCACCATGATACGTATGGATCCGAATCAACATACTATCATGTGCCGTATCATAGATCATAATACCATGGTACGTACGGATCCGAATCCACGTACTACCATGTACCATATCACAACCATCGTACCGGGTATACCATATGAATAAATATCGCATACTAAGCCCGTACGGTATTACCATATCACAACCATCGTACCGGGTATACCATATGGATAAATATCGCATACTAAGCCCGTACGGTATTACCATATCACAACCATCGTACCGGGTATACCATATGGATAAATATCGCATACTAAGCCCGTACGGTATTACCATATCACAACCATCGTACCGGGTATACCATATGGATAAATATCGCATACTAAGCCCGTACGGTATTACCATATCACAACCATCGTACCGGGTATACCATATGGATAAATATCGCATACTAAGCCCGTACGGTATTACCATATCACAACCATCGTACCGGGTATACCATATGGATAAATATCGCATACTAAGCCCGTGCGGTATTACCATATCACAACCATCGTCATCGGGTATACCATATGGATAAATATCGCATACTAAGCCCGTGCGGTATTACCATATCACAACCATCGCATCGGGTATACCATATGGATAAATATCGCATACTAAGCCCGTGCGGTATTACCATATCACAACCATCGTCATCGGGTATACCATATGGATAAATATCGCATACTAAGCCCGTACGGTATTACCATATCACAACCATCGTGCATGGTATACCATATGGATAAATATCGCATACTAAGCCCGTGCGGTATTACCATATCACAACCATCGCATATCAGGAGTTTCACCATATCGGATATCAGGAATTTCACCATAGGTATCAGGAATTTCACCATAGGTATCAGGAATTTCACCATAGGTATCAGGAATTTCACCATATCGCAACATGATATGTATGGATCGAAATCGACATACTATCATGTGCTAGTTACAAACCAAAGTACCAACATCACACCATGACTACGTATGGATCGAAATCAACATACTATCATGTGCTAGTTACTAAGTGCTCAAAGTTCCCACAAATTCATCACACCATGATACGTATGGATCGAATCAACATACTATCATGTGTGAATCATTGTGCCCTAGGTCTCCAATAAGTTAGCTAAACTCCGAAGAAGTCTACTAAGTTAAATAGAAACCTAACTAACTAGAATACACGAGTTAACACTCAAGTGCATCTTCTAATTACTTTACTTCCAAAGTCATCCAAATGACTTCAAATCCATCAAAGTAACTTCTAAATCAACCGAAGTAACTTCCAAATCAACCGAAGTAACTTCCAAATCAACTTTCATCTAACATCTCCAAATCACGTTACCATACTTCCAAACCTCCCCGATGATCTCTAATCATCGAACTAACCATAAGTCCAACTTTCTCCACACACACTTCCGAATTAAAGTTTCCACCCAAAACTTAATTCTAAGAAGTTAACCCCCTCTTAACATTGATAAACAATTACATAATGAAACTAAATTCATAAAATTGCTAACTATCATATTAAACTCACCTTAGCCAAATAACTCCAAATCACCACTTTTCACGAAACAACAACCGAGCAATCGCACCTACAATTCACCAATTGCACAACATATTACAACTCATAACTAATATGCGAACAAGTGTGCAATTTCGGGTGAATAGTGATTTCGGATGAATAGTGTTTTCGGGTGAATAGTGTTTTCGGGTGAATAGTGTTTTTCGAAAATCCGGGTTCAAAATCGTCAATTTCCATGATAGAAATTCATGATTTCAACTTCAAAACTCATTTATAATAAAAAAACGAACAAAACCATATAAAAAGTTTTGAAAACTTACTTTTTGGGACTTCCCTTAGAGAACGGGAAACTTCGAAAAGGTAGGTTGGATAGGTAGCCCTCGTCCCTACCAATCCAACGCAACCGAAAACACGACGATCCGCCGAGAAACGAATGAGAAACGAAGAAAAGAAATTCTCATCCATGGCTTGAGGTTGCTCACGGCAATGGCAAGGAAAAATGACAAGTTTTGGTCAATTTTGTGACTTTTAAAGATGATGGAATAGTGAATTTAGATATTTTGGTAGTTTGGAAATTACGGTTTTGCCCTTTTTGACCTTTTGCTTATAAAACGAAAACCGACGGTCTTAAATAAATCTAAAGGTGTCTAATAATTATTAATTGGCCCGTTAATAATTATTAGAGTCACTGAAATGAATTAAAACGATAAAAAGGATTTTCGGACGGAAATAACTAATAAAACTGAAATTACTAATTTTAACTAATTTTAAAAGCTTTAAATAAATAAAAATAATAAATTAATAAAATAAAAAAAAAATTTACCTCTAAAAGTAACGGGACGTTACATGTACCTGGCTAGGAAAAGGTGTAATAGTGATAGAGTTGGCAAATAGACTTTGGTTTTCTTCTTCTTCTTTTTCTTCCACAATTTCATTGCTTTGGATTTTGATTAATCCTTTGGCTTTGAGTAATTTACCACAAAAGCCTTTCAATTCAGGTAACAAATTCAACTTTAAATCTCTTAGTCGTCTGAACTCCATCTTATGATCTACCACTACCTCGTTATTGTCTATTACCACAATTGCGTCCATCATCCTACAAAAGCTTATCTCAATCTTTTCAAGATTGGAAAGACCTTCAATGATTGAAAATGGGAATAAATACTTCATTTTATCGCAACTCGACACCTCGATCGTTCGCAAATTATCGAAAACTTTGAGAAGCCATTAGGAGGTTGCTTTTGATCATCCAGTTCACTCATTAAATATTCAATATCATCCTCATTATTTTGAAGCCTCAACTCCCTCACATATGGAAAAAAAACTTGTACTCAATTCCAAAATCATGTTTTTCACATGATCATCACCTTTAGCTTCTAAACTCACCACTTCACTTTTCTTCATTAAATTACTAACCCATACTTCATTCAAAACGACATTTCTCAACTCTGTTTTTATATCCAACATTTTCTTTGTTGATGAAGAAAATCCGGCACCCTTATTCTTACCGATGATAATTTGAAAGCTTTCCAATTCCAACTTGTTTAAGAATCGAATTTCCGGAACGTATCTAACGTCTTGAATGCATAAATATACACAACTTAGGTGAGGTAAACAGTCAAATTCTGAAAGACGGGCATTTTTCTTCTCCGAATAATTCGATCCTCCCCATTCCCATCCATTGAAACCATGGTGTACATATATTTCCTCCAATTTTGTCAATCTTGAAATAACTCCAAATGGAATTTCCATGAGTTTTTCACAATGTAAAAACTTCAATTGCTTGAGTTGAACCAATTGTCTCGTACTCAAAGGTAACTTCATGATATCCGATCGAGAGAAATCAAGAATCTCTAGATTTTTCAACTCACCAATCATATCGATATTCCCCAATTGACAATTGATTAACAACAATGTTCGAAGATTTACTAAATAATCGAGAGAAGATGATGATGATGGAAAAAGCGAGAAACGCATTCCTTCCAAGTGTAAAACTTTGAGTTTCCTCATTCCTTCAAAGCAACCTTGAGGAATCTCTAATTGGTTTTCCCGATCATAATCCATATTTCTAACCAATGTCAATAACTCTAGTTTTGACAGATTCAATTTCTCATGAAGATTTTGAAAATTCACACAATTCATGTAAATGGCAGTGTAATTTCCATGACTAGTCTCCTCCCCATCTTTCCATTCCCTCAACCCCTTCCCATAACTTAAGGTACACATTTTATCATCTTTTGACGCGATGTAAATTGCAACATCACGAACCACATCATGCATTTTAACACACTCCCGCCTATTAGATTTTTGAAGTAGACAAGAAGATTCAAGATCATCAATCATCGTTAAAATTTTGTCTCTTGTTGTCCCCAAATTCTCGATTCCTTGTAGAAACTTCAAACCCATACCATACCTAACCAAAACCTCTATGTCAATGTCATAATCATCTGGAAACATGCTACAGAGTAAAAAAAGTAATTTCGTTCCTTGACAATTTAAGTAATCATAACACAGTTTTAGCGAAGCAAATACTTCTTTGTTAACTCCTTCAATATCAACGCTTGACGGATTGTTCAATTGTCTTACAGCATCTCGCCATGTGTGTGACATTTTTCCTTTCAATGCCTTTGCAACTGTAACAATTGCAATTGGTAATTTTCCACATTTGTCGACTATCGCCATTGCTACCTTCTTTTTTTCAAGATCAACTTCAATAGATTTTTCATCTACCATGTTCTTGAATAACTCCCATGATTGATTCTCCTGGAGTTAAATCTGTTACCTCAAAATTCTTCTCAATACTCATCATAGTGCTCAAGACGTGTCTAGATCTAGACGTAACGAGTATCTTGCATCCTTTACAACCATCGCCGGAAGGAATCCCTACTGTGACGACTCGACCCAAAATAACCAATAAATAAATAATGACTCATTTAAAACATAATTAAAACAGAGTTAAACCAAATAGTAGCGGAAGCGTTTATTTATAAACCAAGAGATATTCAAATTAAAACCTTTATTTTGGCGCCGTTTTAAATAATTAAACCAAATAAAGTAAATGAAAATGAAATCCCATAAAAAATAAGACTAACAAAATAGTCAATAAACGAAATAGATGAATGATAAGTCCTAAGGGCTCTCAGTGTAGCGCCATCCTCGTCAATCGCCATGGTTTCCATTAATGTCAATATTACCTTATTCGCAAATTGAGCAAGCAAACGAACTCGAAATAAACCCGATAATAATCCTAACGATGTCCAAGATCTGTAATAATATTAATTTGAAGTCAATTTGGTGAAAACCGGAAAACCGGGACGAAAACCGGCTCGAATTGACCAAAATTGGCCCTTGAACCAGCTGGACCAGATGAACCGATTCAGATGAACCAGGCCAACCAGTCTAGCTGGACCGGTTCTTCTTCCTTGAGACAAAACACCGTGAAAACGCTGTGAATAAATAAAAAAAATACAAACTTGAGCGGCTCACCTTAGCGACGGAGACGACGATTTTGATCGTGGAAACAAACAGAAAACGTCTTAAGATTGAGCTGATTCGAAACCCAACGTAAAAACAACTTCAAACTCAATCTTAACCGTGAAAACAAATCCAGTTTCCGGAGAGGAAAATGGCAGTCCGGTGAGGCTCTATTCGAACGGAAATTCAACAAAAACTTCATTCGATTAGCATAAAATTGACCTGAGAATGATAGCCAATCATCGGAAACGAAAATCAACATAATTTACCAATGAAAACGGAGGTATTCAAGGTGGAACTCTTTGATTTTCCGGTGACTTCAAAAGCTCCAAATAAATATGTTTTTCTTGCGATTACAAGGCAGCCAACGAATTGGTTTTGATTCGGAAAAATCGATAAGACAAATGATTGACGATATAGTTTACGAAATTACCTTGAAGACTCGAAACGGAAATGCAAAGTTGAGGCGTGCGGCTGGCGAGGGAAAACGTATATGTGAAATAAAAATAATAACCTAGGGTTTTGTGTCAAAGCATTAGCTGGAAAATTACGATAATGCCCCTGAAATGAATAATTAGGGTTAGGGACGTAAACGGTATTCAGGCCATATCTTTTTACTCAGAGCTCGGAATTAAGCGTAGTCAATTGCGTTGGTCTCGTAACGACGTGTCGGTTCGGGAACACTATAGATATTGTTGATTGGATTAAAATTGGTGAAATGACTAAAATGACCTTGGGTGAAAATCCGGGTTGTTACACCTACTCTTTCCAAATCAAGAAAATCCCATATATCATCTAAAACAATGAGGATATTTTTCTCATTTTGTAACCTCTTTCGTAATAATGCCGCCCTTCCATATTCAGTTTCTTGATGAAATTCCAAACATAACATGTCAGCAAGTTGTCCTTGGACATGTTTTAGATTTGGATTCTGACCAATGATTGCAATGATAACATGTTCAAACAATTCTGATTTCTTTACTTGATATGAAATTTCTTTGACGAGAATTGTCTTGCCAACACCCCCCATGCCATGCACCCCAATCATGTTGACATTAGGATATGTTAGGGTCTTCTTAATTTCCTCTATGATTGACATTCTTGATTTGAAAGTAAGATAACCTGGAAGGACAGTGTCGATCCCGGGGAGAGGTCCACGATAAGAAACTTTATCGAATTTTCCATTTTTGTGGATATCAGCAAGCTCATTTATCATTTTCTTTGCTTTCCTACTCAGTCGGTGACGTCGGACCAAGTTGAAACATGAACTATTCAGGCAATGTTTCTCCTTTTCCTCTCCAAAATTTATCAAGAATTTGCTGGCTTCTTCAGTGATCTCATCAACCTTAGTCAACCAGACGACGACATCATCTTTGACATCTTCTGCTTTATTCTTAGCCTCATCAATCAAATGTTGAACTCTGCTTCTAGCCGACACTAGATCTTCGGCTTGTTCTTTGAGGCTCTTCAAATTATCCTTGTAATTAACCAAATATCCCAGTTGATGGAAGATGGCATCAATTGCATAGTCTGAAATTTTTGTAGCAATTAAAGTTACAGCTTCCATTATTCTTTTTCTAATTGTTTCTCACTTGATTCTTTTTGTGTTTTCCCACTCTTCTGGAGGGAGGGAGGGAGAGAAATAAATAATTAAAAGATAAATAAATCACAACAAGATTATAAATAGAACAATATAGAAAGTAGAAAAATATTAATGAATGCATATTGTCTTTCACATTTCAGAGGGTTTTTGGGACCACTTGACCTCCAAAATAAAACTTCTGAGGTTTTGTTTTTAGGGAAATTTCACTCGATAGTATATATTAATGCAATATTTGTATACATATCATCACTTAAAAATATTTATAAATATAGCAATTTTTACCATGTTAATCAGTGATTAATAGAACCTGATATGTGTATCAATGATAAACTGAGTATAAAAATATGAGCTGCTATTTTTATAAATATTATTGTAGCGTCACGTTATTTTAATTCAAGCTATTTTTTTTTATTAAAGTGTTTAAATTTCATTTTATGTTATTAATTATAATTTAGAAGTTTTATTTCTTTATTAATCTTTTATTCCATTAGAAGTTTAATTTAAAACTAGTCGTATTAATGATTATTAATGAGCCAATTAATGATCATTAATCACCGTGTTTGCTAGATTAATTACTTTTAGTTAATTTGTAGAAGTAGACGATGTTTCATTTGCATGGAGTTTATTTTAAAATGAATAAGGAAAGGTAGGGACTCATTTGCAATTATTTCTCTCCTTTTCAAATTTTAGACCACACGTCATTCTAAGTGTGTTGGAAAGCTTGCTCCGGGGTTTTCTTTTTGTCCTATTCTTGACACGATTCCCCAACTCCAAAAGAAAATTCTAGAAAGTAATTTATTAGTTTTTTATGGATTTCATTTCTAAATGCAATTTTAAGACGAAATCTTCAATTTCCTTCATGAAACTTGAAGATTTTGTGGTTGGAATTACATCTAAAGGTTTCTTGTTATTTCTCCTCAAACCTTAGATCAAAATAGAGCTAAACCATCACCCATTTCTTTCAAGAAAACCGTTGGGTTGTTTTGGGAAGTTGACCGTGCTTGTTTCGTTTTTAATTTGAGTTTGGGGTAAGAAATCGTGTTGCAAAGTCCTAAATAAATCTACCATTGATAAATACCACCTAAAAAGGGGCTAGAACGAACCCAGAATCCTCCTAAATTACACAAAAAGCCGGAAAATCTTCTTCCCCAAAACTGCCCTAGCCGTGAGGCTATCACTACAAAAAAACTGTCAAAATGCGACCAGAAATTTGCGACCAAAAAAATATGGTAGCTTTCTGGTGACCACCTGGTCACTTTCTTTGAAGGTTGACTCTAAGTGACCATTTGGTCACTTTTTTTGCGACCAAATGGTCGCATTTTTGTGACTAAAATGTTCCTTGGTAGCAAAAAATGGCGCGTAATTTTGGAGGGAAGAAAGCTACCAAATGGTCACAATAAAAAGTGTTTTTTCACGACCATATGGTCGCATTTTTGTGACTAAAATGTTCCTTGGTAGCAAAAAATGGCGCGTAATTTTGGAGGGAAGAAAGCTACCAAATGGTCACAATAAAAAGTGACCAGGATGGTCGCAATTTTGGTGACCAAAAGTGAGCAAGGGTAGCTTATAATTGGAGGGAAGAAAGCTACCAAATGGTCGCAATAAAAAGTGACCAGGATGGTCGCAATTTTGGTGACCAAACGTGAGCAAGGGTAGCTTATAATTGGAGGGAAGAAAGCTACCAAATGGTCGCAATAATAAGTGACCAGGATGGTCGCAATTTTGGTGACCCAAAGTGAGCAAAGGGTAGTTTATAATTGGAGGGAAGAAAGCTACCAACCTGGTCGCAATTATAAGTGACCAGGATGGTCGCAATTTTGGTGACCCAAAGTGAGCAAGTGGTAGCTTATAATTGGAGGGAAGAAAGCTACCAACCTGGTCGCAATTATAAGTGACCAGGATGGTCGCAAATTATGTGATTTTTATGGGACCAATAATTGATAAAGAATTTGGTGGGATAAAAGCTACCAAGTGGTCACCCAAAAAGTGACCATGTGGTCATAAATTCTGACTTGATGTGACCCGGGGCAGTGAGGAAACGAAACGTTGTCGATAATTTACTTGAAGGTGACCACATTTTGTTCATACTACTTTGATCAACACATTGCAGAAGCGATTTACCGTCAAAACGAAACGTTGTCGATAATTTACTTGAAGGTGTTGACATGAACGACTTGCCGATTTTTACGAACCTGGCATGACAGTTGGAAGATCGGTCACGAAGGCCGTTGACCGATTCCGAGTATCACGTAATGCGGACATACGTGTTATGCAACTCGCCAGAGATCGAGCCTTACATAGAGTGAGTTTGTAACTTAACATTATTCCATCGCATAAACAATTACAAACTATTTGCTAACTATTTTTGTAACATACGATTATTTCTAAACGTATACGTTCGAATGACACGAGTTGGTCTTACGGACGCCGAGGAGGGGTCAATAATCGACAAAGAGTTTCGTTCTTGGTTCGGTCATACGTGAGTTATTTTAAATTGTCAAACAACCGTTGCATTATGTTGAAACAATTACTATCTTCCTAACATTCCTGTATGTGGACAATGACACGAGTTGACTCCCCTACATTACCAGGTGGATGATCCTCGCATCATTTCTTTAGCAAAGGGACCTGGACGGATAGCAAGGTCGTATGGTGGATACGTCGGAAACGGTTCTGATTTCAAACGAAGGCGCATTCGGTGAACGGGAAACAAACAACAAGGTGGTGTTTGCATAAAAGGTCACGTGTTCGTACAAACGAAGACGATTACTTGGAGTAATCGATGAGATTCTTGAGATTCAATACGCAAGTTCGACGCTAAAACGCATTGTTCGTTCCACTCGCACTTGGTTCGAGACAACCAGGCGAGGCGAGTCCGTAAGATTGATCATTTACAAATCGTTGAGGTAAAGAAGTCTAAACATATGCGCACCCCGATAGGTTCGTCCTGGCTTCACAAGCGATTCAAGTTTATTACCTGAACTATCCGATTAATAGACGAGATCCGGCCATTGGTTAGTTGTTTGTAAAGTTAAACCACGCCAGGTAGAAGAAAACTTGTCCGAGAAAGACGACCACGCAGAGAAAGCCGTTGCTTTTCAAGAAGATGAGATACGATCTCGTGCAATTGACGATGGTCGGATGCAAATCTTGTTCGTCCTTTGAACGATGGAACGATAACATTGCATGATGATGATGATATACATGCTTCCACTTCTCACGCACGTGACATTGATGCTTGAATTTATTCGAGACGATGAATCGATGAAGAAACAGAAGAAGAAGAAGAAGAAGACTGTATGTGACGGACTTCTTGGAGACGATGATGAATGAGATATTTCGTTAACTTGATTATTCAAATGTGTGTGTATGTGTTTAATTAATTAAAACTATTTCTTTTAAGGAAAGATTAAAAATATATATATATATATATTTGCGACCAAGTGGTCGCAATTTCACACAAAAAGGTGACCACATGGTAGTAATTTAGAAGTGAAATGCGACCAGTTGGTCACATTTTTTAATTATATTTTTAAAAAATATAAGTAAAATGGCTACCATATGGTCGCAAAAATGAGCGGTAAATTTAAAGATTACGACCATCTGGTCGCAATATTTGGCGGTGGGCTACCATATGGTCGCAAAAATGAGCGGTAAATTTAAATTTCCATGAAATTTATGGCGGTGAATTTAAAGATTACGACCATCTGGTCGCAATATTTGGCGGTGGGCTACCATATGGTCGCAAAAATGAGCGGAAAATTTAAATTTCCATGAAATTTATGGCAGTGAATTTAAATATTACGACCATCTGGTCGCAATATTTGGCGGTGAATTTCATTATTGCGACCAGATGGTCGCAATTATTGATGGGACTCGTGATATGACAACGTTATGGATCATGGTAAAGTGGTGACCATATGGTCGCTTTTCATGAAATGCTACCATATGGTCGCAAATATCTCAAGAAATGCGACCAGTTGGTCGCCATTTTCCCCAAAGACGCGCGACCTTTCGTTTCTTGTCATAATTACATATTTGCGACCATTTGGTCGCAAAATCCGATTTAAATTCCCATCGCTTTTCCTTTCCCCCGTTTCCGCTTTTCTTCCTTTCTCTTTTTCTTCCTCTCTTTTTGTTCTTTTCTCTCTTTCCCCTCTCTCGTTCCCCGTTATTTCTTCCCGTTCCAGTTCCGTTCTTACTCTAAATCTAAAACCCTCAAACCCCAATCCCTGTTTCTATTACGAGGTTAGTTTTCGTATAAAATTGAAGTTTAGTTTAAGAATTTATTTTACTTAGTTTTAGTTTTTAGTTTTCAATTAAGTAGTTTAGTTTAGTTTTGTTAATTTAATTAGTTTTAGTTTAATGAATCTAAATTTGTGTAATCAATTACTTAGTTTACTTTTGTTTAATTCATAGCATTTTAGTTTACATTAACTAATTAATTAGTTTAGTTTAATTTTGTTACTTTAAGTAATTTTAGTTTAATTAATCTAATAGTTTAATTAATCTAACTTAGTTTACTTTAATTCAATTTAAGTAGTAATTAATTTTAATTACTTAATCTAATTTAGTTTATTTAAGATAGTTTACTTTAATTTAATAAAATTAAACTAAATTAATTTATAATTACACTAGTTTAAATTTTAATTTTAGTTTAATTAATGTAATTTAGATTACTTTAATTAAATCAATTAATTTAAAGTAGGGTAATTAATTCAAATAGTTTAACTTCAATTATACTTAAGTAGTTTAAATTAATTAATTACACTAATTTAATTAATTAATTTTAGTTTAATGAATAAATAAAAATTGTTTAATTACTTAATTTTAGTTAAAATTTGATTAAAGTAAAGTACAATTAGATTAATTAATTAGAATAATTTTGTTTAAGTATTCTAATCAATTAATTTGAAATAAAGTAAATTAAAATTAGATTAATTGAAACTAAAATTAATTCAATTAAACTTAAGATTAATTAATTAAAACTAACATAAACTAATCATTTAATTTGAATTAAAGTAAATTAAAATTAGTTTAATTGAAACTAAAATTAATTCAATTAAACTTAAGATTAATTAATTACAACTAAAATAAACTAATCAATTAATTTGAATTAAAGTAAATTAAAATTAGATTAATTGAACTAAAATTAATTCAATTAAACTTAAGATTAATTAATTAAAACTAAAATAAACTAATCAATTAATTTGAATTAAAGTAAATTAAAATTAGATTAATTGAAACTAAAATTAATTGAATTAAATTAATTTGAGTTTAATTCAATTAATTTTAGTTCAATTAATATAATTAAATAAATAATTAATAAGTAATAAATAATTAATACTTAATAATTAATTAACTAATTATTGAAATTTAAATTTTAAAAAAAATTCTTAAATGCGACCAGGATGGTCACTTTTTTAGGCGACCATCCAGGTCGCATTTTAATCGAGGCCTAAAAGTGACCATTTGGTCGCATAAAATGCGACCATTTGGTCACTTTTTTATGTGACCAATTGGTCACTTTTTTATGTGACCAATTGGTCACTTATCTTTCACATAAAATGCGACCAGATGGTCACTTTTTAGGTGACCATCTGGTCGCATTTTAACTGAGCCTAAAAGTGACCATTTGGTCGCATAAAATGCGACCATTTGGTCACTTTTTATGTGACCAAATGGTCACTTCTATTGAAGATAAAATGCGACCATATGGTCCCTTTTAATGCGACCATTTGGTCGCATTTTCAAAAGTTTGACTTTTTTGCTACCAAAATTTTTTGCGACCAGATGGTCGAATTTTTGTGACCATGCAGTCGCACAATTGAAATCCGACCAGCTTTTTAGCAACCACTCAGTTGGTCGCATTTTTGGTCGCAATTTAGGTAAAAAACGACCATTTGGTCGCAATTTCCTGGTCGCAAATTGACAGTTTTTTTGTAGTGTATAATTGTTGTCCCTGGCTGTTTCGTTCTTTATTTTAAGTACATGTCGTTTGTTTGCTCATTTGGTTAAATTAATGCATTTTAGATATATTAATTGCAGGTGTTGGTAACCGTTTTGCTTGATCGATCCACCTGCGCTTAAAACTTTGTCCACTTTGCCAAAGTTAGTTTAAAGTGTTTGTTTGTAATTTTATGTTTTCAGATTGCATGACGATATTGTTTGATCAAGTTTAAGAGAACTTCCACTTGCTATTAAGGTTATAGGTTGTTGGATGGTGAATTGAACTATGGAAGTGAGATTTGAAGTTTTTTATGGTTTTACAAAGTAATTTTGGAGTTTTATTTCTTGGTTGTGGGTGCTTTAGTGAGTTTTAGTGTTAATTTGGAAGTCTTGCAAGGTTGTATTAATTTAGGAAAATTATTGGAATGGAAAGTGTTAAGTAGTTGTTTCAAGGTAACCTAGAGGATGTATTCTTGGGAGATTGAAGAAATTCAAGGTGTTCTCTTGCCTTTTAGAATGTTGTAGTGTTTAGTCCGGTTACTTTGTGATTTTTGGTTTGGTGTGATGTTCGTTATTTTGGTAGTGGTAGTGAACCGGTTTGATTTTATTGAACTTGTTACTTATGTACGCTTGTGGATTATGGTTGGTAATGGGGACGTTTTGGTTTGGAAAGTAAGTTGTGACGAGTTGTGATACGTTATTGGGATATAATGAATTCTTAGATGAAACAGGCTATGTGTGTTATTATATAAGGAGATCGGGATTGATGTGATACGATCTTGGGATATAATAGATTCATAGATGAAACATGCTATGAGTGTTATTATATGAGGAGATTGGGATTGATTTGATACAATCTTGGGATATAATGGATTCATAGATGAAACAGATTATAAGTGTTATGATATGATGAGATTGGTATTTGTGTGAGATGATCTTGGGTATAATGGATTCATAGATGAAACAGACTATGAGTGTTATTATATGAGAAGATCGGTGGATATTCGAGTTCTTGATTTGAGTAACATTTATTTTTTTGTAATTATCATTATGGAAATGGAAATGTGATTCTTATTTTGTAATGTGAATGTGATACTAATGGTGAATCTTGAGTATTTGGGTTTGAGTTATACTTGGTGATATATTAATTGTATCGAGAGTATAGAATGGTTAGTAAAGAGTTTGTTAGGCCTTTGGACACAATTTACGATATGAAATTTGATTGATAGGACTACCTGCTTTTATTTTATTCTCACTAGTATTTTTATGCTAATATTGCTATACTTTTACTTTTCAGGTACTCCACATGGTAGACGACGTAGTAGGGGAGGTGATGTCGCTTGACTGACAGGCGATGAATATTGAACAATGGACAAAATTTCAGTTTTTTTCTTTTGACATTCTAGGAATACATGAAATACAACTTTCTCATTCACTTTACTTTGCTTCTTTGTTTTGAAATGTTGTTTATTCATGACTCTTGATTATGGATTATGTTTACTTTGATGTTTAAATGAAAAAGGGGTTGTGCATTTCCATGTTTTTATCGCTTTATCAGTTGGAAAAATTGTAATTAGGTTTTGGCACAGTCCCAGTTTTAAATGGCACCATGCTAATTTTCCTTAAAATTTAGTCTTCCGCTGTGTCTTTTAATTTAATGGATTCTAATAGAGTCGGGTCTTTACAAATGGTATCAGAGCCTAATGGTACTGTAGACTACATGCATCGCATATTTTTTTTAAGTCCTTGTTCAAATCATCGTTCATGGCCACCGCCACCTGAGGATCAAGAGGAGATGAGAGGTTTGATTCCCAGTGATCTTGACTCGAATGATGATGACATACCCGCAACTCCGCCACCTAGGCTAGAGCGTAGCATTACCATTTCAGAGGATAATTATCTGGATTTGTTGCGTAGTGGTGGGGTACATGCAAACTATGTTATTCCACTTTTTAGGAGACCGGTCTAGTAGCTGACCCATCTGGTTCCGATGCTGTTAAGACATCAAAGGAGTATATTATATATGCCTTGCTGAGTTTGATGGGACATTTACTGATCCGAAAGGTATCGAGAGATGGGTTACTAGGGTTTAGAGAGCAGTCAATTTCATCAAGTGCCCGAATCATCTGAAGGTCCATTTTGGGACATACTCTTTGGTTGATGATGTGCTTCACTAGTGGGATGGACTAGCCCTTTCCTTGAACCCTACTTTGGTTGTTGCCTGGCAGATTTTTAAGGAGAAGTTCTTTGACAAATATTACCCCTAGGACATCTGAGATTAGTTGGAGGTATAGTTTTTAACTCTGAGGCAGGATGATCATTCTGTTGTTGAGTACGAGAGGGAGTTTGATCGGTTACGTAGTTTGTCATTGGGCATATGGCTGACCCTAAGAGTAAGAGAAAGAGATTCATTATGGGTTTAAGAGCAGACATTCGATGTCAAGTACGAGCTTATGACCTGCAACATATGAGAAGAAGGCCAATGTAGCAGTTGCACAGTCCCCTTCACAGAAGAGGAAGGCTGAGGACGACCGGTCAGATCCAGGGACACAGCCGCAAAGACATATTTAGGGTAGATTCGGAGGGCAAACTAGACCTCAGTTTCGGCCAAGAAAACAGACATGCCAGCCTAGAGCTTCGGTTCCTCCCTTGCCCTATTGTCACCTTTGTACTGATTATCATGCCGATGAGTGCAAAACGAAGAAGTGCCTCTATTATGGTCAGTTATGACACATTAGGAAGTTTTGCCTTATTTTTCAGATAGCACAGTAGTACGGTGGCCAGTGACAGGGTCAGGGCAAGACACGAGGTCATACCAGGGTTGAGGCCAGACTAGGCCTAACCATCAGCAGAGACCACATCCACCTATTCAGGCACAGCCTTAGAGTCGACTGCAAGACCATGTTTTTTCCACCACTTGAGAGGATGTCGAGGCATAAAGCACCGTTGTTACAGGTAATTTGATAGTTTTTGGGCACTCTGCCTTTGCATTATTTGACTCTGGGACTAACCATTCCTTTATTTCTGCTGAATTTGTCGAGTCAGAGGCGTTAGGGAATGAGTTGCATGTTACGAATCCTCTTGAGAAAACTGTTATCGTGGATAGAGTTGTCCATACTTTTGATTTATATGTCTTGGGTTGTTATCTGCATGCTTCTTTGATTGTGATGTCGATGTCTGATTTTGATATTATTTTGGGCATGGATTGGCTATCAGCCAACCACGTTAACATTGGTTGTCGTGAGAAAGTGGTTGATTTTATTGATCCATGTGGGACTAGTTTTCGATTTTCATGGGTCACGGGGTAAAGTGAGACATGTAATCATTTCGGTGATACAGGCTAGAGCACTTTTGAGTGGCGGTGCTTTGGGTTACTTAGCTAGCATAGTAAATACGTCAGTTAGTGAGACTACCCTAGATTGTGTACCTGTGGCGAGGGATTTCACTGATGTTTTCCCTAATGATTTACCCGGTTTACTGCTAGAAAGAGTTGGATTCTCATATAACGGTGATTCCTGGGACGGCTCCCTTGTCCAAGACACCTTATCGTATGACTTCAGCCGGGTTGAAATAGCTCAAGAGTCACTTGCAAGAGCTCTTAAATTTAGGGTTTATTCACCCTAGTGTGTCCCCGTAGGGAGCACCTGTTTTGTTTGTGAAGAAGAAAGACGGTTCGATGAGGTTGTGTATCGACTATCGAGAATTAAACCAGGTTACTATAAAGAACAAAAATCCTTTTCCTAGGATTGAGGACCTATTTAATCAATTGAGGGAAGCTACGGTCTTTTCGAAGATAGATTTAAGATCCGGTTATCACCAGTTGAGGATTCAAGAAGGGGATATTCCCAATACTTCTTTCAAGACGTATTATGGATATTATGAGTTTGTAGTTATATCCTTTGGCTTGACCATCGCGCCTGCAAATTTTATGGATCTTATGTAACGTCCCGTTATTTTTTAACTGAATTTTTTATTATTATTATTTATTTAATGTTATTTATTTATTTATTTATTTCAATTTAAGTATTTAGATTAATTATTATTTTTGTAATTTCGATTTTAGTAGTTAATTTCGCCCGAAATCCTTTTTAATCGTTTTAATATTTTAAATTCAGCCTGGTGACATTAATAATTATTAATTGGTGTCACCGGCGAATTTAAAATATTAAAACGATTAAAAAGGATTTCGGGCGAAATTAACTACTAAAATCGAAATTATAAAAATAATAATTAATCTAAATACTTAAATTGAAATAAATAAATAAATAAATAACATTAAATAAATAATATAAATAAATAAAAATAATAATAAAAAAAAATTTCAGTTCAAAAATAACAGGACGTTACAGTCTACCCTCCTTAAAAGACTTTTCGTCCTCGAAAAGTTCGCTCACTAAGTGAAAAAGCTAGGGTGCTTAGACTGTAACTCATCTTCACGTTCCCACGTTGCTTCTTTTGACACTTGGTTCTTCCAAAGAATCTTAACCAAGTGAGTTCCTTTTTATTTCTCATCACTTTTGTTCGAATGCTCTTATCTTTACGGGTGTCTTCTCATAAGACATATTAGCATTCAAAACTACCATTCTCGCATATTGCATCATACCATTCTCGCACCATTCATGAAAAAGAAATGAAAGTGAAAAAGAAAAGAAAGTGAAAGAGAAAAGAAGGAAGAATGATGAACCCTACGTGGAGTTCACATCACCTTCAGTGAAAAAGAAACGAAAGTGAAAAAGAAATGAAAGTGAAAAAGAAATGAAAGTGAAAAAGAAATGAAAGTGAAAGAGAAAAGAAGGAAGAATGATGAACCGTACGTGGAGTTCACATCACCTTCAGAGAAAAGAAAGAATGTGAATGAAAAAGAGACAAATGGGATCCTACGGGATTTGCTCATTACTCTAAGTGAAAAAGAGACGAATGGGATCCTACGGGATGCTCTCATGCATTCATGTTTATGATCGATGAGAAAGAGAATCGAGATGTTATATTCTATGCAAAGTTATTTACTTTTCTTATTTTATGTCATAACAAGTTAATGGATGAGGATTGACTACGAGTGTTAGTAATATCATCCTTTGGAAAGTTTAGAATGAAATTACCTAGAGTTTGGAGGACTTTAGGAGTGAATTGTGTCAGATTAATTGGACACAAATCGAAATGCGAGTTTGAGGTCTATCTTTACTTTTTATGCTTATTATTCTCACTGGGCTTAAGTTGTTAGCTCATGATATTACAAAATTTCAGGTAATGCCCTGGCTAGAGGTCAAGGGAGAGGAGATGGTGCTGCGTGATCAAAGAATAATGATTTCGAGATGGACTAAGTATTATGTAAAAATCCATGTACATGGTTTCGTGATTTTATATAATTTTGGAGTTGTATATTTGTAAATGGCTCTTAAGAGCTTTTGTCATTACTTTTATGTTTATAAACCATTTTGAACTCCTGATAGGAACTTAATGTTCCTTGTGTTTTTAGATGTTTGAATTTAAGATGTAAACAGGTTTTGGCTAGCCTATTTTCAAACATAATCACGCCAATTTTCCTTAAATAAAAGACTTCCGCTGTGTTTTCTCTTATTTAATTTATTTAAAAGTGACGGGTCGTCACATCTTATGCATACGGTGTTTAGGAGGTTCATTGACTCCTTTGTCATTTTGTTCATTAATGACATTTTGATATATTCTGAGACCGAGGAGTTACATGACCTGCACTTGAATGAGGTCTTAGCCATGTTACGGGACCCAAAATTTTTTTACAAAATTCTCAAAGTGCGAGTTTTGGCTGAAAGAAGTGGCATTTTTGGGCCACGTGGTATCTAGTAAATGAGTCATTGTCGATTCTTCTAAGATTGAGGCGGTTAGTAGTTGGGCTCGACCAACTAGTGTGACTGAGATTCCTAGTTTTCTGGGGCTTGCAAGCTATTATAGATGATTTGTGCAAGACTTTTCTAAGATTGCATCGACTTTGACTCATTTTGACGAAAAACGGGTGGACTTTGTATGGTCTGAAGAGTGCGAAAATTAGCTTTGAGGAGCTCAAGAAGAGATTTTTGATGGCCCCAGTTCTAGTGTCGCCTGACAGGACTGGTGGTTTGACTCTTTATACCGATGCTTCGAATAAAGGTTCAGGATGCGTGTTGATGCAACACTGGACAGTCATAAATTATGCTTCCCCTAAGTTGAAAGAGCATGAAAAGAATTACCTTCCTCATGACTTCGAGTTAATAGCAGTAGTGTAATGACCCAACTTTTTAAAATAGAATCAAATAATAGCGCAAGCGGAAGACTTGAAATAGCAATTTAAAACCTGTAACTGAAGAATATCATCCTTCATTTCAAAATAAAATCCGAAATCCTTAACATTTAAAGATGGGAAGCGCTTCCCTTTTTAGGTTTAAACATAAAGTAAGATAACTCATAAATCCATAAAATCCATAAAGACAAGAAATCATAAATAGGGATGCCCGAAGAGCTCATAAGATCCATAAGAAACGAAATGAAAATAAAGAAACAAGTCCATGGACTACACTAACTCAAGTCCATCCATCATCATCGATCTACTAATCACGCTGCACCAACTCCACGGCCACGACCTCGTTCCGTACCTGAAAGTGTAATATAATGAGCGGGAAACCCAGTGAAGATAAATTGAATAGAAAGTAACTTTAGAACACCAAATCCCATCCAGATTTGTGTCCAACAGATCCTACTGTCTCTTAACTACCCAATCATACTTCCGAAAGCAAGGTTATGCAATTCTTCCAAGGATAAGAGGGTAAGAACACGATTACAGATCATATAATTAATCAAGCTCCCAATTCCAAATAATCAGGGCATAATCATAGGATAACACTTTTAGGATAAATTATAGAACGAGTTAAGCTTCCAAAGTCTTAACTAATAATAAAAACAAGATCATAAAACCAAGAACATAGGGTTTAGAACTTAGAACATAGAACGTAGAATATAGAACAAGAACATAAAACATATGAATAATGTCAGATGGTGCAGCTCACGTAGTCTATGCACGATCCCATTATCTCACTCCAATATCAAGTAAAGCTCACGAAGCCTTTACCTTATTATCAAGAACCAATGCTCGCTCACGTAGTCGATGCATTATAGAACAGATCAAATGCTAGCTCACGTAGCCTAGGCATTATAGAACATAGAACATGTAACATAGAACATGGAATATAGAACGAGAACATAGAACATATGAATAATGTCAGATGGTGCAGCTCACATAGTCTATGCACGATCCCATTATCTCACCTCCAATATCAAGTAAAGCTCACGAAGCCTTTACTTTCTTATCAAGAACCGATGCTCGCTCACGTAGTCGATGCATCATAGAACAGAACCAGAACCAGAACCTCCTGGGTGAATAATCGTTAGATGGTGCAAGCACACGCAGTCAATGCACGATCCCGTTATCTCACCAATGACATGCAAAGCTCACGTAGTCTAAGCAGTCGAGAATGTATATGATCATAGTAATTACAAATAATACCAGATAATACTAGCTCACACAACTAAATATTATCTCATTATTCATCTCCTCTGTTCATGCAGCTCACGTAGTCTATGCATGCCTCATGATACATATACTGAACCATGAATAATACCAGAAAATGCAAGCACATGTAGTCTATGCATTATCTCATTATTCATCACCAAGCAAACAAGTGTGATAGTAAAGAATCAGAAATGCGGGAATCGAAATAATAAACAGAGAACCAATTTCAGAACATCTCATCAGAGAAATAATAATCAAGAACATGAGAACGTGTAGGGTCATAAGCCCATACTCTATTGATCAGAACAAACCTAAAACCATCGAATGACTTATGTACTAAAAACCAATGCTGGAAGGCCCAGTCTCAGTAAAAGTTCAATTAATCCGGAATATCTTGATATCGTAAATAAATCTTCCAAGAACACATGGTAAACATACTTTAAGCGATAAGATAACTAAACCAATTAGGTCCATACTTCAATATCCGAAAGAGAAACCCGAACAAAAGCCAAGTTCTTACCTCCCCAAAACCGAAAGGAACAGTCCAAAATGGGAAGTTTTCCGGCGAGCTTTGAACCCAGTTTCCGGCAGTTTCCTATGGCAGTTGTTTCTCGAAAATGAGAGGGAGAAGTTGGCTATAAACTTGGTCAATATTCTGAGAGCATAACCCGTAACAAACCCCAACAATCCTCTCTTGAAACAAAGAAATTCCGTTCCTAACGGTGGTGGTCTCCGGCACTGTTTAACCCAAATTTTCTAGCCTTCTCCTTGACAATAAACTGAACTCGAGGTACGGGAGGTGAGGGGCATTTGGGGAAGCGTTGCACGTCCGTCCACGGTGAGGGAGAGATGAGAAGCAACGATCGGAAAAAAAAAGGAAACGTTGGGGAGGAAGGGGTGTGCGGCTGGATAAGGAAGGAGAGAGAGAGAGAGAGAGAGAGAGAGAGAGAGAGAGAGAGAGAGTGTGTGTGTGTGTTGTTTATATAAAAAAAATTCTTTTTAGATAATGCCCTATAAGTCTCAAAACCCTAATGTTTGGATAAGATCAAATAGCCAATGTGTGGCCCTTGCTATTCTCATCCACTTAAAATAGCTATTGCAAATTAGGGTTTATAAATTAATTAAAACTAAATTAAATTACACTACTCTTAACTAATTAACTAATTATAAGATAAACTAAACTAGCTAATATAAATAATCTAAATTAAATTAATTAAAATAAATAACTATAATTAAGAATATTAAACTATTAAAATTAAATAATAAAATTAATAATAAGTAAATAACTTTAAAAAAAAAATTACCGTGAAATTTACGGGACGTTACAAGTAGTGCATGCTTTGAAACTTTGGAGACATTATTTGTACGGTGAGAAGATTATTGTTTTTACTGACCACAAGAGTCTCAAGTATTTCTTCACTCAAAAGTAATTGAATATGAGGCAATGACAATGGTTAGAGTTTGTCAAGGATTATGATTGTGATATTCAGTACCATCCTGGGAAGGCCAATGTAGTGGCAGATGCACTTAGTAGGAAGTCATCGCACTTGTCCATTTTACCTTTGAGATTAAGGTGGGATATGGAGCGAGTCGAGATAGCTCTTCTTACTATCGAGGTTACAGTGAGTTTGGCAAGTTTGACGGTAGGGCCTACTTTAAGACAGAGGATGATCAATGCATAGAGAGTTGAGGCTCACTAACAGGCCAGTTTTTGAAAGGCAGAGTCGGATATGCCTAGTCATTTTACCTTTTCTACTGACAGTGCTTTGATGTATCGAGAGAGGCTATGTGTGCCTTTGGGATCGACTTTCAAAAAAGAACTATTGGAGAAGGCTCATAGTTTTAACTTTTTTGTTCATCCAGGTAGTACTAAGATGTATAGGAACCTGAGACAATAGTATTGGTGGCCAGGGATGTAACTTGAGATTGCGGAGTATGTGAGTAGGTGCTTGGTTTGTCAGCAAGTTAAGGCCTTGAGGAAGAGCCCATCGTGTTATCTTAACCCTTTGAGTGTGCCTGAATAGAAATGGGAGGATATTTCCATGGATTTCATTAGTGGATTACAGAAGACGTCAAAGGGCTATGATACTATTTGGGTGATCGCAAACCGTTTTACATAGTCTCCATAATTTTTACCTTGGAGGATCACGTACCTAGTTGACACTTGAAAAAGTTGTATTTACGCGAGATTGTTAGATTACTTGGTGTGCTAGTGAGGATTGAATCAGATCGGGACATTAGTTTTGTCTCAAAGTTTTGGCAGAGCTTGCATTTCTCTATGGATACCGGTTTGGACTTTAGCACACCTTTTCATCCTCGGACTTATTATCAGGCAGAGAAAGTTAATCAGATATTGGAGGACATGTTGAGAGCTTGCGTTCTAGATTTCGGTGGTAGTTGGGACTCTTAGTTGCATTTGGTTGAGTTCGCTTATAACAACAGTGACCAAGCTACTATTGAGATGCACCGTTTGAGGCAATTAATGGTCTGAAGGTGTCGCTCTCCCGCTCATTAGGATAAAGTCAGAGAGAAGAGACTTTTAGGCTCGAGTCCGATGACTAGCGGATCTATCTCTTTGATTAGAGAAAGGATGAGGGTTGCTCATAGTCGAAATAAGAGTTATACTGATAAGTGGCGTAGCGCGCTTGAGTTTGTAGTGGAAGATCACGTGTTCTTGAAAGTGTCACCTATGAGAAGATTTGGTAAGAAGGGCAAGTTGAGCCCTAAGTTCGTCAGGCCTTTTGAGATTCTTGATCGAGTTGGAACGGGAGCTTATCGCTTACCTTTACCACCTTCTTTATCGGTCATCCACAATGTTTTCCATATATCGATGCTTCGAAAATATATGGTGGATCCATCCCATGTGATCGATTTTTAGTCCATACTTCTTGGTGCTAACTTGTCTTATGAGGAGACACTGGTGGAGATCTTGGCATCAGAACTAAAGGTATTGAAAACAAGATGATCAACTTAGTCAAAGTCTTGTGGAACAACCAAGTATCGGAGGAGGCCACTTGGGAGCGCGAGGATGAGATGCAGGTTATCTACTCTCACTTATTCACCTAGCGAGCATACTTTTCAGGGACGGTAAGTCTTTTAAGGCGGGTAGACTGTAACGTCCCGTTATTTTAATTCAAGGTAATTTTTTTAATTAAAGTATTTAAATTTAATTTTAAGTTATTAATTATAATTTAGAAGTTATATTTCTTTAGAAATCATTTATTCAATTAGAAATTTAATTTAGAACTAGGCGTATTAATGATTATTAACAGGCCAACTAATGATCATTAATCACCTTCTTAGCTAGATTAATTACTTTTAGTTAATTTGTAGAAGTAGATGATATTTCATTATTTTAAAATGAATAAGGAAAGGTTGGAACCCTTTTGCAATTATTTTTCTCCACTTCAAATTTTAGACCACACTTCATCTATTTCATTTGAACCAAAAAATAAAAAGGAAAAAATCTCAAAACGGATTTTGAAAAGCTTACGCCAGAGGTTTTCTTTTCATCCTAAGGGTCAGGTTTTCTTCATCCCTTAACGGATTTTGATGACTCTTAGTGCGTTGAAAAGCTTACGCCAGAGGTTTTCTTTTCATCCTTGAGACGATTCCCCAACTTATAAGGAAATCCTATATAGTAAATTTTTAGTTTTTATGGGTTTTATTTCTAAATGAAATTTTAAGATGAAATCTTCAATTTCCTTCATGAAACTTGAAGGTTTCGTGGTTGGAATTACATTTAAAGGTTTCTTGTTGTTTCTCCTCAAACCTTAGACTAAAATCAAGCTAAACCATCACCCATTTCTTCCAAGAAAACTATGGGCTGTTTTGGTAAGTTTGATTGTGCTTGTTTTGTTTTTAATTTGAGTTTGGGGGAAGAAATCATGTTGCAAAATCCTAAATAAATCTACCCATTAATAAATCCCACCTAAAAACTGCCTATAATGAACCCGGAATAATCCTAAATTACCCAAAAAACTGGAAAATCATCTTGCCCAAAATTTCCCCAGGGCTGTGAGGCTATAATTGATATCCTGGGCTGTTTCATTCTTTATTTTAAGTACGTGTCAATTGTTTGCTCGTTTGGTTAAATTAATGCATTTTAGATATATTAATTGCAGGTGTTGGTAACCATTTTGCTTAATCGAGCCTCTGGCACTTAAAACTTTGTCTACTTTGCCAAGGTGAGTTTAAAGTGTTAGTTTGTAGTTTTATGTTTTCAGATTGCATGACGATATTGTTTGATAGATTTTAAAAGAACTTCCACTTGTTATTAAGGTTATAGGTTGTTGGATGGTTAATTGAACTTTGGAAGTGAGATTTGAAGTTTTTATGGTTTACCAAGTAATTTTGGAGCTTTATTTAATGGTTGCGAGTGTTTTAGTGAGTTTTAGTGTTAATTGGAAGTCTTTCAAGGTTGTATTAATTTTGGAAGATTATTGGAATGGAAAGTATTAAGTAGTTGTTTCAAGGTAACCTAGAGGATGTATTATTGGGAGATTAAGGAAATTCAAGTTGTTCTCTTACCTTTTAGAATGTTGGTAGTGTTTAGTCTTGTTGCTTTGCTAATTTTGGTTTGTTTTGATGTTCTTTATTTTGGTAGTGGTAGTGAACCGGTTTGCTTTTATTGAACTTATTACTTATGTACGTTTGTGAATTATGGTTGGTAGTGGGGACATTTTGGTTTGGAAAAATAAGTTGTGACGAGTTGTTGATACGATCTTGGGATATAATAGATTCATATATGAATCCGGCTATGGGTGTTATTATATGAGGAGATCGGAATTGATGTGATACGATCTTGGGATATAATGGATTCATAGATGAAACAGGTTATGAGTGTTATTATATGAGGAGATCAGGATTGATGTGATACGATCTTGGGATATAATGGATTCATAGATGAAACATGTTATGGGTGTTATTATATGAGGACATCGGAATTTGTGTGATATGATCTTGGGATATAATGGATTCAAAGATGAAACATGCTATGGGTGTTATTAAATGACGAGATTGGTGGATATTCGAGTTATTGATTTGAGTAACATTTGTTTTTTTTGTAATTATCGTTATGGAAATGGAAATGTGATTCTTATTTCTTATTTCAAAGTGTAATGGGGTGAATGTGTACTAATTGTGAATTCTGGGTATTTGGGTCTGATTATACTTGGTGATATGTTAATTGTATCAGGAGTATAAAATGGTTAGTAAAGAGTTTTGTTAGGCTTTTGGACATAATTTCCTATATGGAATTTGATTCATAGGACTATCTGTTTCGTCTTATTCTCACTAGCATTTTTATGCTAATATTGTTACTTTTACTTTTCAAGTACTCAACATGGTAGAGGACGTGGTAGGGGAGGTGGTGCCGCTTAACTGATGAGCGATGAATATTGAACAACAGATTTAATTTCAGTTTTTTTCTTTTGGCATTCTAGGAATGCATAAAATATAACTTTCTCTTTCACTTTACTTTGCTACTTTGTTTTGAAATGTTGTTTATTCTGGGCTTGAGAACATTTGGTGTGTTTTATAGATTATGTTTACTTTGATGTTTAAATGAAAAAGGAAATGTGCATTTCCATGTTTTTATCGCTTATCTGGAAAAATCGTAAAACGGTTTTGGCATAGTCACAGTTTTAAACAGCATCATGCCAATTTTTTGTTAAAATTTAGTCTTCTACTGTATCTTTTAATTTAAGGGATTTATTGGAGTCGGGTCTTTATAATTAATGAAAAATTTACTAGATTTACAAATGCACTTTTTTTTACTTAATCGTCAATAATATTGTTTTATTGACGTTCTCACATTTTTCTCGTTTCACGCCCACTCCATCCTCTCCCCATGTGTTCTCACTTTTACAACAACTCTCAAACAATCTTTATCTCTCCGCTTTTTTCACTCAATCATAATTCCCACATTGCTTACAATTGTCTAAATACTCACGGTAACTTCAAATGTCTTTTTTTTTTTCAAAACCCCATAATCCCAAACCTCTTATCCCTCAATATTCTCACTTGAAACACCAAAAAAAAAGTCTGAAGATTGGAAAAATGAAATGAGCTCTGTCCGAGATTGTAAAAAATCATATGATACTGGTGTGATATTATGAATTTATCCGAGATAGTAAAAAAAATATTAGTTAGTCTGAAATTGAGGGCCGAGATTTATATTTTATAGCAAGATTGTAAATGGGGCATTTGCAAATTTGTTAAAATGGGCTCTAATATTAACAAATATGGCTACGTTACTGTTCATAGGAAATGTCATAAATACCCTTATCTCATACCAGTATATCAACAAGTTGTTGATTCTGTAATTGTATATGAGTGATAATATATCGTAGTATATCATTGATAATTGATTATCACTTATTTGCCATGATAGACTAAGATATAATATCATTGATTTATCATGGTAAACTATCTTTGATCTACCAGATTATTATTGATATACCTTGTTAATTATGATCTATACCACTCATCTACCATTGTTTTTGACATATTGTATCATTCCTCTACCACTATACTGACATATTTTATCACTGATCTACCATCATATTGTCAATTTGACATATTTTATCATTGATATGACACTTAAAAAAATGTTAGAATTGACCTTACTATTTACCAAAAATGTTAGCCCAAAAAAATATTTACCCAAGTGTTAAAAAAAACTCAAATTTTCTTTTTATTTGAAATTTTCGGTTAAAATGCTTCTTATTTACTGTATATCAACTGCTAACTACGTATATAACATTAATTAGTGTTAAATGATATACAATGAGTTATTGATATATTCATCAATTTTTGTATATATTTGTTAGCAATATTAATATATTTAGCATATCAAACAATATATGCTTACTAATATAGAGTAGTTTTGACTTAGTGATATTTTTTTTCTTCTTCTTCAATTCACAAATCTCAGATTATTTAGTATGCCAACTAGTAGTATATCGGTTTATCTCTATAGTATATCGGTCTATCTCTATAGTATATCAGGTAATAACGAATAGTATATCAATCTATTATTAGTAGTATATCATTGATAGTTAATCACAGATAGTATATCATGATAAATCAGTGATAATTAATCACTGATATACTATAATTAATTGATTGATAAAGTATCGCTGATATATCATCGTTGATATATTATAGCTGATTGACTAATATACTTGTATGAAATACAGATATTTGTGACACTTTCCTATGAACAGTAACCGCCCCTTTGAAATTCTAACATTTTTGTAAATTCTTTTTTTCCTAATAAATTTGTAAACATTTGACTTGATTATGACATCCATGTAAATTTCCTATCATAAAATATACTTAAAAGTAGAAAAAAAAAAGATTTCATCAATAAACAAAAATATATATGGGAAATAATTACCCACAGACTTCTCTTATAAATAAGGAAAAAAATCAACAAACTTTTCTTATAAATAATCTTAAAAAATTAAATGTAAAAAAATAAGATAATTAAATTTTAAATGGCACTTTTTCTGACCTCAAGTTTATTAATTTAAATATATATATTTTTAATTTATGAGAGATTTTAGTCGTTTTTTTTTAATTAATTATTATTTACAAGAAATGTTTGTTTGTAATTTCAGATTTTATTTTATTTTATTATTTTTTTTTTTTTAGATTTAACTAAAATCTACAATCAGACTAAAATTACAATTTTGGATTAAATTCATACAATATTTTACATTCTTGTCTCAAGGTCATAATATATCAGACCAAACTCATACTATTTTACCACTTGGACCAAGATTTTTTTTATTTATTTATTTTATTTCATTTCATTTCAAGTGAGAGATGGGAGACATGAGAGTGTGGGGTTTCGGTGTT
Source organism: Gynostemma pentaphyllum (assembly GCA_028015215.1). Lineage (NCBI taxonomy): Eukaryota > Viridiplantae > Streptophyta > Magnoliopsida > Cucurbitales > Cucurbitaceae > Gynostemma > Gynostemma pentaphyllum. The sequence goes on along the minus strand of CM051351.1, from coordinate 46,773,540 downwards.
CTAGAAGGATATTTGAAGTCATTGTGAGTGAAAGTTAGACTAATGTGAGTGAATCATGGTTGAATTTAATAAAAAAAATAAATAAGAGAGATGACAGATTATTTGAGAGTTGTTAGATAAATGAGAACACAGATAAATATGAACTGCATGTAAAATGAGAAAACTAAGATGGAGAAAAACTAAATGTATTTTTGTGTATATTCATATACCTATAATATTAAACGATATTATTGAAAGGCGTCGAAAAACCTTAAAATTTTTATTTAAAGATCCGTGGTTCTAAAAACAACTCAGTTCAAAGTACAAACATCAAACATTAAAACAACCTGTTTTTTCGAGTAAATTAATCATATTCATATATATCAGACATAGACACAGAAAAGGAAATAAAAATTTAAAAATAACAAAAAATTTGAAACTGATAAATAACATACCTCAAATGCAAACAATGAGAGATCCCAAAAACTGAACTTGAACAAACACACTTAACACAGGACAATACTTAGGCCAAACATAAAAAACTTATGGAGAATGAAAAGCTAGCTTATAGTTGAGGGAACGAAATGTAAATTAAACAAAAGGTGCAAATAAAGAAAAGCATAAACATTTGAAGATAAATAAATGGAAGTGGGAGACCAGATCCCACTGTCTCTTGGTTTTCTTTTTAATTCCTCTTAATTATATTATAGGACCCCAAAAAAGTTAAAAACTAGCTGTCTTATTGTACTAGTTTTTTTTAGCATGCATATACACTTTTCACTTTATTTTATTTTATTTTTAAATAATGATCTTAACTTCATTAATAATCAAAAAAAGAAAATCATTTTTAATCTGTAAATTTTATTATTTTTCTCAAAAAAATTATGAGTAATATTTTTTTAGAGAACACATTACTGTTAGTAATTTCAAAAATATTAAATATTTTGAAAATAACATTTCTCATATTGAAGATTTCAACCAATCTCGGTGGATCCATTAAGAGTTAGGAGGAAAATATGCTAGAAGAGCAAATTTTCCCTCGTCGCTGCACCCACAGCTTGCAGGTTTTTGGCCATTCTTGTTCGTCGTGGGGACCACAACACTTAGAATCGCGTGTTTTGCCCTCGTCGCCGCGACCACGAAGTACCCATTGTCGCAGAGACATCATTATTTCTTAAGATATTATTTTTATTTCCTTATTTATCTTTTCTAAATCTAGATATACTTGTATAAATATGGGCTATCAGCCATCATACTCAATAAGAAAATTCATTTTTCAAAATTTACATGGTACCAGAGCGAGTTGGCGATCTCCGTCGTAAATGACCACACAAGCCGAAGAATAGAAGAAAGAAGTATAAGCCTCCATGGGAACCGTGAAACCTAGGATTCGACTTTACCATATTATCTTCATCCTTCTAATGAACCATAAATCACAATCTGCCTAATTGTGCTCGTGGTGAAAACTACAATGAATGTGTGCGATCAATGCGAAACAATATTCGTGCAAAGAATAAATTAGGCTTTATTGACGGAAGCATTAAGAAACCAATGCCAGGATCTCCGAAAGAGAACCTATTGGGTGACGCTAAATTCGATACTGGTGTGTTGGATCCATAATACTTTGGATCCAGGTTTAAAATCTCCAGTTCCATAATATGATGAGGTAAAAGATATGTAGGATGATATACGAACACGTTTCTCGATTGGAAATGGACCAAGAATTCACGAATTGAAGACACTTCTTAGTAGATATAGACAACGAGGTACTAATGTGATTGCCTATTATAATGATTTGAGGAAGATCTGAGATGAACTTGAAATGATACACAATCGTACCAACATATACTTGTGAAGCGGTAACAATTTCTTGCCAAACAAAGGGAGAATGAAAAGGTACATGATTTCCTGATTGGTTTAGATAGCACACTCTATGGAAATGCAGTGTCTAATATTTTCATGATGGTGCCTCTACCATCTTTGAACACTGTTTTTACAAAGATAAACACAAAACAACGACATCATACTATTACAAGTTCTCAAGAAAGCAAACCAGATGTTGTTGGTTTTCTACTCAAGGGGCATTTAATAAAAGAAGAACATAATCTCGTGGTGGAGATCAATCTAGAGCAAATCTATTATGCTCTCAAATGTTTTAAGACGGGTCATGATGATTCTACTTATTTCTAACTTCATGGGTATCCTGAATGGTAGTCAGGAGATATTCTAGCTTTTCGGTAGTTTTAACCTAATTCGGCAGTTTTTAGTTAATTGAATGTTTACTTGTTTGGGCTGTTGTAATTTGACTCTAATTCTTATATTATTTTTATTTTAATATGTATTATGATGAAGAGAATAATGTGATTGAAGGCATGACAAGTTTTAAGATACTAGTGTTAAGGCTACGAGCTTAACACTAGGTGTATATTCAGTTATGGATAAGTCCATAACCAGGTGCTAATGAGCATTGCTCGTATGAATGTTTCATTAGAGGTTCACTTATAGATGTGTGTATAGCCAGGTACTAGAAAGTGTGTGGAGTCCCGAAGGGCCGCATTTCTAGTGTTGTATGCTAACTTTGTGGTGATTGATATTTAGTGTTACTTAATCGTTTTGGGTTGATTGAGCATATGAGAATGAACTTATAAGAATTTTTTATGATAGTCTTGAATATGGAATCAGTTAGAATTGTCTATATGTCAGTTAGTGGAGACTTGAAGTTTTAAGTGAAATTTGAGAGACTGTGTGATTTTGGAGAGTGTTGAGAGTTGGGACTCGGTTGGATTTGTTTAGGGACTACTTACTTTACCTGTTAATTAAATTGTTTTCTCACTGGTTTTAGTCTCACAGTGCTATAATTTTTTTTCTAGGTAATCATGGAACGAGGGGTGGCAGTTGATGAGGTAGCGGAGATGAGGGGTTCATATTGTTCAACGGTCGTCATATTTTTATTGTTGAAACCTTTTTTCTGAGAGTCTTTTCTTTTATTTAACTAATGTGGTTTGGATTATTAAGAACTTATTTTATTCTTTATTTCATTTATTTCTTAAAATGTTATAACTCCGAAGTTGATATTTTTTTTGTAGATTATTATTTGAGACAATGTTAAGTTTGATATTTTAATAAAATAAAGTTATTTGAGTCTTCCGCTGTAATTTATATTTGAATTAAACACTGAAAAGTCGGGTGTTTACAAATTAAAAAATACATCACTTAATTTTAGTAGTTTATTTTAAATTCCCTTTTTTGTTTCATCTCTCTCAAGTCTCCTCTAAAACTGCATCCTAATTTTCAGACACTTTTATTTTCACTCATAATTTTCTTCTTCTCCTTAATGCTCATATTCACCAACCCATTGTTCAAGCTTGAACCATAACACCACTCATATCACTTTGTTTTTCCACTGAGATCCTTTCGTTTGAAAACCTATCGGTTCCATGATAACCTAAAATCGCATAGTCTTCGTTCAAAATCGTTTAGATCCATTTTCTTCTGACTTCTTTAACTCAGATCTATTATCATTGCATCCAACCTTCTGCTTTTTTCCCATCTCATTTTCCATCACCACCTCTACAACCACGCCACAGATCCGTTGGAATTCGCCCAACCTCACCTATTAAACAAAAAAAAAATCTTTTATAAGTTTGATCTTAGCAACAACAAGCGTGTAAAGACCCGACTCTTTATTTTTAAGAAATAAATATAAATAACGCAAGCGAAAGACATTAAATTAAACTATGGGTGTCAATGAGGGAAATCTCGGGCTCTTTTTACTTTTTAATTAATTGATGCTTTTTAGTTGTTTGTTTTATTAAATTAATGTATTTTATGTCTAATTAACTTGTAGGTGGTGTTGGTTGCTCGCTTGACGATTCATTGGAATGTTAATTTCCATTCAAGTGTTAAAGGTGAGGATAAATGGAATTTACTGTAAATTTTGGGAACCAAATGCTTGAACGATTTATTGATTTGGGAGATGAGTAACTTTTGGAAATAAGTGACTAAGCATGCTTTAATTTATTGAATTAGACTTTGGGAGTATAGAATGTGCTATCTTGGATGTTGGTTAATTTGTATGTTCTTGGGAGTTTCACATGTGCTGCTTGGTTATTATTGGGAGCTAAGTTGGGTTATTGGAAAGTTATGTGTTTTAGCATGAATTGTGGAGATTTAATATTCTTGATTGTCAGGTTCTATATTTGGGATTTTCTTGCTATGTTATACTACTTGATGAGTTGAAGCTTACGAGCTGACTCGAGTTTTGGCATATACGTTTTGATCTTGCAGGATATGTGATTGGTGATAGTGTGGGTCCTAAGGCCGTTTATAATGATCTTGTAAATGTGGCTCTATCGAGATATTCTGGCTACGAGTTTCTGTTTATATTTATGTTCTTGAGTTTCTATTTATATTTATGTTCTTGAGTTTCTGTTTACTTTATTATCACACATTTATGGAGGAATAATCAAATAATGCTTAGACTATGTGTGCCTGCATTGTTTGGTATTATTCGATGTTTGACTATACATGCATCATGAGGAATGCTTAGACGACGTGAGCTATGCATGAACGGGGGAATGAATAATGAGATAATGTTTAGTTGTGTGAGCTTGCATTATTTGGTATTATTCATGTTTGCTATGATGCATGTATATAATGTGGACTGCTTAGGATTGCGTGACCTTTGCATGTCATTGGTGAGTTAATGAGATCATGTAATGGTTTTGTATACATGCATCATCTGTCGTTAATCACTGGGAAGTTGTTGTTATGTAAAGACTGTGTGAGCTTTGCATGTTATTGGGTGAGATAATGATATAATACAGAGACTGCATGTGCTTACATTGTTTGTCATTATTCACATGTTCCTTATTATTATGTATTGTTGAGACCGTGTGAGCTTAACATGTATTTGTGTATTCTTGGAAGTTGTAATGTATGGTTAATTGTTATGGTTATTCCGAGGTTGGAAGACTTGACTATTTATTACACTACAAAAAAACTGTCAAATTGCGACCACGAAATTGCGACCAAATGGTCGTTTTTTACCTGAAATGCGACCAAAAAAGCGACCAAATGAGTGGTGGCCAAAAAGCTGGTCGGTTTTGAATTTGTGCGACTGGATGGTCACAAAAATACGACCAAAATATTTTTGGTCGCAAAAAAGTCAAACTTTCAAAAATGCGACCAGATGGTCGCATTAAAAGTGACCATCTGGTCGCATTTTATCTTCAATAGAAGTGACCATTTGGTCACATAAAAAGTGACCAAATGGTCGCATTTTATGCGACCAAATGGTCACTTTTAGGCTCAGTTAAAATGCGACCAGATGGTCGCCTAAAAAGTGACCATCTGGTCGTAATTTATGTGAAAGATAAGTGACCATTTGGTCACATAAAAAGTGACCAAATGGTCGCATTTTATGCGACCAAATGGTCACTTTTAGGCTCAGTTAAAATGCGACCAGATGGTCGCCTAAAAAGTGACCATCTGGTCGTAATTTATGTGAAAGATAAGTGACCAATTGGTCACATAAAAAAGTGACCAAATGGTCGTATTTTATGTGACCAAATGGTCACTTTTAGACTAAGTAAAAATACGACCAGATGGTCGCTTTTAAAGTGACCATCTGGTCGCATTTAAGATTTTTTTTTAAAATTTAAATTTCAATAATTAGTTAATTAATTCTTAATTATTAATTATTTATTTAATTAATATTAAAATTTCATAAAAAAAAAAATTGGAATTAAAATAAAAAATATATATATCAAATATTAAAAAAACGTTTTATACAGTCGAAAGAATCCTAGAACTACTGCGGAGGGGCGGGGGGTGGGGGAGGAGGCGTTGATGATGAAGGGCCGCCGCCTAGAGATCTGAAGTACGCGGCCAAAGCGGCTGCGACCTAGACCTCGACTCGTGCCTGCATGTCGGCCTCAATAGCAACGACTCGAGTAACGAAGTCCTCGCGCATAGCCTTCATGTCCGCGCGCAGCTGCTGCTCAACCGGAGAAGGGCCGGAGCTAGTGCTCGCTCCGCTTCGCTGAGGCCGGGGCACATCTGCATAAAGGTGTCGCCCCTACAACCAAAATAAACTAATTTAATACTAATTACGTAAGTAAAATATTGAAATAAATTTAATTAATTAATTAATGAAATAATGTTAATTAAACTAACATAAATTAAGTAAATAATTTAAAATAAACTAATCAAATTAATTTGAATAAAAGTAAATTGAAATTAGATTAATTGAACTAAAATTAATTCAATTAAACTTAAGATTAATTAATTAAAACTAAAATAAACTAATTATTTAATTTGAAATAAAGTAAAGTAAAGTTATATTAATTGAACTAAAATTAATTGAATTAAACTCAAATTAATTTAATTCAATTAATTTTACTTTCAATTAATCTAATTTTAATTTACTTTAATTCAAATTAATTGATTAGTTTATTTTAGTTTTAATTAATTAATCTTAAGTTTAATTGAATTAATTTTAGTTCAATTAATCTAATTTTAATTTACTTTAATTCAAATTAATTGATTAGTTTATTTTAGTTGTAATTAATTAATCTTAAGTTTAATTGAATTAATTTTAGTTTCAATTAAACTAATTTTAATTTACTTTAATTCAAATTAAATGATTAGTTTATGTTAGTTTTAATTAATTAATCTTAAGTTTAATTGAATTAATTTTAGTTTCAATTAATCTAATTTTAATTTACTTTATTTCAAATTAATTGATTAGAATACTTAAACAAAATTATTCTAATTAATTAATCTAATTGTACTTTACTTTAATCAAATTTAACTAAAATTAAGTAATTAAACAATTTTTATTTATTCATTAAACTAAAAGTAATTAATTAAATTAGTGTAATTAATTAATTTAAACTACTTAAGTATAATTGAAGTTAAACTATTTGAATTAATTACCCTACTTTAAATTAATTGATTTAATTAAAGTAATCTAAATTACATTAATTAAACTAAAATTAAAATTTAAACTAGTGTAATTATAAATTAATTTAGTTTAATTTTATTAAATTAAAGTAAACTATCTTAAATAAACTAAATAAGTAATTAAACTAAATTAGATTAAGTAATTAAATTAATTACTACTTAAATTGAATTAAAGTAAAATAAGTTAGATTAATTAAACTATTAGATTAATTAAACTAAAATTACTTAAAGTAACAAAATTAAACTAAACTAATTAATTAGTGAATGTAAACTAAAATGCTATGAATTAAACAAAAGTAAACTAAGTAATTGATTACACAAATTTAGATTCATTAAACTAAAACTAATTAAATTAACAAAACTAAACTAAACTACTTAATTGAAAACTAAAAACTAAAACTAAGTAAAATAAATTCTTAAACTAAACTTCAATTTTATACGAAAACTAACCTCGTAATAGAAACTGGGATTGGGGTTTGAGGGTTTTAGATTTAGAGTAAGAACGGAACGGAACGGGAAGAAATAACGGGAACGGGAGAGGGGAAAGAGAGAAAAGGACAAAAAGAGAGGAAGAAAAAGAGAAAGGAAGAAAAGAAGAAACGGGGAAAGGAAAACGATGGGAATTTAAATCGATTTTGCGACCAAATGGTCGCAAATATGTAATTATGACAAGAAACGAAAGGTCGCGCGTCTTTGGGGAAAATGGCGACCAACCGGTCGCATTTCTTGAGATATTTGCGACCATATGGTAGCATTTCATGAAAAAGCGACCATATGGTCGCCACTTTACCATGATCCGAAGCACTGTCATATCACGAGTCCCATCAATAATTGCGACCATCCTGGTCGCAATAATGAAATTCACCGCCAAATATTGCGACCAGGATGGTCGTAATCTTTAAAATCACCGCCATAAATTTCATGGAAATTTAAATTTACCGCTCATATTTGCGACCATATGGTCGCCATTTTACTTATATTTTTTAAAAATATAATTATAAAATGCGACCAACTGGTCGCATTTCACTTCTAAATTACTACCATGTGGTCACCTTTTGTGTGAAATTGCGACCACTTGGTCGCAAATATAAATATATATATATTTTTTTTAATCTTTCCTCAAAAGAAATAGTTTTAATTAATTAAACACATACACACACATTTGAATAATCAAGTTAACGAAATATCTCATTCATCATCGTCTCCAAGAAGTCCGTCACATACAGTCTTCTTCTTCTTCTTCTTCTCTTTCTTCATCAGATTCATCGTCTCGAATAAATTCAACATCAATGTCACGTGCGTGAGAAGTGGAAGCATTTATATCATCATCATCATGCAATGTTATCGTTCCATCGTTCAAAGGACGAACAAGATTTGCATTCGACCATCGTCGATTATGCGAGATCGTATCTCATCTTCTTGAAAAGCAACAGCTTCCTCTGCGTGGTCGTCTTTCTCGAACAAGTTTTCTTCTACCTGGCGTGGTTTAACTTTACAAACAACTAACCAATCTGTCAGATCTCGTCTATTAATCGGATAGTTCAGGTAATAAACTTGAATCGCTTGTGAAGCCAGGACGAACCTATCAGCGGTGCGCATATGCTTAGACTTCTTTACCTCAACGATTTGTAAATGATCAATCTTACGAACTCCGCCTCGTCTGGTTGTCTCGAACCAAGTGCAGTTGAACAGAACAATGCGTTTTAGCGTCGGACTTGCGTATTGAATCTCAAGAATCTCATCGATTACTCCGAAGTAATTGTCTTCGTTTGTCTTAGAACACGTGACCTTTTATGCAAACACCACTGTTGTTTGTTGCCCTGTTCACCGAATGCGACTTCGTTTGAAATCAGAATCAATTACGACGTATCCACCATACGACCTTGCTATCCGTCCAGGTCCCTTTGCCAAAGAAATGATGCGAGGATCATCCACCGGTAATGTAGGGGAGTCAACCTGTGTCATTGTCCACATACAGTAATGTTAGGAAGATAGTAATTGTTTCAACATAATGCAACGGTTGTTTGACAATTTAAAATAACTCACGTATGCACTGAACCAAGAACGAAACTCTTTGTCGATTATTGACCCCTCCTCAGCGTCTGTAAGACCAACTCGTGTCATTCGAACGTATACGTTTAGAAATAATCTGTATGTTACAAAAATAGTTAGCAAATAGTTTGTAATAGTTTGTATACGCCAAATTTTCCCGCTATTTTCCTCACTGCCCCGGGTCACATCAAGTCAGAATTTACGACCACATGGTCACTTTTTGGGTGACCACTTGGTAGCTTTTATCCCACCAAATTCTTTATCAATTATTGGTCCTATAAAAATCACATAATTTGTGACCATCTGGTCACTTATAATTGTGACCAGTTGGTAGCTTTCTTCCCTCCATTTATAAGCTACCACTGCTCACTTTACGGTCACCAAAATTGCGACCATCTGGTCACTTATAATTGTGACCAGTTGGTAGCTTTCTTCCCTCCAATTATAAGCTACCACTGCTCACTTTTGGTCACCAAAATTGCGACCATCTGGTCACTTTTTATTGTGACCATTTGGTAGCTTTCTTCCCTCCAATTATAAGCTACCACTGCTCACTTTACGGTCACCAAAATTGCGACCATCTGGTCACTTATAATTGTGACCAGTTGGTAGCTTTCTTCCCTCCAATTATAAGCTACCACTGCTCACTTTACTGGTCACCAAAATTGCGACCATCTGGTCACTTTTTATTGTGACCATTTGGTAGCTTTCTTCCTTCCAATTATAAGCTACCACCGCCACCTTTTGGTCACCAAAATTGCGACCATCCTGGTCACTTTTTATTGTGACCATTTGGTAGCTTTCTTCCCTCCAATTATAAGCTACCACTGCTCACTTTTGGTCACCAAAATTGCGACCATTTGGTCACTTTTTATTGTGACCATTTGGTAGCTTTCTTCCCTCCAAATTTACGCGCCATTTTTTGCTACCAAGGAATATTTTAGTCACCAAAATGCGACCATATGGTCGCAAAAAAACACTTTTTATTGTGACCATTTGGTAGCTTTCTTCCCTCCAAAATTACGCGCCATTTTTTGCTACCAAGGATTATTTTAGTCACAAAAATGCGAACATATGGTCGCAAAAAAAGTGACCAAATGGTCACTTAGAGTCAACCTTCAAAGAAAGTGACCAGGTGGTCACCAGAAAACTACCATATTTTTTTTGTCGCAAATTTCTGGTCGCATTTTGACAGTTTTTTTGTAGTGTTAGCTCTTTGTTCTTGAGGATAATGCATGAATCTTTGGAAGTATGTTTGGGGTAGACAAGAGAAGGTAGGATTCGTTGGACACAAATCCAGATTGGATTTGACACTTAAAATTACTTTACTTTCAATTTATCTTCACTGGGTTTCCCTTTCATGATACTACTTTTCAGGTACAAGGCGCGGTCGTGGTCGTGGAATTGGTGTAGCTTGATCTTGAGGAACGATGATGATGGAGATGGACTAGGGTCTCCTTTTAAGTCCATGGACTGATTTGTCTTTTATTATTTAAATAAGCTCTTGAAGGCGTTTACTTATACTTAAACATTTTAATTTGAATTGTGAATTTTGTTGAATTTGAACTTTTAGATTTGTTTTTATAATAAAGGGGATGTGCATCACATATTCGGAACGATTATGGTTTCCATTCACTTTTGAAATGAAGAAGGGTTTATTCCCATTGTTTTACAGGTTTTATCGATTTAAAGTCTTCCGGTTGCGTTATTTATTTTTATTTCTTAAAAATAAAGAGTCGGGTCTTTACAAAGCGTCCAAGTATACTTTTTTTTAATTAGTTTGATTCTCTTTCTCATTGTAAAATTCATATTTTGAAGACAATTGTTCTTATAATGATGGTTTGTTAACAAATGTGAACCTTTTAAACTAAATCATAATATTTGTTTAACAATGTTAAATTATGATTTTTATTTGATTTTAAAATATACACTTTAATATAACCTTGTTATATACTAACCAGTATTCATTTTCTGGATTTTTTTGGTTTAACCAAGATAAACTTGTTAAATGAATAAAAAAAATTCGTTTAACAGTGTTAAATTATGATTTTATTGATTTCTAAAATATAAACTTATTAAACTAATCATAATCTTAACTGGTCATTTTATGAAAATGTTTTTGTTTAACAAATATAAACTTGTTATACTAATAATGTTTTTTTGTTCTCTTTCAGGATTTTATTAGTTTAACATATATAAACTTGTTAAATTAGCCATAATATTCATTTTAAATTGACAATTTTATGAATATTATTGGTTTATCGAAATATTTTGTTAACTGGCCATGTTTTGTTTATAAATGTCTTTTCTGGATTTTATTGGTTTTAATTTGATAGTTTTAAACATGATGTTGGTTTAAAAAATAACTCCGTCAAACTAACCATTGTTTTCATTTAAATTTTGTAGTTTGAAGAAGCAACGGTTTTATGGCAGTTGGAGGATGATTGAAGAAGAAATGAGTTCGACTTTAGTTATTAGTTAGGATAGAATTAGACTTCCTTGTCTTTTTTTAATTTTTCTTAAATCTTGCACAATTTAAGGGATTTCATAATTTTCTTTAAATATTGCATGATTTAAGGAAAATTAAAACGAATGTATTTTTTCATCTTTTCATATTTAAATTGTCAACATTAAAACATAAACTGTTTTAATTATCTATCTATTTTAATCTATAATCTATTTTTATCAATTATCTGTAATCTCTAATTTATAATATCTGTTATATATCTAAAAGAAAAATCTCTCTTCATGGTTCACGGTACTTAATTTTTTTTTAAAATAAAATATTTAACCAAATTGTTGTTGCGTGAAAATGGGAGGATCGGGAACTGACCTGAGAGTCGGGTGTCTCCCGGACCGTGACCGTGCAACTAACTTTAAAGAATGAGAAGAGGAGTGAGAAGTGAGCAGAGCAGCTTAGAACCTAGCACAGAGGTGACCTGCACAAGGAAACAACTGAGCACCGGTGTGGTGCCGGCCTATCCACTCCGATGCCTAAGTCAGACCAGAGGTGGTGTCGAGCAGAGTAGGAGTAGCAGTAACGTACCTCAACAGTGGGTCTCCTCCGGTATTTATAAGAGAGGTGTAATGATGACCCTACCGTGTAGGTGTCAGGAGTAGGCCCTAGGCCACGTGCCGGCTCTCGATTGGATGATCGCATATCGTGTATGAGAGAGGGCCTCGGTGGTCGGTGCTCTTCCTTTGGAAGAGCACCCAGGCTCTTTGCCTTGGTGTTGAAATGATTCCACACCAGGTGGGCTCATGCCTCTTCTGGCCTATGAGCCCATCTTTATCCATCTTCTATATGAATGGTCATCTGCTCTACTGAGCTCAGGTGAGTTGGTCTTCTAGGGATGAGCACGCACCTTGTTAGGTCTCGCGTGCTCATTCCACTAAGTTCATCGGCTTGGTGCTCGGTCCTCTTCCTGAGGCCAAGTCCTTTCTATAGTCTCTTGGAGTGGTGTTTCAGGATGAGCATCCACCCTGTTGGGCCTGGTGGGTGCTCATCCGGCCCACTCCGCTTGCGACGTGGAGGTATTTGGTCATCCCACGTGGGCCTTTAGAGGGGTGCCACGTGGTCGTATAGTTGCTTGAAAATCCACCCATAACACAAATAATATTTATCTAATATATAATTTAAAGTACTTCAAAACATATTTAATAAAATGAATCATATTATTTATTAAGTTAAAATTAAAATTATAGTCTTTTATCACTAATCAAATTTATTAAAATATATTTTATTATAGAATATAATCGATTTAAAAGTTTCACGTGCATCAAAGGTGTTAAAAAATGAGTTACATTGAAAGAGGGAATATTTGATAGTATTTTTAAATTATTTTATCTTCCCTTTAATGAAAAAAATCACAAACAACATCCCTTTGTTTATGGAAGTGGGAGATCAGATTCTCTCTCAGATTTTTTTTTTTTAATATTTATTTATCTAAATTATATTATAGGACCCAGCTACCTTTGTACATTCCAGTTGTATTATTGTATTACTATAATCGAGTATAATTAGGAGGAACTGAAATTTAGAGAGTTTTATAAATATAATATTTTTTTTAGAATTAGTTCCAAATATAATATTATTTTGAATTGTGAAATTCAAAATTAGAACTTTTTAATTGCAGTGCATATAAGGTATTGTTATTAAATTTTAAATTTTATAGGTCTGTGGTATTGTAAAGACCCGACTTTTTTTAAATATAAATAATTAACGTTGGACGTGGATCTTCTTCCTTAAGCTTTTACTTTTGTTCTTAGTTAATATAGCATTCAATTAGAGTTTACTATTTTCTCGTGCAATTCGAGAGAGACAGTGTATTGAGAGTTCAAGATTCTTCAACAGAATAGACCAAAATATATATATATATATATATATATATATATATATATATATATATCTCTCAATCTGCCTATATGCAAAGAGGCTGATGGGAAAGATTTGGTCTTTGAATTGAGCCAACAACAATGTAGAGTATCCATCAATTCTTTGTGATACTAAAAGTGCCATTCATATCTCTAAAAAAAAAAAAAGTTTATTATGAAAGAACCAAACATATGGATGTAAGGCTGCATTTTATAACCAGACACTTTTTTTTTTAATCTAAAGAAGGTGGCTAACTCTTTAAAAAATGATTCTAATGCATTTTTAATTTTTACAAGAAGTTACAACTCAATCAAAGTATTTTATTAAACTTATTGATACAAAAAAAAAAAAAAAATTGAACGAGTTTTTTTTTTAAAGTAGAAAAGATGAATTAATGCATTTTTTATTGAGTTTATTTTTTAAAGAGAGTATAAAACCTCAATTCACGCATATAATATGACAAAATTGGCATCAGTTTCGCTTGAGGGATTTATGGATGCAGATTTCAATGGAGATCTCAATCAGAAGAGGTTTATGCCGGGATACATTTTCACATTGGGAGGAAAAATGCACTAAGTTTTCATTGCTGCATTGTAGTGGCATTGTAGCAAAGTTTATTTCTATGGCAGATGCAACTAAGGAGTCTATTTGGCTGAAGGGGATTGTTAAAGAGCTAACCAAAGTGTAATATATACATCGTACAAAGAATCAACAATTTCATGAGCGGTCAAATCATGTAGATATATCAAGATTCATTTCAGTAGGGAAGTGATTGAGAAAAAAACTATTGCAAAGACGATTACTTATGGAAACGTCGAAGACATAGTAACTTACCAAGTTAATGAGACTGCTTCAACCACAACAAAAAATTTGCCTTTCAAGATAATCTGATTCATAAGAAGCCAACCACCTAAAAGATATAAATAATTAAAAGCTTCACAAAAAAAAAAAACAACTAAAACTCTTGCAAAACTATTTGTACTTTTTTTTTTGAGATATTACATCATTGGGGGAGGGGAGACTCGAATCTTCGACATGGAGAGAAGGGAATAAATGTCTAATCAGTTGAGTTATGCTCTGGTGAGCAAATTATTTGTACTAAAAACACAGCAACAATAAAATGACAAGTGAAAGTTGATATAAGATGGTCAAGTGAAAGTAAAAAAAAAAACACAAACATAAGAGATGAATTTGAAAATTGATAAAAGATGGTTAAGTGAAAGTTGTCCACATTACAATCATATTTAAAATGCAACCATATATACCTTATTTAGAGCCCGTTTGGGATGGTTTTTAAAAATGTTTTTTAATGGTTATCGAAAACAATTTATTTTTATTCAAACACTTTTAAAATTATCTCAAACGGGCACTTAATCTCTCTACACCAGACATATGCCTAAGTTGTTAGCGCTTGATAACTCGTAATCTACGCATGTTTATTAGTGGCTTTATCTCCAAAATTATTAAAATATGAATGTTAATTGATTTAAATGTCCATAATATTATTAATCTTTGAATTTCATGAACGTAGGCGAAAACGGCGCTCAAATTGGACTTAAAACGAAGAAGTTATGCCCATTTTAGTATTGCGAAAAAAAGGCCTATTGCCGCAGCAATGGGAAGCCACCGCCGCAACAACGAGAAGAATAAAAAAAATAAGATTTTGGCAGTTGGAATAGATAAAGGAGCATATTTTATTGTTTATTTATCCGAAAACATCATATTTTTGCCTATTTAAAGCCTTCTTTGAACCCTAATTCACAATCCCTCCTTCCCCTATTTTTCTTAGAACTTTTAGGTAGTTTTTAATATGTTGTCTAGCTAATTTCATCCTTCTAACTAGAGATTGATTCGACGTTTGGTTTGTTTGAATTCGTGAGACCTATTCATTAATTTAGATTTCAATTTGTTTTCTATTCTTGATTTCTCTTTGCTTCTCTATTATTGAATTGATATTTGTGCAAATAGGATCCTTTGCCCAGGTATTTTTTGATAATTAGTCAATTAGAATATTTGAATCCGTAATTGTTTGAATCGTTCTAATCTAAGTGACGAATGGTATGAATTGATTTAGGAAACTATTTGATTCATATTGTGAGAAATCTTGATCTAGTCTAAATAAATCGGTCGTACTGTGTTTATTGGCTAGGATTGATAGTTCTTCTTTTCTTAATGCTTTTGAAAGGTTAAATCCTATTTATCGTATTCTAGGGTTATCTATCAATTAGGGAATTAGTCATTAGATCGTATCTTGACTATCGACAAATTAAGGAAGAACATAAAAGTTGTTAATTAGGCTTTAATGACTCATGTCAATCTAGAAAAGAATTTGAATTTATGTTTTTGTCTATGATCGAATTGAACAAACCATAACGGAGATGATACTTCTAGTTGGAATTTTTCTCATATCAATCTTTATATTTTGAACATTCTTAGCTTTCTTAGTTTAGAAATCTCAAAACCCCCCTTTTTAATTAGTCAACAACAATAAGTTAATTTTCCAGTCCCTGTGGACTCGACCTTGCTTACCACTGCTATAAGTTAATCTTAGGAAGCGAGTATATTATTTTTGCTGGTTTCGACAGCCATCAGCGCTTTATAAAGGCTGCATGTATCCACAAATTTAATCATATAGAGAACTTGACTCCCCATAAGTAAATCAATTTTAAAATGAGATCTAGAGAAAAAAAATGTGAAATAAAAATTAGCATATATAACAAATAGAGAGCTCGAACGAGGTTAATTATACTTTTCAATGACCAAAATTTGTTTAATATCTCGATGGCTTCCCATTGAATATCGTCCCTCAAATTCAAAGGCTACAAACTTCTCATTCACTTTTGCATAGAAAACAAAATTTGGAACTCGATAAACATAACCTTTTAGTAGGGGATTCGACTCAAATGACATATTTTAGAAAGACAATTCCCTATATAACACCTCATTTTCATAATTTCTTAAAAGATATTTTTTTAATATAATAAAATTAATTATTTTTTCGTCAAATTTACAAAAATGTCACTCATTTATTAATTCACTAAATTTTTTCTCTTATTCAATAATTTATTGAATTAAAATATGAGTTTTATTACTTCAATAAATCATTCCGTTTAATTCAATAAGTTATTCAATTAAAAATATGAGGTTTAGCGTTTCGATTTTAATTCATTAAGTGTTAGAGCATGATTTGCTCCCCTTTTTTTCTCTCCTTGTTTTCATCACATTCAAACATAGTGTCTTTCCTATTTTCATTTACTTGTCTTTTACATAACCTCTCATTCCTCTTGTAATAATCTTATCTCCTCCTTTACTTTTTATCCTAGTATTTAAGTAGTGTTCAACCTCTTGTATTGCTCTTGTATTTCATTCAAGCAATATCAATACAAACATACATGAAAAGCCATTCTCTCTTTCTTTGCTTACTTTATGAAATTCAACTATAAGTTATTGAATTGAAGATAATAAATTATAGAATAATGGTTTTTTACCTGCTTATTAGTTTCTACATCAACAACCCACCAATCAGTAAACACACTTGATACACATTAGAACCTATCAACATATGAAGTTCAATAAGTTAGTGATTAATAGTTTTAATTAAAAAAAATAACTTATATCGGATCATATATCCCAACAAGAGAATCATTTCCTTTGATATAAATTTGATTTTCAATCATTTACAACATCTTTTTTTTATTTGGTACGATAGACAAGTACAAATTTGTTATCATTTATCTTTTGTTAATCTAGTTATAGTTCAATAATTTATTGTTATTGAATTAAAGGTAATGATTTATTGAAAAACGTTTTTAATTCAAAAACACACAATATCCAAAAGGTAATATCAATAAATAAATAAAAACATGTTGCTTCTCAATTAAACAATAATTTTTATTTTTTTAATAAATAATAATAATTTGAAAAAATAAGTTTTTGAATTAATTACACCAATAACCACTTTAATTCACCAAATTTCAATAATGTTGGGTATTATGTAATGATTTCATTTTTGCCCTAAAAACACCACTTATGGTGGCGCAACCGTTGGTTTGTGGATATTTGTTTTACATACCCTTTTGCCGCATTTTATTTCTTTTTATGTTTTACGTTTGCTTTTATATTTCCGTGATTCATGGGATATGATTTTAGACGATATCAATTATTTTAATTACATTTTTTTTGTATTTTTCAGTTTCCCTATTAGTTTCGTTTTGTTTCCATTTCTTTCGTTCTTTTATTTCTTCTGCGTTTGTGTTTTCGATTCATTTCTTTCATTTTTTTTTCCGTTTCTTTTGTTGTTTTCCATTTTATATTCATTCATTTCATCATGCGCTCGTCTTCCATTGATATTTTATACGATGGTTCTTGGGATGAAGCTCATAATTACTAGAGATACCGGATGAAGACCATGATTATTTTCAAGGATTCGAAGTTTGTTGATTTGGTTAACATAGTTAAACGGAAAGTGTCATTTAAACTTGGTTCACAATGTCTTCTGATGGAAGTTGTTACTCACTCTAATGTAAAAAAGTATTTAGATATAAAATGCGACAATGATGTTGCATTTCTAGATTCTTTTCTCTTTGATAATTCTTTTGCTATCGTTTCGTTAGTTGTTGATTTCATAACATGTGTTTCCGATCCAATTCCCATGTCTGAAGAATCTTTTATTACTCCTGTTAAATCATCTCAAAGAAATCAGCCTGTTTTCGATTTAGGTATTTATAGTAATCCTGATGATATTATATATATGATGAGATCCCATCCGATTTTATCTTCATTACTATGGTCAATGTCGAGTGTCCACGTGAGTCTTTTTATCTCAAGACGGAGAATACCATTTATATGCATCCAAACATGTTCTTAAGAAAGCCATTAATGTTCAAGCATTGAAACATGATTTCTTCCTCGTACTGTGAAGTCAGATGGTGAAAGATATTTTGCATGTTTTAAAGATCCCCAATGTAGTTGGTTTTGTGAAGGCTTAAAAATATGAGGGTTCTGATTTGTGGAGTATAAAGAAACACTGTTTGCAACATTCTTCTTCTGTTGACATTATCAGATCTGATCATCCCCAAGCAAGGGCCTCCATTGTTGAATACATTAGGGAATATTTAAGGTTTGGGAGTGATAAATTTATGTTAGCGAACCAAGGCATGGTATACATGTGATTTATATCAAGGCTTATCGTGCTCGCGAGTTGATTTTGAATGAAATCAGAGGCTACCATTGAGTCTTATGCTCTTGTCCCAAAGTTTTGTCACGTTATATGTCAGCACAACCTTGATACTTTTTCTAATATATTTTTTCTTTCAATTTTGTGTTTTTTTACTGTTTATTTATATCTGTTTACCTTTTTTAGACATTTTTTAACAATAATATTTTTTATATCACGTTATATGCAGCAAAATCCGACTATTTATCTTTATTTTATACTTTTATTTTAGTTTTTAGGTTACTTTTGTTAAACATTTTTTCACATTTGTTTCTTTTAACATTATGATATATTATTTTTTGTTTTTTTTTCAGTTTTTTTTTTACTTTTGTTAAACATTTTTTCTCATTTCTTTTTTTTAGGTTCGTACGTGAATATCAATTGACTGATGGAAACAAGTTTCAATACATTTTTATGAGCCTTAGTGCTTCTATTTCTAGCTTTGTTCATTGTAGGCATGTTGTTTCTGTTGATGGCACTTTTTTTAAAGCCATATTTTTCGGCGTCTTGTTGACTGTTGGCTCATTAGATGGTAACAATCAAATTTTCCCTATTGTTGCTGTTGTAGTTGATTTTGAAAACGACAAGTCATGAGAATGGTTTTTCAGATATCTAAATGCTATCATTGGTGGAACTGATAATTTATTTTATATTTCTGATAGGCATCCTAGTATTTACAGAGCGATAGCTAATGTTATGCCTAGTGTTCACTATGGGGTTTACATGCAGCATTTGTCTCAAAATATACAGCAACATTTTCATAAAAAAGTCCTTAGCCGAGCATTTTAAATGGTGCACTGAAGCTTATACTAAAGAAGAACATGAGTTTCTTTTTCACCAATTAGGATTGATGAACCCTGGTATCATCCCATATTTGAACGACATTCGAAAATGTGTTTGTTCTTGTGCCTACTTTTCAGTTGTTCGTTTTAATGTGATGACCACAAATATATTTGAAAGTTATAATGCCATTTTGAAAAATGCTAGGGAACCTCCAGTTGTTAGTGCTTTAGAAGAGATTCGTTATCAACAACATACTTTTGCTCTTAATCTACATTCCAATATAACACCTTGGGCTGAGTCGTTGTTGAGGACCAATATTGAATCGGGAAGAAGGATGATGGTATTGTTATTTCCTTTATACTCTTGTTTACTTATCATTTTTGTTTTATTCGTTTCAACATTTATTTTTATTCAACATTATTTATTTCTTTGTTATTTTTTTAGGTTTGTCATCTTAATGATGTTGATTCTATAGTTGTAATGGCAGAAATGGAATACCGTGTTAACATCACAAAAAAGACTTGTCAGTGTAGACGTTGGAAGATTCCATGCTTATATGCATGTGCATCCATTACCTCCAGGAACCTTCCTCCCTCTGACTTTGTACATCGTTCTTATTTAATTGATACTCTCATAAGTACTTATGCTGAGATGGTTATGCCTATTGGCAACAAGAGGCAGTGGATTGTTCCTGTTGATGTTGACCAAGTTGTTGTTCATCCTCCTGATGTCCGTCGTCCCATTGGTAGACCTAAGATGAAGAGGCACTTACAACACTTTGATTCTTATAATTCCAACTCTAAGAAATGTTCTCGTTGCGGTGGTTGTGGTCACAATCGAAAGACTTGTAGAAATCCAATTTCTTTTTGAATCCATAATTTCATTTGTAGATTGGATTTATTGTTTTCAGTCTTTAATTTTTCATTTAAATTTTTAGTGTAGTAAAGTTTTTTTTTTAAATTTTGTTTTAATTTTGAATTATGTAATAAATATTGGTTCCCACCTTATAAGAACCAATTAGGAATATTTTAATAGAAGGCATTTAGTTATATATTCCTTTGCAATTTTATTACAATATTCCCAAATTTGATTGGATAAATATTCAAAATACATCATAAAACAAATAGTTCCAAAACCAAATTCTAAACTTCGAAATATCTAAATAAATTATAAAGGTTTAAATATAGATTTGTATTGGTTAGTGAGCCAGCTGAAAAACATCATCTCATCTCTCTTTTGGACTCTAGATATCAAAATCCAAAACACAAAAAGTGAAAAATGAATATCATATATCTCAACTATATATAGTAATTTAATTCAATTTAATAACTTATTGAATTAAAATCAATATCAGGTATCACAAATGTAAATTATAATTTAATTCACTAAATTATTTCCTTTAATTCACTATGTTATTCTCTTTAATTCAATAAGGGTGTTTCATTTATTGGGTACTTTTATTGAACAATTAGTAGACGTTCCAAAAGTGACAACGATCAAGCCTTTGGGGTTTGTTTTGATTAAAAAAAAATTGGAAGTAAGAGTAGACAACAAAGTTCAACATAATCAAACGTCAAATTAATTGACAAATACGTATATGTCGATTGAGTTACAGTCATAAGCTCCATTAATCTTATTTTTAAGCATGATAGTAGAAAAAGAATCAAACATGTCATGCTTTTGTTTATATTTATTGGAATCACAGAAAGAATACAATAATTAAGAAATAATTGCATATAGTTTTCTTTGCCTGTGCCCGCGCGCAAAGTCATGAAACTAGACACTTTCAGACCCAATTTGAACCACTTTTTTTCTCTATTGATCTCCATTACTTTCTTCTTTACCGAAAACACAAAAATAAAACAAGGAAATTCTTTTGGCCATTCCATAGATTCCAAAACCAAAAGGTCAATAACTCTTTTTATTTATATATATAGAGTTAATTAATAGTTTTATTGGCCATGTTTATGTTTTTACTTAGTTGATGTAATTAGTTAATACTGTATCAGATTGAATTGTAAATGGCTCGACTAGTATTCAGATTCTTAAGCAAGTTGCAAATCCTAGTCGCCTCGTCAAAATCCCAAACGCCATAGCCGATTGTTCTTCGCCTGAAAAGTCAAGCACAAGAACGACCAACTTTCTGCCATTTAATTATTCCCTTTAATTCAATAACTTATTGAATTAAAATTAGTAAGTTAACTGGAATCATGTCTCATTTCTTAATTTTTCAAGTTTTCTTTCTTTTGTCTCGTTATGTTTAGTATTTATCTGATTGTACTATTCAGAATTTATGGATCAAAAGTTTACACTATGTTAGCTTTGGTTTAAGCTTCAAAAAGCAATAGTTGCATGAAGGTTGATAAGTCATCAGTGTTTAACTCAATTAGCATGAAACTAAGCAAGTTAAACCATCTTATGGTGCTCTAGCTTGTTGCAGTTCTAACTATGATGGTCTTGGAACCAACGGATTACAAATCAACACAATACTTTCATTAAAATGGCTATCTTCATTGCACTTTTGAGAACCAAAAGATAACAATTATTCAATCAACCCTCCATGGATTCATAATTACTTGAATTATGCATTCAAATTTGGTTTAATAAATACAATACACAATAGTTCTTCTAAAATGGCTTCCTTAAAAAAATCATTTTTTTAGAATAGTGAAAGTCAACCAACTCAAATTAATATATTAAATGAAGAAATCAATACCATATCTTCCTCTTTAATTCAATATATAGAATCAAAAGAACAGTTGAAAAATAAGAATATGAGCTTTCAACAATAATAAAACCAAAGATTAAATAAAACCCAGATGAAAAAAAAAAAGTATCAGATTGTGAGAGTGAGAGAGAGATACTTCTGCCAAAGAGTTTCATGGCAAAAACTTTGGTATGAGCAGCAGATAAATCTTGAGTAATAGAAGTAGTCATTATTTGGTTGATTAACAAAATGAAGTTTGAAGAAGGTTTGGAGGTTAAAAAATCAAAGACACATTCTAAATCAAAATCAGAATCAAAATATAGATTAACAAAAAGAGAGACCTTTTTTAACACCTCAAAATAAAGATAAAAAATCATAGGATGCAGGTCCATCCCTCTTGGAAAACTTTTTTTACGGAAAGAAAATCATTCATTGATCAAAAAGTGGCTTTGAGCTTAGTCGAGAGCGGGAAGAGGCGATGTCAAGCACATCGTCGTCGTCCTGAGAGGTTGAAATTGGGTGAATAACTAGAGTTAAGTGAATCTTCTCCTCCTATTCATTTGCTTGCAAACCATAATTGTCTAAGATCTTCGAGGGCCTTCAAATATGCAACAATGAGGCTTCATGTATCCATCGATTCATCAAGAACAACCATAATGGTGAATATATGTTATCTAATTACTCTAAACTTATCAAAAACTTGTTTTAATTCATCACCATTCTAAAGAGAAACCAACAATTCATTACAAGCAAGTGAATTAGTAAAAATAAAGTTATAAAAGTATTGAAAGAGCCAAACCCATTTGGTTTTGCCTGATCAAAGTAACCAGACTCAATATTTTCTTTTTAACTACAACAAATTAAATGTAACCTTAATCCTGAGAATAGTAATTGCTCAACATTACATAATTTAACATCAAAATGAGCATATGAACAAAACCTTAGCATAACAAAGTCAACGATTTGTTTTTTTTATCACACATGAATAAAATATTGAACTTGCATAAATGCACAAGATACAACAACAGAAAATTGTATGGAAGGGTAACAAAATAACAAAGATTAATTAAACCACCCCTGTAACAAAAAAAACAAACAATTTTTCACTCAAATTTTAGATTCACTAAAACGTGAAAGTAATCATAATCGCAAATAAGGGCAGAACCTGTCATGCCAACAGAAGCATCAAAGATCTGAGCAAGATGCGAAAATCGCCTGAGGTCATTGAAGTTCTTCCACGGCATGGTGATTTCACCTTCTAAGATCTCAGCCATCGCAAATGGCAAAACAAAATGAAAAAAAATATATTGAACTCAAATAAACCTGGTATAAACAGAGGTATAAGATGAAGAAATCAGATAAAAATCTACTTAGATAAAGAAATAGAGAAGAAAAGATGAAATCGAGCACAACGAAGGATGAAATTAACAAGGAATGCGACGACCCGTCACTTTTAAATAATTTAAATTAGAAAACACAGCTGAAGTCTTTATATTTTAAGAAAAATGGCGTAGTTATGTTTGAAAATTGGCTAGCCAAAACCTGTTTACATCTTAATTTCAAAATCTAAAATACACAAGGAACATTAAGTTCCTAACCAAGAGTTCAAAAGGTGTTTATAAACATAAAAGCAAAGACAAAAGCTCTTAAGAGCTATTTACAAATATACAAATCCAAAATTATATAAAGTTCACAAAAACGAAGTCCATGGACTTTAAATCAACCTAATCCATCTTGAGGTCATTATCCTTCGTTCACGCAGCACCATCTCCTCTCCCACGACCTCTAGCCAGGGTATTACCTGAAATTTTGTAATATCATGAGCTAACAACTTAAGCCGAGTGAGAATAATAAGAATAAAAAGTAAAGTTAGACCTCAAACTCGTATTCCGATTTGTGTCCACTTTACCTGACACAATCAATCCTAAAGTTCTCCAACTCTAGGTAATTTCATTCTATACTCTCCGAATGATGATATTACTAACACTCGTAGTCAAATTCTAATCCATTAACTTGTTACGACATAAATAAGAAAAATAAATAAACTTTGCATAGAATATGACATCTCGATTCTCTATTCCATCGATCATATGCATGAAGGTAATGAGGACATCCCGTTGGATTCGCATTCGCCCTTTATGCATGAATGAAGATAATAGGTATATCCCGTAGGATACCCATTCAACCTTATGAATGAATGAAGATAATAGGTACATCCCGTAGGATACCCATTCAACCTTATGAATGAAGAAGTAATGAGTACATCCCGTAGGATACCATTCAACTCCTTTCGAATCAAGAAGTAATGAGAACATCCCGTAGGATACCATTCAACTTCTTTTCTTTCACTTTTTTTTCTTTTCTCTGAAGGTGATGTGAATTTCCCGTAGGATTCATCATTCTCCCTTCTTTTCCTTATCACTTTCTTTTCTTTTTCACTTTCTTTTCTTTTTCACTTTCTTTTCTTTTTCACTTTCTTTTCTTTTTCTGAAGGTGATGCGGACATTCCCCGTAGGGTCCAACATTCTCCCCTTCCTTTCTTTTTCAATGAATGATGCGAAAATGTTATGGTGCGATATGATATGCATATGCCTGCATATGCTTGCAAAAGTAAATAAGTAAAGTGCGTAATTAAAGTAGCCAATACAAGCATAAAGTAAAAGGCATAAAGTAAAGGACATAAAGTAAAATAGATAGGAATCCCGGAAGAACGATATGTAAATCGAACTCCGCTACATTAATAAAAGTAAAATCATATCTTAAACGATTAATCTATTCCTTCAAGGATTCTAAACTTCCAATAAAATCCGAGGTTCTATTAACCGTTCTATCTAAAAGTTTGGATCATTTAACTTCCAATGATCCATCCTACACTACAAAAAAACTGTCAATTTGACCATGAAATTGCGACCAAGTGGTCGTTTTTTGTCTATAATGCGACCAAAAAAGCGACAAAATAAGTGGTGGCCAAAAAGTTGGTCGATCCAGAATTTGTGCCACTGGATAGTCACAAATATACGACCATAAATTTTTTGTCGCAAAAAAGTCAATCTTTTGAAAATACGACCAGATGGTCGCCTAAAAAGTGACCATATGGTCATAATTTATCTTGAAGATAAGTGACCAATTGGTCACATAAAAAAGTGACCAAATGGTCGTATTTTGTGTGACCAAATGGTCACTTTTAGACTCAGTTAAAATACGACCAGATGGTCGCCTAAAAAGTGACCATCTGGTCGTAATTTATGTGAAAGATAAGTGACCAATTGGTCACATACAAAAGTGACCAAATGGTCGTATGTTATGTGATCAAATGGTCACTTTTAGACTCAGTCAAAATACGACCAGATGGTCGTGTTAAAAGTGACCATATGGTCGCATTTAAGAATTTTTTTTTTAAATTTAAATTTCAATAATTAGTTAATTAGTTAATTAATTATTAATTATTAATTATTTATTTAATTAATTAATAAAATTTAATAACAAAAAATTGGAATTAAAATAAAAAAATATATATATCAAATATTCAAAAAAACGTTTTATACAGACGAAAGCATCCTAGAACTACTGCGGAGGGGCGGGGGGTGCCGGAGGAGGCGTCGATGATGAAGGGTCGCCGCCTAGGGATCTGAAGTACGCGACCAAAGCTGATGCGACCTGGGCCTTGACTCGTGCCTGCATGTCGGCCTCAATCGCAGTGACTCGAGTAACGAAGTCCTCACGCATAGCGTCCATGTCCACGCGCAGCTGCTGCTCAACTGGAGAAAGGCCGGAGCTAGTGCTCGCTCCGCTCCGGCGCGAGGCCGGGCACATCTGCGTAAAGCGTCGCCCGTCTGAGCGAGCCCAGGAACTGACCCATCAGGCCGAACCCCTCCAGCAGCCTCCAAGAACGCCTCTCTACGGTCCTCCTAAGTCGGTTGAGAGTCTGGTGTGGGCAACCGCTGACTCAAGGACTCCGTGAAACGTTCCTAAACATTTAAAATTCACAAAATAAAATAGTTAATATATAAGGTAGGAAAATTTTTAAAGAAAAAATAATAATTGAAAAAATTATTAAATACCTGAACTGCTTTCGCCTTATCGTCGACGAACGTCCCGTCCTTCTTCGTGTAAAGAACGCGGTGCAGCTCATCGGGCGGGACAGGGCGCCCGTGCTTCGCTTCCTAAAAAATTAAAGATTGAAGAATAAAACATAATAAATTAATAACTAATTGAAAAAAGAAAACGAGAAAAAAGTACGTAAGTAAGAAAACGACGAAAAAAAAACTTACCAATCGACGATGGTGCTCGTCGTGTGTCCGGGCCCCCGCTGTGTGTTTGGTGGGATTCTTCGCGCGGTTGGCCTTATTCCTGCTTGACAATGTCTTGCCCTCAGGAGTGCTCAAGCTCGCGGAGCGCGCGTGGTCCTCCTGGGCTCATCCACACGGAGCGGTTTCTTGCTTGCTTTCTGCGCGCCCGGTACATGAGGTCCTTGAATCGATCCCGGACGTGACTGTCCCATAGGGGGAACAATCTACCATCCGTGATATCGGGATCGATAACAGGAAACTTGCCCTGAAAAAACTGAAATAAAAAATTGTTAAAGTAATAAATTTGTTTCTATAAATTTCAAAATTAATTAATTATGAAAATAAATGATGTTTTTTACCTTCCAATTGTCGTACATCCGACGTTTCTCCGTCGTCGGAATCTTCTGCCAGCGAAGGTCGCTGGGTAGAGGCATGCTCTGGAGGACCTCGCGAAACCGTTTTGAAACGGTTGTATGCGGTTGTATCTCAAAAAAATCATAAAAATTATTGTGCTATTAGAAACTATTAGTTAACGGAAAAAAAACACTTTGAAAAAGTTTTAAAGGTTTAAAAATTAAGTAATTAAAATAATAAACAACATTACTTACGTATCCCCTTCAATCCGGAAGGGTAAGTCTCTCGCGACGAGACGGCTGCGTGCATGAAGTGGAGGGGCCACTGGATCCGACCCGATGCGGAACTAACGCACCCGGACGCATACCCTGATGCTAAGCCGGAGTCGTGGCCAGGGAGTCTCCGGCGATCGTGGTGTCGCAGACTTGTTCTCGGGGATCGCATCATCGACGCGGCAGCAAGTCCCGTCTCGTGAATCGAAGAGGATGTCCAACTCCTCTGTAGTCGTCCGCATCGGGGCGGTGGCAGGGTGTGTCCAGGAGACCCCTCGTCACCCGCGTTGTCAGGCTCGTCTGACTGGGGAGGGACGTCGTCCGCCCGTCATAATCCTACAACCAAAATAAACTAATTTAATACTAATTACGTAAGTAAAATATTGAAATAAATTAAAGTAATTAATTAATGAAATAATGTAAATTAAACTAACATAAATTAAGTAAATAATTTAAAATAAACTAATTAATTAATTTGAATAAAATTAAATTAAAATTATATTAATTGAACTAAAATTAATTAAATTATACTAAATTAAGTAATGAAGAATTAAAATAAACTAGATTAATTGAACTAAAATTAATTAAATTAAACTTAACATTAATTAATTAAAACAAAAATAAACTAATTATTTAATTTGAATTAAAGTAAATTAAAATTAGATTAATTGAAACTAAAATTAATTGAATTAAACTAAATTAAGTAATGAAGAATTAAAATAAATTAGATTAACTGAACTAAAATTAATTAAATTAAACTTAACATTAACTAATTAAAACTAAAATAAACTAATTATTTAATTTGAATTAAAGTAAATTAAAATTAGATTAATTGAAACTAAAATTAATTGAATTAAACTAAATTAAGTAATGAAGAATTAAAATAAATTAGATTAATTGAACTAAAATTAATTAAATTAAACTTAACATTAATTAATTAAAACTAAAATAAACTAATTATTTAATTTGAATTAAAGTAAATTAAAATTAGATTAATTGAAACTAAAATTAATTGAATTAAACTAAATTAAGTAATGAAGAATTAAAATAAATTAGATTAATTGAACTAAAATTAATTAAATTAAACTTAACATTAATTAATTAAAACTAAAATAAACTAAACTAAGAAATTAATTAAAGTAAACTAAGTAATGAAGATTTCAACTATTAGATTACCCTAAACTAAAATTAATTAAATTTAACTAACATTAATTAAATTTAATTACTAACATTAATTAACAAAAACTAAACTTAACTAAACAAATTAACTAAATTAAAATTAGATTGATTGAACTAAAATGTATCAATTAATTAAAGTAAACGAAATTAGATTAATTAACCTTAAGTAAACTAAGTACTTAATTAAACTAAATTACATTAATTAAACTAAAATTAATGAAATTAACAACATTAAACTACACTAATTAAATTTAAACTAAAACTTCAACTAAAAATAACTTAAAACGGATACGAAACTAACCTCGTAATAGAAACCGGGATTGGAGGTTTAGGGTGTTTAGGTTTAGAGTAGGGTAGGAATGGGGAAAAAAGAACGGGGAACGGAACGGGGGAAAGAGAGAAAAGAAAGAAAAGGGAGAAAGAAAAAGAGAATGGAAGAAAAGAAACGGGGGAAAGGAAAAGGGATCTGTTTTTAAATCAGATTTTGCGACCAAATGGTCGCAAATATGTAATAATGACAAGAAACGAAAGGTCGCGCGTGCTGGGGAAAATGCGACCAAATGGTCGCATTTCTTGAGATATTTGCGACCATATGGTAGCATTTCTTGAAAAAGCGACCATATGGTCGCCACTTTGCCATGATCCAGAACAGCTGTCATATCACGAGTCCCATCAATAATTGCGACCAGATGGTCGCAATAATGAAATTCACAGCCAAATATTGCGACCAGATGGTCGTAATCTTTAAATTCACCGCCATAAATTTCATGAAAATTTAAATTTACCGCTCATATTTGCGACCATATCGTCGCCATTTCACTTATATTTTTAAAAAAAATATAATTATACTTTTCAAAAAATGCGACCATTTGATCACCTTTCCCTTCTAAATTACTACCATGTGGTCACCTTTTGTGTGAAATTGCGACCACATGGTCGCAAATATTAATATATATATATATTTTTTTAATCATTCCTTAAAAGAAATAGTTTTAATTAATTAAACACATGCACACATATTTGAATAATCAAGTTAACGAAATATCTCATTCATCACCGTCTCCAAGAAGTCCGTCACATAAAGTCTTCTTCTTCTTCTTCTTCTTTTTCTTCTTCTTCTTCTTCTTCTTCTGTTTCTTCATCAGATTCATCGTCTCGAATAAATTCAGCATCAATGTCATGTGCGTGAGAAGTGGAAGCATTTGTATCATCATCATCATGCAATGTTATCGTTCCATCGTTCAAAGGACGAACAAGATTCGCATTCGACCATCGTCGATTGCACGAGATCTTATCTCATCTTATTGAAAAGCAACAGCTTCCTCTACATGGTCGTCTTTCTCGGACAAGTTTTCTTCTACCTGGCGTGGTTTAACTTTACAAACAACTAACCAATCTGTCAGATCTTGTTTATTAATCGGATAGTTCAGGTAATAAACTTGAATCGTCTGTGAAGCCAGGACGAACCTATCAGCGGTGCGCATATGCTTAGACTTGTTTACCTCAACGATTTGTAAATGATCAATCTTACGGACTCCGCCTCGTCTGGTTGTCTAGAACCAAGTGCAGTTGAACAGAACAATGCGTTTTAGCATTGGACTTGCGTATTGAATCTCAAGAATCTCATCGATTACTCCGAAGTAATAGTCTTCGTTTGTGCCAAACACGTGACCTTTTATGCAAACACCACTGTTGTTTGTTGCCCTGTTCACTGAATGCGACTTCGTTTGAAATCTGTAACCGTTACCGACGTATCCACCATACGACCTTGCTATCCGTCTAGGTCCCTTTGCCAAAGAAATGATGCGAGGATCATCCACCGGTAATGTAGGGGAGTCAACCTGTGTCATTGTCCACATACAGTAATGTTAGGAAGATAGTAATTGTTTCAACATAATGCAATGGTTTTTTGACAATTTAAAATAACTTACGTATGCACTGAACCAAGAACGAAACTCTTTGTCGATTATTGACCCCTCCTCAACGTCTGTAAGACCAACTCGTATCATTCAAACGTATACGTTTAGAAATAATCTGTATGTTACAAAAATAGTTAGCAAATAGTTTGTAATTTTTTATGTGATGAAATAATGTTAAGTTACAAACTCACTCTATGTAAGGCTAGATCTCTGTGCAGTTGCATAACACGTATGTCTGCATTACGTGATACTCAGAATCGGTCAACGGCCTACGCACTGATCTTCCAACTGTCATGCTAGGTTCCGTAAAAATCGGCAAGTCGTTCATGTCAACACATTCAAGTAAATTTTCGACAATGTTTCGTTTCGTCGGTCGAAACTGCTCTGCAATGTGTTGATCAAAGTAGTATGAACAAAATGTGATAGTCTATTGCGTCAGGTACACACTACAGATAGATCCTTCTACTTGTGATCTATTTCCAACCATCTTTTTCAACCGACGTAAGTACCTGTGGGTACAAAACATAATTTACATTCGATGATCACTGTACTGATTTATTCGCGTACATTACAAAATAACTGTGCTTACCTTTCAAATGGGTACATCCGGCGGTAATGTACGGGACCCCCTAAGAATGCCTCGTATGGAAGATGTACTGGAAGATGCTCCATGGAGTCAAAAAAGCCAGGTGGGAACATTCGCTCCAACTTACAAATAATAACGGCGATCTCTGAACTCATTGAAGTGACAGTAGCTTCCGTCAGCTCTGTACATGTCAAGTCCCTGAAAAAAACACTCAACTGGGCAAGCGGCTCCCAATGTCTATTCTCTAGCATCAATCGTTGCATGAATATATGACAGTCGTGGCTTTTCATCCCGAACATGATATGTTTTTGACTGTCTATACACCGACTCAAATTCGAATCGTATCCGTCCGGGAATTTGATGGATTTGATCCACTCAAATAATGTTTTCTTTTCATCCGTCGTCAACATGTACTTTGCTTTTGCGTAATTATCATTGTCGTCAGGCTCCAACTCAGGACGGTGACATATCTCCCGTATATCGTAACGTGCCTTCAGATTGTCCTTCATTTTTCCCGGAACGTTCAAAATCGTATTGAAAATGTTGTCGAAGAAATTCTTCTCGATATGCATTACATCAAGATTGTGTCTAATCAGTAGATCTTCCCAATACTGAAGATCCCAAAAAATACTTCGTTTCTTCCAACCCATGTTTTTCCCAGCCGCATTTTTTGCACTCTCTGCACCTTCCACTGTAATCTTCTGCATCCCTATAACATCTATACCGTGAAGAATCTGTCTTCCACTATACATGGTCGGGGGGGTTTGTTTTCTTACTCGTCGACCTTTCTTCCAGTCACTGCCGTTTGAACGGAAAGTGTGATTCAACTGCAAAAATCGACGGTGACAGTCAAACCAACAAGTTTTCCCACCGTTTCTGAGATAAAATGCATCTGTGTCTAGCATGCAATGTGGACATGCGTATGTCCCCACCGTACTCCATCCTTTAAGAGGAGGAAATTAAGGTTCACACAATTAACTACACTGACTAAGGAAAGCAATAACAAAAGCTAAACACAGACTCAAAAATGTATATGAAAGCAATTAAAGAACAACATACTTGACAACATTGACTACGCAGGGAAGTCACTGATCGTCCAGATTAACGCGGCGCGCATCAAGAAATTTTGTTTCTTCAAAATGTCGTACGTCATAACACCGTCAGTGCACAACCTTTTCAACTCTGCAACAAGTGGTTGCAAATACACATCCAGTTTCTGTTTTGGACTTTTCGGCCCAGGTATGATCACTGTTAGAAAAATCACCGGGTCTAGCATGCACATCGAGGGAGGCAAGTTATACGGGGTTACCATGACTGGCCAAACTGAATATTGTGCCCCGGATTCCCCGAACGGGTTGAAGCCATCTGTGCATAAGCCCAATCTGACGTTTCTCGGATCTTGTGCAAAATCCGGATGATAATTATTTAAATGCTTCCATGCCGCAAAGATTCGAGGGATGTCTCATAACACCTTCATCCTGTGAATGCTCGTGATGCCATCTCATGTGCGAGGTCGTCACATCCGATGCATACAACCGTTGCGGCGTGGGGTCACGGTAAATAGAACATGCGGGTGTTCGGAATCAGGCTGCGTTTCCCTTGTTTGTATCTTGGAAGAAAACAGAATTTGCAATGATGCATGTCCTCATCCACATCCCAGTAAATCATGCAACCGTTTTGACACGAATCTATTTTCTCCACGGGTAATCCAAGTCCCTCCACTAGCTTTTTCGTGTCGTACAAACTGTGGGGCATATTATTTTCTTCTGGAGCGCATCGACGAAACCACGATGCAATCGCATCAAATCCTCTACCGGGTATGTTGTACTGCACCTTTATATTTAAAAGTTCTAGAGCAGACAAGTTGACTTACCTCACACCCATCGTATAATGGTCTACGTCTGTCTTTAGCATCTCGTGCATCTTTCGTGCATTCGGATTCATTTCCTCTTCTACAACCCGTTCATCTTCGCTCTACGTTTAAACTTTCACGGAAATTTTCATTGCCCCCATACCCCGCACCATCAAGTATCATTTGTCGCATCCGACTATCTTGTTGTTCATCATTTCGTTCTTCGTCAACAACCTCTACATTCGAGCCGCTACCTTCGTATCGTCTCGATTCCTGTAATGCGAGTCGAACATTTCCTGTGTTTCCCCAAGAAACACCCAGTGATAATAATTACGCACAAATCCCCGACTATAAAGATGCACCTTCAACTCGGAACCAGGTATGATTATCCTATTGTCGCATTTCCTTGCACGAGCAACGTAGCTTTCCACCATACTTTTCATAATAGACAATTGTCATGCAAAACTCAACAAACCTGCTCAACCCCTGGCCACGAACTCATCGTTCAAATACCCGTCTATCAAACGAACATACATCCACTCTCTCATTTTCTTTTTTCTTAATGCTAACAAAAAATAGGTGGAGGGATTTTATAATTGACTCCTCTGCTCATTTGCGACCAGATGGTAGTATTTTTTCTACCATCTGGTCGCATTTTGCGGCCAAAATTTCCCGCCATTTTCCTCACTGCCCAGAGTCACATCAAGTCAGAATTTACGACCAGATGGTCACTTTTTTGGTGACCAGTTGGTAGCTTTTATCCCACCAAATTTTTTATAAATTATTGGTCACATAAAATCACAGAATTTGCGACCATCCGGTCACTTCTTAATGTGACCATGTGGTAGCTTAATTCCCGTCAAAATTTTAAGCCACCACTGCTCAATAAAGGTCACAAAAATTGCGACCAGTTAGTCACATTTAATTGTGACCACTTGGTAGCTTTTTTCCCTCCAATTTTAAGCTACCATTAGTCAATAAATGTCACAAAAATTGCGACCAGGTAGTCACTTTTAATTGTGACCACTTGGTAGCTTTTTTCCCTCCAAAATTACGCTCCATTTTTTGCTACCAAGGCATATTTTAGTCACAAAAATGCGACCAGCTGGTCTTTTTTTAGGTGACCAATTGGTCGCTTCTTTCGCGCCATTTTTTATGACTACTTCTGCTTTTAGTCGCAATCTGGTCGCAAAAAAAGTGACCAGATGGTCACTTAGAGTCAACCTTCAAAGAAAGTGACCAGGTGGTCACCAAAAAAACCACCACTTTTTTTTTGTCGCAAATTTCTGGTCGCATTTTGACAGTTTTTTTGTAGTGCTAAACTTCGAAACGAATCTAACTTAGAATTTTCTAAGAATCAATGTTTTCCTCGAGAACTCCTAAGTTCTCACTTAAAGGATTAACTCTTAATCCTAAGGGGACTAACTCACTTCCCTCTATTCTTAGATTCGAATCCTAGTCTTAGTTTCCAATTCTACAAATCATTATACTTATTTGCTTTCTAAAATTACTTTAAATCCTAACTATTCTCACCTTAGCCAAATAATATTTGCTCCAAGTCTCCAATTTCTACGAAACAACAACCGAGCAATCACACCTACAATTCACCAATTGCACAACATATTACAACTCATAACTAAGATGAGAACAAGTGTGCATTTTCGGGTGAATAGTGATTTCGGATGAATAGTAATTTCGGATGAATAGTGTTTTCGGGTGAATAGTGTTTTTCAAAAATCCGAGCTCAAAATCGTCAAATTCCATGATAGAAATTTATGATTTCAACTTCAAAACTCATTTATAAACAAAAACGAACAAATCCATATAAAAAGTTTTGAAAACTTACTTTTTGGGACTTCTCTTAGAGAACGGGAAACTTTGAAAAGGTAGGTTGGATAGGTAGCCCTCGTCCCTACCAATCCATCGCAACCGAAATCAAGCTGATCTATCGAGAAACGAATGAGAAACGAAGAAAAGAAAATCACATCCATGGTGGAAGTGAAGGTCACGGCAAGGAGCAGAGAAGGAGAGAAAAAAAATTGAAGTCAAATAGTCAATTTTGTGATTTTTAAAGATGAGTGAATAGTGATTTTAGATATTTTAAGAAATTGGAAATGACGGTTGCGTCCTTTTATGACTTTTGACTTATGAAACGAAACCCGATGCTCTTAAATAAATCTAAAGGTGATTAATAATTATTAATTTGCCTATTAATAATTATTAATGTCACCGAAATGAAATTTAAAGTGTTAAAACGATTAAAAAGAATTTCGGGCGAAATTAACTACTAAAATCGAAATTACAAAAATAATAATTAAACTAAACACTTAAATTGAAATAAATAAATAATTAATAACATTAAATAAACTAATAAAAAAAAATTCACTTCAAAATTAACGGGACGTTACAAGGAAGTAGGATCAAATCAGAGAATAAGATGAAGAAATTAGAGGCAGAAAAGATGATGAACCGCGGAAAGCTTAAAAACGCACGAAATGGCTAAAATGAAAAATGTCATTCACCCTAAAATAATGTCATCCTAGGCAATTTCTCCTTTTAGTATGACAAATTTATCTTGAACCAATTCTTGGCTTCTGGAACTTTAAGTGTTCGTTTTCTCAACATACTTCTAACAAAACTGGATTCGTCCGAAAAAGCATACAACATGGATAAAATATCTAATTTGCACTTGACCTGCACATATTGAATCATACTTCTAATCTGTTTCATGCAATAGAATAGATTCGGTATTTGGACTCTCATTTATGTTCAATAGTTATTTTTTAATATGATATCAGTAAGTAAATATATATAGAAAAGAGAAAACTCACCATTCTTCGCTGTTGAAAGAAATTTCAAATGTTGAAGAAAGAATAGAGAACATTGAATCAATACTTGAACTGTAGATTTCGTCTTATGAATTCTCATTTTGCTTCCTTGATCCATTGTTGAAGACATGAATGTAACCTCCATTTTAAAAAATAAACTCAAAAACTTTCCTTCAACTTCAATATTAATTGAAGAAACAAAGTTCTAGCTTAGCTCAAGATTCTGCACAAGTTATTCAAAAAGTTATGATTACAAATGAGATATCAAAAAAATAAGAGCAACACGGTAATAATTATAACAATTTGACTCTAAATAAGGGATGAAAAAAATACAGGTCTAGTGTATCAATAGTCATACTCACTCATTGCAACGTCTATAGATTTCAATAGAGGTGTGCACACAAGTCCAGGACAGAACATCTTCAGTTCCAAGCATTGCTTGATAGCTAGAATTTTCAAATGCGGAAACTTAATGGTGTATTTTGCCAATTGAAACATTCTGAGTTTCGGTAGATTATAAAGCTCCAAAGCTTCCAATTCAGTGAAAACAATATCATCCTCTTCTATTTCATCATCTCTTTCTACAAGTACTGTAGTCATACTTTTGCATCCAAATAATTTCATTACTTTGAGACGCACCAAAGTTCTAGCCACGGACGGATCTAACAGGTTTCTCAAGTTTTGAAAAGAGAACGAGGATGACATTACCAGAGTCTCTAATCTGCTACAATTTTCGACACAAACAACTTCTAAATTGTCAAATAATTGTCGGACCGTGCAAGAGCTCTCTTTCCATATATTCAAAAGTTTGGGCAATTCTTTTAAATATAATTCTTTCAAAGACGCAGAATATCTTCTACTTCGATTAGTCTCTTCATGAGTGAAAGCTTTATCATATGAAATTCCAATGAAAATACAGGAGCCATTTCATAATCATCCCAATCCCTCAATTTAAGAACTTTCAGGGTAGGAAAAAACTCCTCTGAAAAATTAGAACTAATCACTTTTTTGCCATCTAATTCTATCTCTGCCAATTTGATAAATGCATCCTGAATAACCAAATATAATTTAATCAAACCAAAGGCTAATTTCATGATATGATGAGTTACACAACAATCATTAAAAAAAAATTTCAAGCAATGTAACTAAACAGCCACAAACTTACACAGGCATACACCCACATATATAATTATATTACACATCATGATGCTTTCTCTTACATCAGATATATTTATTTGTTAAGAAATATTACAAATAATAAGAAAAAGAGGTTCCAACAACGACAAGACTCCCAGAAAGATGATCCACATAAAAAGAGATTTGAAACAAACTGTATTAGAGTAGTAGTCCAACTCGTTGCAAGAAAAGGTAGTTTAATGTATTAGGCGAAGAGACAATAGCACGTAGAAGCTTGTAGAGTCAGCAGCTCGACGGCTTAATTCCTCCCTTAGGATAAAGACATGAGCATAGGATTTCTGAGGAGCCCAAAGGTGGAGGTTTGAAGAACCGATCTCTCACTTGAAGAAAGATAGCCTAGCCTTATTATATTATAAGCAATTATGAGAAAGTTCTTTTTTTTTGTGTAATAAATAATTTACTAAAGACTAAC
The DNA here is from genome assembly GCA_028015215.1 of Gynostemma pentaphyllum. NCBI lineage: Eukaryota > Viridiplantae > Streptophyta > Magnoliopsida > Cucurbitales > Cucurbitaceae > Gynostemma > Gynostemma pentaphyllum. The sequence goes on along the minus strand of CM051351.1, from coordinate 46,736,575 downwards.
TAACAAGTACAGTCAGCAAGCTCCTTTCCAGAGTTGTCAACTGACTCTGTTAAAGTGAGGTGAATGTTGTTATCTTCCTGCAGAAACTGTTCTGATATGAGCTGTCAAAAGAAAGGGTCAAGCTGAATCTTCACAATGAAGATAAGGAGATCTAGAAAAGGAAGGAAGCCATGTCAGAGCTTCTTCAAAAAAAAAATTCTTCTTGAGTGATGTTAGAGATATTATTAGGGTTTGTTATTATATATTGTTAGAGGCCCAATACTAGGAGCCCGTTAGGTTAGAGTCTAATGTGTATATATATATGTGTGTATGTGATAAGTTAAATAGTTTGAATAAACATTCTTTTCAACTCTCTAGTTTACATGGTATCAAAGCTTAAAGGTTTCTAGATTTGTTTGAGAGTTGGTAGAGTGAATTCTTGTCCAAGAGGGGTTAGGGTTAGGGTTCGAGTATCGAACAAAATTGACCATTTGTCGACACCGTCCTCATAGAAAGAACCGCCGCCTTCAGAAACGCCGAGTCATCATCGCTGTCTGCAGGAAAACGTCATGCGTGGCCTCCACACGCCGCTAGTGTCTTCGCCTCTTCCTCACGTATGGGCGCGTGAGCCACCTCCTCTCGGTGCCGTTCATTTGGTTTTGCTCGAAATTCTATTTCTGATCGTTCTGGAGTGGTTTTAGGTGCTTGGTTTTGTGGGAGATTTCGCTGCTGTCCAGACTGTTTTTTTTTTTTTTTGCACTAATTGGGTTCATATATGTTTTCTGGGTTTAGTCTTGTTGTCCATTGCTATCCAGATTTTGTGCTACTTTTCCATTCGTTGACTACATCATTGAGGCTAAATTCTTAGCTGTTTGTTGGGTGTTGTGGTTGGTTGTTTGTTATTTTCTTCTTACACTTCTTGATGGCTAACAAACTCGATCTTGAGGAGATGAAACAAGCAGTTACGACTTATGTGATTCACTCAATGTCTCGAATCACAGACTATAAGTTGGATAGGACCAACTATTTCGATTGGTCTAAAACCATTCGTTTATATCTTTTGAGTATTGGTCTGGTCGGCACCGACTGATGCTACTCGAGTCAAATGGGTTAGAGAAGATGCTCGTTTGTTTTTGCATATCCGTGATTCTATTGATAGTAGTATGATTGGTATGATCAGTCATTGTGATTATGTGAAGTCCATAATGAACAATTTGGAGTTTGTGTATTCAGGAAAAGGGAATATTAAGCGCATTTATGAAACTTCCCAATCGGTTTATCGTGCAGAGAAAGGAGAAACATCTGTTACTGATTACTTTATGGATATTAAGAAAACCCATGAAGAACTGAATTTGTTGCTTCCGTTTAGTACTGATGTAACAGTCCAACAGAGGCAACGAGAAAAGTTTACAGTCATGTGTTTTCTGGCGGGACTTCCATCTGAATTTGAAGCTGCAAAATCCCAAATCTTGTCTAGTTCAGAGATTCCCTTTATCGAAGAGGCTTTTAGTAGAGTTCTTCGTACTCAAAATACCACATTGGTGCCTCCGATTGCTCTTGTAAGTCACACTTCTAAACCATGGAGACACCAACAATACCGAGGTAATGGTCGAGGGTGTGGATCTGGTGACAAGGGATATGACTTGAAGAACGTATTTTGTCATTATTGTCATACACCTGGTCATAAGAAGAACGAGTGTCGAAAGGAGAACAAAAAGTAAGATGATTTGGTGTGCTTCCCAATTTCTTTTCCTTTGGTAGTTCCCCCTTTCCAATAGATGAGTGTTTTGCCCTAAAGTTTGGGACCTAAATCCATTGGGTCTCAAAGTGTTCAATTGAGGCCATTTCTAAAATTATAAGCCTCTAATTTAATTCCCTTAGAAACATCCACCTATACTAATTAAATAAGAAAATTCCATTTTTATTTATTTTATTTTATTAAACATCTCAATTCATAAAGAATAAATTCTAATTAGTTAAGATTCCCACTCTTTAATCAAAGTTAATTTTTTTAAACTTATAAAATAATTAATTTATTACCTCTAAATGACAGGGACGTTACAAATAGTGCCAAAAAATACCGGTCAATTTAGATATTTATTATTTAAATTGTTTATATGTATGATATAATCTTTTAAATAATGTTCATGCATAAGAGTATGTCATGTAGAAAATCCCACCCTAGGTTGTATGATTTTAATTAATTATACATACATGCATCATGATATAATATGTGTTATTATATGCTAATGTATGTGAAACGTGCCATAATTTTATTCTATAATTGTGATTACGAAAATTATGTAATTTTATTCTAAATTATTTTAGGATTAAAAGCATGCTTATTTAGATAAAATTCAAAAGTTAAATCTAGTTTAAAAGTTTAATAGAAACTAAATGAATTATTAGTAATATAGAATTATTGTTTAAACATTTGGGCCAAAATCCATATAAGGTAAACAAATAGAAACATTTAATTAAGTGTTAGTTAAAAATATAATTAATAATTATGATTAATTAAATTGAACGGATCTCTGGCGAGAAAGCTCTGCCCATGCGATGAGGTTTCATAAAGTTCCCTTAACACGGAACGCCTCTAACTGGGAGCGATCTGGGAGAAAAATTCAAATTAATAAATCAAAATTATTAAGACGGGTCATAATGTGATTAGTTTTAATTAGGAAAACTTGAACAATCACATTTAAAATTAATCTAACCAATTTAAGAGTTAAAGTTGCTTAGGTTAATTAAAACTTGGATTAATGAATTAGCCTGAGTTATGAAACCTTAACTTAAAATATTAAGTGGGAGAAGGAAACATGTCAATGTATCCTATAGTCTCCACTAATGGGCTCAAAACGTGAGATTTATACAAGGCCTCTGTAACACTGCTGTAGGTGTTCATTCCCATGGGGAGGTTCTTTCGTATAAATCAATATTAGGGTGGATCTCTCGAAAGGAATAAAGAATTTTAAATATGAGTTGAAGACTGAATCTACACTTCTTAGACACTCGTCAATTTTTATTTAAAATACTAAATTAGTGGGTCACACTTAAGAGAAATTTGATAAAGTCTGTTATCAAAATTCTAGACAAAACACACGGTAAATAATGACATAGGAATATGAGTTAGTCTGGAGTTGTCAATTGTTTGAGTGGCATCTCGTTTTAAAGATGGTAACTGGCCTATCAATCGACGACACTTCACTGGTATCATTAAAATATCGTGACATAGTAACATGTTTTAGGGCTTTTTTGTTCATTAATATGTTTGCATTCATGCATCATATTTAATAATAGGGTTAAATGCACCAATCACCCTTGCATTTTCAGACTTTCTTAATTTACACCCCTAGACTATCAATTTAGCTTTTTTTCACCCCTACATTTGCTATTTTCCAATTTCTGTAAGAGAAAAAAGTGTTAAAACTAACAACCATTTTATTTTTAATTTTTTTAATATCCAAAAGCTTGGTGGAAAGACTTTTTAATCCTTCTTCTTCTTCATCCCCATCTCCCTCCTTCACTTACCCTCACCTCCATTTCCACTTTCTCTCCCGTCCATTTTTACACTCGCCAAAAGAATCAATATTCATGAACTCAAGTCAAGCTACTGACGTTTCCTTTGAAGTACTAAAGCTTGATAATTTTTTGTCTTTTCCAACCTGCTATGATTCATCTTTCAACCAATTTTATAATATATTATTCTTTTCTCTGTTTATCAGGTTACGTTACTTGACTGTGGGTAAGTGAATAGCTGAATTAAGAAGGAGAATTACAAGCCCAAGCTCCAATACCATTACACCTTTGAAAAAATGAAACAAAAAAACCCAAAATAATCAATCAAATTACACCCCAAAAAAACTACTTGACATGAATTCATCACAAATGGAAAACAAGCTCCACGAACCTCGACACAACGTCAAAAAACCTATACATAAACAATGAAATATAGCATCGTCCTTAATAGAATACCGACAACTTGAAATGATTGAGAAAACTCAAGCCACAAAAACTAACCCAAAATCATTATTGACTGATTCAAAATATGGAATCGGCATAGGAGAATTATCAAGAATAAACGGAAAAGATGGAGAAAACGGTGTTTCATAAATATCAGCGGCGGCGGGGGAGAGTATCATTCCGATAAAAATAACGATTGAGATTAAATCCATGGAGAAACTATGGATTAGTTGGGATGGGTCCGAGAGTCGGATGAGACGATTACGGCGGTGGACGATTCAAAGCCATAGAGGTGAGAGAAAGTGAAGGAGGGGTATGGGAGGATGAAGAAGAAGGGTTAAAGAGTCTTTTCACATACTCTTGGATATTTTAAAAAAAATGGCGGTTAGAATTAACATTTTTTTTACAGAAATTGGAAAATAACAAGTGTAGTGGTGAAAAAAGCTAAATTGATAGTTTAAGGGTGTAAATTAAAAAAACTTGAAAGTACAGGGGTGATTGGTGCATTTAACCCTTAATTATATGTCGAAACCTTGTATATTTGAATGTTGGAAGCATGTTAGATTACTAAGATAAGGTTTATTTTAATTTCAGTAATATAGCATCTTCTTTAGTCACTATACTTGGAAAGAACAAACTGAACGGTGAGAACTACGTCTCTTAGAAAAGGAAATGAATAATTTAAGTAAAGTAGTTTACTTAAATAACTCACAATATTAATTATTTAAATGGAAATTAATATCATTATTATTAATTATTTAAATAATGAGTTTATTTAAATAGTAATTAAGAATAAATCATTATTAATTATTTAGGTAATGTGTTTACTTAAATGGAAATTAATAATTAAACATTTATTATTAATTTTAAATAAGAGCGGTTATTTAAAAGGATAATAGTAAATAATATATTTATTATTCATTTAAATAATGTTGATTATTTAAATAGAAAATAATATCAATAATAAAGTACAAAAATCGGAATATGATACTTTATTTGAATGATTGATTTAAATAAATATCAATAATAAGATTTATTAATAAGGAACAATCTATAATTGAATTAATGAATTCAATAGATATTTGGTTCAAATTATTTGAATAATTTGTATACCAAAATCGGCACATATATGATATTTTAGGAAATAATTGTTGAATTATTTTGTCTAAAATAAATATATAAAAGAATGTTTATCCAAGACAAATTAAATAAAGAAAAAATTAGTTTTTCTTATTGATTTTATGCACATAAAATCGGCACATATGATAAATAAGGAATAAAATTCGATTTTATTCTTTGCATTTATCTTGTATTTATCTTGATAGTTTTCTAATTCAATTGGAAGACTACTTTGCATATAAATACAAATGTCTTGGTTATTCATTCAAAAGCTTCTAATTTCAATTCTCGAAATTGAAAACTCTTCTTCTTCCTATTTTCCTCACAACCGATTTTACTTTAGTCTAAAGGGAAGAAGACATTTTTCTTCCTAAAACCATAGTTTTCTAGTTTAGTTTAGTTATCAATTTGATTTTATTTTGAATTATGTAATGACTATTGGTTCTCATTTTGTATGAACCAAGTTTAGTAATATTTTAAATCAGAGGTATTTAGGTAGATATTCCTTTACAATTATATTACAAAGTTCCAAAGTATGATTGGATGATTATTCAAAATATCAAGTATCCAAATTCTAAACTCGGGAATATCTAAATGAATTATAAGGTTTAAAATGTTTAATAACTTAAGTCTAAATTTACTTAAATAAGTTAGAAAGATTAATTTCTTAAAGTGGTTCTCAAAGTTTGAGATGATAACCATATTAATCCAGGAACTTATGGGATAAGTAAAATCGAATATCTTTAAATTAAAGAAAATTAGACTTAAATATCACTAAAGCTTGAACATTCAGATGTTAAAACTTAAGTGATAAGCAAAAATATAATCGATTTCTTATATTCCAAATATTCAGTTATTTAAAGGATGTTTTAAAGGAGTACTAACTGATATGAAATAAACAAAACGGAAATTGAAAAGCAATAATTAGTGGATGATTGAATTCACAAATTATTAAAGATAAGTTTAGTAAATCGGTGATACTCAAGGCTTTAAACCTTACTTAAGTTAGAAAAGAATTACAATGATTTTATTTCACAACAAAACAAGTAGTTATTTAAAAGTTTAAATGGTTAAACTACTTGTACAACTTTATTTGAGTGGGAGTGTCATAGTACGAACCAAACCAACAAAGAGACTTTTGGAAGTCCAAGTGAAACTCATTAACTTCAAAATCAATGAATAAATTTCAAAATAAGTGAAACAAAACTGACACGAATTTTCAGTAGTGGAGTTGAAAAAGGTCACTTATACTTATATATTATTTTTTAAATAATAACAAGTATAGAATTGTAATCATTAAACGAATGAAAGCAATGGGGAATTACTTTGTAGTGGGAGCTTAAGAATTTCGAGAATCCTAGAACCAATCTGACTAAAATAAAATTTACAAATAGTATGTTAGTGCACATAGATAAAATGGAGGATTTTATTATATGCACGGGATCAAATTCAAATATGGATTTACTCAATTCCATATAAGAATTTGACAAAAGACCTTTGCGAATTCACCGTTAAATGAGTTAAGTATAAGTAAAATGAGTTTTTACTAACTAGACTCTAGATTCGTGTGATTACTAAGTTGTTAGTAAATGAAAAGTGGTTGAAAATGATAGTTTCAAATCAATAGTTAAAAGAGTTTATTTTATGGCGATAAAATATGGAATCTATTACACTAATGAAACTAACATCAGACAAAAGAAATACATACTAAACAGATGAAAAACGTTACTGATAAGTATTAAATTGACTACCATAGCTAAGTAGTTGATAGTCATCTAGCTTGACTGGAATTACAAGTCAAATCTCCAAAGATCTAGGGCAAGTGGAAGATTGTTAGGAATGGTGTCCTAGAACTTGTAACTATTTAATAAAGATAATTTATTCTAATAAATTAAATCAATAAACATAAGTTCTTTTTATTATCGATATTGATTCAATGAATGATATTAGGAATATATGGAAATATATTGATATCAAACATTCAAATCAGAAAACCCTAAGTTACTCTTATAAAATCACGACTAATTAAGTTTGTGAGTCATACGAGAGGATTAAAATCGAAATGAGTAACTTAAAACTGTCTACAGTAAATAGATAACGTTTGGGAACCTTATCCTGGTAACACTGTTGATAGCTTCACATTTTGTTTATAGACAAATGATCTAATCCTGATCATTCATGTGGGAGACATGAAATGGAAGTATCATATGCAATGTTGATTGTATAAGATAGGAACAAGATGTTTGATCAAATTTCTCATTAGTACCGTTTCGAGAAATGATCGAATATCAAACTAAGTATATCAACCGTGATAAATCTCAATCCTGAGTGAAATGTGGACTCCTATTTATGGAGCTATGTTCTTTGATTCACATGGTTGAGAGTCATCTGATATGAACCCTCAATACACTCCTGTTTTGGGAACATAACGAGATAGTAGCTAGGAACACATTTACACGAGATGGAATTCATAACTTCCCTATAAATTAATGATATCAGTGTGATACCTAAACATTTAAGGAACTTTAGGAAACTCCCTTGATGTACTGATTTGAGACATGAACAAATGGCGCCACGACTTCTATTGATCACAGAAGTATATTCTCTGTAATTTGACTACAAATAATGTTCATTGGAGAATCAGCGAGAACTCAAAGATAAAGCGGTAATTACAGGGGTAAAACGGTAAACATAATCCGCATGTAATTATGAGGGTTCCACGTGAAAGATATATCACATATATAAATAAAAGATAAACTAAATGGACATAACTCATCTATTGTGAGGGGAGTTCAACTATGAATTTATAGTGGAATTATTCATAGTTAGATAAAAAGTAATTAACTCGTTATGAGTTAATCACTTAATTGACTAATTATTAAACCCATGATCTATAGGTCCATCGCGTCCCTATGTTAGCCCAAATATCGTAGTCACGAAATCAAATTGAAGAAATGAAAATTTTATGTAAAGTGAATCACTTAAATAGGCCAATATTAATTGTTTAAATATTGAGTATATTTAAACGGTAATGAATATAAACATTATTAATTGTTTAAATAATGAGTTTATTTAAATAGGAAATTAATAATGAAATATTATTAATTTTTTAAATATTGAGTATATTTAAATGGTAATTAATAATTTGAAATTAATTGATAATTATTAATTTTTTAAATAATTAATTTTATTTGAACGAAAATTAATAATTAAAATTAATTAATTAATAATAAAATATTATCAATTAGAATTGTTAATTAATTAAATAATGACTTTATTTAATGGAAATTAATAATTAAAATATTTATTATTAATTGTTTAAATAATGAAAATTATTTAAATGGAAATTAATAATTAAATATCATTTGATAATATTTAGTTGGGAGAAAATATTAATATTATTAATTGTTTAAATAAATTATTTTATTTAAATGAAAATTAATAAATGAATTAATTAAGTTGGACTTATTAATTTAGAGAGAGTTTCTAGCCCAATTGGATTAACGAACCCAATTGAAATTGGCCCAAAATAATTAATTAAATAAATTGGATTTATTTATTAATTATTATATATAATTTTGACCCTACATATATATTATTAGGAAAATAATTATTTAAATTATATCCTAAAATAATTATATAGATTTATTTACCCAATATAAATAAAATAAAACAATCTCTTATTTATCTAAGGTATTTTTGAAAATACCAAGATAAATACCTTAGATAAATAAATAGGAGGAGTGGGTCATTCATAAATCATGCAACTCAATTCCTTAAAAATTGAAAGTTCTCTCTTTTCCTCTCCCTATGCCATTGCCGATTTATGGGCTTTAAATTGGGAAGAAGAATATTTTTCTTCTTCCTAATTTTTTTCTAAAGTTCGATCCCACAATCGGGTTTCGCTTGATCGATTAGGATATAACGTAGAAGATCTGGTGTCGCTGAAGATTGATGTTGTAAAGAAACCTCCAACCATATCTCCATATTTTACTCAATGTAAGTAAAGGCTTTAATTTTTGAAAATTATAAGCATGAATTTACATGTTCTTCATGTTTTTATCACAAATTGCATGATATTAATAGATCCTAAATTAAGTGTTAATTTGTTTACTAAATAAAATTATGCTAAATTACATGTTTTTCAGCCTAGTCCCGCATGACTTTGCTTTTGGTCTCACCCAAACCAAAAGGCCTCATATTAATGGAGATGTGTCATTCCCCTTATACACTCATAATCATCCCTTGATCTAACCGATGTGAGATTTTTTTTTCTCCAAAGAATCCTCCCCTCAAACAAACGACCACCGAGCCTCTGCATTCGTCCACTCTATCTAGATCAACTCCTTTTATCCGGAGCTCACCGCTTGTCCAATAGATCCCACCATGGATTGGGTTCTCAAGGCTCTCACTTTGTTCGCACCCGAAAATTCCATCCACATGGTTAAGATCGGGTCATGACTCTGGTACCACTTGTTAAGGGCATAACGAGCCTCCACAATCTTCACAATTGTTTGAAATTGTCCACTTTGGGCAAAGCCCGCATAGCTTTGCTTTTGGTTTCACCCAAAAGGCCTCATACCAATGGAGATGTGTCCTTCCGTCAATTCCTTTAAGTTTCAGCCTTGCAACCATACTCTCCCCGGAACCCAAAAACTTTGATTTCTCATAAGGAGTTGGCGGAGTCCTTAAAACAGCATCCACCAATCCCTAGCCTGGCCCAAGTTCGCTTACTTCTGGTCACACTTTTCAGACTAAACCCAAAGTTTTGTTTGCTTTCTATTTTAGTAAAACTGGAGTTGTTAGAAAAGCAAGTGGTCTTCTTGTCCAAACTTGAGCTGTTATCTTATTCTTTGAGTTGTCAACTTTTCTATATATTGATGATACGAGGACAGCTGAGGTCAAGATGTTTTTGCATCTGTTTTTCAAAAAAAAGAAACTCTACTTTCTTTCTTCTTTGTTATTTTTTTGCTAAAGTTCCAATGGAACTTTGTATTGTTCTTGAAACTATTCTTCTTTCTCTTGCTAGTTAATAAACTCTTTTGTAATCTTGGTTTACAAGCTTGAATCTAGTGCATGGCTGAAGGAATCCTCTTCAACAATTGGATGTAGACCCTTATGGTCGAAGTAGTATAAATTCTTGTGTTCATTTCTCTCTAATCTTTTATTTTCTTGCGATTTAAGTTAGGTTTAGTTTAAAAAAAAATATTTTTCTAAGATATAAAGTAACTAATAGATTATTAATGGGTATTTTGTTAAATCATATTTCAGGTGATATAAAGATTTACACCGTTTATAACCCGAGACCATAAGCGAGATAATTTTGTGAGTGGTTAAAATGTTATTTTTGAAATATCCATAAAAATATAAGCTTGTAAATTTCAAGTTAGCTTATCTATTATGTATAGCCTATTATACCCATGTTTTTTTTTATGATTTACGGATTGTTCTTTTGTGTTTTACTATTACTTATGGACTATTCTCGTGAATCAATAAATCGGTGGCAATTATACCCCTATATTGGTTTCCATGAATTTATGGTGGTTTGAATGTTATATATCGATTTTTGTAATCTATTTTCAAATCACTAAATTGTTGTTCCCACTAGTTCAGTATTTAGCAGGTGTATAGCCCTTTGGGGGCAGCTCTGTATGCATATTGTCAGTTTTAATATGATTAGTTGCACTGCTGCATATCTTGATTTCTCTTATGTGTAGCATGACCAGTTGTGGGAAGGAATTTGGTGTCGGTTTTGATAACTTGTGATTATTATATTATTAAGGGAGCTTGTTAGTAATGAGTTTTTAATATGTTTGAAAAGTGATTTGTTTGTGTGAGTTTTCTTAAGAGTCCTGTTTTCTATGATATTTATCTCAAAGAAACGTGTTAGTTTGCAAAAGATCTCACTCATTGAGTTTTTTGCTCATTATTTTCCATCTTTTGTTTTACCCCTACAGGTAGGACCTGAGTCGAGAACAAGTCTATATAGGGGCATAATCGCCATCGATTCACCTTTGGCTAGCTTATGTATGACATTTATGTGTGATTTGTACATGTCTGTTTATTTGTATTGATGTTAGCTTGTGAAAGAGTATGTAGTTTTGTGATTTTTGAAGTTAGCCCAAGTAGGTGAGTTGTATATTGTTGAACAACCGTTTACATATTTCTTCAATATCAATAAAATTAAACTTAGCGTTTTTTGCTGTATTTGAGTTGTTTTTTGAGATGGTGGTATTGCGGACGGAGCCTAGAATGTGGAGAGCTATGCTTAATGTTTTTATAGGCTGGTTTACTCGAAAAACAAACGCAACTCTATCAAAATTTCCTTAAATAAGTTAGACTTAGAATGATGTTTCTATAGTTATTTTAGTTCGCTTGACAGTAGGCATCGGTATCTAGCTATCACTTGTCATCGACACGTGTCGTCTCGAGTCTATAAAGGGATATCGGGACGGGTCGTGTCACAATGAATCAAATGTATCATGAAAGAACTAAACATATAGATATCAAATTACATTTCATTAGAAATGTGATGTCCCAAAAAGAAATCAGATTGAGAAAATCCACACTGATGAGAATCCTTGACATCCTTACAAAAGCAGTGAGTAACTCAAAGTTCAAGAAGTGCCTCGATATTCTACAAGTCATTGAATATGATCCCCCATGATCTACTCAATGATTGAAACTCTCCAAAGCAGAAGCATCAGTCAATAGTTAAGGAATGATCATGCTATCTCTTATGATGCTTATACTCAAGATGTAGTTTTGTGAGCTACATGAGCTTAAGCACCTATTGATGATCAAATCAGTTGTCAAGACAGTTAAAGAAGTTGATGCTGCTAGTAACAGAAAACAGTTCCTTCTTGTAATTAGCTTAAGTAAATAAACTAAGGCAATCTGATATAACAGAGTTGATTCATTCCTTTGATAAAATAATCAATAAAGACTTCTCTGAAAAGAGTGGACGTAGAAGATTTGCTCCGAACCACTATAAAACTCGAGTGTTCTTTTCATTGCTTTTATCTTTAATGTGTTTTAATCATTTGTTTGTGATTGTTCTTGACTGTTAAAAGATTTGCAATTAGTCATAACAGAAATATTTCAAAATTGCTATTCGTAAAAACTCTCATAAAAAGAGTCATCTATTGAAATTTCTCATTAAAATACCACTTTGAGAGCATTTCTCATTTATGGATAGTTTCCCTTAACTTTTGAAAGACTCGAACCTGTGACCTCATAGAAAGGGAGCAGGTGTCTAATAAGATGAGCTATGGATTTAGCTTGTTATACTTTAGCTTGTTTATCAACAAAAACATATATAATTGTTAATAATGATTGATAGTACGTATAATTTTTCTTGAAGAAAGGCACAACTAAAAACAGTCCATTGATAAAAACCAGTAATTTAGAAAGAAACTGACGCATAGAGAGGACCCTTCTTTTGGATACTTCAAGAGGTTAGGCAAAATACAATCCTTGAGCACAAAACTCTCTGCCTGAAAGTAAACATGATCTGCCTATATTACAGAAATAGTGAGCTCAAACAAGCCTGATCTTTGACGTTTTATCAATGACCAAGCTTCAGAGAAGTCTTGTGCACGTCCATGGCGATAACCCGACATCGAATAATTGCCAACAAACTCAGAAATGTTGTGCTTGTATAGCGAGCTGGAAACTAATCCTCATTCACTTTTCCCTAGAACTTCATCATCATAGGTTAAAAACAGGAGAAGTGATTGTGGTGTAAGATCACAATTTCTTCAAAATGACTAAAAGTTTATTCAAATGTGAAGAAGTTCTGAAATACAAATGATCTAACCCCTATTTATAAAACTAACAAAAGAACTAAAATGATTAAAATGACTAAAATAACCATATTCTACTACATCAAGAAGTTAAAAACACTTCCTTGCCTTTTGAAATATAAGTTAAAATAAACATCTAAATAAATATTAATTAAGAAAAGAATAGAAAACTTTTTTAACCCAAAATTAGTTATTAGATTTTGTTATTCTTATAATTAAGTGTTAAATACAAAATATATCTCTGTACTTTAGATTACTGTTAACTCATACCTTTACACTTAAAATTTTTTTTAGAACACTCATGTACTCTAGTGAAATTGTAAATCACACCCTTCTATGGGTTAGTTTTAATGAAATTGAGACACATACATATTCTACGCATGTTATGTATTCAAATATCATGAAAAATAACAAAAAAAATTTAAAATAAACCGTAATATTACTAAGATGTAAATCTATAAATCAAACTCATATGTTCTAATTTTCCGTTATTTGAACGGTAGTGGGATATGTGACATGTGTAAAATATTTATCTGTCTCAATTTCTTTAGAACTAACTATTAGAAGGGTGTTTCATAAAATTAAAAAAACGATTAGAAGGGTGTGATTTAAAATTGGGGCAATTACTGAAATAGCATATTTTTGCATACTAATTACTGAAATGTCAGAACTTTTCAAAAATTGCTCAAATAGCATAATTATAGTTCCGTAATTTATTGAACTAAAAAAATTAAATTTTTTAACAAATTCATTGAAAATGATAATAAAAAATGATCAAATAGTTCAATAAATTATTGGCCTGAACTTAAAAAACCAAAAAAAGCCAAACAAATTCGTTAAAAATACCTATGAAAAATAGTTCAATAATTAATTGAATTACAGTTCAATAATTTATTGAACTATAATTATGCTATTTTAGTAATTTTTAATAAGTTATGACATTTTAGTAATTAGTATGCAAATTTTATGCTATTTGAGACAAATTCTTTTTAAAATTTTACTAAAATGCACAAGTGTTTTTTTTTTAAAAATAATTTATATATAGGGATATGATTTAACAATAATCTCAAATGGAGAAGGTGTACTTTCCATTTAACTCTTAATAATAAGAATTGAGGATTAAAGCAATTTGATAAAATATTCAAATTTAGAATCTCGTAACACTATATATAAAATATTCACATACCTCGTCTTTGAATAATCTATGAATACTGTCATGAAAATCATCCTCCCAAAGTCGTCGGATAGTAGCATTTATGTTACCTGCCCAATACTTGTTTGGTTTTGCCCAATACTTTACATCATCTGCAATATATTTCAATAGAGGTGTGCATACAAGTCCGGGTCCATGAGTGAACGTCGTCATTTCCGGGCATTGCTTGATCGCTAAAGTTTTCAAGTATGGAAATCTAATAGCACCTTTTGCAAATTGAAACATTTTGAGTTTAGGCAGATCATAAAGCTCCAAAACTTCCAACTTACTGAAAACAATTTCATCCTCTTCTCTTTCATCCTCTCTACCTACAATAACTGCAGTCATATTCTTGCATTCGAATAATTTCATTATTTTGAGACGCGCCAAAGTTTTCGCCACAGAAGGATCAAACAAGTAACTCAATCCATGACATTTGCATATGGTGAGTTGTTTCAAGTTTTGAAAAGAGAACGAGGACGACATTACCAGAGTATCTAATCGGCTACAACTTTCGACATGAACATCTTCCAAATTGTCGAATGACGGTTGGACTGTGTGTGAGCCTTGTTTCCATATATGCAAAAGCTTAGGCAAATTCCTCAAATATAGTCTTTTCAAAGCAGAAGAAGAGTATCTTGTACTCTGATTCCTTTCATTTGTAGTGGTGAAAGCTTTATCATATGAAAATATTTCTACCAAGAAGGCCTTATGAACTTCGAGTACCTCAAGATTGTACAATAGTTGATGAAATTCCAATGAAAAAGGAGCTGATTCATAATCATCCAAATCCTTCAATTTAACAACTTTGAGTGCAGGGAATAAGTCTTTTGAAAAATTAGGATGGCATAATAATTCTCTAATTGCTTTTTTGCCATCTAATTCCATCTCTCTCAATTTTATAAACGTATCCTGTATAATAATATATAATTTTATGAGATCAAAGGTTAATCTTGGCATGATGAGTTACACAACAATCATCAATCAACAATTATGTAAAGTTCAACTCAAAGATTATATTTTTTTGAGTAAAATATCTCTTTGGTGCCTGAACTTTCACTCCAATTTCATTTTCGTCTCTAAACTTTTAAAAGTTATATTTTTCATTCATGAACTTTACGCTCTGTTCCATTTTAGTCCGTCTGTGTGTGTTTTTCCGTTTGGGACACCAATGGAGGACTTATGTGGCATGTAATTGATAATGTGACATTATTTAAATATGAGTGAGGTTAGACGTGGAAAAACATTATACAGTGAGGTTAATCTCATCATTTTCTTCTTAATTAATCTCACTATATATTCGTTTTTCCACATCCTTTTATGTCACTGTATAATTATATAATGTCATATCATTAATTACATGGCACATAAGCCCTCCATAGTGTCCCAAATGGTAAAGTTTAGTGATGAAAAACAGAACGAATCGTAAAGTTCAAGGACGAAAAATATTATTTTTGAAAGTTTAGAGACGAAAATGAAACTTGAGTGAAAGTTTAGAAACTATAATGATATTTTACCCTATTTTTTTTTCTCAAGCATAAATTTAGAAGGGGGTTTTCAAAAAATGGAATTTTAAGAATTAATATAAACTTTTGAAAATTTTTAAAAATGACACTTCTCTGCTGAGTTCCACCGATCACAAAAATCTCATAATGATATTGGTGGAACGTAAATATGATATATATCATTTTAAAAATATTTCAAAACATTTGCTATTTTTAAAATTAGTCGTAAAAAATTGTGAACTTATTGAAAATTTCTCATTATTAGAAATCAATTTTGTGCTTAAGAAAAAATACAAATTATTATTATTGTTATCTTATTAGAGATACACATGATCAAGCTAGACTTTTAATACTTCTATTAAAATTATAAAAAAAACAAAATAAAATAATTTAGTATTTTTTTAATGTATATTATATGGTATATTTTTTATTATTATTTAAGTTATTTTTATTGATAAAAAAAAAAGGAAAATTATGCGTGGTAGCCAACTTTTGAGTTTTGTTTTCACATATGCCACACTTTCATGTTTATATCAGATTTACCCATTTTTATATATTCTATTAATTTAATGATATATCATTGATGTAATTTTACAACAATAATTTATCAGTAATGTAAATTCTAGTATTAAATTTATATCAATAATATAAATTTACAAAAATAATATATCAATTATAATCAAATTTTCATAAAAAAATTATGGTTTAATTATGTGTTGGGTAATTTTGATATTTTTCAATGTTTGTGGTTTTTTTTGAAAACTGAGACTCGATATTGGGTATATGTGATAATAGCCCAAAAAAAAAACCATAGATGATCTATAATTATACTTTTCTGTAGGACGTTAATTATTGAGTTTACTAGTTTAGATAATTCTACGTTTTAATCAATTAACATGTGGAAAAAGTTTTCAAATAATAAGTTGGAGAAGGCTGTTTGGTAAATCTCAAAAAAAAAAAAAAAAAAGAGAGGGCTGTTTTGGTCAGTGTCTTATAAGGCAGTTTTTTTTTTTTTTAAGTAAATTTCAAAATCAGCATGTCATTGTTTTGAAAATGGGATTGAGCACTTGAGTTCGTATCAATAGATTTTAAGTTAAAGGTAAAATAAACATTTGCCCTCTTGTTTACTATTAAACCATACCTCTATCTTTTAAAAATAGTATAAACTACCCTATATTTTATAAAAAATTGTAAATCAAACCATTTTATCGGTTAGTTTTTACGAAATTGGAATCCATGTATAATTTACATGAGACGTCTTCCAATTTGATTAAAAATCTTTTATGGAATTGGAATATGCAACATGCATTGATTAAACATGAGTCTAAATTTCATTAATACTAATAGATAGAAAAGTGTGATTTGTAATTTTTACAAATTATAGGAATGTTTAAGTTCATTTTATAATATAAGACTATGATTTCATAATAAGTTAAAAGTTGTAAACGCTCTTTTAAAAAAAAAAAAAAATGCATGGTTTTGGCATGACACGTGGCTGGATTTTAAAAAAAAATTAAAAGCAAAACTCAGACTTGGTCTCAGCATTCGTAGGCAGAGGAAGGAAAAACGAAAGGGTAGGGGGAAAAAGAAAGGAAGAAAAGAAAAGAAAAAAAAAAGGGAAAAATTGAGAATTTTGGCTTGGAATTGTGGAGTTTTGGTGGTCAAATTATAGTATAATTGTTTGTAGGTAAGTGATTTCTTCAACCCAATTCTTCATTTGGTGGATTTTTGGTGGATTTTGCTAAGCTTCAAAGTTGATGTTATTTGGTTTGAGAAGTATATTGGAAGTGTAGTATTGAAGGAAAAGTGAAACCCTAGCCATTGGGATATTAACCGATATCTTATGTGTTTTCAATATGTTTTTCGAATATATAAAAGTTTTAAAATATTATTAATAGGTACTTTTATTCAATATATATTTCAAGTGATACGGAGATTGGAACTGCTTACAACTTGGGGTGGTAAACGGGTTAATTTTTGTGAGTGGTTAAAACGTTATTTTTGAATTATCCCTAAACTATTTGTTTATAAATCTCAAGTTAGCTTATATATTAAGAATAGCCTACTATACACATGTTTTTATGATTTACCAATTACGTTTATGTGTTTTACGAGTATCTATGAAATATTCTTATAGAACTCGACCATATGTATTTATCTATAGAGTATTGATTTTTATGGTTTTAAGATAGTTTGAAAGTTATATAATGATATTCGTAAACTATTTTCAAACGGCTAAACTGTCGTACCCACAAGTTCAGCTTTCAGCAGGTCTTTGGGACCCACGTTAGCATACACATAGGCTTTGAGCCGTATGTTAGGGTGCTTAGCCCTTTGGGGGTAGCTCTGCGCGCGTATGACCAGTTTTAGTATATTTAGTTGCTCTGCTGCATATCTTGATTTATCTTGTGTGTAGTATGACCAGTTGTGGGTAAACGTTTAGTGTCGGTTTTGCTATTATATGATTATGATATTATTATGAGAACCTGAATGCAATGAATTTTTATTATGTATGAAATGTGTTTTGCTCATAAATGGATTTGTTTGTCAAAAATCGTGTTTTCTACAATATTTAACTCAAAAGTATATGTTAGTTATAAAAGATCTCACTCATTGAGTTTTTGCTCATAGTTTTCCATGTTTTGTTTTCCCCTCTCCAGGTAGCTCCTGAGTTCCGAGGATAAGCCTTACGAGAGACGTTTGCACCACCAGTTTTAATATCATCTTCAGCTAGCCTATGTATGACATTTTGCGTGTGATTGTACATGTTTGTCTATATTGTCAGTGTTAGCCCGAGTAGGTGGTTTTCATGATTTTGAGGCTAGTTGAGTAAGTGGAGATGTTATCTTAATGTAATAGAATAAGAACTAGCGTGTGTGTGACTGTTTTGAGTTATTTGCTGAGGGCAGAGCCCGTTATAATATATCCAGGTTTATGTTAAATGTATTCACAGGTTGGTTTACTCGAAAAATAAATGAAACTCTGCCAAAATTTTCTTAAATAAGTAGAATTTAGATTTAGGATTAATTAGTTATTTAAGTTTAGCTTGATGGTATGCGTTGGCATTAGCTTTCGTTTGCCATCGGCATGTGTCGTCTCAAGTGTTCAGGGGGTTATCGGGACGGGTCATGTCAAAAGTGCACTTGTATTTTCATTTAACTGGTAATGTTTAAGGAGAATCAACTTTTTTTTTTAATGTGTTTTTCACTAAATTAGTGTTAAAAAGCAAAAGGTAATTTTTAAAAAAAAATTATCCCTGGCATAAATTTGTATACTATTTACTAAAATGTCATAACTTTTTAAAAATTACTTAAATAGCATAATTTAGTTCAATAAGTTTATTGAACTATTTTTCATGGGTATTTTTAATGCATTTGTTTGTTTTTTATTTTTTGAGTTCAAATTCAATAATTTATCGAACGATTTGATTATTTTTCATTATTATTTTCAATGAATTTATTAGTTTTTTTTACTTTTTTAGTTCAATAAATTTATTGAACTATAATTATGCTATTTGAGTAATTTTTAATTTTTTTGATATTTCAGTAATTAATGTATAAAAATATGTTATTTCAGTAAATCACCCTTTTTAAAAACATTGCCACTAATGATGTAATAAATAGTGTGATAAATACCTTGTCAAATTTGATCTCTGCTTCCAATGTCTCTGTCTTAGATGTTTCTTGATTCATAAATATTTCATCCAAAGAAACATCTACATGCAAGTGTTGAAGATGGTATGGAAGGTCTCTTGCTAGGGAGGGTGGAAAAATGGTTTCAAGTTTTGGACACTCGATAACTTCCACATCTTGAAGATTTTGAAACTGATACATCCCATACGGATCATTGCTCCACACATGTTTCAAGTTTTGTAGATTACATAATTTTAATTTCTTCAAATTGATGGTTGCTACCTCGTGTTTGTCTCGTTCTTCCCGATCGGTCATCCATTGAATTTCAAACACGTTTTCTATCGAATCACAATTTTGTATTGATAATTCCTTCAACTTCTTGAGCGCCTTCATCACGTTGGATGTGAAAATACTTTTTAGGCTTTTACATTTATTCAACTCTACAGATTGAAGCTTGTACATATCATCTACAATCAATCTGTTGTGCCATATTATCTCTAAGTTATCAACATCTTGGATTTTCAATGACATCAAACTGGGAAATGAAACCTACAAAGTTCAAAATTCACAGTTCATTGTTAGTAATAATATAATATGGGATATTTCACTAATTGCTAATACTATTATGTAGCCACATATACCTTGAAGATCTCCGACTCAGATTCAAAAATTTCATCAATTCCACACTTTGTTATCTCTAGAGATTCAAGTTGTTGAAGATGTTTGCTGAGATAGGATGGAAAAAGCCTTTTAAGTTCTTGGCACTCTTCTAAATCAACACGTGTCAAACATTGGAAGCTGATTACATCTCCATCTGGAACCTCATTCCAAACTTGCTTCAAGTTTGGTAGTTTTCCAAGATCCAACCGTCGTATACATTGCGTTTGATTTTCCGTCGTCTCACCATCAAAAATAGTTAATAGATTTTCACAATCATAAACATACAATTGGTAAAGCTCGATGAAGTTATTTGCAATTACTAGATCATGCCATATATTCTTTACTTTATGTAATCGTACGATACGCAGCCACTTCGAATTCGGAAATCCAATCTGCAAACAAAAAATCTCATTACTCATAATTATAAAATTTATAAATTGAGATTAAAAAAAAAAACAAAACAAAACAAAACTTGGAGTCGAAAAATACTGCCTCTACCTGGCCGTCGTTTGCAATAAGTTGGTCTTCATCTACTTCTTCTACAATTTCACTGCTTTGGCTTTGGCTTTGGATTAGTTCTTTGGCTTTAACTTTACAACAAAACCCCATCAATTGAGGTAAGTAATCAAGCTGTAAGAATCTTAGTCTTCTGAACTCGATCGTTGCCTCGATCTGCTCCTCGTTTTCTATGACGACAATTGCTTCCATCATCTCACAGTTGCATACCTCAATATATTCGAGATTCCGAAGTGCCTTCATGATGGAAAATGGGAATATATATTTCATTTTCTCACAATTTCCCACTGTTAATGTTTCCAATTTTTCAAAAACAATGACAGTTTTCACAGAGTACCCTTGAATTATTGTGACCAATCTCCTCATATTCCAAAGCCACAATGACTCCAAAATCGAAAAACCGTTACATGAAAGCTTTTGATCCAATTCACTCACTATGTATTCAACATCTTCATTATTTCCCAATGTCAGGTACCTTAGATGTGGAGACATACTTCTATTTAATTCCAAAAGAACATTTTTCACACCACTTTTAGCTTCCAAAGCCAATTCTTCAGATGTAATCAATAACCTATTTATCCATTCCTTGAAAAGAACATTTCTTGAATCCGTCTTTATATCCAACATTCTCTTGGTGTAAAAATACATTTCAGAATTCCAATGCTTACCAATCAGAATTTGAAAACATTCCAATTCTGAGTTGTTTAAGAATTCATTTTCTGGAAGATATCTCACATTTGGAATGCATAAATATACCCTTCTAAGACAAGGTAGATAGTTTAACTCGGAAAGACTCGTATTCTTCTTCTCACTATAAACGAAGCCTTCCACTTCCCATCCATCAAAACCATTGTCTAAATACAATTCTTCCAATTTTGTCAATTTTGAAATAACTCCAGGTGGAATTACCTTAAGCTGTACACAATTTGAAAGGTTCAACTCCTTGAGTAGCGATAATTGCCTCACACTCAAAGGCAACTCCACGATATCGGAGTTAGAGAAATCGAGAATTTCAAGATGTTTTAGATCACCAATCATATCAATGCTCCCCAATCGGCACCCCGTTAGTGCCAAGATGCGAAGTTTTACTAAGTAATTGAAAGATGATGGCGGTATCGAAAAATGCAGTAGTTGCAATTGTAAAACTTTGAGGCTTTCCATTCCTTCCAAACAACCTTCGCGAATCCACAAATCTTTTACAATACCTGACCTGTTAATCAATGCCAACAACTCGACTTTTGGAAAATTGAACTTCTCAGGAAGATCTTGAAAATTTGTACAATTCACTAAGATCGCTTTGTAGTGTCCATGTGTCTTCTCATCTTGCCATTTATTCAACCCTGTCCCGTAACTTAATGTGCTCATTTGATCATCCTTTGACGCAATATAAATTGCGACATCACGAACTACGTCGTGCATTTTTACATACTGTGTTTCACCCCAACTAAAGTCAGATTTTTGAAGCAAACCAGAGGATATAAGATGATCAACCATTGTTAAGATTTTGTCTCTTGTTTTCCATAAAGTATCTATACCTTGTACAAATTTCAAACCCATAGCGTATCTAGACAAATGCTCTGTGTTAATGTGATAATCATCTGGAAAAATGCTACAAAGTAAAAATAATAATTGTGCTTCTCGACTTAGATTATCATAACTCAATTTTAAAGAAGCATATACTTCTCTGGTAACTCCATCGATGTCGACGCTTGCAGGGTTCTTCAATTGTCCTAAGGCATGTCGCCAGGTAGGCAAAGGTTTTCCTTTTAAAGCCTTTGCCACTATAACAAGTGCAA
The DNA here is from genome assembly GCA_028015215.1 of Gynostemma pentaphyllum. Classification (NCBI taxonomy): domain Eukaryota; kingdom Viridiplantae; phylum Streptophyta; class Magnoliopsida; order Cucurbitales; family Cucurbitaceae; genus Gynostemma; species Gynostemma pentaphyllum. Next base: position 46,714,408 of record CM051351.1, on the reverse strand, counting down.
TGGGTAACTTTCCACACTTGTTTGCTACCTCTATTGCTATTTTATTCAATTGACGATTCGTTTCAATAGATTCACCCACTATATTCTTGAAAAATTTCCATGACTCTTCACTCGTTAAATCTTTCACCTCAAAATTCTTCTCAATGCTCATCTCATTGGATAATACGTGTTTAATTCTAGACGTGACGAGTATCTTGCGTCCTTTATCATCACCTGTAGAAGGAATTCCAACTCTTTCCAAATCAATGCCATTCCATATATCATCAAATATAATGAGGAATTTCTTCTCAGTTTGTAGCCTCTTTCGTAGTAAATCTGCACGTCCTTCTTCTGTTTCTTGTCCGAATGGCAAATTCAGTTTCTCTCCAAGTAATCCTTGTATGTGTCTGACATCTGAATTCTGACCTACTGTAGCCATAATAACGAGCATTCTCTCCAATAGTGTCGATTTCTTCACTTGACATGAAATTTCTTTGACGAGCATTGTCTTTCCAATACCTCCCATGCCATACACCCCAATCATGTAAATATTAGGATCTTTTAGTCCCGTCATGATTTCCTCCATGATCGACCTTCTTGATTCGAAAGTTAGATAATCTGGGTTATAGTCGATCCCTGGGAGAGGTCCGTGATAAGAAACTTTATCGATTGATTTTCCTTGTTCTTGGATCTTTGCAAGCTCATATGCCATTTTCTTTGCTTTTCTACTTAACCGGTGACGTTGGACCGGCTTAAAACATGAACCGGTTAAACAACTTTTCTCTTCACCTCCAATATTTATTAAGAAAGTGTAGGTTTCTTGAGTGATCTCATCCACCCTAGTAAACCAAATGTGGACATTGTCTTCAATATCTTCTGCTTTATCCATAGCCTCATCAACCAAATGTTGCATGCTAGTTCTAGCAGACACGAGACTTTCGGCTTGTTCTTTAAGATCCTTCATGTTATCCTTGAAATTAACTATATATCCAAACTGATGGATGATGGCATCAATTGCATACTCTGAAATTTTTGTGGCAATTGAACTAATAATTTCCATTCTTTTGTTCTTCTCTTGATTTTTCTTATTTCTTTTCAATCTTCGGGAGAAAAAGGAGAGAGAGAAAATAGAATGAGTGGAGCACAAGATTAAAAAGATAGATAGAACCATAGCTAGAGAAACTGAAAAATGATTTAAAACTTTTGAAACTGAAAATGAGTTGACAACAAAAAGAACGAATAACTTCACTTAAATTATGTTTCAGAAAAGAAGTCAAAACGTCAAAAACTCGAAGATGAAGGCATGCTAGGAGAGAATTAGAGTCTATTTGGGATCACTTTTAAAAATGTGTTTTAATAGTTATCAAAAACACGTTATTTATTGAAAAAACCTCCCAAAAGTTATCTCAAACAGACATTTAGTAGTGAATAAAAGGAGCAATATTAGTTACATATAGACCGCAAAATACAGGCTACAACATATCTGAGAGACATGTTTATGTGTCACACGTGTGAACGAAGACTATCCGGAGATAGCTAGCAATGACTTCAATTGAACAATACTTAGGTGCTTACTTGTAAGCAACCAAGTAATATTGGTTGCATATAGACCGTAAAATAATATTGATTCTTTTATTACTCCTCATTTCTTGATTATTATTATTTTGAAAATTTTTATTTGGTAGCATATTTTGATGAAATATTTGTAAATATATCATTGCTTAAAACTGATTGCATTGACTAATGTGCGAGAATTAGTGATTAACCTAATATAAAAATATGTAATTCAATTGATCAGTGTGATTAACCCACTCAAAATTTGCTATTTACAATATTTATAAGAAATATGTTTTTGTAAATATTATCTAAAATTTTGTTAGATTTGCGATCGTCACTATTATTATTATTATTGATTTAAGGAAACCCTAATTTTTTACTTAATACTTATTGAAAATCCACTCTTTTAGTCATACTAGTCAGGACCGGTCCTAAGATAATAGGGGTCCGGAGTAAAAATGAAATTTTGGACCCATATTGTATAATTTTAAATATATAATAAAAAAATATAAAAGTATTAACTTCAATCGAATAACGAATATTAAAAAATGGGTTAAATTATACAAATTGTCCCGAACATATGGAGTTTGTTTCAATTTTGCCCCTAACGTTTTAATAGTTTCAATTTTACCCACAATCTTATAACTTATTTCAAAAATACCATTTGTTAGCAATTTTCGTTAAGTTTTATAGAAATTTAAAAGCTACGGGAAAAATTGAAACTTTTAAAATATTCAAGAGCAAGATTGAAACCAACTACATTTAATATATTTGGCCTTTAACTTTTAAATTTTTTGTAAAATTTAATGAAATTTGCTAACAATGGGTATTTTTGAAACAAATTGAAAGATTCAGAGTAAAATTGAATCTTTTAAACCGTTAGGGGTAAAATTGAAAAACTCATAGGTTATAGACATTTTGTATAATTTAACCTAAAAGATTTTATATAATTCAAATTTGGGACATTTGCAAATCTAGCAAATTTTTTAGTAATATTTGTAAAAATAAAAGCTCAAAAAAATATTTGCAAATATAGTAAATTTTGATCGAGTTTATCAATGATAAACATTGAATTACATATTTTTACACTATGTTTATCACTGATAAATACATAAATCATTGTTAATAACTGATAAACATGATAAAAATTTCTATATTTGCAAATGCTTTTTTGAGTTGATATTTTTACAAATATTGCATAAAAATCTGCCATCCAATGAAATTTCCCTTCAAAATTTCACTTAAAAAGTGACATTCTTCTTGGTATTTAGATGCAAAATTATGTACTAAATTTTTGATATGAATGTCATCTAAATTTTTACTCTCAATTGATATCAAGCCAATCTATAGAGTCTCTTTTATGACATGTTTGACCGTAAATAAAGATTTCAACAACTTCAAGTTTTAATACTCTATTTTATATATTATTTTTAATAATATGAATTCTTAATTATTTTTTAAAAAATTCTTTTTTATATACATGTGTAAAAAAATAGTTGTTATAGATTTAAATTTATTACAAATCGTTAGAATACTAAAAATAATTTTATAATGATAAAATTAAGTTCTAAAGAAATTAAAAAAATAAAGTAGGAATTAAATAAATTAACAATATTTAACAATTAAGAGGATGCAAAGAAATAAAATAAAGATTTTGAAATAATTAAAAATATTAAAGAAAAGTAACAGAAATCAATAAAAAAAATTTTCGGGCCTGGCTGCACATGGAACTGGAAGAAGGAGACGTTATCAACACGTGATGTGACGTGACAGATGAGGAAAAGACTTTATGATTTTCAAATATATTAATATTTTTTGAGTAAAGTCAAAAACAGCTTTAATTTGTGTTTCAGGATTTGTACCTCTTTTTTGGTGAGAAATAAAATGCTTTGGCAGAAAATGGTTGGAGATAGATAAGATAGGTTTTAAACACATTGAATAATTTTTGAAATCCAAAATAGGTTTTAAACATTAAAAATGTAGAAATATCTTCAAGGATTTTATCAAGTTACTCTATCGCACATTCCGAGCTTATTTTTCTCTCCCATATTTATATTTTTTAGAAAAGTTTTAAGAGGTTAGAAACTAAAATGAACACAAGCATCAAGAAACTAGAGACTCAAATGGGTCAACTGGCATAATTGACTTGGACAAGTATAAGGCAACTCGCATCTTATATAAGAAGGATAGAATCTCAAGATAAACCACTTTCACAAACTGTAGTCAAGCGATTTGAGAATGCTAGTACTATCATGTTAAGAGGCGGAAGAACTTTGGGTGAGTCTATAATGAAAAAGATCAATCATGCTCCAAAAGATGAAACTGAAAAGAAAGTCATCTTAGCTGCAAAAGCTAAATTGGTTAATTCTAATTGAAACATAACTAAGGTATCGTTAAATCCTCTCGTTTAACCAACTCATTGAAAGATTGAGAGTAAAATTGAAACTTTTAAAAAGTTAGGGGTAAAATTGAAAAACTCATAGGTTATAGATATTTTGTATAATTTAACCTAAAAGATATAATATAATTCAAATTTGGGGCATTTGCAAATCTAGAAATTTTTTTAGTAATATTTGTAAAAATAAAAGCTTAAAAAATTATTTGCAAATATAGCAAATTTTGATCGAGTTTATCAGTGATAAACATTGAATTACATATTTTTACACTATGTTTATCACTGATAAACACATAAATCATTGTTAATCACCGATATATATGATAAAAATTGCTATATTTGCAAATACTTTTTTGAGTTGATATTTTTACAAATATTGCTTAAAAATATGCCACCCAATGAAATTTCCCTTCAAAATTTCACTTAAATGGTGAAATTAGTCTTAATATTTAGATGCAAAATTATGTACTAAATTTTTGATATCAATGTCTAAAAATTTTTTACTCTCAATTGATATCAAGCCGATCTATAGAGTCTCTTTTATGACATGCTTGACCGTAAAAAAGATTTCAACGACTTCAAGTATTACTAGTGTGTTGTTTATGTTTTAAAATTATTGTATTGTAAAGTTTAATTATTAAGTTATTAACCATAATTTTAAAATATAATATAGAAATTCTATCAGACTCCAGAAAATAAAATTTTTACCTCAAGAAACCTAAACATCTGACTTGCTAGCCTAGCATCATACAATTAGAAAATCTCAAGTAAACATGTTAATCAGCCTGAATATTCTCGAACACACATACTCAAAACTCATGAATTTCATCACTCAACTGTCATTAAAAATAAATAAAAAAATAATTTAGAATACGAAAAATAGGAATCTTAATGTTAATGTTAATTATTTAAAAATAAATAATCAAGGCCAATATATAATGGGGAAATTTCAATTGGTGATATTTTTTTTTAATTATTTATTGATGTTTTCGAAGTTTTGAACTGACGTTCAAAACGAGAATTTCAAACTTATCGAATCATCTAATTTAGAATTTTAACGAAGAAGTTATAATTAAAAAATTAAGTTTAATAATACCTTCTTTATATGCTTGATGCCAGTTACCGGAGGAGGGAATCGAACTGAGATATGAAGGCTTTGGAAAAGGATGGTGGTTTTGAGAGAGATTTTTCAATCATTATTTTCCGTCGATGGGTTTGATTGGATGTATCTTTTTATATACGTGGTTTTGTGAGACAAAAATTGGGAAGGATGGATATAAGTTTTAGAAATTTCATTAAGCAACATATTTTGATGTAATATTTATAAATATATTTTCATTAAAAATTATTTATAAATATAACACTTTTTTAATCAGTAATTATCAGTAATTGATGTGTATCAGTGATAAGCTTAATGTAAAAATATATAATTTAATATTTATTATTAATTTATCCGATCAAAATTTACCACAATTTTATAAATATTATTAAAAAAATTATTAGATTTATAAATGCCCAATAATTACTCCGATTTATTTATTACACCCCGAAAGAATCCCATAAAGTTATCTACAAATTAAACATGAGTGGCCGACAAAAACCAGTGTCCTGCTGGTGAGTAGTCTCCTTCATAGATAAACTTTTAACATTATTGGAGGGAGAAAAAGTTTTTGAGATTCTTCTCCCTTTACAAAATCAAGGGCAGAGAGAGGGAGCTATCAAAGAGATCATCAAATGAAACCATTCAAGAGTTACAACGGGCAGGGTTTGTTTGTTGCCCTTTAGATATTAAATTTAATAAGAAATTTCATCGTGTTGTATTTTAAAAAAAAATTACATGGATCTCATAATTAGTTGAAATATTTATAATTTGCTAGAAAAAAAAATGTTTAAAAAAATGTTAGAATTTCATAGGAGTTATAAGAAAATGTCATAAATACTCTTATTCGGTATATAAGTATATTAGTCAGTCAACGATAGTTTATCAGTCAATCTGTTATAATATATCAGTGATAGCATATCATGGTATTTCAGTGATTAATTATCATTGATTTACCATGATATATTATCAATTAATATAGTACTAATAATAGACTGATATACTATTAGTTATTGATTGATATACTATTAGCTGATATACTAGGAGAATGAGGATATCAGTAACTCAAACCACGTAGTTTTGACATATAAATATGCTAAATAAGTTAGCACTAATTCATATACACAATATATCATTATTGCTAACTGATATACACAAAAATTGATGAATATATCAGTAATTCATTGTATATCACTTAAAACATTGATTGATATACTAAGTGTATCAATATTACTAACTAATATACACGAAATTTAATAAGTATATATTTAAAATCAAATTTAATGTATATGAGTTAGCAGTAATTGATATATTAAGTATATCAATAATGCTAACTGATATACAATAAATAAATAAATAAGAAGCATTTTGACCAAAAATTTCAAAAAAAAAAAAAAATCAGATTTTTGGGTTTTTTAAACATTTTTTCAAATATTTTTTTGGGTTAACATTTTTTTAAATAGTAAGGTCCATTCTAACATAGTTGTAAGTGGCATATCAATGATAAAATATGTTAAAACAATGGTAGATGTGCAAAATCTTGCAGACCAAAACCATAGGGGTGTTATTTACATTTTGCCCTATTTTCTTTTGTCCATTTATTCTGAGGAGTCTGTAGGCGATGAGATTGTTGAGATGAATGCTAATTTGGTGATGGAGAATCCTTGTAAGGAGGAGTTTAATGATTCAGATGCCATAGAAATGGTGGTTGTCCAAGAGTCTTGTTTCAGATATTGTTAACCATCGGGTTAACTCTCAGAGTTTCGAAGAAGAGAAAGATGTAATGCAAGCCGAAGAAGCATTTGGCATTATAGACTTGATCATCCTGCCTCAAATATTGTTACTCAAGTGTTAAGTTTATGTCAATAGTCTTGTTGTCAATCCCATTTTGAATTTTGAAATTTTTTTCAAATGGCTAAAATGCAGAGTCAACATTTCTCCATTTGATCTTGTTCATTCTTATTTGGGGAGTGTAAAATTGATTCTCAAGATGAACCAAAACTCCATTGCTCCCTCTTTCTTTCTTTCTTTCTTTTTTATTTTATTTTATTTTATTTTTCCCAAAAAAATCCACAATTATCGTCTTTTACAAGGTCTCCCTCACTCTTTTTTTTCCAGATTTTGTGAATTTCACTCTCTCGTTTTCTCATCTTTTCATAAAAAAATTTCGCCATTTTTAAATCTTATTTTTTCCTCCATTTATTCCCTCCAAAATCTTAGATTTAGTGAATATTGAAGATCTAAACCAAGAAAAACATATATCTAACAAAAGGTATTTTTTTAGTTTTTTCTAAAAAAAAATTCTCATTATCTCACAACTTCCTAAATTTTTTTTTTGTTCTTTGTTGTGTTCTGTATATACATAATTTTGATAATAGTTTATTATGTAATATACGTAATGCATGATCTGCAATATATGTAATGTACATCTTATCTGTTTTTCTAGATATATATTCTATAATGGGGCAATTACTAAAATAACATATTTTTGCATACTAATTACTGAAATGTCAGGACTTTTCAAAAATTACTCAAATAGCATAATTAATTAAATAAATAAATATTTAATTAATTATTTATTTAAATTAAATAATAAAAAAATGGAATTAAAATAAAAATATATAAAAATAAATTTCCAAAAGAATGTACTATACAAAAGAAAAGAAATCTAAACTACTGCGAAGGAGCAGGGGGTGGTGGAGGCGGCGCCGATGATGATGAACCGGGATCTCGGGGTCCGAAGAACGCGGCCAATGCAGCTGCGACCTGGGCCTGAACATCCGCCTGAATCACAGCGACTCGAGTGTGCAACGCATATCGTCCATCTCGGTGTGCAGCTGTTGAACCTCCTCTCGCAACTGCTGCTCAGTCGGAGAAGGACCGTAACTCGTGCTTGCTCTGCTGCTCTGAGGCCGAGGCACGTCGGCGTATGGTCGTCTCCCATACGAGCCGAGCCTAGGAACTGATCCATCAGGCCGAACCTCTCCAGCAGCCTCCAAGAACGCCTCTCTACGGTCGTCCTTAATCGGTTGCGAGTCTGGTGTGGGCAACCGCTTACTCAAAAACTCCTTGAAACGTTCCTAAATATTTAAAATTCAGAAAATAAAATATTTAATATATAAGTTAGAAAAAAATTGTAAACAAAAATTAATAATTGAAAAAATTATTTAATACCTGAACTTCTTTCGCCTTTTCGTCGACGATCGTCCCGTCCTTCTTCGTGTGAAGAACGAGGTACAGCTCATCGGGCGGGACAGGGCGACCGTGCTTCTCTTCCTAAAAATATTAGAGAGATTGGAAAAGAAAAAATAAATTAATAATTAATTGAAAAAATAAAAACAAGAAAAAAGTACGTAAAAGAACAAAAAAAAAAAAACTTACCAATCGACGATGGTGCTCGTCGTGGGTCCGGGCCCCGCCTGTGTGTTTGGTGGGATTCTTCGCGCGGTTGGCCTTATTCCTCCTTGACACTGCCTTGCCCTGGTAGTGTTCAAGCTCGCGATCAGCCGCGCGTAGTCCTCCTCGCTCATCCACACGGGTCGATTTGCTGCTTGCTTTTTGCACGCCCGGTAAATGAGATCCTTGAATCGATCCTGGACATGATTGTCCCGTAGGGGGAACAATCTACCGTCCGTGATATCAGAAATCGATTACAAAAAACTTGCCCTGAAAAAATTCAAATAAAAAATTGTTAAAGTAGTAAATTTATTTTTAAAAATTAATTAATTATAAAAATAATTGATGTTATTTACCTTCCAATTGTCGTACATCCGACGTTTCTCCGTCGTCGGAATCTTCTGCTCGCTGGGTAGAGGCATGCTCTGAAGGACCTCACGAAACCGTTTTGGAACGGTTGTATGCCATACTCTGCAAAAACATTAAAAATATTGTGATATTAGATTAGAATAAAACAAAACTATTTATTTAAAAAAAAAACAATTTTTAAAATGTTTAAAGATTTAAAAATTAATTAATTATAACAATAAACCAAATTACTTACGTATTCCCTTCAATTTGAAAGGTAGAGTCTGCGGCTCGAGGAGGCTGCATGCCAGAAGTGGATGGTCCCGCTGGATCGGGCTGGGTGGCAGACCCTGATGCTCCCACCGAAGTCGTGGCCTGGGAGTTCTGCGCCAAACGTGGTGTCGCAAGTTGGGACTCAAGGACTACATCATCGAGAGTGGCAGCAACTCCCGCCTCGTAACCGAAAAGGAAGTTGTCCAACTCATCTGTAGTCAAATCCCCATCAGCGGCAGCGGCAGTAGGCGGCTGAGGAGTCGCGTCGTCAATCTCGTCGCCAATCTCGTCTGACTTGGGAGGACGTCGTCTGCCCGTCATAATCCTACAACTAAACTAAACTAATTTAATACTAAGTAATTAAAATAATTAAATAAATTAAAATAATTTAACTAAATTAAATTAATTAATTAATGAAATAATCTAAATTAAATTAATTAAATAATTTTAAGTAAAGTAAATTAATTAAACTAAAAAAATACTTAATTAATTAAACAAAACAAAAAATACTTAATTCATTACTTAGTTTACTTTAATTAATTAATTAAAGTAGTGTAATTAATTAATTAAAGTAAACTAAGTAATGAATTAAACTAAATTAGATTAATTAAACTAAAATTAATTAAATTAACTAACATTAAACTAACATTAATTAATTAACTAAAATAAACTAAACTAATTAATTAAATTAAAGTAAATTAAAATTAGATTAATTAAACTAAAATTAATTAATTAATTAAAGTAAACTAAAATTAGATTAATTAAACTAAAGTAAACTAAGTAATTAATTAAACTAAATTAGATTAATTAAACTAAAATTAAAAAATTAAAAAAATTAAACTAAAATTAATTAAATTAACAAAATTAAACTAAAATTAATTAATTAACTAAATTAAACTAAACTAAACTAATTATTTAACTAAAGTAAACTAAGTAATTAACTAAACTAAAATTAGATTAATTAATCTAAAATTAATTAATTAATTAAAGTAAAGTAAGTAATGAATGAAAGTAAATTAGATTAATTAAACTAAAATTAATGAAATTAACTAAATTGAACTAAAATTAATTAAAAACTGACTAATTAATTAACTAAAGTAAACTAGACTAATTAATTAACTAAACTAGACTAATTAATTAATTAAACTAAATTAAATTAACTAATTAAACTACATTAAATTAATTAATTAAACTAAATTTAAACTTAAAACTAAAACTAACTTAAAACTTAATACTAAAACTAACTTAAAACTTAAAATCTATAAAAAAACTAACCTCGTAATAGAAACCGGGAGTGGAGGTTTAGGGTTTTTAGGTTTAGAGTAGCAACGGAGAACGGGAACGGGCAAAAACAAAGGGAACGGAATGGGGGAAAGAGAGAAAAGAAAGAAAAGAGAGAGAAAAAGAGAGGAAAAACGGAATTGGGGGGGGAGGGAAACGATTCTGAGTTTAAATCAGAATTTGCGATCAAATGGTCGCAAATATGCAATTATGACTAGAAACGAAAGGTTGCGTGTGCTGGGGAAATTACGACCACGTGGTCGCATTTTCACACATATTTGCGACCAACTGGTAGCATTTATTAAAAAAGCGACCAGCTGGTCACAAAGTTGTCATTATCAACAGCATCAAGAATTGCGACCAGTTGGTCGTAATCTTGAAATTCACAGCCAAGAATTGCGACCAGTTGGTCGTAATCTTTAAATTCACTGCCATAAATTTCATGAAAATTTTAATTTACCGCTCAAATTTACGACCAGCTGGTCGCAATTATGAAATTCATCGCCAAATATTTCACGAAAATTTAAATTACCCACTTCATATTGGCGACCAATTGGTCTTCATTTAACTCGAACCATTTAGAGTTTTGGAAAAAACATAAGTCTACTTTTCCAAAATTGTGACCAAGTGGTCGCATTTTACTTCTAAATTACTACCATGTGGTCACCTTTTGTGTTAAATTGCGACCATCTGGGCGCAAATATTAATATATATATATATATTAATCTTCATTAAAGAAATATTTTTAATAAAACATACACAGTGAATCATAAAGTTACAAAATGTCTCATTCATCATCCTCAGCTTCTTCGGTCGTCACTTCTTCTTCTTCTTCTTCTTTTATTTCTTCGTCGGATTCATCGTCTCAAAGAAGTCCCTCACATAAAGTCTTCTTCTTCTTCTTCTTCTTCTTCTTCTTCTGTTTCTTCATCAGATTCATTGTCTCGAATAAATTCAGCATCAATGTCACGTGCGTGAGAAGTGGAAGCATTTGTATCATCATCATGCAATGTTATCATTCCATCGTTCAAAGGACGAACAATACTTGCATTTTGACCATCGTCGATTGCACGACATCTTATCTCATCTTCTTGAAAAGCACCAGCTTCCTCTACATGGTCGTCTTTCTCGGACAAGTTTTCTTCTACCTGGCGTGGTTTAACTTTACAAACAACTAACCAATCTGTCAGATCTCGTCTATTAATCGGATATTTCAGATAATAAACTTGAATCGCCTGTGAAGCCAGGACAAACCTATCAGCGGTGCGCATATGCTTAGGCTTGTTTACCTCAACGATTTGTAAATGATCAATCTTACGGACTCCGCCTCGTCCGGTTGTCTCAAACCAAGTGCAATTGAACAGAACAATGCGTTTTAGCGTCGGAATTGCGTATTGAATCTCAAGAATCTCATCAATTACTCCGAAGTAATCGTCTTCGTTTGTGCCAAACACATGACCTTTTATGCAAACACCACCGTTGTTTGTTGCCCTGTTAACTGAATGCGCCTTCGTTTGAAATCTGTAACCGTTACCGACGTATCCAGTATACGACCTTGCAATCCGTCCAGGTCCCTTTGCCAAAGAAATAATGCGAGGATCATCTACCGATATTGTAGGGGAGTCAACCTGTCATTGTTCACACATACAGTAATGTTAAGAGGATAGTAATTTTTTCAACAAAATTTCCACGATTTTTTTGACAATTTAAAATAACTCACGTATGCACTTAACCAAGAATGAAACTCTTTGTCGATTATTGACCCCTCCTCAGCGGCTGTAAGATCAACTTGTGTCATTCGAACGTATAAGTTTAGAAATAATCTGTATGTTACAAAAATAGTTAGCAAATAGTTTGTAATTGTTTATGCGATAAAATAATGTTAAGTTACTAACTCACTCTATGTAAGGCTCGATCTCTGCGCAGTTGTATAACACGTATGTCTGCATTACATGATACTCAGAATCGGTCAACGACCTACGCACTGATCTTCCAACTGTCATGCCAGGTTCTGTAAAAATCGACAAGTCGTTTATGTCAACACCTTCAAGTAAATTTTCAACAATGTTTCGTTTCGCTAGTCGAAACTGCTCTGCAATGTGTTGATCAAAGTAGTATGAACAAAATGTGGTAGTCTCTTGCGTTAGGTACGCACTACATATAGATACTTCTACTCTTGCTTTATTTCCGATCGTCTTTTTCAACCGACATAAGTACCTGTGAGTAGAATGTGTAGAAAACATTTTCATTTGATCACTGTACTTTATACGTGTATATTACAAATTAACTGTGCTTACCTTTCAAATGGGTACATCCAGCGGTAATGTACCGGACCCCCTAAGAATGTCTCATATGGAAGATGCTCCATGGAGTCAAAAAAGCCAGGTGGGAACATTCGCTCCAACTTACAAATAATAACAGTGATCTCTGAACTCATTGAAGCGCAGTAGCTCCAGTCAGCTCTGTACATATCAAGTCCATGAAAAAACACTCAACTGTGCAAGCGGCTCCCAATGTCTATTCTCTAGGAACGGTCTGAATGCGACAGACATCAATCGTTGCATGAATACATGACAGCCGTGGCTTTTCATCCCGAGCATGATATGTTTTTTACTGTCTATACACCGATTCAAATTCGAATGTTTTCTTTTCATCTGTCGTCAACATGTACTTTGCTTTTGCGTAATTATCATTGTCGTCAGGCTCCAACTCAGGACGGTCACATATCTCCCGTATATCATAACGTGCCTTCAAATTGTCCTTTGTTTTTCCCGGAACGTTCAAAATCGTATTGAAAATGTTGTCGAAGAAATTCTTCTCGATATGCATTACATCCAGATTGTGTCTAATCAGTAGATCTTCCCAATACTGTAGATCTCAAAAAATACTCTGTTTCTCCCAACCCGTGTTTTTTCCCAGCCGCATTGTTTGCACTCTCTACACCGTTCACTATAATCTTTTGCATTCCTATAGCATCTATACCGTGAAGAATCTGCCTTCCACTATACATTGTCGGGGGGGTTTCTTTTCTTACTCGTCGACCCTTCTTCCAGTCACTACCGTTTGAACGGAACGTAAGATTCAACGGCAAAAATCGATGGTGACAATCAAACCAACAAGTTTTCCGACCGTTTCTGAGATAAAATACATCTGTGTCTAGCATGCAATGTAGACATGCGTATTTCCCTGTCGTACTCCATCCTTTAAGAGGATGAGATTGAGGTTCACACAATTAACTACTGACTACGCAAAACAATAACAAAAACTAAACTAATACTAAAAAAATATATATGAAAGCAATTAAATGTCAACAAACCTGACAACATTGAATACGCAGGGAAGTCACTGATCGTCTAGATTAACGCGGCGAGTATCAAGAAATTTTGTTTCTTCGAAATGTCGTACGTCATAACGCCATCAGTCCACAACCTTTTCAACTCTGCAATAAGTGGTTGCAAATACACATCCAGTTTCTGTTTTGGACTTTCGGCCCAGGTACGTTCACTGTTAGAAAAATCACCGGGTCTCACATGCACATCGAGGGAGGCAAGTTATACGGGGTTACCATGACTGGCCAAACTAAATATTGTGCCTCGAATGCCCTGAACGGGTTAAAGCCATCCGTGCATAAGCTCAATCTGACGTTTCTCGGATCTTGTGCAAAATCAGGATGACAATTATTTAAATGCTTCCATGCCGCAACATCCGAGGGATGTCTCATAACACCTTCATCCTGTGAATGCTCGTGATGCAATCTCATGTGCGAATCTGTCACATCTGATGCATACAACCGTTGCAGATGTGGGGTCAGCGGTAAATAGAACATACAAGCGTACGGAATCAGGCTGCGTTTCCCTTGTTTATATCTTGGAAGAAAACAGAATTTGCAATTATGCAGGTCTTCATCCACATCCCAGTAAATCATGCATCCGTTTCGACACGAATATATTTTCTCCACGGGTAATCTAAGTCCCTCCACTAGCTTTTTTGTGTTGTACAAACTGTGGGGCATAATATTTTCCTCTGGTGCGCATCGACGAAACCACGATGCAATCGAATCAAATCCTCTACCAGGTATGTTGTATTGCGCCTTTATATTTAAAAGTTCTGTAGCAGCAGCAAGTTGACTTACTTCACACCTATCGTACAATGGTCGGCTAGCTGTCTTTAGCATCTCGTGCATCTTACGTGCTTTCGGATTCATTTCCTCTTCAACAACCCGTTCATCTTTGTCTACGATTAAACTTTCATGGAAATTTTCATTGCCCTCATACCCCGCACCATCAAGTATCATTTGCTGCCTCTGACTATACTGTTGTTCATCATTCCGTTCTTTGGCAACAACCTTTACATTCGAGCTGCTACGTTCGTATCGTCTCGATTCCTGTAATGCAGCGTCAAACATTTCCTTTATCCCCCTGAAACACCAGTGATAATAATTCTGCACAAATCCCCGACTATAAAGATGAACCTTCAAATCTGTAACAGGTATAATTCTCCTATTATCGCATTTCCTGCACGGGCAACGTAACTTTCCACCATACTTTTCATAATAGAAAGGTGTCATGCAAAACTTAACAAACTGTTCAACCCCGGCCACGAACTCATCGTTCAAATACCCATCTATCAAACGAACATACATCCACTCTCTCATTTTCTTTTTTCTTAATGCTAACAAACAATGGGAGGAGAGGATTTTATAATGGACTCCTCTGCTTATTTGCGACCAGATGGTCGTATTTTGGCTACCAAATGGTCGCATTTTCCCACCAAAATTTCCCGTCATTTTCCTCACTACCCCTGGTCACATCAAGTTATAACATTTACGACCACATGGTCAATTATTTTGGTGACCAGTTGGTAGCTTTTCTCGCTCCAAATTATTTATCTACCACTGGTCACTTAAAATCACAACGTTTGCGACCATCTGGTCACTTCAAAATGTGACTACCTGGTAGATAATTTCCCGCCAAATTTTTAAGCTATCACTGGTCACTAAAGGTCACCAAAATTACGACCATATAGTCACTTTGAATTGTGACCACTTGGTAGCCTTTCTCCAGCCAAATTTACGCCCCTTTTTTTTGCTACTAATTGATAACCCATGTCACAAAATTACGACCACATGGTCGTAATTTTGTAGTGGCCATATGGTCACTTTCTTCGCGCCAAAAATTTGCGCCATTTTTTATGACTAATTCTTTACTTAGTCGCCATTTGGTCGCAAAAAAGTGATCATATGGTCGTTTTAAGTCAAACTTCATATTTACTACCAGAGTGGTCACAAAAAAAACTACCCAATACCTTTGGTCGCAAATGTCTGGTCGCAATTTAACAATTTTTTTGTAGTAAAAGTTCATACTAACTCTTTACTGCCCAACCCTCAACATGCAATGTATCTTCACTCATACTCTGGACTTTCAATAATCCTCAAAGTCCATAATTCTAAAATCTAATCATACTATCTAAAATTGGTAGTAAATCCTTCAAACTCGGAATTAGCCAAGTCTTGGCTACATGCTCATAATTTACAAAACATCACGCAACAATTATAAACTAAGAACATGCAAAGTACACACAGTCTTTACATTTCTTGTTTAACATAACATAACACATGAATATTAACAGATAATGCAAGTACACGCACTCTAACCATTATCATAATATTCCTTCCATTAACACCTTCTTCATACATATAAACTAAGATCATGCAAAGTATAGAGAGTTCTTACATATCTCATTTATATCATAAAAATACATGAATAATGACAAATAATGCAAGTATGCACATTCTCAACATTATCTGTAACGCCCCATTACAAGGTAAATTTCAATTTTTGGTTTAAATTAATATTTTAATTAAATACCGGATTTTTGGAATTTAATATTATATTCTTAATTGTGTCCTTAGGCTTGCTAGGTGACATTCTTGCAAAAGGTGTCACATTTATAATTTGGAAGATATAGAATATTTTAAAGATTTTTTTTATAGATGAGGTGGCAAAGGGTTAGGTCACAATTTATCTCTAACAAAAAAAAAAGAACGCTCTCTTTCTCTCTACATCTCACGCTTCCTCCCCCTTGGAAGAAGAAGAAGAATTCCGGTTTCGTCGCTTCTCGATCGTAATTCCTCGTGTTGATTTTGGATTCTAGTAGATTGGGAATCAAATTCTTGGACAAGAGGTAAAGCTTCATTCTCTTTTCTTTTCTCCTTGTAGCTGACGCCCTAGGCTTCATGAAAGGGTTTATTTTGACAATTTTCGAATCGATAGGTGATCGGGTTGAACTATGTTCGAGTCGATTCGGAGACCGGCGATTGTTGGGATCATTGTCGTCGAGTTTGGGTAAGATTAGAATCGAAATTTTAATAATTAAATTTCTGGAATTTTTTATATTTTATCCATTCTTGAATTTCAAGAACCTAAGCCATACTTCAATGATATCGATATCACCCATCGTTTCGGAACCCAAAACACTAATCGATTTCGATTTACCTTGAACCGATTGTAAGCCCCATCGAAATCGATCATTCCCATCACCAACCCACGGCCAAACCGAGACCAAATAGCCAAGGTTCAGCCGCTGCCATGACAGCAGCCACGACGCTGCTGTCCCGTTCAAACGGCGATCTTTTTCGTCGTTTGGTTGTCCCGTTCTTCGCGCCATCGAACCCCAAATTTTTTTTATTTATTTGCTACTGTTTTAGGGTAGTTTTTAATTGATTTAGATGGTTGTTTCAGGTCTGAACCGTTGGAAAAAAATTCGGAAAAACGTTGACAAAGGTGAGTTAACGGATTAATTAACGGTTAAGGTTTTGGAAAAAATCTAAAGCCCAAACCGTAGCAAAATGTTTTCTTATATTTATTATTAATATTCTGGAAGTTTTGGAATAAATTTGATCGTTGGAAGTATGAGAAATAAATTAAGAAAACTAATTTTCGGTTAAAACTAGTTTAGGCTTTTTCGGTGGAAATTGTATGATTCCTTGTTTAAAACGATTCCGATGGTTGATATTGTTTATTATAGAATTAATTTGGGGTTTAAGGTTATTTATGGCCAAGAGAATTGGTTAGAATATATTTTTAGTGAATTTTGAGTTTTTCGGCAGTTTTTACCCGTTTTTACCCGTTTTGTGTTTTTGTTTGTATTTCTGAGTGGGCTGCTGCGTTTTAATTCATTATGATGAATTTTATACTGATTATAAAGAGCATGATATGTATGATTGTTTTTGGGAAAGTTGGAGAATTGATTTGCCTATAGGTTATGCTTACTAGTATTAAGGCTACGAGCTTAATACTATGTCATTTTAGTTATGAAAAGAGTTCATAACCGAGTGCTAATAATCATTGCTCGTAAGAATGATTTATTAGAGGATATAGTTATAGATACGTCTATAACCGGGAGTTAGGAAGAGTTGTAGTTCCGAGGAACCGCTTTCCTAATGTTTCATGCTAGTATAGTTTTATGTAATCTTTAAGTTAATTGGTTGTTTAGAACGATTTATTGATGAGTTAAGGTTGAGAGAAAATGTGATGAATTCTTGGATATGAAACCGGGAGAGTTGTCTATCCATGTATGAAAGACTTGTAAGTGATAGTTGAGTTTAAGTGACAATTTGAATTTAAGAGAAAGTTGGAGAGTGATGAGTGCTTGGGACTCGGTTTGGTTCGTTTAGAGACTATTTGAAAACTTACCTGTTAGTTAGTTCGTTTTCTCACTGGCTTTAGCCTCACAGTGCTATCATTTTTTTTTCAAGTAACAATGGGACGAGAGGTGGCGGTTGATGAGGTTGCGGAGATGAGTAATTCATATTGAGTACGGCTGTTAGTTGGGATTAAATGCCCTTGAACATTTTCATTCTTTTATGGAGTCTTGAATCATTATTATTTTGTTTCTTTTCGGATTTTAGTCTATGTTTTAAATTGATGTTAAGTCTATTTGTTTCAATCTTCGATTTGTTTTTCAAATAACTCCGGAGTTGGTTTATTTCGTTTTTTTTTTTTGGAATTTGAAGTTATTTATTGAAATATTCATTATTGCAATAAATAAGGTTATTTAATAAAGTCTTCCGTTGTTGCTGTTTTATGGTTTTAAACTCTGAAAAGTCGGGTCATTACATTATCCCATTATTCCTCTCATTAACACATGCAAGTGACACACAATCTTTACATTCCTCATATATATTATGACAAACACATGAAAAATACCAGATAATGCAAGTCCACACAGTCTCAACAGTATCTCAATATTCTTACTATTAACATGCAAAGTACATGCAGTCTTTACATTTCTCGTATATATATATATATATATATATATGTATGTATAGATATATATATGTATGTATATATATATGTATGTATGTATGTATGTATTTATATATGTATGTATGTATGTATGTATTTATATATGTATGTATGTATGTATGTATGTATGTGTGTGTGTGTATGTATGTATGTATGTATGTATGTGTGTATATATGTATGTACGTATGTATATCATAACAAAACAAAATACATGAAAAATACAAGATAATGCAAGTAAACCCAGTCTCAACATTATCTAATTATTCCTTTTTTTAACATATGCAAAATACACAGTCTTTACATATCTCATTTACATTAACATCACAAAACGCACAACCAAGCCATAAGCTCATTCAAAATATCATCAAGATAGTGGATAATAATTGAGGAGACAACCTCTCAAAACATTTATAACTATACGAAAATCATCAAGATAATGGATTATATTCCAGCAGAAGACCACGCCAAACTGTTATAACTATACGAATATGTAGAGGTCCATAACATAAACATAATCACAGTAGAACCCACAACTCAAATTATTAGGAACCAATATGTAACATAAACATTCTAAAAAAAGGCTAATTTCCATACTAAGCCATTAATTTCCAAACTTCTCATGTTTCCATAATTTCCATAAATTCAAGAACACTCAACTAAACCTCCAAATTCATCATAAACTCTTCGAGCATGCTTTTATCACTTAATTTTCTAAACTAAACTTAACTCCAATTCATTCAAATCAATCATGGTTCGTTTCCTAAATTTACCAAACGATTTTATTTATCCTTATCTTTTAATAAAAATAGTTAAAACAAGCCCAACGAGTTCTCCAAGGAATCAAGCACCACCTACAAATAAATTTAACTAAAACATTCAATTTTACTAAAAAAAACATCAAACAAATACTAATTAACAAATGAAGTAACAACATCCCGAGTTATGGGATTTTGGTCCTAGGCCGAACAACTACAAAACAGGGGGAGTCCTCGGTTTTGGGGTGTTTCTTTGGAAGCAGTCCGGGTTTGTTTTGGCTTGATCCTTTCATTTAGACTGCAATGGCTAGAAATATTTAGGGTATTTAAACATAGATTTGACTACAAATTTCACAAAAGTAAGCAAACTCCAAAGGAATAGAAAAATAGGGCTCACTATTTTTGGGGCTTCAATAAGGGAATTTTTGTGTGATTTTTAGAGAAGGAATTGGTTAGCAATGAATCTAGGGTTTTATGGGTAAAGTGAAATGGAAATTAAATTCCAAGTTGTACCAACTTAGATCTTGGGATTTCAATAAAAAGAATTCAAATCTAACAAGGAACCCCATAAAGAAAATTACCTCTTTGAGCTTATAAGACCAATATTTTCCATTCTAAACCTTAGGGGAAAGATTCCCCAGGATAATATAGAACCAACGCAATGAAAATCGCTTAAAACAGTTGAGAAATGAGAGAGAAAGCCTCATTTTTTTCTTGGTTTCTTGATTTGGCTGAGAATGAGGAAGAAGAAAGGAAAAATTATGTTCTTTTTTCTAAGTGAAGGGAAGGAGATGAGCATACTCATAGGCTTTTTGTAACGTCCCGTTATTTTGTGATAAAAAAAAAACTTTTATTTATTTTATTTTTATTTGAGTAATTAAAATTCATTTATTTATTATTAAGTTAGAATTTAGTAATTTATTTCATTTTAATTCCTTTTAATGGCTTTACTTATTTAAATACGTTTTAATGGTATTAATAATTATTAACGGGCCAATTAATAATTATTAATCACCATTGGGATAGTTTGAGATGTTCGGGATTCGTTTTTAAGCCAAAAGTCATAAAAGGGCAAAGTTGTAATTACCCAATTTGCAAAATATCTAAAAACACTATTCATTTGTCTTTAAAAACTCACCATTGACTCAAATTGACCAAAAATACTCATCCAATTCTCCTCCTTTGCCGTGAGCTTCAAGACCAAAAAGAGAAATTTTGGTTTTTGTTCGTTTCTTGCCGGATCGACTTGATTCTCGTTCCATTGGAAAGGTATCGATCCTACGATCCTTTTCCACCTAGCCATCGTCCGTTTCTCTCGAGATCCGAGGAGTTCTCGGTAAGAATCTCTTCAAACCCTAAGCTCCAAATAGTGTTTTAATGGAGTTTTACTTGTTTTCTTTCGATTTCTTGCCGTGAAACTCGGTGTTTGTCAATTCGGGAGTAGTTTTAAGTGTTTTTGGAAACTATTCCATAACCCTAAAACCGAGTTTCAGTCGAAACCCTTTCCGTTTGAAATTTACCCTTTTGGGATTGAAAATGGGTTAGAAATTAATGAATGAATGTTTATTTAAATTCAATTCGGGAAAGGGATTAATGTTCGAAAACCCTATTTATCGATACCCATTGAAATCGGGATTTTCGAATTTGCTTAAAACCAACTCAAAATGTATTTAAATTGCCAAAAAGCCGGAAAACCAAACCCGAGACCCAATTTTGATGATAGGGCCGTGGGCCTCTTTGTGGGTTTTGCTGGGTTTTCGTTGCTTTATATGTTTAGTGGTTGTTTGATCGATAGTTGGTAAAGTTATTGATTGTATGATATAATTCGTTTGTAGGTGTTTTCGAACCGCGTGGTTGATTGCTCTTTCGGTGTTTAGGAGCAAAGTCTTCACTTTTATTAAGGTGAGAATAGTTAGTATTTAAAGTAACTATAGAAAGCAAATGAGTGTAATGGTTTGTAGAGTATGAGACTAAGATTAGAATCTGAATCTAAGATTAGAGGGTTGTGAGTTAGTGCCCTTAGGATTAAGAGTTAATCCTTTAAGTAAGAACTTAAGAGTTCTCGAGAAAGACTTGAATCTTAGAAGATTCTAAGTTAGATTCGATTCGAAGCTTAGATTGGATCATTGGAAGTTTAGAATCCTTGAAGGTTTAGGTAAATCGTTTATTTTATAATTCTACTCTTATTGTTACCGGAGTTCGATCGATATATCGTTCATCCGAGATGCTTATCTACTTTTATCTTATGTCATTTACTTTGTCTTTTACTTCACACTTTTACTTTAGGCTTGCATTCGATTACTTTAATTCCGCATTTTATTTATTTACTTGACAAGGTATGGAAGTATATGCATATCATTTTGCACCATACCATTATCGCATCATTCTTGAAAAAGAAACGAAAAAGAGAAAAGAAAGTGAAAAAGAAAAGAAAGTGAAGAAGAAAGAGAAAATGAAAAGAGACGGATGGGACCCTAAGGGATCTGCTCATCACTCTATATGAAAAGAGACGGATGGGACCCTACGGGATCTGCTCATCACTCTATATGAAAAGAGGCGGATGGGACCTTACGGGATCTGCTCATCACTCTTGATGAAAAGGAAGTGAATGGTATCCTATGGGATTGACACATTACTTCATTCATGCATAAGGGTATATGCGAGCCCTACATTGCATATGATTAATGATATAGAGGATTGAGATGTTATATTTTATGCAAGTCATTTACTTTTATTACTCTATGTCATAACGAGATAATGTATGAGATTTGACTACAAGTGTAGTAATGGCATATTTTGGAGAAAATGGAATAGAATTACCTAGAGTTTGGATAACTTTAGGAGTGTTTTGTGTCAGTTAATTGGTCACAAATCGAAATGCGAGTTTGAGGTCTATCTTTACTTTTTATGCTTATTATTCTCACTGGGCTTAGTTTGTTAGCTCATGATATTACAATCAATTTCAGGTAATGCCTTGGCTAGAGGTCGAGGAGGAGAAGGTGGTGCTGCGTGATCGAGGGATGCTAACCTCGAGATGGACTAATGGATTGTAAAGTTTATGTCTTATTTTGATGAATTTTAAGGAATTGTATTTTGTATTTGGCTCCTAAGAGCCTAATGTTGATGTTTTATGATATTATATATTTGGACTCCTGATTTGGACTTAAAGTCCATGAGATTTTGTTAGATTTGAAAATTAGGATGTAAGCAGGTTTTCGGCATGCCAATTTTCAAACAAAACCACGCCAATTTTTCGTAAATTAAAAGACTTTCGCTGTTTTCTCTGATTTTAATTTATTTAAAAGTGACGGGTCGTCACACTTTTAGGTAGAAAGTTTTACTTTAATTGTAAAAAGACCCCACCTTTCCGACTCCCCCTAAATAAGACCTCATGCACAAGATGAGCTCTTAAATTTGAGTAAACTCAATTAAGTTTACCACAACCACTAAACTTAACTAATTAAGTTACTAAGATAACTAAATAATTTTAATTGGGACAATAAACCTTAATTAGTTCACTTAAGTTTAATTAAACATCTATCAAATCACAATTATCCAAAATAAAGAAGTAATTAATAAAGGAATAAAATAGTTATAATAATAATAAAATTTTGACACGCAAAACTCAAGACTTTACATATACATAATTGACTAAAGGGTCAACGTAGATCCCTATTTCATTATGTCTGTTTTTCTAAATGGATATTTTGTAATATATGTAATATACATAATTATCTATTTTTCAACGTACATCTTTCTTCATTTCACTTTGTTGTTGTTTTGCCAAATATACATTCTGTAATATATGTAATATACAGACATGTTGAGAGGGTCGATGTATTCCGTCTTTATTATGCTCTATTTTTTTTACTAAACGTATAAGTTGTAATATGCGTAATATATATTCAGTGGGCTGTTTGCATATTAAATATTTTTTGTATATTAAGTATCGTGTATCTTATTGTTTTTCAGTCTCAAATTAAATGACATGTATATTACACACATTATGTGTATTTTCTTATTTCTCAAATGCACTTATAGAGTGGAGGACGATGTACCCAATATATTAAATATACAAAACAAAAACATGAGAGGGAAAAATAAAAATATAATATTAAAACGAATCTACAAAATTGAATAAAAATCGAAATATATATATAGTA
This sequence comes from Gynostemma pentaphyllum, assembly GCA_028015215.1. Classification (NCBI taxonomy): domain Eukaryota; kingdom Viridiplantae; phylum Streptophyta; class Magnoliopsida; order Cucurbitales; family Cucurbitaceae; genus Gynostemma; species Gynostemma pentaphyllum. Next base: position 46,690,856 of record CM051351.1, on the reverse strand, counting down.
TAAAAATCAAAATAGAAAATAATAAAAATGTACAAAATATAATGAAAATACTAAAAAAATTAGGAACTATATACTGAATAAACGAAAAAATAAGGAAGAAAAGATGCATTGGGAAAGAAAAATTGCATTTGGAAAGAAAAAATGTTAAAAGTGTGAGACTATATGTAATATATGGAAATGTCTGAATGTAAGATGTGTCAGACCATACTCGATATACGGAAAGGGAAAATTTGGTAAAAAATTGAATAGTAAAAAGTGGCTAGCTACTCTAACTTCTTCAAACATGACAACTACTAAAAATTCCACCCCAAATGGCTAATTTAAATTTTTACCTATTGTTGCGTAAAAATGGAGAGCTTCCATTTAAGCAACGAACTTAGAAGATAGGATCATTCAGAGATCGTGCGCTGCATTGGAGGTACTGCGAAGACGGTGTGCTGAGTAGTTGACGAGCACTATATGTACCTGCACAAAAAAGGAATAGAGCACTGGTGTGGTGCCGACCTAACACCCTCCAATGCTTAAGTCAGAGCTAGTGTGCCAGTTAGAACAGTTACACAATCAGCACCAATTCCTAACAGTTGACAGTATTCATCAATCTCTACTCACTTACCGTATCAGTCCTGCAATCAAGCAATCTACCACCTTGGACACGGTTTCACAGCTCAGTGATTCCTTAACATTAGGCCTCAATCATATATAATAAACAGCAGTGTAATTACCTTCAATTAGCCTACAATTATGTGTATTAGCTTTAGCTTTCCTTGTGTATTCAATCAGCGTAAGGGCTATATAATCAATCTCTGATAACCTTGATACTCAAAGCATTAAGACAAACAATTCATCTCTCAAAAACTAACTTGGTATCAGAGCCACTGCAAGGAAAACGTTAATCCAATGGCAATAGAAACATCATCAACTTCTTCCCAGGCAAACACCACTCAAACTGCTGCAATAGGCAACAATCCTTTCCCTTCCCTACTTACGTTTGGTCTAAAGGCACTACTTTACTAAATTAGCGGAATTTATTAACTAAACAAATTAACACTTAATTTAGGATCTATTAATATCATGCAATTTGTGATAAAAACATGTAGATTCATGCTTAATTTTCGAAAATAAAAGACCTTTTACTTACAATGAGTAAAATATGGAGAATTGGTTGGAGGTTTCTTTACTGCTTCAATCCTCAGCAACACCGAATCTTCTACGATATATCCCGATCAAGCAAGTAAAACTCGATTGTGGGATCGAACTATAGAAGAAATTTGGGAAGAAGAAAAATATTTTTCTTCCCAATTTAAAAAGCCAAAATCAGTAAAGGCAAGGAGAGGAAGGAGAATTTCAATTTCTAGGAATTGAGTCGTGTGATTTATGAATGACATAAGCCTCCTATTTATAGGCAAATAGAAAATCTAATTTCATTAAGATATTTCATAGAGATAAATACAAAAAGAAAAAAGATATTCTCTTTCCATTATCTTGGTAATTTCAAAATTGCCATAGATAAATAAGAGGATATTTTCTTTTCATTTATTTTGATTCATCTTGGGTAAATAAATCTATATAATTATTTTAGGTATAATTCAAATAATTATCTCCCTAAAATACTATACACATGACCGAATTTATTTAATTAATTATTTTGGGCCAATTTCAATTGGGTTCATTAATCTAATTGGGCTAGAAACTCTCTCTTAAATTAATAAGTTCAACTTAATTAATTTATTTATTAATTACCATTTAAATAAAAATACTTTATTTAAATAATTAATAAAATTAATATTTTCTCCCAACTAAATATTATCAAATTATATTTAATTATTAATTTCCATTTAAATAATTTTCATTATTTAAACAATTAATAATAAATATTTTAATTATTAATTTCCATTAAATAAACTCATTATTCAATTAATTAACAATTCAAATTGACAATATTTTATTATTAATTAATTAATTTAATTATTAATTTTCGTTCAAATAAAATTAATTATTTAAACAATTAATAATTATCAATTAATTTCAAATTATTATTTACCATTTAAATATACTCAATATTTAAATAATTAATAATGTCTAATTAATAATATTTCATGATTAATTTCCTGTTTATATAAACTCATTATTTAAACAATTAATAATATTTATATTAATTACCGTTTAAATATACTCAATATTTAAACAATTAATATTGCCTATTAAAGTACTTTATCTTACTTAAATTATATTCATTTCTTCTACTTGATTTCCCGACTACGATATTTGGGCTAGCATAGGGACCCGATGGATAGATCATGGGCTTAATAATTAGTCAATTAAGTGATTAACTCATAATCAGTTAATTACTTATTATCTAACTATGAATAATTTCACTATAGATTCATAGCTGAACTCCCCTCACTATAGATGAGTTATGTCCATTAGTTTATCTTTTATTTATATCTGTGATATATCCTTCATGTGAAACCCTTATAATTATAGGTGGATTATATTTATTGTTTGCCCCTGTAATTACCGTTTTATCCTTGTGTCCCCACTGATTCTCCAATGAACATTATTTGTAGTCAAAATACAAATAATATACTTCTGTGATCAATAGAAGTCGTGGCGCCACTTGTTCATGTCAGTACATCAAGGGAGTTTCCTAAAATTCCTAAAATATTTAGGTATCGCACTGATACCGTTAATTTATATGAAAGTTATGAATTCCATCTCGTGTTAATGAGTTCCCAACTACTATTTGGTTATGTTCCCAAAACAGGAGTGTATTGAGCGTTTATATCAGATCGCTCTCAACGATGTGAATCAAAAAACATAATTCCATAAATAGGAGTTCGCATTCCACTCAGGATTGAGATTTATCACGGTTGATAATCTTAGTTTGATATTCGATCATTTCTTGAAAATGGTACAATTGAGAAATTGATCAAACATCGTAGTCCTGTCTTATACAATCAACATTGCATATGATACTTCCATTCCATGTCTCCCACATGAATGATCTGGATAAGATTATTTGTATATATACAAAATGGCCAGCTATCAACAGTGTTACAAGGATAAAGTTCCCAAACATTATCCTTTACTGTAGACAATTTAAGTTACTCATCTCGACTTTTATCCGCTCGTATGACTCACATACTTAGTCGTGATTTCATAAGAGTAACTTTGGGTTTTACTATTTGAATGTTTGGTATTAATATATTTCCATATATTTCTAATATCGTTCATTGAATCAATATAGATAAATATAAGAATTTATGTTTATTTATTTAATTTATTCAAATAAATTATCATTATTAAATAATTACAAGTTCTAGGACACCATCCCTAACAATCTCCCACTTGTCCTAGATCTTTGGATATTTGACTTGTAATTCCAGTCGGCTGGATGACTATCAACTCTTTAGCCAAGTTAGTCATTTTAAAACTTTATCAGTAACGTTTTTCATCTGTTTAGTATGTATTTCTTTTGTTCGATGTTAGTTTCATTAAGTGTAATAGATTCCATATTTTATCGCCATAAAATAAACTCTATTAACTTTTGATTTGAAACTATCGTGTTCAAACACCTTTCATTAACTAACAACTTAGTAATTATGCGAATCTAGAGTTTAGTTAGTAAAAACTTATACTTAACTCATTTAATGGTGAATTCGCAAAGCTCCTTTGTCAAATTCTTATATGAAGGTAAATCCATGTTCGAATTTGATTCTGTGCAACCCATAAAATCTATCATTTTATCTATGTGCACTAACATATTGTAAATTTTATTTTAGTCACAGTAGTTCTGGGATTCTCGAAATTCTTAAGCTCCCACTATAAAGTAATTCCCCATTACTTTCATTCGTTTAATGATTACAATTCTATACTTGTTATTATTTCAAAAATAATATACAAGTATAGTTGACCCTTTTCAATTCCACTATTGAAAATTCGTGTCAGTTTTATTTTACTTGTTTTGAACTTTATTCATTGATTTTGAAGTCAATGGGTTTCACTTGGACTTCCAAAAGTCCCTTTGTTTGGTTTGGTTCGTACTATGACGCTCCCACTCAAATAAAGTTCTATAAGTAGTTTAACTACTTGTTTTGTTGTGAAATAAAATTATTGTAATTCTTTGTTCTTTTCTAAATTTAGTAAAGTTTAAAGGTTTCAAGATTCACCGATTTCTGGAACCTATCTTGATAATTTATGAATTCAATTATCCACTAATTATTGTTTTTCAATTTCTTTTTGTTTATTCCATATCGGTTAGTATCTTTTAAAACATCTTTTAAATAACTAAATATTTTGGAATATAAGAAATTGATTTAATGTTTAATTTTCACTTAAGTTTGGACATCTAAATGTTCAATTTTAGTCATTTTAAGTCCAATTATCTTTAACTTTAAAGATATTCAATTTTACTTATTTCTATAAGTTTATGGATCAATATGGTTATCATCTCAAAATATTTGAGAACCATCTTTAAGAAATTAATCCTTTTAACTTAGTTAAGTAAATTTAGACTTATTTTAAACATTTTAAACCATATAATTTAGATATTCCGGAGTTTAGAATTTGAATTTGGAATTTATTTGTTTTATACTAAGTATTTTTGAATAACCATCCAATCACACTTTGGAATTTTATAATATAATTGTAAAGGAATATCTACCTAAATAACTCTTATTTAAAATATTCCTAAACTTGGTTCTTATGAAATGAGAACCAATAGTTATTACATAATTCAAAATAAAAACAAATTGATAACTAAACTAAACTGGAAATCTATAGTTTTGGGAAGAAATATATTTTCTTCCTTTTAGACTATGGTAAAATCGGTTATGTGGAAAAATAGGAAGAAGAAGATTTTTCAATTTCGAGAATTGAAATTAGAAGCTTTTGAATGAATAACCAAGACATTTGTATTTATATGCAAAGTAATCTTCTAATTGAATTAGAACACTAAATCAAGAGAAATACAAAGAATAAAATCAAATTTTATTCCTTATTTATCATATGTGCCGATTTTATGTGCATAAAATCAATAAGAAAAATTAATTTTTTCTTTATTTAATTTTTCTTGGATAAACATTCTTTTATATATTTATTTTAGACAAAATAATTCAACAATTATTTCCTAAATTATCATATTTGTGCCGATTTTGGTATATAAATTATTCAAATAATTTAAACCAAATATCTATTGAATTCATTAATTCAATTATAGATTCATCCTTATTAATAAATCTTATTTATTAATTCTTGATATTTATTTAAATCAATTATTCATATAAAGTATCATATTCCAATTTTTGTACTTTATTATTTTCTATTTAAATAATCGACATTATTTAAATTAATAATAACTATATTATTTACTATTATCCTTTTAAATAATTGTTGTTATTTAAAGTTAATAATAAATGTTTAATTATTAATTTACATTTAAGTAAACACATTACCTAAATAATTAATAATGATTTATTAATAATATTTTATTATTAATTACCATTTAAATAAACTCATTATTTAAATGATTAATAATGATATTAATTTCCATTTAAATAAACTCATTATTTAAATAATTAATATTGTCAGTTATTTAAGTAAACTACTTTACTTAAATTATTTATTTCCTTTTTCTAGGAGACATAGTTCTCTCCATTTAGTTCATTATTTCCAAGCATGGTGACTAAAGTAGATGCCATATTACTGAAATTTAAATAAATCTTATCTTAATAATCTAACATGCTTCCAACATTCAAATACACAAAATTTTTGACATATAATTAAATATGATGCATGAATGCGAGCATATTAAAGAACAAAAAGCCCTAAAACATGTTACTATGTTACGATATTTTAATGATACTAGTGCAGTACTGTCGATTGATAGGTCAGTTATTATCAATAAAACGAGATGTCACTCGAACAATTGACAACTCCAGAATAACTCATATTCCTATGTCATTGTTTACCGTGCGTTTGGTCCATAATTTTGATAACAGACTTTATCAAATTTCTTTTAAATATACTACTAATTTAGACCTTTAAATAAAAATTGAAGAGTGTCTACGAAGTGTAGATTCAGTCTTCAATTCGTATTTAAAATTCTTTATCTCTTTCGGGAGTCTCAACAAGATATTGATTTATACAAATAAAGCCTTCCTATGCATGGGAATGAACACCTGCAGTAGTGTTACAGAGGCCTTGTATAAATCTCACGGTTTGAGCTTATTAGTAGAGACCATAGGATACATTGACATGTTTCCTTCTCCCACTTAATATTTTAGGTTAGGTTAGGGTTTCATAACTTAGACTAATTCAAGCTAACTCATTAATCCAAGTTTTAATTAACCTAAACAACTTTAACTCTTAAATTGGTTAGATTAATTTTAAATGTGATTGTTCAAGTTTTCCTAATTAAAATTATCACATTATGAGCCGTCTTAATAATTTTGATTTATTAATTTGAACTTTTCTCCCAGATCGCTCCCAGTTAGAGGTGCTCCGTGTTAAAGGAACTTTACGAAACCTCATCTCTTGGGAAGAGGTTTCTCGCCAGAGATTCGTTCAACTTAATTAATCATAATTATTAATTTTTAATTAACCCTTAATTAAAAGTTTCTATTCGTTTACCTTATATGGATTTTTGGCCCAATTGTTTAAACAATAATTCCATATTACAAATAATTCATTTAGTTTCTATTCAACTTTTAAACTAGATTTAACTTTTGAATTTTAACTAAATAAGCATGCAATTTATCCTAAAATAATTTAGAATAAAATTTCATAATTTTCGATAATAACACTTTATAAAATAAAATTATGGTATGCTTCACATACATTAGCATATAATAACGCATATTATATCATGATGGAAGTATGTACAATTAATTAAAATCATTGGTGTCCTGATTCTGGAGCAACTCATCATGTGACTAATGATTTGGAAAATCTTAACATTGGAAATGAATATCAAGGTGGCAATAGAGTTCAAATGGGCAATGGAACAAGTTTGCAGATTTCTCATTATGGTTCATCCTCAGTCTACTGTCTAAACACCCATAATTTCTTTAAACAGCAAAATCTGTTACATATACCTCAAATTTCCTAGAATTTATTAAATGTTCATCAATTTACTACGGATAATAATGTCTACTTTGTTTTTTATCCTAACCATTGTCTTGTCAAAGATCAGGTTACTAGTAAAATACTACTTGAAGGAAAGTTACAATGAGGACTCTATAGGCTCAATCTCATGAATCATCATACCAATAATACAAGAATACAACAACAATCTGTCTTGCCTTCTTCCCCAAAAGTTCTTCACACAACTCTATCAAATTTTGCAGTTTTACAGTCTTCTATTTCTTCTAAATGTACTGTTTTAGATACTTGGCATAGACGTTTAGGTCATGCAAATTTGTAAACTGTTAAACAAGTCTTACAACAATGTAACATTCAATATCCTATCAATAAAGAGTTTACTTTTTGTAATTCTTGTCACATCTCAAAGAGTCACAAATTACCTTTTCTTGATTCTCAAATTGTCTACAATTCACCTTTACAGCTCATTGTTGCTGATATTTGGGGTCCATCCTCTACTTTGTCAAGAAATGGCTATAGATACTATTTGAGTATAGTAGATGCTTCTTCTAGGTATACATGGATATATTTCTTGCAGTCTAAATTTGATGTGTATCACACTTTTATTCTTTTCAAAACTCAAGTTGAAAACATCCTTAATACAAAAATAAAAGCAATCCAAACTGATGGGGGGAGAGTTTAGAGCTCTTGCACCTTTTCTTTAAAAACATGACATTATCCATAGAATTTCATGTCCCCATACTTCAGCACAAAATGGTCTCATTGAAAGAAAACACAGGCAAATAGTTGAATTTGGTCTTTCTCTCCTTCATCAAGCTCTATGCCCTTGTTTTATTGGGATGATGCTTTCAACACAGCAACTTTTGTGATAAATAGGTTGCCTACTAAAGCCCTTCAAGGTAAAATTCCTTTTAAGCAATTGTTTACTATTGATTTTGATTACTCTTTTCTGAAAATATTTGGCTGCTCATGTTATCCACTTCTCAGACCATTTAATACCTATAAACTTGATCCTAGATCTCAGCATTGTTTTTTTCTCGACTATAGTACTCAGCATAGAGGCTATAAGTGTCTTACACCATCAGGAAAAGTATACATTTCTAGACATGTAGTATTCAATGAAGATATGTTTCCTTATCCTACATTGTTCACATAATCTTCTAGTTCACATTTAAACCAAACATCTTCTACTGTTTCTATTACTTTTTCACATAACTCTTTTCACCTATCAGTCCATCCAGTCTTCCTTAACTTTTAGGGCCTATTCCAACTATCTTACCTACTGTGCCAATCAATTCTACTATTCCACCTACTACTAATTCCCAACCTAATCCTGCACCTACTCCAATTGAATCTCTTTTGAACTCAACTGCACCTCTTGATACTTCAAATCTGAATCAGCATTCTATGGTTACTAGAGAAAAAAATGGGATTTATAAACCCAAAGCTATGATGGTGAATTTATCAGAGGAAGAACCTACTTCTATCAAACAAACTCTTAAATCCTCAAGCTGGATAAAGGCAATGGTTACAGAATTTGAAGCTTTGAAGAAAAATAATACTTGGTCACTTGTACCTCTTACAAATGATCAAAAGGTAATATGTTACAAATGGGTATTTAAACTCAAGAGGAATTCAGATGGTACAATTGCTAGACATAAGGCACGGCTGGTAGTAAAGGGATTTCATCAATTGGTTTATATAGACTACATAGAAACTTTCAGTCCTGTTGTGAACGCTGCAACCATTCGCACCATCATTACTCTAGCACTAGCAAACAATTGGTCAATTAGGTAACTTGACATTAATAATGCCTTTCTTCATGGCTTATTAAATGAACAAGTTTTTATGGAGCAACCACAAGGGTATCAGGTTCAACATGGTACTACTCCTTTAGTGTGCAAGCTAAATAAAGCTATTTATGGATTGAAGCATGAACCAAGGGCATGGTTTGACAGATTGAGCACTTTTCTTCTTTCTCAGCAATTTTGTTCAGCAAAAGCAGATCAATCTCTTTTCTTTAGTCAAAATTCTGCTTCTTCTATATACATATTGATATATGTTGATGATATTCTAATTACTGGCAATTCATCATCTGAAATTCAAGATCTGATTCATCAGCTAAATCTGACTTTTGCACTAAATGATCTTGGCCAACTTACCTATTTCCTTGGTGTTGAGGTTTCATATTTAGCAAATGGAAATATTCATTTGTCTCAAACAAAGTACCTAACTGATCTTCTCAAGAAGAAAAATATGCTTGAAGCAAATCCCATCTCTACTACCATGATTAGTGGCACTGTTATTTCAGGCTTTCAAGGAGAAAAACTAGAAGATATCACTGAATACAGGGAAGTAGTTGGAGCACTTCAATATGCAACTATCACCATACCTGAATTGACATATTCTGTTAATAAAGTATGTCAATTCATGCATTCTCCAACAACTCTTCATTGGAAGGCTGTGAAAAGGATTTTGAGATACATTCGAGGTACTCTCACTCATGGTTTATTTTTTCAAAAGCCAACTGATTTGCATTTACAAGCATATCTTGATTCAGTTGGGCATCGGACCGGATGATAGAAGATCAACATCGGGAATGTGTGTCTTTCTTGGAGGAAATCGATTTCATGGAGTTCAAAGAAACAAAGATATTGTTTCCAGATCAAGCACAGAAGCAGAGTATAGATCTCTTGCACTTACATCAGCTGAGATCTTATATGGTTGTTGTCTTTATTTCGAGAAATTCTTATATCCTTGCCTCGACCTCCTGTTTTGTGGTGTGACAAGTTGGGAGCTGTTCATCTAAGTGCAAATCTGGTGTTACATTCGAGAACAAAACACATTGAGCTTGACATTTATTTTGTAAGAGATTTGGTTAGAACCAAACAATTATCAATTCAACATCTTTCTGCTTCAGTCCAACTTGCTGATGTTTTCACCAAACCCTTATCTGCTACATCCTTTCTAAAATGGAAGGACAAGCTTGGAGTCCATTCTGCAGCAGCCATGGGTTTGAGGGGGGATGTAAAGGAAGCTCACTAACTCTTCATTACAGCTTATCATTGGAAGCTTTAATATTCAGTTATTAGTTAGTTAGTTGAGCTGATTTTGTAACAAGAAACTGATTTAGTTAAAGAGATTGTAATCTCTATAAAAGAGAGTTGAATTATTCAATTGAATGTTAATGAGAAAATCAAATTCATCCTCTATTCTTGTTCTCTCTCTCTTTCATTTCTGTTAATGGAAACATCTAATTATTATTTTTTAAATTAAATTGCTAAAATAGCGACAAATTGTGTCTCTAATTGTTTCAAATACATCTTTTATTTACTTAACTTAGAGATGAAGTTCGTCGCTAAGGTCAATCAGTTGACTTTATTAGTGAAGCAATACGTCTCTTTGTTAGAGATGCAATGTGTCACTAATATTAGAGATGAACTCTCTCCCTCATGTTAGCGACACATTGGGTCTCTAATAACTAAATATAATATGCACGGGGAGACTCCATTACTTGAAAAAAAAATTACGTAAATGTAAAGATCTCATACCTTGGACTTTGAGTACACTAATTCTGATTCTGCCATCTAAAAATTTCATCAATTCCACAATGGCTTATGGATATCTGTTGAAGTTGTAGAAGATGTTTGGTGAGAGAATGTGGAAAAATTGTTTTTAGTTCTGGGCATTTGACGAAACGAAGACGACTCAAACTTTGCAAGTTTGAATTAGGATCAGTGAAAACACTTTCTAGATTCTTACAATCACAAATTGAAATAAACTTTAACTTGTTGAAGTTATTTGCATATATCAGATCACGCGATAGTTTTTTTACTTCGTCAATGTACACCTCCTCCAAGTTAGGAAATCTAATCTGAAAACAAAAAAACCTAAAAATCACATAACTTATAATATAAATTAAAAAAATCATTGAAAATTAAAGTTGGCTAGAGAGAAAGAAAAGAGAGAATCCTTAAACTAACTGATTGAAATTAGTTCGAACTTTGAAGATCAAATAGCTGCAGTTATTTGATGATGTGTAAATCTTTGATGAAAGAATCCATCAAATATTCTTGTTTTACTGGCTAAATAAATAGTAATATGATTAATTATAAAAATACAGATAAGTTCTTATAATAAAATTAAGGGATGATGGCAAATGTATTAAATTTTTATGTAATATTAATAGAAATATCGTGGCTTAAAAATATTTGTATACATAATAAATTTGAGGTATGCAATCCGTAATTGTTAAAGATCTCACATCAGAAAGATGAACGGACCTAACAATATTTATAAGGTTTAAGGGTCACTTCTCTCATTATCAATTGGTTTTCAGATGGATGCCCACATTATTGATAGTAATGAAGTACATATTTTTATAATAAGTGAATTTGTACATTAATCAATGGTAATCACTGATTAACGCACTAAAAATTATTAGTTTTACAAATAATTAGTTTTATTATTACATCATAATTTGCTATTAAATGAAATCCTTAATATATAAAATGAAGGACAGTTAAGAAACATTTTTGGACTATTATATCCTTTTAAAAAACTTGAATTTACTAGACATGTCATTATATATAACCTTTTAAAATCTCAAAATTACTAAACATGTCATTGTTATTTATTCTCTACTATCTATTAAATGACCATTCATATTCTACTAAACTCATTTTCATCTACAAATGCATGCCCTTTTTCATTTATTCTTAGAAAAATAAATTTTGGAGTTTTAAAAAAATAATAGGTTTACTTGTAAAGTGGCTTTTCTTACATACTGATCATACATTTTTGTAGACTACTAAACTCATTTTTATCTCGAGATTGTATGCCATTTTTCATATATTCTTAGAAAAATAAATTTTTGAGTTGTAAAAACTAATAGGTTTACTTTGTAAAGTGGATCATATAACTTTTTAGACTACTTAACTCATTTTTATCTACAAATTGCATGCTATTTTTCATATATTCATAGAAAAATAAATTTTGGAGTTGTAAAACATAATAGGTTTACTTTGTAAAGTGACTTTTTTTTTTCATACGAATCATATCATTTTTTTTTCTCTTTTTTTAAGTCAAGTATTTATCTTCAATGAAAAAGAAATGGTAAATTTTTAAAATATTTTTTTTTTGAATTTTTATTGCTTTCACAACCTCGAATTATAAAATAGTTGAAAAATTAAGTTTTGATGTATGATATTTTATAATATTAAAATAAACTCTAATATTTTTATTAGAAAATTATTTAAAATTTTAAAATCAAAATGAAAAAGCGATTTACAATAAAAATCAAATCGGAGCTATTAATTACAAAAATATCTAAATGTATTGATTATTTACAAAACTGGATTTTTTAGGCCATATACGTTGGTTGGGTCTATTTTTTTAGACAGATTTACCCTCCTCTTGAGTATTTGTAACCGCTTCTAATTTTTTATTTGTTTTTTAATTACAGATTTTTATGTCATTCCCCCTAATTTTCTGATTCGATTTTTCCCTTAATTATGGTATAATTTCCATATTTTTTTCAAAATTCAAAATTCAATTTTGGAGTTGCTTTCTGTTACAACTCTTCTTTTATTATTATTTTTAAGATATCTTTCTTTTCAGCCTAATATACGCCTCTATCCATTGTTAGTTTTTCTTTTTTTCAAATTTTCTTCATTTTTTTCTTCGTTCGATTTTCTTCCTGCTACTGCTTTGTTATTTTAATTTATTTTGCTTTAAATTTTAATCATTTTGTTTATAAATATATTTGACATTTGGTATTCAGTCAAATAATGCAATATACATGCCAATATGAGATCATTTTTAATTATTTCAGCACATTTTTAGAAAATACAAATGTTTAATAAAAGTAAACACTGTACAATATTTATAAATATGTTAATCAATTTTATGTTTCGTAATTTTATACATGCAAAATGTTTTAGGTTTTGAATTCTATATTCCTTGTATTAAAATTTTTTCATCAATTTTAATGTTAACTGTGTAGGTTATTTATTTATTGTACATGTTTATCAAATATAAATGTTTATTAAAAATAAACACTTTAATGTTTGTACATGTGGTCTTTATTTTTGTACATTTTTATTACATTTAAATGCTTATTAAAAATAAACACTTTCATATTTGAACAAATGTTTATAATTATAAATATTTTTTTAAAACTGTATAATTTGTATTGGTCTAAGTTTTAACAAATAGGGTAACTCAGCTAAGCCTGCCTATATTGTCATTCACATCATTACTTATTTATGAACAAAACATAAACCAACACAACATTAATGTCATTCAAATCATCAAATATTTGTGAACAAAACTTAATCAAAGGCAATACAAAGCAACGTAAAAAAAACACCCAAATTATAGATATAAATTTAAAGAGTTTGTAATGAAATTAGAATTCAGTGTTTAATGTTAATTTCATGGCTTTAGAGTATCTGGTTGACTGAACAAGTTGAAGTGAGGCTGAGAATCTTGAGGTCGTGAGGATCCTGCATTTGATATTTTTAATCCTTTTTCCTGTCTTCTGGTCTTCTGCTTTTTCTTCTTGTTACGTTCTTTGTCTTCACTGTCTATATCTGGAACAAAATCCTGTTAAATTTTTCTACATATTATCATTCTATCGAATTTCATCATATTAAATATTTATATGTATTTAACAAAATTAAATTTTTATTTTTATTTACCTCGTATTTATCAGACTCAACTTATTATTCTAATTGTTCTTCTTCATCGAGCTCTTCGTCTGACACTCTCTATATCAGTAACAAAATTCTGATACAACAGTTGACCTCTTTCAGTATAAGAATGAATCTATATATAGTTTATCTTTATTTATAAAAAAAAATATTTAGTTTCTTTTAATTAATCTAAACATTTGAGAAATTTGAATATCTTAAATATTTTCTTGATTTTCAATTTTTTTCATATTTACCTCAAGTTTTATCTCACCTGATTCTTCGTAGTATTCTGGTTGTTCTTCTTCACTGATCTCTTCATTGTTCACATCTCCATTCTCTGCCAATTGATTGTTCTTTTTCTCTTTCATCTTTATCTCACTTTCTTGTTTCATATTCTTCTTCTTCTGCCCAGATCTTGTTCTAAAATCATGCTAATCGTAAAATAAAATGGAAACATAAACATTGGAACATTACCTATGCTATCGTAATAAAGCTTCATTTTTTATTAACATGAACAATTCATTTTTTTCAAGAAAAACATACCTGCTCCACTTTCTTTATTTTGTCTTTCGATTCAATTGCCCTAAGTTTTCTCCCATCTTCTGTAATTTCTTCCGCGTCTTCAATTTTCTTTTCGTCTCTTTCCTTGTTCATGATCAACTTTCTTCTCGCCATCAAAATCTCCTTTTTAGTAGTCATCTCGTTGTTCTTGCTTTTTTTCTTCGATCTTTTTTCTTCAGTTTCTTTGTTTCTCTCTCCAATCGTTTTCGATTTTTGATTTATGTCGTTCAATTTTGTAGATTTTCAATTTCCCTCTTTCGTAATTTTGAAATCCCTATAATTGCGCCTTCTTTTTTGTTTTTGATTTTATATTTTTAATGCTGCACGATATTCAAATGCAGCCATTTCAAATCGGTTGTCAGGCGAGGTTAAATCGGTCAGTAATATGTCACGCGCAGTGGAGGTTGTCTACTTTTGTAATTATTTATGTACTACCATCTTTTTTGTAAATATAGGATGGTAATTGATTATTAATGAAATTACCCCAATATAATTTCTTGAATTATAATTAAATTAAAAATAAATAATCTAGAAATGAATAGATTAACTAAGAAATAAGAAATATATATAGATTCAGAACAAACAAATTATTCTTTATTTGGTAGTAAAAATTTTAAAAATAAAGAAGTTTAAAAAATTGCATTAAATAAAAAGAAAATCAACTACGTATAATTCACTGAATTAATAAAGTATACGATAATTCAAATTTTAAAAAGAACATTATAATTGAAAATTAACTAAACAAAATTTATTTTGTTAAAAATTTATAAAGTAGAGAAAAGTTAAACAAAAAAAAAGTTAAATCTTTAAATATTTTTATATTAGAAAAAATATCGAAATGAACTAATATTCTTATTAAAAAAATATAAAAATAGAGTAATTGAAAATAAAAGTAATAAAGTAGATACCTTGCAGTCGAAAGGTGATAAAGAGTTAACATATTGACATGGGTCTTGTTCTTCCACAATTTCAGTTGTTTGGATGAATTCTTTGGTTTTGCATAATTGACCACAAAAGCTCTTCAATTCATAATTGCGTGTTTGGCTCTCATTTTCAACGGCCATAAAAATTGCTTCCATCATCTCACATTCCCATATAGAAATTTCTTCAAGATTCGAAGACCCTCAATGATTGACAACGGGAATAAATATTTCATCTTGGGACAATCTAATAGATATAACGTTTTCAATTTTTCGAAAACTATAACGGTTTCGAAGGAGTAACCTTGAATTATGCTCTCCAATCTCGACATATACTCAAGATTCAATAGCTCCAAATTTGAAAAGCCATTACACGGAAGCTTCTTCTCATCAGATTCACTCATTAAATAATCAACATCCTCATTACGCATAAGTATTAACTCCCTCAAATATGGAGAAACAACACTTGTTCTTAATTCCAAAAGAACATTTCCCACACCATCCATATTATCCAACAACACTACCTCACATTTCTTCAATAGCCTATTGAACCATAATTTCTTCAAAAGAACATCACTCGAGTCCATCTTAATGTGCAACATGTTCTTGGAACGAGCATACGTCCCCATAGGCTCACCGATAAAAATTTGAAAGCATTCTAACTCCAAATTGTTTAAAAATTCAATTTCTTTAAGAGATCTGACATTTGGAATGCAAAAATATAGACGAGTGAGGCGAGATAAATAACTTAATTCTTGATACCGACATTTTTCTTCTCGCGATTATCGAATTCTCCCAAATCCCGTCCATCAAAACTACAGTCGATATATAATTCTTCCATATTTGTCATTCTTGAAATAACTTGAGGCGGAATTACCTTGAGATACAAACAACCTGAAACTTTCAATTGCTTCAGTCGTGATAATTGTCTCATACTCAAAGGTAGCTCTGTGATATCAGAGCGTGATAAATCAAGTATTTCCAAAATTTTCAACTCACAGATCATATCAATATTCACGAAACGACAATTAATGAGTAACAACGTTCGAAGGTTTATTAAACAATCGGAATATGATGGCATTAGTGAAAAATACATTCCTTCCAAATGTAAAACTTTGAGTTTTTCTTTTTCTAATCCTTCAAAAAACCCTTCTGGAATATATAGCTGATTTATCCAATGTTTTTTATCAAGCAATGCCAACAACTCGAATTTTGGAAAACTCAATTTCAAGGGAAGATCTTGAAAGCTTTCACATCTCCCTAAAATCGCAGTGTAATGTTCATAAGTTTTCTCACCCTGCCATTCATCCAACCTCTTGGCATAGCTTAATGTACACATTTGATCATCCTTTGACGTGATATAAATCAAAACATCACGAACTATGTCATGCATTTTCACACATGGTTGCCCATCCCGTGCTTCAGATTTTGTAAGCAAACAAGAAGATTCAAGATCATTAACAATGGTTAAAATTGTATCTCTCATTCCCCCCAAAGTATTGACACCTGGTAGAAACTTCAAACCCATAGTGTATCTTGACAAATCACTTATATCAATTTCATAATCATCTGGAAACATGCTGCATAGTAAAAATAGTAATTGTGCTTCTCGACTTTTTAAATGATCATAACTCAATTTTAAAGAAGCTTATACTTTGTTGCTAACGCCTTCAATACCAACGTTTCCAGGATTTTTCAACCGTTCCAAGGCATCCTGCCAAATAGGCAAAGGTTGTCCTTTCAATGTTTTTGCAACTATGACAAGAGCAAGGGGTAGCTTTCCACACTTGTTTGCTACCTCTTTTACAATTTTCTCCAATTGGTTATTGGTCTCAATAGATTCATCCACCATATTCTTGAAAAGATTCCATGACTCTTCTTTAGTTAAATCTTCCACCATAAAACTATTCTCAATGCTCATCTCATTGGATAATACCTGTTTAGATCTAGATGTGAAAATTATTTTAATTCCTTTATAATTGTTACTCGAAGGAATTCCGACACCTTCTAAATCAAGACCGTTCCATACATCATCGATTATAATAAGGATCTTCTCCTCCTTTAGTAGCCTATTTCATAGCGATGATGCTCTTCCTTCTTCCGTTTCTTCCTTGAATTCAAATCTCAGCATGTCGGCAAGTTGTCCTTGGATATGTTTTACATTTGAATTCTGACCGACGATTGCCATAATAACCGGCCCAAATAATTCCAATTTATTAACTTGGCAGGAAATTTCTTTGACCAACATTGTCTTGCCAATACCTCCCATGCCATGCACCCCAATCATGTTGTTGATATTTGGATCTTCTAGTGCCTTCATAATTTTCTCCATGATTGACATTCTTGATTTAAAAGTTTGATAACCTAGAACAGAGTCAATCCATGGGAGAGGTCCGCAATGAGAAACCTTATCAATTTTTTCAAGTTCCGCCTGGATCATAGCTAGATCATTTCTTATTTTCTTTGCTACCCTACTAGACCGGTAGCGCTGGACCAAGTTTAAAAACGAACCCTTTAAGCAATTTTTCTCGTTCTCCTCTTCAATTTTTTTTAAGAACTCCTGGAGAGATCTTCGGTGATCTTATCCACCTCCGGACAATCGAATGCGACACTGAGTGTGTAATTCTTCCACTCTATCATTAGCCTCATCAATCAAACATTGCACACTACTTCTAACAAACTCGACATGTTTAACTTGTTCTTTGAGATCCTTGATGTTATCTTTGTAATGAACACAATATCCCAACTGATGGAAGATTACATCAATTGCATACTCGAAAGTTTTGGTCGCAATTGAACTAACGATTTGCATTCTTTAGTTCTGATTTGTTACTCACTTGAAATTAATTTCCTTTCACTCTTCTGGAAGGGAAAGAAGAAATCGATAATAAGTGACAACAATAAGATTTTTATAAACAGAACATTAGAAGGAAAAAAAAATCCTTAATCTGAAAAGTAACAACAAACCTTAAACACAAATAAAAGTAGAGAGTGAAGAGTTTTGAGTATTCTGAATGATATGCAATTGAAAACTGATTAGGGATAAAGAAAGACACAACATTTTTATCTTTAATATTATCAAATAATGAAAGTATAAGAGTAAGCTCGTATATCATCACTATATAAGTTAAGAAACTTTGATCATTTGATTATGGTATTCGAACATCAAAGGGGCTAACTGCCCTAGCTCTATTAATCCTTAATATAAGAAGATGTTGATACAAATTAGATAACATTCATACTCAGGATAATGTGGCTCAAGGGTGTTGTTGGCAGATTCCTCAGCTGGTAAGGGAGTTAGTTACAAGCTACATTTCACACATTTTCGCATGAGAAATAGAAGAAGCCTCGGGAATTTTCTCTCTATGTTCACTGAATTGTCTTCTTCAAGCTAGAGCTATCTGTTCATTCTATCTCAACGAATTCGACTAGTTGTTTTTTTGAACCACGTAGACTATATTTTTTGAACCACGTCCACTTGTTGTTCTTCCTCTTCATATTATTCTCTTAATTCTTTTGTATTGAGGTTTTTGTTTAGTTCAATTCTTAGTAAACTGGTTGTTTGTGTTCGCAATAGCATTTTAGCTCAACAATTGGTATCAGAGTTGAAGGTCTAATAGAATTGAACTCATCATCTTTCAAACACTGAATTGATATCTGATCAGTGAAGAACCAAAAGTAATTTAGAAGTTGTCGGCATAAGTTGATGTTAAACGATATGATGGTCACAAAGACTTTATTCTCTTGGAACGAAAGACGAAAGCACTTATGGTTCATCAAAAAGGTTGTTGGGGTAATTCAAGATCAAAGAGAAATTCTAGCAACAGTTTCTAAAGTTCAGAAAAATGAGTGGAATGAAATTTCACACAATCTCAGTACTTTGCCTCTATCAGATAATGTTTTGCTATTAGTTAGTGAAGAAGATACTGCTCTAGTCTTACCAACGGTCAGTTTTAGCATGGCTATTCAATGAACAAAGAGAAAGCTAGACTAAATTCATTTTGATCTTTAGGATTTGCCTTAACTCCCTCTCATGCTTGATCTAGGTATTTTCATTTTATAACTGATAATTATACAAGAAAGGTTTGGGGGTTCATACTTAAATACAAATCAGATGCCTATGAGGAGTGGCTGAATCTTCTTCAAAACATAACTAACAGAAAAGTCAAGACATGTAGAACAAATAATGGTCTAGAGTTCTTTTATTTATACTTTAAGAAGCTTTGGGATGAATAAGACATTTGACAGTGACCAATACACCCGAACAAAAGGGCCTAGCAGAACAATGAATAGGACCATCTTAGAAAGAGCGAGATGCAGGCTACTTTCTGTAAATTTACCAAAAACCTTATGGAGTGAAGTAGTGACATATGCTTGCTTCCTAATCAATTGGTCTCCCTCAATAGCTCTGAACTTTAAGACACCAAAAGACGTGTGCACCGGGATACATCCTCGACTAGATAATTTGAAGATCTTTAGATGTCCAGCCTATGCACATATAAGTTAAGGGAAGTTTGAATCAAGGGCACCGAAGCACCTATTCCTTGGCTATCAAAATAGGAGAGAGCGGCACGAGTGAGCAACAAAACTTTGAAATCTATCAGCTAACCAGAGATAGGATCAAGAAACGAGTCCACCCTTCGAGTAGATTTGATTACTATGATATAGTGTCATTTGAATTAATTGTTGCTATGAGGCAAGGTGATCCACTCAACAAATGGGCATAGACTACACAGAAGTAGACGAGTACATATACATTATGCAACATTTGAAAAGATCACTCTATGGACTAAAGCAGTCTCCTAGATATTGGTACAAACGTATGATACATTTGTGACGACAAAAGGATTCCTAAGAAGCTCATATGTTGATCAGTCTTTGAGTTTGACATGAAGGATCTAGGATCAGCAAATAGTATCTTGGGAATATAGATCAAAACAGATAGACAAAAAACGACCTTATATATCTCTTAATCTGCCTATGTAAAGAGGCTGATGAGAAAGTTCAACCTGACAGATTCAAAATTGTAATATTTTGAACATATTTTTTTTTAAAATGAAAAACAGAAAAAAGAAATAGTTACCGAATACATTTCTGTCTCTTTTTTCGTTCAAAAACAAGAAATAAGAAACATATCAACTTTTAAAAAAACATAAATAAGAAACAAGAAAGAGAAATAAGAAACAAGAAATAGAAACGAGGAAGGTTACCAACGGGTCTAAATGATCATAATTTTCTTGTATAGCGATTCTAAATTATGATGGCTATGGATTGGAAATCGATATAGATGACAATCTATGATCTCCATCAAAGTACATCTTGAATAGTAATAGATCAAATTATAAGATAATAATCCCTGATTTCATCCATTGGAAGCAGCAAGATTGCTTACTCACCTCATGGAAAAAAAAAGGTACAATGAAACATTCATTTCAATTATCAAACCTACAACAATTAGAATTAGTATTAAAATATAACTTGATTTAATATTAAACTAATTAATTATCATTCTATGAACATATGTTCAGTAGCTTGAACAATCATAAAAAGAAAACAATATAAAAATTAGAATACGAAAAAGCTTGAAACTGAAAATTAATAACTAACTTGAAACGAAAATAACTAAGATCCAAAAGTTGAGTGATGAATACAGAACGCAAAATCACTCTTTTTTAAGAAAGAACCTCCAAACGTGAAATAGAGAGAGAGAGAGAGAGATATGAAATAAAAAAATCCTTAAAAAATTGCATTTCAAAGTCAACAATCCTATTTCCAGAGAGGACACATTTCATGCATCTTAAATATATATTACACAGGAGCTGTTTTATTGTATTACTATATTATGCAAATACAATCATGCATCTTATTGTCACAAATAATAAAATAAAGAAAATAAAATAATGTCATATAGTTTATTTTTTGGGCTCTCGGATATATAGCAGAATCAGACCCAAAAACTTGTTTGCAAGTATTGCAATCGCGTAAAGCCTCAATTCGCGCATATAATATGACAAAATAATTGTCATTAGTTTCGCTTGATGATTTGTGGATGCAGATTTCAATGGAGATCTCAATCAAAGGAGGTTTATGATGGGATACATTTTCACATTGGGAGGGAAATGCAGTGAATTGAATAGCTTCATTGCTGCATGTAGTGGTATTGTCGCAAAATTTATTGCTCTGGTCGATGCAAGGAGGCTATTTGGCTGAAGGGGATCGTTTTGATGTTAATCAAGATTGTGTCAAAAAGAAATGTAACAACCAAAGTGCAATATATATTGTACAAAGAATCAGCAATTTCTTGGAATTGGATCCCAAAAAAGTAATTTAGGGGACCAAAATCCTTTAATAGAAAGGTACTACTCTTCAAATGATCAATGAACTGCTGAATAAGGTGTGAATTATTTCCTGTGATAATCACATTATCAACATAAACAAGAACAATCACAATTAAACCATTATTGATGCGAAAAAACATGGACATATCAGATTTGAACTGAGTAAACTGCTATTCAAATAGAGTATGGGAGAGCTTTTCATACCATGCTCGAGGTGCTTGCTTGCTTGAGGCCATAAAGAGCCTTGTGAAGTTGACAAACATGAAGGGGAAAGTGAGGATCTTTAAAGCCAGGTGGCTGGTGCATGGAAACAAGTTCTTTACGGGTTCCATTGAGAAGATCATTATCGATATCTAGTTGTCATAGTTCGCCATCAAATGTAATAGCCAATGTAAGAATACCATGAATGGTGGAAGACTCGTGGTATTTGAGTGAAACCTTTGGTGACTAACCAAGCTTTATGTCTATTAACATTGCCAGAAGAATCACATTTGAGTTTGAACACCCATTTGCAGCCAATTAAATTCACATTAGATGGAGGAGCCAAAGTCTAGGTTCGATTCTTATTTAAGTCATGAATTTCATCTGCGATGGTAGTTAAACTGGAACAATATGTGCTTGAGAGAACTTGGTAGGTTCACATTGAGACCAATCAATCTGAGTAGTCTTATCAGCAGGAGAGTGAACATGAAATTAGGTTTACTAATATTAAACGTGCCCCAAGTTGTCATAGCATGTGTGTTTTAAGAGTTTAAGGGGACAATGGAAGAGAGGTCCTCTAAAGCAAAAGATGAAGGAAGGGAGGGGATGTCAATAGAAGGAGGAAATAGAAACAGTGCTCCATCAAAACAATGAGAAATCTCCTAACCTTATTGATATATCTACATTACCTAATATAAGTGACCAGTTATACATTGACCTTCCTTGTTCAAATACAGGAGTTGAAGAGGTGCATCCTAGAGAAATCATCACATCAACACAACCAGATTTCTCAACTCAAAACATATTAAACAGTGGCCAAGACACTCAATATACTCACTCTATGATCACAAGAAGAAAGCTTGCTGCCAACCCAGACCTTGATCCTCTCCTCTACCAAAATACCAAATCCTCTAATTCCTCAAGGCAACAACACTCTCTCCTCACAATACACCAACCAACTGAACCAAAATCCTTCAAAGTGGCTCTAAAATTTCCCCATTGGAAAGCCGCCATGGAAGATGAAATGCAAGCTCTCATAACAAATGCTACATGGAAACTAGTACCAAGACCCTCTAATGTCAACATTATTGGATCTAAATGGATTTTCAAAACCAAACTTAAAGAAGATGGAACCCTTGAAAGACATAAGGCACGATTGGTAGCTCAAGGATATTCACAAGTTTTAGGATTGGACTATGAGGAAACTTTTAGTCCTGTCATCAAACCGACAACCATCCGTATTGTACTCTCTCTCGCTGTGACTTGTGATTGGACTTTGAAGCAATTAGACGTCAAAAATGCTTTTCTTCATGGCCATATCAAAGAGGATGTTTACATGGCGCAACCACCGGGGTTTCAAGATCCACATTTTCCAAACCACGTGTGTAAACTTCAACGATCCCTCTATGGACTGAAACAAGCTCCGAGGGCCTGGTTTGATAGGCTTTCTCTTTTTCTCCTTCACTTAGGATTCAATTCATGTCGATCAGATGCATCATTATTTATCTTTAAACAAGATTCAATACTTATATTAATGCTTATCTATGTAGATGACATTATCTTAACAGGGAATGACTCAACTGCAATTCAAACTCTCATTTCTAAGCTAAGCAATGAATTTGCTCTAAAGGACTTAGGAGCTCTTCACTATTTCCTTGGGATAGAAGTTCATCGACATGCCTCTGGAATCATGTTGTCACAAGGAAAATATGCTAAAGATATATTGCAAAAAGCACACATGACAGAAGCTGCCAACATTAGCACTCCCATGACTAGCTCAATTGGAGATAATCCTTCATATCAGGACTTGGTAGATGCTACTGAATATCGTAGCATTGTGGGCTCTTTACAGTACTTAACGCTTACTCGTCCTGATATAGTGTATGCAGTAAATAAAGTTTGTCAACACCTCCAACAGCCGACAATTCAGGATATGAAATCCGTCAAAAGGATACTTAGATATATTAAAGGCACCACCAACTATGGCATTTCTTTTTATAAAAATAGCTCTCTAAATCTTTATGCATTTTGTGATGCAGATTGGGGTGGTTGTCCGCTCACTATAAGAAGTACAACTGGATATTGTATCTTCATTGGCTCAAATTGCATTGCTTGGTCATCAAAAAAACAGCCCACAGTTGCTCGGTCAAGCTCCGAGGCTGAATACCGGTCGATGGCATCTACAGCAGCAGAACTTACATGGATTACCTTTATTTTGAAAGATATCGGAATCAAACTCCTTAAACCACCCGAACTTTTCTGTGACAACTTGAGTGCTCTTCATATGTCTGTAAACCCCGTCTTCCATGCGAGAACTAAACACATTGAAATGGATTATCATTTCGTTCGAGAAAAAGTAGCGCTCGGGACCCTTGTCACTAAGTATGTTCCATCCCATCTTCAAATCGCTGATATCTTCACCAAACCTCTTGGGAAACAACCATTTAAACAATTACGTGGCAAACTCGGTGTTCGTAATTCTCTCACATCAGTTTGAGGGAGGATGAAAAACACAAATATATTCAGCCACAAATATCAAGCTCCTCATCTTGAGAAAATTCATCAATTATCCAGGTTGTGTACAAGCTGTCTTTCATCACCAACGGTCATTTCTTGGGACATTAAATAAGGAGATGCATTCTCTCTTTGCTTTCCTTATTACTAAGAAGACAACTCATTCACACTGGCATTACAGCTCTCCAACGGTCATCAGCTTACATCAAGGAATACTTGCCTTGTTTATTAACCAATCATCGTTCATAATTATCTTTGATTACTCTTTTGTGCTTAGTATATTAATGTGTTGTATTTGATCAATTGATAATTTGAATGAAATAGAAAAAGGCCTGTCATCTTTTATCAAATTTTTCAGTCTTCATCTAAACCAGCAGGGATATTATCAGAATATTTCTTCATTAAGGTTAGATATTCAGCCATTTTCATGGTTCATTTCCGAGTTTGTTGTAGCATCATTTGGTTGTAATCTTCCTTAAGACCTTCAATAGCTCATCCCAGACTCGCTTAGAATTTTCACATCCAATGACTTGTAAAGCAACTTCCAAAGTCATAGAGCTGTATAATCAGCCTACTAGGAAATGATCAGTATACACCCATATATCAAACTCGAGATTTGGACTGCCTAGATCATCTGGATCTTCATCATTTTCAGGTAGTATGACCAAAGTCTAATGTAGACAAGGAGTTTCTCCAGTTAAATGGCCATTCATCTTCATCATTTTCAGGTAGTATGACAACACCTGGTTTGAGTTAAGGAAAAAGAGCCAGGTGGACAAGGAATTTCGTACATGGTTCCTCTGATAACAAGTTGAAGTTTATACAGCTCAAGGAAGAGCTTTACAACAGATTGTGAAGAACAGTTGTTCAACAACTGATAAGGAAGAAAGCCATAAAATAAGGAGAACCAATAAGTGATTGGTTGAAAATCTGGAAACCAAAATTGTATTTTTCACATAACTTTCTCTGAGCTATTGAATATAGATGTTTTTTTAAAGAGAGAATATAGAGATTTTAAATAATAGAAAAATGGTATTAAAAAAAATCTTATTTTGAATTAATTATGAAAATGTCACTGAAGTATATTAAAATTGGTTACAACGTTTGATCCAAAAGTGGGAAAGTGAAACTTGGACATATAATGACTCGATGGTCAACAAGAACACAAAATTTTACTCTATAAGAAAACATAACAAAAAATGGCCTAAATACCCCTATTGTAAGGGCAGGTCGTTACAGAATACCTTCCTTTCATAGGAAGCTTTTCCCTAACTTTGAGGGCTGACAAGACAACATTTTCTCCTTCTTTCTTGGATCATCAGCCATTAAATGAGCTGGCACAGGGTTGACTGTTCCTTTGACTGAGTTGTGACTTCTTTTCCGTTTGCTGCAACATGAACAATTCTAAACTTGTCTTAAGTTGAGTGCTTCAAGATTAATTCCTCCCTGATCAGATTCAAGAGAGGAAATAAGATTCAAATTTATTATAATTGGCCAAATGATATTGTAACTAAACTAATTAATTTAAAAACTATCGTTAGATACTACTTAAACTAAATGGGTAAAATACCATTTTGGTCCCTACACTTTCAACCAAGCTTTATTTTCGTCTCTGTAGTGTCAAAGGTGACAATTTTGGTCCACCGACTTTCGAAAACCTATCTGTCATTCTGTTAAGTTTTTTTTTTGTTAGTTGACCGTCAGATGCTGATGTGGCATTATTGATGACGTAGAAGTTTGACATGACAAATACTAAGTAGACGTCATCCATCAGCATCTGAAGAAAGGACTAAAAAGTCGGAGGACAAAAACATCACTTTTGAAAGTCCAGGTATGAAAATGAAACTCCGATGAAAGTTTAGGGACCAAAATGATTATTTACTCCCCAAAAGCTAAGGTATTATACACTTTCTGTTAGGGTATAATATAACTCTATTTTGTAGAGTTATCACTCTTCTTCCACATATACAAAAGCTTGAACAATTTTCTCAAATATAGTTCTTTGAAAGGTGTAGAATATATTCTATTTTGATGCCTTATCTAGTCTAGGAAGCACGACACGGACATGGACATGGATACGGACATGGGGATACGTCATTTTCCAAAAAAGTAGGATACGGATACGTCAAGGACACATTAATTTTTTTTAATATATATATATATATAATGCAAATTTAGTTGTTGAAAATAAGGAAAACATGTAGAGGATTCCTTCTCGTTTTCTTCACTTCTCCTCCAATGGAAGTTAGGGTTTTTTAGGTGTATTGCCTCTCTTCGTTGCCGTATGGGAATGAAAGGGCTGGTCTACTTTTCCTTTTTTTTCAAATAGAATTCGTTTTAGGGTTAGTTTTTTTTTTTTTTTTTTTAAAAAAAAACTAAGTATTTGGTCATTGTTTACTTCCAGCCGTGTCCAAGCAGTATCCAGCCGTGTCCAAAAGTCTGATTTGAAAAAAATTGGGGGGACACGTATTTTGCAGTATCCGACACGTGTCCAAGGTGTGTCCTGACGAATCCGTGTCCGATACGGATTCTTCATGAAAATAGAGGTGTCCGTGCTTCCTAGTAACTAGTTCTAGTCTTTCAAAACCGTATAGTAGTTGATGAAATGCCACTGAATAAGGAGTTTCATTCATAATCATGCAAGTCTTTCAAGTTAAGAAGTTTTACGTACCATATAATTCCATCTCTTTCGACCTGATAATTCTATCCCTGTAAAACAATATATAATTTACTGACATTAATTACAAGCTAATCTTATAGGATGATGAATAATTAAGAAATAAATAAATATTATCTCAAAAGAAATATACAATATTGATTATATGATCGAATAAAGTAATAAATGAATGAAAGATGTTGCATAAATTATATGGTGATAAATACCTAACTAAAACTGACCTCAGCATTTGACGTTTCTTGCTTCATAAAAAACTGCATCCATGGAATCAACTACATACAAAGCGTTGGAGTTGCTGTGGAAGGTCTCTCGCTAAGGAGGGTGGAAAAAGGGTTTTAAGTTTTGGACACCCAGTAACCTCCACATTATATAGATCTTGAAATTGATACATCCCATATGGATCATTGCTCCAAACATGTTTCAAGCTCGGTAAGTAACATAGAAGTAACATTTTTAAGCTGATGGATACGATCTCATGATCTTCTTCCGACTCGATCTTTTGACGAATTTCAAAGACTTCTTCTATTGAATCACAATTTTGTATATGTAAATTGTTCTCTTGAATAAACTTGAATTGCTTTTGCTTGATTGCTTGATGCTTACAAATGAGGAAAATACTTCTATTTATACTACTACATGATTCATCTAAATTAAATGTGTGAACATGTATACATCCATACATGTATCTAATTAAATAACCATTCATGAATCTAAGAATTCATGAATCAACTTAATTAACCTTCAATGAACCTACCAATTCATGTATCTAGAAATGTACCCAATTAAAGCTTAATGTATCTAGCTTATATATAAATTCTAACATCCCCCTTTAAGCTAGAGTTGCATGACTCCAAGTTTCTCTTTCATCTTCACGAACAAGTCAGTCTTCAATGCTTTTGTAAAAATATCTGCAACTTGATCTTGAGTCTTGCAATACTTGATAACAACCTCTCCATCTTTGATCAAGTCCCTAATAAAATGATACTTGATCTTTATGTGCTTACTCCTTCCATGAAAAACAGCATTCTTCGAAAGAGCGATTGATGAGCTATTGTCACAGAACATCACAGTTCCTTTTTCTTGAGGGCACTTTAACTCTTCTAGCACTCTTCTCAGCCAAAGTGCTTGACAACTAGCTCTAGACAAAGAAATGTATTCTGCTCCTGTTGTTGATAAGGCTACAACTTCTTGCTTCTTTGATGCCCATGAATCTGCACCACATATCCAGAAGTGCTTTTATAATCGTCAACATTTCCTCCCCAATTGCTGTCACTATAACCAATCAGAACATTATCCATATTCTTCTCATAGTGAATTCCATGATCAATCGTTCCAAGTATATATATCGAAGAACTCTCTTTCCAGCTTCCCAATGACTCCTCTTTGGTGATGCCATAAATCTGCTCAAAAAGCTAACAGAAAACATCAAATCTGGTCTAGTTGTAGTTAAATACATCAAACTACCAACAAGACTTCTGTAAACAGTAACATCAAAATCTTCACTTTTATCATGTTTGCTCAATTTGAGACCAACTTCCATAGGAGTATTGCAAGGAGAAGCATTCTCCATTTTGAACTTAACTATCAAGTCTTTTGCATACTTCCTTTGGGAAATGTTAATTCCATGATCGCCTTGCTTAACTTCAATGCCAAGGAAGTAATGAAGTAAGCCCATATCAGTCATCTCAAATTCCCTTTTCATGCTTTCTTTGAACTCTTCAATCATCATGGTTGAAATACCAGTGAAGATTAAATCATCAACATATAAGCAAACAAGTAAGAAATTACCAATGTTGTCTTCTTTGGTGTAGAGAGCATGTTCATATGGACATCTTTTGAAACCATTCTTCAGGAAGAAATTGTCAATACGTACTGCATCAAGCTCTTGGAGCTTGCTTAAGTCCATACAATGCTTTCTTCAATCTACACACTTTATTTTCTTCTTTGATTTGGACATAACCTGGGGGTTGCTCTACATAAATTTCTTCCTCCAAGTATCCATTTAGAAAAGCTGACTTCACATCCATTTGGTTTACTTTCCAACCATTCTGTGCAGCAAGAGCTAGAATCAAACGAACAGATTCTAAGCGTGTCACAAGTGCAAAAATGTCTTTATAATCCACACCATATTTTTGCTTATACCCTTTCACAACAAGTCTTGCCTTGTATTTCTCGACTTCACCATTTGACTTCAGCTTTGTTCTGTAAACCCATTTAACACCAAGGGCTTTTCTATTCTCAGGTAGATTCACCAACTCCCATGTTTCATTTTTCTTTATTGCATCAATCTCTTGATCCATCGCGAATTTCCATTTCTTATCTTGAATTGCCTCTTCAAAAGTCACTGGATCAACATCTGCAAATAAGGCAAAATCAACAAGATTATCAGAAGCATTATAGATCTCTTGGATAGTTCTTGTCTTTCTAGGAGGAGTTTATTCATCACTCGAGGAAGATGAAGATGAAGTACTAGCTGGCTGAGACTCTTCATGCTCTAAATCTTGAGTCTGTTCATTGCCATTTATTTCAACAAGAAATGGACTTTGATCTTCACTTGCTACATCCCATTTCCAAAATTCGCTTCATTGAATTTGACATCTCGACTTGTAATAATTTTCTTGGTTACGAGGATTGTATAACCGATAAGCCTTGGAGTTCTCACTTGTATCCAACAAAAATACACTTTTCTCGCTTTATCATCTAGCTTTCCTCTTTTTTCATCCTGGAATGTGAGAATAAGCGAGACAACAAAAAATTCTCGGATGACTAACAGTTGGCTTGAGTCCGCTCCATGCTTCTTGAGGAGTAATACCTTGAACACTTTTGGTTGAAGCCTGATTCAAGAGATAAACAAAGACACATCACTGGCATCTCCCCAAAATTCATTTGGAAGTTTCTTGGCCTTCAACATACTTCTAGCTGACTCCATTATTGTTCCATTCTGTTGAGGAGTTCTTGGAACAGTCTTCTGATGTTTGATTCCATTCTCTTTCAAGAAATTTTCAAATGCAATATATTCTCCTCCACGATCAGAACGCAACATTTTCAACTTCAAGCCACTTTGATTTTCAACCATTACTTTGAATGTTTTGAAACACTCAAAAGTAGAACTCTTTTCCTTCAGCAGATAAATCCACGTCTTTCGACTGTAGTCATCAATAAAAGTGAGAAAATAACGATTACCTCCAAGTGTTGTTGTTCGCATGGGTCCACACAAATCTGTATGAACAAGCTCGAGAGGTTTCGATGCTCTCCAAGAAATTTCGAATGGAAATGGATATCGATGATGTTTTCCCAAAATACAAGCTTCACAAACTCCATCTTCCCTTTTAATATTTGTCATTCCTCTTACCATATGTTGTTGACACATGTGAGATAAAGAGTCAAAATTCAAATGTCCGTATCGATAATGCCATAGCCACGAAGTGTCTTTCACCACAGTCTCAAAACAAAGAATCTTCTCATAAACCATATTTAATGGAAACATCTTGTTGCTAGTCATATGTACCTTTGTTATGAGACCTCCAGTTTGTTTCGATCTTGCATATATTATCCTTGAAGACAACATCATGCCCTTTCTGAAGAAGTTGCCCAACACTTAAAAGATTGTGTTTGAGGCCCTAACATAATACACATCGGTAATTCTTTTTGTTCCTTTCTTCGTCTTGACAAGAATATCTCCTTTCCCTTTGACGCCGAGCTTCTTGTTATCACCAGTCTTCACTTCATTGTGAAACGATTCATCCATAGTTACAAAGATATTCTTTATTCCAGTCATGTGGTTACGCAACCACTATCAAGATACCAAATACCTTCAGGACTTGTCTCTTGCACATTCAAGGCGAGGAAAATAAGATCATTTTCATTATTCTGACGCTTCATGCATTAAACTGTTCTCGGGGGGATTAGAATTATCCTTCTTGGACCAGGAATCGCTTGAAAATGTCCATAACGTCCACAATTAAAACATTGAATGTGAGAAAATTCTCCACGACCTCTTCCTCCGCTTCTTCCTCTATTTGAACTTCTCCTCTCCCCTCTATTTGAAGAATTCCAAAATCTTTTCTTTCAGATTCATTATTTTTTAAATCATTGGTCCTTCCATTTCCTCGACCGCCACGTCCACCTCTTCTTCCACCAGATCTCCCTCTAGAAGAAGTTTGCATCTAAAAAGCTTCTTCTGAAGGAGTAGAGTCAAATTGCTTCAATCTAAGCTCATGAGATTGGAGAGATCCCATTAAGCTATCAATAGAGAGTGTTGCAAGATCTTTGGACTCTTCAATTGCTACAACAATATGCTCAAATCTTCTAGTCATGCTTCTAAGGATCTTCTCAACAACTCTTTGATCTTCAATGGTTTCTCCGTTTGATCTTAGTCGATTAACAATTGAAAGAACACGATTGAAATATTCTTCAATTGTTTCAGCATCTTTCATTTTAATGGTATCAAATTTAGCACGAAGTGCTTGCAATCGTCCCATTTTCACCTTATCTTCTCCTTCATACATAGCATGCAAAGTATCCCATGCTTCCTTTGCGGTTGTGATTCTTGAAATTCTTTCAAAAATATTTTCATCTACCGCTTGGTAGATAAAAAACAATGCCTTCTTGTCTCTCTTTCTAACATCTTTCAACTCATTGAGTTGTTGTTGAGTAAGGGTTGCTTCATTCTCTACCTCCACATATCCTCTTTCAATGACATCCCAAAGATCTTGGGATCCATATAAAACTTTCATTAGTTGACTCCATCGACTATAATTCTTCCCATCAAAACGAGAAAGTTGAGGTTGCAACATATTGCCATTGGATGACATCTTTGAACCTTGCTCTGATACCACTTTATTGGAAGCGTTGAAAAAACTCACAAGCAAAATAACAATTACTCTAAACCTCACAAGTTTGAAGAAAAGAAAGTTATTCTCTTACAAAACTCAAGAACACACAAAAGAAGAAAATTGTTCTCTTGAATAAACTTGAATTGCTTTTGCTTGATTGCTTGATGCTTACAAATGAGGAAAATACTTCTATTTATACTACTACATGATTCATCTAAATTAAATGTGTGAACATGTATACATCCATACATGTATCTAATTAAATAACTATTCATGAATCAACTTAATTAACCTTCAATGAACCTACCAATTCATGTATCTAGAAATGTACCCAATTAAAGCTTAATGTATCTAGCTTATATATAAATTCTAACAATCAGCAGGTGGATCTAGGTCGTCCACTAAGTCCATAGGGGGTGGTGGAGGAGGATGATCATCAGTCTGATCGTCACCAATCCTCCACAGATCATGACGATCGTCTGAATGTGGTAAGTATAGTGTGAGAGATTCTATGGTATTCCAACGAGTTTGGGAGGCGGTTTTGAGAATTGGATGCTTCCCGTGGAGGTTGGCTGAAAGTTTAAAGTTTTCCTTTAAAAGTTTCTCCTTAGTTTTCATGGTTTATTGGGTTTCGAAGTCTCCGTGATTGGTCACTTGCCTATTGGAAATTCTGGGTCAGTTAAAAACAAGTTTGAAGCTTCGTTGATGCTTATCTTGATTTCTGTTTGTTTTTTTTTTTTGAAAATTCTGGAAATCATGCATTTGTTCGTTTTTATGGCTTATGGAGTTTTCTTTTAAGATTTTGAAAACTTATGGTAAGTTTTCAAGTTATTTAGTGCAAGGTAGCTCAACCTACCATTATTATCTTCTGGTTCTTCGTCTTTGTGGTGAAGCTTCAAGATAGGTAGGGTTCTCGTTTTTTAGTGTCGTTGACTTTGTTGGAGTTTTTGTAATTTTCTAGACGGTTTTTGTGTTTTTGGACGTCCAAAATAGTTGCAGAAACTTGTTTTTAAGAAATCTGCAACGGCCGCAAACGAGCACAGCGGCGTTAGGGTTTCGCATGAAAGAGACGACTCTAGCTGCTAGAGTTTGTGACATATGGGCTTGTTCCTTTGGGCATCACCTCTTTGGACTCTTCTGGGCTTTTCTTTCATAATAGGTCGGGTTGGCTACTTAGTGGGACGCGCAGATTTGTTGGAAGATGAGGTGTGACTAGCGACCGAACCATGTCTGCTGATCTGGGCTCTGTTTTCTGTTGCGTGGGCCTTCAATCATGGGCCATTTCTTTCAGCTTGCTTTAATTTCATTTAAATCTGGGGATGGGTTGGATTTGTAGGCTTCTTTAGATCACGTGAATCCTTTCTTGGAGCGGACTAGAGTGGGCTGAGCGGTTTGAAATGGGTTTTCTACCATTTTGGCCCGTTTATTACCTTTTTGGGATGGTTCGTTGTGGTGGTCTTTTCTAAAACAAGTTTAAAAACTTTCTTGGTCTGTTCAGTTCTTTCTAGACCGGTTGAGTGCATTGTGGACTGGTTTGGATCTTTTTTGAACCCGTTAATCATGGTTTTGGCCGGTTTTGGCTTGTTTGGACCAATTCTTTGTGTTTTATGTTGTGATGGGATTCCCTCTATTCCCTCATTGTGTTTTGGAAGTGTTGATCTTGGTCGTGTCATCTTCGCTCTTTCTGTATTGGAGAAGTAGAATTTTAAGTTTCAACGATTGAAGTCTTATGTTAGTGTTGCTCGCCTTTGTGGCTCAGTATAGGTCTTTCTTGCTTGTAGCTTGAGTTTTTCTTTCTTCGCTTTCTTGCTTGTTTCCTTTGTCTTTTTAGTTTTGTTTTGTTTTCATGGCTTGTTGCCTTTGTCTAGTTTTAGTTTTTTACTTTGGCTTGTGGCGTGTTGCCTCGTCTGTCATTTTTTCTAGCTGTGTTTTTGTACCGTCACCTCCGGCAGTGAGATTTTTTTTTACTTGCAATTTTGAACCCAAAAAAAAAAAAAGTGAAAACAATTAAACGCTAAACCCCTAACCCTAAAATCCCCAAACCCTAAATCCCTAAACTCTAAAATCCCAAAAAAATAATAATAATAATTTTACAAATTCTTGCATAACATAAATTGATTAACAACAACAATATTTTTAAATTAAATGCATACGAATTACCAACATATATTTACTCATGTATTTTAATTTTTTTAATTTTAAAAATTACAACATACAAATTTTTAAAAAAAAAAAACATAACATAATCAGTTTATACAAAAACAAAGAACACACAATTTTTATAAAGAAAAAAAACAAAAGAAGACATTAACATGTCAAAAAAAAAGTAACATACAAATTAAAAAAAAAGATGAATACCTTAGATTGTGGATGTAGATAGTATAAAAAACCTACAAAAAAATCACGAAAGAAACCAAAACCAACAAAGAAAATATCAAAAAATGAAAAGAAAAAAAAAGAAAGAAAGGTGAAGAGAAAAAAGAAAGAAAAAGAAAGAAGGAAAGAAAAGGGAGGTGTAGAGTCACCTCTAGCGGCAGAGAACAGTGGTGGAGCGGGGAGAAATAGTGAAGAACGATGGATGATGGGAGGAGGATGAAAGAAAGAAGAGAGAAACAGGAGAAAAAAGAAAGAAAGAAGAGAAGAAAAGGCCACTGGTTTTTTCAAGCGCATAGTATGACACGTATCATGAGTGGCCCTATACCCCACTATGATACATATATGCAAATTTAATTATAACAAGGACTAAAGGAAATGTTGTAGGCTAAGTACCTACTAAATAAATAGGCTAAGTACCTATACTTATAAATGAGAAATTGGGGATTTGGACTAGTATCCAATAGTTATCACATTTGGTGTGATTTCAATTTAGCTTACTTATATAAGTTGAAATTAATCTACTGAGCTAAAAACTCACGGTATTCGAATGCCCTGCAAATTTAAATTTTGCAGTTAACGATAACAATGTTTGGAATCGAGGCGCGTGACGAGGATGGTGCTACATGGAGGCCTTAGGACTTATTCATTTACACATTTTTCTTTCGGATATTTCATTATTGGTTATTTTCCAATTTATTTGGGATATTTCATATTTATTATTAAAGTCATTTATTTTATTTGTTTTTCATAAGACTTTTATCCTTTAAAAATGGCGCCACATTTAAATGTTTTGTTTTTTTTATCTTTTATTGGTTATTTAATAAAAAGGTTTCCGCATTTATTGATTTTACTCTGATTTATTTATAAATTGAAATTAGTTCCTTTAATATTTATTTATTTATTTTACATTGAGTCGGGTCGTCACATCTGTGCTCCTGGCAGAAACGAGCCGTGATGGCTGTAACCTATTTAAATGAATGAAAAGTTAAGTTAGATAAAAATTTATAAATAAAGAATACAATATATTATTTAACGACTTACTTGCCAGCCTCTAACCTCAGGCGAGGCCGCCCGCTGATGGAAAGCTCCTCAGGCTCAGTTGCCCTGATCCTCCTCCTGCTGATCAGGAGAATCTGTGAGGTGGATACCCTCAATATGGGGCTGATTCCCGGAGCTACTAGCCCCCTGTGTGTCGGATGGTGCTGGAGGATGTCTACGAGGAGGCATGACCTAAGATTTACAACTAATTAGAGAATGCATGATTATTTAATTAATCAAATTACTAATTATTTAATTAATCAAATTACTATTTATTTAATTAATCAAATTACATACTAATTATTTAATTAATCAAATTACATACTAATTACATACAATTTAATTGAAATTAAAAAATTACAAATTACATAACTTAATTAATATTACATAATTAGTAAGTTCGCAACAATTTCACAAATTTAACTAATTTCATAAAAATTACACAAAGCTTAAAACAAATAAACATAAAAAATAGAAGTTTACGAAACTTACACGGAATCGTTCCAAGGTAGGAGGGATTGAAATAGGGGAAAGGAATTTAGAGGAATGGGAAGAAATGGCAAGAAATCTAGTAGAGAGAAAAGAAGAAAACAGAAGAAGAAATGAAAGAAATGGCAGCCTCAGGTGGGTTTTATTCGTGAATTAACGATGGAATCCATCATTAATCACTTAATAATCCGTTGTGCGTGTTTTTTTAACGATGGAATCCATCGTTCACGCCATGAACATCGTCTTCTGTGTTCATATGGAGATGAACAACACGACGCATTGCATCGCTGATTTCATCGATACGTCGTAATCCGTCGTTAAAAGTCAACTTCAAATTCAGTCAATTTGACTATCGGGCGACGGAATGCCTCGGTTCGTACCGCCTAAATTTTCGCAAAATGTTTGAGATTCGCATGTAATTAATTGCTTTTCACGATGGAATCCGTCGTTGACGAATATGAAAAGTTACATAAAATCTATCCGTTATATGATCTTAACGATGCATTTCATCGTTAAGATCCATAATAACACTTAGTAAAATTTTCCCCACTTTTCTTTTTGATCTTAACAATGCATTTCATCGTTAAGATCCACAATAATATTGAGTAAAATTTTCCCCACTTTTCTTTTTGATCTTAATGATGCATTTCATCTTTAATATCCATAATAATACTTAGTAAAATTTTCCCCACTTTTCTATTTGATCTTAACGATTCATTTCATCGTTAATATCCTTAATAATACTTAGAAAATTTTCCCCACTTTTCTTTTTGATCTTAACGATGCATTTCATCGTTAATATTCATAATAATACTTAGTAAAATTTTCCCCACTTTTCTTTTTGATCTTAACGATGCATTTCATCGTTAATATCCATAATAATACTTAGAAAATTTTCCCCACTTTTCTTTTTGATCTTAACGATGCTATACGTCGTTAGTAACGATCCTTTACGTCGTTACATTTTGTTTTTTTTAACATTCAATTATTTTCACTTGTTACAAATAAACACTTCAATCATCGTCCTCAGAATCATTCATCCTTTTTGAATCAATGCTATCTTCTTCAGTATCTTCTTCGTTTGTTTCATCTGGAGAAGTATCTTTGTCGTTTTCAGGTGGAACATACACATTAATTTCATCAACAACTCTCTCGGTTGCATCATTCAAAGGACGCGTAGTGTCAGAATTAATACGTTCATCGATTTTCCGATTTTCCACTTCATTCTCCTTGAATGCAACATAATGCTCACTATCTTTATCGGGAGACCGTCATCTATTATCATCGGTCTTACTTTACGACAACTAACCAATCGAGATAGATCTCGACGATGACCGGGATAATTTAAATAATATACCTGAATTGCTTGTTGTGCCAAAACAAAATGATCTTGGGTCCGCATGTGTTTTGACCGATTCACCTCAACAATTTTAAGATTTGTATGATTGCGAATTCAACCTCGTCGCGTTGTTTCAAACCACGTGCGCTTAAAAAACGATTGTACGTTTAAGACTCGGTCCTGCAAATTGAAGCTCAATATAATCTCATCAATGATTCCGTAGAAATCTTCCGCATTGTTCCGAACACTTGACCCTTTATACATACGCCACTGTTGTTTGTTGCTCGGTTCACTGAATGAGCTTTGGTTTGAAATCTGTAACCTTGAATGAGATAACCTGTGTAAGATCTTGCAATTCTTGATGAACCTTTTGCGAGCCATATTATGCGTTGATCAGATACCGGTATTGTTGGAGAATCAACATAATTGTAAAACCAGGAACGAAAATGTTTATCGATTATGTTCCCTTCTTCTGATTTAGTAATACCGGGGTCCGATGGTCGTACACATAAACTCAAATAATCTACAGAAAATGTATTATTAATGAAATTCTAAACAAAATGTTAAATAATTAGAAAGTTAATGATTTAGGAAAACGTACTCAATATATGGCTCCACTTCCACACAATTGCATAATAAATATGTCTGGAATACATGGTACTCCTCATCACTTAAGTTTCTCCGCATAGATTTGCCCAAACCTTTCCCTAGTATAGTAAACATGTCCAAGTCGTTAATGTCTACCCCCTCTGGAAGATTATCAATCATGTTACGATTCACCAGACGAAACTGGTTGGCGATATGTTGATCAAAGTAATATGAACAGAAAGTAGTTGTCTCATGCACCAGGTACGCATTACAAATCGATCCTTCCACTCTTGATCTATTTCCAACACTTTTCTTCAATCTATGCAAATATCTGAGATTATCGCAGTATAAAAAACATAATTAACATCATATAATATATATTTTAAATATAATAAAAGGTAATTAAATATTATATTTTACCTCTCAAACGAATACATCCATCTGTATTGACCTGGACCTCCAAGTAGTGCCTCATACCAGGTAGATGAACAGGAAGATGCTCGATCGAATCGAAAAATCCCGGTGAAAATATTCGCTCCAGTTTGCATAATATAACTGGAATCTCTCGGTTAAATGATTCAATTGTCTCTTTTGTTAAATCTGCACATGTCAAATCTCTAAAGAAAACACTTAACTGCGTTAACGTTTCCCAATGTTTTTGTTCGAGGAATGGTCTGAATCCAACGGGCATCAATCGTTGCATGAAAACGTGACAATCATGACTTTTCATTCCAAAAACAGTATGACTCTGCACGTTAATGCATCTCGAGAGATTAGAAACGTAACCATCAGGGAACTTAATCGATCTCATCCATTCAAATAGTAATTTCTTCTCTTCTGTATTTAACATGTATTTGGCCTTCGCGTAGTGTCCATCTGCATCTGGCTCTAACTCAGGTCGGCGACATATTTCTTGGATGTCATACCGTGCCTTCAGGTTATCTTTTGTCTTATTTGGCACGTTTAAAATTGTATTGAAGACATTGTCAAACACATTCTTTTCGATGTGCATGACAACCAAGTTGCATCTGATTAGTAAGTCACCCCAATACGGTACATCCCAAAATATACTTTTTTTCTTCCATCCACTGTTTTTACCAGTAGCCTTGTTTGCAACCTCAAGACCTATCTCGGTAATTTTTTTCATACCTATACAATCCAACCCGTGTAATATTTCAATTCCACTGAAAATTCGGGGTGGACCTTGGATGCGTGCATTACGACCCTTATACCAATCTGACTTATTTGAACGAAACGAATGATCACTCGGTAAAAATCTTCTGTGACAATCGAACCAACACGTTTTCCGTCCATGTCTCAATGAGAATGCTCCAGTGTCAATCATGCAATGAGGACAAGCTAACTTTTCGGATGTGCTCCAACCTACGGTAAGTTTAAATTAATTATCCACTATTATATAGTTATGCATAAATTACTTAAATATAAAAAAAAAAAATTAATAAACTATCGTAATTACCAGATAACATCGAATACGCCGGAAAGTTACTGATCGTCCAAATTACTGCGGCTCTCATATAGAAATTTTGTTTTCTCGATACGTCATACGTCAACGCTCCGTTATTCCATAAATTATTCAGCTCAGTAATAAGAGGTTGGAGGTAGATATCTAACCTTTGCTTTGGACTCTTTGGACCCGGTACAATAACCGTTAAGAATATAACAGGATCTTTCATACACATCGATGGAGGAAGATTATACGGTGTCAACATAACAGGTCATACAGAATATTGTGCACCAGAAGCGCCAAATGAGTTAAAACCGTCAGTACATAACCTCAATCTCACATTTCTAACCTCTTTTGCAAATTCTGGATGACAATTATCCAAATGTTTCCACGCATCAGAATCAGATGGATGTTTCATATGATCATCCTCTTATAAATGCTCGTAATGTCATCTCATATGAGAAGCCGTGACTTCTGATGCATACAATCGTTGAAGACGAGGAGTGATCGGTAAATAAAACATACATGTATGTGGAATGAGAGTGCATTTACCTTGTTTATATCTCGTGTGGAAACATAATTTACAATTATGAAGACTCGAATCTCTATCACCTCAGAATATCATGCATCCGTTCTGGCAACAATCAATTCTCTCAACAGGAAACTCGAGACCTTCCACTAATTTTTTCGTGTCGTATAAACTTTCTGGTAGCGTGTTGTTATCAAGGCCGCAACGATGAAACCATTGTGCAATAGAATTAAAACCCCTCTTCGGGATATGATACGGCGCTTTTATATAAAGAAGCTCTGTAGCTGCAGCCAGTTGACTGAAATCACAACCCGGGTACAATGGCATACTAGCTGATTCGAGCATATGATACATTCGTTGTGCTTCTGGATTCATTTCTTCCTCCTCCGCTAGAATAGTTTGATTATCATCTTGAGTATGATTAAACGTACCTTCGTATATCATAAGTCGTATTTGTCCATACTTTTGGTGTCTTTCTTCACAATTTTCTTCCACATTCGAGCTACTTCCTTGGTTAAACAAGGCTCGCTCCAACGCTGCATTATATTGATCGTCAGATTCCACTTGATAAACTCATTTGTAATAATTCTCCACAAATCCACGACTATACAGGTGTTTCTTCACATCAAATGAAGAAAATAACTTCTTATTTTTATTTTTTCTGCACGGACATCGTATCATTTTACAATTCTTATCATAATCAACAGTACTTTCACAAAACTCCACGAATTCTTCCACCCATACTACGAACTGATCGTTCAAATAGCCTTCTAATAGACGATCATACATCCATTCACGTATTTTTTTGGATATTATAACAAACAAAATCGGAAAAAAATTTACAAACCGGGTGTTTTTGATGATAAATAAATATGATAGCCAAAGACCTCAATTTATACACTGAAGTTAGCGACGAAATGCGTCGTTCGTTTGGCGGGACCATTTCCCGCCATATTTTGAGCGATGGTTTCCATCGTCCCGTTTCGCAGGAAAATTTGCGCCATTTTTAACGATGGATTACATCGTCCACTTTTTGGCGGGAATAAATGGCGCCAATACTAGCGACGAAATGGCTCGCCCGAGGCACGTTTTTTCATCATGCCTAAAATCTGAGGTCATTTAGACTATGCAATCCATCGCCGAAAGTCAACTCTTTCAATGAGCGATGTTTTACGTCGTTATTTAACAAGGCACAACATTCTGTCGTTAACGATGCGTCGCTAAACTGCCATTTTCTTGTAGTGTCTCCCTATAATCGCAGTGTAATGTTCATAAGTTTTCTCATCCTGCCATTCATTCAACCTCTTAGCATAGCTTCATGTACACATTTGATCATCCTTTGACCCGATATAAATCGAAACATCACGAACTATGTCATGCATTTTCACACACGGTTGCCCATCTCGTGCTTCAGATTTTTTAAGCAAACAAGAAGATTCAAGATCATTAACAATGGTTAAAATAGTATCTCTCGTTCCCCCCAAAGTATTGACACCTGGTAGAAACTTCAAACCCATAGTGTTGGAGAGATGATTTACTAAATTAACGGAATTTTGTTCAGTAAACTAATTAACATTTAATTACAGTTCTATTAACATCATGCAATTTGTGATAAAAACATGTAGATTCATGATTTAAATTTTCGAAAAATAAAAAACTATAAAACTTACATTGAGTAATATATGGAGAATCGGTTGGAGGTTTCTTTACAGCATCAAATCCTCAGCAACACCGGATCTTCTACCCTATATCCTGATCGATCAAACGAAACCTGATTGTGGGATCGAACTTAAGATGAAATTGGAAAGAAGAAAAAAATATTTTTCTTCCCAATGGACTAGGGAAAATCGGCCAAGGGGGGAGGGAGAAGGAAGAGAGAATTCCGAATTTCTAAGGAATTTTAATTGTATGATTTATGAATGACCCAAGCCTCCGATTTATAGGAAAATAGGAATCCTAATCACATTAGGATTAATCCATGGAGATAAATACAAAAAGAAAAAAGAATTATCTCTTTCCTTTATCTTGGTATTTGTAAAATGCCATAGATAAATAAGAGAATATTTTCTTTTCGTTATTTTATTTATCTTGGGTAAATAAATCTATATAATTATTATAGGATATAATTCAAACAAGTATCTCCTACAAATTTACTCATATGGCCGAAATTCACATATATAATTAATAAATAATTCTAATTTATTTAATTAATTATTTTGGGCCAATTTCAATTGGGTTCATTAATCCAATTGGGCTTGAAACTCTCTCTTAAATTAATAAGTCCATCTTAATTAATTTATTTATTAATTGCCATTTAAATAAAATAATTTATTTAAATAATTAATAATATTAATATTTTCTCCCGACTAAATATTATCAAATTATATTTAATTATTAATTTCCATTTAAATAATTTTCATTATTTAAATAATTAATAATAAATATTTTAATTATTAATTTCCATTAAATAAACTCATTATTTAATTAATAATTTTATTGATAATATTTTATTATTAATTAATTAATTTTAATTATTAATTTCCGTTCAAATAAAATTAATTATTTAAACAATTAATAATTGCCAATTAATTTCAAATTATTAATTACCATTTAAATATACTCAATATTTAAATAATTAATAATATTTCATTATTAATTTCCTGTTTAAATAAACTCATTATTTAAACAATTAATATTGTTTATATTAATTA
Source organism: Gynostemma pentaphyllum (assembly GCA_028015215.1). Classification (NCBI taxonomy): domain Eukaryota; kingdom Viridiplantae; phylum Streptophyta; class Magnoliopsida; order Cucurbitales; family Cucurbitaceae; genus Gynostemma; species Gynostemma pentaphyllum. Next base: position 46,648,479 of record CM051351.1, on the reverse strand, counting down.
CCGTTTAACTATACTCAATATTTAAACAATTAATATTGCCTATTTTAAGTAATCCACTTTACTTAAAAATTCTATTTCTTCTACTTGATTTCGTGACTACGATATTTGGGCTAGCATAGGGACCCGATGGACCTATAGATCATGGGCTTAATAATTAGTCAATTAAGTGATTAACTCATAATCAGTTAATTACTTATTATCTAACTATGAATAATTTCACTATAGATTCATAGCTGAACTCCTCTCACTATAGATGAGGTATTGTCCATTTAGTTTATCTTTATTTATATCTGTAACATATCCTTCACGTGGAACCCTCATAATTACAGGCAGATTAAATTTACCGTTTTACCCCTGTAATTACCGCTTTATCCTTGTGTTCCCGCTGATTCTCCAATGAACTTTATCTTTAGTCGAACTAGAGATAATGTACTTCTGTGATCAATAGAAGTCGTGACGTCACTTGTTCATGTCTCGAATCAGTACATCAAGGGAGTTTCCTAAAGTTCCTAAAATGTTTAAGTATCACACTGATACCGTTAATTTATAGGAAAGTTATGAATTCCATCTCATGAAAATGAGTTCCCAGCTACTTATCTAGCCATGTTCCCAAAACAGGAGTGTATTGAGTGTTCTTACATATCGCTCTCAACCATGTGAATCAAAGAACATAGCTCCATAAATAGGAGTTCGCATTTCACTCAAGATTGAGATCTATCACGGTTGATAAACTTAGTTTGATATTCGATCATTTCTCGTAAACGGTACTAATGAGAAATTTGATCGAACATCGTGGTCCTGTCTTATACAATCAACATTGCATATGATACTTCCATTTCATGTCTCCCACATGAATGATCAGGATTAGATCATTTGTCTATAAACAAAATGTGAAGCTATCAACAGTGTTACCAGGATAAGGTTCCCAAACGTTATCCATTTACTGTAGACACTTTTAAGTTACTCATCTCGACTTTAATCTTCTCGTATGACTCACATACTAAGTCGTGATTTCATAAGAGTAACTTAGGGTTTACTATTTGAATGTTTGATATTAATATATTTCCATATATTCCTAATATCGTCAATTGAATCAATCTAGATAATATAAAGAACTTATGTTTATTTATTTAATTTATTCGAAATAAATTATTATAATTAAATAATTACAAGTTCTAGGACACCATTCCTAACAAGTATATCTTGACAAATCACTTATATCAATTTCATAATCATGTGGAAACATGCTGCATAGTAAAAATAGTAATTGTGCTTCTCGACTTTTTAAATGACCATAACTCAATTTTAAAGAAGCATATACTTTGTTGCTAACTCCTTCAATACGAAAGTTTCCAGGATTTTTTAACCGTTCCAAGGCATTCCACCAAATAGGCAAAGGTTGTCCTTTCAATGTTTTTGCAACTATGACAAGAGCAAAGGGTAGCTTTGAACACTTGTTTGCTACCTCTTTTGCAATTTTCTCCAATTGGTTATTGGTCTCAATAGATTCATCCACCATATTCTTGAAAAGATTCCATGACTCCTCTTTAGTTAAATCTTCCACCATAAAATTATTCTCAATGCTCCTCTCATTGGATAATACCTGTTTAGATCTAGATGTGACAACTATCTTAATTCCTTTATAATTATTAGTCGAAGGAATTCCTACTACTTCAAAATCAAGACCATTCCATACATCATCGATTATAATAAGGATCTTCTCCTCCTTTAGTAGCCTATTTCGTAGCGATGATGCTCTTCCTTCTTTCATTTCTTCCTTGAATTCAAATCTTAGCATGTCGGCAAGTTGTCCTTGGATATGTTTTACATTTGAATTCTGATCGATGATTTCCATAATAACCGGCCCAAATAATTCCAATTTACTAACTTGACATGAAATTTCTTTGACCAACATTGTCTTGCCAATACCTCCCATGCCATGCACCCCAATCATGTTGATATTTGGATCTTCTAGTGCCTTCATAATTTTCTCCATGATTGGCATTCTTCATTTAAAAGTTTGATAACCTAGAACAGAGTCAATCCATAGGAGAGGTCCACGGTGAGAAACTTTATCAAGTTTTTCAAGTTCCGCCTGGATCATAGCTAGATCGTTTCTCGTTTTCTTTGCTTCCCTACTTGACCGATAATGTTGGACCAAGTTTAAACACGGACCCTTTAAACAATTTTTCCCGTTCTCCTCTTCAAAATTTTTTAGTAACCTGTAGAGATCTTCAGTGATCTTATCCACCTCAGACAATCGAATGCGAACATGAGTGTGTATATCTTCCATTCTATCATTAGCCTCATCAATCAAACGTTTCACACTACTTCTAACAAACTCGACATGTTTAACTTGTTCTTTGAGATCCTTGATGTTATCTTTGCAATGAACTCAATATCCCAACTGATGGAAGATTTCATCAATTGCATACTCGAAAGGTTTGGTTGCAATTGAACTAATGATTTCCATTCTTTTGTTCTGATTTGTTACTCACTTGAAATTAATTTCCTTTCAGTCTTCTGGAAGAAAAAGAAGAAAGCGATAATAAGTGACAACAATAAGATTTTTATAAACAGAACATTAGAAGAAAAAAAAATCCTTAATCTGAAAAGTAACAACAAACCTTAAACACAATAAAAGTATAGAGTGAAGAGTTTTGATTAGTGAATGATATGCAATTGAAAACTGATTAGGGATAAAGAAAGACACAACATTTTTATTTTTAATATTATCAAGTATATCATCACTATATAAGATAAGAAACTTTGATCATTTGATTATGGTATTCGAACATCAAAGGGGCTAACTGCCCTAGCTCTATTAATACTGAATATAAGATGACGTTGATACAAATTAGATAACATTCATACTCAGGATAATGTGGCTAAGGGTGTTGTTGGCAGATTCCTCAGCTGGTAAGGGAGTTAGTTACAAGCTACATTTCACACATTTTACGCATGAGAAATAGAAGAAGCCTTAGGAATTTCCTCTCGATGTTCACTGAATTGTCTTCTTCAAACTAGAGCTATCTGTTCATTCTATCCCAAGGAATTCGACTAGTTCAGAGGGAGTGAGAGTGAAGTATCGTGAGTTTCATTGTAATTTTTTGATTCTTGAGAAGGCTTAATTAATGGAAAGAGAACTCTTATTCCCTTGTGAACGTAGACTATATTTTTTGAACTACGTCCACTTGTTGTTCTTCCTCTTCATATTATTCTCTTAATCCTTTTAATTATTTTGTATTTAAGGTCTGGATTGAGTTTTTTGTTTAGTTCAATTCTTAGTAAACTGGTTGTTTGTGTTTGCGATAGCATTTTAGCTCAACAATTGGCATCAGAGTTGAAGGTCTAATAGAATTGAACTCATCATCGTTCAAACACTGAATTGATATCTGATCAGTGAAGAACCAAAAGTAATTTAGAAGTTGTCGGCATAAGTTGATGTTAAACGATATGATGGTCAATTCTCTTGGAATGAAAGACGAAAGCACTTATGGTTCATCAAAAAGGTTGTTGGGGTAATTCAAGATCAAAGAGAAATTCTAGCAACACTTTCTAAAGTTCAGTAAAATGAGTGGAATGAAATTTCTCACAATCTCATTACTTTGCCTCTGTCAGATAATGTTTTGCTATTAGTCAGTGAAGAAGATACACCTCTATGTTATTTTGTGAAGCCCAAATTTAATAGTCATTTGAAGCCCAATATATGTTTTGAGCCCAATACATAAAGTATTGTTAATTTGCATTTGTTGACTTTGCAAGTTCATCACGTGGGCTCAAGGAAAAAATGGGCATTGGCATTCTTTTTGCACCGTAAAGCGTGTCTAGCAAATAGGGCACAATTTTGTCAATTTGTTTTTTGGCCGACATTCATACAACAGTGGCGGTGGAGTTTTTTGCTCGGCTTAGTCTTTGTGAAAAAGCGGCGTCAGAGCCAAATTCGAGGGTGAAGAAAAATGAGTGTGTTTTATTTTCTTCGACTGATTGTGTGAGAGCAACAGTGAGGGTTTATCGGTGAGAGTTGTGTGAAATATTATATTGGATATTTCTCTTGTAACTCTGATTCATCATAATAAAATCTGCAGCGGTAGCAACTGGACGTAGCCCAACAATTAGGGTGAACCAATATAAACTTTGGTGTCGTTTTCTTTCCCTTTTATTTATTGTTTTTATTCCGCATTATCGTTCTTGTGTGTGAATTTTTAGGCGTCGCGAACCTAGTCAATTCCTAACAACTGGTATCAGAGCTCTGGTTATTGTTGAAGAACGATGTCTAATCGGGAAGAGAATTCGAATTTGGGAATTGCAAAATTTGACGGCAATGATTTTGTCTTCTGGAAGATGCAAATAGAGGATTATTTGTATAGCAAATCCCTAGAACTACCATTGGGACCGAAACCGGCTGAGATGAAAGATGATGAATGGAACAGGTTGGATAGGCGGGTAGTTGGCGTCATCCGTTTGACTTTGGAGAAGAGCGTGGCTCATTCGGTATAAAAGGAGACGACTACTATGGGCATAATGAAAGCTCTATCTGACATGTATGAAAAACCTTCTGCGAATAATAAGGTATATTTACTTACCAAATTATTCAACTTGCAAAAGACAGAAGATCAAACTGTTGGCTCACAGATTAATGAGTTGAGTATTCGATAGATCGGTTAGCCTCCATCAATATTAAATTTCCTGATGAGATTTATGCGGTGATTTTGCTTAAATCTTTGCCTGGATAGTTGGGATACAATGAAGACAACTATTTCTAACTCACTTGGTGATCATGAGTTGACTCTTTCAAAATTAAGAATGCGGCACTAGCAAAAGAAGTTCGCAGGAGACAGAAAGGTACTACTTCCAGTTCTGGTTCAGCACTGAATGTAGAAAGAGGCAGGAGTAATAACAGGAATGATAGAGGTAACGGGAATCGGGGAAACTCAAAGAATCACAGAAGCAAGTCCAGAAACAGTAAAGTTGAGTGTTGGAATTGTGGTAAAGTGGGGCATCTGAAAAAGAACTGTAGGGCTCCTAAGAAGTATGAGAACAAAGAAGATGGTGCAGCTAATGCAGTGACTGAGGAGGTACATTATGCTTTACAGCTCTTAGTTGTTGATTCTCATGATTCTTGGGTTATTGATTCAGATGCATCTTTCCATACTACTTCACATCGAGATATTCTGGAAAACTATGTGGCAGGAAATCATGGTAAGGTGCATCTCGCTAATGGAGTACCCTTAGATGTTGTTGGTATAGGTGATGTCAGTTTAAAGACAACGAACGGGTCAGTTTGGAGGATTTCCAAGGTAAGACACATACCTAGCCTAACAAAGAATTTGATTTCAGTTGGCCAGTTAGATAATGAAGGATATACAATATCTTTCGGTAATAGATCTTGGAAAGTTACTAAAGGTGCCATGATATTTGCTCGAGGAAGCATGGAGGGGAGTTTATATTATAGCTTCAGGAGTAGAGATATGATTGCAGTGACAGATTCTACCGACATATCTGAATTGTGGCATAACAGGTTGGGACATATGAGTGAGAAGAATATGAAAATTCTTCACTCTTCAGGGAAGTTAGAAGGGCTCAAATCAATTGAGCACAAGCTTTGTGAAAGTTGCATTTTCAGGAAACAGAAAAAGGTCAGCTTTTCACAAGTAGGAGTAGAGCCAAAGAAGATCAAGTTAGAATTGGTTCATACTGATGTATGGGGGCCCACTCCAGTCACTTCTCTTGGAGGTTCCAATTACTACATGACTTTCATTGATGACTCAAGCAGAAAGGTATGGGTCTATTTTCTCAAACATAAATCTGATGTGTTTAATGCTTTCAAAATTTGGAGAGCTATGGTTGAAAATGAGACTGGTTTAAAAGTGAAGAGCTTGAGATCAGATAACGGTGGAGAATACAATAGTAGGGAGTTCAAGCAGCATTGTGCAGAAAACGGTATTGTGATGGTCAAGACTATTCCAGGGACACCACAACAGAATGGTGTGGTAGAAAGGATGAACAGAACGTTGTGTGAACGTGCCAGAAGTATGAGATTACACTCTGGGTTGCCTGAGATGTTTTGGGCAGAGGCAACAAGACAATGACCTATCTAATCAATAGGAGTCCTTCTACACCACTAGACTTCAAATTGCCTGAGGAAGTCCGGAGCGATAAAGGTAAACCTTTCCCATCTAAAGGTTTTTGGTCGTGTGTCTTATGTACATGTTAATGTCGCCGACAGGAGCAAGTTAGATGCTAAATCCACTAAATGCTATTTTATTGGATATGGCGGTCTTGAGATTGGTTATAGATTCCGGGGATGACAAGAACCTGGAAAATCATCAAGTAAAGATGTGATCTTCAACGAACGTGTTCTTTATAAAAACAAGGCGGAAATTGAGGCGGGGATCAAGAGATAGATGGAAAGTCTACGAGGTTATTTAGTTAGAGGATCTTCCTGAGATTGAGACAGAAACTGCAGAGGTTGAAGTTCAAAACAGTATTGCTCCAGAAACATAAGTTATTGAGACAGAATCAGTTCCAATAACTCCCCCTATAGCTGCTAGGAGATCTAGCAGGACTATTAGACCACCACAGAGGTATTCTCCTTCACTTCACTATATTTTATTGACTGACAGAGGTGAGCCTGAGTGTTATGATGAGGCGATTCACATGGAAGACTCTGTCAAGTGGGAGCTTGCCATGAAGGATGAGATGGATTCATTGATGACGAATCAGGCGTGGCAGCTTGCTGAGTTACCCAGGGGTAAGAAAGCTTTGCATAATAAATGGGTTTACAGAATAAAGCAGGAACCCGATGGCAGCAAACGGTATAAAGTAAGGCTTGTAGTTAAAGGCTTTCAGCAAAAGGAAGGTATTGACTTTAATGAAATATTTTCTCCTGTTGTTAAATTGACTACCATTAGGACTGTATTATCAATAGTGGCAGAAGAGAATTTGTTCTTAGAACAGTTAGATGTAAAAACGGCTTTCCTCCATGGTGATTTACAGGAAGAAATTTACATGGTTCACCCACAAGTTTTTGTAGTACAGGAGGGGAGAAAATGGTGTGCAAACTTCGAAAGAGCTTGTATGGTCTCAAACAGGCTCCTAGACAGGGGTATATGAAGTTTGACAATTTTATGAGTAGCAACGGTTTCCGAGAGATGTCAGGCGGATCATTGTTGTTACATCAGCGCGGGTAATTCTTACATCATCTCGCTTTTGTATGTCGATGACATGTTGATTGCAAGGGGCTAGCATACAGGAGATTGATCAACTCAAAAGTGATTTATCAAAAGAGTTTGCTATGAAAGATTTAGGTCTTCTGTTGCTAAACCGATTCTTGGGATGAGGATTGAGAGATCCGATGGTTTATTGACTTTGTCACAGGCAGATTATGTGAAAAAGGTTTTGAGCAGGTTTCACATGGAGAATGCAAAACCAGTGAGTACTCCTTTAGCTTCTCATTTTAAATTATCTAAAGAGTATTCACCCACTTCTGAGCAGGAGAGAGATCACATGGATAGAGTGCCTTATGCTTGGCTATAGGCGAGGTTTATGTATGCTATGGTTTGCACCGACCAGACATTGCACATGCAAGTGGGAGTTGTGAGCAGATATATGAGTAATCCAGGGAAGCATCATTGGGAAGCTGTTAAGTGGATATTCAGATATTTGAAGGGAACAACTGATTATGCTTTGCATTTTAAAAGGTCAGATTTTAAATTGCTGGTGGGCATCGAATCCACCAAAAATAAAAGTCTTTACTTTCGGGTTTATGGATTTGCAGTAGTGGAAAGTAGGGTCGAATCCACAGAGATTGGTGAATTAAAATTGGGAGGTTTTTTAGTTTGTTGAGAAATTGAGAAAGAAAACAATAAAGTTAAGAAGAGATTCAATGGGAGAAAGTTCCAACCAAAGGTGTAATCATCGTTTGATTTATATTATTTGATCATTGATTTTCTAATGAAATCCTAACTCATTCTCTAAATTGGTTATGATTATTAAGAACGTCTTATTAATCTATCCTTCCTTAGTTTGTCGGTAATTAAGATACGATCATTAATTACTTCCCTAATCAATGACAACCTTAGAGTACGACAATAGAATTTAATCAATGACAGCAATAAGATGAGAAGGACGACCAGTTCTAGCCAACAAATGCGAAACGTTCAATCTATTTAGACTAGATCTTATATTTTCATAGCATGAGATGAAAAGACTTATTAATCATTCATACTAATTGCCACATGGATTAGAATGCATAAACAATTACGGATTTAAACACTCTAATTGACGATCTATCAAATTGAAGAATGATCAAAGGGCCCTATTTGAACAATCAAACAATGTGATATTGAATGCATAAAATAGAAAATATAGAAATAGAGAAGAATTAGAAAGAAAGATGAAGAACAAATCTCACAAATATAAAAATCAAACTTTGATTAACCTTGGTTGGAAATTGGGAGTTTAGCTTGACATGGAGTTCATCATTCTCTAAGAAAACCTAAGGAAAAACGTTCTAAAAGATATTAGAAAAGAAGTTTCCTTTTATATCCTTGAAAACTAGGGTTTAAAACAAAAGATAAAAACAAGATCCAAAAAATTCGCGCTGGCGCCGCGGCACAGAAATTTGGGCGCCTCGGCGCCAAGCAAAAATTACAAAATAGATAAAAGTCACGATTTCTGTGCTATGGCGACGAGAAATCTGTGCTACGGCGCTGAGCTCTCTGGAATTTTGGCTTGGGATCAGACTTTTCCTTGCGGCCACAGCCACTGAAAGTTGTTGCCATGGCGCCGAAGTGTCAAGAAAGCTCCAAAATGCCAATTTAAGCCATATTTCATCATCTCTTCTCCAATCTAGCACATAAACACAAATCAAAGATAATTAATTAGTTCTTAGGCTATTTAATCATCAAAGTATGAACAATTAACACAAGTTTATGTGCTAAAATAACGACTTATCAAATCCCCCACACTTAATCCATGCTTGTCCACAAGCATAAAACAAAGCAACTTAATAAAATTCAATTTCTCACCAATCCTTCAACTTTTACTCTCAATCATCAATAACCAAAATTATCAAGTTTTAGAGAATTAAATTGAAGCACAAACAAAAGACAAGCAATCATAGCATAAATTCCCATTAACCATGCACAAGAGTAGTTATTCTAATGATCTTTTCAAAATCAAAGTGCTACAAGACTTGATACCTCACTTGGACTCACTCATAATTCACTCAAAGTGTTTAAGTGTTCATTCAATAAGCTCTCAAGTCAAAACATAGAAGATCTTACCATAGGCTTTCTAAGTTATCACAAAAAGGCCACCAATGCATGAATTGAATGCTAGAATTTAAGGGTCTTTTGGGTTGTAATGGAGCTTAGGTAAGGGTGGATGGAAGGAAATTTGAGCTAAAATCAATTTAAAGAATTAGATGAACTTTGTTCACAAGCTTCAAATAACATCCTACCAAACAATGATCACACAATTGTACTACCATTTTCTTCTTTTCAAAACCCCCTTTTTTGTTCACAACCCCCTTCTTTCTTTTCAACTTATTTTAAATTTCTCATCAATTCTCATCATTTTTTTTTCTTTCTTTATTCACTTAAGCGCTTTTTCACAACAACTTTAGTTGTAATTTTTTTTTTTTTTTTTTTTTTTTGTGATGAGATAAACAAGAAAGAAGGAGAATAAGAAAATATTTGTCACTTTTTTTTTAGGAAGAAGCATGAAGTGAATCAAAATTCAAGTAATTCTTCTCAAATGGTTTAGAGGAAATCAATAAAAGGATATGGGTTGTTCAAAATGTGGTTAATTTCCAAGAAGAAGGTCTAGGCTCAAATTTGGCTTTCTAAAGACATTTGTCATGGTTGGCTTTTTTAGAAAGCTAAAAATGGCATCACCTAATTGCCCTTTTTAAATCTATGCATTGAAATCAACAAAGGGGCCTCAACATGTATAACAAAGAAAATTCTAGCTTAATCAACCATGTTTGACAAAACACACAGGAAATGAATAGAGCAAGATGTTATGAAAAATATGCTCTTTTTGGCCCAAAACTCACAATATGGATAGTTTGCATCAAATCCCATAACACATCTCATTCAAAAAGACATCAAAATCAACTACTCAAGACAAGCTAACAAGAATGTATCTACTTATGCTAATCCCTATTTTGCCTCAAATTAATTCAACAAAACGAAAAAATTCTAATCATCCATTAATGAAATACTAAAAGCATCAAGATTAACCAAAAAGATGAATTTTATTCCAACAGTTCTTCCCCCCACACTTAACACACACATTGTCCTCAATGAACGAATAACAAAAATAAAGTGGAGAAGAAAACTGCCCTGAAAGAGCAATCCTTAGTAGTTGGATTGCTATCTGCTCGGGAGTGTGAGATTTTGATGAAAAAAATCATCCTTCAGCATGCATAGCCTTTATTTGATCCTATTTATTTTTAAAGATAAACAAAGAAAAGAAATCAAATCAAATAAAAAAAACTAAAAAAAAGAAAACGAAAATGAAAACGAAAACCATAAAAATTTGGGCTGCCTCCCAAAAAGCGCCTTTCTTTCACGTCTTTGGCTAGACCGGGTTACTTCTTCATTAATGCACATCCCAAATCGACTTGACATATTTCCGGATTATGGCTCGTAATTTTGCAATTTTGGGTTTCTTTATAGAAGCAACCTGCATGTCATCCTTATCAAACAATTCTAGAATATCATTAGTCAAAGGATCGACAAAATCAATCATGGAAAAAATTGAAGAATTAACATCAGGGTGTTTCATGGAGTCATGTATATTGAATTTTATAACTTCACCATCGAACTCCATTGTAATTATACCAGCATGTACATCAATTATCATTTTAGAGGTATACAAGAATGGTCTTCCTAATAGAACTAAAGAGGAGGTAAAAGCATCATCCCCCGTATCTAGAACATAGAAATCAACCGGAAACACCAAACCATTAACTTGTACTAGCACGTCCTCTAAAATTCCTTCAGGATAAGCTTTGGATCTATCAGCAAGTTGGAGGATTACACCTGTTTCTCTTAAAGGACCAACATTTAAATATTTAAACACAGAAAGAGGCATGACATTGATTGAAGCTCCTAAATCTAGCATGGCTTTATCAATTCTTAAATCTTCTAACTTACATGGAATTGAAAACATACCTGGATCTCCCCCTTTAGGAGGCATTTTCCTTTGAATAATGGCAGAGATGTTTTCCCCCACACTTATTTTCTCATTACCCTTCAGTTTCCTCTGGTTTGTGCATAAATCTTTAAGGAATTTTGCATATCGAGGTATTTGCTTAATTGCATCTATCAACGGAATATTTACCTCAACCTTTCGAAAGGTTTCCAACATCTCTTTTTCTTCTTCAGATTTCTTTGAGTTAACCAAACGAGATGTAAAAGGAGGAGGAGTCAACAATACCTTAGTTTTTGCTCTTTCAGAAACCCCCAATTGAACTTTTGGAGATGAGACCACTTCCTTTTCAGTTTCTTCTCTTGGAATATCAAAAGTCTCTTTCATCCTAGGTTCTTCCAAAACTTTTCCACTCCTCAATGATATAGCACTAACATTCTCTACTCGAGATTCCACAGTTTGAGATGGTAGATTATCATCATTTTCAAATCTACTAATTGAAGATGCTAGTTGAGCTATTTTATCTTCCATATTTTGGATGCTACTTCTTGTCCTGTTCAAATTGAAGTGTGTTAGTAGCAAGAGATTTCACAATTTCTTCTAAAGACATACCTGAACTTGAAGTGTATTCTCGAGATGGGTCGAGATGTCTAGGTGGGCACTGTTGGTAGTCCATTGCTCTTGACTAGTAATAAGGACAATCCCTCCAACCTGGATTGTAAGAATGAGGATAGTGATCATAATTTCCTGGTGATTGATCATGAAATCCTTTAACTGGACTAGCATACTCATAAGGGTTGCTTTGAAATCTAGAACACATGTCAGCTGCATGATTAGTTGCGGTGTAAGTTCTATATGTGTTCATTTGTTGTAGATTTTTCAATGCCAGTTGTTGAACAACAACAGTTAAGTTAGTTAATTGCTGCTCAAATTTAGCTAATTCCCGTAGAGTAGCCATTAAATCTGAAACACTAAATAAAAAAATTTTAAAAAAAATAATAAAACAAAAAAAAAACAAAAACAAAAACAAAATATTTTACACCAATCCCCGGCAACGGCGCCAAAATTTGGTGGGCGTCGAATCCACCAAAAATAAAAGTCTCTACTTTCGGGTTTATGGATTTGCAGTAGTGGAAAGTAGGGTCGAATCCACAGAGATTGGTGAATTAAAATTGGGGGGTTTTTTAGTTTGTTGAGAAATTGAGAAAGAAAAAAATAAAAGTTAAGAAGAGATTCAATGGGAGAAAGTTCCAACCAAAGGTGTAATCATCGTTTGATTTATATTATTTGATCATTGATTTTCTAATGAAATCCTAACTCATTCTCTAAATTGGTTATGATTATTAAGAACATCTTATTAATCTATCCTTCCTTAGTTTGTCGGTAATTAAGATACGATCATTAATTACTTCCCTAATCAATGACAACCCTAGAGTACGACAATAGAATTTAATCAATGACAGCAATAAGATGAGTAGGACGACCAGTTCTAGCCAACAAATGCGAAACGTTCGATCTATTTAGACTAGATCCTATATTTTCATAGCATGAGATGAAAAGACTTATTAATCATTAATACTAATTGCCACATGGATTAGAATGCATAAACAATTACGGATTTAAACACTCTAATTGACGATCTATCAAATTGAAGAATGATCAAAGGGCCTTATTTGAACAATCAAACAATGTGATATTGAATGCATAAAATAGAAAATATAGAAATAGAGAAGAATTAGAAAGAAAGATGAAGAACAAATCTCACAAATATAAAAATCAAACTTTGATTAACCTTGGTTGGATATTGGGAGTTTAGCTAGACATGGAGTTCATCATTCTCTAAGAAAACCTAAGGAAAAACGTTCTAAAAGATATTAGAAAAGAAGTATCCTTTTATATCCTTGAAAACTAGGGTTTAAAACAAAAGATAAAAACAAGATCCAAAAAATGACCGCGCGCGCGTGCACGCAGATTTGGGCCGCGAGGCTAAGCAAAAATTACAAAATAGATAAAAGTCACGATTTACGTACTACGGAACGAAAAATCGTGCTTCGATCTTGAGCTCTCTGGAATTTTGGCTTGGGATCGGACTTTTCCTTGCGTACCCATCGAAAGTTGTTGCCATGGCGCCGAAGTGTCAAGAAAGCTCTAAAATGCCAATTTAAGCCATTTTTCATCATCTCTTCTCCAATCTAGCACATAAACACTAATCAAAGATAATTAATTAGTTCTTAGGCTATTTAATCATCAAAGTATGAACAATTAACACAAGTTTATGTGCTAAAATAACGACTTATCAATTGCAAGGTTATGTGGATGCAGATATGGTAGGTGATATTGATGGCAGAAAAAGTACTACTGGGTATGTTTATACTTTGAGTGGTACAGCTATTAGTTGGGTCTCTAAGTTACAGAAGATAGTGGCCCTTTCAACGGCAGAGGCTGAGTATGTTGCAGTTACAGAAGCCAGTAAAAAGATGATATGGCTTCAGTCCTTCTGAGAGGAACTTGGCCAGAAACAGGGAAAGGGGACATTGCATTGTGATAGTTAGAGTGCTATTCATCTGGCAAAGAATCTGGTCTTTCATGCCAGAACGAAGCACATATAAGTGAGGTATCACTTTATCAGATCGGTATTGGAAGATGATGTGTTGGTACTTGAAAAGATTCCTGGTAGTCAGAATCCGGCAGACATGTTTACCAAGACAGTTCCAATAGACAAACTGAAGTTGTGTACAACTTCAGTTGGACTTCTCAAGAACTAGTAGAGAGGAGTCGCTACCGCTGCAGTGAAGACATGATGATTGTTTGGTCTTCAAGTGGGAGATTGTTATTTTGTGAAGCCCAAATTTAATAGTCATTTGAAGCCCAATATATGTTTTGAGCCCAATACATAAAGTATTGTTAATTTACATTTGTTGACTTTGCAAGGTCATCACGTGGGCTCAAGGAAAAAATGGGCATTGGCATTCTTTTTGCACCGTAAAGCGTGTCTATCAAATAGGGCACAATTTTGTCATTTTTTTTTGCCGACATTCATACAACAGTGGCGGTGGAGTTTTTTGCTTGGCTTAGTCTTTGTGAAAAAGCGGCATCAGAGCCAAATTCGAGGGTGAAGAAAATTGAGTGCGTTTTATTTTCTTCGACTGATTGTGTGAGAGCAACAGTGAGGGTTTATCGGTGAGAGTTGTGTGAAATATTATATTGGATATTTCTCTTGTAACTCTGATTCATCATAATAAAATCTGCAGCGGTAGCAACTGGGACGTAGCCCAACAATTAGGGTGAACCAGTATAAATTTCGGTGTCGTTTTCTTTCCCTTTTATTTATTGTTATTATTCCGCATTATCGTTCTTGTGTGTGAATTTTTAGGCGTCGCGAACCTAGTCAATTCCTAACACTCTAGTCTTTTAACGGTCAGTTTTAGCATGGCTATTCAATGAACAAAGGGAAAGCTAGACTAAATTCATTTTGATCTTTGGGATTTTCCTTAACTCCCTCTCATGCTAGATCTAGGTATTTTCTTTTTATAAATGATAATTATACGAGAAAGGTTTGGGGGGTACTTAAATAGAAATCAGATGCCTTCGATAAGTTTGAAGAGTGGCTGAATCTTCTTCAAAACATAACTAACAGAAAAGTCAAGACATGTAGAACTAATAATGGTCTAGAGTTCTTTTATTTATACTTTAAGAAGCTTTGTGATGAATAAGACATTTGACAGTGACCAATACACCCGAACAAAATGGCCTAGCAGAAAAAATGAATAGGACCATCTTAGAAAGAGCAAGATGCATGCTACTTTCTGAAATTTATCAAAAACCTTATGGAGTGAAGTAGTGACATATGGTTGCTTCTTAATCAATTGGTCTCCCTCAATAGCTCTGAACTTTAAGACACCAAAAGAAGTGTGCACCGGGATACATCCTCGACTAGATAATTTGAAGATCTTCAGATGTCCAGCCTATGCACATATATAAGTTAAGGGAAGTTTGAATCAATGGCACCGAAGCACCTATTCCTTGGCTATCAAAATAGGAGAGAGCGGCACGAGTGAGCCACAAAACTTTGAAATCTATCAGCTAACCAGAGATAGGATCAAGAGACGAGTCCACCCTTCAAGTAGATTTGATGACTATGATATAGTGTCATTTGAATTAATTGTTGCTATGAGGCAAGGTAAGTAGCAAGGTGATCCACTCAACAAATGGGCATAGACTACACAGAAGTAGACGAGTACATATACATGATGCAACATTTGAAAAGATCACTCTATGGACTAAAGCAGTCTCCTAGATATTGGTACAAACGTTTGATACATTTGTGACAACAAAAGGATTCCTAAAAAGCTCATATGTTGATCAGTCTTTGAGTTTGACATGAAGGTTACCAAACAGGCCCTGAATGATCATAATTTTCTTCTATAGCGATTCTAAATTATGATGGCTATGGATTGGAAATCGATATAGATGACAATCTATCTCCATCAAAGTACATCTTGAATAGTAATAGATCAAATTATAAGATAATAATCCCTGATTTCATCCATTGGAAGAAGCAAGATTGCTTACTCACCTCATGGAAAAAAAAGGTACAATAAAACATTCATTTCAATTATCAAACCTACAACAATTAGAATTAGTATTAAAATTTAACTTGATTTAATTTTAAACTAATTAATTATCATTCTATGAACATATGTTCAGTAGCTTGAACAATCATAAAAAGAAAACAATATAAAAATTAGAATACGAAAAAGCTTGAAACTGAAAATTAATAGCAAACCTGAAACGAAAATAACTTAGATCCAAAAGTTGAGTGATGAATACAGAACGCAGAATCACTCTTTTTTAAGAAAGAAGCTCCAAACGTGAAATAGAGAGAGAGAGATATATATATATATATATATATATATATATATATATATATAAATAAAAAATCCTTAAAAAAATTGCATTTCAAAGTCAACAATCCTATTTCCAGAGAGGACACATTTCACAAGAAATTAAATGGCCGACCAGATATCTCACTCTCTTGCATTTAAAATCTTTCTTTCCCTCTTAAATATATATTACACATGAGCTGTTTTATTGTATTACTATATTATGCAAATACAATCATGCATCTTATTGCCAGAAATAAGAAAATATAATAATGTCATATAGTTTATTTTTTGGGCTCTTGGATATATAGCGAATCGAGACCCAAAAACTTGTTTACAAGTATTGCAATCGCGTAAAGCCTCAATTCCCGCATATAATATGACAAAATAATTGTCATTAGTTTCGGTTGATGATTTGTGGATGCAGATTTCAATGGAGATCTCAATCAGAGGAGGTTTATGACGGGATACATTTTCACATTGGGAGGGAAATGCAGTGAGTTGAATAGCTTCATTGCTGCATGTAGTGGCATTGTCATAAAATTTATTGCTCTGATCGATGCAACTAAGGAGGCTATTTGGCTTAAGGGGATCGTTTTGATGTTAATCAAGATTGTGTCAACAAGAAATGTAACAACCAAAGTGCAATATATATTGTACAAAGAATCAGCAATTTCATGAGCGGTCAAATCATATAGATATCGAGATGCAATTTATCAAGATAATATCTGGAACACATTTACACAAGATAAAATTCACAACTTTCTGAAAAATGACACTATCAGTGTGATACCTAATCATTTTAGGAACTTTAGGAAACTCGATGTACTGATTCAAGACATGAACAAGTGGCGCCACGACTTCTATTGATCACATAAGTGTTTATTTCTAGTTTGACTACATATAATGTTCATTAGAGAATCAGCGAGAACACAAGGATAAAGCGATAATTACAAGGGTAAAATGGTAAATTAAACCCATTTGTAATTATGATTTTTTGACGTGAAGGATATATCATAGACATAATTATTCAGATAAACTAAGTAGACATAATTCATCTATAGTGAGAGGAGTTCAGCTATGAATCTATAGAGAAATCATTCATAGTTAGATATTAAGTAATTAACTGATTATGAGTTAATCACTTAATTGATCAATTATTAAGCCCATGATCTATAAGTCTATCGGGTCCTTATGCTATCCCAAATATCGTAGTCGTAAAATCAAGTCATTAATTTGACTATTGAACTTGAGTATATTTAAATGGCAATTAATAGAAACATTATTAATTGTTTAAATAATGAATTTATTTAAACAGGAAATTAATAATGAAATATTATTATTTAAACATTCTTTAATAGTTTAAATATTAAGTATATTTAAATGGTAATTAATAATTGAAATACTATTAGTTGGTAATTATTAATTGTTTAAATAATTAATTTATTTAAATGGAAATTAATAATTAAATTAATATTATTAATTAATAATAAAATGTTATCAATTAAATAAATAATGTGTTCATTTAATGAAAATTAATAATTAAAATATTTATAAATATTATTAATTGTTTAAATAATGAATATTATTTAAATGGAAATTAATAATTAAATATTGCTTGATGATATTTAATTTGGAGAAAATATTAATATTATTAATTATTTAAATAAAGTATTTTATTTAATTGGTAATTAATAAATAAATTAATATTAAAGTTTATAATTAATTAAGTTAGACTTACTTAATTCAAGAGAGAGTTTCTAACCCAAGTGGATTAGTGAACCCAATTGAAAATGGCCCAAATAGTTAATTAAATATATGGATCTATTAATTAATTTCTTTGTGAAAATCAGCCATACATGTAATTTTAGGAAGATGATGATTTGAATTATATTCTAAAATATTTATATCGATTATATTTACCCAAGATAAAACAAATAAAGAAATTCATTTTTTCTTTTATTATACATGTATCTTCGGCTACAAGGGGATAAAGGGAAAGAGAAAAATCTTTTTCTTTTATATTGATCTCCATGAGATTTTCTCAATTTGATTAGTCATCTCATTAGCTGATAAACAGGAGTCTTGGGTTATTCATAATATATAACAATTCGATTCCTTATAAATTGAAATTCTCTCTTCTCTTTTTTCCTAGCCTTTGCCGATTTTTGCATTTATTTTAGGAAGAAAAAATATTTTTCTTCTTCCTAATTTCTTCTAAAGTTCGATCCCACCATCGGGTTTTTCTTATTCGATTGGGATATAACGTAGAAGATTTGTTGATAAAGGAACCATCTAACCGATTCTCCATAATTTACTCAATGTAAGTAAAATGTTATAATTTTCTAAATAAAGCATGAATTTACATGTTCTTTAACAATTTTACATGATATTAAAGTAGATTCATCTCTTCCATGTTAATTAATTTAGATTAATTAGAATAAACTTCCGTTGCGTTAACTTGTAACAACCTTCAGTTGGTATCAGAGCGATCATTATATATTATGCACAAATTGTCAATTTTTCGAAAATTTGGTGGGTACCATAAAAATTATTTTATGTATGTTTATATAAATTGTGGAGGTTTGCTAATTGACTGTTTAGATATTCTTGAGGCACTTAGGTTTTAAATTTAAGAAATTATCAAGAATAACATATTATTGGACAATATTTACTTTCATGTACTTACTTTTTGAATACTCAAATGGCATTTTTTTCCTTTCCTTATTTTCTCGCGCGTTCAATATTTTTCTCAAATCCCCTAAATTCCCTAGTTTTTCTTCTTTAAACCATTGCTCTCTCAAAAAAAATAAGCGAAGAATAAAAAATGGGTTATTTCCCTTATGTTATGTTTTTGGGTTTAAGCTTATTATGCTATATGGGTAATATATAAAAAATGTTACTTTTTAAGTAATATTGAATATTTAATATGCTATTTGAGTAGTTGGCCCTTTAAATTTTAGTAGAAAATTTGTAAACCCTAAATTTTAAGGTATACGATAAAATTTTGTAATTTTTTCCTACCCTATGATAATGAAATCGGCACAAGCAAGAGAAGAAAAGAAATTTTTTCCATCCATTCTGAATGAGGGCACGACAATGATGGAGGAAAAAGGTAAAATATGGTAAGATATTTTTAATAAAATTATCGTAATAAATCTTAAAGAAAATCTAATATTTAAAGATAAGGAAATAATCTTATCAAAGATTATATCCCTGTTTTAAATAGTGAACTTCGAAAATTGATATATGATTACATGCAAAATATTTTCTTTAATTTTTCATATAATTAAAAGATAATTAATTTAAAAACAAGTATTTTTGGAAATATTAAAGAAGATAATATTGCCTCATAATTACCCATGCCCACGCCTACACCAAAGGAGGAGAGAAAAATGTTGAGGGTTGAAACCTCAAGTTCTACAATGGAAAATTTAAATTAAGTTGTAATTTTATTTTACCGTTTTAGAAATAATGTCAAGAATACGGGTCAATAGTGCCAAGATTTAAATTAAGTTGCATTTCATCGTTAAAGTCAAAGCTTTTGAACCTTGACCATTTTTTTGGGACAGATTTTTTCCTAAAGTGTACGAGGAAATGCGTCGCTACATAATTACTAGAAAAGTTTGGAATTTTATATCAACGACGCATTCCGTTGGTAAGTTGAATGAAATTTAACCATATCAATCAACGACTGTAACGTCCCGTTATTTTTGAGGTAGAATTATTTTTTTATTATTAATTATTTTTTTATTATTCCTTTGTTAATTTAATTTATGTTTAATTAGTTTAATTTTGGTAATTTAGAATTTAGAAGTATTAATCTTTATTTGGTAATTTTAGATTTCAAGTAATTATTTTGAACTGGGTGTATTAATTATTATTAATAGGCCAATTAATAATCATTAATTACCTTCTATCCTAGATTAATTTTATGAGGTGGGTTATGTTTTAAGAGCATGGGTAATTTTTAAAAGAAAAGGAAAAGGATCTTTTTGCAATTTGAAAAATACATCTTCAAGTTTAGAGGTCTTCTTCCTCATCTTTCATTTGAAGCATAAAAGAAGAAAAATTACAAACTCTCTCTCTCTTTTCTCTCCTAAGGCCGCCGGCCCTATACACCTCCCAAGGCCCGAGATTTTCTCACATCTTCTTCGATTCTCTTGTATTTGGGTGTGTTGGATAGATCAGGCCCCGATCTATCTTTTGAACTAACCTTTTAAGAATTCCTCCAACTTCTAAAGGGCCTAAAGGTAGGATTAATCGTTTTTTACTTTGGGTTTTATTTCCTTTTTTTAGTATTTTTGTAAATTTGAGTTGAAATCTTCAATTCTATTACATGGAACTTGAAGATTTCAAATCAAAGTGTTGTTTGAGTTTGTTCTTGGTAGTTCTGGCCTAAACTGAAAGGAAATCGTAAAATCCCGAGCCCCTTTGAAAACCCTCAAAACCGTGGGCTCTTGAAGCATTTCTCTTTGCATTTTTGAATTTTCCTTTAAGATTGGTTGGTAAAATCTTGTTCAAATGCCCTAAATTGGTTTACCCATTGTAAATTACCTACCTAAATCTACCCGAAACAAACCCGAACGATCCCAAAATTCATCACAAAGTCGAGACACCCCCTGTTTTGAGAGGTTCGGTCGAGAATGCTTCTGGAGATTTTCCGGAATTTTTCTTCATTCGTTTAGTTTTACGCGACGTTTATTGTTTGTTTGGAAATTAATGCAATTAGGATATATTTAATTGTAGGTAATTCTTGATTGCTCGCTCGATTGTTCGCTTAGGATTTCAATTTCAAGTTAATTGTCAAAGGTGAGGATAAATAGAATTTACAGTAAATTTAGGAACTAAATTCTTGAACGATTTGTATGATTCAGGAGTTAAGTTAAAATTGGAATTAAGTGATTCAAGCATGATAATTTTTTGATTTATTAGGATTCTGGAGTATAGAATCGATATTGGGAAATTATGGATTTTACATATTCTTGGGAGTTAAAGTATGAAATTATTGGGTTTAAAGTATGATTATCTTATGTTCCTGGAGATTATTTGAGATATCGAGATTTCCTGATTACTTTGGACTTTTAGTGAGACTGGGCCTTCCCAGCAATGATTATCTTATGTTCTTGGAGATTATTTACGATATCGAGATTATATAATTATTTTGGACTTTTACTGAGACTGGGCCTTCCAGCATTACATCTTTAGTTCATAATTCATTCGATTGTTGCAGGATTGTTGTGATCGATAAAAGTATGGGCTTATGACCCTATACGTTTGCTGGGGTTTCTGCCCTAAATCTTATGTAATCCAATTAAACTATAAATAAATAAAGGAATTATTAATTTTTACATTGTCATTTATTATTAGCTTAATAAATGTATAAATATAATCCATCATAAGATCCAGGGTTACTTATGATAACTTAAAGTGAGCATATGATGCGGGAAGATTCACTTAAGTGTAACTCAAATAGTCTGTGGTATATGAATAAAGGTTGGGTGCCTTATTTCTAGTAACACCACTAACACGGCCCACTTGTGAATTGGCACAAGTGATCTCATCTGGATCGCTCATGTAGAGACATGTGAGTGGGAGTGTTGTTGCAATAGAGATTGTAGTAGACTGGACTAAGATAAACTTATTGTCTTCTGGGAAAGCCGTTACAGAAAGAAACTTCGTTTATCAACCGGTTGATCATGTACAATTGATCTTAATCCTGAGTGGATTAAGAACTCTTGTTCGCAAGAGACAAGCCTTTGATTTGCATAAGTGAGAGTGACTCGATATAGTTCGCTCAATATACCTCCCACTTTGGGGATTGCATCTTGCTTATAGCTGGGAACGTAATTACACAAGAATTGGAATTCACTATTTTCCATATAGGAAAATAGATAAGCAGTTCCCTTATGAACTGATTCGGTCTTGAACAGCGGGGCCTCATATACCTCTGATCAAGAAAAAGGTTAAAGACGCATAATGGAGATTATGTAAGGTTGTTCATTGGAGAACCAGTTGGGCTTAAGGAACAAGATGTATCATGGAGGTTAATACGATGTAAATACCTATCCATGGATACGAACTAACTTGTGAAGGATCAAAGTGTAGTTAATGATATTAGCCAATGGACATAACTATGTCTGTAGTACTAAGAGTGCAACTCTAGATATTTAGTGGAGTTATCTAGGAGTTAATGAATAAGAATTAATTGATTGAAGGAGTTCAATCAATGTAATTCTAGATCATTGTAGCTTAGTCCTATAGGTCCATTAAGTCCTCCGAGCTAACACATGTAATTGAGAACATAAATTAATGATGATTAATTTCTTTGGAAAAACGATTTCAAGCATTTGATTTGAAGTTGTCAAATCAATTAAAGCAAATACAAATAGAGGAGTCTATTTGATTAATTAAATGAAATTAAATAGAATAGTCTATTTAATTATTTAATTAATGGTGAAATTAAATACAAGAGCCTATTTCATTATATAATAGAGAGATTAAATAGAGGAGTCTATTTAATTATATTAATTTTGAAGTTGTCAAAAAAAAGTAATGGGGATTTAAATAGAGGGGTCTATTTAAATATTTAATTTGAAGAAGTCAAATTAAAGAGGAAATAAATAAAAGGAGTTTTATTTATTTATTTAATGGAATTGTTCTATTAAATAAAAAGGAAAATAAAATGCCCAATATCGTCATGGAGATGACGTGGTGGGCGTGTGACCCACGGGTAAGGTCACACGCCCCATTGGTTAAATGGTAACCAATTATTTACAGTTTATTTTAATTAAAATATATGAATATCTTAATGGTTAAGATATGAAATAATTATTTTAAATTAATAAAGATTAAATTAAATAAAAGATAAGAGATTATCTTATTATGGAATAACATATTGTATCTTAATTATTTAAAATATATTTTAGAATATCTTTATTAATTATTTGATAATTAAAAAGATATTTAAAGATTTTCTGAGGTCTTGGTTTTCCTATAAATAGGACCTTTGGGGTGACCCCAAAGCACACACGGTTATGCAACCAAGAGAAGGCTCGAAAAATTCCTCCCTCTCTCTTTGCCGTCGCCGCCCCTAGGGTATAGGGAATAAGTTTTTTCTTCCCTCATCCTTTTTCCAAAGAGGATAGTGCCCACGCACCGATTCTCTTTTGTGCTTAGTAAGGAAGATCTTTTTGGTGGTCCCAAGATCGTAACCATCGAAGAACGAGGAAAACCCAGACACTTCTCGACAAGGTTAGTATTCTATTTTATGCATTTAGAATTTTGTCAATATTATACTACAAGGAAAGATCCTTGGGACTTCCGTTTGAGAACTCTTTTAGAGGTCTTAATCCCAACAACTGGTATCATAGCAGTCTTGTTAATATAATATTTTCAAAATTATATGATGGGAATCAAAACTATTTTTAAAAGGAGTTTTAAAATTGTGGTTTTGCGTTTTGGTTGAATTAGGATTTATTGGCCTAGGTTTTTCTTTCCTAGAAATTTTGTAAATCCATCATTGGGTATAGGAAAATTTGTAATCGTTTTAATCATATGGAGATATCGATCGAAACGACGGAGGAAAGAAAGGCGACCTCGATCCTGGCCGTGCATCGAAAGAGTCCTGCATCGCAAGTCGCAAGTGGAAAGCACCACCACGGCGGTGGCGCTGCGGTAGTAGCAGTCGAGGCTGCTGCCGCTCGGCTACATCAACGAAAAAAAAATTATTATTTTTTGAACGGCGGCTCCTAGGGTAAACCCTAGGTGCTTCTCTTGGTTTTTCTGGTTTTCGTTTTCTGGAGATCATGGAGAAGTTCAAGATGGAAATTACTTTATATTTAGATATAGATTTTAATTTTCATAGATTTGGCCAATATTATCCCAACCAAATTTGTTTATTTATTTATTATATATTAGATATAATTAAATAGTAATTATTCATGCATAAAGTATGCCATAAATAATTATTCCCATCACAAATGCATCAATGCCATGATCATGCATCATTAATGGAGATTATTGATATTATGCTCATGCCTTGTATGAATATAAATGTTATATTTATTGTGCTAGAATTTTAATTAAGGGGTTAATTAGTAATTACTAGCAGCATGTTTTAGGTTTTAATTAAAATGGTCTAAAAGAGTTTAGTAACCAATATTTTAATTAATTGTTTAGTTTTAAATAGGATTTGAAACTAAAACCTAAAAGATGAGGTGTCATTATTTTTAATTAAAAAGTTAATTAAAAATTAATAAAGTTGAAGTTTTTAATTTAAATATAACTCTGGCGAGAAAGGTCTGCCCAAGATAAGAGGTTATTTAATCCTTCTATTAACACGGTACCCCTCTAACTAGAAGCGATCTGAGAGTCATATTTTATTAATAATTCTCTTCATTGAGACGGTGCATAATGTGTTAGGATTAATAAAGATTAATCACTTGACTTTCACATTAAAATCAATCTATAAGAGCTATTATAAGTTAGATTGAACTTAGATATTAGAGGTAGCCTGGGTATATCTAAGTTAAAAGCCTTAGCTAGCTATATTGAGTGGGAGAAGAACAAGTGACAACATGTCCTGCGGTCTCCAAGTTGGAATCAATGAGTGAGATTCATATAGGGCTTCTGTGGTGTTGGTAACTCTTCACTCATTCCCTCCGGAAAGTAACCATATGGATCAATACCCGAGTGATTCTCTTCAAGATAGGATTTTTTGGAGCTTTTGATGTTTGACTCTCCCTTCGGTGACACTCATCAAAATAACTCTAAGCGATCTAAAACTTGGGTAACACTCAAAGGGATTCATTTAGAAAGACTCTTAAGAGTTTTGATGTTTGACTCTCCCTTCGGTGACACTCATCAAAATTAATATTTAAGTGATCTAGATGTTTCGCCTGACCAAAACATGGTAACTAAGGAACTGTAGGATATGAGATAGCCTGGGGATGTTCATTAGTTGAGAGGAGTCTCATTTTAGTTGGGGGGGGGGAACCTTGACCTGCCTACGTAGGCATCGTTCCTGTCTCACTAATTACCATGATATTGAAATTGTGTTTCAAGGTTTTAGAATTTCATTAAATGTGCATTCATGCATCACGTTTAATAGATGCCAAAAGTATGAATGAATGGATATGTAAAAATGTATTACTAAAAGCATGTGTTTATTTATTTATCAGCAATATATCGAATAAGAATTTCTTGACTTGGAAAAATAAACCTACAATGAATGATGAGAACTATGACACCTGGGAATCAGAACTATTCGATATTCTTGTTCTTTACACTGATTGTCCTGAGGGTCCAAACCCAGTTCTTCGAGGCGTGTGGGATCCATATGAAAGATGGATCCAGAGCGATGAAATAGCTCAGATGTACATTCTAGAAAGACTTTCTTTCCACATGTACAAGATGGTAGAATTGGCTGCCACCGCATGAGAGATGATAAACATCATCCAGGACACTCGAGAGAACCCTCAATATAAGTTTACTGGGCTGAAGTTTGCAAGGAAAAGAAGAGCTTATATACTGGTAAATATGATTTACTTAGTGACGTTATGAGATAATGAGGATATGATCATATTGAATTTGCGGAAATTCAATTCACTAACTCAACTTCTTTTTTGCAAACAGATGAATTTTCGAAAGTTCGTGAATTCAGCTCGGAGGATAATTTCAAAAGGAGAAAGATTGAAATCAATAATGGTAAATACTATTTACTGTTCTTTGTTTTCAGTGATGTTATGAAATAATTCTAAATCGTTAATCTTTTCTTTTGACAGTGGAAGAATGGAAAGGAAATCGAGATTTCATGAAGACTGCGCTTTGGAACTTAAAAAAGCTTTTCTAGTCATTTATAAACCATTAAGTAGTATCTATGTTATTGAAACTTTTTAGTAACCAGTGTTACTATTATTATGTTTATTGAAACATTTGGTTATTTTATTATTAATAAAATAAGTATTGGTTCATTTATAAAGTTGTTGATTATCTTTAAATAAAATGTTTATTTTTCCTGAACACTGTTTATTATGTTCCTGGTTTCAATCGGAACATAGTTTTTTTGGGTTGTATTCATAAACAACATTATACCGTGGATTTCAGTATTAATAAAGTTGAAATTTTTAAAGATGGAAACTTTATTTGTTCAGGAATAGAAGATAACAATTTATACTAACACCGTTAGTATGTGCAACACTTTATAATACTGAGTTATTCCAGACTGCAGAGTCTAGAACTAATAAAGGTAGATTTTCTAAATATGAGACCCTTCTATGGCATCTAAGGCTTGGCCATATTAACCTCAATAGAATTCAAAGACTAGTTAAAAGTGAAACTCTAAGTAACTTAGAGCTTGGTACACTCCCAGTATGTGAATCCTGTATAGAGGGTAAAATGATCAAGTGTCCTTTTTCAGCTAAAGGAAATAGAGCCACAAAACCACTAGAGCTTATCCATTCAGACCTTTGTGGTCCGATGAATGTAAAAGCTAGAGGTGGATATGAGTACTATGTGTCTTTTATAGACGACTACTCAAGGTATAGGTACATTTACCTGTTGCAATTCAAGTCTGAAACTCTTGAGAAATTCAAGGAGTTTAAAGCTGAAGTTGAAAAGTAACTTGGTAAATCTATCAAGACACTTCGATCGGTTGTGGTGGGAAGTATATGGACTATGAGTTCAAAGACTACTTGATAGAAAATGGGATTACATCCCAACTTTCAAGACCTAGTACACCTCGTGAGAATGGTGTAGCTGAAAGAAGAAATAGAAGCTTACTCGAAATGACGAGATCAATGATGAGCTATTCATCATTACCAGAATCTTTCTGGGGTTACGCATTGGGGACTGCGTTATACATCCTAAATAGGGTACCTTCTAAAAGTGTTTTAGAAACACCTATTGAGTTATGGTCGGGACGTAAAGTAAGTTTGCGTCACTTTCGAGTATGGGATGTCCAGCACATGTGCTGAAAACGAACCCTAAGAAATTAGAATCATGGTCTAAGGTATGCTTCTTCGTAGGCTACCCTAAAGTGACGTGTGGTGGATTGTTTTATAGTACTGAAGAGAATAAAGTATTTGTGTCAACAAATGCTACATTCTTGGAAGAGGACTATATAGGAAACAACAAATCTCTTAGTAAATTAGTATTAGAGGGGATGATTCCAAGTGAAACGACTAATGAGCCAACAATTGTTGTTGACTTGCCTATCTCTTCAAATAGAAAGAGAAATTTTAGTCAAATCCAGTTAAGTCGCCGCCGTAGTGGGAGGGCACCCAAGTTGTTCAAACGATATTTGGGATTAACTCAGGTCAATGATGGCGGTATGGACCTGGAGGATCCATTATCTTATAAGGAAGAAATTATGGATGTTGACAAAGAAAAATGGCTAAAAGCTATGGATTTTGAGATGGAGTCCATGTACTCCAACTCAGTTTGGGAACTTGTAGATCAACCAGTTGGGGTAAAACCCATTGGGTTTAAGTGGATCTACAAGAAGAAACGAGGAGCCGATGGGAAAGTGGAGATTTTCAAGGCTAGACTTGTAGCAAAGGGGTATTCTAAAAAAGAAGGGGTTGACTATGAAGAAACCTTCTCCCATGTTGCTATGTTAAAGTCTATTAGAACTCTCCAATCCATTGCTGCACATTTCGATTATGAAATTTGGCAGATGGATGTCAAAACCACATTTCTTAATGGGTATCTTGACGAGAGTATCTATATGCTCCAACCAGAAGGATTTGTTGTTCAAGGTGAAGGAAAAAAAGTTTGTAAGTTGCTAAAATCTATTTATGGATTAAAGCAAGCTTCAAGGTCTTGGAACAAGACATTTGACTCTACGGTCAAATCGTAT
This sequence comes from Gynostemma pentaphyllum, assembly GCA_028015215.1. Taxonomy (NCBI): domain Eukaryota; kingdom Viridiplantae; phylum Streptophyta; class Magnoliopsida; order Cucurbitales; family Cucurbitaceae; genus Gynostemma; species Gynostemma pentaphyllum. The sequence goes on along the minus strand of CM051351.1, from coordinate 46,620,573 downwards.
GGCTTTGAACAGAATGTTAATGAGTCTTGTGTCTACGAGAAGATACTCAACAAAGATGTGGTTTTTCACATTCTATACGTTGACGATATCTTTTATTGGGAATAATGTAAGGGTATTAACGGACGTTAAGAAATGGCTAGCTAACGAATTCCAAATGAAGGATTTGGGAGAGGCTTAATATGTTCTTGGTATCCAAATAATAAGGAACTGAAAGAATAAGACGTTAGCGTTGTATCAGACATCCTATATTAACAAAATAGTTGCCAAGTATGGGATGGATAAATCCAAGAAAGGAGCGTTACCTTTCAGGCATGGGATTTATTTAACTAAGGACCAATGTCCTAAAACTCCTCAAGAAGTTGAGAGTATGAGACAGTATCCTTATGCATCAGCAGTTGGAAGTCTAATGTATGCGATGTTGTGTACTAGACCGAACATCTGTTATGCAGTAGGGATAGTAAGCCGTTACCAATCAAACCCTGGTTATGAACATTGGGTTGCAGTCAAGAATATTCTCAAGTATCTTTGGAGAACGAGAGAACATGTGTTAGTGTACGATAAAGAGGATTTGATTTTCAATGGGTACATGGATTCTGACTTCCAGGCAGATAAGGATTCTAGGAAATCCACGTCTGGATAAGTTTTCACACTTTATGGTGGAGCCATTGTTTGGAGGAGTATAAAGCAAAGTTGTATTGCTGACTCCACAATGGAGGCCAAGTACGTAGCCGCTTGCGAAGCTGCTAAAGAGGGTGTCTGGCTTAGAAAGTTCCTAACCGATCTAGAGGTAGTACCAGACATGGACAAACCCATAACACTATTCTGTGATAAAAGTGGTGTTGTAGCCAACTCCAAAGAGCCTAGAAGCCACAAACGGGGAAAGCGCATAGAGAGAAAGTATCACCTGATAAGGGAGATAGTCCAAAGAGAAGATGTTGTAGTAACAAAGATAACCTCTGAGGATAATATTACTTATCCATTTACAAAAACGCTTCTGGCTAAGGTGTTCAAGCGTCATATGGGTAGTTTAGGATCACTAGATAAATCTCTGTAAAGCTTTAGTGCAAGTGGGAGATTGTTGGGGTTTCTGCCCTAAATCTTATGTCATCCAATTAAACTACAAATAAATAAAGGAATTATTAATTTTTACATTGTCATTTATTATTAGCTTAATAAATGTAATCCATCATAAGATCCAGAGTTACTTATGATAACTTAAAGTGAGCATATGATGCGGGAAGATTCACTTAAATGTAACTCAAATAGTCTGTGGTATATGAATAAAGGTTGGGTGCCTTATTTCTGGTAACACCACTAACACGGCCCACTTGTGAATTGGCACAAGTGATCTCATCTGGATCGCTCATGTAGAGACATGTGAGTGGGAGTGTTGCTGCAATAGAGATTGTAGTAGACTGGACTAAGATAAACTTACTGTCTTCTGGGAAAGCCGTTACAGAAAGACACTTCGTTTATCAACCGGTTGATCATGTACAATTGATCTTAATCCTGAGTGGATTACGAACTCCTGTTCGCAAGAGACAAGCCTTTGATTTGCATAGGTGAGAGTGACTCGATATAGTTCGCTTAATATGCCTCCCACTTTGGGGATTGCATCTTGCTTATAGCTGGGAACGTAATTACACAAGAATTGGAATTCACTCTTTTCCATATAGGAAAATAGATAAGTAGTTCCCTTATGGACCGATTCTGTCTTGAATAGCGGGGCCCCATATTCCTCTGATCAAGGAAGAGGTTAAAGACCCATAATGGAGATTATGTAAGGTTGTTCATTGGAGAATCAGTTGGGCTTAAGGAACAAGATGTATCATGGAGGTTAATACGGTGTAAATACCTAGCCATGGATACGAACTAACTTGTGAAGGATCAAAGTGTAGTTAATGATATTAGCCAATGAACATAACTATGTCTATAGTACTAAGAGTTCAACTCTAGATATTTAGTGGAGTTATCTAGGAGTAAATGAATAAGAATTAATTGATTGAAGGAGTTCAATCAATGTAATTCTAGATCATTGGAGCTTAATCCAATAGGTCCATTAAGTCCTCCGAGCAAACGCATGTAATTGAGAACATAAATTAATGATGATTAATTTCTTTGGAAAAACGATTTCAAGCATTTGATTTGAAGTTGTCAAATCAATTAAGGCAAATACAAATAGAGGAGTCTATTTGATTAATTAAATGAAATTAAATAGAAGAGTCTATTTAATTATTTAATTAATGGTGAAATTAAATAGAAGAGTCTATTTAATTATATAATAGAGAGATTAAATAGAGGAGTCTATTTAATTAAATTAATTTTGAAGTTGTCAAAAAAAAAATTAATAGGGATTTAAATAGAGGAGTCTATTTAAATATTTAATTTGAAGAAGTCAAATTAAAGAGGAAATAAATAAAAGGAGTTTTATTTATTTATTTAATGGAATTGTTCTATTAAATAAAAAGGAAAATAAAATGCCCAAATGTGTCATGAAGATGACGTGGTATGCGTGTGACCCACGGGTAGGGTCACACGCCCCATTGGTTAAATGGTAACCAATTATTTTCATTTTATTTTAATTAAAATATATGAATATCTTAATGGTTAAGATATGGAATAATTATTTTAAATTAATAAAGATTAATTTAAATAAAAGATATGAGATTATCTTATTATGGAATAAGATAATATATCTTAATTATTTAAAATATATTTTAGAATATTTTTATTAATTATTTGATAATTAAAAAGATATTCAAAGATTTTCTGAGGTCTTGGTTTTCCTATAAATAGGACCTTTGGGGTGACCGCAAAACACACACGATTAAGCAACCAAGAGAAAGCTCGGAAAATTCCTCTCCCTTTCTCCTTGCCGTCGCCGCCCCTAGGGTATAGGGAAGAAGTTTTTTCTTCCCTGTTCCTTTTTCCAAAGAGGAAACCGATTCTCTTTTGTGCTTAGTAAGGAAGATCTTTTTGGTGGTCCCAAGATTGTAACCATCGAAGAACGAGGAAGACCCAGACACTTCTCGACAAGGGTTAGTATTCGATTTTATGCATTTAGAATTTTGTCAATATTATATTGCAAGGAAAGATCCTTAGGACTTCCGTTTGAGAACTCTTTTAGAGGCCTCAATCCCAACAAAGTTGTCATGTTCTTGATTAATGTTTCTATGATGAGATGTTTTTAAATTGGTTCTCTGTTTATATTTCGATTCTCGAATTTCTATTCTTTATTATCACACTTGTTTGCATGGAGATGAATAATGAGATAATGCATAGACTACGTGTTCTTGCATTGTTTGGTATTATTCATGATTCGATGTATGTATCATGAGGAATGTATAGACTACGTGAGCTTACATGAACGGAGGAGATGAATAATGAGATAATGTTTAGTTGTGTGTGCTTGCATTATCTGGTATTATTCATAATTGCTATTATACATATATGTTCTAGACTGCTTAGACTACGTGAGCTTTGCATGTCATTGGTGAGATAATGAGATCATGTATTGACTGCGTGTGCTTACATCATCTGGCGATTATTCACCTGGGAGATTCTTTTCTATAATGCATAGACTACGTGAGCTAGCATTTGTTCTTGATCTATAATGCATAGACTACGTGAGCTAGCATTTGTTCTTGTTTTATAATGCAAAGACTATGTGAGCTTGCATTTTTTCTTTATAAGAAAGTAAAGGCTTCGTGAGTTTTACTTGATATTGGAGTGAGATAATGGGATCATGCATAGACTGTGTGAGCTTGCATCATCTGACATTATTCACATGTTCTATGTTCTATGCTTTTGGTTCTATGACCCTGCTCTTATTCTTAGTTAAGACTGCGTGAGCTTAACTCGTTCTAGTTATATTCTTGAAAGTTTTAACGTATGATTACGTGTTCTGATTATTAAGAGCTTGGGAGACTTGACTACCTGCATGATCTTTATTCTTGTTTTTTGTTTTTTGTTCTTGGGAGAATTGCATGATTTTGGATTCGGAAGTATGATTGGGTAGTCAAGAGATAATAGGTTTCGTTGGACACAAATCCAGATTTGGATTTGGGATCTAAAGTTACTTTTTATTCAATTTATCTTCACTGGGTCTCTCGCTCATGATATTACACTTTCAGGTACGGGACGTGGTCGAGGCCGTGGAGCTGGTGCGACATGATTCTAGATGATGGCGATAGATGGACTAGGGTTGTTATAGTCCATAGATTGCATGTGTCATGACACTATTATTTATTCTGTTTATTTACCATTTGGGTTGTTGAGCTCTTTGGAGCAATATTACTTATGTTTACTCTTTTGTTGGATTTCTGATTTATGTTCTTATCTTATTTTGGAATTCAAACTTATGAAAAGGAAAGTGCTTTCCATCTTTGTTTGTTTAAGGATTTTGGTTTTTATTTGAAAATGAAAGGATATTTTATCGATTTACAGGTTTTCTATTTATTTTCTCAAGTCCATCGCTAGTGTTATCTATTTAATTTTATTTTAAAGAGTCGGGTCTTTACAACGACGTATTCTGTCTGTAAGTTGACATGGAATTTAATCATGTTAATCAAGACGCATTCCGTCGATAAGTTGGCATGGTTAAATCCATTCAAGTTATCAACGAAATTAGCCGTTACAGTTGGTCAATATTTGGTAACGATGTATTTGTTTTTCGTCCCTAGTTAAGGACAAAATATGTTGGTACTAGCACTACAAGAAATAGGTAGTTTAGCGATGGAAAATTAGCGATGAAATCAACCATTAGCCGTCGCTAATAACCTCTTAACGACAGAATTAGCAACAGACTACCCCGTCGTACATTTGGTCATCGTTAGGGAAGATTAGCTACGAAATTCGTCGGTAAATTGGGACGGAAAATAAATCCATAGTTACACTATGTTGACTAAATATAACGACAAAATTCGTCATTAGTATAAGGACGGAAAAGAAATCCATTGCTAACATGTGTTGTTGAAGATGACGATGGAATTCATTGCTAGTATAAGGACGGAAAAGAAATGCATCGTTATCCTGTGTTGCTGAAGGTAACAACCGAATCCGTCACTAGTATATGGTTGGAAATGAAATCCATCGCTAACATGTGTTGTTGAAGGTAACGACAGAATCTGTCGCAGAATGTAATTTTTTTTCTTTTTAATATAATTTTTATATATATATATGAAAAAATAAAATAAAATAAGAAATGCAATCACAAAATAATATTATATTAAATAATAAAATATTCGAAATAAATACAATTCGGTATAAAACCCCAAGAAAATACAAAATGGTATAAAACTGAAACAAAATACAATATGAAACCTAAAACTATAGCTACTGATCTCCAAGAAGATCAACAGGATGATCAATCGGAGGAACGAATGATGAAGAAGAAGCAGGGATGCTGCGTGAAGCTAAGCTAACAACGTGTCCATCGTAGCCTTCATTGAAGAGTCAAACTGGCGTCGCTCCTCACGATCAAATGCATACTCCTCCTTCAGGTCTGTGAACTCCGCATTCTCAACGCTAGAGCGGAAAAACTGAGATGATCACGACTCAGAAGCATACAAAACCTTCCCGCAACTCCCGAGTCCTAGAACGGAGCCTCCTGCACGTCTGCCTCCCGCTGCCTCGAGATAGGCAGATTGAAGATCCTCTTGAGTTACGTGTTCTCGACTCTCAGGAGTCGGCAGGCACTCAGTGATAATCTCCTCATACCGCTCCTGCGTCAATAAAAAAACAAATTTTATTATTAGTTATATATATTGTACATAAAATGTAATAATTATCGTAAATAATTAGATTACTTACAGCTCGTTCTTTTGCCTTTGCATCAACAGGGTGCTTTAGAGTTTGTTCCTGTGTCAAACAAAAAAAATAATAATCATTAGTATTTAAAACTTAAAAAATAAGAAGTAATTAATGAAATTGAAAATACTTACGAATCGTCTGTGATGCTCTACGGCTGAGACCGACCTTCCTGTGTGCATTGAGGGGTTCGCTAGCCGGTTCGCCCTGTTAATTGCCGATATACGTAGAGTGTCCGATGTCTGGCTTCGCAGTAGAACCTCCTTATGCTCTTCAGCAGAAATATGTTGCGGGCGCTTATCTGGTGATGTACGTCTGACCTGGTATGTCAGGTCTCTGTACCGGTTACTCGCTTGCTGATTCCACGGAGGGAATGTGACATCATCTGTGAGCTCGGGCGGAATATCAAAATGTACCTACACAATAAACACATTAGTCAAATAAAAATCATATAAAAAATTTAAGAAAACAAGATATTGATTAAATGTTAATACCTTCCAATCTGCGAGTAAACGCAACTTGGTGAAAGTCGAGACGTCGTGCCATTGTGGCTGTCCCGGGATTGGACTAGTGTGTAGCTTGTCTGTGCATCGAGTAGATACGTTACGTGACGGCTCTAACTTGCCGTTCTCCAATATCAATCAAACCCGCCCTGATATAGATAGTTGCAAGCCTCAGGAGGATCAGCATAAGGTGCGGGATCCTCCTGCTCATCCCCCAAGCGGGTAGCCTCAGGAGTAGGACTTCCAGAGAAACCATCCTCTCGGAAGTCAATGGGAATCGGGGGACGTTTCCTAGGAGCCATAATCTATACAAATTTAAATAAACTTAAATTAAATTACAATAATTAAAATTAACCTAATTAATTAAATTAAATTAAACTACATAAACTAAAATTAATCTAATTAAATTAAACAACATAAACTAAATTAACCTAATTAATTAAATTAAATTAAACAACATAAACCAAAATTAACCTAATTAATTAAATTAAATTACATAAATTAAAAATAACCTAATTAACTAAATTAAATTAAACTAATTAATTAAATTAAACTACACAAAAGTAGAATTAAGATTAACGTAACACATGTAAAAAATTAAAAACTTAAAAGTTATAAAAAGTTTAAAAATGAAAAGAAAAAAAAAACTAACGTGTTCCGGTTGATGGGAGAAAATGGAAAAGAAATAGAAATGAAAGGAAAAGAATGAAAAAGAAAAAGAGGAAAAAGAGAAAAATAAAGAGAGAAAAGAGAGAAACGTAAAGAAAAGTGAAAAAATGGCAGCCACGGGTGAAATATAATCGTGAATTAGTGACGAATTTCGTCGCTAACTACTTAAAATCTGTCGCATGTGTTTTTAATGGCGACGAATTCTGTCGCTAACATTAAGGAATATTGTCGTCTATATTCAAGAACATGAAGCATACGACGAAATGCGTCAATGATATTAATGAATAACGTTGTCTATATTCAAGAGCATGAAGCATACGACATAATTCATTGCTAAAGTTGAAATGAAGACTTAATTATTACGTCTCTTCACATTCCTGGGCGACAAAATTTGTCACTAGTTCGCGCCATAAATTTCATGAAACTTTGAGTTTCACTCCTTTTTATTTCATATTAACGACGAAATTCGTCTCCCAGAAATGTAAAGAGATGTGATAATTAATGATAAAATATAGTCGTTACCATTTTAATGACGAAGTTCGCTCTTACGTTCCATGGAACACTTAGAAAAAAAGAGCACCTGCCTTATTCTGTGGATAATAATGACGGAATTCATCACTCAGGAATGCGAAGAGACGTAATAATTAATGATACAATAGTCGTTACTATTTTAAAGACGAAGTTCCTCGTTACGTTCTATGGAACACTTAGAAAAAAAGCACCTGCCTTATTCTGTGGATACTAGAGACAGAATTCGTTACCCAGGAATGTGAAGAGACATAATTATTAATGATAAACTATAGTCCTTATCATTGTTAACGACGAAATGTGTCGTTAAGTTTCATGGAACACTTAGAAAAAGCACATCTAGCGACGCATTTCGTCGCTAAACATATATATATATATATATATATATATATATATATTCAATTATGTTTCATTTTTTCCCTTCTTTTTTGTGATTTTGAATGTAAAATTCACTTAATTCATTTAATTCTAACAAAAATAAATACTCGTTTACAAATAAAACAACCTTTCAATCATCTTCATCATCGTAATTGTCACTTTAATCATCAACGAGTTCTTCTGAATCATTAGTGTTTTATCGTATAAAGAAGATTCTTTTATCATAATTATTGGTTGGAATATATACGTTTGTATAATAAAAAATTGTCTCTGTTACATCATCCAATGAACGAGCAGTTTCAACGTTTATTCATTCTTCAATTTCACGATGTGCACTTCATCCCCCTGGAATGCAACATAACTCTCGCTATCTTTGTCAGCAAGACTATCATCTATTATTATCGGTCTTACTTTACAGACAACTAACCAATCAGAAAGATCTCGTCAATTCGCTGGATAATGTAAATAGTAAACCATGATTGCTTGTTGTACCAACACAAAACGATCTAGGGTGCACATGTGTTTTGTCCGGTTGATCTCTAAAATTTTCAGTTTTGGATGCTTGCGAATCCCACCTCGTCTCATAGTTTCGAACCAAATGCAGTTAAATACGATCGTACACTTTATACTCGGACCTGAAAATTGAAGCTCAATCATCTTGTCAATGACTCCGTAGAAATCTTCTGCATTATTCCCGAACAGTTGACCCTTTATGAATTCGCCACTGTTGTTTGTTGTTTGGTTCACTGAATAAGCTTTTGTTTGAAATCTTTACCCTTGAACAAGATACTCGGTGTATGCTTTTACAATCCTTGATGGACCTTTTGAGATCGATATTATGCGTGGATCAGATATCGGTAGTGTTGTCGAATCCACCTAACAAAAAGAATTGAACATATATTGTGATGTCAAAACTAGTCGTTCAATAATATAAATTGTAAAACTAGGAACGAAAATCAAATAACTCATATAATTGTAAAACCAGGAACGAAAAATCTCCGTCGATGATGTTTTCTTCTTCTACTTCAGTAATCCCAAGGTGCGATGGTCGTATAAATAAATTCAGAAATAAACTATGCATGAAATGAATCAATAATTTATTCAAAATCTATTTGTAATTATTAAATTAAGATAAACTTACTCGATATATGACTCAATTTTGTCACAGTTGCATAATAAATACGTTTGGATGACATGCTATTCCTCATCGCTTAAGGGTCTTCTCATAGATTTGCCTAAACCTTTTTCTGTTACGATAAAAATATTCAGGTCGTCAATATCTACTCCTTCTGATAATTTGTCAACCATTTTACGGTTTGTTAGGTGAAACTTATCTGCGATATATTGATCAAAATGATTTATCTGCCATTTAAAACTGTATTGAAGACATTATCAAACACGTTCTTTTTAATATGCATGATATCCAAGTTGTGTCTGATTAGTAAATCTCCCCAGTACGGAAAATCCCAAAAAATGCTTCGTTTCTTCACACCAGTGTTTTTACCAGCAATCTTGTTTGTAACTTCAGCACCAATCTCAGTGACTTTCTACATGCCCATAGAATCTAACCCTTGTAGGATTTAGATTCCGCTGAAAACTTGAGGAGGGGCTTGGTCGCGTGGACTTCAACCCTTATACCAATCTGACTTGTTTGTTCGAAATGAATGGTTGCTCGGTAAGAATCTTCTATGACAATCAAACCAACAAGTTTTTCATCAATATTTCAATGAGAAGGCACCGGTGTCAATCATGCAATGAGAACATTCAAACTTCCCCAACGTTCTCCAACCTGACAAAGTGCAAAAATTAATGTTCGATTCATGCTCATATATATTTAGTCAAAAAAAGGAATAAAAATATTCCTACCGGATAACATTGAATATGCTTGGAAGTCACTGATCGTCCAAATTACAGCGGCTCTCATTTAAAAATTTTGTTTTCTTGATACATCGTAAGTCAATGCTCCATTATTCCACAAATTAAGCAACTCAGTAATAAGGGGTTGAAGGTACACATCTAACCTTTGCTCCAGACTCTTAAGAGCTCATACAATAACCGTTAAGAAAATAATAGGATCTTTCATGCACATCGATGGAGGCAAGTTATAAAGGGTCAACATAATAGGTCCCAAGGAGTATTTTGTTCCAGAAACTCCAAACAGATTAAACCCGTCAGTGCATAACCCCAATCAGACATTTCTACTCTTGCTCGAAAAATCTGGACGGCAATGGTTCAAGTGCTTCCATGCGTCACCATCAGATGGATGTTTTATAAGACCATCCTCTTGTGAGTGCTCGTGATGCCATCTCATGCATGTGAGAATCCGTTACTTCAGATGCATACAACCGTTGGAGACAGGGGGTGATCGACAAATAAAACATGCGAGTATGTGGTATGAGAGTGCATTTACCTTATTTATATCTGGGATGAAAACAGATTTTATAATTATGAAGACTCAACAAGTTTTTTCGTGTCGTATAAATTTTGAGGCAACGTCTTGTTTGTAGGGGCGCAATGATGAAACCATTGCGAAATCGAGTTGAAGCCCCTCTCTGGGATATGATATGATGCTTTTATATTAAGAAGCTCCGTAGTTGCTGCAAGCTGACTGACATCACATCCAGGGTATAATGGCATACTAGCTGATTCAAGTATATGATACATTTTTTTTACTTCTTGGATTGATTTCCTCCTCCTCCAGAATAGTATAACTATTGTCCTGATTAAACATACCTTCAAATATCATTGTTGCATCTGTCCATACTCTTGTTGCATGTCATCACTCGGTTCTTTAATAATTTGAACTACGTTTGAGCTGCTACCTTTGTACAACAAACATTGCTCCAACACCGCATTATATTGTTCGTCAGTTTCCCCTTGATGCACCCACTGGTAATAATTTTCAACAAATCCACAAATATACAGGTGTTTCTTCACATCAATTGACGAAAATAACTTTTTGTATCGACACTTTCTGCATGGACATTGTATCATTTTTTCCATTTCGATCAAAATAATCAGTATTTTGACAAAACTCTACAAAATGTTCCACCCCTGCTATGAATTCATCGTTCAAATAACCTTCTAACAAACGAATATGAATCTATTCACACATTATTTTTTTTAACAAAAGAATAACAAACACAATGAGAAATCACTTGAACTAAAAATTTCATCGGCGTAAGTATGTATATGATTTTTATGATGATAATGAAATCTTCTTGCTTGATAGATCTATTTATAAGTTGTAAATCGCACAAGTAGCGACTCTTTCCAGTCGCAACTTTTCACCATATTTTTCCCACTTCATTTTAGTGATGAGTTCCGGTCTTAACCTTCCCCCATGAAATGTTGACGCATTTTTTCTACCGACGGATTCTACGCTCATAAAGGTGGGAACATTCACGCCCTTGTAACGACGTATTCCATCGTTGCTTATTTTGGCCGGAATTGTTGGTGCCAGGATTAGCGACAGAATACGTCACTCACTATGGCGCTAGAACTTGGCGCCAATATTTCCGACCAAGCACACGACAAATTACATCGCTAAAAGTCAACGCACCCTTTAACAATGGATTCCGTCGCTAATCCGGATATTCCTTGTAGTGTAGGACCTTATGATGAATAAAAAATTGACGGCCCAAAGAGTCGCAAAGTCTGTAGCTAAGTGGAAAGTAGCGACGCAAAAATAGGTTGATTACGTCGTTAATATTGCATCGCAAATCTCATTTTCTCTTGTAGTGAATCACTAAATTTATGAATAATTAAAATGTGAAATCAATAGTTATCAAGTGAAATTATCACCATTTATCACAACCAATCAATAATTTATTTATTTTTTGTGAAAAAAATACTATAATATAAATAGTTTTTAAGAGTATCAAATATTAGATATTGTCTAATTTTTTTTCTATCCCTGAAAAATTCCCTTAAAATGATTCATTTTAAAAAAATTAATGTAAACTAGAGACACTACTATAATGTATTATACTCAAAATAAGCAAAAATATCATCAAAATATTTATATATAAAACCAAAAATAGTCTCAAGTGAAGGGGGCGTCCTACGCTGCATCCGCCCCGGTTCATATATGAGTTGGATGCCCCAAATTTTAGGAGCCCTATACAATGACTCTGACTGCACATGATCAGGGCTGGCCTTGTAGGATTTTGTTCACACTCCATCAATGCTCTCATGAGCTAAAGGTAAGTATTTAAGATTGGTTTATTGTGACTGGTGGAGTTAGTTCGAATATTACATTGAGAGGCTGTGAGAGAGAACCTTCTCTTCTGAGTGTGCTTTGTATTTTTTTGAAACTTTTTCATCCATGGAGAACAAGTTAAGTTACATGGGCATTTTGTTTATTAAACTTATATATATTAATAAAAATGTTAATTTAAGTTTGAGTTCATTAATATTGAAAAGTTACTAATCCAGTTTGATTATGATATATGATATATGATAGTCACTTAACAAAGATAGCTATTAATATACCTAATTTGTTTTTTGATTTAGATATGGATTGATAGTGTTAAAAATGATATATTTATAATTATTTGTTAAATTTACAATTATTTTCTTAAAAAAACTATATTTGTAAATACTAAAAAAATTGCTAATTTGTAAATACCTAAAGTTTATTTTTATTTGGCTGACTAAATTAACAAACTTGGTAATTGAATAAAAAAAATGGTTACCCCCCAACTGAAAACCTTAACGTAAGCTACATGGTTTTCTTTATTATTTTTTAAGTTCTGGCAACCACACACATCAACATGCATGATGAATGCTCTATTTATTATAGTAATACAATTAAACAGCTAACATGCATGATGAATGCTCTATTTATTATAGTAATACAATTAAACAGCTAACACTAAGCTGGCACTGACTGATATAAGTAATTGAATAAAGAGAAAACAAAATTTAACAGATTAAAAAAAAAAAAAAATTGTCAAGTGTGTCTTCTTTGGCAATGTGATGGTTTGACTTTAGAACGTATTCCAATATTTGTTTAAAATATGTATAATAAATTGGGAAATTTAAATAATCAGTAGAATTTTACGTAGTATTTATTGTTTATTTTTTTAATATTTTAAAAAATATCATCATGATGACTATTTGTATATATATAAATTTTTTAATGTTAATCACTAATTAGACTTAATAATTGTTAATTCACTTATTAACGTGTTAAGTTAATCGTTGAAATATGTAAATAAATATTATAACCACTGATTAATAACTTATTTTGAAAATATTTAAATCAATGATATCATTGATTAAAACACTCGAAATTTAAACATATTTTTTAACAAACCAGCTAGATTTGTAATTAATATTTTAAATACTATTGTTATAAATATTATATTTTTTTTTTTTGCTAGAATTGTAATTACATCTAATAAATATAATGTATTGTAATTGGGAGAAAAATAAATTAAAAATTAGAAAATGGATCTGGTCAACCATCAAATGAACTGTCTCCAATCTGGCAAAGGGATTGTTTGACTTTTGAATTCTATATTTCATTCATTCTCCACACTCTATTTTTGCACCCGATATTTCTTTCAAACTGTGTCCTCTCTGCGTTTTTTTTGTGTTCAATTTTTGGATCTCTCATCTTATATACCTTTCAAGTAAGTTATTAATTTTTAGTTATTAATTTTTAATTATAATTTTATTTTATTTTGTATTATAGTTTCTATTCTGTTCTTTTATTTGACATGATTTATTCTTTTGTGGATTTCCTTAGTTATTGATAAATTATGTTAAAGCTTAATTTGATGTCATACTGAATGATTAGCTCAATCACTCTTTTCATTTCGTTTTTTGAAGAAACAAAAAGCAATATCGTCAATTAAAAATATATACATTAAATCGTATTAATTTTAACATTGAACTTGTAAAAGAGTTGTAATTTTAACTTTCTGTCAACCACCATTAAAATCACTGTGTTTAACATATAAGATTTAAATTGCAACCGTTTTATATGTACAATGTTAAAATTCATGCGATTTTAAAGTTTAAATTTTACATTTTAACGATTCCAACCCCAAGTTGAAGTGCAGAGGAATAAGAATTAAATAATTTCCATAAGAAAATTATTTAAATACTTAACAATTTATTAATTGAGGTTTACATATTTAGTTTTAGGGAAATTACTTTCAATTACACTTTTTTCTATCATACATAATTTTAAAAATAGTAAAAGCTTAATTATTTTGAAAAAAAATACCACTTTTTGTTTAATTGAATTAGTTATTACATTAATATTTTTTTCTCTATTTTAGAATGATAAATTTCGTTATTGTTTTTTTGTATGCTTATTGGGATTTTTAAAGTTAGAGTTCATTAATATTTAAGTCTTTTAGGTTTTAATATTTTGATCAATCCCTTATTTAATGATTTTGTTTCATTAAGTTAATGAAAATTAAAAGAAATATCATTTTTTAAAGTTATAATTTTTTTCGCTATTTTGAAAATTAACTACTAAAATTGCGTCATGTATAAAATTATTAGAATTTTCATACAACTTCGGGAAGGGAAAAAAAGACTTAAAAAAGGTCATAAGAAAACATAATGAAACCCTCACCTTGTAAAAAGGTCTCAAGAATTTTGAATTAAATAACTTAGAAATTCTTGAAAAAATTCCCGGTTTGAATAAAAGATATTATCTAATAAAATGAAGATGAAAAAGTTCTTCATACATTAAATGAAAAAAATTAAGAATAAAAATACCAAAATTAATACCAAATTTACCACAAAGACACCCGCCCTGCCCCATTTGAAATCTACCCGACCTGATTTTTAAAGACCGACCCTGTTTTAATATAAAATTACTAATATACAGCAGAAGATTTGAATAAACATCATTTTTATAATTTATTTGAAATATTTGAATAAACATCATTTTCATAATTTATTTGAATTAAGGAGTTCCAGAATTCATAATGTAAAAATAAGTTCAAATAGTTGGGACAGGCCAAAACAATTAAAAGTTTACAATCCAAAAATAATAACATGTCAAAATTCTCAAAATGCATAGAAAATAAACCCTAAGTCATGGAACCACGATCATTAAGCGCCAGGAACACCTTCGTAGTTATCTAAAAAAGACTAGTGAGCAATAAACTTGAAAACATCTAGTAAAGTAGCAACAAGAGGCTATTCGAATACTAGTGAGCAATAAACTAGAAAACATCCCAAAACATCATTTGAATTCCTCAACCCTTCCCATTTTTATAGTCAACTATAAAACTTGCAAACATCTTAGTAAAGTAACAACAAGAGGCTATTCGAATACTTTAGATTTCAAGCCCATAAACTCATAAAGAATTACATCTCACATATCACATCATTTCTCACATTCCCATATCACATCATTTCTCATAATCGTATACCTCATCTCATTCCTCATTATCATTTAACTCATAACATAACATCCTATTAAACAACTATCACATATCAAGGTGTGATGATCAACATTCTCTCAAGGATCAATTTGGGACACACTCTCCTTGAAATTGTCCATGGGCACACTCTCCCTTATAATTCACGCACTCCTTGGATCACAAAATTATCTCCGGGAATGACCCATCGATTTCATCAACCTCATATGATACTTTTACAATCACACCTCATCAAACAATTTAATCAATTCGTACAAGGGTATTAATGCTCTAGTTTAAGACATTCAATTCACATGTACACTCCTAATATCAATTATATACTCTCCCCACCATGGGAACCCTAAGCTACATACCTTCATGCTGCAATGCATTAAGAACCTACAATAAATTGATCGATAACATTCCAATTCTATTCACATATCAAAATCAATTCAATGCATAAAGAACCTACAATAAATTGATCGAGTATATTCCAATTCTATTCACATATCAAAATCAATTCACAACCATAAATCATTCTTTCATGAAAGACAATTACAAAGTAAACGTTCTCAAGCATAACCTATAATAAATACCATTCAAATGACCCTTTGGATTTCCCCAAATAATCATTAATAAAACACAAAGCTTCAAGGGTTAATTTGAAAAGAGTTACATTTCCACTTTCATTGAAATACAACCAAGCTATTTCAAAATAAGGGAAATGGAGAGTCTTACTTGTGGTGAGGAAAAGTCTTCTCTTATACTTGCCTCCTCACCCAGATGGTTCTCTTTACAACCTCTTAACACTAACTCCCCAAGCAAGGAAATTAAATGATGAACAAAATGTCAACCACCTCCTTTCATCCACAAACAGCGACGGTAAAGGGGTGAAAAAGAAAAGAGGAAATACAACTTGCTTCCTTGCTCTAATATGATATTTTCTAAAAAAATTTAAGATGAAAAAATTTCAAGAAAGGAAAGGGAGAGAGGCAAGAGTTTTCTTCTTCTCGCCCCGACCTCTGATGGGGTCAAACCCCATCGCCCCGTTTATTAAACGGGGCATAAATTCCCACCTCGACCCCGACCCAAATTATACCCTTAAATAGTGCGGGGTGGGGCGGGTTAGGCGGGGTCCATGTTCACCCCTAATTCTAGCAGCTCAAAAGCCTTTCATTCCAAATTTAGAGGCAAGTTTCCTCTTTATTTTCTTGAATTTCGGTCCTGGTTCTCCCATCCAAAATATATAATTTACAGAGGAGTAGATATGCCATTACTTTTCGTTTTGAATTCTTGTAGTATACACCAAAGATGGCATAGACTTGTATTGAAACTCTTTATACTAGCACCTTGGAGATTGCTTAAAGCCATATAAGAATTTGTTGAGCTTCCAAACCATTTTATGTTTTTCCTCAACTTCATTTCTCTTTTGGTAGTTCCATGAAAATGTCTTCTTCGAAATTTCCATGAAACAAAGTTTCATTTACATCTAGTTTTTCTAGTTCTGACTCTTGTTATACAACTAGGTTTAAGAGTATTCTGATTGAGGTGTGCTTTACAACTGGATAAAAGATTTTCGTGTAATGAATTCCTTCTCTCTGTGCAAACCCTTTTGCAACTAGCCTGGCTTGACACTTTTGGTATCGTTCTTGTCAAGAGAATCCATTTCTTCTCTCATAGCTTTTGCCTAGATATTTTATTCTTGACTTGACAATTCCTGCTTATAAGTGGCTGATTCATCATTACATAGATCTTCTTCTTGTTGATTGTTCGATCTTGATCTGCACTGATAAATTGATGGTAGATTGGTAGTCTTTCTTCATGTTTATCTTCTAGTTTCAACAGCTCCACTTCTTTATTTTTTGTTTCTTCATCCTCTCTGAAAACCACATCTCTAATTATAACACATCTTTTGACACAGTATCCCTTAACATGTAAACCTTGATACCTTAAGGATAGCCAAAAAAAATAGGCATTTCAAGGCTCACATTCACATAGCATGTGCAGCCAAACACTTACGGGTTTTCGAAGATGGTGGATGGTTTATGAACTTATCTTATGAGATTTTGATGTCGATAGCTACTTCTGCCTAGAAACCATCTGTCAACTTGCCTTCTTAAAGCATGCACACCTTATCCTCTTTGCAATTGTTCTATTTAGTTGTGGAGTATGCCTCTCTGTGCCTGTTAAAACCTGCCTCCTCTTAGTATTTATTAAACATTTCACTACA
The DNA here is from genome assembly GCA_028015215.1 of Gynostemma pentaphyllum. Taxonomy (NCBI): domain Eukaryota; kingdom Viridiplantae; phylum Streptophyta; class Magnoliopsida; order Cucurbitales; family Cucurbitaceae; genus Gynostemma; species Gynostemma pentaphyllum. The sequence goes on along the minus strand of CM051351.1, from coordinate 46,603,066 downwards.
GAACTCGAGTCCATTATTGCGTGTCCTAAGATACCTTAGTTTTCTTCTGGTTTGGTTTTCATTTTGAGTCCTCCATTTTTTGAACTTTCATAATGCTTCATCCTTTGTTTCCAGAAACAAAATTCCAGGATTTTCTTGAACAGTCATCTACTTTAGAGAGAAAATGCCTTGATCCATTGAGGGACGACGACTTTGTAGGCCCCCATAAGTCTTTTTGACTTTCCATGAATGTAATGTTCACAGAGATTTAGCCTGTCACTTCCCATATTCTTTTTGGACAATCACGTTTGAAATGTCCTTCCTTGTGATATTGAAAGCATTTCAATTTCGATTTGTTCAATGAATTTTCTTGTTCTTGAATTATTTCCCGTTCTTCTTTTGATTCGAAATCACTTTTGTAAACAACCCTTCAACCATTCCATTATTTTCATCTATGTCTTCAATTCTAGTTCTTTAATTTTGATTGCAGCGAGAACGGGCTTTATGGTTATGGTTTCCCTTCCAAATTTCAAAACAAACTTAATCCTCGAAGCTTTCAGGAAATGAGTTCATCGGGTTTAAGTCCTTAGTTTCACTCTCCAATTTCTTTCCTATAATGGAGTAATCATCTAAAGGAAGTACTAACTACGCAGCAGAATAGCCAATCAGGGCATAGCCCATTAGTTAAGGGATGTAATTCCACACTCAAGAGTGTGGTTCAATCCTCACCCCGACAATTTGTATAAAAAAAAATAAACATGCGGATATGTTAAAAAACTACATACTAAAAGGACTTAAACTTAAAAGTCGATGCTTACGAAAGTACTTACATAGATAATAGTGAAAGTACATACCTTTGAGTTTGACCTTTAGGCTATACCCTGATTGACAACTTTTTCATTAATTTGTTAATGTATTTTATACACTTTGTTGTTGTTCAAGGGATACAATCACTTATACTCCCTTCCACTCTCTTCTCTACCAGATATTGAAGATTGAATTAATTTATAACAAAGGAATGGAAATCATTGGTCCCATTGCTACAAAAATTTCGGACTACGTAATTGACGCCATCTTCCATGAGTTGGGTTATTTAGTTTATTATAAAGATAACATGAAGGGATTGAAAGAACAAACTGAAAATCTCGTATCTGCTAGAAGCAGAGTGCAACATTTGATTGATGAGGCAAAAGATAAAGCTGAAGATGTTGAAGATGATGTTCACAATTGGTTGACCAAAGTGGATGAGATCACTGAAGAAACTTACAAGTTCCTCATAAATATTGCAGAGGAGAAGGAGAAAAAATGCATAAATGGTTTGTGTTTGAACATTGTTCGGCGTCATCGATTAAGTAGAAAAGCAAAGAAATGGGTGGAAGAGCTGGCACACATTCAAGATCAGGGAAAATTTGATAAAGTTTCTTATCGCGGACCTCTACCAAAGCTCGAGAATATTTCAAATTACGTAACTTTTGAATCGAGATTGTCGATCTTGAAAGAAATGATAGAGACATTGAAAGATCCAAACGTCAACATGATTGGAGTTCACGGCATGGGAGGCATTGGAAAAACAATGCTTGTCAAAGACGTTTCGTGTCAAGTGACAAAATCAAAATTGTTTGAACTTGTTATTGTGGCAACTGTAGGTCAGAATGAAGATGTAAAACATATTCAAGGGCAACTTGCGGATATGTTAAATTTGTCATTTGGTCAAGAAACCGAACAAGGAAGAGCCGCCCTGCTACGAAAGCGACTGCAAATGGAGAAGAGTATCCTTGTTGTATTAGATGATATATGGAATGGTCTAGATTTGGAAACGGTGGGAATTCCTTGGGGAGATGATTATAAAGGATGCAAGATACTTGTCACATCTAGATCTATACATGTATTATCTTATGAGATGAATATCGAGAAGAATTTCGAGATAAAGAATTTAACTGAAGAAGAGTCGTGGGATTTTTTCAAGAGCATGATGGGTAAATCTAGTGAAATTACTAATCTCGAGTGGAAGAAAATAGCAATTAAAGTGGCAGAAAAGTGTGGAAAGTTACCGATTGCACTTGCTACCGTTGCGAAGGCGTTGAGAGGAAAACGTTTACACGCCTGGAAAGATGCTTTGAGACAATTGAACAATCCTGCAACCGTAGACATTCAAGGAGTTAGCAAACAAGTATACGTGTCTCTAAGATTGAGCTATGATAATTTAAATTGTCTAGAAGCCAAATTGTTATTTTTACTTTGCAGTATGTTTCCTGATGATTATGACATTAATAAAGATATTTTGGCAAGATATGCTTTGGGTTTGAAATTTCTACAAGGAGTCGATACTTTGGAGACAACAAGAGATAGAATCTTTACATTGGTGGACGATCTCGAATCCTCTTGTATGCTTCAAAAATCTGAAAAGGGGAGTAAGTATGTGAAAATGCACGATGTCGTTCGTGATGTTGCCATTTATATTTCATCAAAGAATGATCAAATGTGTACATTAAGTTATGGAAAGGGATTGGATATGTGGCGAGATGAGGATACTCATGGTCATTACACGGCCGTTTTAGCTAGTTGTACAGATTTTCACGACCTTCCTACGAAGTTGAGGTTTCCAAAACTTGAGTTGCTGACATTGGTTAGAAATGTGGGATATGGGAAAGGGGTACCGATTCCAGAAGAATTTTTCAAGGAATGGAAAAACTCAAAGTTCTACATTTGGAATATATATATTTCCCACAACCACCATCATATTTCCACTGCATGGTAAATCTTCGAACGTTAATGCTAGTGGATTGTGATTTGGAGAACGTCGATATGATCGTTGAGCTAAAAAATCTCGAAATTCTCGATATATCTGGATCCAAAATCAAGGATTTACCATTGAGTACAGGTCAATTATCACGACTCAAAGAATTGAATTTATCATATTGTGGTAACCTTAAAGTCATTCAACCCGAAATTATTTCCAAATTGACAAAATTGGAAGTATTACTTATACGCAATGGATATGAAGGATGGGATGAAGTGGAAGGATCATCAAAGAAGGAGAATGCAAGTCTTGTAGAGCTTCAACATTTACCTTGCCTTACTGCTTTATACATATCGGTTCCGAGTGTCAAACAACTTCCGAAAAAAGCATTTTCGAACAATCCGAAACTAGAAGAGTTTAAAATTATGGTTGGTTTTCATTACCATTCAGTAATCTATGAGACCAACAAAGTATTGGATATAAATTTGAAAGACAGAAACGTTGTTTTGGAGGAAGGGGTAAGATTATTACTAAAGAAAGCTGAAGAATTGTTGTTAAGTGGGCCATTTGGTGTAAGAGATGCTTTACATGAATTAAATGGAAGTGATGTTTTGAGGCTTATGGATTTTGAATATGATGAAGAGGTTGAATATTTAGTGAGTACTGAAATGGTCTCAAGGCCCGTTTGGGATAGCTTTCGAAATCTGGAGAAGTTGCGTATTCGGACTATGAAGAGATTGAAGAAAATAATCCATATCGAATCGATCGAAAAAGTCAAAGTTTTTGAAAATTTGAAGAGAATGTTGGTGGAAAATTGTCATAAATTGAAATATTTATTACCATTTTCAATAATGGAGGGTCTTTTACATCTTGAAGAAATTGTGGTCAAGAATTGTAATATGATGGAAGCAATTGTTATTATTGAAAATGAAGATCGGCAAAAAGATGATAAGATCGAGCGCAGAAAATTAAGCACATTAATCATGTTAAGCTTACCACAATTGATAAGCTTTTATGGTAAAATTGTTGAAGATGGACCAACAGAATCTGAAATTGTTGAAGAGGATCAAAAAATTGGCAACCTCATTACTCCTTACGAAGGCCAGGTATCTCCTTACATAACATTTAATTTAATTTTTTTTTTTTTTCCTTTCTCATTTAGTACTATGGAATATTGCATATCAAACAAATTTTTATGGAGAAATTTCATTGGGCGGTAGACTTTTATGCGATATTTGTAAAAATATCAACTCAACAAAATATTTGCAAATATATCAATTTTTATCATATTTATCAACGATAAACACTAATTTATGTGTTTATCAGTGATAAACTTGATGTAAAAATATGTAATTCAATGTTTATTACTAAAACCTGATCAAAATTTTCTATATTTACAAATATTTTTTTGAACCTTTACTTTTACAAATATTACTAAAAATTTTGCTAGAAGCCAATGACCCATTTTTATGTGATATTTAAAAAATATTTGAATATATAATAAGTTTTGAGCCGGTCAAATCAAGGATAGGCATTGAATTTACATTTTTTTTAATAATAATCACTACAAAAAATAGGCTTTGGCGGCCAAAAATTTCACCGACAAAGCCTTACAAAACGCCGGTAAAGGCTATGCTAACGAAAAAAATTCGCTGGCCAATATTAGCCGTAAAAGCACCGTCGAGATGGCCTTTACCGACGAATTACCTAATTTTACACTTTGTCTTAACTTAAAGCTATGCTGGCGAATTTCGCCTGCATTGCTCCCTGTAGTAATTTTTTATTCATTTTTTCCACTTGCGAATTTCGCCGGCAGTGCCCCAATTTTAATTACTTTTTTTTAAACAAATTCATTTACTTTGAACTAATATATTCGAGTGGACTCGAACCACCAAAATCTGAACACTCAATTGAATTTTAAGTGCTCTACCATTTTTTGAGCTTACGAATCTTTCATATGTAAAAAAAATTGTGTAAGGAGCTCTAAACATGATAAACTTAGATCATAACTTAAGCCCTGTCATCCAAGTTTAAGGTGCATGAAAAGAGTCTTAAAATGTGTATGAAAAGTACAAAGAGACCAATAAAGTAACACATAACACATAATACAAACATGAAAACATAATGCAAAAATATTTTTAATAATAAGAAACCAAGAATATCTAAGTAACGCTTAAAACAAACTCATAACATCTTTCAATCATAAATGGCACACAAATTCACAAGAATAATTAAGTAAAACAAATATTGAAATATAGGAAGAAAAAAGAAGAGAAAATTCACCGCAAATGTCCAAAAATCGCCTCCTAAAATAAACATTATGTATTTGTGATGACCCGACATTTTTAAATAGATTTATTTCAAAAACACAATGGAAGTCTTTTAATTTACGAAAAATTGGCGTGATTATGTTTGAAAATTGGCATGCCAAAAACCTGTTTACATCCTAATTTTCAAATCTAATAAATTCACAAGGAACATCAAGTCCCATTTCAGGAGTTAAAGATATATATCATAAAAACATCAACATTAAGCTCTTATGAGCTAAATATCATACAAAACCATCAAAGTTCTCAAAACTTCACAAAAGTAAAGACTTAAACTTTACTACAACCGAATCCATCTCAATAATCAGCATCCCTGATCACGCAACACCATCTCCTCTCCCTCGACCTCTGGCCAAGGCATTACCTGAAATTTTTGTAATATCATGAGCTAACAAACTAAGCCCAGTGAGAATAATAAACATAAAAAGTAAAGATAGACTTCAAACTCGCATTTCGATTTGTGTCCAATTAATCCAACACAAACTTTCCTAAAATTCTCCAAAGTCTAGGTCATTCTAAACCATATTTTCCAAATGATGATACAAATTAGCACACTTAGTCTAATTGTTCATCCAATAACTTGTTATGACATAAAAGAGAAAATAAATAAACTTTGTATAATTATAACATCTCAATTCTCTTTCTCATCTATCATATGCATAAAAGTAAATGAGTACATCCCGTAGGATACGCATTCGCCATTTATGCATGAAATGAAGGTAATGTGGATTTTTACATACTATCCACCCTTATCCTTATGTATGAAGTAGTGTGGGGGTCTCATGTCATCCACCAAAACTTATGCATGAAGTAGTGTGGGGGTCTTCATGTCATCCACCAATACTTATGCATGGAAAAAGTGTGGGGGTCTCATGTCATCCACCTTTCTTTCTCATTTTTCTCTTTTCAATAATATGAGATGTTATGCATATGCTTGCAAAAGTAATAAAGTAAATGTAAATGATAAAGCAACCGAAATATGCATAAAGTAAATGAGCAAAAGTAAAGACATAAAGTAAATGACATAGGTAAAATAGATAGGATTCCGGATAAACGATATATTGATCGAACTCCGCTAATAAAGTAAAGAATCTCAACTTCACGATTATTCTAAACCTTCAAGGATTTTAACTTCCAATAATCCGAGGTTCTATCAATCGTTCTTATCCAAGTCTTAGATCCTTTAACTTCCAATAATTCATTCTAAACTCCGAAACTAATCTAACTTAGAATCTTCTAAGATTTGAGGCTTTCATCGAGAAATCTTAAGTTTCTCGCCTAAAGAATTAACTCAAAATCCTAAGGCACTAACTCACTCCCTCTAATCTTAGGTTGGATTCTAATCTTAGTTCCGATTCTACAAATCAACATACTTATTCGCTTTCTATAGTTACTTTAAATTCTAACTATTCTCACCTTTAACAAAGTGAAGACTCCGCTCCTAAATCCGAAAAGAGCGATCAAACAAGCAGTTCAAAAACACCTACAAAAGGATTAATATCCCGAAAATTAATAAAATTACCAACTAACGATTAAACAACGATTAAACAAGCAAAAAGACGAAAATCCACCAATCCTTCCCCTTGGAGGCTCTCGGCCCTCCCTAAACAAAGGGGTTCAGGTTTGGTTTTTCGTCTTTTTGGCAATTTAAATACGTTTTGAGTTGGTTTTAATCAAATTCAAAAATCCCGATTTCAATGGGTATCGATAATTAGGGTTTTTGAACATTAATCCCTTTCCCGAAATGAATTCAAATATGCAATTTTACAAGAATCTATAACCCAAATTCAAACCCTAAAAAGGAAATTTCAAACGGGAAGGGTTTCGACTGAAACTCGGTTTTAGGGTTTAGGGGAAAGTTTCAAATACACTTAAAACGACTCCCATACTTACATACACCGAGTTTCATAACACAAAATCGAAAGAAATCAAAGAAAACTCCATTAAAACACTATTTGGAGTTTAGGGTTTCAAGCTTTACTTACCGAGAACTCCGTGAAACACGAGCGGCAAGTACGAAGGGTAGATGGAAAATGATCGTAGGATCGATACCTTTCCACTAAACCCGGAATCAAGTCAAACGAGCAAGAAACGAACAAAAATCAAAATTTCCCTTTTCTCTCTTGATGCTCACGGGTTGGGGAGGAGAAAGATGAGATAATTTTAGTCAACTTTGGTCAATGATAGTTTAAGAAGATGAAGAGAAAAAATATCTAGATATTTAGGTGAAAAGAGAAATTACGAAAATGTCCTTTTGATGACTTTTAGCTTAAAAACGAAACCCGATGATCTTAAACTATCCCGATGGTGATTAATAATTATTAATTGGCCCGTTAATAATTATTAATACCATTAAAACGAAAATAAACTAAAAAGATCAATTAAAAGATTAAAACCGAAATAAACTACAAATTCTAAATTAACAATTAATAAATAAACTTTAATTACTTAAATTAAATAAAATAAATAAAAGTTTTTTTTTTATCACAAAATAACGGGACGTTACAGTATTAGTTAAACCAATAAGCAGAAAAAGTATTTACATTTAATCCACAATTCAATCATCAAATCCAAAATTCAAAAAACTAGTTCAAAATCTTACAAATCACACACAAACACATCAATTAAATCAAATATCACAACATATACAACGAAAACCCCAAATTTTTTCTCAAACCCTAACATTAAATTTTTGTGATCGAACATAAAACCTCAAAACAAAGCATACAGACACTATAATATTTTTATATAATGAATTGTAGGAAGAAATTTTGAAGACCCATAACATAAACAAAAAAGCCCTAATTTTTTTTAATTACCCTAATATATCGAAACTTTAAATTTAGGCTAAAAATTCTTAAATCATACTCCCTAAATCTAAAAATATTATTAATAAACGAGTTAGAGGCATGAATGGCAAAAAAAAAAAACATATAACTCACTTTGAACTGCCGGAAATAGAGGCTTTCGCAGGTAGAGGAAGGGAGAACAAGGAAGAGGAAATAAAAGAAGAAGAAATGAGGAAATGAGGAGTGAGCATCGGCTTGAGGATTTAATCCCCAATGACTATGCCGTCAAAACTAATTTCAACTGCATAGCGTCCCTCTTATGTTATAAATCGCAACGCCGGTGAAATTTTTCGCCGTCATAGCTTTATTTGAAAAAAAAAAAACAAGAAAAAAACTTCTTCCTATAAGACAATGCCGGCAAAAACAAAATTTTCGGCACTATTGCTTTACTCAAGACCATGTGAAATTTATAATTTCATTGGCCTTTCCTTCCCTTTTTCTCTTTGCTGGTGAAATATCCAATTTCGCGCAGGTTTTTTTTCCATCTATGTCGGCGATTTACATTTCGCCGACAAAGCTTAAATTATTTGTAGTGAATTGAATCATTGATTCACAAATAAATAATTATTATTCACTGATTAACGCACTAAAATTTTCGATATTCACAAATAGTTGTAAATCATATATTTTCAAATATTACATCAAAATTTGTCACCCAATAAAATTTCTCTTAATATTAATACTATTGAGAATGTTTAAGGATATCACAATGTTTAAGGATATCACATTGATAACCCAAAAAAAAAAAAAAAAAAAAAGATATCACATTGATAAAAGCGTGAATCACAAAAATAGTAGAGAAAAAAATGTAATAATTACCTATATTGCAACTTTTAAAATTTTACCAAAATAGCATATTGCTAATATTTCAATAAATTATTGAACATTGACTTTTAATTTTCCTTTTGTTTTAAGTCAAACATTTGTCATCTAAATGAGTTTTAAGGAACAAAAAATTTATTTTATTAAAAGTTATATTAGTTAATTTGATTTTAATACTATTTTCATTTTCAACAATTAATCGCTTTGATTTCTATAAGTTATTGAAAACTATATTTGTTATTAAAAAAAACATAAAAATAATGGCATAAATTGAAATACACATATCTAAAATATGTTATTTGAGACAATTTATGTTAATAAAAAGACCCAAAAGTATCTGTAAGATCACTAGTTACATCTCTCATTGTCGATTTAACTTAGTTTTCATGTGAATTTTTAAAATATTTTATGTTATGAGTAATAAGAACTTTTTTTTTGTTGGTAGGCTGTGTTTCCTGATTTAAATTACCTGGAATTTGGATACGTAGCGAGTCTACGGGATTATCAATTGAATGTTGAATATAACTTCAACAACCTTGAGACCATTGATCTTGCTGATTGTAAAAATGTAAAAAGTATTTTTGCTTATAAGACAATGATGATGCTGAAGGAGCTTAGGAAATTGATAGCACGAAATTGTGATTCATTGGAAGAAATATTCAATATGAATGAAATTTGGTTAAATGAAGAAGGTGATTTTGTTCCATTTTCCTCAAAGTTGAAGATATTGGAACTTAGAAATCTACCAAATTTGAAGCAAGTGTGGAATGTCAAGGATCAAGATGAAATGCTAATACTTTTTCCAAGCCTGATACAAGTTGAAGTTTTGAATTGTCCAAAACTTACAAGACTTTTTCCATCCTCATTCACCAAACATCTTCACCAACTCAAATACATAAACATAAATGGTTGCGGAATTGATCGAGTTTTTTCTAAGGAAGAATCTGAGTTGGAGTACTCAACGGTACGTGATTATGTATATTTTTCAATTGCATTCACGCGCACATGTATACTATATTAAGACCATTTTCTGAAATATTATAAAATATAGAACATAACTCAAGTGATTATTCATTTTAATCCTTCTTATATGGTTGTAGACGTAGTTAGATCCAAACCATTCTCATTTATTCGATTTATGTTTTGATTTTCTATTTTTAAAAACCAAGTTTGTTTATTAAAATATGGAAAACTTAATGGTCTAAATTTTTTTATTAAACCAAAATTTGAAAAGTGTGTATTTATTATTATAAGTAAAAACAAAGATTTTTTTTTTTTTAAATAAAGGCGTTACTAAAAAAAGAGTTAGAAAATCTAGGTTCATTTGATAATCATTCAGTTTTCTGTTTTTATTTTTACTTTTTTTAAAAACAAATATTTGATATCTCATTGGTTTTTCCATTTTTGATTTTTCGGTTTTAAAAAAAAACTAACATAGTTTTAAATTTTATTGAACTATAGTTCCATAATTTATTGAAATATTTTGTTATTTTTCATTGAATTTATTGTTTTTTTCTTTTTCTTTTTTAGCTAAATAAATTATTAAACTGTAATTTGGATAGTTTATAAAATGTTATAACATTTCAGTAATTAGAAAGTAGAAATATACAATTTCAGTGATCGACCCGAATATATAACTATTTTTTTTCTCTCTTTAAAAAAAATTCACAAGTCTCTCCTTATTAGTTATAATGAATATGTATGGAACTTGCAGGTATCCTTTCCAAATTTGGAATCACTCAAAATCAAGTCCGCTGATAATTTAGAGATGATATGGCAGGATGGATTGATCATAGATGATTTGTCCAATCTCAAATTGATACAGTTACATAATTGCAAAAGTTTAAAAAGTGTCGTCACATTGAACGTGATGAGACAAGTAAAAGAGCTTGAGGAATTATGTATTCGATATTGTGATTCTCTAGAAGAGATTTTTAAAATTGATCAAAAACAGCCTCAGGAGGAGGAGGCAATTTCCTTCATGTTGAAAGAAATAACATTGCGTAATTTGCCAAGTTTGAATCAAGTATGGAACCAAGATTTTGATGGAGTTGGTCATTTTCCATATCATCTACGGTTGGATTTTATTGGCTGTCCAAAACTTAGAAAGCCTTTACCCACCCGCCTCCACGTAAACTCCAACCTTTGGATGTAGATCAAGGTCATGTAGCAAAGGAGACTTCAATTTTTTTTTATAAAAGGTATCTATATGTCTGACATCTTTATATATAACTAGTCTTTTACCATGTGCGCCACAGGTGATATTCTTTCTAATATATATATTAAAGGTTTTAACTTGTTTTTATTTTTATTTTATTTTGAATATATAAAATATTATAAGGTTTTAACTTGTTTATTCATTTGATTTTGAATATATAAATATTATAAGGTTTTAACTTGTTTTTTTTCCTATGTTTTATAAAAAAAATTCGAAATGATTTTTATTTTATTATTTTTTTCAATTATTGAACTGTAACGACCCGTTATCCGGTAAGTTTTCTTTAATTAAATATTATTTGGTTAATAATAATATTTGTGGAGTGGAAATAGGAAAATTGAGATATGTTTTAATTAATTTCTATTTTTCAGGAATTCATTAAATTAAGGAATCAATTTTAAAAAAATAATAATAAGGAAAAAAAGAAAAAGGGGAAGGAGCTCAGTGAACGTTCAGTACAGAAAAAAAGGTAGGACACTATTTTTCTTTTTTCCTTCCCTCACCACCGCCCCTCTCTCTTTTCTTCACCGGTTTGTGATCGTTTTTCTCTCCGATTTTCGTCGTTGTAGGTGTTGTTTATTTTGGTGATTGTTTTGGAGAAGGTTGAAGAGGATTGAAGGACTTTTTCTTCAAGATTAATAAGGTAAAGTCTGAATTTTATTAAAGATTTTCATATTTTAATTATGTTGTCCTCTTATTAAACAAAGCCAAAAATCTTGTTTTGACAATTTTCTTTTATGAGAGAACCTTAAGCTTTCTTGATTCTTTCCAAACCCTAGTCTTCTTAAAAAAACCTTCTACCATATTCATTTATCATCAAATGGGACCCTGAAAAACCACTTGAGGCACTGCTGCCACCATCGAAGTAGCAGCCGTAGCAACCTGCTAGTGCAGTAGGAAAAAAACAGTCCCATTTGGGGATTGTTTTTCCTTGTTGTGTCGCCGTGCGTTGTTCATTGTCATTAGTTTATGTTTGGTAATGCTTTAGGTCAGTTTTTAATTATATTTAGGTGTTATTTCAGGTTGTGGAAGTACTTGGAAGCATTTGAATTTTTAATTCAAGAACTCAAGGTGAGTAAACATGTTTTTGTTTTCTTTGTGTTGGATGATCTTCTTCATTAATTTTGTGGGTTGGGAAGTTTGTTTGTGGCTTATCTAAGCCCTTGGAATGGATTTTAGGAGGTTTTGAGTATGTTTTAGTTGTTGGAAATTTGAGTTAAAAGAGTAGAACGTGATATGTAAATTTAGAGATTAGCTTGTTCTAAGCCTTTTTTTTCAAGAGTTTTGCGTCGGGAGTTTATAAACTTTAAAAAAGGCGTGTTTCTTTACTTTTGGGATGTTTTAAGATTAAAATTTTGAATTATTTTTCAAAATTTTATATTTTGGGTTTTTAGACTTGAAAGATGGAAAATTAGAAGTAGTTGTAAGCTCTTTTTATTATAAAGATGTTGGTTGACTGAATTTTGAATGGAATCATAATGATAATGTAGGTTTGCATTAAGTAAGGTCTTACTTAATGAAGAATATGTCGTTAAGGTGATATTTGAGTAAGACATGAGTTAAATATATCTTAGCGAGACAGGTATATTTCATGTAGGTATTTATTAGGGGTGAAAGCAAATCCCCCCGCCCCGACCCCGCCAAACCCGCCGTGCAAATGGGGTAGGGTGCAGTGGGCAGGGGGGGAAAAAAGTCCCCATTTATTATACTAGTATATTAACACGTGCCTTGCACGTGATATGTTTTTATAGTATCTTATTTTATATTAATGAAATAATATGCTATAAATTCAAACAAACATCTTGAATTCCCAAAACATAACTTAGGAATAATGTAATAATATGCTATAAATTACATTTGAGAAAGAAATATCATAATATGGAATTAATAATTAAAACAACCAAATTAAATTTGAAGAAGTATATAAACATTTGTAAACAATAATAATTTAAATAATAATATTAGTTGATAAAAAAAGGGAAGATGATATTTATATTTCCAAAATAATATTCATTTCATTATTTTTAAATTAATATTTAGTATATAGTTTTAGAAGATACAGTTCAAAATAATAGTCAACTTCGATAGAAAAAGTAAACTATTTTATTAAAAAATATTTTAAACTCATTTTATTAAATAAGAGAATATAATAATAAAAATTAATAATTAATTGTGAGTGGAAATAAATTATTGTGTTGCATATTTTGTAAATTTTATAATTAAAAAGGGGTATAATTGTCCTAAAATGTTTCTAAAACATCCCCACTTTTATATATTAGAGATGGGGTGGGGTAGGGGCCATGGGAGTGGCCCCCTGTTTAGTCTTTATATATATATATATATATATATATATATATATATATAATTAAAATACATAAGTACATAACTTTGAACCTTCTAGCCCAATTAAGTACATATGTTTGTGTGTTGTGACTTGTGTTTGAACTTAGATTGATTATACTTGTGTTTAGTTTATTGTTAAATGCATTGTCTATGAAATGGAATGAAAAAAGATATGTTATATAAGATTAAGATTTGAAAATATTAAAATTTATAAAAAAAATTAGAATAAAACCATGCATTAAAAAAGGAAATATTTTCCCCACCCCTTCCCCTGCCCCATAAATGGGGCGGGGGAAAACCCTAAGTGGGGTGGAGATTTTCCTCTTAAACGGGGCGGGGGATAAACGGGGGACCCTGCCCACTCCCCACCCCGCCCCATTTACACCCTTAGTATTTACATGAAAATAATATACTCATAGGTTCGTTTATGTACTAGATTTACATAAAAGGAATATACGGTAAAAATTTAAATTGTGAGAATTTTATGTTTAAACTGATACGGAGAGGTTCGCTATTTATTTGCGAGTAAAAAGAAGAATATTAAGGAAAATGTTATGTGTAGATGTTTATGGGAATGCGAGCTTTCTCGATTGATACTTAAGTATTATTTATTGGATTGAATGAATCTAGAATGATCTCAAGACAAAATAAAATTATTATGTGTTTAATTCTTTGGGCATTAGCCTCATGATACTACATTTATTTATTTTTTTCAGGTAAAAAGAAGAAGAAAATGGACAATTGATGGGAGCTCGTGGGAAACATGGATGGGTTGGATTAAAGTCGGCTTGTTGTTCCTTCTTTATTTTATTAATTGGTTATTTTGGGATTGAAATTTCTTTATTTCTTTTAGAGCTTGTTTTTCTTTGGATTTAATATTGATTGAATCAAATTTGGTTCTGAATGGATTTATTTTCTTTTAACTCAATTTGATTTAGAGTTTAAATAAAGTTCGTTGAAATGTAATGATAATTCTTTAATGATAGTATTTCTTTTAAAGACTTTCGTTTGTTGCTTATTTCATGTTTTTGGAATTTTGGGATGTTACCTAAACATAATATGTTCTATTTAAGATTTAAATTACGAATTCAATGAATTATATGTTGTAGATTCTTTTTATTTAAGACATTTTTGTACATCTTTATTTTTGAAATTCATACTAGGAAATAAAGAATAAACTGTTCTAAACCTATATACATTTCTTATTTGAGTTTAGTTAATTTATTTATTTCTAGATTGTTTATTTATAATTTTTATAATTGTTCTGTTATTTTAGAGGTAGATTTTTTTATTTAAAATATTTAATTAATTTAATTTCTAGAGTTTAATAAGTTTAATTTAGTTAAATTAGAATTTGGTTGCTTAGGTCTTGAATTAGGTAATTTAGATTTATAAAAGTTATTTAAAAACTAGGTACATTAAATATTATTTGTAACGTCCCGTTAGTTTAAGGTAGAATTAATTAATTTATTATTCCTTTATTTATTTAATTAAAGTAATTAATTAGTTTAATTCCGGTAATTTAGAATTTAGAAGTTTTAATCCTTAATTGATAATTTTATATTTCAAAGAGTTATTGTGAACTAGGTGCATTAATTATTATTAATAGGTCAATTAATAATAATTAATTACCTTCTAGCTTATATTAATTGTGTTGATCATTTAAGAGTTAGACTACCTAACCAACGTCGTGGACCTGTTGGAAGCTGGTGACCACTCGAACTCGTTCTTCTTTTGTTTGACAAGGATTGGGTCAAGCTAGTGGTGGAAGGGAAGTTTTTCACTCATCAAAGAGGGTAAGATCGTGACCTTATTTTTTTTCTTCCAAACTTACATTCTAGAGCTCTAATGATAGATTTTATTATCTCCCCTTTCAAATGCTTTAATCCTTAAAAGTTAAACCCTTGTTGCTACAGTTAATTAAGCTAAAAGGCATCATGAACTTATTGCCATCGGACCCAATCGCCGCCCCACTTTCTTTTGCCTTTTCCTTCCATTAGTACCTACCACCGCCCCAGCTTCATGGCCATTTTGCATATATATATATATATATATATATATATATATATATGTTAAATATTACTTTAATAAATATATTACATAAAAGCACAAATTCTATCTTCCACCACCGCCCGACTCCTTAATGGATTGTACTTGGCCATTTTTACTTAGTTATATGTTAAATATGAATTTAGTATATATTTTTATATAAAAGCAAAAATTCTATCTTCAAATAGTGCCCACCACCGCCCCATATTCCTTATTGATTTGTATTTGGCCACTTTTGCTTATTTTATATATTAAATATTGCTTATATATATATATATATATATAGCAATTTTAGACCCGAGGTTGGGCTTGTGCTGTTGATCCTATTTGTTGATGTGGGTTTCAATGGTAATTTTGTAGGTGGAGTTTGTTTGCCCGCTTAATGCTTCGCTATTGATTATAATTTGTTAGCTTCAAAGGTAAGGATACATAGAATTTACGTAAATTTAGGAACTAAATACTTGAACGATTTGTATGATTCGGGAGTTAAGTTAAAAATTGGTATTAAGTGATTTGAGCATGCTAAATTTTATGATTTAATAGGAATCGGGAGTATAGAATTGATATTGGGAAATTATAGATTTTGCATATTCTTGGAAGTTAAAGTATGGAATTATTGGGTTTAAGTATGTTTATGCTTAAAGTATGATTATCATGTGTTCTTGAATGATTAATTTACGATATCGAGATACTCTGGTTACTTAGAACTTTTTACTGAGACTGAGTCTTCCAGCATTGGGTCTTTAGTACAAGCAATTCGATTTTGCAGGATTATTGTGATCGATATATGTATGGGCTTATGAGCCTATACGTGATAATGTTCCTAATTAATGTTACTCTGTTTAGTGGTTTTGAAATTGGTTCTCTGTTTATGTTTCTGTACTCGAATTTCTGATTCTTTATTATCACACTTGTTTGTATGGAGATGAATAATGAGATAATGCATAGACTACGTGTGCTTGCATTGTTTGGTATTATTCATGGTTCGATATATGTATCATGAGGCATGCATAGACTACGTAAGCTGCATCAACGGAGGAGATGAATAATGAGATAATATTTAGTTGTGTGAGCTAATATTATCTGATATTATTCATAATTACTATGATACATGTATATTCTAGACTGCTTAGACTACGTGAGCTTTGCATGTCATTAGTGAGATAACGGGATCGTGCATTGACTGCATGTGCTTGCACCATCTGATTATTATTCACCCAGGAGGTTCTTGTTTCGGTTCTATAATGCAAAGACTACATGAGCTTGCATTTGTTCCTGATAAGAAAGTAAAGGCTACGTGAGCTTTACTTGATATTGGAGTGAGATAATGGGATCGTACATAGACTACGTGAGCTTGGACCATCTGACATTATTCACAAAATCCTTGTTCTAAGTTCTTGCATGATTGTAACGACTCGGCTTGTAAAACAAGCCCAAGCTGCGAGCACGTAAAGCGGAAGCGTAGGACTTTCACATTTAGTTTGAAACAAAACGACAAAACAAAACCAGGGCATGAAGTTTAAGTAAGACTTTTATAAAACCCTACTTAATATCCACATTTGGCTCGTTGGGCCGCTTCAAAATAATAAGTATAGTTAAAACACATAAAGGACGTGGTGCACTGAAAGCAAGTTATTACAACCCTTTTAAACATACATAGTTATGTACAAACATTTCAAAAGACGAGACATAAACCGAGAACTCAAAATGACCCACACGTCACTTCCATAACCAATGCTTTGCATGACTGGTGGCCTAACCCAAAATCGTTCATCCCGAGGCATCAACGAGCACCCTGCCGCGCCTCGGCTACGTCCCCTACAGGTACCTGAAAGGTGATATAGAGCACCTTCGAGCATGACACTCAGTGAAAGCAAAAAGAATTAAAGCCATGATATGCGATGCTCGGAATGATGTGCACAAACGAAATCAAGTACTAAGAATGTATAAAAATACGCTAGAAATCAAAGACATGTTTGATCAAACCATTGGCATTTCACGTTCGAGACTAAGCCGAGTCAACAACATTCAAACCGATACCACTTTCCATTATACTTTCCAATCAACATTTGTTTCCGTATACTTATCCCATGTCTTACTACACGCATCTCGCAAACCATCGTAGAAATCCCTCGAGCCGTAGCTCATTATTCTCTTCCAGGCTATCGTAATAGCCACTCTAGCATCCAGGCCATCCACCACACAGTGCCTCAGAGCTACCTTCCTTCCACCATTGTAACTATATATAACGTCCAACAACCACACACCATTACATAGGTTACGACCCTATGGCATTTCAACAAACACATGATATGCATGAATGATGGGTTTTTTAGGGAAGAAGATGGGTTTTTTTTAATTCATCCTTTTATACTTCTAATTTCTGAAAATAGAATTAAATAATTGTAATTAAATCCCTCCACCTCTTCTTTTATTATCTAAGGTCCCTCCATTCTTTTTCTTTTGCTAACCAACCCTTGCCTCAAATTCTAATTACTAACTAGCCCTTTTTCATAATTAACCATGGCTAAAAACTCCCTTCTATTTAATTTCCTACCCTTATCTAGCTTTTAACTATAGTTAGCCATCAAATGCACAAATCAAAGATAGAAATTTATTTCCCACTTGCTTAATATCTAACACACGAGCATACTATTTACAAATTAACTTTAATTAACCTCTTTTAAAACCCGGGGCCTTACAATGATCTTCATTCTTGTTCTTTGCTTTATGTTCTTGGGAGACTTGACTACTTGCATGATCTTCATTCTTATTCTTTGCTTTATATTCTAAGGAGAATTGTATGATTATGCATTCGGAAGTCTGTTTGGGTAGTCAAGAGACAATGGATTTCATTATACACAAATCCGTATTTGGATTTGGGATCTAAAGTTACTTTATATTCAATTTATCTTCACTGGATCTCCCGCTCATTATATTACACTTTCAGGTACAGGACGTGGTCGCGATTGTGGCCGTGGAGCTGGTGCGGTATGATTCCTTGATCCATGATGATGGATGGACTTGAGTCGGTTTTAGTCCATGGACTTACGTTGTCTTATCTTTACTTTCTATTTAGTTGTTGAGCTCTTGAGCATACTTTGAGATATTGTCTATCTTGAATATTTCTATCTTTATGAACTTTCCTTACTTTGGGTTTTGAACTTATAAAAAGGGAAGCACTTCCCATATTTGAACGTTAAGGATTTTGGATTTCATTTTGAAATGAAAGGATGATTTATCGATTTTCAGGTTTTCTATTATTATTTCAAGTCTTCTGCTTGCGTTATTTATTTAATTATATTTTAAAGAGTGAGGTCTTTACATTATTAATAGGTCAAATTAATAATATTTAATTATGTCTTAGTTTAGTTACATTGTGTTTAATTAAAATTGAGAGTTAGCTCTCGGTTTTAAAAGCATGAGGTTTATTTTAAAAAGAGATGGAAAATTAATTAGAGGGTCACTTTTGTAAAATCTTACTCACTCTTCAAATCATCTAGGATTTTTTTTCCCCTCTCTCATTTGTAAAAAAAGAGACCAAACATTCAAAACTCTCTCCCCCTCCCCTTTGCACCGGAAATATGAATATTATAACAACAGAATGAAAGGAATGGTAGAACTTGCATTAGCTAGCAATAATAACAGTATATATAAACACTTGTACTCAATAACAAACTCTAACAATATCCACTGCCTCTGACTAACTCTATCCATATATTATTACATTTCCCCTCAAACTTATGTAGCTGAAAGAAACAAAAGTTTGGAAATAAGAAAAGTAAATTTGTCAATAGTAAGAGACTTTGTGAAAATGTCTATTAATCAGCTGTAAGCACAAAACGAAGAGAAATATCTTTACGAACAACATGTTCCCGAAAAAAATGAAAATCGATTTCAATATGCTTTGTACGAGCATGGAAAATAGGATTAGATGCAAGCATAATTGCTAATTGATTATCACACCAAAAAACTAGTGGCGAGGATATGAAAATACCTAAATCCTTGAGAAGTTGACAAATCGAAAAAAGTTCAGCAGTTGTGGTGGCTAATGAACGATATTCTGCTTCCGTTGAGGAGCAAGATACTGTAGATTGTTTCTTGGAAGACAAGGAAATAGGATTTGACATGACAAAAACAATATATTCTGAAGTGGATTTTTGATCAATGGCATCACCAACCCAATCCGAATTTGAATAGGCATTAATAGACAAGTCTGAAGATGTATAATGAAGGCCATATGAAAATGTCCTTTTTACATATCAAATAATATGTTTAAGAGCTACAAAATTAGCCAAAGAGAGCCTATGCATATGCTGACAAAACTTGTTGACTGCGAAACTAATATTAGGATGAGTAAAAGTGAGGAATTGGAGAGAACCAGCCATTTGACGATCGATAAAAACCTCGTCGAAGAACATGGATTAGAATTGTCCATATCATCCTTTAAGGCACAAGGTGTAAAGACCCGACTCTTTAAAATAAAATTAAATAAATAACGCATAGCGGAAGACTTGAAATAATAATGGAAACCTGTAAATCAATATAACATCCTTTTATTTCAAATGAAATCTCAAATCCTTAAACATTCAAATATGGGAAGCGCTTCCTTTTTCATAAAGTTTCAAACCCACAATGAAATAAGTTCATAAAATCTAAAAATTCATAGAAATCAAATAACAAAAGTGATATTGCTGAAGAGAGCTCAACGCAAATGTAAATAAAAGGATAAAATATAAGTGTCATGACACATGCGGTCTATGGACTTCAACAACTCTAGTCCAACCATCGTCATCATCTAGAATCACGCCGCACCAGCTCCATGACCACGACCGCGACCACGTCCCGTACCTGAAAGTGTAATATCATGAGCAGGAGACCCAGTGAAAATAAATTGAATGTAAATTAACTTTAGATCCCAAATCCAAATCCATATTTGTGTCCAATGAAACCTATTGTCTCTTGACTACCCAAAAAGACTTCGAATACAAAATCATGTAATTCTCCCAAGAACAAAGAGCAAAGAACAAGAATAAAGATCATGAAACTAGTCAAGTCTCCTAAGCTCTTATAATCGAAACACGTAATCATACGTTTATATCTTTCGAATATAAATAGAACGAGTTAAGCTCACGTAGTCTTAACAAAGAACAAGATCAAGATCATAGAACAAAGATTTTGTGAATAATGTCGATGATGCCAGCTCACGTAGTCTATGCACGATCCCATTATCTCACTCCAATATCAAGTAAAGCTCATGAAACCTTTACTTTCTTATCAAGAACAAATGCAAGCACATATAGTCTTTACATTATAGAACCAGAATAAGAACCTCCCTGGTTAATAATCGTCAGATGATGTAAGCACACATAGTCTATACATGATCACGTTATCTCACCAATGATATGAAAAGCTCACACAGTCTAAGCAGTCTAGAATGAATATATATATATATATCATAAAAATTATGAATAATACCAGATAATGCTAGCTCACACAACTACATTATCCCATTTATTCATGCAGCTCTAGTAGTATATGCATTCCTCATTATGCATATATCGAACCATGAATAATACAAAACAATGTAAGCAGATGTAGTCTATGCATTATATCATTATTCATCTCAATGCAAACAAGTGTGATAATAAAGAATCAGAAATTCGAGAATCGAAATATAAACAGAGAACCAATTTCAGAACATCTCATCAGAGTAAACATTAAACAAGAACATTAGAATGTATAGGCTCATAAGCCCATACTTTATCGATCACAACAATCCTGTAAAATCAAATAACTTACTTACTAAAGACCCAATGCTGGAAAGGCCCAGTCTCAGTAAAAGTCCAAAATAATAAGGAAATCTCGATATCGTAAATAAATCTCCAATAACATAAGATAATCATACTTTAAGCATAAACATACTTAAACCCAATAATTCCATACTTTAACTTCCAAGAATATGTAAAAATCCATAATTTTTCGATATCGATTCTATAATCCCGATTCTTAATAAATCATAAAATTAGCATGCTCAATCACTTAATTCCAATTTTAACTTAACTCCCGAATCATACAAATCGTTCAAGAATTTAGTTCCTAAATGTAACGTAAATTCTATTTATCCTCACCTTTTTGAAATTAGCTTCAAATCAAAACCCAAAGCGAGCAATCGACCGAGCAATCAAGCGAGAAATCAAGTAATACCTACAATTAAATATATCCTAATTGCATTAATTACCAAACAAACAACAAACGATGCGTAAAAAGAAAGGAATGAAGAAAAAGCCCGAGATTTCCCCAACAGGCTGAGAGGTATTTTGATGATAACTTTTTACAAAGAACTTTGATGGCTATAAAGTTAGATTCAAAAGATAGATCTCAGAAAAAAGAAAAGAGTTTGATATCTTACGGGTTCAAAACGGAGTTTGGATGAAGAAGTTATGACCAAAATGCTTTAAAATTTAACTACACTACAAGAAAAGAAAAAAAAAAAAAAAAGAGGATTTTGGCCCAATCTACATTCAAGGGTTTGGGTTTTATCCTTTGAAGTTTAAGCCAAGAATACCAAGAATAAACTTAAACCACACTTTGATTTGAAATTTTCAAGTTCCATGGAATGGAATAGAAGATTTCAACTCAATTTTTTCAAAATTATTAAAAAAGAAAATAAAATCCAAAGTAAAAAAAAGAGTAATCTTACCCTTAGGGCACCTTAAAAGTTAGAGGAATTCTTCCAAGGTTAGTTCAAAAGATAGATTGGGGGCCGATATATCCAACTCATCCAACAACGAGCAAATCGAAGAAGAAATGAGAAAATTCTGGCTGTTAGGGAGGTATGATGGGCGGCGGTTTTAGTAGAGAAAAGAGAGAGGGTTTGTGTTTCTTCTTTATTTCAAATGAAAGGAAGAAGATGACCCCAATTAGATGAGTAGAATATTATTTGCTAAAGAGCCCTCAAATTCCCTTTGAACTTTTAAAATAGACCCCATGCTCTTAAAACATAAACCAACCCTTGAAATTAATCAACACAATTAATCTAGGCTCAAAGGTAATTAATTATTATTTATTTGCCTATTAATAATAAGTAATGCACCTAGTTCAAATAATTACTTGAAATCTAAAATTACCAAATAAAGATTAAAACTTCTAAATTCTAAGTTACTGGAATTAAACTAATTAAACTTAAATTAAATTAATAAATGAATAATACATAAATAAATAAATAAAATTAATTCTACCTAAAAAATAACAGGACGTTACACAAGGAGTTGAACAAGTATTTGAGCCAGACATACCATACTTCCTTAGCAAATCAGAGCATATTTTGTTTAGGTTAACATGGTGCCAGCATTTGTTTGAAGTATTTCAAAACCCAAGAAGTATTTTAGAGTTCCAAGATCAGTTATATCAAATCTAGACTGAAGTTTAATTATGAACTCACTAATATAAGAAGTATCCTTTCCAGTTAATATGATATCATCAACATATAACAGTAGATAAGTAATAGAATTCCCAACAGAACGAATGAATAAAGATGTATCAGCATGGGACTAGACAAAATTAAAATCAGACATGATATGAGATGTAAAACACGTGAACCATGCCCTAAGAGCTTGTTTAAGACCATATAAGGACTTATGAAGTTTGCAAACAAAAGAAGTATTATTAGAATAAATAAAGCCTAGTGGTTGTGCCATATAAACCTCCTCAGATAAAGAACCATGTAAAAAGGTATTTTTCACATCTAATTGTCTTAAAGGCCACTTGAACTGAGTTTCAAGAGCAATAATAAGCCTAACAATAGACTTTTTAATAACTGGGGTAAAAGTCTCCTCAAAATCCACTCTATGTTCTTGATTATACCCTTTTGCCACAAGACGAGCCCTATATCATGCTATGCTGCCATCAGAATGCCTCTTGATTTGATAAACCCACTTGCATCCCACAATATTCTTATCAGAGGGAAGTGGAACTAAAGACCACGTGCTTTGTTTCATCAAGACATCACATTCTTCAATCATAGCAGAGTGTCATTCCGGTTTTTTGAGCAATAGTATAAGAAGTTGGCTCTGTAATAGAAAAAGAAACAGTGGCAACATAAACTTTCTTATAAATAATACCTGATTTGGACCTAGTTTGCATACGATGACCAGGCTCTAGTGAAGCACTCACAACATGTTGTGGAGAATTTGTAATAGGTGGCTCACCAGGTTGTGGAGAATTGAGAATAAATGGTTAAGGTACAACACTTTGACTTAAGAGTGGTGAATAAAATTGTGAGGAAGATGAATTAGATGATGAAGGAAGAATGTCTTTTGGGAAAAGAAAAGAAGTAATGAAAGGAGGAGAAGATAAGATAGATGATGAGGGAGTAGAGGATGAGGAAGAAGATGGAATATTAACAAAAGGAAAAATGGTTTCATAAAAAACAACATGCCTTGAAACAAATATTTTTTCTGTTTTTGGATCAAAACAAAGATATCCTTCGTATTCAAGAGGATAGCCAGGAAACACACATTGAGTAGTCTTGGGTTCAAGTTTATGAGAGTTATATGGTTTTAGTAAAGGGTAATAGGCACAATAAAAAATTTTCAAATGATTATAATCTAGTTTAGAGTGAAACAAGGATTCAAAAGGTGAAGAATTATTGAGTGTGGGTGTAGGCATTCGATTAATAAGAAATAAATCAGTAGCGAAAGTGTGATACCAAAACTTAAGAGGAAGAGAAGATGTGGATAAAAGTGAAACAGCAGTTTCAACTATGTGTTTGTGTTTGGGTTCAGCAACACCATTTTATTCAGAAGTGTATGCACAAGACCTTTGATGAAGAATACCATTTGAGTCACAGAAAGACTTCATAGAATGATTGATAAAATCACCACCCCCATCACTTCGAAAGATTTTAATACGATTATTCAACAGATTTTCAACATAAGGCTTAAATTTTAAAAAAATAATAGAAACATCAGATTTATTTGTCAAAGGAAAAATCCAAGTATATCGAGATAGATCATCAATAAAGGAAACATAGTATCTATAACCATGAAAATAGATATCAGGGGCAGGCCACAAACATCACTATGAATCAAATCCAGTACACATTTTGAGAAACAGTATAGGACAAAATAAAAGGTAATTTGGACATTTTACCATGAAGACAATGTGTACAAACACAAGGAATACACAATTTATTCAAGGAAATAAAAGAAAACTGAGCAAGTAAAGAAAGAACATGATTACTAGGATGCCCTAGCGAAGATGCCAAGTAAAGTCGAGATCTTGGATCCCAAAAGAGCAGTCTTGTGCATAACATAAGAAATAGAAGATGGAAGGGATAAAGTCCATTCAAACTAGGGCCCTTGAATAAGACGATCCTTGTGCATCTGTCATGAATAGAAAAATAATCAGAATTGAATAGAAAGTAGAAAGAATTATCAACACAGAAATGATGAACGGATAGAAGATTAGGAGCAATATTTAGAATATGATGAAGATTAGAAGGGAAAAGGTTTGATTTGGTAAGGAAAGATTTCCCAAACCTGTGTGAGTAACTGGTAGAGCCTGTCCATTGCCTACAACAATATGATATTTACCATTGTAATTGTTTATTATAGTAAAATTGACCAAATCAGTATTGAGATGAATGTTACTACCACTATCAGTAAGCCAGATATTCATATTAGTATTTACATTAGTTGTAGCTATTGCAGCTAATTAAGCAGGCGAATGTCGACCTTGAAAAGCACAGTTCCACCTTTAATAACAGTCAAGAGCATTGTGGCCAAATTTGCAGCAGATTTGACTAGGGGTGAAACCGATTCGGCCCGGTTCGATTCACCGGTTTTTTGGTTTTTTTAGAACTATTGAAATGGCCATTTTTCTAGGTTTGATTGGGTTGAGATGGGCCTTTTTCTGGGTTGTGCTGGATCCATTTACTATTTTAATCATATATAACTAAAAGAAAACAAAATGACTCTACCACATTTCGAACTTGGGACTCCAAAGTTGAAACAAAGCGCTATGACCAACTGTTCCTCGCCAAAGTTATATTATTACTTTGAGATATTTAAATAATATATTTGTTACCAGTTTTCGGTTTTAAACCGAACCGGTGTTATTGGAACCGAAAACTGAACTGAACTTTCCGGTTTGGTTCGGTTTTTGGTTTCTTAAAATAAAAAATCGAAAATGTTCTGGTTTATACGGTTCGATTCAGCTTGGTTTTCTGGTTTTCCGATTTTTCAATTTTTATTTTCACCCTTAGGTTTGACAATAGACACGATTTGACTGAGTGTTTGAAGATTCACCAATATGAAAGTTATTCATTTGTGGTGGAGAATTACCCTTACCACGACCATTTCCTCTAGTAGGAGTAGGAGGGCGAGAATGAGGAGTATTAAGATGAGAATTAGAGACTCCATTACCAATCATTGCATTATCAAAATATCCTCGTCCTTGATTACCATTTCCCCGATTACATATATTGGTATTATGATATCAATTTCTTTGATTGCCTTGATTATCATATCCACGACCATAGTTGTGATTATTGTTTCCTTGAGGACGATATGCATCCATAGCAAGAGAAGGATTACCAGTTTCAGAATGTTGTGACAGAATTGAAGACTCCTTTTCCTTCAAAAGAGCATGAAGTTCATCCAGAGATATAGTCTTGCCACGAGTGCGAAAAGACGTGCAAAAAGCATTATATTCACCAGGAAGGCCATTAAGAGTATAAATCAGAATATCCTCATCATCAATTGTTATAGAGACAACAAGTAATTTATCAGTAATTGTTTTGACGCATTGAATATGCACATCAATTGATCCAGTGACTTTTTTTTAGAGATTTTCTGTAATTCAATCTTCAGATCAAGAATGTATGTTCTTGTTGCAGAGGCAAAATGACGTTCAAGCGTCTTCCAAGCCTGACGAGAACTAGAGCAACCAGCAACAGGGCCTAAAGCACAATAGAAATAGAAGCATGCAAGTCTTTTAAGTTTATTCAATCTATTGGGAGATGACCTAACATATCTATTTACATTACGCACTATAAAAATAGAAGCATTGTTGACATTGTTTTACATCATAATATTACCCTTAATTTAATTGGTTTTTGTTGAGTTTGATGCTACATTAATTAGTTTTTCTCTTTTTATGTAGGTTTGGAAACATATTTGCAAAATAAGGGAAAAATGAAACAATTTGGTAAAAATAGTTCAAGCGAGCCATCGCTTGAACTGTAGCAAGGCATCGCTTGACCATTTAAAAGAGTGCAATAAATTAGCCTAGCGAGCCATCGCTTGCACATTAGCGAGGCGTCGCTCGTCCATCTAATTAAAGACCTTGCGACATTCAAACGAGCCATCGCTTGAGAAATAGCGAGGCGTCGCTCGAGTCGCCGAAATCTGCCACCGACTTTTAGAGCATATATAAAGGGGGCTGAAGTTTATTTTTGATAATTACTTTAATTCATCATTGGGTAGCAGCTTTGGAGCCCTTTTTAGAGTTTTTCAGACATTTTCGAGGGAGTCTTTTATGTTTTCTAGTTTATTTATTTTTTTGAATTTATTTATGGATAGCTAAATTTCTTATTCTTAGGGGATTGATGTAGCTACTTTATTTTTATGGTTTGAGTATTTAAATTTAGTTTTGAAGACAATTTTAAGATTCTATTTATGTTCTTATGTTCTAACACTCGAGAGAGGTGGTTTTAGGATAGATCTTGGGAACATAACTGAAGGTAGATTAGAGTTGGGAAACTTAATTTTAATTTAGAAGTCTAAAAAGAACATGTGATTCATACACTTTTAATTACTGAAATTGAATAGGGATATTGGTTTCTTAAATAATTGTGATTCTTGATTTGACGCTCGGGAGAGGTAATTAGGAATTTTAGTGTTCTTGACTTATAGAATATGAAATTGTTATTCTTGACTAAATGAATATTATTTCCATAAATTAAAGTTGTGAAATCATTCCTCTAGCATCTTTTTCCATTGATTTAATTCAACCTTTTTACATTTAGTTTTATTTATTATTTTTAGTTTATGATTATTAGTTTAGTTCAACATTCATTATTTTACAATTTCTAGATAAAACTGAGTTAATCATACATTAGTACTTAGGTAGACTTAATTCTTTTTCCCAAAGGACGACAACCCTTTGTTCTTATCACTATATTAAAACTTGACCCCGTACGCTTGCGGGTATTGATAATTTACATCAACAAGTTTTTGGCGCCGTTACCGGAGATTAGGCAATGTAGTTTTACTTGATACTATTGTGCATTGACTTAGTCTTAATTTAGAATTTTTATTTTTTTTGTTTACATCTTTCTGAACCTTTTAATTATTCTTTGCTCACTTGTTTCTTTGTTTGCTGTTATTTTTACAGGTAATTACATATTATATGCGAAAGGACGGAAGTAGTAGTCTTGCACCACTAAATCCGGAGATTGAGAAAACTTGCAAAGCTAACCGTAAGCAGAAAAAGCTTCAAGTCGAGACAATGGCTAATCAAGATGATCAGAATGCGCTTCCTCAGAACAACACGAGGAAAATTAAGGATTATTTCAAACCCGTTGTTGCTCAGAATTTTTCAGGCATAGCTAGGCAGACCATCAATGCTAACAACTTTGAATTGAAACCCGCTCTTATTGGTATGGTTCAACAATATCAGTTTGGAGGGACTGCTTCAGAAGATGCAAATTATCACTTATCCAGGTTCTTAGAAATTTGTGATACAGTTAAAATGAATGGGATACCTGAAGACACAATCAAACTGCGCCTTTTTCCTTTAGCATTAAGGGATAAGGCTAGGGGATGGTTACAATAAGTACAACCAAGAAGTATCACTAGTTGGGCAGACATGGTTGAAAAGTTTTTGATAAAATTCTTCCCACCATCGAGGGCCACTCAAATGCGTACTGAAATCAACACTTTCAAGCAACAAAATTTCGAAACTTTATATGAGGCTTGAGAGAGATTTAGGGAACTTTTGAGGAAGTGTCCAAATCATGGACTTCAGGATTACTTACAGATTCAACTTTTCTATAATTGGTTGACGGGACAAACTAGATCGAATGTTGATGCTGCAACAGGAAGTTCTCTGATGTCTAAAACTGTTGAAGAGGCACTTGAATTACTTGACAATATGGCTGAAAATAGTTTCCAATATCCTGATGATCGATCTATGGCTCCAAAAGTGGCAGGAGCATTGGCAGTTGATGATGTAACATTCATTAAATCTCAGATTGCTTCACTTTCACATCAGGTAGCAAAATTATCAGGATCTCAGCTACTAATGAAGTGGTTCAATATGAAGAACCTACAACTGAACAAGTCCAATATGTGAATAACAGAAATTATGGGTATACATAAAATCAATATCAGAATCCATTGCCTACCCATTATAATCCAGGGCTAAGAAATCATGAGAATCTGTCATATGGGAACAATAAGAATGTTTTGCAACCTCCTCCACAAAACCATGATGATAATAAGCTTTCTCTTGAGAGCATGTTTGGTGCTTTCATCACTGAATCTAGGAAAAGGTTTAATCAGAATGAAACTATGATAGAAAATTTAGCAGCAAAAGTTGATAATCATAGTATTATTTTGAAAAACCTAGAGGTACAGATGGGACAAATAGCTACTTCAGTCAATGCACTTCAGAATGGAAAGTTTCCTAGTGATACTCAAGTGAACCCAAGGGAGAAGTGCAATGTTATCACATTGAGGAGTGGAAAAGAGATTCAAGAACGAACTCCACCATTAGCACAAGATTCGATCACTGCAACAATTGAGGGGAAGGAAGAAGAAGAACAGGAGACTACACCTAGTTTGGCAGAAAAGCCAATTTCTATTCCCTTATCTTCTGATATTCCTGTTGCACATTCAAATTTACCTTATCCTTAACGTTTTCAAAAGAAAAAGATTGATCTTCAATTTTCTAAATTTTTAGATATTTTTAAGAAAATTCACATTAACATTCCTTTTGCAGATGCGCTGGAACAGATGCCAAATTATGTGAAGTTCATGAAAGATATAATGTCTAAGAAGAGGAAGTTGGAAAAATTTGAAACAATAAATATGACAGAAGAATGCGATGCCATACTTGAAGAGAAATTACCACGAGCTAAAAGATCCAGGGAGCTTTACCTTGTACTACTGGTAGTTCTTTGTTTGGTAAAGCATTATGTGATTTAGGTGCCAGTATTAATTTAATGCCTCTTTCTGTTTTCAGGAAACTTAGATTAGGTGAAGTTCAACCTACTACCATATCTCTTCAGCTTGCAGATAGAACTCTCACTTACCCTCGTGGAATCATTGAAGATGTGTTGGTAAAGGTTGATAAGTTCATATTCCCCGCTGATTTTGTAGTCCTAGACATGGAAGAAGATGAAGATGTTCCTATAATTTTGGGGAGACCATTCTTAGCTACAGGTCGTGCCTTGATTGATGTCAAACAAGGTAAGTTAACAGGGAGGGTCAACGAAAAAGAGGTACACTTCAATATCTATCGTTCTTTGAAATTTTTCGATGAGGTCAGTATCTGCCATAGGATTGATGCTATTGATAATTTGTTATCTAATTCAAGAGGGCAATATAATTCTTAATGACCCTTTACAAACTTGCTTAGTTGACTCTTTGACTAGCGCAAAGGTTATAGGAATTGTTGAGAAGAAGGATGAGCCAGCGAACCTCCCGATCCTAAGTTGAAACAATTACAAGAGCATTTTCGCTATTCTTTCCAAGGCACCCTAGAAGATCAAAGGAATTCCTGAGATATGCTTGGTAAAGTAAATTCAAGAAAGAAGGGACCGGGAAAATTTGAGGAGTTTCATACTCCCTAACAGAAATAGAGGGATATCGTCGAGCTCACGACGTTAAATCAAGCGCTTTTGGGAGGCAACCCAATCTCTAAACCCTTTAGTTTAGTTTAGTTTAATTTATATATATATATATATATATATATATATATATATATATATATAATATTTTAAAATAAAAAAGAATTGAACTGAATTGAACAGAGCAGAAGGACAGAGGAGAAATTACAGCGACCCATCGCTAGTCTTTAAGCGACGACTCGCTGAACATACCAATGAAGATCAAAAGAACTCGGAGCGACGCATAGCTCATGTTCCAGCGAGGCCTCGTTACGTCGATTTTCAGAAGAAAAAAAAAGGCTGAGCGACGCGTCGCTACAACACGAGCGATGCGTCGCTTGAAAGACAGAATAGAACCTTCAGCCCTTCAACTTGTTTTTTCTCTCAATAATCCGAACCCTCAACCCATTGCAACCCCAAATCACATCCTCTAACCTTAATTTCTTGTTCTCTTTCCATTTTTCAGGTGCTAAAAGGCTAGATCTCAATGAAATTTGAAGGAAATCAGAATTTTAGGGCTATAATCATGGGTAACTCATCTTTTCTGCAATGTTTGCTTCAAGAGTAAGTTGCTCCACCATTTTTACTACATTACTTTGTGCATCTTGCTGAGCCTATTTTGGCGATTAGATAGGTTGATTTGTTAGAGATTCTTGTTGCACATTGGGTTTGGAAGTTGTCAATTTTTGTGGGGTTTGGTTTAGAAGTGTTAATCTTGATTCAAATTTTGTCTTGTTGGGCAAATTAGCTTGGAAGTTTTCATTTTCTTATCATGTCCAAAAGAAGAAAAGCTTCCACTTCCACCTCTTCGGGAGATTTTGATGACTTCATTAATTTTCAAGCCTCCAAACGTTTTTATAAGACTTTCCACAATAAAAGTCTCATTCAAGAGAGAGGAATTCAATTATGTACCGATAGGTATCACGCTATTTATTTGACTATAGTTAATCGGGGTTGGGAAGAGTTTGTTAAACAACCCGAGTCCGCCATAACACCCTTAGTGCATGAGTTCTATGCCAATTTAGATGAAACTAGCACCACGGTGTTTGTGAGGGGGGTAAGGGTTTCTTTTGACCATTTCACTATCAATCATTTCTATCACCTTCCTAACATTGATGATGATGAGTATAATACATACAAAGATGAATGCCACGTGTTCTAATTTCATTTAAACTATTAGAAAATTTTGATAGATAAGTATAATTTGTAAAATAAACTATATTGTTAATGAGATGTAAAATTTATGAATCATGCTTATATGTTCAAATAAAGATATACCAATAAAACAAAAAACCATGAAAAAATTTAAATGGCTATGATAATGACCGATTAATTATGTAAGTTCACAGTAAAGATTGACTATGTTATATGATATATCATGATCGCGTTCAAGAAAAATGACATATTTAAAAATATTGTTAAATTTAAAATATTTTTTAAGTGCTAAATCTATAAACATTATATTATAAAAAATTTGAGAGGTGTGTAACTACCCCAAGACTGTGTTTGGTTGACTAAAACGTAAGAAATGGAATAAAAAACATTACTTTGTTTGATGCAATTTTTAAAATCCACAGTTTGAATCATCAATGGAATTAATTACTTTGTTTAGTTTTAGTAATCGAAAGAATCATTTTATGTTATTATTAAAAAGTCATGAAATTAAATCTTTGAAGATATAATAATGTTTTAATTATTATTATTCAAATAATAATATTTTAATTTTAAGAGATTTTTTTTAAAATATTGATATTTTCAAAAAAAAAAAAAAATAACCATTCTAAGACTTAAATCCACCAAATCTCAGACCGAGATTTATAGAATCTCTTGAAAATATCATTTTTAAAATATTTCAAATTATTTACTATTTTTAAAATTACTCATAAAAAGTGTCTTCTATTAGGATTTCTCTGATTTTAATTATTATTAAAATAATAAAATTTAAAATAATTTTGAGAAAACTAAACCTTCAAAATGGTGGAAAGGAAACAAATTCCTATTAAATGGTGGAAAGGGAAAGAATTGCTCTACAAAATTATCAAAAGGGGAAATATTAACGTGCAAAAAATTCCCATTCCAGTGAACCAAATACAGCTTAAGAGGTTCAACGATGGTAAGCAACAAGCACTTGAAACATTTTCATCGCCTCTGCACGGGTCTGCCTACATTTTTGTTCTGCAAACTATACTCTAAATTGAGAATTTGATTTTGAAACTTTTGCAAATGTAACCTTCAATAATATAGCAAACATTTTAGAATGATTTACTTTTAATCACACTAATCATCTAAAGTAATTACTATTGATTAATCACTAAATTACAAACAACTTTTAAATCATTGGAATTTTCACATAATTTATATCAAAATCACAAAAAAAAAAAAAAAAAAACTCACTCTGAACTTCAAAACACTCGCAAAGAACCAATCAAAGCACATCACGAAGGGCCAGAGCTGATTAAGATCATAACAAACTTACCCGATCTTCAGGAAGAAGGCTACAGAGAGACATGGCATGAAAGAATCATACAGCGGCCATATAACTTTCTTTTAATCTCAAATCATTTCTTCATGACATCAATACAGACATCCCATCATTATAATATTTTAACATTTTTCTCAATTTTAAGCTCTCTTTTCTTATATACAATCCGGTTAAACTACACACTACCTCTATCATCTATCGTACGGACACTCTAAATCGTTTTCCGTCACTTTGAAATGCTGAGGACGCTGACCAGAACAATGCAAGTTCCACATTTTGAAATATGCCCTATCCAGATTCCTTACCTACATACACAAAAGTTAGAAATCAAATTCTAATGTATTTTTTCAAAAGTTCAAACCTAAGACCAACATACAATATTGATGATGATATCGACAGAGAGAAATCAGTAGGAAGCATTACCCATCGAGCTGTGTCAAAAAGAGGGCAAGTCATCCGGACTGACTTCAATCTGTTGGTAAGTGCTTGGAGCTTCGGCCGATTCAATGCCAATGATACTGCTTTCTCCTCGTACTCTATCATACTAGAGAAGAATTCAAACAAAACTAAATCAGAATACCAACTATAGTTATATTTATCACACCACAAGGCATGATACACAACAAAGGCTTTGGTGAACGTAAGAAAAGGTACTAATCCAAAACATAGAAAATCTGGATCATAAATATGTGACGACCACACTATGACTCCATCCGGCACAACACGTTTGAAGCTTTCCATGTTTCAAAACTATAACGATTAGACAAAGTCTGCTACATTGTGATAGTTAAAAAGAATTGCAGCTACTTTAGTCCTCAAACATCACTCATTTTTTACTTCAGGTCATTTATTTCAAAACGCCTCTGATATGTTAACTAATTGTTGATCGTTATAAACATCAAAACTTACTCATTGTAGTTTAGATTCAAGAATGAGAGAAATGTAATAGCAGCAGAATTTACAGATGAATTTCTTTTTTTGATTATTATTTTACCCTCCTCTTAGAAGTTGTAAACAAATTTTCAGCATTATCAATCCATTAATCTCCAGTCTGTCAAATTGAACAGAAGATTTTTTAACAGTATTTTTAGCAATTGTCAAGGTTTACCAAAAAGGTCTACTAGAATCACCTGCTAACAATCATCTCATCTCCAAGTCCAGTTGCAAGACACAGAGACCCAGCAACCCTAGTAGCCATTTTCTCAAGGGGCAGGGTAACCATTGGCAAACCTGCCCATAAGACATCTGTTCCTGTTGTATGTGCATTGCACAAAGGCCTGAACAAGGATATCATAACATCAGAAACGGAAAGAAGGCAATTATCTAATTGCTTTGAGAATATAGATCAGAAAGAAACAAAAATATAAACTGAAGAAAATAACTAACGTGTCGAGGAACAAATCTGCTAAAGAACTACGTCTGATGTGTTCACTTTTCATGGCAACATCTGTGAAAATTATTTGCTCTGGTTGCACTCCTTGAGCAGCAGCATCTGTGCAAAGTTTGCCAGAGTAAATTTTTTTATCATGTCGTTAAAAATTTGTCAGGTGAATAATTTTAATCCAGGCAAGGCACTTCATTACATAGAAATGCAAACAATTCCAGTATAGATATCATTGCCTAACAAAAATATCAAACGACTTTCACATACATGCTCGAAGCCTCATTTCACCAGCAGCTGGGAATCTGAGAAGCCAAAGTGCACTGTTTGGCACACGCTTAAGAATATTACACCTGAGCCAACAAACAGAATCTGGTAAGAAGAAAAACAATATAGAGCACTAGTTAAATTTGGAGCTATTATTACCAGGTATTGAAGATTTCTGGATCCATTTTGTACAACTGATTAAAGCAAGCAAAAATAAATTTCCCTTCAGGTAAACTATAATCTGAACGTTTATGCTGGAAATTGGGATCCAACACATCCAGGTTTTTCTGCCCATGTGCAAATAAAATAAGAGTTCAGGCATGTGCTTAACTAATCAACAGACTATACATCCCTAGCATAAAACTACACTCTGAAATACTGACCTGCTTATAATCATTAACAAAGTAACAGTGTGGGAGATGGACAATCTTCTCGGAGTAAATTTTTGCATAACGTAATGGGGAAACAAACTGAAACAACCAAACAGTTTCAGATTCCTCAGAAGATTCAACTAGACCATAAAAATTAGAAACATAATAAACAAGGCTTAGCTCACATCATCAGTCACCAAGTAATCTATGTAAGTTGCCCCTGTTGTACCAGGAAACCCCATGTATGAAACTTGAATAGGTGCAGGCTGCATGGCAAATATTTCATTCCTAGCTCCCTGCAAAGTGCACCCATGATCGAGTTTAGAATCGTGAAGTAGATGATAAACTCTTACTTTTTTTTCATATGACAACTCATTCATCAGTTCCATTTTTCAATTTACCAAGACTCAATCTATGATTTTCAAATAAAATCTATTAGAAGAACTTCAAAGAGTTACTTAAACATGCAAAACAACGAAAACATTCTTCTAGATCATTTTGGAAACAATCTCTGAGAAAAATTAGCAGTAAAAAACAACCAACGAGATTCTAAATTAACATTGATGCTTTAAAGCTTTTCAAGAAGTTGTAATTGAACAATCTGAAAGTCAAGCATTGCAAAACTATGAAAACAAGGTTGAAAAACTATACCTTAGTGTAACCATTCAAATTTATGAGAATTTGTATTTTGTCTTCATTGATCAGTTTCGCAATCACATCAGATGTCATGGCAGAGACATCCACAAAGTGCTCAGCTTCAAATTGAATACGCTGTCTCCATTCTGTACCATCATTCGAACTCAAAGCATAGCAAAAGACCTAAAATAAAAAAGTTAGGTCCTAATTGTAATAGGTTGAAAAATGAGACAAGAAAGACGGGGAAATATGCTGCCAAAATACTAAACAAAAATTTACAGACCTCTACATGTTCTCTATTGTGCATGCCAAACACAGATCCCATAAGATGAGACAAGGGGTGATTACCGAAGTCGCTGCTAACATATCTGCAGATCAACAACTTCAGTGAAGAGAACATTTTTAATGCATGGAAAGAACATGTCTAGGTAAATGCTCACCCGATCCTAAGCCTCTCAAATCCCCCATTACGCTTTATAGGAACTGGTGAAGGATGGTTGAAAGTAGAAAGTGAAAATCGAGATGCAATTTTCAAGCAGTGTGATGCATAACTGCGGCTGTGATAACAAAGAAATTTGTGAGAACTACATACATTTTGATGTGCTGCATCTACTAAGGGTAAAAACTATACCTAATATCGAGTGCAAGCAATGGATCAATGGGATATGCTATTGCATGAAAAGGCTGTACACTTGGTAGAACAGAAATCTGAAACAAATAGTGGTCAGAAAATGGCAAAAATACATCACATAGGAACTGAAAGGAATATAATCACTATAGTTTTCTGCATGCAAGAATGGATGAAAATTATGAAGAAAATAAGATTCGCACTAACATTTATTTGCCTCTTGATGACCCCTTCTACTTCAGCAAACATTTTATCGCGGTCCTCCCAATTGCAGACACACTGCAAAAGAAGATACATTTCTTGCTTACATATTGTAATACGACAACAGTATTCATTCTGCAATTAGGACACTTTATTATCAGCGTCAATTGAACAGCTTTATGGAGTCTCCCAACACACTGAGTAGGCTGATTCCTTGTATCTACCTCTTTTTCGTACTTTCTCGTAATTAATGAAACTTTTGTTTCTTATTTTAGAAAAATATAGTGAAGACATCCAGCATGTTTTGTTCATTGTCCCTTTGTCTCACTCGGACTTGTAGCACTCCCAAAAATCATAGAAATCTCTCCACTGATTAAGCTTATGAACACCACATATAAAATTAGGCTAAGTGTTTTTTTGGAAGTGTTCTCATAAAACTTTTTTATAACTTTTTTTAGACAAATTTATTAAAACTGATATTTATTATATATCCCAAGTGACCAAGTCCATATCTGAATGGTCCAACCAATAATAGTTCATACAAAATAATAATTACAATGCAACTTCCTCATAATCTAATTACTATCTTTTGTATAGATTATGCTCCTTTCATGTAGAGTTTAGAGAAATGGGGAAGATAGATCAAATCTTTACATTACCTGTAATGTATGCAAAAGGTTGCATGTTGCCTCAGGAAACTCAGGGCGGAGAAGCAATGCTTGTTTATAGCTTTTTATAGCATCATCCACAAGTCCACTACAAACAAAAATAATTACATTAAAATTAAGTGTAGATGGCCGCTATACCGTTGTCCTTCAAAAATTAGTAGGCAAAAAATAAATATAACCGATTAAATAATATAAAAGGATTGAGACAGAACTCCAATAGATTTGTAATGTTAAAAATACTTTTATATTTAATATATGGGATTAGGAAAAATCACTTCCATCATACCAGAAGAAGTAGAGGTTGCTAAGACTCAGAGCTAGAGAAACTATAATAATAATAAAAGGCAAGCATATACACATTTTCATTATTAAAACCCTCACAAATCCCACTCAAACAAGATGGCCAAGAGTCTATTTTCCATAATTTTAAATTATAACACACTAACACGCCAGCCCATGAGACATCCAGGAATTTCAGTTTCTTTAGGGTGAAAAAGTGGAACCTGATGACCACATGGTTAAATCATTTTGTACTTTAGACCAACAAAAGGTATGGGGATTTTAGGGGCATAATAACCACTGATTGTAATTGCCTATAATATCAAGAGAACAAATACCTATCCTTATAAGCCGAA
This sequence comes from Gynostemma pentaphyllum, assembly GCA_028015215.1. NCBI lineage: Eukaryota > Viridiplantae > Streptophyta > Magnoliopsida > Cucurbitales > Cucurbitaceae > Gynostemma > Gynostemma pentaphyllum. The sequence continues at coordinate 46,565,574 of CM051351.1, read as the reverse complement.
GCTAAATTTGCATGGGCTTCAGCCATAGTAGGCCGGGTATTAATGGCTCGTACGTAGTCCTGAATTGCTTCACTCACTCTTCCAATTTCCTTGTAAGTGTTTCCCCTATTAACAAGGCCATCGGCTGCCAAGGGATCAATTCGAAGGACCTCATTGTAGCAAGAAATAGCATCGACATAATTTCCCTGCAGCAGATTGAATTAAAGGGTACTCAAAGACAGAAATCCAGGGAAACATACAACTGTATATAATAAAGGACTAAATGGTAAATAAAAAATAATTCACTACTCCAACAGTTCCATCAAGCTTTCAATTTTATCCTTATTCTTCAAATTTTTCCTTTCAATTTTTCCCAAGTTCAAAAGCAAGCAAGTAAAAACAAAATACAAGCATCATTGAACTAATTACCTGTTGCTTATATATGATAGCAAGATTATTGAAAGGAGCTGACAACCCAGTAGTTACTCTAAGTGTGGCCTTATAATATGAAGCAGCAGCAGGCACCATATTCCTACATACTCGAAAAAAATAATTCTTACAAAAATCTCTTTAAAAGAAGCTGTGAACTAAATAACTTCATCAACTAGCAGAAAGACATACCATTCCATATATATATTCCCAAGGTTGGTAAGAGCTTGTGGGTGGCTTGGTTGCAAAGAGAGGCATTGCTTCACATAGTAATATAAAATAAATTACCATACAAGAAACCAAATTGCAAACTACATCAACATTAAAAGACAAGTTTTTTTTTTTTTGAATAAAGCACCTCAAAAGGCCATTTCATTAAACATTAAAAGACAAGTGTGAGATGAACATACATTGTAACATTGAATAGCTTCATCCACTCTGCCAAATTCTTTCAGAGCATTACCCTTAAAAGTTGTGAATTAAAGATATGTGATTAGAAATGGCAGAAAATACATTTGAAAACAAAATAAGAATTATTTGGGTTCACTAAATCATATGGAACCAACCAAATTATTGTAGGCCTCCAAAAATCTAGGATCGCATGAGATAGCTTGCTTATAATGAAGAATAGCCATGTCCAATTGCCCTTTTTCGTAATAAGTACTAGCCAAATTACCTGGCACCATATTCAACATGTGTCAACTAGAAATCCAAAGCGGTAAAATGTGACAACTAATAAACAATGGGACATAAAGTTCGTAAACCAGAAAGCGTATCTAGCAAATGCACATGGAAGTTAGCTTACGACTCTGATTATAAACAAAAACGAATGAACAATAAAAAAAAATTAACAGGGAAGAAAAAAACCCATCAAACAAATATTAAACAGAATTTATTGTCCAATTGAATATCAAGTAACATCAACTCCAACAACAAAGACTGTTAAATTACAGATATCCACCAAGCATGAAGACTTACCATAAGCTATCGCATAGTTTGGTCGCATTTGAATAGCGCGTTGATAACACACAATTGCCTCCTGAGGCATTCCCAAAGCCTGGAAAAGGCAAAAGAAACATCTTGTTTTTCTCTAATACCAGGACTGACGCTCTCTAATAGGAAGGTGGACACTTGAAGCTATTCAACCTTACTCGTACAAGGCATATTATACCATACCTTATAAACATTTCCCAGGTTCAAATAAGCATCTGGAAATTGGGGTTTGAGCTTTACAGCCTCCTACAAAATCAGAAATTACAGAAAATGGCTCAGTAAAATGAATGAAATAATTATGTGATTAAGGTAATTGATAAAACGCATGCACATCTAAATATAATTAGCCAACCTCACTGAGACCTGTGAACATTAATTGGATTACCTTGTAATATTGAAGTGCTCGGTTAAGGTCACCAGATTCCATGAAAAGACCAGCAAGATTCGACCATGCTATAGCAAATGTAGGCTGTATACGTAAAGCTTCAAGGTAGCAGCTGTATGCCTGCACAAAATGTTAGATTCCTTGACAATTTGCAGACTTGAGAAGGACGTAACAACAAGATCAACCATCATCTATTCCCTGGCCTGGAGATCACAATTTTAAATATGCATCGAACTGTGGTTACCAACACAGTTCCACAGACAAATTGCTTCAATTAGTAACCTTATTGGAGGAAGAGAAGCAATAAGTATGAAAAACTAAATTATAGATGGCACTCGTCCTCCCAACCACACAAATTTCAGAAATACAGGTCAACTGAGTATGACTCTCCCGGGTGATGTTTAAATGAATTTTGGTTCCACTTCCAATCTTTTGTTGTATTTTCTTTCCATCCATAGAACTACTCGAGTTTGTACAATATGAAGTATGTCCATCTAATTGTAAGGAGCACTTGGTGGGGATAATGAACTAGATAGATGCATAAATTCAAGAGTGCCAATAAGAGAAACACGATGTTACAAGTCCATAACATATCACCATTTTCAATAGCATTCTGGAGATGAAGGATTACAAATGCCAACTCTCAAAAATCTAAAGTACAGCTATCCTGCACATACGGAAAAAATAAAAGGGTAATTTAAGCATAAACTTAAAGAGCTTACTTCTTGAACCAGCCCTTGTGCTTTCATAAGATTCCCAAGGTTGCTATGAGCATCCACCTATTTTTCCAATAAAGCCAGAAGGATATCAAAACCCTCATCATTTACCATGAGCAATATTCACCCCCATTGAGCAGTGATTTTAAAAAAACACACACTTGGGGATAAATACAAACACTACGGCGATCGTTTGAAAACAAATAACATATATAGGAGGGAGACAGGATTTACCAGAAGCGGATTTAATGCAAGTGCCTGACGACAACACTGCGCGGCCTCACTAAGCCTACCTTTTCGCATGTATGCACTAGCCAAGTTTGACCATGCATCACAAAAATTGGGTCTAAGCTGCATTCACGTCAAAACACATGAATTAAACTTATGAATAAAGAGAGAACCATAAAGGGATCAAATGCTATTAACTCATTAATCTTCTACAAGACAATTACAAAGTAGTTAGTATGATATAAAAACATTTTGCAAAGAATAGCCCAAAATTGTTTTAAGCAAACCCATAAGATAAGTATATTGCGACTAAAAACCTAATATTCTCATACAATGACAGTCTCTTGACTTGTCCAGATGATAAGAGCTCATCAAAGGAAAATGGTTGCATGGTTGATTTACATATTATACATGTACTTTGCACATAAAAGAAAATAAAACACAGTCATGGACCTAATATAAGAGTAGTATGATCCATGTGTGCAACATCATTGTTAATACCAATAAAATCTACATCACTCTTTTATGGGAAGGGATTAGAAGTCATAACAAACCTCAATGGCAACCAAATAATAACGAATTGCCAGATCAATGTTTCCTTTTTCCTGCAATATGCGTGAAGGAAGTCGCATGAGCACTCAATGAGAACGGAAAACAATTAGAATGTCAAGCACGATCACAAGGATTACCTTCCAAGCATTAGCCATGTTTCCATAACACTCAGCAAAACGAGGTTCCATTCGAAGAGCCTCTTCATTTTTTGCAATACACATATCAAAATCACCCAACTGTAAAGAAAAAAAATAATCATACACTTGAAGACTGTACTAATGCAGGGTTGAAAAAATGTGCAGACAGAAATCTAACGAGACTATAGTAAACTGAAATATAAATAATTTTTAAATTGTACAGATACCTAAAATCATGTATCAGGGCAAGAACTAATAATCTCAACATCAAAGCTAATCAATACCAATATTAGCAGCAGAGCAAAATACCTGATAGTATACGGCACCCATCAGAAGAAGATTATCGGTTCGGAGTGGATTCCTCTCATAAACGATAGTGCTATGCTCCAGTGCCTGCTTATAATCACCATTCTTATACTTCTGATGTGCAAGAGTCAGGTAGGTTTCTTCGTCAACTACACCACACATAGTTGTCATTAGATATGCATTTCTAATGACTAAAAGTCGAGAACCTAATACATCGCATGTTGAATACTGAAAACAGCCATGAAGAGGGGTAAAAGAAAACCACATGGTTTCTCTGTCTTCTCCCAGAATACTGGTTATACTCATATCATAGTAATCATCAAGATGAAACTAGCCAACTTTATTCGAGGGGTATTTAAATTAGTAGAAGGTAAATACAAATGGGAAAAAACAGACGTTAAATGATTAAATTTACCATAACGTAACAGCTTAAGCATTAAGCATTTGGGTCTAGCAGAGATTTAACAATCAAGGGTGTTATTTGCTCTCATTTCGTATTTTTAGTTCACAAGTTGGCCACTGTTAAATTCCAAATTCCCATGCGAGGGGAATGTTCGGAAGACCTTAAATGATTTTAATTTATCTTAACCTAATAACATTTAAGCTTTTGGGTCAGTCTACTAAAAAACTAAAATGAAGCCTTTGCATGAAAAGAAATAACCTTTGAGAATAATTTTCCACCAAAACTAACTAGCTTTAAGATCATAATCAGAAATTTAAAAAAAAAAAAATTAAAATGACTTCATGAAAAAGTATCAAAATTTGATCAGAAATCAACGACTGTTAATCAAATCACAAACCTTCATGAGAATCAGAACTCTCGAAGGAAATCAGGCTGAGAGAAAGAGGTTCCGCCTTCACCGAAAATAATTCGGTCCGATCCGAACCGAAACCACCACGAGAAACCCCAACACCACTACCAGCTGCCGCCGCCGCCACCAGCTGCTGCTGATGGCGAACTTCGCTTTGAACCGACATCACCACCACCACCGTGATCCCTCCGATCACCGATCAAACTCCGACGAAACAATTAAAAACAATTTCAGATCCGTTAGCAAAAAAATTGAAGAAGTGAATCTCGAAAAAAACCAAACCCTATTTTGTGAGTTTGGAAATTTCGAGAATTTTTATTTTCTTTCTTCTGAGAATTCCATGAAAAAAAATGTTTTTTTTTTAGGAAAGTTTCTTTTTTGTTTTGCTTTTTATGGGAAGTGAAATTAAACAAAGGATTGGCGTGATTAACGGTTTAAATAGGGGGGCGGAAAAAGAGTTAAAAAAAAATTATGGAATGATCTAGATCGTACACGTGGACGATAGAGATGATTAAAATTCAGATTCTGTTATGACTGACACGTATCTAAGAACCTAAAGGAGTGGTGAGCTGTATTGGAGAGAGGTTTTGGCATGAGATCCCAATTCTCTTTATAAAGTAGAGAATTTTCTTCTTCTTTTTTTTTTTTCTTTTTTTTTTTAGTTTTGTTGTCTGTTTTAGAATCTCTTTATTTTGGGTGATATCATGTCTATATTCTTTTCTTTTTCTCGTTTTTTTATGTTTTAAGAATAAAAAAATTTAAGTTTAATTTCAAATTTAGTATAGATGATTGAAATATTAGCAAGAATATCACATTTATTCACTAATACCGGTTGTGTTTTTTTAATATCAATTTTGGCCAAAAACCACCATAAATGGCGGTGATCCTATGTTTTCCGTTTTAAAAAATTATCATCACTTACCAAATGTCAATAAATGAAAGCAACGCTTTTCGTTCCTTAAAAGTCTGGATAAAGGTAAGGCTAATTTATAAAACATAAGATAAGCTATTATATCATTTTTGGTCAATATGAAATTAACCCTAGATGATATTGGATTTTATTTTATTTTATATTCATAATTTTAAAAGTTAAGAAAGCTGCTCGCATAGCTCAATTTTAAGTACCAAATTTCTTTCCCACAAGATTGAAAGTTGGAGTCTCTCCCCCCAATTTAATGTAATATCTCAAAAAACAAAGTTTTAAAAGACCCATTTAATTACGCATGAAAATCAATTGGAATGGAAAATATATTTATTTTATATTATTTACTTATAATTATCTAGAATCAAAACCGAAATTGTTATTCATGTTGTTAACTTGTATTAGTATTAGGAATTAAACACATTAATAATCTACTATACCCCTTCCATACTGCTAATCAATTAAGGTGCATTAATTTAAAAGTATGCAAGTAAATATATTTTAATTTTTTCTTTATTTTCATTTTATCCAATATTTAATTTCTTTTATTTTAATATTCTATTTTAAATTGAAAATTATAATTTATAAATAATTAATTAGTAAAAAAAACTAAAAGTATTTAATTAAATAAGTATTAAAATAAATAGTTAATTAAAATTAATTAAATATTTAGTAAATTTTAAATTAAAAAATAAATAAAGTAGGAGAGAGTCTGTAACACCCCGAAAATTCCCAAGACATGGAAAACATAAATTCAACAGCAGAAGCAAAAATAAACTCAATATGTCGTTTATTTCGAAAATCAAAACTAATCATTTAGTTCAGACCGGTCATTTCAAAACAGAATCCTTAAAACAAAGGAATTAAATAATTAATTCAAAACAATAACATCAACTCAAAATAATAGTCCAAACGTAAATAAATAACCCGACAACAATACTCAAAAGAGACAGAATTCTTATCGACAATGCAATAAAAGAAAAGGAAACAAATGTCGCTCGGCGTGCAAAATCACATCAACCAACCCTCGCCACAAGTCCATCATTTACCAGCTTTCTTTTTCCCTTTACCTGGAAAAAAAATAAGTGTAGCATCATGAGGCTACGCTCAGTGAATATAAAATTGTTAAAGAAAAAATCATGTCAATGAAAGGTTTCCTAAGATTTTAAGTCCATAAACGTCCTTGTCGACTTCCAATGAGTCACTCACTCCTAAAGAAGTCATAAATCCTATCTCAATAAATTAAAAGTTATCTCCATTCGAATTAGTTTTAAACATAATTTTTCTACAATTTAAAACTAATTGAATCGTTTCCCGTTTAATACCTTTAATCTCCTCTTTATTCGCAACAAAGAGAGACTTCGCCCATAAGGAATTTAAATATAATTTTTCTACAATTTAAATCTTTTAGGAATATTGTTTTCCATTGTACGGATGGAATGAACTTGCCTCATTAGATGTTATTTAAGTTGTGCACACTAAATAATCCCCCCTAACAGCTATTCTTCATTAGACAAGGTCTTGCCTAATGCGAACCTACAACCATATTACCAAGGTATTTTAAAGTAATATGATTCACACAATGTCAACCATGATGCTCCAACAAGCCAACAACCTCACTTTCCTCAACTAACCCAACCGAAAGGCTAAAATTCCCTAAATTACAACTTTTAGAATTTAACCTTAATCTCAACTCAAAACAGCCCAAAAATATCCAACTAAACACTTTGGGTCATTTTCAGTCACTTCCAACATTGTTACCAATCTAGAGGCGCAACTAGAATAGGTCTACGCCATTTCGTCCCTTAATCAAAACTTAGAATCTAATATTTTCTAAAGAAAAACCGGCGGCATAACGGCTATATTTTAACTCCCAAATAGCCTTACACATCCAAATAAATATCGCTAACACAAAATAATAAATCCAGCATCAATTACTAACTAGCCGCCTAAGCCTAAATTCTCCTAGTTGGGCACTTATCATGCAAAAACGGCATTTTATAACTTAACACTAATCATTAAGATTTACCCAAGAACAGTCTTAAACATCCAAAAATCATCCAAGAAAAGAAAAGGAAAAATTATAAAACTGCCAAACCACACAATTCGATATCGATAAAACTTTTCGTCTTAAACCCAATCTTTCAAAGCATGCTTCTCATTAATTTTTCCAAGTTATTAATTCAGCCCAAATAACCTCATTTTATACTTATAAACATCCAAGGTCAATACCAAAAATTAAGAGGTTATTCTATTAAAGAAAAAGGAAAACAAACATGGAAAAATTCTAGCCTTAACAACTTCTACTCACCTTTGCTTGCAATTAAACACTAAACTTTAAGCCCTTTTTCAACGGTTCCAAGCACCTGAAAACACCACCTAATCAACTTAAAACGTATCCTAAAAAATTACCCAAACAAAACAAGAACGAAACACGGGGACCCACGGTGAAACGGAGCGGCAAAAGAAGCAAAAGCAGCCCCTAAAGGGCTGCCCTGCTAGCGGCGGTCCCCCCGGCGGCCCCTTCGTGTCGGTTTGTGGTGTTTCAACCATGGGTAATGTCTTCTTCAAAATTTCATGAAAATAGGGTTTCCAAGGTTTGAAAATTTGAAGAAAGAATGATGTTTTTCAAAGGGTTTTTATGTGTTAATTGGTTTTAAGAATGAAAATTTCAAGAAATTTAGGAATAGGAATCATTACATCAATTCAAACTTGAAAGAAGGCTCTTCTCAAATTTCTCCACCACTCCACCAAAGAAAACCTAAAGAGATTCACACCTAGAGATCGCGAAATTGTGAATCGATTAGCCCGAAATCGATTAATTCCACATCCAAAACGAAAGAAGAAGATGGTGAAAAAGAAGAATGTCTTACCTCTTTCTCTGTCTAGGTTTTCCACGTGAAGCGGGATGAATGAGATGGTTGTCCCCTTTTTTTTCTTTCTTTTCCTTCTTCTTTTCACGCCCCACCCCCTTTTTTTAAAAAAAAATCAGTTATTAATTAATTAAATATCTCTCTAATATCTAAGTCTAAAGTTATTTAAAAATTTAATTCTTAATAATAAGAATTAAATTTAAACACTTTATCCTTAAATCATTTAAGAGATTAAATAGAGAAAATATTTTTATTAATTCAAAAACTTACCGAAAACCCGAGGCGTTAAAGAGTCACTACAAAATAAGAAGATATGATAACTACATATTAATATAGCTATTTAATCAATTTTAAATGGTAGATTTGAAATTAAAGTAATTTTAAATGGTAAACTTGAAATTACTTTAAAAAGTAATATATTATTTAATCAATTTTCATACTATTTTTTTTATATGATCCAAACAAATTATTTTTTATAAATGATTCAGATAATAAATTTTTATATCTCAAATATAAAATAATAAGATTAAAAATAATTATTAAAATAAGAAGATATGATATAACTACATATTCGTATAGCTATTTAATCAATTTTAAAGGGTAAATATGAAATGAAAATAATAATTTTACATAATAAACTTTAAAAAGTAATATACTATTTATTTGATTTTCATACTATTTTTATATTATCTTTTTTTACATGATATATATCTATATGGATTCAATATGAAAATGAAATAATAATTATAAATGTGACAAACTTCAAATAACATTTATAAGTACGGATAAATATAATGGCAAACTTGAAATAACATTTAAAAGTGGGGATAAAAGTGGAAGTGAACCTTTTGGGAGTGATCATTTCCGGTTATCTCAGATACCCTGTGATATAAGATTATGGGTATCTAGAATACATGATATCTGAATTGCAGAGAAGTAAGATTACAATATTCATTTTGCAATAATTAGAAATGAGAATCTCATGTGTATGAAAGATTACGATGCTAGTTATATTGTATTGAACTGTGAGAATGTAATGAAATTAATAGTCCTTCCAATAATATCCTTGTTAAATTTCTGATTAATAAATTATATTTATTAATTTAATTAATATTTATTTATTATAGATTAATAATGTACCAGGCTATTTTAATAATTCAATTAGTTTATAATTTATTTATTAAATTTCTAAATATTTAATTTACATTTAAATTTAAATTTATATATTATTTTATAGGAATTAATTTATTAAAGTATCAAAACGAAAAAAATTATTTATGTTTCTAAATTTAGTTTTTGGTGAGAAAATAACTTTTTATAATACTGAACAATAAAAGAGAAAAAAACATAATACGACCGTAATATAATCTAAAAAACCAATGTATTCTTTTCTATTACATATAATCTAAGATACTCTGATATCTTTAAATACAACAAAATGAACAATATTATGTAGATACACATCTTCGTAATCTCATATAATATCCAAATGAAGGCCCTTAGAATAGTATAGAAAATTATGTTCTCATAGTCGAAAAAATATTGTTAGTTTTATAGGGGAAAATGACATATTTGACCTTCTTTTATTAAAAAAAAAAGCTAAAATAAAACATTTACACTAAAATAATTAACTTGAAACTAAACATTCGTATTAATATTACGTTTCAACTATTTTGTAAAAAAAAAAATTGCAACTTAATTTTGCCCGATAGGAAATTGTTGAGCTCGTCTCTGTTCTATCATTATTTTCTGTTCAAAATTTATTTCAAAATAATTTTTATAGATGGAGTAATCGCTTACTAAATAGTAAATTTGAGTTTTTTTTTTTTCATATTTCTTAATTTTTAATAAAAATTGAAAAGACCAAAAATCTAAATCTTAAAACTAACTTAATTTTTAAAATTCAAAAAACAACAAACCAATAAATTTTTTAATAAACAAATTTGAAAATTAAAAAAAAAAAAAAAAAAAATTATTCTTAAACGGAGTCTAAATTATCTATCTACCAATTTAAATTCTCTTTCTAGAGACGGTTTATTTGGGAGACAATATCTTTTTTTTGAAGTAGCGAGACAATATCTTGTTATCGAGTAAAAATACTTTTTTTCTTCACAATACCGCTGCATGTACACTGTTTTTTCATTAGTTTGTAGAAGTACATTACAATTATAAAAAAAAAAATCACAGTAAACCATGGTTCAAGAAGGATATCTCTCACTTTGCTAAGGATTTCTACCCATAGATAACCTAGGGATTGTATTTGTGTATATTAAACTACTCACAAACCTATCAAGATGGACTCAAATGTAATATTTAATAAAAATAATTTTCTTCATAGCAATTTTTTTTTCATAATTTCCCAAATGACATTATTTTTTAAATTATTTTTGCTAAAATTACAAAAATGTCACTCATTTATTAATTCATTTAAATTTTGTCCTTAGTCAATAATTTATTGAAGTGTAAAATATCATTTTAGTCTCTGAATTTTCACTCAGGTTTCATTTTCTTCCCTGAACTTTACGCTTCGTTCTGTTTTAGTTATTTCGTCCGTGTTTTTCCATCTGGACACTAACGGGGGGCTTATGTGGCATGTAATTGATGATGTAGCATTATAGAAATATGTAGTGAGGTTAAATGACAAGGAAAAAAATTTACAGTGAGGTTTAAGACTGCAATTAAGAAGAAAATGATAACATTAAACTCATTGTGTATTCGTTTTTACATGTCATTTAACCTCATTGCATATTTGTATAATGTCACATCATCAATTACATGTCACATAAACTCTTCATTAGTGTTCTAGACAAAAAAAAAAACAGAATGACTAAAACGGAACAAATCGTAAAGTTCAGGGACAACAAATGTAACTTTTGAAAGTTTGGGGACGAAAAATGAAACTAGAGTAAAAGTTCAGGGATCAAAATGATATTTTATCATTTATTGAATTAAAATCTGAGATTTATTAGTTCAATAAAATTTTCCCCTTAGTCAATGTAACATCCCGAAAATCCCAAAACATGTAAATTCTCAATAACAATAGCGGAAGAATTTAAATATAAAATCAGAGTTCTTCTCATTAAAATCAAATCCATAAATACGTTCACAATACCGATCGGTTTTATTTTAAACCATAAAATCAATTAAATCATAATTACACTCATAAATATTGTCAAGAAAAATTCCTCAACATAACAAAAGTGACAATATTTATTTTGGAATAAAAACAAGACAAAGTCTAAACTCAAATTCCAAAAATAAAGAGAATAAATATTATCACCGGCATGTAAACCCATGCCAACCAGACTACGCTCCTCGAACGTCATCAACCACCAACTTTCTTCTTTACCTGAAAAAATATTAATGTAGCATCATGAGGCTATGCCCAATGAGTAGGATCATGTTAAAAAGAAAATAATGTCATGAGAGGTTTCCTAAGTCTTTAAGTCCATAATCGGCCTCACCGACTTCCAACAATTCACTCACACTATTCAAACTAAGTTTAATTTAAACATTCCAAATCTCCTCTTAATCCGCAAATAAAGAGTTTAATCGAAAATGATTTAAACACTCTTTTCTCAATTTAAACCTTTCGATATAAAACATCTTATCCATACCGCTAATCTCCTCTTTATTCGCAAACAAAGAGAGACTACTGTGACGACCCGACACTTTTAAATAATTTAAAATTAGATTGACAACGGAAGTCTTTAAATTTAATAAAAAATTTGGCATGGATATATTTTTAAAACTCAGACTATCCATTACCTGTTTACAATTTTAAATTCCGAAATCTAAAACACAAGGAACTCAAGTCCCTATCAGGAGTTCAAAGAGATTTATAATAATAAAAGTGAAATGAAAAGCTCTTAAGAGCTTATAACAAATTTACATCTCAAAGACCGAAAATAAAACAAAATAAAATAAGGCAAGTTCCGGAACTTTTAAATGACAACTAATCCATCTCAGCATCATCATCATCTCGATCAAGCCACACCAGCTCCTCTCTCATTACCCGAACACCTGAAATGTTGTAATATCATGAGCTAACAACTTAAGCCTAGTGAGAATAATAAGCATAAAAAGTAAAGATAGACCTCAAACTCGTATTCCGATTTGTGTCCAATTAATCTGACACAATTCACTCCTAAAGTTCTCTAAACTCTAGGTAATTTCGTTTTATACTTTCTAAGGATGATATTACTAATAATCATAGTCAATACTCATCCATCAACATTGTTATGACATAAGTAAGAAAAGTAAATATACTTTGCACATCATACAACTTATCGATTCTCTCTTTCATCTATCATAAACATGAATGCATGAGAGCATCCCGTAGAACTTCGCATTTGCCCTTTTTGTGCGTGAATGAAGGGTAATGAGAACATCCCGTAGGATCCCATTCAGTCTTATGCATGAGGAAGTAATGCGTACATCCTGCAGGATACCATTCAACTCCCTATGTATGAAGAAGTAATGCGTCAATCCCGTAGGATACCATTCACTCCTTTTGAATCTAGAAGTAATGAGAACATCCCGTAGGATACTCATTCAACTCCTTTTCTTTCACATTCTTTCTTTTCTCTGAAGGTGATGTGAATTCCACGTAGGGTTCATCATTCTTCCTTCTTTTCTCTTTCACTTTCTTTTCTTTTTCTCTTTCATTTCTTTTTCACTTTCGTTTCTTTTTCACTAAAGGTGATGTGAACTCCACGTAGGGTTCATCATTCTTCCTTCTTTTCTCTTTCACTTTATTTTCTTTTTCACTTTCATTTCTTTTTCACTTTCGTTTCTTTTCATGAATGGTGCGAGAATGGTATGATGCAATATGATATGCATATGCTTGCATATCCTTGTAAAAGTAAATAAATAAAGTGCGGAATTAAAGTAGTTGATGCAAGCATAAGGTAAAGGGGTATAAAGTAAAAGATATAAAGTAAAAGACATAAAGTAAAATAGATAAGCATCTCGGACGAATGATACGTAAGTCGAACTCCGCTAACAATAATAAAAGTAAAATCATAACTTAAACGATTAATCTAAACCTTCCAGGATTCTAAACTTCCAATATAATCCGAGGTTCTATTAACCGTTTTAAATACAAGTTTGGATCTTTTAACTTCCAATGATCCATCCTAAGCTTCGAAACGAATCTAACTTAGAATCTTCTAAGATTCAATAGTTTCCTCGAGAACTCCTAAGTTCTAACTTAAAGGATTAACTCCTAATCCTAAGGGCACTAACTCACATCCCTCTAATCTTAGATTCAGATTCTAATCTTAGTTTCAATTCTACAAACCATTATACTTATTTGCTTTCTATAGTTACTTTAAATCCTAACTATTCTCACCTTAGCCAAATTAGTTTTGCTCCAAATCTCCAATTTCCCACGAATCAACAACCGAGCAAACGCACCTACAATTCACCAATTGCACAACATATTACAACTCATAACTAAGATGAGAACAAGTGTGCATTTTAGGGTGAATAGTGATTTCAGATGAATAGTGTTTTCGGGTGAATAGTGTTTTTAGAAAATCCGGGCTCAAAATCGTCAAATTCCATGATAGAAATTCATGATTTCAACTTCAAAACCCATTTATAATAAAAAACGAACAAAACCACCTAAAAAGTTTTGAAAACTTACTTTTTGGGACTTCCCTTAGAGAACGGGAAACTCCGAAAAGGTAGGTTAGATAGGTAGCCCTCGTCCCTACCAATCCAACGCAACCGAAATCAAGCCGATCCATCGAGAAACGAAGAAAAGAAAAACGTCATCCATGGTGGATGAAGGCTACGGCCAAGAGAAGAAGAAGAAGAAGAAAAAATGTCAACTTTGTCAATTTTGTGATATTTAAAGAATAAGTGAATAGTAATTTTAGATATTTTAAGAAATTGGAAATGACGGTTGCGTCCTTTTATGACTTTTGACTTATAAAACGAAACCCGATGCTCTTAAATAAATCTAAAGGTGATTAATAATTATTAATTGGCCTATTAATAATTATTAATGTCACCGAAGCGAATTTAAAATATTAAAGCGGTTAAAAAGATTTCGGGCAAAATTAACTACTAAAATCGAAATTACAAAAATAATAATTAATCTAAATACTTAAATTGAAATAAATAAATAAATAAACAATATTAAATAAAATAAAATAAAAAATTCACTTCAAAATAACGGGACGTTACAACTACACTCGAGAAGGAATTTAAACACTCTTTTTCGCAATTTAAATCATTCTGAGATATTCTTTTCCATTTGTACCGATGGAATGAACCTGCCCCATTAAGTGTTATTAAAAGTTATGCACAACTAAAATAATCCCCCTTAACGACATATTCTTCATTAAGCAAGACCTTACTTAATGCGAACCTACCACCATATTACCCAAGGTATTCAAAGGTAATATGATAAACAAAACATCACTACTCAAGATGTTTAACTAGCCAACGCTTAACCCTCCACCTAGAAATTTCGTTTCTCCACAAAAATGCTCTTTTCTAGGTTTAATTTCCCTAATTATAAATTCTTGAAATTTATCTTAAAAACCATCTTAGAACGATCTAAAATCACCCAAAAATCCACTTTGGATCACTTCTAACGATTTCCTAACCAAAACTCAAATCTAGAAACGAAACTAGCCAAAACAAGTGTAGTTTCGCTCCTTTTTCGGACATTAAAATCTAATAATTTCCTACTAAATATTCAAAGGCATAAATGCTCTATTATCACTCCCAAGGTCACCCCTAAGCATCCAAAAATACACCACAAATGATTCGGGGTTGGATTAATAAATATTTAACCGCCTAGGCTAAAATTATCTACTTAGTGGGCACTAATCAGTCAACCGTGTTATTCACAATCAGCAAGATTTAACCAAATTTAAACATTCAAAAATATACTTAAACATCCAAACAAACTCATGCAAATACTTAGTTTTATTTTCGCTGTAAATCGATATCGATACTTAAAAAATAGGCATACATTTAGTCCCGGTTTTCGCATACTTTACATCCAAATTATAATATCTTACATTCAGCCCCAAAACCCCTTTAACAAGCATTTAATCATCCATTTAAATGCTAAAAATAAGAGGTTAAACTTTTAAGAAACGAAAACACAAAAATGAAACTATTTTAAATTTAACAAGTTCTACTCACCTTTCGATTTGCTTTTTCCACAAATTTGAACTTTCGTTCCAAGTACTTTAAGAACCTGAAACGACACTTAAAATACTTAAATTCTATCCTAAAATACAACACAAATAAAAGGGAATAAACTACGAATGACACACAACGAGCAGGGACAAAAAGGGAAGCAAGAACAGCCCCTTTGGGGTTGCCCTTACTGCAGCTGCAACAACCTTTATGGCTGCTGCTGCCATTGCTGCTACGGCAGTGGTACGACAGCCCCGTGGCATCCCCTGACATGTCTTTTGGAGGTACCTTTGATCGATAAAAGGTTTTCCCAAAAACAAGAAGATTAGGGTTTCTAGGGTTTGGTGATTTTTGAAGAATGGATGAGGAAATCATTGGAAAAGTGAAGAACAATTGTTTTGAGAGGGTTTTATTTCCAACAACAAAATAAATTTCGGATTCAAGGATAGAAATCAATTTACCTTGAATCCGATCTTGAAAGGAAACCCTTCAATTCTTTCCCAAAACTTCACCAATGGCTTCACCACCATTATCACACCTAACATGACGGGATGAAGAAAGAAAGATCGATTAGATAAATTCACACCCAATGATCCTCAAAGGCAGTGACAAGGAGGAAGAAGAAGAGGAAGAAAAAGCCCTACCTTTTTATGTCTCTGTAGCTTTTCACGTGAAAGAGGAGAAGAATTCTACGTTATGTTTTTTTTTCTTTTCTTTTCACGCCTCTTCCCCCTTTTTTATTAAAATTATTTGGCAATTATATATTTAATTCCTGAAAAAGAAATTTAAATATTAATCACCATTACTTATCCAAATTTTCAATTATCATTATAAAAAGAAATAGTATTTATTTAAATTAACATTTACTGGGAACACGGGTCGTCACAGTCAATAATTTATTGAATTAAAATCTGAACTTTATTTATTCAATAAATTTGTTTCCATTAGTCCATAAATTATTGAATTAAAATTTAAATTTGTATAACAGGTATTTTAGTTGTATATTATAATTAATTCAATAAATTATTCCATTTATTCAATAACTTATTGATTTATAATCAGTATCAGGTATTTCTATTGTGTATAAGTAAACTAATTCAATAAACTATTTCATTTAATTCAATAAACTATTTCATTTAATTCAATAAACTATTTCATTTAATTCAATAATATATTCCATTTAATTCAATAACTTATTGAATATCAGGTAGTTCAGTTGTATATGAAATTTCTCTCTCCCTCACTACTTCAAAACAAGACAAAACACGAACCAACATGAAAATGAAATGCATCTAAAAAACACCAGTAAACTAAAAGATAATAAAAACAAAACACAAATCAAAAGTAATACTTCAGAGCCTTCTTTTAAAGTGCCTACCAATAGTTTACCAACTTGAAGAATCATGTTTAACAAGAAATGATTACTCATAAGTGCTGGGTAGGAACTTTAAAGAGTCAATTCAATTAATTGATTCTTAAGGTTGTTCTTCAATAATTATAGTATCATGCAAAAATTGTGCCTGGATTTGTTTTTTAAAATATAAAATCAAATAAAACTATTAATAGTGACTATTATGGTTTTTTTTTTAAAATTCTATAGTATCGAAGGTATCTTACACAGTTCTTAATAGAGTACAAAGGTACAACCTTATACCAACCATATTGATATCACAAAAATTCATTCTCCATACTTCGAAGCATGTAATCATGGAAATTGTATGGTAAAAGGGATTTGATGAGTCTATAAAAATCCATAGGATGAGAAATACAGAAGAAAAAAAGAAAGATTATAACTTAGAATATTGGTAAATTTATGTTGATGATCTATCAAGCTAACACTGTCAACTTTTTTCAAAAACAATTAGTTTGTTGCAATTCATAAGTTAACTAAAAACAATACACAAATCAACACAAAAACTCCTCCTATGAGAGATCTTGTTCATTGTCTGTAAATAAAAATTAAGCACCAACCCAGAAAAAGAAAAAGAAAACCCCAAATCATAAAAACCTAGATCTAAAAGTAACAATATGATTTGGTTTGAGCTCTAAAACCTCTATCCAAGCCCAAACCCAAAATTGTCACTGCTATTGTTCCATTTTCATTTTTCCCTCTTTATCTAACCTCTCTCTTCTATATTTATTTCGTCTTTCAAAAACAAAATCACGACTGAGGCTCTCCATTAACTGAAATCTGGATCTAACTTTGGCGAAGAATTAAGGGAGATTCATTAACCGGAACGTCAACAACTATACCCACTACCGACGCCGACAATACCGATGCACGAACGGAGCGTCGATATTTCAACTTAAATGAAGGCATCACCAGAGCTGGGCGTGCGTCGGAGATGCCCTCACTTAAATCCAAAACACATCAGCGTGCAACCCATCCCCTTTCTTCCCCAATTTTTTTTCCTTCTTCAGCAACAGCCGACCGCGAGTACAACAACTTCCTAAGGGGTTTTTTTCCTTTTGATTTATTGGCCATTTTGAAGCCGTTTTCTTCCGTTCAAAAGCCGAGGTTTATTTAATTAACTCTTTTAGGTATGTTTATATGGTTTTTTTTATCAAACATAGTTGAGTTTTGTTGTAGATTTCATTGATTTAGGTTTTAGTTTTTTTTTTTTTAAAAAAAAACTAGTGATTTTTGTTGTTTTAGTGTTTGTTTGTTAATAATATATTGTTATTTAGTTAATTCGTTGAAAAATACATGATTCATTTGATATTTGAGTTGATTTTTTAATTAATTTTTAGCAATGTGGGTTTTTTTTTTCTTTTCAATTTGACGTTTTTGAGTTTTTTATGTTTGTTTAACATGTTTTTATTCTAATTTGATTTAAAAAATGATTCAAATAATTATTGAAAAATTGAAAGAACAAAACTTGAATTGTTTTTAATGTTTAGGGAAATTTCAAACTTTTTAGATTAAAGTCATTGTTTTTTTGGTATTTATGAAAGTTGCCTATCAAAATGACTAAATGTTGCAATTGTAAATTGAAACATATAATATTTTTGGATCTTTCATGAGCGCAATATAGAAATGTCAGAATCCAGGTTAATTTTCTTACCTTTTATAATTTAATGTCGTTATGTTTTAGGAGACGACTATCCTGCAGCAAAGTTAGCCGTCTCAAAGCATGTTTTAATGTCGTTATGTTTTGCTTAAGTTTGCATGCGTAGATATAGATTTTTTGTTTTTGGTATTTTTTCTGAATGTCATGGGAGACGGCTATCCTGCAGAAAAGTTAGTCGTTTTTTTACATAGTTTGCATGTTTAAGGAGTTTTTACATTGAGGAGTAGAACTTGATTACCGAATTTACTTGGGATGTTTTGTTTAAAATAGGTCGAATTCTGATCGGAGTTGGATGGACCTAAATGATAGGTTCTGTAAAGAGTATATTGATAGGGTGAGTTTATTTTTAGATGTTGCGGTGACGGTTTTGAATGATAATGGAAAGACTCGATGCCCTTGTTTAAGGTGTGTGTGACGCCCCGCCATATTTAAAAAGCTGGTCGCGGTTACGCAAGCGGAAGCAAAGAACTTGAACCCAAAACAATTACTTTAATTACAATAGTGAAAATTTCGGCATGTAGCATTCGTAAAGTCCATGCCTCACATACAAAATAAAGTAAACCTGTTTTTCCAGAAATCATCGGCTCGTCGACCGGTTCAGAGTTTCACAAACCATAATCAAAATAAGGTTCGGTGCACCGGTTTAAAAGTATTACACAAACATAATATACATAATCGGACTCAAAATCAAAGAAAGCATAATCCCAAAGTAAGACTCTTACAACCCCAAAATGCGCGGCTCGCGTGACCAGAGACTAATCCAAAAGTTCCATCTCGACAATGTCAACAAGCACCACCTGCCGCTCCACGCCCTCATCCCCGAGCATTACCTGAAAGGTGATATAGAGTACCTTTGAGCATGACACTCAGTGAAAACAAAAGAATATGAACAGTGATGTGGGATGACAGTGACAAAATGCAAAAGAAGATAATAACATGCTTAAAATATGTATGAAGTACAAATGCTTTACATTTGGATGATGTCAACTAGTCATAACATCTTTAAATACATAATTCCTTTCTCTTTGATACCACAAGCATTACCAATACAAACCTGGCGTCTCGCTATGCCCATATTACAAAATCAATCAACCTTCAAGCCGTAGCTCATCTCAGTTTCAAACTATTTTAATTCACTAGCACTTGGGCCATTCTTTTCATAGCACACCGGAGCCCTCAACACTTCTCTGCCATGGTAACCACGTGTAACGTCCAACATCCATACACCGTTACACGGGTTACGATCTCATGGCCACATAATGACACATGATATGCATGAGTGGCATGTATGACATGAAATGGATTAAACATGCTTCTTCACAACAATGTTATATAACGAGACTTAGAATCAACAAGTGTAAATAGATCTATTTTTTTCCAAAACCGGCATATGACTCAATCTTTGCTCATATAATGTTCAAGTCTCACATATTCACATGGTTCGTGATCACAACTATTTATCGAGCATAAACAAAGTGTATCAAGTATGCATAATCAAAGCCCCAATTCCAGTATATGACTCGTTCATGGACTATGAACATAATATTAAAGCAAATAGGCATGCTCAAATGAACAACTAGCCAAAACAATAATTCTAGTTTAGGCTATCTAGCATTTCGGCCCTTTAACCAAATGCCGGAATCAATATTCCTTCTCGTGACTTCGCTTCCTTCCAAACCTTACCACCCATACCACAATTCTCTATTACTCATAACCTCCACTCCATTCCCGACATAATTTGAAAAGAAATGAAAACGCCACACCAATCACCCTTCCGATTCTTTTTGTTCTCACCTTCAAAGTTGGCTCCGTTTGTATTCGCTCGCCTTTGGCCTACAACAATTTAATCCATATGTTTAGGCTAATATAAACATTACAAATCAGCCTAACAACCACAAATAACTCCGAACCCGGTTAGTGATACAAGTTCCAAAACTAGTTGATTCGGGATGCAATTTTCGGTGAACAAAGAGTACTTAAGAAATATTCATTAGATTGATGTTCTAAGGTGGTTTCCTTGTTTAAATATATATATTTAAACACCAAATGCTACAGAATTGATAATCTTTCATTAAAAGTCAAGAAACACCCAAAATAAGAAAACTAGTCCCACAAAAGTGCAATTTTTGGTCAAAAATAGAAATTTACCAAAAATTCACTAAATTGATCTTCCAAAGTGTTTTCCATACATCTTATAGTCACATAATTACTCTTAAATTCTAGAATTAAGAAACTCAAAGTGATGGTCAAGAAATCCCAAAAATTAAAGAACACCAAAAGCTTCAAAAACCTCCATTAATGGAGTTTTGTAAAAAGCTTCAATCCACTCATGTCTTTTACCTTTAAAAGAAGCTTAAGAGGTGAAACTCAAGGTTCATAAATATAAATTAAACCACCATTTCCAGAATTTAACAATAAAAAAGAACCTTCGTATAAACATACTTGAAGAAACTCCAATCAAAACTATGGAAAGCTTGCCAAAAATGAAAATCTAGGTTAGTACCTTGAGTTTTTGATCAAATCTTCTTCCAAGACTTGTTTAGACCTTCCTTGGATTATGATTCTTACATGAATCACACAAAAACCCTTCAATTTTATCCAAGATCCAAGAGAAAAGAAAGTGGAAATGGTTGAAGAAAAAGTTGAGAGGGAGAGGGGGGGGGGATGGTGGAAGAAGAAGAAAAGGGATTTTTTTTTAGTCTTTTCTTTTCTTTCCTTTGTATACTTGTAATTTTTCAAGTTTAAAATTAATAACTAAATGTAATTTAATTACAAGTCCCTCCACCCCTTCAATTTAACACCAAACCCTTCCATTTCCTAAATTTCATTTCATACCCTTCCTCCTCTTTTCTTTGCTAACTAGCCCTTAAGCAAAATTAACCATGGTTAACTGCAATTTTCTTAAAAATCTAATTATGGTTAATTACTAATTAACCAATATGTACTTAACAATAGTTAGCATACAATTTTCCTTAATTCAAAATACTAAAGAAACAAATCAATATAAGGAAAAATTCTAAATTCCCGAAATCAAACCTCGGGTCCTTACAGTGTGTGAGTGTTGGATTTGCCACAATTCAAGAAATTAGAGAGCATTTGCATATTTATGAAATATGACGAGGATATACTCGTTGGACATACCATGGAGAGAATTTTAAAATGGGTAGCACGAGTATTCCTCCCTTAGATGAATCATTGGGTGAAGATGATGATGGACATGCTTAATGACATGCAAGGTGGTGTATTTCATGAATATGAAACTAAGAAACCAGAAAATATACTTGAGGGTGAGGAAAATGTGAACACGGGTGATGAAAATGTGAACACGGGTGAGTGTGATGGCGAGTTCTCACACTTATTCGGTGAAGCACAAAAAGAGTTATACTCGGGATGTAAGAGCTTTTCATCTTTCAATTTCTTAGTGAAATTAGTTCATATCAAGTTTTAAATAGGTGGAGTAATAAGTCGTTTGATATGCTTCTCGAGATATTAAAAGAAGCATTACCCAAAGGGCTGATTTTACTGGGATCATATTATGCTTCTAAGAAGTTCTTACGTGCACTTGGATTTGGGTATGAATCAATTCATGTTGCAAGTTTGATTATGTTCGTTTTAGAAAAGAATACGCGAAAGAAGAGTTTCGTCCGGTTTGTAGGGAACCACGATATGAGGTGAATGAGGGGAAAACTAAACATAAAGTAGCTCAAAAAGTACTTAGGCATTTCCCATTGAAACCTAGGTTACAAAGACTCTTTGCATCAAAATATACAACGTCTTATATGAGATGGCACAAGGATAACCGTTTGGAAACAGAAGGCGTTTTACGTCACCCGTCAGATGTGGAAGGATGGAAGCATTTTGACGAAGAGTTTCTATAGTTTGCTTCTGATCCTAGAAATGTGCGTCTAGCGTTAGCCTCTAATGGTTTTAACCCTTTGAGCAAATGAGTATCACGAACAACATGTGGCCCGTTATTATGGTTCCATATAACTTACCACCTTGAAAATGTATGAAAGAATCTACTTTCTTCATATCTTTATTGATTCCTGGGCTTAAGTCACCTGGGAAGGACATTGATGTATTCTTACAGCCATTTATGGAATAGTTGAATGATTTATGGAGTGAGGGTATAAGAACTTTTGATAGCTCAAAGTCCGAGTATTTTCAATTACGGGTTGCATTGATATGGACCATCAATGATTTCCCCGCACATGGTAATTTTTCTAGTTGGAGTACGAAAAGATACAAAACATGTTCAATATGTTTGGAAGATACTTCTTCAATGGGTATTCGAAGCCATACTAGTCACGTCGACGATGCTACAACATGACATCCCCGACAACCCTTTGCAGGTGCAATTTCCAGTGCGGAAGTCACGTCAGTACTACCTTTTACCGGCGCATTCTATGGACATCACCGACGCCAAGGTGCGTCGGTAGTGCTCATTCATTTTGTAGTTTAAACCACCCTCTTTCATTGTTGATGTGAAGCTTCAAGCCATCTATTTAAATTTGGATGAGTTGTAAAAGCAGGGGGTTCGAAGGAGAGGGATTTGCTCGATTTCAATCAAAAAAGGAAGAGAGGAGTTTGAAGTCGACCCCTTGATCTTAATTAAAGAGATGAATCTGAAGTCACCCGTCTTGATTTCAATCGAAGGGAGAGATTCAAAAGTCTATTACCTAGATTTTTATTCAAACGAAGGGATGAGCAAGGTAATGGTTTTAAAAATGTTATTTGGGGAATAAATAGAAATTAGAGCTATTAGATTCATTAAGCTAAAAAAATATGTCATTTCAGACAATTTCTCTTTTGATACATGTGTTGAAAAAAGAGACAAGATTAAAAGGGAGACTTTGTAAGAAAAAATCGTCTCTATTTTTGGTTTATTTATTTTATATAGATATTACACCAAATTGGAAAAGGAGAGACTCAACCTTTAGCTTTATGAAAAAAGGAGTTATTATGTCTAACTACTTGAGTTATGCTCAAATTGGCCTTTTAGGGTTTCTTGAATATCAAGATGGTTTTCAAAATTTAATTAATTGAAACTAATTAGTAAAAGGTGTAGTTTTGAGATGATGTGTAAAAATATAAGGAAAATTTTATTGGGTGACAGTTCTACAATTTTTTTTGTAAATATATCATTTTTAAAAAGGATTTGCGAATATAACATCTAAAATTAAACATTTACTCATGTGAATCAATAAAAAACAATGATTACATATAAGGTGAATCATTGATTACATATGCAAAATATCAATTAATAACGTGATTAAGTAAAAACATTGATTACGTATATGGTGAATCAATGATTACTTATGAGAAATTTGTGATTACATGCGTGAAACTAGTGGTAATTTTTTAAAATTACATGCACGAATTTCGGATCTATGTAAATAAGTTTTTGGGCTGCTATTTTTATGTTGGGCTTGAGCCCAAAATATAATGTGTCCGGTAGATATTGGATCTATTGTGCATATAGGCACCTCCTTCCCCACTTGTCTTTCTGTCTAGCTGTTCCTCCCTTGTTTTTGTTTTTTGTTTTACATTTTAAAATTATCTAAGTTGTTGGTTTTAATATGTAAAATAACAATTAACGCTACTAGTAGATAAATTTATGTCATAAAATATATTTTTATTTTAAAACTTTAATTAAAAATATTCAATTTAAATATGGCTTTAATGATTTTTACAAGGGCGAATTACTCAAATAGCTGAAAAAATATATATAATTACTTATATAGCATAACTTTTAAAAATTTACCAAAATAACATATTGTTTCTAGTTCATTAATTTAGTAAAATATCATTGAACTAAACTACAAGTAATATGTTATTTTGATGAAATTGTTTATGACCAATTTAATAAATGAAAATTTTAGTTCATAAAAACTCGTTTAGATGAAAATTAATCAAATTCAAAATTAAAATAGTAAAAAATTAAAAGTAGTGACATTTTTGTAAATATATATATATATAATTTGTTATTTGAAATATTTTCTGTTTTATCTATAGCCTACTATTTATGGATTTAATCCATTAAGGGACCGTTTATTTACAGGGGATCTAAAGACCCAACATCTTAATATGCTTAGTGTAGATACCGTATTTTGTCCAGGAAAAATTTATTTATTATCAAATTTTAAATAAAAAATGAAAAAGAAAATAAAAATGAAAATGAAAATAAAAAGAAAATTGAATTTTGATTTGATTTTAAAATATAAAGACAATATTTATTGGTTTTTAATTTTGAAGATAAAATGATGTTCAATTAGATAAAAAAAAAAGGGTTTAATTCAATTTGTAGAGATAAACAATTGATTTGAAGAGAAGTTTGAATTATCAAAGATAGATATGAAGAGATTTAATTGATGTGATAGAAGATAATCATTTTGAAAATAATTTGAATTATCTAAAGAAATTATCCCCTACATTTAATCTATCTCAATTTGGCTATAAATAGAGCACTCATAGAACACAAAATGAAGAGAGAGAAAAAAGGAGGAAAATGTAGAAGAATAACATATCAAAGTTCGGGAGAGAAAACCTATCAAAATTTCTCTATCTCATTCTCTCTCAAACAAATCCATCTCATTCAATCTCTTAAAAAAAGGTAAATTCTTTTCTTCTTCAAATTATTCTTAGTTATACGAGTCAATTGTATTTCTACTAAAATAGTGATTTTTATATCCTTATTTATGTTATGAGATTAATTTTATTTGAAAATAGACTAATAGACGAAACTATAGGAAAAAGAATCAATCAATTTCGATTTCTAGTTTGAAAGTTATGATTTTTTGAAGTTTAGGGTTTTAATATATAGAATTTACTGTTTCGGGAAAACTTGCAGCGTCTTCTACTAGGCATATTTCAGTAATTATTATCTTATATCTATGTTTAAAATTTATTCTTCCTTGAAACTAGATTGATAAAGAAGACTTTAAGAACAAGAATCACCTCGTTTGGTTTATTATAAAAAAAAAAGATATGATTTTTCAAATTCGATACAAATGTTGAAGGATTTTTGTATTGAGGTCACTTTTACATGAATTCTAATTTTTATTGATAAAATTAATGAATTTTAACATTATAGGTCAATGATAGATTAATGAGGTGTATTTAGGAGAAATAATCAAGTCAAAACACATTTTGATTACCGAATTATGAATTTTTCAAGTTTAGACTTTGATTTGAAATAATTGTTATCTTTTATTTGGCTTGTTATATTAGTATTTTAAAAGATGTATTTTAAATCGAAAATATTAAAACGTTTTGAAATATAAATACAATCCCGATGATGGAATTTTTAGACGTACTATCAATTTCTCTATGTGAGGAATTCTTAATTCCAATATTGTTCAATTAATGTCATAACCCCACCCATATTAATTTTTAAACTCACTTTCATTTTTTATGTTAAGAGAAGATTAAATGAGATATTCGCTTTCATAAATTAAAATCAATCTTTCACAAATTAGTTAAATTAAGGTCCAATAATTTAAAATTAGATAATATAAGATCAGATTAGGGTAACCATTTTTTAAATGGACGTTGTAGAATCCTAATACCTTCCTTACACATAAATAACCCCCGAACCCAATTTGTTTTTCGTAGACTATTTTATTAATTAAGGTTACCAATCACACTTGAATTTGGCTGATGGCGACTCCAAATTTTTTCTTTTCACAAAGTGGCCTATAAATTGGACGTTGGCGCTCCGCCTCGCAAACACGTTGTGACACCTAACTGCTGGGGTTTCTGCCCTAAATCTTATGTAATCCAATTAAACTATAAATAAATAAAGGAATTATTAATTAGTAATATTTACATTGTCATTTATTATTAGTTTAATAAATGTAATCTATCATAAGATCCAGAGTTACTTATGATAACTTAAAGTGAGCATATGATGCGGGAAGATTCACTTAAGTGTAACTTAAAAAGTCTGTGGTACATGAATAAAGGTTGGGTGCCTTATTTCTGGTAACACCACTAACACGGCCCACTTGTGAATTGGCACAAGTGATCTCATCTGGATATCTCATGTAGAGACATGTGAGTTGAGGTGTTGCTGCAATAGAGATTGTAGTAGATTGGACTAAGATAAACTTACTGTCTTCTAGAAAAGCTGTTACAGAAAGACACTTTGTTTATCAACCGGTTGATCATGTACAATTGATCTTAATCCTGAGTGGATTACGAACTTCTGTTTGCAAGGGACAAACCTTTGATTTGCATAGGTGAGAGTGACTCGTATAGTTCGCTCAATATGCCTCCCACTTTGGGGATTGCATCTTGCTTATAGCTGGGAACGCAATTATACAAGAATTGGAATTCACTCTTTTCCATATAGGAAAATAGATAAGTAGTTCCCTTATGGACTGATTCAGTCTTGAACAGCGGGTCCCCATATTCCTCTGATCAAGGAAAAGGTTAAAGACGCATAATGAAGATTATGTAAGGTTGTTCATTGGATAATCAGTTGGGATTAAGAGACAAGATGTATCATGGAGATTAATACGGTGAATTATCTAGCCATGGATACGAACTACTTGTGAAGGATCAAAGTGTAGTTAATGATTATAGCCAATGGACATAACTATGTCTATAGTACTAAGAGTGCAACTCTAGATATTTAGTGGAGTTATCTAGGAGTTAATGAATGAGAATTAATTGATTAAAAGGAATTTTAATCAAAGGTAATTCTGGATCATTGGAGCTTAGTCTTATAGGTCCATTAAGTCCTCCGAGCTAACACATGTAATTGAGAACATAAATTAATATGATTAATTTCTTTGGAAAAATGGAATTAAATAGAGGAGTCTATTTGATTAATTAAAAAAATTTGAATAGAGGAGTCTATTTAATTATTTAATTAATGGTGGAATTAGAGGAGTCTATTTAATTATTAAATAGAAAAGTCTATTTAATTAATTATGAGAGATTAAATAGAAGAGTCTATTTAATTAAAATAATTTTGAGCTGTCCAAAATTAATGAGGATTTAAATAGAGGAGTCTATTTAAATATACAATTTGAGATTGTCACATTAAAGAGGAAATAAATAAAAGGAGTTTTATTTATTGGAATAAATAAAAGGAGTTTTATTTATTTAATGGAATTGTTCCATTAAATAAAAAGGAAAATAAATTGCCCAATATTGTCATGTGATGATGATTGGGGCGTGTGACCCATGGTGGGGTCACTCGCCACCTTGGTCAAAGAGTTGACTAAGTTTTGCATTTTATTTTATTTAAAATATATGAATATCTTATTTTAAATTAATGTGATTAATTTAAATGGAAGATATAGAATAATATATTTAAATTAATATTGATTAATTTAAATAAAAGATATGAGATATTTTATTATGGAATAAAATAAAATATCTTTATTATTCAAATATATTTTAGAATATCTTATTTAATTATTTAATAATTAAAAGATATTCAAAAGATTTTCTGAGGCCTTAGTTTTCCTATAAATAAGAACTTTGGGGTGACCCCAAAATACAGAACTAAGAGAGTTAAAGTAAAAGGCTCAGGAAAAATTCCTCTCCTCCATCTCTTTTAGCCGCCGGCCACAGTGTGGTCAAAGGGAAGACTTCCCTTTTCCTTTTTCCAAAGAAGATAGTGCCCACGCACCGATTCTCTGTTGTGCTTAGTGAAGAAGATCTTTTTGGTGGTCCCTGGATCGTAACCAGCCAAGAACGAGGAAGATCCAGACACTTCTCTACAAGAGTTAGTATTTCTTTTATGCATTTAGTTTTTGATTATATTATACTGCAAGGAAAGATCCTTGGGACTTCCGTTTTAAACTCTTTTAGAGGCCTCAATCCCAACACTAACAT
The DNA here is from genome assembly GCA_028015215.1 of Gynostemma pentaphyllum. NCBI lineage: Eukaryota > Viridiplantae > Streptophyta > Magnoliopsida > Cucurbitales > Cucurbitaceae > Gynostemma > Gynostemma pentaphyllum. Next base: position 46,537,158 of record CM051351.1, on the reverse strand, counting down.
CTCACATGCTTGGAATCCAGATGCTCGACATCTAAAAACTATGTTTGTTTTGTAGAATTGTTTTGGATGGATGTCTATGTTTGTTTTGTAGAAATTTTTGTTTGGTAATTGTGCAACATTTATATAGAGAATGTATTATAATTACATGTGATTGCAATTATACCCTTATTTATTTACATCAACAATACTTTTTTTATATTTTTATTTGTATAGATAATTCATTTTAATAAAATATTTGAATTACATGATTTTTATTATTAAAAAATTAATTAATTTATTCATTCAATAAATTTAATTTAATTTTAATTCTTGTTTAATTTAATATTGAACTATTAATTAAAGGGTAAAATGTAAATAAGCCCCCTGTGGTTTTTGCCAAATGCATGAACACCCCTTGTGGTTTGAAAATGACAAATCATACCATTGTGGTTCCAAATTATTCCAATGAATCATCCAAATCAGAGTTTAAACGAAAAAGTTATGGCTAAAAGAAAATTAATGGCGTTGGAGGGGAGGGGTCTCATTGAGATAATTTGGAACCACATGGTTATGATTTGCCATTTTCAAACCACTAAGGGTGTTCATGCATTTGACAAAAATCACATGGGGCTTATTTTCATTTTACCCTTAATTAAAATATTACATAAGTAAAATAAAATTTATTCTATATATAAATATAAATTAATTTATAGAGTGATTTATTATTAGATTAATAAATGTATTTATATTGATTTATTTTAAAGAAATTAAAAATAGAAAGTAAGAGAGTTAATGAAACATAATCAATAAAAAATAAGGGGGGGGGGGTGAAAATGTCAAATAAATTGATTTAGAGTAAATTTATTTGATATACTAGTTTAGTGCATACAATTATTATGTGAATTAAAACTAAAAAAAATTAATTAATTTGAAAATTAAATATTGAAATTAATAGACATCAAAGAAAATTTTGATCCAAAATAAAAACACTGTTTTAATTTGTATCCTACGCAGAATAAATTATAATATTAATTGAGATATTATTCACATTTATAATAATTAGAATTAGAGATGTACAAAATAACCAATGAATCAAAAATTCGGACCAAACCGAGCTGAACCGTCTGGTTCAGTCCGGTTCCTCCTCTTTCATTGGTTTAATCAGTTAAAGAATATACAAAACCGAATTTTTCAGTTTTAATCGATTCATGTTGCTATGTAACCGTAGAAAACCGAACCAATTTTACTATTAAAAAAACTAGAGCCTAGGTAGTTGTTTTTCTTCTTTCCCTTCGAGCCCCACGCCTCAACTAGTCATCTCTCCCTAGTCTTTTCATTTCCTTCTCTTCCTTTATTATCTGACATCCCCATTTCCCCATCCCTTTTCATTTCATTTTTATTTAATAGTTCCTTTTTCTTTACACTCCCTATTTCCTAACCGACCCTTTCAGTTTCCTTTTTTAATAATCATTTTATTCTCTTTCTTTCTCCTACTCTTACACGTTCTTCCATTTTTTTTAACTTTCAATTGATTTATTTCTTCTTATCTCAATTCTGAGATGCATCGGCAAACTTTCTTTTTATTTTCATTTTATTTCTTTCTCATTCTCTCAAACACATCTCCATTCCTTCACACACATCTTCAACCCCTTTATTGGTTTATAAAAAATGATTTGCCTTCGATCTGCAACAGTGCCCCTTCGAAAATCAAAGATTTGAGGTTAACTCATATTTGAGTTCTAACATGTGATTTTCTTCAAGCTCCAAATGTGTTATTTTCAAATCTAATTTTCTGAATCTTTTCCCTCATTTCCTTTTTTGAGTTGTAAACTTTTTTGTTACATGGCTGATTAAATGGTTCTATCCCTAATTTTGAGTTAGTTTGAGATAGTTGTTTTCCTAAAATTAATAACCAAAAATCTAACCGTAAACCGAAAAACCGGAATAAGCGGAACCGAATGGTTCCACCAAAAAAGAAAAACCGCTCAGTTCACATAAATAGGAAACCGAGGAGCTTGGTTCGGTTCCCGATTTCAGCCAAAATCAGACCGAACCGGACTGAGCCCAACCTAATTAGAATACAATTGTAACGACCCGACTTTTCAAAAGTCTAATAATGAATAATTGACAGCGGAAGACTAACCATTTAAAAACAAAACATAACTGCTTTATTAAGTAAGCATTTTAAAATTGTTTGGGCCCAAATCTCAAAACTCAAAATGGCAAGACAAATTTGCTTTTTTTTTCATAATTAATTTTATATCAAAGCAAATTTGAATTTTAAATAGTATCATATTTCTTTTTATTTCATGTTTTATTTATTATTTTTTCTAATTCATAACAAATGTAAATTAACTCAAAATAAGAAATTTTTCTTTTTTTATACCATGGAAGATTTTTAGTTAAAAATAATTTAAAAATCAATATTCAATTTATCCTTTAAAATAAACTCTAAATTAACATATTTTTACTAAAATTTAAGTTTCTTAATGAAATTGAGCCGGGCAAGATACGATATATACAGTTTGACCCCCTTTGTACATCTTTTAAGAATTAAGAGGTGGACAAAAGAAAAGATAAAATTTTGGATGGTGACAATTTTTTTAAGAAAGAAAGATTAAAACAAAGAAAAACATAATTTGGTTTAAAAATTTTGGCCAAACAAATGGACCCAATTTATTCAATTGAAGTAAATGTAATTGAATTGAGTTTGTAAAAGCTTCAAAGTTTACATGCAAAGAAATGCTTGTAAGACTAGAAAATGGTTAAAGTGATAACAAAACTAGGTTTGTCCCAAGTTTCGAATTCTACTAAGATTGAACTGCAAGTATAATTCAATTTGATTGAAAAAGGAAGTAAAAATGACAACAAACTTGGGTTTGTCCCAGGTTTCAATCTCTTTTGGGACTGAACCACGAGTAGGATTTGATTTAATTGAAAAGAATAACAAACTTGTATTTTGTTCCAGATTTTAATCTCTACTGAGACTAAACCGCAAGTAGGATTCGATTTGATAGAAAGATGAAATAAAATATAATGAACCTAGAATTTGTTCTAGGTTTCGATCTCTATAGGGATTAAACTGCAAGTAGGATTCAATTTAATCAAAAAATGAAGTAAAATATAACGAACTTGGATTTTGTTCTAGGCTTTGATCTTTACAAGGACAAAACCGCAAGTAGGATTCGATTTGATCGAAAAATGAAGTAAAATATAATGAACCTGGATTTTGTTACAAACTTCGATCTCTACAGGAACTAAATCGCAAGCAGGATTCGATTTAATCGAAAAACAAAGTAAAATATAACGAACCTGAATTTTGATCCATGCTTCGATCTCTAGAGAAACTAAACCACAAGTAGGATTCGATTTGATCGAAAAATGAAGTAAAATATAATGAACTTGGATTTTGTTCCAGACTTTGATCTCTACAGGAACTAAACTGCAAGTAGAATATATTTAATCGAAAAACAAAGTACAATATAATGAACCTGAATTTTGTCCCAGGCTTCAATCTCTACAAGGACTAAACCGCAAGTATCATTCGATTTAGTAAAAAAAAAATAATGAGATGTAACAAACTTGGATTTTGTCTCAGATTTCGATCATTACCGGGTTGAAACCGTGAGTGGGATTAAAATAAAGCATTTTGCTAAAAATTGATTGGGTGCTTTTTTTTCTCTCAAGAAGCTCAACTATCGCCCTCTAAAGATATTCAGCTTAGTAATAGATTCACATAATACTTTCTACTTACTTTTTTTTGTCGATCTTGATGCAAAACAATGTGATACTTTGTTCACGAACATAGGGTTAAAAATATTTTTATCCAACTTAAATGCCTTTGACTTCTGTTATCAAATCATCAACACAAAAGCAAGAAATAATGCTCATTCATACTATGTGTTATCAAATCTGATATCCGAGTTAAAACTTTTTCCATGATCACGACTCCATTGATGCATTGTTTCTTGCTTTTGTGTTAGAATGAAAAAAATTTACCGGCATTAATTATATATCTAAGAAACTCAAAACATTTCTCTCTTTTTCTGTCTCTATTTTTTTTTAAAAGTACTTCTGTCAACATTAATAATAGAGTAAGGAAAAGTTAAAAAAAATATGGAATTCAAAATGAGAAATATTTTTTATAGATAATGAAAAAGGTTGCAACAAAGGTGGAGAAAGAAAAGGATAAATGTGAAAGTATTGGTGTGTCGACCCAGCTTACTACAAAAGCCTAGGACGCGAGTACGCAAACGAAAGCAAGGACCAAACTTAGTTAAAGTGACTCAAACTCAAGATATTGCAAAATCGGACATGAAATGTACGTAATGTTTAAGTAAACTTGCTCAATTTTCAAAAGGGAAACCCACCCGGCTCATCGGCCGTTTCATATTATTAAATAAAGTTCAGAGTTATCAAACATATAGTGAAAGTCGTAAAGTACGCAATAAAAAGGTCATGGTGCACCACTGTAGAGTTATTACAAAACATAGGTCTTCTTAAAAAATTTACATAAAAAGTGTTTAAAACCCAAATTCTGAATAACCTACAAAAGCCTATGACCCATCGACGTGACTCGCGTGTCTGGTTGCCAATCCAAAGTCTCCATCTCGAGCATCAACGAGCACCACCTGCTGCTCCACGTCCTCGACCCCTAGCGATACCTGAAAGGTGTTTTGTAGCACATTTGAGTATGGCACTTAGTGAAAACAAAAGAATATGAACGGTGATGCGTAATGTTCATAGCCTAATGCACAAATAGAATGATATGCTTAGGAATGCAAATAAACGAGCAATGCAACGAAGATAGATAAACATGATCAAACCATAAACCTTTCAAACCCGTACTATCGTCAAGCCAATAACATATTCCGCGTATCACATTTACCATTTCCTCTTACTCCATAAACCTTACCATTACAAAACCGGCGTCTCACTACGCCTTATACATATCACATTACAATACAACATCCGAGCCGTAACTCTTATCAACTTCCAGGTTATCATAATAACCACTTAGCATCCATGCCATCCACCACACAGCGCCTCAGAGCTACACAATATCACCACCACGGTAACCACGTGTAACGTCCAACATCCACTCACCATTACACGAGTTACGACCTTATGGCCATACACTGATCATTAGAAATGCATGAATGAAATGTTATGAGAATGATTAAAGTAAACATGCTTGCATATAATGCTTTATCAAATGTCGTAATCTCGGCTCAACGAGCAAAAGTAGGACAAATCCTCCAAGCAGTATATGACTCAATCACACTACACATCTTGCTCAATATTCACATAAAAATATAGTTCACATTACAAGCACTACTTCTATTATCTCATTCACAAGCTATCCATCGAGCATTAATCGATAGCACGTCAAATATTCATGATATTAGCCCCAATTCAGTATATAACTCGATCGTGGACGAAGAACACAAATTAAACAACAAGTAGGCATGCTTATGAAAACAACTAATCATAAACACATTTCGGGTTGAGCTAACTAGCTCTTCGGGCTCTTAAAACCAATGCCGGAGTCAATTCCGCCTCCCGTTACTTCCTCATACTTCCATCACCTTACTAACCACACTTCACAAGTCACAAATACTCACAACCATAAACATCCACTTCCAAGATAGCTTGGAAAGAATCGTGATTCACCACGCCAATCACCCCTCCGATTCCTTGTGTTCTCACCTTCGTAATTGGCTCCTTTTGTATCCGCTTGTTCTTGTCCTACAACAAGTCAATACATACATATTTAGGTTAATATTAACATCACAAATCAGCTTATAGAAGAATATGAGAGGTTTTTTTGATATTTTTTTTCTTCTTTTCTCCTATTTTCCATTTATATATTTTTAATTTCCAAAATTAAAAATAAAAACTAATTCCTATTTTCTTATCACCCCCTCCACCTCCTTATTTTATCTCCTCCTCACCTCCAACATTTAATCTAAGCCCTTTATCCTATTTTCTTTTGCTAATAAATCCTTGCCCTTAAAATCCTTTGCTAACTAAACTAACCCTCTTCACTAGTTTAACTATGGTTAATAATTCCCCTTTTATTAAATTCCCACCCATAGTTAAACTAACTATGGTTAATTACTAATTAATCAAAATACACATAGCAAATAATTTTCCACACTTAAAAATACTAATTAAAATATACCAATATAAGGGTAATTTCTAATTACCCTACGACAAACCCTCAGGCCCTTACATGGGTACATGACACCTTAAATATTTAATTAAGACCAAAGCACAATAATTTAAGATACTCATGAAACTCTTATAACTTTGTTGAGTTTTCTTCATTTTGCTTCACGCGTAGTACTTTCGAACATAGTCAAAACTGATGGGGTTTGGTAATTCATCTCCATCCATATTAGTTAGAATTAGAACTCCTCCCAAGAAGGCTTTCTTCAAGACATACGACCCTTCATAATTTGGAGTCCATTTACCTCGATGATCCTTTTGAAAAGGAAGGATCCTTGTCCCATTCTTTATATGCTTGTGGGCGAGCCTTTTTGTTATATACTTTCATCATTCTCCTTTGATAGAGTTGGCCTCTACACATTGCCGTCAACCTATTTTCTTCAACGAAGTTCAACTGATCATAACGATTCTGAAGCCATTTAGACTCTTCTAATTTTGTCTCCATAAGGACCCTCAATGATGGGATCTCAACTTCGATTAGGAGAACTGCTTCCATTCCATAAACTAAAGAAAATGGTGTTGCCCCAAGTGAAGTATAAACATATGTGTGATATTCGTGCAAAGAAAGAGGAAGCATTTCATGCCAATCCTCGTATGTGGTAGTCATCTTTTGCACAATTTTTTTTGATATTTTTTGATATTCTTGTTAGTTGCTTCAATCGCACCATTCATTTTTGGTCGATAAGGAGTTGAATTCGCATGCTTGATCTTGAATTGCCGACATAATTCATCCATTGTTTTACTATTTAAATTTCTCCCATTATCTGTAATCACTAGCTCTGGAATGCCATAACGACAAATAATTTCCTTTTTAAAAAATTTAACCATGACTTTTTTCGTCACTTCTCGATAAAAGGCAGCTTCATTTTATAAAGTAATCAATGGCTACAGGAATAAAACGATGTCTGTTTCAGGCCTTGGGTTCAATAGGACCAATCATATCCATTTCCCACATAGAAAAAAGCCAAGGTGCCGTAAAACATATAGTTGAGATGAAGAAGAATAAACTTTGTCAGCATAAATTTGACACTTATGATGTGCTCTTGTGTACTTGATATAGTCGGTCTCCATAGTTAACCAATCAGATCCAGCTCTTAGAACTTTTCAGGCCATCTATACCCATTCACATGAGTTCCATAGATACCTTTGTGTATCTCTTCCATGATTTTATTAGCTCTTGTAGCCTCAACATATCACGATTTCTCTTGTAAAGAACTTTTCCATTGAGGAAGAAACTCATGGCTAACCTTCTGATGGTGCGGTTATCATTCTCTGAAGCGTCAACATGATACACTATATCTTTTATGTACCGATTGATATCATAATACCACGGCTTTTTGTCTGGTTCTTCTTCGATATTCGTGCAAAAAAATTAGAACATCTCGTTTTTCAATGTTAATGGGCTTGATTTCTTCTTTGAAATCAACATCAAACATCACCGCCAAAGTAGCTAATGCATCGACTATTCTATTATCGTCTCTTTATATATGATCAAAAGTAATCTCTCAAACTTCTGAGATTATTCTGTTATCAACTTAAAATAAGGAATCAACTTGAAATCTCTCATTTCCCATTCTTTTTTTAATGGGCAAATTATTAGTAAAGAATCTCCAAAAATTTTGAGTTCTTTAACTCTCATATCAAGCACCACTTATATCCCCATAGAGTACACTTCATATTTGGCTATGTTATGTGTATAATCAAAACATATCTTTGCAGTGAGTGGGAAATATTTTCCTTCAAGTGACATTAATATTGCTCTACTTTTCAGGATCTGAGCATTCCTCTTCCACTTCTACCATAAAAACATACTCATCCAGAAAATCCAATTTCACTGGTTCATAATCATCTAGGGGATGTTGGGCAAGATAATTGGCAAGCGCCCTCACATTCACTGATTTTCTAGTGACATAAACAATATCGTATTATGATAATTACACCTGCCATCTAGCAATCCTTCTAGAGAGAGGTGGCTTTTTAAAAATGTATTTTATGGGATCTATTTTTGAAATAAACCAAGTTGTGTAGTAAAACATGTATTGTCTCAAACAGTGTGTAGTCCATGCTAGAGCACAATAAATCTTTTCAAGTAGAGAATACTTGGTTTCATAATCAGTGAATTTTTTACTCAAATAATATATCTCTTGCTCTTTCCTTCGAGAATCGTCGTGTTGTCCCAGTACACAACCCATTGAGTTCTCCAATATAGTAAGGTACATAATAACAAGACGCTCAGATGTTGGAGGAACAAGTATAGGAGGGTTTTGCAAATATTGCTTTATCTTGTCAAATTCCTCTTGGAAATATTCATTCCATATCCCGATATTACTTTTACTAAGTAATTTAAAGATAGGTTCACAAGTTGCTGTAAGATGTGATATGAATCTAGCAATGTAGTTCAACCTTCCTAAAAATCCCCTGACTTCTTTTTGGGTTTGTGGTAGTGGTATTTCTAAAACAACTTTGATCTTATCAGGATCCACTGAAATTTCTTCTTGGCTTACAACAAAACCCAACAACTTTCTAGAACTTGCCTCGAACGTGCATTTATTTGGATTAAGCTTAAAGCTAAAATTTTCTCACATTCTTTTGAGAATATCCATATGTTATTCTCCTTGTTTTGATTTAGCAATTATATTGTCTACATAAACTTCAATCTCTTTATGCATTAAATCATGGAAGAGTGCGACCATTGTACGTTGATAGGTTGCCCCAGCATTCTTCAAACAAAATGACATGACTTTATAGCAAAAAGATCCCCATAGCATGATAAATGTTGTCTTTTCACGATCTTTACCTACTATTTTGATCTGATTATAACCTGAGAACCCATCTATAAATGAAAATGTAGAAAATCTGACAGTATTATCCACTAGGATGTCAATGTGGGGAAGTGGAAAATTATCTTTTAGAGTTGCACAATTCAAATCTCTATAATCAACACACATATTGACTTGCCCATTATTCTTTGGTACTAGAATGATATTCGTCACCCATTCGAGGTAATTAGGCACTGCCAAGAAACCTACATCAATCAGATTTTTAACTTCATCCTTAATTTTGAGTAGTATATTAGGTTTCATCTTTCTTAATTTCTCTCTTACTGGTTTACACTCGGGTTTAAGTGGTAAACAATGAACAACAATATTTATGTCTAATCCTGGCATATCCTGATAAGACCAAGTAAAAATGTCTACATATTCGTGAAGTAAGTTGATTAACTTTTGATGACTTTCTTTCGAAATATTTGTTCCAATTTTAACTTCTTTAAGTTCTTCTTTGATCCAGAAGTTAATTATTTTTATTTGTTTTTGGTGAGGTCCTAACACTTTTTCCGCTTCTTCTACCATTCTCAATAACTCTGATCTTGATTCAATATCATTCTCTTCATCAGACCTTGTATATAGGAGTATCCAAATTATACCTCAAAATGTTGATGCATTCGACTTCATTATTACTATTTAAGATATCGAGTATTTGGTCCAAGCAAAGAGAAAGAATAATTAGTAGAAGTAGAGAGATGGGTGGAAAAGAAATTGAATTTTATCGAATGAATTAAAATGTTGACATAGAAAAACTCAAAGTAAAGAAACAAAATTCATAAATAAAAAATGTTGGAAAATTACTTTAAAATTTTAAAAAATGATGGTAACTTTGTAGTCTTCTAATTATTGAGCTCAAAATCTTGAGAACATGGATAAATGAATGCATCTGTCTCTTTCTCATCCTCCATTAAAGTTGAGACAAAAGAATGATCTTGTTGTGGTGGTGGTTGTTGAAGATGGATCTTACCAGCAGTTCTGAATAGTCATAGTGGTTGTTGTTGAAGATGGATCATACCAGCAGTTTTGAATAGTCATAGAAGTTAGAAAATTTTTAATTCTCACACTTGGGCTCTCGGTTTTCAAGCTTTGCCACGTTTTTCTTTCTTCTCTTTTCATGCTCTGGACTTGTCAGCTCTTTTTGGTTTAAAACCTAAACTGAACTTCTCCCAGTTATTCATCAACTTCAACATATATTCCAAGATTTCATTACTCCCGGTGAAAGAAAACTTCAAAAAGGCTGGTTCCATATATTTGACCTTTCTGCATATGGTTATAACATTTGTGACTTCAAAAGATCGAAAAGAATATTCTAATGCCTCTTCAGCTGCTTCAACATAAGGCATCGACTCAAGCTTCGAAATAAGGAAATCTTCTTTACCGAATGCACAAATCAATTTTTAATCGACAATGAATTTAAGCTTTTGGTGCCATGAAGAATGAACAACTCCTGTAGAATGAAGCCAAGGATGTCCTGATAATAGACTATAAACTAAAGAAATGTTCATAACTTGAAAGCTAATGTTAAATGTACAGGGTCCTACTTGAATTGGGATATCAATTTACCCAATAATCACGCTACGTGCTCCATCAAAGGCCCTCACTACCACTGTGGTTGGCTTGAGGTGAGACATATCAGCATGTAATTTCTCTAAAGTGGACTTTGGAGTTATGTTTAGAGATGACCTATTGTCAATTATAACTTTTGCTATAAAAAATTTCTACATTTGACAGAAACGTGAAGAGCCTTAAAATTCCCAGAGCTTCCAAGTAGGACCTTGCATATGCAAAGGCTAAAGTGTTAAAAGTTGTTACATTCCCAACAATTCACTTAAATTGTTCACTGAAATGTCTTGTGAGACTTAAGCTTGCCTTAGAGTTTCAAATAGAGCCTTTTGATGTGCCTCAGAACACATTAGTAAAGATTGTATGGAAATTTTAGCTGATGTTTGACCTAGATGCTCTACCACCTTACTTTGTTTGATAAGTTTGAGAATTTCTCTACTTTATTCTTCAGACACGAGTTGTTACCTTTCTTTTCTTTGCTCACAATCGATCCATCTATAAACCCCTGGTCTTCCATATAGTTTTCTTTCATATGGGCTTTCCTTCTGCCTTATAGAACATTTTCTTCATTTATCAACTTATCAATTGGAGTATTGCACCTCCCACTTCCCGTCAATCCACCTATCTTTACGATATTTTCTACCAGGAAAGATTCTTATTCAGAAACCATTGTACATTCATATTTCCATGGAATTGTCATCAATTCTTTAAAAGGAAAAGGACTCGGGATTTGAATAGTGATTGGCTTCAGATTTAAATTGGATCTATCGATGCTAGGCTTTTCACGATACATGATTGTGAGTGGTTTTTGCTTGTATGGTGTGTTGGAGCTTTCCTTTGGAAAAGAAATTTCAATGACACTAACTCCTTTATCTTCATTCTCAGTATTGCCAACTTTTCTCGAAGTAATAACAAATTGTCTTGAGTCTAACAGAGCTTAAAATTTCATTTTGAAAGAAAAACAATGTTGTACAGAATGGCCTTTTCCTGTAGCATGAAATGAACAGTTCAAATTCTCATCCTAACCTTCACACTTGAAGTCTTTATTGAGATACTCTGTTTGAACAACCCATTGCTATGAAGAAATTCAAATAATTGTTCCATGGAAGTCTTGATCTCCCCTACATCTTCCTTAAGAGTGTCTTCACAACATTCAACCGCATTTACTCAAGGAGTCCCATGGTTTGGAAGAGGGTTGTCATTGACACCAGGAGCATTTTCCTTCTTGAAATTCAACTAACCTGCATCGATCAAACTTTTCACTTGATATTTGAGTGTAGTACAATTTTCAGCTGAATGACATTGGGCTCCTCTGTGAAAATCAGAACGGACATTAGGTTTATACTATTTCGGGTATGGTGGCTTTATAGACTTTACTGGGATAGGAGTTAACAAACGTTCTTTAATGAGTTGGGCTAAAAGCTCAGTGTAAGTCATTGGGATATGATCAAAATTTGAACTTTTTTTTGGGTTTCTATTATTCTGTTGGCTTTAGGTGTAAGAAGTGGGTTGATTTCAAGGCTGGTAAGCTGGAGTGATAAAAGGTCCAGGATTTTATGCAAGAGCACGGGGTGAGAGTGTTGATAAGATGTATGGCTTACAAATGGTTGAGCATATCCAAGTGGGGTCGAATAAAAGTGTTCGAGTATTGTTTTGGGGGATTATCGGAGTGCGGCTGTATCCAAGGAGACATATTTCCTCCTATTATTTGTACTTCTCCTTCTTTCTTTTTAAAATGAACAACGTTTTTTCCAATAGGTGATTTTGCTCTGTTGTCCATTATCATTCCATATTCGATCCTTTCTTCCATGGTCATGATATCAGAGAAGTTTGTAGAAGCATTCTCGATCATTTGATCATAAAATGGGGACTTTATAGTTTTGATAAACATAATAGACAATTTTTTGTCAGTTAGAGGTGGTTGAACTTGTGCGGATCTCTCCACATATGAGCATACTCTTTGAACCTTTCAGTTTTAGTCATCTTTTTTTTTTTGTAAATCAAGTCGATCAGGAGCTAAATCAATATTATGCTTATATTGCTTAAAGAAAGCATCTGCCAAATCCTTTCAGGTACAAATATGGGTGTTATCAAGCTGCATATACCAACAAGCTGTCGGGTCTGTCAAGCTATCTTGAAAAAAATGGATTATCAGCTTATCATTTTGGACATGAGTAGCCATCTTTCTGTAGTACATAATAAGATGACTTCTAAGACAAGTCGTCCCATCATATTTCTCGAACTATGGTACTTTGAACATAGATGGGTTTATCACATCTGGTACTAAACACAACTAAGTAGCATCTATATTACCGAAAACATTGGTTCCCTTAACTGCTCTTAGTCTTTCCTCAAATACTTTTTTTTCGATGTCATTGTCTTATTCTCTCTATCAGCCATTTCTTTTCTTACTTGAGAAAATATGGTACTGTGACATTGACTTTGAATTGCTCTCCTGCATAATAAGTAACATGTTTATAATTATTTGTAGGGATCTGTTGGCCTTGCTGAAAGAAATGAAATTGATGCTGCTCTATAGAGTTGTATAAACAATGAGGAATAAATCTCTTTGCCGATGCTTGTGAATAGGACCTAATCCAGATGGATGAAGTGAGAAGTCCTGATCATTTGCAGATACTTGTTGAATAGATGAGTTTGACTTAAATTGTTCTGCCACACCTTTCCCCTTTTCAAGCAAACTGATGAGTTTAGCCAGTTCTTGAATTGTGTCAACATCTTTCCTCAATTTCTCTTGTTCTGTAAGTTTTTCCTCCATTATCCTTGTCTTATATCTTGTATTATAAGGGTGTGAGTGCGATTGTCGAACTATTTTTTTTAAGATTCTATCTTTATTATTATTGAGAAGAAAAAATAAAAATAAAGTAAGGAATCTAAATTATAATGTGAAAAGAAATAATCATATTAATTGATAAAATAAAAAAAATTGTAAAACTTTAATATTATTGTGCAAAATAAAGCTAACAAATGTTTCAATTCACCAAATTTAAAAATAAATATAAATATAAAAATCAATAAAATGTCCCAGTGTTCCATATCTTCATGAATCTTTCCCAAGAATTTGAGCATCTCTTGGCCATTTGGTTGAGTCGGAAAGATGAGATTCTCCAAAGGAAAAACGTCCCCTGCTAATCGATATACTCTTCTAGCTATTCTTCAGATTTGCATGACTACTCGCTCAATATTACGATACATCATAGCATTCTCTTGTCGCACTTTCTCAAAATCATTCATCAACTCTCGATAGCGATCTTCTAAAAGTATATGCTTCCCCATCAAACTCTTAGAAGTATTCTGGCATTTCTTAATACGATTCACAATGATTTAGGCCCTGTTTGGTATGCAATCTGAAAAGCAGAATTTGAATTTAGTGGATTCTAATGAATTCAGAGTTGTATTATGTGAATTTGTTGGTTCTGAAACTGTGTTTGGTAACAGATTCAGAATTTATAATTGAGATTCAGAGATTTGAAATATATGTTTGGTTGGTTACTCAAAAAATTTAAAATCAGATTGTGAATCAGAACAGTGTGAAAATAATACTTACAACTTTAAATTATTCATTTTTAAGTTTGAAAAAACTAATAATTCATAACTTATAAATTAGAAACATCTTTATCCGCATCAACTATAACTATTCTCATTCTTAGGATAAATTTTTTCTTTTAAAAAAATTATAATAAAGATAATAGAAGCATTGCAAGTCTATCAAATAAACTTTTTAGATTAAAACAACTCAGTTTTTTCCAAAAGGAGAACTATACAAGACACAATGAGATCCATTCTAAAATTCAAAAGAACCTAGTGCAACCAAAGAGAGAATTTCTCAATAAAAGAGAATTTGAAAAAATATTTTCACACTAAATGGAGAGACCATTTGGGCATTGAAAACCTCCAATAGCGTTATTCAAATAGTACTACATACATTAGTAAATAAGAAGTAGAGAAAAATGTGAGCAATAACCTCCAAAACACACACACACATATATATATATATATAAATTTTTTTTATATTTAAATTAATCTTATATATAATTATAAAAACAAAGTATAGATAAAAAATATGATATAGTGAAAAAATAAATTAACTTTTTTTCCATCACTTTAGAATTAAGTTTAAGTTTAAAAGGTTAAAAACCAGCTTAAAAACATGCGCAATTAAAAATTTAATTAAATAAATAAAAGCTAGAACGGACTGGGTCAACCTCGAAAAACGGGTCTGACCCGACCCAAACCCGGAAAATGGGCCAGACTCGTATTTTTATCTCATGTGTTCAAACCCGTGGATTAAATTGTGTGGGTGAGGTCAATCTGTGTTTTTCAGTTTTTGAGTTGGATATTTTGGATTCTTGTTTTAGTTGAATTCATTTTTTAGCCTAAAAAAGAAATTGAATCCAAATTGTTTTTTTCTGGATTGTAAACCAAACACAAAACAAAGCAGATTCCTTATATTCTTTCAATCCAGATTCATAAAACTGAATCTGGATTACAAACCAAACGGGCCCTTAACAGTCTCCCTCAAATTTCTATTTTCATTCATTGCGTGAATCAACTATGTTTTGCTCCTATTAATACTTAACTACCAATATTCAATTGTTCGTCGTAAGAGACAATTTTTTTCTTTTATTTGAGCTATATATTTATTCCTTGTATTGATAATTTCCTCCAATTCTTCATCTAACTTCTTAAGTGAGACAATTTCTTACCAATGCCTCTAAATTTGATCATCTCGTGACTTCACGGCTGTTTACATAATCGACTTATCTCTTCTTAGTTTGTGCATCCTCTAATTAATATCACGATTTTCTGTGTCTAATGCATCAATTTCCTTTTATAATTTCTTTTGGTTCTTTGCATTGTTTCTCATTTTTTGCAGCTCTTATTCCAGTCGTAACTGTCCCAATCTTAATTTTTCCCGCAAGCGTTCATTTTCTTCAATAAAAGTCAAATTATTCTCTTGAATGATAAGAATTCTTCATCATGTGACTTATACTCAAGAACTTGTGCTACTTCTATATCTTCGTCCATTTTTTTGTTACTTCATGAGTCGGTAAATCAACTATGCTTTTACCCCTTTTTGAATGCCATAATCCATACCAAGGTGTGGCAATGCAACATTGTAGCCATAGGAAAAACAGATCTCTACGCAGTCTCTATTAGTTGTATTTTTAGTTTAGAACCTTCTGAATCATATGTAAATTCTGAACTTCGTAAATCACTCGTAACTGGAATGAACTATTTTTGCCATATTTATCGCAACACCAATAATGGGGCATAAGATATGTATCCCCATGGTCCCAAAAGTGGAAGTGTTTGAAAGTCACCACATATATACATCATATGCTTAAGTGACATCCATAACGTTTTCCATCGTACATTTTTAGGCTTCAATGTTGAGAAGAAATCTACCCAAACCTTCTTCTCTGGTAAAATTTTGACCCATGTTTGTTCAAGTGAATTCTAAGATAGGATTCTGCACCATATTCTAAGAACTTATGAACTTTATTTTTGGAATATTGAATTCAGGTGGACATTTAATATGGCTTAGGATCCTTACATAAAGCGGTAGAGAACACCCTAAAATTTTTCATGCTTTCTTCACCTGACAATGGTTCAATGATCGAAAAGTTTGTGCTAAGATGGGCATGATAGGATTTAATAAAGGTTGTTACAAGTTAACGCACGAACATTTATTCTAATTAATCTAAGTTAATTAACATGGAAGAGTCAAATCTACTTTAATATCATGCAAAAATATTCAAGAACATGTAAATTCATGCTTTATTTTGGAAATTAAAACCTTTTACTTACATTAAGTAAATAATGGAGAATCAGTTGGAGGGTTCGTTTATAACCGGATATTTTAGACTATATCCACGAATGTTAACAAAACCCGACTGTGCGATTGAACAAGAAGAAAATTGGTTTGGGAAGAAAAAATATTTTCTTCCGTTTAGACTATAGTAAAATCGGCCAAAGGGGAGAAGAAGGAGGAAGAAAAACTTTACAATTTCAAGAATTTAATTGAAGTAAAGAATGAAGAACCAAAGCCTTGTATTTATAGGCAAAGTTGTTTTCCAATTAAATTAGGAAAACTAACAAGATAAATCTAATCTTATTCTTTATTTATCTTCAAGTTGCCGATTTTATGTGCAGAAAATTAATAAGAATTTTTTTAATTTAATTTGTCTTGGATAAACATTCTTTTATATATTTATTTTATACAAAATAATTAAAAAATTATTTCCTAAAATACTTTATGTATGCCGATTTTGGTATATATTATTTAAATAAATCTTATTTATTTAATCAATAATTTGAACCAAATATCATTGAATTCATTAATACAATTATAAATTCTTCCTTATTAATAAATCTTATTTATTAATTCCGTATATCTATAGAGGTCAAATTCACCCTGGACCAGGCCCAATGTCAAAAGCCCAAATCTTGACAGGTCTGACCCAAAAT
Organism: Gynostemma pentaphyllum; assembly: GCA_028015215.1. Lineage (NCBI taxonomy): Eukaryota > Viridiplantae > Streptophyta > Magnoliopsida > Cucurbitales > Cucurbitaceae > Gynostemma > Gynostemma pentaphyllum. The sequence goes on along the minus strand of CM051351.1, from coordinate 46,520,071 downwards.
AGATAATGCAACGCATTGAGCTCGGACAAGTGGTAATTACGAATGATAACTCGATGGGAAGATAAGTTCATCATCTTCCAGATATATCAAGATAAAAGCTTATCTTTTATAGGTATAATCAAGATAAAACTACTGTAGATAGAGGTCTCATCGTATCTATACAACCAATATATAAAGAGCCAAAAAAAACCCTAAACGGTATATTGTTCCAATTCCACACGAGAATATGCACATTTTATTGCTTCTAAATCACTAACTTAATCGTTGGACACGGTTTGGCAGGCACCATACCAACTTTTTCTTGTTCTTATTTCTCAAGCATTCAAGATCAAGGAAAAGAAACGCACGTTATTTGCACGTGATTGACCGTAGCAGAAATTATCTTCTACAGTTTGGTACCCACCGTGGGGCTATGAGAGAAACATTCACGTAAGCTTCAACAAAGATAGCAGATAGAGATATGAAGAACACGAGAAGTAAGACCTATTCATGAAGACTATGTAGGCGAAGTTCGAAGAGGTCATGAATAGGCCTAATTGGGCAAATCCACTGCCTCTTAGCCGACTAGACTATGGGGCTTGTAAGACGCCACTAGCTTGCAGATCAATGAAACCATGAAGACAAAGGTGGAAGGTGGTGAAATTCCTGAAGCATCCAAAGTCAGTGAATCGAAAACCTTCGACGTTGATCTCAAAGAAATCAACTCATCTAGACGAGTGCTAGTCAAAATGAGACTTGGACCAGAAGGAGCAAAATACGCCAAATCCGCCAGGCAAGACGAAGGAGGAAGAAAAAGACGACACCAAAAGGACTTGGATAATCAATCGTGTCGCGATTCGTCTGAACAGTCTAGTCCGCGGAGGCAACATAAATAGTAGAAGGACTATCATCGTACCAACGTGGAATCAGATCATTACAAGAAGCTTGAGGAGAACATCCTAAAAAGGTTTTGAACCAGGAAAGAAAGATCCATTTTGAATTCACGTAATCTCAGGGAATCACCACTAGATCATCACGTCCTCGCGGTCGAGTTGTTAGGGAAATTTTGAATACCATCATTTGAACTCTACAATCGGATGAGCGATCCGACAGAGCATATTGATCACTTTATCAACCTAATGGAATCGAATTGCATTCCTCTGGAAGATTTAGAAAGAGTGACCTGCAAACTCTTTCCCCTAAACCTGAAGAGATCAACCCTAAAATGGTTCAACAACATCAAAAGAGGATTAATACGCAACTTCCAAGAGCTCTCTTTGGCCTTCCAAGGAGAGTATATCGTGAGAAAAAAGTTTGCGAAGACGAATCAAGACCTCTACAATGTCTTAATGAGGAAAGACGAGCCACTGAGAGATTTTATCTACAGGTTCAGAAAGGTAAAATTAGAGATCCTGAACTGTCTGGACGAGGATGCAACATTGGCCTTTGTAAGGGCGATACATCTGGATCATCAGCTCTGGAGATCCTTTAACAAATCTTCACCACAGACTATGATAGGGGCATTAGAGAGAACATCAAAATTGATCTCGATAGAAGAATCAGTAAGGATGGCCTCTGAACTCCATACTAGTGAAAAGGAAAGATATACCTCCACCGAGAAGAGGTATGAGTCAAAGATAGAAAAGTATGAGAAGCTCTGGAAGGGCAGGAGAGATAGGTCTGACGAAGGGACAGTCCAAAAAAAGAAGAAGACAACGCTTCTGTCCGTATACATCAAACCGACACGAAGGGACAAAAGGAGGATACGTGAAGTCGTCCCGCGAAAAATAATACTGAAAAATACTGTGAATTTCAGTGCAATAGTTCTCACTCGATCGAAGAGTGCCAAATGCTGAGCAAAGAGTCGATGAGAATCTGCAAAGAAAGTGCAGCAGGAAGAGAAAAATGGGGAAACCAACAGGACCAAAAGGCAGAAAAGGACCCCGTAACTCTAAAGGAAACTTTCCCCAAAGATTTGGATGGAAAGGAAGACACTGCGAAGTACCCGAGATCATTGAGGCCATGTCAAAACTTAGCCTTCACGAAAAAAGATACGACCAACGAAGAAAACATGGAAGATGATTCACGTGACTCGAATGATCAAACTCTCGAAGTCATCCCTAAGAGTCCAAACAAAATTTTGAATAAGCAATGGCGTCCAGTGAAACTGGATTTAATCCACTGTATTGATTCGAGTATCAATGAAGCCAAGAGGAAAAGCAGAGACACAAGAATTCTAGTTTTGAAAGTCGAGTATAAGCGTACTAACTCGATCACATTCTCGAACTATGACCTGGCCGACATTCATCACCCTCAAAATGACGCGCTAGTCATATCCGTATCGATGGATAAGTACAACGTCCATAAAGTGATGATCGACCAGGGCGCTGGAAACAACGTGATTTTCAGAAAACAGCTCGATAAGATAGATTGAGAAAGAAAAAAAAATTCGAGCAAGCAAGCAAGAGCTGGTTGGATTCAACAATGCCGTTTCTCTATCTGTTGGCACAGTGAAACTTCCTATCATCGTCAGAGGAGTCACCAAGGTAACCCCCTTTCACGTCTTAGATATGATAACTCGTAATTACGCATATTTATTAGTGGTAATATATCTAAAATAATAAAAATATGAATTTTAATTGGTTCAAATATCCATAATTTTGTTAATTGTTGAATTTTATGAATGTAGGCAAAAACGACGCTTAAATCGGACTTATAACGAAGAAGTTATGCCCATTTAAGTGTTCAAAAAAGGCCTGTCGTCGAGGCGATGGGATTCAGTGACCGCGTCCTGCAGAAAATTGAATTTTGGGCCAAAAACCCGAGAGTGGTCGCAACGACTATGAGTAGGGGTGTGCGCGGTTCGGTTTGGTTCGGTTTTGGAGTAAACCGACAACCGAACCGTACATGTCAGTTTACACAATAGAGGAACCGTTCGGTTCCATCTTTCTTCTTAAACCGATCGGTTTCGGTTTTTTGCGGTTTCGGTTTTCGCGGTTCGGTTTTGGTTCATACAACAATAAGCTAATAAATGGGGAAAAAAACTTCCACCATTGACGGATCTAAGAAGGGACCGGAGGGAAAAGTCTTATTTGCTGGAGATAAGAGTAAAAATCCACCATATAGAGTAATAGATATGAACAAATAACCACCATATCGAGCATATATGTATTTTTTTTTTAAAAAAAAAAAGAAAAAAAAATTCAAAAAACATGGATTTGATAGAAAATCACCATAGAAGCCTTATCTAATTTGAATCAAGAACCACAAAAACACATAAATATGAACAATGAAATGGCCATTGTGGATCAAAGGGAGGAAAATAAAACTTTGTACAAGTGAGAAATAGAGTTGAAGAATAAAGGATGATAAAAGAAGAAAATGGAGATAGATTTAGGTTTTTTTTTTTCAAGGGGTGAAAATAATATAGAAAATTATTAGTTTTTCCTAATTTTTATAAAGGAAGCGGTTCGGTTCGGTTTTCTACGGTTTTTTATTATGCAAACCGTGAACCGAACGAAAGTGTCGGTTTTTGAAAATCATAAACCGAACAATCAATATTAAGGGAAAAAACCGGACCAAACCGATCGGTTCGGTCCGATCCGGTTCAGTTTAGCGGTTTTTCGGTTTATTTGCACACCCCTAATTATGAGACCCATCGCCTCGGCGACAAGAAAAAGTAAATATAATTATAAATCTGACGTTGACATCAGCACCATAAAGGAAAAGGTGTGTGCTGACGTTAGCGTGCACTAGCGCCGCTCACAAGAAATAAAGCGACGTGTCACTCCGTCATTAGCGACACGTCACTCCACATATGACCAGGAAGAAGTCACTAATGACTTGCAAGTGGCTCGGCTCATGTTGCGGCTTGCGTTCGTGACTTCAAGCACAAATTAGAGGCGATGGCTTGGCTTGTGACGTCTTCACGACTCATTTGACGGATTCAGCTGATATATTTGCATATTTTATCTGTTTTATCTTATTTTTTGCTATTTAAAGCCCCGATTGAACCCTAATTTACAATTCCTTCCTCCCCTATTTTTCTTAGGACTTTTAGATAGTTTTTATTATGTTTTCTGGCTAGTTTATTTATTCCAACTAGAGGATTGTCGAGGTTTGATTCATAATTTTGTGAGGTTTGGTTCTTAATTTTATTCATATTTTCTCTTTATTCGTACTTTCTCTTTCCTCAATTTATTGTTGATTAATTTTTATGCATAGTGGCCATATGTTCAATTGTTAATTTTTCATATTGCTAGTTAGAATGTTAAATCTGTAATTGTTTAATTGTTCTAATACAAGTTGCATAATAGCATAAATTGATTAAGGACACTTTTTAATTTATGTTATGGGAATTTATGATCTAACTTAAATGAATCGGTCGTACTGTGTTTGTTAGTTAGAATTGAGTTCATCTCTTCTTAATGTTGTTAATGAGTTAAATCTTATTATCGTATTCTAAGTTTATCTATTAATTAGGGAAGTAGTCATTAGATCGTATCTTGGCTATCGAGAAACTAAGGAAGAGCACTTGTTGTTCCGGGACCTCCAACTAATTTAGAGAAGAATTTAGGAATGCATGTTTAGTAATAGATGATCAAATTAATGAACCATAACCAAGATTAAACCTTTAGTTGGAAGCTTTCTCTATTGATTTCTTATTCTTTTTAATTTGTTTTTCGTTTTATTTTCAAAACTCAAAATTCTCCTTTTTGTTAACTTTATTTTAATTCCATTTTCCTTGTGGAGATCGACTTTACTCACCGCTACTACAAATTCTAAATCTCGAGAGTAAGTATTTATTTTTTATGGTTTCGACACCCATCATGATACTAACTCCAGTTATCACATGATTTTGGGAAGGCTTTAGCTACACGTAATGAAAGCAATCTACCTCGCAAGGGAGAGATCGTCGTAATTAAGGGAAACCAAAGTACGGTAAGGAGCTGCATGGTGGACGCCATATAGCTCAAATCTGCAAAAAAGTAGCAACCAGAAGAGGAGCTAGAGGTCCTAAGATCAAAACAAGAATATTTCTGACCTCAAGCTCAAGATGAAGACTCGGAAGCGTTGATCATCCATCCTGAGGATAAAGAAAGGACAAAGTAAATCAGAACAAAAACGAGTGAGGCAGTAAAGAACAACTCTCCGCCCTCCTTTGTTCCAGGTGGAGAACCTTCGCTTGGGATCACACGGACATGCCCGGAATCAAGCAATCGATAATCAGCCACAAGCTCAAAGTAGATCCTAAACACATACCTATCTGACAAAAAAGAAGGAAATTTGCTCCGGAAAGAAACCAAATCATCGACGAAGAAGTCCAGAGGCTACTGGAGGCCGGGTTCATTTGTGAAGTGAAATATCCAGAGTGGTTAGCTAACGTGGTGGTAGTGAAGAAAAAGAATGTGAAGTGGAGAGTCTGCATAGACTTCACAGACTTAAACAAAGCGTGTCCGAAAGATTCCTTCCCATTACCAAAGAACGACCAACTGGTAGATGCAACCGTTGGATTCGAATTGTTAAGTTTCATGAATGCCTTTTCGGGTATAACCAAATCATGATGAATTCGTCCGATCAAGGAGAAGACCTCATTTGTAAAAAATAAAGACACGTACTGTTACAAGGTGATGCCCTTCAGATTAAAGAATGTCGGAGCAACATATCAAAGATTGATGAACCGAATGTTCGAGAAGGAATTAGGCAAAACCATGGAGGTCTATGTCGATGATATGCTGGTGAAATCCGAAAAGGCAGAAGATTATCTGCAGCATCTCAGAAACGCCTTTGATATCCTTGACGAATACGGAATGAAACTCAATTCAAGCAAGTGCACCTTTGGCATCCCTTCTAGAAAATTTCTAGGATATCTTGTGACCAAAAGAGGAATAGAAGCAAAACTGGATCAGATCAACGCAATCCTCCAATTGGAATCACCCAAGAACGTGAAAGGAGTCCAGAAGCTCACCGGATGCTTGGCCGGGCTGGGAATGTTTATCTCTCGGTCATCGGACAAATGCCTCCCTTTATTCAAAACTCTCAAAGGAAGCAAAGAGTTCAGATGGGACGAGAAATGCCAAAAGGCCTTTGATGAGCTGAAAGCATATCTGTCCAAACCCCCACTCTTGTCCAAACCAAAAGACAAAGAAGACCTCATCATCTATCTTGCAGTCTCCAAGACGGCAGTAAGCACCGCCCTAGTCAGAGAAGAAGGGAAGATCCAGCAAACCATGTATTACGTGAGTAGAGACCTGCTCGATGCCGAGACAAGACATACCGAGGTCGAACAGTTGGCATTGGCGATGATAACATCCTCAAGGAAACTTAAACATTATTTCTAGGGCCATCGAATCATTGTACGAATAAATTTCCCTCTGAAGTCAATTCTACATAAACTCGACGCTTCTGGAAGACTGATGAAATAGGAAATTGAACTAGGGGGATATGATATCACGTACGAGCCTAGAACAGCCATCAAAGGTCAAGCCCTAGCAGACTTCATCACAGAAATGACTAACTCCAAGAAACACATGATCTCCTAAGGCGATGAGTAATAGTAGATAAACAAAGAAAACACCTGGAGAATCTATATGGACGGCTTCTCCAACGCTAAAGGAAGCGCAGTCGGGATCGTCATTAAAACACCCGAAGGCTTTCTACTAGAACAATCAATCAGGTTGGCCTTTTAAGCCTCTAATAATGAAGCAGAATATGAAGCTCTCTTGGCAGGATTGAATCGAATGAAGGAGCCAGGAGCAAGGAAAGCAAAAGTGTTCTCAGATTCTATGATAGTGACAAAGCAATTCAACGGGGAATTTGAAGCAAGAGATCCAAATATGGTGAAGTATTTAGACAAAGTCAAAAACCTCACCAAAAAGTTCGAGTCCCTCGAAGTGGAGCAAATCTCGAGGTCAGAAAATGAGCACGCTGATGCGTTAGTCAGGCTTGGCTCGACAGTGGAGCATGACCTAAAGAGAACAATCCTGGTAGATTATCTAAAAATCTTCCCCAAAGATTCAATCCCTAACTGAGATAAGCTGAAACAGGAAACGTATTTAATGGCCACCTCGTCCTAATAAACTCGATTAAAAGGGTCTAAAAAGGCACTGGCGAAGAATCCAGTTAAGAAGATCCGAAACAAAAGGAACATCAAATACTTCCCCACCTCAATAAACCGAACGCGGCCAAAAAAAGATCCGAGGAAGTGCCAGTAGGTTGCATTCATTACAACCTGGGAACTAAAAGCGCCACGTCACATCAGTAATACTCCAACAGACATCATCTACATGAAGGCACATTGGAAAACGAGACTTAGCCTTGGTAAACCAAACGTCCTAGCGTTTCTAGACCCTAAAGGAAACTGAAATCTGGCCTTTAAATAAGATCAGAACATGCAAAGGAAAAATACCAACTGCCTAACTCCTCGTCAAGAACTCTAAAAGAGCCCGTCCAAGAATCCCCAAATCCTCCCTTCTTAACTCCAACTATCAATCTCTCAAGCATGGCGTCCTCAGAATCCATCCAGAGCGATGGTAATAACTACGCCTCCTACAACAGATGGATAGTAAAAAGGGACAAGCAAAAGCAGAGAATACTCTGAACTATGCTGAAAAGAAAAGACTAAGAACTCCGTCAAGAGAGAGAAGCTCATTGACAACAGCGTCGACTTTCCAAGTGTCTAAAAAAGAAGTTTTAAGAAACGAAGGAAAGATTGGACAGGGCCACCTTAAGCGCCACCCACATCTTCTATAGGACAAGAAGGTTGGGAGAAGTAATCACCCTGGAAGTCTAAGAACCCAGACAGTCCCCATGCCGCATGGATAACTTCCTGGACGAGCTCCAAGATCGAGTCTCCGAGATGAATGCCTAGATCAATTATCTCATTGACATCCTTGAGCCCTCGGAAGATGAGGATGATCAAGAGGATAAGGATGATGAAGATGACGAGGATGACGAAGATGATGGAAGCGATGGAGATGATGATAACTGCCAAGATTGCCCTATGATGTAATGACCAACCTGTCAGTTATTGAACCCTTCAAAGTTCTCCTTTGCATCCGGGGAAATGGCCGAAGTCTGGGATAACTCTTTTATCTCTTTCTTTCTTGTTATTTTTTTCTTGACTTAGAAAACCCAATGTAATCCGAAATAAAATTGTTAATAGATACACTTCTGTTCAGATCCAGATCAAAGAAAACCCTAACATGAAAGGTAGATGAACAAACCCTTTCAACAAGAAGGACGAAAGATCTAGCTCGGACTAGGTAAAATCTTCGTAGAATAAAATTAACCCTTATAAAAATAAGGAAGGAAAGTTCGGACTAGGCAAAATCTTCGAAGAATAAAAATTAACCCTTAAAAAATAAGGAAGGAAGACCTAGCTCGGACTAGGCAAAATCTTCGAAGAATAAAATTAACCCTTATAAAAATAAAGAATGAAGACCTAGCTCGGACTAGGCAAAATCTTCGAAGAATAAAAAATAACCCTTATAAAAATAAGGAATGAAGAACTAGCTCGAACTAGGCAAAATCTTCGAAGAATAAAATTAACCCCTATAAAAATAAGGAAGGAGGACCTAGCTCGGACTAGGCAAAATCTTTGAAGAATAAAATTAACCCTTATAAAAATAAGGAAGGAAGACCTAGCTCGGACTAGGCAAAATCTTTGAAGAATAAAATTAACCCTTATAAAAATAAGGAAGGAAGACCTAGCTCGGATGTGACGACCCGATTCCTTTTAAATCATTTAAACTCAGATTGCAGTGGAAGACTTTATATTTAATAAAAATTTGGCATGAATATGTTTACTATCCATAACTTGTTTACACTTTTCACAATCAGAGAATTTAAAGACAAGGAATTGCAATTCCGGTTGTACAGTTTAAAGAAGTTCAAAGTTATAAAAGTTAAGACAAAAAGCTCTTATAAGCTTAAATATAAATATACAACCCAAAAGATTAAACATGAAATAAATGAGTCCATGGACTTTAAAAATACATCTAGTCCCTTTCAGCATCATCATCATCCAGATCAGACTGCACTAGCTCCTCTCCCATGACCCCGAGCATTACTTGAAAATGTTTGTAATATCATGAGCTAAAAGCAAGCTCAGTGAAAAATAAATAGAAAGTAAAGTAACATAAGACTCCAAACCCGCATCCAGATTTGTGTCCAAGTAAAACTTACATTCTCTTTACCAAAACTTCCAAAACTCGAGAAAGTAACTCCCAACATTTAGAAGAAGGTTTCCATATCACATATCGCTTTCTTATTCGTCCTTTTTAATATCTCATACTATATATAAGGTTTATATTCAAGCGTTTAATCTCCAATTTCAAGATCTTCCAATTAATTGAGAATCTAGTTCTCTTATATATATGACATAATAATTATACAAGGTTCAATACACCCTTGTATTCTCTCAATATACAATTCAATTCATTCCTTTTTCTTATAGCACTCGGCTATCATCATATTTCATTCCTTTTCTCTATGGAAATGTATAACATACATAATATTTCATTTCTTTTCTTTAATAAATAATGCTAAGCTCACTCGGTCATAACATATTCAAACAAAATAATTTGCGATTAATGACTATAATGTTAGCACACAAAGTCTCAACATTATTCATTAACTCGCCCAGCTAGTGTAAAGGGCACACAACCTTTACATTAATATAACCATCACATGCAAATAATGACAGGTAATGAAACTCCCGTAGGCTAAGTTCATTCACCTCATCATCTTGCTTTTCAAAATAAATATACAAAGTCCTTTCAATAATATCTTTCCATCTCTAGTGAATAATGACAGGTAATGAAACTCCCGTAGGCTACGTTCATTCACCTGATTATACTCACTTTCCAAAATAAAATATACAAAGTCTTTTCAATAATATCTTCCCACCTCTAGTGAATAATGACAGGTAATGAAGCTCCCGTAGGTTAAGTTCATTCACCTCATTAACTCACCCACTGAATACAGGTAATGAACTCCTGTAGGCTAAGTCATACATTGTATCCTCGTATATGCATCATAATAATTATATAATACTAGATAATATGAACTCGTATAGTTCCATCATTATCTCATTATCCATCTCCTTCGATCATGCAAAGTACTTCAACCTTTAGCATTCCTCATGATACATATACATAAACATAAACATAAAACGAATAATACCAGACAATGCAAGCACACTCATTCTATGCATTGCCTCATTATTCCTCCCAATAATCGATATGCAATATGAATATGAATGTGGTCTCAAATGTAAGTAAACATAAATATAAACATTCAAAATGTGCAAGTAAAAATAAATATAAATATTCGAAGTGATCGAAAGGCATAAAGATAAATGGATCACGTAATACTCTTATACATAAAATAAGAAATTAGGAACTTCTAATAAGAAAACAATAGATAAATCAAGACAAACGGCCTTCAGTTAAACTTGAATTATACTAACTTTATCATAAAGTCTCTAATTCAAATGATTCCATTGCTTTCAGTACATATCCGAAGTTCCATAATCAAGTTCCTTATTCACCCCATTATACTTGAAACCTTCAACTTTCGATAATCATTCTTAAACTCCGGAACGAATCCAAACTTAGAACTTCCAAGAGTTAAACGTTTCCCTTGAGAAATCCATGAGTTCTCTCACTCAATTAGAACTAACTCCCAAGCCTAAGCATGTTAGCTCGCATACTTTAATCATTTTGATTTAAATCTTAATCTCAACTTCCGATTCTACAAATCGTTCAACTTATTCGGTCTCTAAGTTTACTTTAAAATCTATTTATTCTCACCTCGAATGCTCACGTGACAACCAAGTTTCCACGAATCAACAAACGAGCAAACGCACCTACAAATCATCAATTGAACAACAAATTACAACTCATATCTAATATGAGAACAACTGTGATTTTCGGTGAATAATGATTTCAGATGAATAGTGTTTTCGGGTGAATAGTGTTTTTCGAAAATCTGAGCTCGAAATAGTCAAATTTCTTGATGGAAATACATGATTTCAACTTCAAAATTTATTAAGAAACAAAAACAAACAAAACCATATAAAACGTTTTGAAAACTCACTTTTTAGGACTTCCCTTAGAGAACGGGAAACATCGAAAAGGTAGGTTGGATAGGTAGCCCTCGTCCCGAATAATCCAACGCAATCGAAAACACGATGATCCTCCCAGAAATGAAGAAAACCCATGGAAAAATTCATGGATGGAGGCTCACGGCCATGGAAGAAAGGAGAAGAGAAGAAAATGAAGCTCTTGGTCAAAATGGGTTAGCTTTGATGATTTTAAAGAGAGATGAATAGTGTTTTGATATTTTTAAGAAATCAAAAATTACGGTTACGTCCCTTTAATGACTTTTAGCTTATAAAATGAAACCCAAAGTTCTTAAACTAGCCAAATAGTGATTAATAATTATTAATTGACCTATTAAGAATTATTAATATGACCAAAATTAATTTAAGCTCATAAAGCGATTAAAAGAATTTACGAACGAAATTAACTTGTACATAAAAATAGGGAAAATTTGTAGAGGTAAAATTCACCATGGACCAGGCCCAATGTCAAAAGCCCAAATCTTGACAGGCCCAAACCAAAATATAAAACGCAACGCATTGAGCTCGGACAAGTGGGAATTCCGAATGATAACTCGATCGGAAGATAAGTTCGTCATCTTCCGGGTATATCGAAATAAAAGCTTATCTTTGATAGGCATAAACTACCGTAGATAGAGGTCTCATCCTATCTATATGACCAATATATAAAGAGCTAAAAAAAACCCTAAACGGTATGTTGTTCCAATTCCACACGAGAATATACACATTTTATTGGTTCCAAATCACTGACTTGATCGTCGGAGACAGTTTGGCAGGCACCATACCGGTGTTTTCTTGTTCTTATTACTTAGGCATTCAAGATCAAGGAGACACAACGCACGTTATTCGCACGTGCTTGACTGTAGCGGAAATCATCCTCTATAATATTTATTATTTAAATAAATCAATTATTTAATTTAAATAAAATAAAATATCTTTTTCTGATTTTTGTTATTTATTATTAATAATAATTTATTAATTTCTATTTAAATAATCAATATTATTTAAATTAATAATAAATATATTATTTACTATTATCCTTTTAAATAATCTTTATCATTTAAAAATAATAATAAATGTTTAACTATAAATTACCATTTAAGTAAACACATTACATAAATAATTAATAATATTTTATTATTAATTACCATTTTTATAAACATATTATTTAAATAATAATATTAATTTTCATTTAAATAAACTCATTATTTGAATAATTATTATGCTTAGTTATTTATGTAAATTAATTAATTTAAATTATTCATTTATTCAATAGTCAAATAAATGACTTGTTTTGCTACAAAGTTATTTGAGCTAGTATAAGGACCCTATGAACCTATAAATCATGGACTTAATAATTGGTCAATTAAGTGATTTTACTCATAATCAGTTAATTACTTATTATCAACTATGAATAATTCCATTATAAATTCATAGCGGAATTCCCCTCACTATAGATGAGTTATGTCCATTTAGTTTATCTTAATTAGTGTTTGTGATATATCCTTTACGTGGAAAACTCATAATTACAGATGGGTTAAATTTACCATGTAGCCTTGTGATTACAGTTTTATTCTTGTGCTCCACTACTTGAGCATTGGGAAGATGGTTTGCGTGTTATACGTTATTGTAAAGACCCGAATTTTCTCAACCTTATAATTTCAGAAACACACAGCAGAAGACTAGATTTTTATAAAAATTTGGCATGGAACCGTTTAAAATATGAACAACCAAAACCTGTTTACATGGTCCCAATCAGAGAAAGTAAAATCATAAGAAGTGCGCACTTCAGTTTATAAACAAATCAAAGAAAACAGACTCGAAAACATATACATCAATTCTTAGACTCTCATGAGTCACAAAATACAGGTTTTAAGGTAAATGACATGTATGGTTTTTTTTTTCTTTTTTTTTTTATCTAGCATTCATAGAATGCCCCAAAAATTACATGTAGAGTTCATGTCTCAAAAGCCATCTACTCGCGATCAAGAAACACCACCTCCTCGACCTCGTCCTCTACTATGAGTATTACCTGAAAAAGTTAAAGTGTAGCAACATTAGCATAAAAATACTAGTGAGAGTAAAATGCAAGCAAGTACTTCTATGGACCGAGTTCCATATCGGAAAATGTGTCCAAAGTTCTATCTTGCTCTTTACTACCCGATCTATACTTCCAAGACTATGCATAAGCAACAATCCATTCCCAACGATATCAAATTTACGAAATGAAACATTCAAGCTCATAAGTAAAGTACTAAAACAACTAATAAGTACTAAAGCATAACAAATTAAGTAATAATGCAAATTCCCTTCACGCACGTCGTACCACATGTTATTTCATGTATTACTTACCACATCACAACACAATTCACATCGTGACCACATTATCACATTTCACGCCGTGATCACATTGTCACATTTCACACCGTGACCACATTGTCACATTTCACATCTTGACCACATTGTCACATTTCACATTTCACACCGTGACCACATTGTCACATTTACCACACTGCGTATCATAACGCCACATGTACTATACCCCTTTGGTAGTATTAAATAGTGAATCCCATCGCTATAACTATCATACCGTGACCACATTGTCACATTTTACATTTACCACTCATACCACATGATGATTCGTTTCACATTTCCATGCGTATCATAACGCCACACGTACTACTCCCCTTTGGTAGTACTAAATAGCGAATCCCATCGCTATAACTATTTCACTAACTCAACTCCACACTTTCGTTATCACACATTCCACATGAAGAATCGGTTCTCATTACCACACATACCACATGATGTATCGTTTCTCATTACCAAACATACCACATGATGATTCGTTTCTCAATACCACCTCGATACATCTAACGTAAGATAGGTAAAGAAACCGAAAAGTACTGGTACAAAATATAAGGAAAAGCCTAGATTGAACTAATCACCACAACCTCTCTTTCTAAGTATATTATAATCCAACTAAACATGATACTTTCTCTCCAAAGTTTCCTTTATTTCCCTTATAACCACTCAAATAAATGGAGTAATCTAATACTCTTTTCCAATTTCTAGAAATGTAATTCTTATTGAGAATACAACTTAATCCACAATAATCAACTCACTTTAAACAACACCAAAAGTTAACTAATTTTTCCTTATGCACTTTCCTCATCTCCCAACTACATCCAATCTTGGATAAGCTCTAAAATCAAGTAACCCTCTTAACCTCGATCAAACATGATTGCCATGCAATCCGGAAACATAAAAGTAATCACAACCATTTTAAACTCACCTTAGAATTGAAGTCAAATCCACGCGACAATTACAAACCTACAATTCATCAATTGAACTACAATTTACAATTCATAACTAATATGAGAAAAACAATGTGATTCTCGGGAGAATAGTGATTTTCGGATGAATAGTGTTTTTCAGTGAATAGTGTTTTCGGGTGAATAGGGTTTTTCGAAAGTCCGGGCTCAAAATCGTCAAATTCCTTGATAGAAATTCGTGATTTCAACTTCAAAACTCATTTATATAATAAAAAATAAACAAAACCATATAAAAAGTTTTGAAAACTCACTTTTTAGGGCTTCCCTCAAAGAACGAGAAACGACACAAGGTTAGGTCGGATAGATAGCACTCGTCCCGAGCAATCCAATGCAACTGAAAACACGACGATCCGCCGAGAAATGAAGAAAACCTATGGATTTCTCCATGGATTGAGGCCTACGGCATGGCAAGGAAGGAAGAGAGATATTTGTAATTTTTGGTCAACTTGTCTATTTAAGGAAGAAAATTGAACAGTGTTTAGATATTTAAGAAATCAGAAATTACGGTTACGTCCCTTTAATGATTTTTGGCTTATAAAACGAAACCTGAAGTTCTTAAATTAGCCAAATGGTGATTAATAATTATTAATTGGCCTGTTAATAATTATTAATACGACCAAAACCAATTTAAGCTAATAAAGCGATTAAAGAGATTTAAAACGAAATAAACTCCTAAATTCTAAATTACTAAAACTAAAATTAAACTAAATACTTTAATTAAATAAAAAAAAATTCACTTAAAAAATAACAGGACGTTACAGTTATTTGAAAGGATGTCCTGACCAAGGTATTCTTCTTAAGGGGGAGTATGATTTTCAACTTATTGTGATAGTGATTGGGTTAATTGTCCTATTACGAGACGTTCTATAACAAGATATTATATTCTCTTGGGTTCTTCTTTGATTTCTTGGAAGACAAAAGATGCAGATTATTGTTTCTCGTTCCCCTGTGAAGGTTGAGTATCGTTTTATGGCCAGTACAACTTGTGAGTTGAAATGGTTGAAGTCTCTCTTGGCTTGTTTCGGCATTCAACATCACTAGAAAGTTCAATTATTTAGTGATAGTCATATTGAATTACACATAGAAGCAACTCCTATTTTTCATAAACGAACAAAGCATATTGAGATGGATTATCACTTTGTTTGGGATGCTCTTTTATGATGGTATTATCTCCCCTTCACACATTCAAACAGGTGATCAACTTGCGGATGTTTTGACCAAGAAGTTTGAGAAATCTCACTTATTTTCTTCTTCTTCTTCGCAAGTTGAACACTTGTGATCTCCATGCTCTGACTTATGGGGGACTATTCAAAGTTGGAGTTGGGAGGAGGAAAATATGCAGTTTTAGTATATTTTCCTCTAGTGCCGCGGCCACGCTTCTCGTGGTCGCGACCTATAAGTTTTTTGGCTCTCTTGAACCAAAAACCTAAGAGTGGGCGTTGCGCTGATGGCTCTTTGTCACCGCAGCGACTAGTTCACAAGAAATAACGTGAACACTTCCATTTCTGCGGTGAGAAGTCCTCCTTGCTGCGGTGACAGCTCAATTTTCTACATATTATTTTTTATTCCTTGTCTCTTGTATTGATTAACCTAGATTACTTTGTATAAATACTTGGCATCTTTTAGTCACAATTCAACGAGAAATATCATTCTTCTAATTCTTCAATATTCAGAAGGCATTCGCTTTCCGAGGATCCTTTCTTTCCATTGACATTATCCCCGTGGGCTTCACCCGACCTATTCAACGGTACTATATAAACATGAAAATCTTTTCATTTGAGGTAACTTGACATCACCCTGCTAGACACTCACCTGAACCTCCCTTATTTTGACCTTCATAGTTTATTTGGCCGATACCCCCTAGTATTCTTTGATGAACTTATTTCCTCTTTATTCTCAAGAGGTCGAACTCTAGAGGTCTCAACCCGAGGTTTGAATGGGGTAGCATCACATCTAGTTGATCATAGATTCTTACATCTACATATTAGAATTAAACAAAAAATTGATTTATTATTACACATTTCTTATCTAAAATACTTTTAATAAAAGTACTTGTACTAGAAGTTCTTATTGACCATCTCCAAACATGCTTAATTTCATTTAATCAATTAACTATTATCAAAACTACTAGTGACGGTTGAAAATCAATTGTTTTATATTTTCATTTATTTGTTAAATCCTTTCATACTCACTTACCCATGTGGGGAAAAAAACCTACTTATTCCAAAGAGTTCTTATTATTTTTTAAAATACCTTGTTTCCACTAAATTCCTAATATTCTTGTATATTAAAAGTTGTCAGACAATCTTGCAGGGTTAGGTTTTCAATTGCTATCAACTTGAGAAGGCATCAACTTTGCAAAAGTAGATAACTTTTCAAGTTACATGCATCCGAAACTCGTGGTGGTAATCGATAATTCCATGCTTGGGGAATTTGCATCTCTCTCCTTTTTTTTTTAATTTTTTTCCCTATATTTGGTATTTATTCGAAGCAATCATTTGATTCTTGCTTTTGTTTGGGCTTGACGTCAACAGTTAATTTATTTAGTGAGAATTTTTTAATATTCATCGTCAGACATTCCCCTATTGTTTTGATAAAGTATTTCAGGATTTTTGGAAATCCATGAAAATCTAGACATTTATATCGACAAATAGGATAAAGTAATTTAGAATGATGATAATAAATCTAGACATTTAATATTATGAAAATTTTGTTGGGTAGCAAAATTTTCTTCAATATTTATAAATTTAGTAGTTTTAAAAATATTTGTAAATATAGCAGTTTTTTAAAAACTCTCATTCAAGTGAATCAAAGAAATCAATAATAACCTGGAGGTAATCATTGATAACTTATCAGATAATCGGTGATTACATGCATGAAATATCATTTGATATAGTGAATTAGTAAAATTAGTGATTACCTCTACGCGGAATCAGTGATTACTTATGCTAAAACCAGTGATTACTTATGCGAACCAATGACAATTTTGTAACATTTTATGCGCGATTTGAGTTTTTTACTATTTTTGCAAATAAATTTTCAGACTGCTATTTTTGTAAATATTGGATATTTTTCAGCTATATGTGCCAAAGCCCCTTTATATCATGCCCAACTTCTTTTAAAGTACAATATTTATATTACATTTTTTCAACCTACATATTTTTTTTAAAATAAAAATAGTACTTGTAATTTTCCATAGGTTGAATTAAAGAGCAGAAATGATTTGACTTTCTTTTCATTTTTGGTTTGGTTCAGTTTTGATTAGTTTTATTTTAGTTCGATTCTAACTAGTTTGATTTTTTTTTTTTTTTTTATTTAAAAGAAACTAAACCGAACCGAAATGAACAATAAACTATAAATTCAATTTTTTGATTATTTATTTGTGATTCTTTCTAATCTCTATCTCTATCTCTACTAAATTAAAATGAGCAGAATTGGAAAAATATTTTTGGACCATTATACCTTTCGTCAATTTCTAAAATAACATAACATGTCATTATATATACCTTTTACATATATTCAAATTACTAAACATGTAATTAGATATTTATTACCCACCTTCTATTAAATGACAATTTACATTTAATATAAATATTTAACTATTTTTTTTATTCATATTTAACTAATTTTTTAAATGGATAAATTTCTTTAATGTTTAATTAGTGAAGTTACAACATTTATTAGAGAAATAAACTAGAAGGAAAAAAAGAAACAAACAGAAAAATATTGAGAAACAATTTTTTAATTATAAAAATAAATATACCTTTCATGGGATAATTATTGAATTAACAAATAATTTTAATTATAAAAAATAAAAAAAATTAAAATTAAACATATAGATCTTTTGCATAAAACATTTATTAAATGGTAATTTAAGAAACATTTTTTAAAAAAGAAAAAGAAAAATTGAGGATAAAAATATAATTATTTAAATTAGAAAACATGAAAATTTAGTTTTTTTTTTTTTTATTATTATTAAAATTCGGATTTATTCCCTTTAAAAAAAAGTACAGATTTGGTTCTTTTTTTATTCTTTTTTTTTTCAATTCTTATAAGTTTGATTTTTTAGTATTTGAAAAAAAAAACCTAAACCAAACCAAACCAAACCGAACAACAAACTATGAATTCAATTTTTTGATTATTCATTCGTGATTCTTTTTAATTAATTTAAATGACTTCATCTAACTAATTCAAATAAATTTAATTACAATAGACCTAATTTAGTTTTTTGTGCTTGTTAGAATTAGGATTTATTCCCTTTTTAAAAAGTAAGAGAATATAATTAATTTTAGTATATATTACTAAAATAAACATTTCACATATTAATTGCAAATGTGATTGTAGAGGAAAAAATCACCATGGACCAGGCCCAATATCAAATGCCTAACTTGATAGGCCCGCCCAACTAAAGGTGTGACGATCCGTCACTTTTAAAATAAATTTAAATTAGAATACACAGTGGAAGTCTTTTATTTTAAGAAAATTTGGCGTGATTATGTTTGAAAATTTGCTGGCCAAAACCTGTTTACATCTTAATTTCAAAATCTAAAATACACAAGGAACACTAAGTTCCTATCCAGGAGTTCAAAATGATTATAGTCATAAAACAACGACAATAAGCTCTTATGAGCTAATTACAAAGTACAAATCATCAAAATGATATAAATTTCACAAAACCATGTACATGGATTTTTACAACTTAGTCCATCTCGAAATCATCATCCCCTCGATCAAGCGCGCACCAGCTCCTCTTCCACGATCCCAAATATTACCTGAAATGTTTGTAATATCATGAACATACTTACTCTTTGCTATAATCAATTCAAAGAGTTTATAACAAAGTGTTCCACTTTTACTTACCAAATCTTCAATAATATTGTGGAACTACATTCCAAATATTCCTGGTATGGTTTCGTAAATGCATATAGCATTTATATCCCATTTTCCATACATACCTTATACTATATATAAGGTTTACTTTAAATTCTTATTCTCCCAAAGGATGATATTAATTAGCACACTTAGTTTAATTATTCATCCATAAACTTGTTATAACATAATGAGAAAAATAAATAAACTTTGCATAATTATAACATTTCGACTTTCTCATACATCAATCACAAGTATGAATGAATGAGGACATCCCGTAGGATTTCGCATTGCCTTTATGCATGAGGAAGCAATGTGTACCACTCGTAACTTACCATTCAATTCCCTATGCATGAGAAGTAATGTGTACGTTCGTAACTAATAGTTCAACTCCTCCTATATGAGAAGCAACGTGTACGTTCGCAACTTACCATTCAACTCCTTCTTTCTTTTCTTTTACTTTCTTTTCTTTTTCTGAAGGTGATGCGGACACTACCCGTAGGCTCCAACATTCTCCCCTTCTTTTCTTTTTCAATGCATGTTGCGAAATGTTATGGTGCAATATGATATGCATATGCTTGCATATCCTTGTAAAAGTAAATAAGTAAAGTGCGGAATTAAAGTAATTGAAACAACATAAAGTAAAGGACATAAAGTAAAATAGACAAGGATCCCGGACGAATGATATATCAATCGAACTCCGCTAATAAAGTAAAGAATCAAAACATAATGATTAACCTAAACCTTCAAGGATTTTAACTTCCAATAATCCGAGGTTCTATCAACCGTTCTTATCCAAGTCTTAGATCCTTTAACTTCCAATGATCCATTCTAAACTCCGAAACTAATCTAACTTAGAATCTTCTAAGATTCGAGGCTTTCATCGAGAAATCCTAAGTTTCTCGCCTAAAGGATTAACTTCAAATCCTAAGGCACTATCTCACAACCCTCTAGCCTTAGATTGGATTCTAATCTTAGTTTCCGATTCTACAAATCATCGCACTTATTCGCTTTCTATAGTTACTTTAAATTCTAACTATTCTCACCTTTGCCAAATAAGATTTTCTCCAAATCTTCGATTTCCCACAATTCAACAACCGAGCAATCGCACCTACAATTCATCAATTGCACAACATATTACAACTCATATCTAATATGAGAACAAGTTTGCATTTTCGGATGAATAGTTATCTCGGATGAATAGTGATTTCGGATGAATAGTGTTTTTCGAAAATCCGGGTTCAAAATCGTCAAATTCCATGATAACAATTCATGATTTCAACTTCAAAACTCATTTACAATCAAAAACGAACAAAACCACCTAAAAAGTTTTGAAAACTTACTTTTTGGGATTTCCCTTAGAGAACGGGAAACTTCGAAAAGCTAGGTTGGATAGGTAGCCCTCGTCCCTACCAATCCAACGCAACCGAAAACACGACGATCCGCCGAGAAACGAATGAGAAACGAAGAAAAGAAAGAAATCATCAATGGTGGATGAAGCCTACGGTGGAAGAAGAGAGAAGGAGAGGAAAATGAAATAATTTGGTCAAATTTGTGATTTTTAAAGATGAGTGAATAGTGATTTTAGATATTTTCGTAATTTGGAAATTACGGTTATGCCCTTCTTTGACCTTTAGCTTATAAAACGAAACCGGATGATCTTAAATAAATCTAAAGGTGATTAATAATTATTAATTGGCCCATTAATAATTATTAATGTCACCGAAGCGAAAAATAAACATTAAAACGATAAAAAAATGAATTTCGGGCAAAATTAAGTACTAAAATCGAAATTACATTACAAAATAATAATTAAACTAAATACTTGAATTGCAATAAATAAATAAATAAACAATATTAAATATAAAAAAAAAAAAAAATTCCACTCCAAAATAACGGGACGTTACAAAAGGAAGGAATCGTCAGCCCATACCAGCGAGCCCATCCGTATCCTAAACGTCCCAGACGTGGGCACAGACCAACCATGGGATCCGAGATCTTGCCAACGAGCTTGGACTATTAGAGGCGGTCAACCTTGGGCGGGAAGCAATCGATTATTGCCTTACCTGAAGATATGGAGATATATTCTCCACGGAGCAAGAGAAAAGATATTATTTTATCTTTACTTAATATCAAGAAGATCTGCCATATTTATCACAAGAAATCGCCTATATAAAGGGAAGAAAAACCCTACTATGGTAACACATTCTTGATCACTAAACCTAATACAACTAATATTTTCTGCCTCCAAACTCTAACTTGATCGTCAGAGATCGTTTGACAGGCACCACACCGGTGTCTTCTTGTTCTTTTCTTTCAAGTGAACGAGTTCAAGGAGACTCGACGTGGAAGATTTGCACGTGATTGACCGTAGCGGAAATCATCTACTACAGTTTGGAGCCCATCGTGGGGCAACGAGAAATACATTCACGTAAGCTTCACTATAAACAGTAGACTAAAGCATGAAGAATACAAGGAGCAAGCAAGCTCTCATTGAAACTTCCCTTCCCGGTGATGTGGGCAATAAGGAGAATGGAGCGAAGGACCAAAGGGTGGAACTTACTCCAGAGCTCCCCGCTACAACCCCAGACGCGCTAGTCAAGGAGATGTACGAGAAGACGGATTTGTTTATGAAAACCATGCAAGAGAAATTTAATGAGGTGATGAACAGGCCACGGTGGATGAATCCTCCACCCCTCATTCGCAGACCACGCCAACCACGCAAACCAAATAGATCGTGAAGGCGGAGATAAAAAGAATGGGAGATTCCAGAAACCTCTAAGGTAGGTCGGTCCAGGGTTGCTAGCATTGATTTGGAAGAAGTTAACTCCTCCAGACAAGTGCCAGCAAAATTAAGGCTCGGACCAGAAGAGGCAAAATACCTTGAATCCGACAAACAAGGCGAAGAAAGAAGAAAAAGCCTGCAGCCGAAAGATTTTGGATACCGATCAAACCTAGGATCTTCGAATCAATCTAGTTCGTAAAGACAACGCAAGCATCAAAGAAGCTACCATCGTACTAACGGCGAGTCCGAAGGTTATAAGAAGTTCAAAGAAAAGATTCTCAAGAGATTGGGGTCAAAAACGAAGAGATTCACTCCAAACTCCCATAATCCAGGAGAATCGCCACTAGACCCCTATGTTCTTACGGTCAAGCTACCAGGGAATTTCTGGATACCAACCTTCGAACTCTATGATGGAACAGGCGACCTGACCGAGCATATAGAGTATTTCATCAACTTGATGGAATCAAACAGCATCCCTCTAGACAACCTCGAGAGGGTAACTGGTAAGTTATTTTCTTTAAGCCTGAAAGGATCAGCTCTTAAGTGGTTCAATAATCTCGAGAAATGATCAATTCATAGTTTCCAACAACTCTCATCAGCCTTTCAAAGTGAGTACAACGTAAGCAAGACATACGCAAAAACAAACCCGGACCTCTACAACGTCCTGATGAAAAAAAATGAGACGTTGAAAGATTTCATCTGCAGATTCAGGAAAGTGAAACTAGAAATTCATAATTATCATGACGAAGATGCAGCATCAGCCTTCGCAATAGTAATTCACCTAGATCACCAATTTTGGAGATCCTTTAACAAATCCGCACCCCGAACCAGGACGGAAGCACTGGAAAGAGCTTCAAAACAAATCACGATCGAAGAGTCAGCCAGGATAGCACGTGAACTCCGCGCAGGTGATATAGAGCTAAAGACCTCTGGCAAAAAAAAGGTATGAGCCAAAAACCGACAAGTACGAGAAGCCCTGGAAAAGTGGAAGGGCCAAGTCTGACAGGAGAGATCAACCAAAGAAGGAAGAAGACAAGGGATCCATTCACGTTCATTAGGTAGATACCAAAGGACAAAAGGAGGGCATACAGAATCATCCGGCTAAAATTAAAACCGAAAAATATTGGGAGTTCCATTGTAATAGCTCTCATTCAACTAAAGAGTGTTGAGCACTAAACAAAGAAGCAATGAGAATTTGTAAGGAAATAGCAGCAGGAAGGGAAAAATGGGAAACGGCCAAATGAGGAGATCAACAAGGCCAAAAGGCAGAGAAAACCCCCACAACTCCCAAAGAAACATTTCTGGAAGCTCTGGACAAGAAAGAGGACATGCTTCCTTTAAGTATGATTCATTGCGAGGGACTGGAAATTATTGAGGCTATGTCAGAACTCAGCCTCCACCAAAAGATTACAACTGATGAAAAAGACCCAGGCAACAGCGCTATTAAGTCCAAGAAGCAGGGGATGAGTTCGGTCAAACAATGGTGTCAGGTGAAAATAAATCTAATCCATTACACCGAATCAAGTGTCAACGAGGTGAAGAGGAAAACTAGAGATGCAGAATTCAAGTCTTTAGAATGGAATATAAAAGGACTAACCCAATCACCTTTTTAGATTATGATTTGGCCAACGTCCATCACCCACACAACGATGCGTTGGTCGTGTCCGTATCTATGGAAAAATACCATATCCACCGGGTGATAATCGACCAAGGCGCATGAGCAAATGTGATTTTTTGGAAGCCTTTGGACAAAATGAAGATAGACGAAGGAAAAATCCGAGCAAGCAAACAGTAGTTGGTTGGATTTAACAATGTAGTCTCACTCTCTTCTAGCACAGTGGAGCTACCAATCGCCATTGGTGGAGTGACCAAGGTAACTCCCTTTCATATTTTATACACTAATTCAAGTTATCACATGATTTTGGACAGGCCTTAGTTACACGAGATGAAAGCGATCTCGTCGACCGAACATCAGAAACTGAAGTTCCCCCTCAAAGGAGAAATCACCGTGATCAAAGGAAATCAAAGCACGATAAGGAGATGTATGGAAGATGCCATAAAGCTCAAATCAGCAGAGAAATCTTTGACTATGACGGAAGCACTGGAAAGAGCTACTAAACAAATTTCAATTGAGGAATCAGCCAGGATTGCACAAGAACTCCGTGTAGGCGACAAAGAACGAATCTCCTTTGGCGAGAAAAAGTACGAACCTAAAGGGGAAAAATACGCAAAACCCTGAAAGAATGACAAAGACAGGTTCAATAGAAGAAATCACCCAAAAAAGGAAGAGAATAACGGTCCCATCCAAGTCCATCAGACAGATGCCAGAGGCCAAAAAGACAACACCACAGATCCTCCGAATAAAAGTAAACTTGAAAGGTATTGTGAAATCCACCGCAATAATTCTCATTCAAGTGAAGAATGCCGAATGTTGAACAAAGAAGCGATGAGAATTTGCAAAGAGAGAGCTGCAGGAAGGGAGAAGTGGGAAAAAGCTAAGTGGGGAGATCGGAAAGTCAAAAGGCCTACAAGAATCCCATGATACCAAAAGAGGTATTTCCATAAGATCAAGATAAGCAGAAATATATGCTCCCAGTAAGCATGATCAACTGTGAGGGACCGAAAATCATTGAAGACATGTCGGAACTTAGCCTCCATGAAAAGATCTCAGACAAAAAAATATCCCGAGACATCACTAAGTCGCACTCATCACATTCCACAGAGTAAGCTGTTAAACAGACCAAACAATGGCGCTCGATAAAATTGAACCTAATCCATTGTACGGACTCGAGTGTGAACGAACTGAAAAGGAAAACTAGAGATGCAAGAATTCCAGTATTCCGAATGGTACAAGCGCACAAATCCAATCACCTTTTCAGAATTCGACTTAGCAGATGTCCATCACCCGCATAACGACCCTCTAGTTATCTCGGTGTCCATGGATAAGTATCATGTCAACCGAGTCATGGTAGATCATGGCTCAGGAACAAATGTGATCTTTTGAAAGCCGTTGGACGAGATGAAGATAGATGAGGGGAAAATCCGAGCGAGTAAGCAGCAGCTGATTGAATTTAACAATGTTGTTCGCTTTCGTCTGGGACTGTGGAACTACCCATCACCATCGGTGGAGTAACCAAGGTAACCTCCTTCCATATTTTAGAAACTAACTTGAGTTATCATATAATTCTAGGCAGGCCTTGGTTACACGCTATGAAGGCTATCTCATCGACGGAGCATCAGAAATTGAAATTCCCTTTAAAGGGAGAAATCTTCGTGATCCGAGGAAACCAGAGCACGACAAGGGGCTATATGGTAGACGCCATAAAGCTCAAATCCGTAGAGAAATAACAACCACAAGAGGAGCCAAAGGTCATAAACCAGAATGAATATCTTTGACCCAAGGCTCCCGATGAAGACTCGGAAGTGCTGATCATACATCCCCAGTATAAAGAACGGACAACACAAATTGGAACAAAAGCTGACGAAACAGCTTGCAGAACTCCTACGATCCAGATGGGAAACGTTTGCCTGGGACCTTAAAGATATGCTCGGAATAAACCCATCGATCATAAGCCATAAACTGGAAGTAGATCCCAAACATGCACCGGTCCACCAGAAAAGAAGAAAGTTTACTCCTGAAAGGAACCAGATTATAGACGATGAGGTTCAAAGGTTGCTGGAAGTAAGATTCATCCGAGAAGTGAAATATTTGGATTGGCTGGCCAATGTTGTCATAGTAAAAAAGAAAAACGGTAAATGGAGAGTATGCATAGACTTCACCGACTTGAACAAAGTATGCCCAAAAGAC
Source organism: Gynostemma pentaphyllum (assembly GCA_028015215.1). Taxonomy (NCBI): domain Eukaryota; kingdom Viridiplantae; phylum Streptophyta; class Magnoliopsida; order Cucurbitales; family Cucurbitaceae; genus Gynostemma; species Gynostemma pentaphyllum. The sequence goes on along the minus strand of CM051351.1, from coordinate 46,494,170 downwards.
TCGTTCCCTTTGCCGAAAATTGACCAGCTTGTAGATGCTACCTCAGGGTACGAGTTATTGAGTTTCATGGACGTTTTCTATGGGTATAACCAGATCATGATGAATCTTGCTGATTAGGAGAAGACTTCCTTCGTAACAAATAAAGGTATGTATTGTTACAAAGTAACGCCTTTCAGACTAAAAAATGCAGAGGAAACATATCAAAGATTGATGAACCGTATGTTTGAGAAAGAGCTGGGCAAAACTATGGAAGTTTACATCGACGATATGCTCATGAAATCCGAGAAAATTGAAGATCATCCTCTGCATCTCAAGAACCCCTTCGATATCCTCGACCAATACAGAATGAAGCTCAATCCGAGCAAGTGTACTTTTAGAATCCCCGCAGGAAAGTTTTTGGGCTACCTGGTGACCAAGAGAGGGATAGAGGCAAATCCAGATCAAATTAACATCATTCTTCAAATGGATCCACCAAAAAATGTCAAAGGGGTCCAGAAACTCATCGGATGTTTAGCTACACTTGGAAGCTTTATCTCCAGGTCATCGGATAAAAGCCTCCCCTTCTTCAAAATTCTTAAAGGCAGCAAAGAGTTCGGATGAGACGAAAAATGTCAAAAGGCCTTTAAGAGCTAAAGGCATATCTGTCTAAATCCCCACTCTTGTCAAAGCCAAATGGTGAAGAAGATCTTATTATCTATCTAGCGGTGTCAATTTTTCTCTTCAGTTTTTTTTTTCTTTTTCTTTTTTTCAAGTAGGAAGTTGCTTATGTTGAGCTTGCTTCAAGCTCCGAGTTCTCTTTCTAAAGATTTTATTTCTGGTGCTACATCTGCTCCACTTGAATTTTTAGGACGGCTATTTCGTCATTCAATGAGAGTGATCGAGGGGTGAATGATGAAGATGAGGATGAGGATTCCATTGCCTTTTTGGTGGGAAGATTTCTAGACGCTTTGCTATTTATAGAGTTGGCGGTTAGATTGTGCATTTATTTCGGCATGTTTCCCCTTGCCCTTTCCATGCTTTTATTAGTAGAAATAACGTCTTAATTGGTTGGCATTCCATGCCCTTGGAATCTGTTGTCCGTGCTCATCTTCCAAGCTATATGTCTTCAGTTTGACCTCCTCAGTTATTTTGTAAGGTCCTTCCCAATTTCGTCTGAGCTTCCCATCTCCAGGTATTTGGATGGAAAACTTTCTAGAGTAACAAATCTCCTACTTTTAAGGGACAGGGTCTGACCTTTTTATTATAATTCGAGCTAAGATTTGCTGCTAACTTGCGAGTTTTATAAATGCTCTTTCGCGTCTCTCATCTAGGTTATTCAGTGCTTCCATCATTACCTGGTTTTTCTTTTAGCCGTTGTCTTGTACTTTTCCATATAACGTGGGGATTCCTGCTTCTATTAGTATTATTGCCTCGGCTCCGTAAGTGAGGGCGAATGGCGTTTTGCCTGTTGAAGTATGAGGAGTGGTTCTATATGCCCATAATACCCCCGGAAGCTCTTCGGTCCATCTCCCTTTTGCCTTTTCAAGCCTTTTCTTCAAGTTATTCAAGAGGTTTTTATTTGAAGCTTTGGCTTGACCATTAGCTTGGGGATGTCTCGGGGCCGAGAATCTAAGGTGAATATTCATGTCCGAGCACATGGTCCTGATCGAGTTTCCAGTGAATTGTGTCCCGTTATCCGCCACTAGGACTCTTGGTATTCCGAATCTGGTGATTATATTTTTCAAGAGGAATTGCTCGACTTGATGCTCAGTAATTTTGGCGAGAGGTTCAGCTTTTGGTCGTTTTAAATTCTTCTACCAGGTGCGGCTCGTGCCAGCCCCGCACTCTTTAATAGACTTAGAATTTTTTAGTAGAGCTCTTCCACTTTGATGGATTCATTTTTCTCTTCCACTTTGATGGATTCATTTTGCTCTTCCACCTTGGTGGACTTACAACATTTTTGCTCTTCCACCTTGGTGGGATTAGACTTTTTTCATTTTGTTGTAGTAAATTCACATAGTTGGCCCCCACTCGAGTAGAGTTTTATATCTTGAAGTCTAACTCAAGTCTAATGGTTCTCGAATGATCTAACTCTACATAGATGCAATAAGTAGAAAAAGTATAATCTTATTCATTTTATTGTCGAAGCTCTTACAATAAAAATCTTTATAGGAAATGAAAACTGCAATAAATAAAATTGCTGAAATAAAATCTAAATTGTTTGATATCTTTATAGGTATAGTAGAGCCTTTTAGATGAGTTTAAGAAATATGTTAATGCCTTGACCAATAACCCGGTGACTTAACGTGGACTTTTCTAGGGCTTGGGCTCTTTTTCAATAGTCGGGCCCCCAAAAATAGTTCTTATTTCTCCAGTTGAGAAATCTTGATTGTCACGGTCTTGGTCTCCTTGATTAGATTTAGTATCATGCTGAGATCCTCTACTTCTCACAAATTCCTTTAAATATCCTCGCTGAATGAGGGTTTCAATTTCTTCTTTTAAGTTGAAGCACTCTGAGGTGGTGTGACCATGGTCCTTCTGGAAGAAACAAAATTTGTCCTTGTTTTTTTTTGTTTGTTCCCGCCTTCATTTTTGCTGGTCATTTCAATAAACTTTTGTTTTGAATTTCCATGAGAAGTTGCTCGATTGGGACCATGGTGGGAGTGTACTTCTGAAATTTACTTGAAAGAAGACTCTGGTTTTCAGGTTGGTCTCTTGACCTCTTTTTCTTGTCATCTTCATGACGGTTAGTCCTCCAAATGAGGTTTTATGTTGAGCTCTTTCTTTTATGATCGTAATTTCTATCACTATTACCTCCTTCATCTAGAGTTTCCCTTGCATTGAGTAACTCTCTACCGCTCATGTATTTTTGTACTCTGGCGAGTAGCTTGGTGTATGTAGCAGGGGTCTTCTTGCCTAGAGACCATAATATTTTTTCATCTTTTAAGCCTGCCATCATGGCAGTTAGTGCTATGTCATCACTATAACCTTCCACCTTCAACACCTTATTGTTGAATCTAACTACATAGTCTCGGAGGCTCTCCTCTGACTTCTGATGTACATTCAAAAGGTGTGTGGCTAGTTTTTTATGATCCCTACCACCAAGGAACTGAGTTACAAAAGATCGAGTGAGGTCTTTAAATAAAGTGATGAACCTCAGCTTGAGCTGTCTGTACCAATCGCGTGCAAAGCCTCCTAATGTAAGGGGGAATGCCCTGCACTTGATAGCATCTTGGACTCCTTAGAGCTCCATCCAGGTCCAAAACGTAACAACATGCTCGAGTGGATTCTTTGAATCATCACAAGTGGTCATAGTTGGCATTTTGAATTTGGTGGGAAGCTCCACCTTCATTAAATCATCGGTGAATGGCGGCTCAGTTTGCTCGAGTAGATCTTCTAGTGCAAGAGGAGTCTTTCCTCTATACTCTTTCTTCATATGACCAAGTTGATCTTGGACTTTTTTCAACTCTGACGCTTAAGGCTGGGCACTTTCTATAGCAGACTTCACAATATCTACATGTTCTTTTCTCTTTTGATTGAGAACTTCGCTAAGGTCGGACTTTCCTTCAGGTTGCTTGTTGCGAGAAGAGTTATGAGAAGAAGAGAAATTGTCCTGGATATTTAGCCACGACTTCTCCTTCGAACTACCCTTCTCATGATTCCTCGATTCACCTATGCCCTCTATAGGTTCTTTGTCTTTGCCTTTTTGGATAGTAATTTCTGGTTGTCAGTGGGGGCTTGATGGTCAGATTTCTGTGTGAGAATTTTGAGTACTTTAGAAAGATCTCGATTCACACTTCGCACTTGCTCCTCTAGAGCATCTACCCTACCGTTTGGCATTGGCACAACTCCTACCATTTCTTGATTTTTCATCAACTGGTTGTTGTTGTCGTCGTTCTCTAGTGTTACGAGTTTGATATGTCGTATTACAAGGGTTACAGTTTTCACTGTCATCTATATCATCATCGTGTTGTTGACTTCTACGACTCATCATTGATGGTAGAACACTTATTTATATACTCTTTCCCACAGATGACACCATTTGTTGTTGCGTAAAAATGAAAAGCTTCCACATATGCAACGAACTTAATATATGGGATACGTCGGAGGTAGTGTGCTGCTTTGATGGCATGCTACGTAGGTACCTTGCACAGGCAATGAATAAAACACCGGTGTGGTGCCGGCCTAACACCCTCTGATGCTAAAGTCAGGGTAAACAGAGCTAGTGTACCAGAGAGAATTGTAGTATAAATTAGTTACCTAATGAATGAATTTCTTCTCCTATTTATAGAAGAGGGGATTGATGACATCACCGTGTCACGTGTCGCGTCGGGATTGGGCCACGTGTTGGTTACGCCACATGTCATCTTTTGATTGGATACTAGTATAATGTAGTTTCTTGGTCTTTGATACGTAGCCTTATTAGATGACGTAGATGTAGCTTCTCGGGGTGACGTAGACATAGGTTCTCGGGGCGACGTAGACGTAGCCTCCTAGGTAACGACGTACCTTCCCAGGAGACATAGACATAGTCTCTTAGGTGACGTAGCTTTATCTCTCCAGGTGACGTAGATATGTCGATTGTGCATTCTTTGAACAAGTTGAGAAATTCCACATGTACTGATATAATTTCACCTACAACAAAATTAATTCTCTCAGATCACTTCTCAACTATGCCAACTGTAATCAAATACAAGTAAATAGAGATAAAAGAGATTAGATGCCAAAATTTACATAGAAAATCTAAAATAATATAAAGGGAAATTTTGGTAATTTTTTTATAAGTAATTTAAAAAATGACATTTCTTGAATTGAGAAAAATGTCATTTAAAAAAAAATTGCAATTTTTAAAAATATCAATTCTTAAAATAACATTTTAAAAAAAAAATCCTATAATATAAAACCATGAGACTTGCACAAACAATCCGCTATAATGAAAAGAAATTGTTTAAGATGTAAGCTTTTATGTAGCTCATTTAAACCTAGAACAAACTAATGCCACTCCGAATTATACTGGACCAGTAGGATATGGTTTAGAAATTGGATTCAATTTTATGAATTTGAATATATGGAATACAGTGGGTTGTTAGAATTTGATTTGGTACACCCAATTTTGAAAAATGGAATTTGGATGTTGATAAATTCAGCCTTTTACTGTTAAATTCAACCCTTCCCCAAAACTCATAAAAACGAAAGAAACAAGAGAGGTTAAAGAAATGAATGAAAAATTGATTTTTTTTAAAGAGATGAAAAAAAATAGTGCTAATTATACTAGTTTTAAAGAATATCACACCACAATATTAAAGGAGTTTATTTTACTTGTTAGAGAAAGTCAGTAGCATTTTTTTATGAGGAAATTTTATTGGGTAGCAAATTTAGATGCAATATTTATAAATATATCATCACTTAAAATTATTTATAAATAATTTTAAGTGATGATATATTTATAAATATAATTAGTGATTAATGTGTGAATCAGCAATAAACTTAGTGTAACAATATATGATTCTCTGTTTATCATTGATTTACCTGATCAAAATTTACTATATTTATAAATATTTTTAAGAGTTGTTATATTTATAAATAGGATTAAATACATAGATGAACTGCACTTTTAAGGTTTTCAATTTCCACGCATATACTCTTAATTTGAAAAAACTGTTATTAATTCCATCCAAACTAAGAGGAGAATTTTTTTAATGACTTTTTTAAACCATTTGAATAATTTTTATTTATTTATTTAACTTAAGTTAAATTTCTTTCCTCTCTCTACACTTTCTCTTTCCACTCTCTCCTGATCTCTGTTCTCTGATTCTTCGTGAGTTTCAATTGTTCTTCAAATATCTATTGTTCTGGGGTAGAAATCACTAGCTGAATCGGTAAATGAGTCTTCAACGCCCGTTTTAGTAATTATTTCACTAACCATTTCTCTAAATCCATGATTTTAAATTCTTAAAAATCCAGATTTAGAATTTTCTTTGGAATGGCTCTATTCTGTTTTGATTTGGTTGCTTCCGAGGAGTTTTAGGGATTTCATCCTTTGTTTTGTTTTGTTTTTGTTGCTATGTGGTATATGTTTGTTTAAAACAAATTAAAAAGAAATCTCAATTCGTGGTTGCTGGATTAAACTTTGAAATTTGAGATTTTTTCAAAATTCAGAAAGACCAAGAGGAGAATCCAAAAGGAATGTTTAGAATTAGTAAATGGGTGATGAAGAAGGTGAGATTCGTGAATGAGAAAGCGGATTGGTGAACTTTGAAGCGTTTAAGTAGAAAAGAGATGAGTTAAAAAAATGAAAGCATGGTTTTGGAATTGTCTATGATTATAATAGAGATATCTACCTAAATGACCTCGAAACTAGAGCCCTAATGAAACTTGACCTCAGTTTTCAATTTTTAAAAATAAGACCTTATGCCGATGTCACTCGGGTGGAAAAAAAACCCATTGAATGATATCAGACTCACGCAAATTTGAAACGGCTCATGCAATTGAAACGAAAGAAACATATGAATTGAAACTTTGAAACCCACTATCTCTAAGATTTCACCTGCGATTTGTGACATAAAAAACCCTTTAAGTTTGCATTTTTAGTTTCGAAATCAATTGCCAAAGCTCAAGCACGAATTTGTAAACTCATTTTGAACGCCTCAGCTAGTAAATAGAACAAGAAAAGGTATGTGATCGAATCGGTGAATAATCTTTCAATTTGTAAACTCAATGATTTAGGGTTCATGACCGAACAGATCATACCTCAGATTTGACTGATCATTGATTATGATCGGTCAAATCATTGATTAAGATCTGTTCGATCATCGATCTAGGGAGAACCATGTTTATGATCAGTCAGATCATAAGCAATGATCTGACCCATCATTACCTATGATATGGATTAGATCATTGCTTATGATCTGACCGATCATCGGCCCATAAGACATTGAATTTATTAAACCATTGTAACCTAATGATTTATAAAACTTTTTATCCTCTAGTTTTAATGGCTTCTGAATTGAAATTGAGTCCTGAGGAACATTTTCACGCCACTATAACTATAGTTTCACATTTGACTGCTACTGTCAAGAATATTAAGGATCATCTGACTCTAACACAGCTAGAAATGTTGAGCCAAACACCCATCGAGCGTTTGATTGACATTGATTTTAAGTTAATGTGGTCCACTCATTCACCTAGTTCTATTGAGAGAAATTGAACAATCAGATGAGGAGGTGATGAGGTTTCATATTGGAGGGCGGGTCATCACATTTACAAAGAATGATTTTGCTCACATATCTAGGTTGACACGCTGGAGGAGCTTTGTACATAGGGATGACTCTATTAGATTACGGGAGTTATTGTTTAAGAATCGTTATGGTGTGAGAAATGGTGAATTAGAAGAGAAGTTCCTTGATATCAAATCGGCAAATGATCAAGATAAGTGAAACTAACACTAGTGTACATTGTGGAGCTAGTGTTAATTGGTGGTTTGAGGAGAAAACAGATTGATACTGAATTTCTTTCATTGGTAGACCATGAAGAAATGTGGAAGCTTTTGACTTGATGGACACGATTTATGCGATCACACTAGGTTCGCTAAAGGTTGCAATAAACGGAAAGAAAAAAACGACAAAACAAAAACTTGAATTACTGGATGAAGAAATGGTTGTGGAGAATGGAGAAAAAAAAGAGCAACCCAGATACCAAGGTTTTAGGCGCAACCTACTCGCTAAAAAAAGGTACATGATTGGTCAGATCGCATACTATGATTTGACCGATCATTCGGACAAAACACAAATTTTAATTATGTCCAATTGATCGATCAGAATTATGTGATCAAATCGATCATACATAATGATCTGACCGATCATCTACATACTTTTCCCCCTTTTTACACGTGCTTAATTATGTAATATTACAGGTTAAACCATAAAAAAAAAAGTAGCTAAACTTGAGAAGAAGGTTGAAAGACCTAAATTAGAGGAGGTGAAGAGGCCTTGGGATGAGAAAATAGAAGTTCCCGTTAAGAACTTCCTTCAAGATGAGAAAAATAAGAGTCATGATTTGTCATCGAAGTACAAAAAGGCTATTCTCAATTACGAGTATCGCGACATAAGGATTGAGGCTCAGCTTGAACGAATGGAAGCAGACGTTCAGGCTGTGATGTTCATGCTATTGAACATTGAGAAGCTATTGTTGAAGGTAAATAAACCTATCCTTATTATGCTGATATAGTCTATTCCTATTATTAATTACTATATAGGGTTATAATATCTCTACCTTTATGATATTATAGGAAAAAGTTGTGCATGAGCACAGGCATGATGGACGATGATGAGAATAATGAGGGCGTTGAGAAGGAGGGGGTTGAAGGGGAGAAGATTGATGTGAAAGTTGATAAGGAGAAACTTCTGAAATTCTTTGATACTCACTGTAGGGGGGGGGTGAAGCTCAGTCCACTTCTGAAGTGATTATGATGGATGAGAACAATGAATTTAAGAAGCGTCACCAAGGCACTAGAAAAGGGAAGGTCACACCACTCCAAAGATCTCCATCTTGGTTGTGAGGTAAGCGAATATTTTTCCAATTATTTTTTTATATTAATGTTTGAATATCTTCTTACTTACTAATGCTTGTACCTGATTCTATAACATATCAATACCTCCTTTTATTTATCAAAGATAAGCTTAGAAGGCGGCCCAAACTCATTAAGTAACGTTTCACAATCATTGACTCATACTTCGCGGTACATATTTCGACAAATTATATTAGTTTTCATTTATTTTGACTACTTAATTTACTTTTCATTTAATAACTATATTTGCTACAATAATACTACGTCAAGAGTTGGTCCAATTTTGAAATAGTTGTGCGGAATAATGAGGTATATGATTGGCAGGATTATTCTGAACTCATGGATTACGTTATAGGCAAGCACGGATAGTTCACGATCCCATGGTGTGACTGCAATTGGGTAAGTTATATACACTAGGTTTAGTTACTAATTGTTTCAAAATTTTGCTTCACTAACCACATATTTCTTGTTTCCTTAGATATATGCACTCGTCAATGTAAAAAGGAATAATTGGATATTACTGGCTCTCAATCTCGGTCGACATGAGTTTGTATACTACGATTCTCTTCCGACCTACACAACTAAAGCAGAGATTGACGTTATGCTAGCGCCAGTTCGTGATTGTGTTTCTTATCTACTGGAAAATACCGACCTTTATGATAGTGTGGAATGACGACCAACTATAATACCCCAATACAAGACAACGATATCGATTGTGGTGTCTATACGATTAAGTTTTTTGAATGTTTTGTAACAAGAAATAGTTTTGAAATGTTAACCCCGAACAAATTTAAACAATTTAGGCTAATATTTTCTGTTGAGGTGTGGTCCAACATACTTGTTTTTATTTATTTATTTATATGATAGTTTCATTTATTACAAAAGTTTGTACTATCTTCCTTACTTGCATTAACAATCTAGGCTATTGAATATATCTTTCTGTTTAAATGATCGGTAAAAAGGACCAAATGCTACTGCATGTTCAAATTAAAATAAAAAACAAGTTACACAAATTGACAAACTAAATGATTTAATTAATTAACCAGTTACACAAATTACATTTGCAAGTGATAAGAAATCAGATTACGAACTTTATCCTCTGCATGTTTTGTTAAGATTCCTTTGAACTTTTATCCTTCAACTCGACGCTAGAAAAACCATTGTTGCAACTTCCCACGAATACATTCAATTAGTGCAACCACTGGTAGTTCCTTGTCATCGACGAAGACACTATTGATAGATTCTGCAATATTCGTGGTCATTATATTATTATTTTTTTCGGCGCATAAGTTTGTACCCATTTATCCAAACCAACGACACTTTCTAAGTACTCACGCACATCGGGAAACATAGCAAGGGCTTCCCAATAATGTTGGAAAATGAACTTTTGATAGACATTGGAGCAGGAAAGAAAACCTCTTTGATATTATCGTTTTTGAACTTATGGTTAAGGTTCATACTCAAATGGTGTATGCAAATACCATGATTCGCATTCGAAAAGACACTCGCAATGACTTTCTCGATGCTCTTATGTTTGTCCGAAACAAACATTAGATCTGCAACGTCTCCAATTACAGACTTGAGTTTATCCAAAAACCAAGTCCATGATAAATTTGATTGTTTCCATCTAAGCATGCGCTAACTAGCAATGTGCCCCAATATTTTCCCTTCAAAAAGCAACCATCCAATGCAATTATGGGTCTTATACAACTAAGAAATCTCCTAATACAAGGCCCAAATATGATGAATAGATATTTGAAGTGATAATCAACTTTTAATTCAATATGATAAATAGTTTCAAGATTTTCACACTTCACCGCTTCACTATACGGCCACAATAGATTGTAAGACTCTTCATAGGATCCCCTTACAATCTCATACGAATCCTCTTTTGCTCGCCACACTTTATCATAAGAGATGTTCACACCATACTCCCTTTTCATGTCGTTCATTATATCTCTCAGTGTATATCGACGACTACAATTTTCAAGTTTACTCTTAATAATGTCTCCAACTACCTTACTGCTAGCTTGCCGGTGATCATGGTTCAACACGGAAAGCAAACATGAATGAATATCTACAAACTTCGTAACATGTAAAATGTCAGTGCTCCTTTAAACACACAACACCTAACCTCCACTATTAATTTGGTTCAACACAACCTACAGAGTATAGGGTCTTGATTGATTTTTTCACTTTAAACTCAAAAAATTTTCCCATTGCTAGCCTAGACAACGTACTTACAAAATCTTGTTTAGATAAGAATATCTGCCTTACTCGAAACTCCTCAATAGAAACCGTTTCCATTAAATTCATCAATGAACTACTCTCTAGTTCATAATCCTTATTATTCAAATAAGAGGCTCAAATTTACCTCTTTCCTTCATATTGTGTACTTCCATGCGATTACTCGGTCCACATTCATGGTCTGCATTCCTCTCGAGTTTCACTTTCACTGTATCCCTCTCGATATAGACATCACAGAGGTCAAATACGTCGTCCAATCTTGGAAAATGATCATTATCATGCTTATCGTAAGGAGAATCCTCATTCATCTTCTCCCAACCCACTTTTACATTATCATTGTTTGCTAGATCATATGGAGCTATAGTATCATCCAACGGAGTCATATATCCAATATTACCTAAATCAAGAAAATGGTTCAGATTATCATTTGTATTCCTTCCGCTCATCGTGTCTGGGTCTCTACGTTTAGTTGATACACATCGGATCCAGAGGTTCAGAATCCATAAAGTAAAACTGCAGCTCCATATTATTTCTAATTTCAAAAGGCGGACATATTGTTGGAAACTTATATATGCACTTGATTTTTATAGTCGTCAATGCAGGATCAACTCCTAACTCTATATATAGTCGGTCTACTAAATTTTCATAGCTTATACCCTTATCTACGATTATTCTTCACAAAGAGCCACCAATATAGTTGTACTCATCAGCATCCCAATGTCCTCCATAACGAACAAATAGTCTTACCACTGGCATGTGAACAAATAGTCACAAATTCAAATCAGATTCCATAGTACAGAGATAAAAGGATAAATTTTGAATTTTTTTTGTTAATAAATGATCTAACCGATCATAAGCAATAATCAGCAGATCACTGGTAACAATCATCTGATCTGATCAATCATTAAACAATAGAACAGATCCCAGAAGAAAAACAATGTGTAATGTTTTTGTTTTCTAACACGAGCATCATACGTTTGAAATAAATAAAAAATGATTAAAAAAATCTCACCTTCTTCTTCCTTGAGTGAATTTAGAGTTTAGATAGTGATGAGTTTTTGTTTAGTGAGAGAGAAAGAAAGGGAGTGGTGTTAATGAGAGAATACCAAAGGTGTTTTCAATTTTTTTTTTTATTATTTTTTTTGTCTTTTCACACCTATGTGATATCAGCTTAAGGTCTTATTTTTGAAAATTGAAAAGTGAGGTCAAGTTTCATTACGACTCTAATTTCGAGGTCATTTAGGCAAATTTCTCATTATAATAACCCATAATATATATGTGTGTGTGTGTGTGTGTGTGTGTGTGTGTATTTTTTAAATCTAGATTGGGATTCTAATGAAACTACTTAGTGTTCATGTTTAGGTTAGTTAATTAGATGGAAAATAGGTCTCAGGGGAAGGGAAAAAACACAAATCTAATAGATGAAAAATTAGTCATTGGAATTTCCAAGCTTGCTACTCCATTGTATTGTAACTCACGAATAGTTGAAGAAAGGAGAGAGATGACAGTGAATAAATCTAACCCAGGTTAAATAAATAAGAATATTTTATTCAAATAGTTAAAAATTTATTAAAAAAGTTATCCCCTTTTTGTTTGAATGGAATTAGTAACAAATAATGGCTTTTGAAAGTACCGTAGGGGTGATTTTTTTTTTTTCAAATTAAAAGTGTAAGAGTATAAATTAAAAAACCTTAAAAGTGCAGGGGTTAGGAGTATTCACGGGGTAGGGCGGGGACGAGGAATGCATTCCCCATCCCCGTCCCCTCTCCCATCCCCCATCCCCGTCCCCAGTAAATTCCCCATTCAAAGAGGTCGGGGACGGGGACGGGGATTCCCCGCGGAGAAATCATGGGGAACGGGGAATTTAGCGGGGAATTTTCCCCGTTTTCACCTAAAACAAAAACAACAAATTACAATTTAAAAGAAAAACAAAATACAATTAAAAAAACAACAAATCAGTAAAAAAAAAAGCAAAAAAAAAAAGTATGAAAAATAGTAAAAAAATGTTTTATAAAACAGTTTTTAAAAAGTGATTAAAAAAAAGTTTATAAAACAGTATTAAAAAAAAAAAATTAAAGAAAAGTTTTTAAAAACAGTTTTATAAATAAGAAATGAAAACAATTTTTAAAAAAAAGTTTTAAAAAACAGTTAAAAAAATAATTTAAAACAATTTAAACATAAAAACATTTTAAAATAATTTTTTATATATATATTTTTCGGAGATTTAATCGGGGAACGGGGCCGGGGTCGGGGACGACATTCCCCGTCCCCGTCCTCGAAACTCGAACAGGGAATTATTCATCCCCATCCCCATCCCCATCTCAGTTAGGAATGGGGATTCCCCGCGACTTTCGGGGCGGGTCCCCGCAGGGAAAATGAGCACCCCTAGCAAGGGTCATCCATGCATTTAACCCTTATAAATATTATTGATTTTTTTTTTGCTAGATTTGCAACTACCTTTTTTTTCTACTTTATTTTTAAAATACCAAAAGTTTGATTTATTTTGAAAAATAATATTTTTTTACCATCATTAATTAATAAATAGTTTTCATTAAATTAATGAATTTATTTCCATTAATATATATATTTTTAATTTTGTATTGTTAATGAGATTGTTTTTTTATGTTTCTAATTGAGATGTTTTAAATTGCAATTCAATAACTTTTTAATAATTTGAATAAACTATTTCTAATTGTGATTTGAATAAACTCATTGCATAATGAAAAATTATAAGTGTTAGAGAAGGTATTGAGTCAACAACAATTTAGAAAGGAATTAAACTTGCCTCACTAGTTAGGATAGTCTCCTCCTTACTTTAATGTATATTAACTCTAATGAACCAAACAGAGTTAATGAAACCCACATTTTTTTAGTGGTGAACCAATATGCTAAAGACATATATGTAAGTGAGAAGAAGCTCCTCCTAACTAGTGATGATGCAAATTTTATTATTTAGAAATATACAATCTACATCCGAACACATTTCAAAAATTCCATAGACATAATCATTTACACGGATTAAGAAAACAATGTTTAAATAGAGAACAGATTAAGAAAATCACTACAATGTAATATTGTATCAATATTTTGAATCTTTCAAATATTTTGGTCTCAAACTATATCAATCATTGATGTAACTGTCTCCGTTTCCGTAAAATTATAAATATATAAATGTATCTGTTTACATACAACAGAGAATGTAAATTTGTTAAGATATGCAGTTCCTCATGGTTAATACATCTGCACATGAAAATGTATTTGTCACTCATCTCACACAATATCTCAATATCAAAGCAAGTACGGTTCAGCGAAACAAAAAAGGAAGGAGCAACACATTCGTCAAGGGATCAGTTGACGGCACCCTTCTGAGGCAGCGTTTCGAAAGCAGAGACGGTATTCTCAAATTTAATACGATGAAGAGGAGCACCACTCTGCTTGATGGCACAAGCAGTCTTGTCTTCAAGGGGACAACGTGCCTTCAGCATTGAAAATACATGATTGTTCAATCTTCTTGCCTTCTTCATGGCTTCTACTAAGGACTCCCAGCCCTGCAAAAATAAAAGGGTCAGTGAAGACAAAAAACAAGTATTTAACTAAAGAGACAGATCATGAAACACTGTTTGGGGGAGTAGTGTTTTGAAGTAAGAACACTTAAAAAGTATTTTGAAAAAAATACTAATTAAAATGTTTCCAAGTTTTTTCTTTTAATTTTTTTTGGTCGTGTCTATTCAGTATTGTACATTAATTTAATAATATATGAAAAGAAGATTATTTTCTTGGCGCCTTCATTAACCTTTCCGGATACATAAAATACTGGATGATATTGATATCAGCAACCAATATCTGTCTGGCTAAAAGCTTAGTATCGCTTAAGAATAAGTTGTCTATGACGTAAGAGATTAAATTTATATCAATAGTTTAAGATAATAAAATTTGAAAACAGGATACTAAAATGCTAATTTTCAGATTTAGTAAATGCAGCTTCCTGAAAGCAGATGAGAGATACTGAATAAACTTTTTGACCTGTATATAATGAGAATGTTTATGTGCGTGCACAACTGTTCCATCCTCTGCTTCAGCAATATTCAGGACCTGGTATGAAAAATCAAACAGCTCAAAATGTAGCTGTTGCCCAAGCAGGTATACTATGGTGCAACCGCCCCATGCTACGGAATCACCAAGCACTTCATGACTGTTTGATGATGATTGAGCAGACTCTTCTAGGTATCCCTTGAATAGTAGAATTACATCAGCAACATATTAATCCTTGCTTTATATTCATAAAGAGGATATATGTAAAAGGAAAATCATGGTTCATTGAAAGCTTTACTTTACTAATTTCTAGTTTTCTACCTGTTAAATCACCTATAGAGCCAAAAGCTTAAGCTCAAATCGCATAATTTAATCTTTTAAGGTATTCCCAACACTCCCTCTCACATGGTGATGGCGGTAAGGACACATTGATTACAATATACATAGATATATTATAATATTTTTGTATATTACAATGATTTTCACATTAAATTTTGTTTGTTTTAGTTTATGATATTTATATTAGAAAGACAATAAGAAAGAAAGGACAAAATAAATTAAGATTTGGATGTTTTTCAATCTATTAAATATGTTAAATCAACGGTAGACTCAAAAACTTAAGCTATTGGGTAAGGGAAAATTTAATCATATATTTCAACACCCTCCCTTACATTTGGACTTGAATATTTGCACAAGACCCAAATATGTGAAATTTTAATAATGGGGAGTAAATGTCATCACAGGGTTCGAACTTAGGACCTCCAAGTCTGATAATATATTAAATACGTTAAATCACCACTAGACCCAAAAGCAAGCTCATGTGTATGGGCAAATTTTATCATATATCTCAACACAATCTCAACTCTTATTACTTTTCTCCGACACGTGTTCAAAAGTATTGGAGTGTCTGGGTATCCGATACGTGTTGGACACGGATAAGTCACCCAAGTTGAAGTATCCATGCTTCATTGCTATACACACTTTAAGAAGAAAAAAAAAAGATTGCAAGAATATTTCTAGGGATCCAAAGGCAGGTAGAAGGAACTAAGAAATCAAATATTTGAGAAACAAATAACAAAGATAATTAAAATTAAGAGTAAAGGGGAGCAGGACTCACTATTTGAAGTCCACTGTATATCCTATAGAAATCTTTTGAAGTAGTAATGTCAATAAATCCAGTCTTGGGAGCAGTACTCCACTTACTACAGTACTTATCTAGAGCAGCACTCGTAAAAGCAAGGGCATATTCCAAAACACTTCCAGTGTTCATATTAGCCTTATAAAGAAGATCTGCAAGACAAAAAGATTCAAGATCTCAATATGTCAGATCACTGCAACTGGAAAGAAAAAAAAAATATAACAGAGACCTGTGGACAACAAAAGCTTACTAACTAGAGCAAAAACTTTTCTTGGAAAATTAGCAGTAGCAAAGATTCCTGGTTGACCTTCCATGTGAAAATTGCTTCTAAGAAAGTGCAAGAAAGATGCAGTGCGGATGTAATGATGATTCACTAGCATAACAACAGTTTGACAAGGCTTGTTTAAAGAGAGAAAAACAAAGTTTTGCTTCTTCTAGGAAGATGCTTCGAGCTGTTGATATTATGTGAATGGCAAGGTTTGTGAACCTATTTTCTGATTCTAAAAGTGGAAAACAATTTTTTTGCTTCGACTCTTTTTCCATGATTTATTTAATACACAAACGTCTCCATGAAAAAGAAACCCAAAAAAAAAAAGCTATAATTGAGTCTAAACTTTTTTTGTTTAGCATTTTCTTAATTTTTTTTAATAGAAATTAAAAGAAAGAATAAATACAAGAAAGGATGAGAAGACCTCAAAGAAAATAAAACGATCTACAAAAAAAAAAATTCCATTTATATTATTATAGTACATTACCTGGAATTTGGGGGGAGCGGGGAGGGGGAAGTTAGAAACAATGGGCTTTAAATTTAGCCCAACAAAAAGCACGAAACATAATCAATTATATATATTCAAGTCAGCCTTGAACTCTATTTTTTATGTCTTTAGAGAGCAAGGCTCAAGGTGACAAATTTCATCAGCCTGAGAGGCAAAAGGCACAAATGAGTGTTGCTTGAGCGAAGTGAAACATATTTGAAAAACTGAAAAAATAATTAATTTTATATTCATGATAAAACAACATGAATGACATGATCTGGCTTACAAATATTTATATTTGATAAATTACTTTAGCACTTTCTTAATTTTAAAGAGATAATTAATAAGAAAAGATATTTTCCTCTGAATGTAGTAACAAAAATTGCCTTGCAGACCTAAAAGATGCATTGGGCCAAGGCACCTGCCATGTGTTCATATATATTTGAAGTGCAAAAAGACTTTATTTTACAAAATATTTATATTCAGGAAAATTAAAGGTGATGGAAACAAAAATACAAATATTTTTTGAAACTGACTTTTGGAGTCAAAATAACACAAAACACTTCAGATAATTTTAAAAGAATTTGTCTCAAATAGCATAAATCTGCATACTAATTACTAAAATGTCAGAACTTTTTAAAAATTACTCAAATAGCATAATTATAGTTCAATGGTATTTTTAATGAATTTTATTGTTTTTTGGTTTTTTAAGTTCAAGTCCAATAATTTATTGAAGTATTTGATCATTTATTATTATTATTATTTTCAATGAATTTGTTAAATTTTTTTAGTTCAATAAATTATTGAACTATAATTATGCTATTTGAGTAATTTTTGAAAAGTTCTAACATTTCAGTAATTAGTATGCAAAAATATGTTATTTCAGTAATTGCCCATAATTTTAAAGTTCGGCTAATTTTATATTACAGACAAATCTTGCCTTCTAAGCCAAATTGTTCACCAAGCCAATACATGAATATATGTACCTATCACACCACCCTTCCTTGTTCTCCAGTAGTCCAATTTCACATTCGTACAATTCCAAAAACGTTTACATGACTTAAAACTAGAATAGAACTTTTTTTAGCTGAGAAATTAGGAACAAACACCTTTTTATTTTACCAACCCACATCATAAGAGTAGTCAAATAAAAGGAAAAATAAGGCCATAGAGCATGGAATAGTAGTAAACCTGCAGCTTCAGCCTGTTTTGATATAGTATAGTACGGCATTGCATTGGGGCTTCCAGAATTTGAAACAATGGCACTGGTAGCTGACTTGAAAAGGTTTACAATAGGGCTATCTCCATTTTGAGAATGCAGTACTTGTCCATCAGCACCTGGTATTACACCTAACCATGGTGCTGTTTGCATGAAATGCGTGGTGTCGAATTCTCTCTGTTTTTTGGGAGCAAGGAGTAAGAAAAATTTCAACTTCACTAGAATCCATATCCTTTATTGAGTGAGCAATAAAAATGATTAAAATGATGAAAACTAAAGATTATAGAAAGAATGAATAAAAATTGAACCCACTTTAGCCTCTTAATATATATATTTTAGGTGATGGGAAGTTACAGAATCGGTTAAGATTACATGGTCTAAAAGGGTCGTCCTAAATGGAATGGTAAAAGACCAATCAGAATGGTACCAACTGATTATGGTAGAAAGCCTATTAACTTTTCTGATTGAAAAGAGAACTCTGTAATCAATTTCCATGAATTAATACCTACAACAAAACCGGGTGTTGGAAAAAAGAATAAACACCAAAAAGTTTCCAGGGTATGTTCACCTTTCAGGTGCCAATATATTTATTTATTTAGGAGAAGCCATTCTCACTGCATCTTACTCAAATCATAGAGTCTACTCAGATTTTGAACCTTACAACACCTTTGGGTATCTTTATATGGCCTACTCCGGATAAAAAGTTACTCGCATTTCATCTATACATCTCCAGTCTTTGGATCAGTTGCCTTGTTCATAATTGGAAACATAACTGAAACCAACTTGATCCTCTAGCTACAAAATATGTTTCCTTGGATTACTCGCCGAATCAAAAAGGGTATAAATATTTCAATCCAATTTCAAAAACTTCTCTGCATACTGTGATGTGTGATGAGATGACCCGTTTCCGAGGTAGGGGCATTTTTGTAATTGTTGGCTTTATTTTATTTTATGTTTCGAATAGTCCGAGGTGATCGTCTCGTCGTCATGAGCTCAACACAACTGACTGTTTTAAATTACAAGTCATAGATATTAAATTTCATTTTTCTTAGTTCTTTATTTTAATTTTGGGCCTTATTATAGGAAAGCCCTAAAAGCTATAAATAGAACCCTAATTGCAATAATTTTCCTGACCTACAATTCAGCACCCCAGAAACCTCAGCTCTCTCTCCTTGAATTTGAGACAGCTAAAGCCCAGGTTCTTTCGGGCTCTGAGATCACAATTATAGATATTGCTTGAGGGGAAGTGTTATAGATATTGTTAGAATATATTATATTGTATAGTTTAGTAATTAGATGTCCATTAGGTTAAAACTCTAATGTGTATATATATGTGTATGTGATAAGTGAAATACAACAATCAATTATTCTCTCATATTATCTGATTTTAAATTCTCAAGTTCACTGCATTTCTGTGATTCATTTAACTACCCACCATCTGTTCAGCCAAACAACCTTATCAAACGATTAAAACTTCAACCATTGAATTGTAATGAATCAAGAGGAAATGCAGTAGCACCTTCTAGTTAAAGGAATATAGAGTTACCACATTTGGAAAACAGGACTCTGAATTCGCAATATTAATTTCTGAAGGCTAAGAATAATTCTCAAGCTTCTTTCAGAAACAAAAATTGCTATACTACAATAATGTATGTATATCTATAACGAGAAAAGATATGAAAATAGTGTCTGCAATATAAATGCTTTAAATACTGACCAGCACAATATCAAGAAGCCCAATCAAATATAATACACTTCCAATCTCTTTTATCCCATGAAGGACCTCCACTTTGAGCTCTGATTTTGTTCCCCAGTTAAGACTTTCATTGATCAATCTCATGCAACCTGAACAGAATAAACTTAGCATCAAATCAAGTTGCGAAAGAGCATGCACACCAGAATATGAATGGCAACGTGCTACTCAGATTTTAGAGTAAACATTCTCATAGTGTATATTCCAACTACATTGACTTGTCTGCACTGGACATGTAGGATGTCACTCTCTGAGCCCTACCAATGCATGTTATATAGTTACAGATCCAATTAATTGACATTCAATTACAGCAACTATAAATAGGTCCCAGTTTAGTAGAGACTGAATAACCCTTGGCTCAGGCAAGATTTGCAATTTATTAATTCAAGTTTTAATATCATACTAACTCTAGTTATTTATTTCCATTTTTTTTCCGTCCCTTTTCTATAGATCTGTGGTATCTTTAATTTTTTAGGATAAAATATCATTTAGGTCCCTACACTTTCACTCAAGTTTCATTTTCGTCCTTGTACTTTCAAAATTGACGTTTTTAGTCCCTCGACTTTCAAAAAGTTACCTTTGTAGTCCTTAGTTGACTGTCAGTTAGTCGCTGATATGGCAAGCTGACGTGACAAATTTCAAGTTAGGTGGCATGTAAAATTCGCCACGTCAGCCTGTCACGTCATCAATAATGTCACATCAACGATTGACATAAAGGACTAAAAACGTATATTTTTGAAAATCGGGGGACAAAAAACGCCACTTTTAAAAGTTCAGGGATGAAAATGAAACTGGCGTAAAAGTTTAGGGACAAAAAATGTAATTAACCCATCTTACGTGCCAAAGTTAGTGTATCCTCTAACATTGAGGCTTTCATATAATTTACAACTAATTCCACTAGCAATTTTGAAATCATCATAGTATAAACTAATAACATGTTTAGGTACGGTTTTGAAAGAATTTTTTTTGAACTTTTATTTTCTTTATATAGCTTTTGGTGTAATATTTAAAGTCATTAATGATTAATCTATTTGAAGAAAAATAACTAAAATAATTTTAAAAAGAAGATCACCAATAAAACTATCTAAAAGAAAATAACTTTCAAAAAAGGGTTTCTTAGGGAAGGATTAAATATTTAAAAAATATTATCAAGCATGTTTGGAAAAAGAGGCTATTTTATACCTAAAATTAAGAGTATCATACATGTACCAAACTACTTATAGTAGCTATGCACTTATATCAATGACATTTAAGTATATATGAAATAACCTAATTATAATTAAGAATTTGTCTTAAATAGCATAAATCTCCTTACTAATTACTAAAATGTCGTAGCTTTTTAAAAATTACTCAAATAGAATAATTATAGTTCAATAAATTTATTAAACTATTTTTCATGGGTATTTTTAATGAATTTGTTTGTTTTTTTTTTATTTTTTAAGTCTAATTTCAATAATTTATCGAACTATTTGATTCTTTTTCATTATTATTTTCAATGAATTTATTAGTTTTTTTTTTTACTTTTTTAGTTCAATAAATTTATTGAACTATAATTATGCTATTTGAGTAATTTTTTAAAAGTTTTGACATTTCAGTAATTAGTGTGTAAAAATATGTTATTTTAGTAATTGTCTCATTCTAAATTCCATTTAGTAAATGAAATCACTATTCCTAATCTAAAATTTTCAACGACAATTAAAACAAAGAGATTAGAATGACTTAGGAGTGACAAAATAGTCTTAAACTTGTATTCATCCAACACTAAAAATCAGTTACCCGACCCAACTTAGACCTGATATAATGTAAGACATGACTCGACCCAACTCGACGAAAATAGTCTATTACTAACTATTATAAATTTTTTTTATAACTTTTCTACTTCACAAATAAAAACTACCACCCACCACCAAATTCTAAGAAAAACAAATAAGAAGATAAATACCCACAATATGCCCAAATTATGATTTTTTTTTATAAATATCCTCGTTTAATGACGTATAACAATTTTAACATGGGGTAAAATATAATTTTGATCTCTAAACTTTCACTCGAGTTTTATTTTCGTCCCTAAAATTTCAAAAAGGGGCATTTTGGTTTCCTGACTTTCGAACACCTACCAAAAAGGCTAGTTTTCCAAATATTACCATTTTGGCCCCTAAACTTTCACGTGAGTTTCATTTTCGTCCCTGAACTTTCAAAAGTGGCGATTTTGGTCCTCGACTTTCAAGAACTTACGTTTTTAGTCCTTCTACCAGTCACTAATGTGGCATTATTGCTGACGTGGAAGGCTGACGTGGCATTTTAATGCCACATCAGTGACTGACTGACGATCAATTAACGAAAAACTTAACGGAAGGACTAAAAAGGTAACTTTCGAAAGTCGAGGGACTAAAAATGCCAATTTTGAAAGTCTAGAGATGAAACTGAAACTTGAGTGAAAGTGTAAGGACCAAAATGGTATTTACCCTTTTTTATCTAGAAAATTTATATTGTGTTAGGTAAATCTTGACCTTGTTAGAATTCATGGTCAACCGACACTTTCCTCAGGTGTGGACGCCTGAAACACGCCTGAAAATTTATGTCGCCTCCGATACCAAACTAACAATGTCCCTTCATCTATCCTAATCTTTTTCTTCTTAGCCCCAACCATGGAGAATGTAAACTAAAGAGTTGAAGAGAATGTAATTCATATATTTACTAACGACATACACATCATATATATACACATTAGAGTCTAACCTAATGGGCTTAAAAGTAATGGGCCTAACTATGTAACTATTATAATAAACTTAATAATTATATCTAACACTCCCCCTCAAGCTGGAGCATATATGTTAATCATGCCCAGCTTGTTACAAAGGTAGTCAATCCGTGGTCCATTCAAAGCTTTTGTAAAGATGTCGCCTAATTGTTCTCCAGTCTTCACATATCCTAGTAGAAATCAGCCCCAATTGTATTTTCTCACGAACAAAGTGACAATCAACCTCAATATGTTTAGTACGCTCATGAAAAACGGGGTTTGAAGCGATATGAAGGGCGACTTGGTTATCACACCATAGTTTCATTGGATGCAAGACCGAAAATCCCAACTCAATAAGAAGTTGACGAATCCATATCACTTCACAAGTTGGCGAGCCATAGCTCTATATTCCGATTCAACAGCTAGATCGTGATACAACATGTTGCTTCTTACTCTTTCGGAAGACTAAATTCCCTCCCACAAAAACACAATAACCAGGTAGTAGATCTTCGATCTTCTTTAGACCACCAATCAAGCATCCCAGAAGCATTCAATCTCACCGTGTCCATGGTTGCCATATAGAATTCCTCGTCCAGGGGCACCTTTTAAGTAACACAAAATCTGTTCAACAGCCTTCCAATGTTCAATAGTAGGTGAGGACAAATATTGACTCACTATACTAACTGAATATGCAATATCTGGACGAGTTACACTAAGGTAATTAAGTTTTCCAACCAACCTCCGGTATCTTTCAGGTTCTTCAAATAATTCACCATCCCTTGTAAGCAGCAAATTAGGATTCATTGGGGTGCTCGTGCTACATGGTTTAGCCCCTAATTTACCAGTCTATGATAGTAAATCTAACACATATTTCCTTTGAGAAAGGAAGATCCCTTTACTGCTTCTCGTCACTTCAACCCCCAAAAAATATTTTAATGCACCTAAGTCCTTGGTATGAAATTGACTATGGAGGAAAGTTTTGAGGGATAAAATACCTGCACTATCACTTCTTGTGATGACAATGTCATCTACATACACAACCAACAAAATGATCCCAGCTGCAGACTTGCGATGAAAAACAGAATGATCTGATTTACTTTTTCTCATGCCAAATTGTTCAACTGCCAAGTTAAATTTACCAAACCATACCCGAGGGCTCTGTTTCAAGCCATACAACGATTTTCTCAGATAACAAACCTTTCCATTCTCCCCCTGAGCAACAAATCCAGGTGGTTGCTCCATATACACCTCTTCTTGAAGATCCCCATGAAGAAACGCATTCTTGATATCTAAGTGGTGCAAAGGCCAACCATATGTAGCAGCCAGAGAAATAAACAATCGAACTGACGTGAGTTTGGCAACAGGAGAAAAGGTGTCAGAATAATCAATCCCATAGACCTGAGCATACCTTTAGCAACGAGACGGACTTTCAAACGAGCAATAGATCCATCAGGATTAACTTTGATTGCAAAAACCCACTTACAACCAATAGCTTTCTTACCCGTAGGTAAATCGACCAAAGTCCAGGTTCCATTTTCTTCCAAGGCCCGCATTTCCTCGATCATGGCATTACGCCACCCAGAATGAGAAAGGGCATCTTGAACAGTCTTAGGTAAAGACACAGAATCAAGTGATGCAATAAAAGAACACACAGAGGGAGACAAATTGTTATAAGACACAAAAGAAGTAACAGGATACGTACAAGTTCGTTTCCCCTTACGGAGGGTAATAGGGAGATCAACCTCGTGGATGGGATCTCGACGACGAAGCCTCTTGAACGGTGGTATCCTGGACATGAATCAGTGCAATACGAGGACGACGGGTAAACACTTGAGGAAAGGGAGGCATGGGCAGGGAGATTGGTAGAGGAGGAGGAACAACAGTTGGTACTTCAGAGGGAGGTGGCAAAACAAAAATCGGTATTTCAGAGGGAGGTGGCAAAACAAAAATCGGTATTTCAGAGGGAGGTGGAACAACGGTAGTAGTGGTGTAGATTAACAAGTTATCATCCTCCTCAGGAGAAATGTACGAGACAGAAGGAGAGAACAATGTATTTTCCAGAAAAGTAACATCTGAAGAAACCAAATATCTATTAAGAACGGTAGCGATATCCCTTTTGAACCCGAGAATAGCCAAGGAAAATACATTTTAAAGCCTTGGGATCAAGTTTAGAAAGTTG
The DNA here is from genome assembly GCA_028015215.1 of Gynostemma pentaphyllum. Lineage (NCBI taxonomy): Eukaryota > Viridiplantae > Streptophyta > Magnoliopsida > Cucurbitales > Cucurbitaceae > Gynostemma > Gynostemma pentaphyllum. The sequence continues at coordinate 46,469,562 of CM051351.1, read as the reverse complement.
AGGACGAACATCCCGAACAAAACATGTGCAACCAAATATCTTAGGTTCTATAGGAAATAAAGGTTTATTGGGGAGCAAAGAGTGGTAAGGAATTTGACCATTAAGAACCGAGGAAGACATGCGATTAATGAGAAAACAAGCAGTAGAAACAGCATCTGCCCAAAAATGTTTAGGAACCTGCATTCGGAAAAGTAAAGCTCGAGCAGTTTCCAACAAATGTCTATTTACGTTCAGCTACCCCGTTTTGAGATGGAGTATCGACACAAGATGTTTGACGGAGAATGCCATGTGTGATCATAAAATTTTGAAAAGTAGATGACATATATTCTTTTGCGCTATCACTTCGAAGAGTTTTTATTGAGATATTGAACAGGGTTCGAATTTCAGCACAAAACGCAGAAAAATGAGAAAATACCTCGGAACGAGATTTCATGAAATAGAGCCATGTCATTCGAGAGTAATCATCAACAAATGTAACAAAATACCGAAATCCGGTTATAGAAGCAACAGGACAGGGACCCCAAACATCGGAATGAACTAACTCAAAAGGAGCACTTGCACGTTTATTGACTCGTGGACCATGACTCGACACGATGATGTTTAGCAACTCGCACGCTCACAATCTAAAGAGGACAAATGCTGAAACCGAGGGCACAATTTCTTAAAAACAGAGAGAGAAGGATGACCTAATCGACAATGAGTGTCAAAAGCGGGTATGACGATACTCCACAAACATGCAACGAAAAATTGAGGGTCAAGAACGTAGAGGCCGCCAGATTCATGTCCTTTACCAATAATCTGCTTCGTCGTAAGATCCTGAAACAAACAATAAGTGGGATAGAATGAGACACAACAATTTAAAGAGCGAGTAATTTGACTAACAGACATCAAATTAAATGACAAATCAGGGAGGCTAAGAACAAAAGACAAGGGTAATGAAGGAACAGGCTTAGCTTGACCAGATCCAATAACAGTGGAAATGGATCCATTTGCTAAAGTAACATGAGAAGACGAAGTGTGTGGTTCGAATGTGGAAAGTAATTTAGGATTACCTGTCATATGGTCAGTTGCACCAGAATCTATGACCCATTTGGAGGAAGAAGAAACAAGACATCATGTCGATTTACCTGACTGAGCAATAGCAGTACCGGGGGTAAACTGATGATCCATTTTTCCAGCCATCAAATCAGAACAAACTTGTCATTGACCCCGAAAGAAACAAACAATGACCAAGATCAACAAACGGCTAAAGAATTAGCCACAAAAAACGAATGATAGTCGAAACCCAAGTAAAAAACAAAACAGATTTGAAAATTAGCCACAAACAGATCTGACCTAAAAATAGCCAAAAAAAACCAGATCTGGACAGCACACAAAAGGCTCGTTTTCTTCACAAACAGGCATGAGTTGAACCCAAAAACACCACAGAACAACCGGAGATACAATTCCGATCAGACCCAAACAAAAGGCGGCGGAAACGGCCCTCTCAAGCGCCGGCGCGTGAGGAAGGAGGCGGACGGTGTGGCGGCGCGTGGGACTCCACGCGTGGTGGTTTCCGGCGACGGTGACGGCGATTTGACTCTTCAACGGGCGGCAGTTCTTCCTATGAGGGTGGTGTCGACAAATGATCACTTTTGATCGAGACTCGAACTCGAACCATAACCCTCTTGAACAAGAATTCACTCTACCAACTCTCAAACGAAATTAAGGACCTTTTACGCTCTGATACCATGTAAACTAAAGAGTTGAAGAGAATGTACTTCATATATTTACGAACGACATACACACATTAGAGTCTAACCTAATGGGCTTAAAAGTAATGGGCCTAACTATGTAACTATTATAATAAACTCAATAATTATATCTAACAGAGAAGACAATGGTATTTTCCATTTTTTTTTTGCATTGATAGCAAGCAATGGTGTTTTCCATTGAAAGAAAGTGGTTCACCATAGAAATTGAAAACAGCTCAGAGGGTGATCCATTGAAGTTTTTAGAGAAATCAGGTTCAAGGTTGTCTTTTTTTTTAAGCTCCATTTAGTAGCTGCCTACAATTTATGGGAAGCTTTAGAAAATACGCTCTCTTTTCCACCAGTCATCAGAAAGTTACAGGAGAATTGAGTTTTTCTTCTAATAGAATCCTTCTCAAATTCTAATGGGGATTTTGGGGTGATTTGGAAATTTCAGTTTAAAAGTTTAGTGGGAAAAAATTATTACTCGTCAATATCATAAAAAACAAGAATACATGAGTATTTATAAAAGACATAGCTAACTTAATAAGGAAAATAATATGCAAGGAAAGTAAAATAACTATACAATCTTTCCTAGAAATACTGAAAAAATATTCTATTTCAAGAGCTCCCCCTCAAGTTGGATCGAGAATATCAATTAAACCCAACTTGCTTATACAAGATTCAAAGCTTGGTTTGAACAATCCCTTTGTAAAAATATCAACTGAGTATAGATGTTGGCACAAAGGGCATACAGATGAAAAAAGCTTCAAGCTCTCTATGATAAAATGGCGATCAATCTCCACATGGCAATACAAAAGGCTGTGTTATTGTCACAATAAAGTTTTATTGTCTTGAGATATATTATCTATCAAAGCATTAGGTTCCCTAAGGGCTTTTGATTAGCCATTAGGGTTTTTACTTTCACTATACCTAAACAAATCTAGGGTTTGAATTTTAGTTAACCATTTTTTAGGGGTTATTTTTTGTCACTACCTACGTAGTAGCATTACCCATCACCTGGCATTCAAGTTTGTTCAAGTCAGGTCGCAAGATGCCACACGTGAACACCGTCATCTCACGCCCTGTCGCGTGGCCATTTGTTTCAACTCAAGTCAGCTTCATTTGCTTCGCTTCGCCTAACGTTCACCGCCACATCTGCAAGCCTGGTTGGTGAAAGGCTGTTTGGTTTGATGATTTTTAGTCTGTTTTTGGTTATGTTCCTATCAGTTTAGTGCTGTATTTGAATTATTTTACCTCTATTTAGTTCTTATGGTGTGTTTTCTGCATAGCCACCATCTATCTTGGAATCATGACTGGTAACAAACCCATAGTAGTGCTTAGGTTGTTCCGATGACATCAAAAATCACAGAACAAAAGTTAAAGTTAATGGTTGAAATTATTACGATTGGGGTAAAACAATTAAGCTTTATCTCCAAAGCGTTGATATGGATGAGCATACGATTATTGATCCATCTAAAGTTACTACTATGAAGACTTGGTTAGAGATCATGCTCGTCTGTTCTTACAAATCCAGAATCCGTTTGAGATTTGGTGGTGAATTCGGTTAATCATTATGAATCGGTGAAGGAATTACTCGAGTACTTGGAACTTGTGTACTGGCAAAGGACTGGTCAACCACTCTTTTGATGTTTACAAGGCTTTTCAACGTACGAAGAAGGGGAGAGAGGTCTCTTACGAGTTACTCTATGAAATTCAAGAAAACTTAAAATGAACTTAATATATTGTTACCGTTTAGATAGACATCAAAATTCAACAAGCACAACAATAACCAGAATCAAAACTCAGGTTCTTTCTGGTTCTGAGATCACTACCCTTAAGGAGGCCTTTAGTAGAATACTCCACATGGAGATCATCAGTCACAATCGACATCTCCAATGAGCCAACCCTATAGTGCCCTAAAAGCGAGGTAATGATCATAATAATAACAGAGGATTTAAATCAAATCCTTCTGTAAGACATTTTGATACTCAACGAAGAGATCTACTTCCCTGAGCATATTGCGTGTCATTACTACTCAGGTCATCTGAAGCGTGATTGTAAGAATTTCTGGCTACATTGGTTCGGTTCGGTTTGGTTATATAATAATACTACTATTAACAAGAGTTAGGAAACTACTACTAGAGGTTATATCTGTTGACAAATCCTTTCACCCACTGCTCAATTTAAAGCATTTAACAAGCTTATCTTTTAAGTTAATAAAAATAATTATGCAGAATATTAGGCTAATTTGCTAATTGTCATAGCTCTATATTGTAATTGAACTACTATCAAGTGATCTACTAGAAATCAGAATAAGTCAATATTAAAAAAAATGAAAAGAAGAGACGTAAAATTCTCCTACATTTGAAACCTTAATGGAAAGAATATACCTGCCACACCTCCATCAAATGGTAGCAATCCTATAGATCTGGGCAACGCTTCTTGCAATCCTGCTATCATTGGTTCAAGCATAGCAATCTGAAACAGGTGATATGAACCAATACAAAAAAAATATGAAAACGAGACACTTGAAATACAAAACTACCAGTTTTAATAATGCAATTGCTCGATTCTCACTGAAAATTAATAAACAACAAATTTACAAAAAAAAAAAAAGGAAATCTAACCCTAAATGATTGACCTTAAATCAAGAGGCCTAAATATGGGAAATGTATAATTTCCTAACAATATATAGATAAATAGGGTAATAATATAATACATAATAAATATAAAAAAATGTAATTTTTTTCCTTCGCTGGAGATCTTCACGATATCATGACCTTCCTTCTCAAGTTGGTGAATGGATGTTTAGTTTTCCATCCCTAGTTAACTACAAAGTTTGTCTCATTCACTCCCGTAGTTAAGATATCCACAATTTTACTATTAGTAGGAACAAAAGGTGTACAGATAAGTCCTCTGTCCATTTGTGAAATGTCTAGACACTTCGACTATTTGGTTTTGTCATGTTGATCTAGGTTGTGAGCTATGTTAATGGAAGATTTGTTGTCAAATAAATCCCATAGACCATTTCCACTGAAGTTTCAAGACATAGAACAATTTTAACCCAAAAAAGTTCACAACTTAATGCAATTGCCAAAAATTCAGCTACTAAACTTTATCTCACCAGAACATTTTTTTTCCTACTTCTCAAAACAAAAAATATTTTGATAGAAAGATAAACTTTCATTGATAAAGGAAAAAAATAAAAAGAGGAAGGGTAGTCCTCAAGATTAAAAATAATTACAAAATAGAATTCCATTTGAAGTTCATGGAATAAGAGGTAAAAGTAAAATAAAGGGGCTTTATAGATTTAGCCCAAGAGAAACAACGAAAAACAATTTAATCCCAAATATTATCCATAGAAGCAAATTTATCTTAAAAAAACCCAGCATTACGCTCAATCCAAAACGTCCACAAAGAGCCGAAATGGCACAAATCCAAAGAAATTTTTTCCTCTTGGAAGTAAGTACTGACAAAAAATCCCAACGAACTAAATCTGAAGCTTCCTTTGGAGAAACCCAACTCAAATTGAATAACCACAAAAGAAATATGATCAGGGTTGTTTGAAAGACCAGAAGAGGAAATAAACTCGAGGAGATTAGCAAAAATATAAAATTTCACTATCTTTAAGATTTTTGTAAAAAGAAGTGTCCCAAGAATTGTGTAAGGGATTAAAAAGGGTAGACATAAGAGCAAATAACAAGATTTCCTCCCAAAAAGAAGTAGAATATCTTGATGTAGATCATCTATAATCAATTGAGCCTGTATAGTCTGCATCGTTATAATCTTCCAAACTCAGTTTTTCTAAACAATACCCCTCTTCCATCTATTTCTTTGAAATTTTGAAACTTCCGATAAACACAATGAAGATGAACTTCCTTTAGATCATACATGGTTTCATTGGGCTTTTATTTTGGGCATAAAGTGTTAAAGTGGCTGATTGAAAGGTTTCTTTTTCTAAAATTAGAAATTATAATATTTAAGTAGGTTACAATGCTTAATAAATTTGATATAAATTTAAAAAAAAAAATTGAGTTATTGATGTTTATATTTATATTTAGCGATATTTTATATTATTAATTTAAGAGTTAGTTTGTGAATTATATTAAAAAAATAAATTCATCGACACTTCCCAAAAAATCCGTTGACATCGACATTTCCGTAAAATTGACTTGTCAACATCGACATTTTTATCCTTGGTTACTCCAATAATGTTCGTGATTTGCTTCTTTGGGACATATTCAGATCTTTTATGTCACAAAAAAGGAAAATGTTTTGGGTGTGTGCAGACTTTTATCCCTTTTTTGGTCACTTAGGCTTAAGCATGAAACTCAATTATTTGAGGGCAGATCTTCTGATTGGGTTTTTACTTTTTGTTGTGTAACAACCCGGATTTTCACCCAAGGGCATTTTGGTCATTTCACCAAATTTTGATCCAATCAACATTATCTTTAGTTTTCCCGAACCGTCACGTCGATACGAATTCAACGAAATTGACTACGCTCAATTCCGAGTTCCGAGTAAAAAGATATGGCCTAAATACCGGATGTGCCCTTATACCTTATGATTGTTCATAAGGGGATTTTAGTCGTTTTGTAGCCAATCAGTTTCTCTTAAGGACACTGACATCAAGGTCAAATTAATTAATATTTTTCCTCTCAAAATCTCAAGTCAGCGCCGTTCTTAGAGTCAAGCCGTGACCGTCATCATTCTCGTCGAGTTCTCGCAAGGTAGTCGATCCATCCGTTTGATTGAGGGTTTTGGCGTTATTGTTTGAAACAATTTCAATATCTTCGACTGTCTTTGGATCTCAGGAACGAGCCTAACAGGACTCTTTGGGCGTTGCCGGAAAAGAAAAGGAAACATCACCAAATACCTCCGTTCTTTTGGTAATTCTCGGTGAATTGGTTACCCGTAGATCCCTCATTATTTTTAAAGTAATTTCGTACTAAATGTGTATTGTTTTAGTTGGTTTTCGTTCGAATATAGTCTCGCCGGAAACTGGGCATTCTTACCGCCGCCGTTCATCACGTTTTGAGTGGTTTCGAAGTCGTTTAATTCGGGTTCTACATTACAATTGATCCGAGACAAGTTCATCACGTTAGTTGCTACCTTTTGCTTTAGTTTAAAAAAAAAAAAAAAAAAAAAAAGAGAACGCAGCAAGCTGCTGCGTTCTTGGAGGTTGAAGATGACCGGTCCAGTTGGACCGGCTGGGCTGGTTCAACTGAACCGGTTCAGCTGGTCCAACTGGTTCATGGGCTAATTTTGGTCAATTTGAGCCGGTTTTCGTCCCGTTTTTCCGGTTTTCATAAAATTGACCTTACATTAATGTCAATACAGGTTTTGGACACCTCTAGGATTTTATTTGGCATCGTTTGGAGTTCGATTGCTTGCTTGATTTGCTATTAAGGTAGGTTAATTCCTACTTAGAAGTTAAATTAAATTCCATGTGATTGTGTATTTATTGTGTGATTGTTAAGATGGTTATGGGTGACATATTTAATTATTTTGAAAGTATTATATGCCCGTTTGACTCGTGAATTGTGTTTATAATCGAATTATGAAGGTTAATTAGTTTTAATTATAAATAGAGCCTATAAATTATTTTAGTTAAATAAACCCATATTAAATTTAATGTTTTAATTAATTAATATTAATAATTAATAGCCGTATAATAATTAGTTTTAATTGATTTAATAATGCTTAGGATGATTTTAGAGCCGAATATGACATGATAACATTGTTAATTTATAAAATTAAATATTAACTCAATGGTTTCCTTGTTGTGACTTGTTTATGTTGTTTTCTTTTCTTTTAAACATTTGTGATATGAATGTGTGTTGTTCTAAATATTTACTCTTTGTTGTTATTTTGTTATTCAAGAGATATGATTAGGGAGTTATGTTGAGACTGATTGTTGTTTGAAATTTATTTGAATGATTTTACTTAGATATATAATAATCACGTTGGATAGTGTGGCACGTATCATAATGGCCATTATGATACTATTCTATAGAGCTGAACACTGTGATTATGATATATCTAAGTAGTTGAGATGAATTTGATAAGTGATTACCACGATGGATAGTGTGGCACGTATCATAGTGGCCACTATGATACTATTCTATAGAGCTGAACACTGTGGTTATGATCTTTGTAGGCTAAGTACCTACTAGTTGATGAGTGGAGGAAATGGACGAGTATCCATACGTTATTATAAATATGAGATTAAGTTTGGATTTAATCTACTGAGCTAAAAACTCACGGTATTCGAATGCCCTGCAAACTTTTATTTTGCAGGTAATATTGACGTTAATAGGAACCGTGGCGATTGACGAGGATGGCGCTACACTTAAAAGCCCTTAGGATGGTGTCATTTACTCTTTTTTTTTTTTTTTTCAGATATTTCCTTTTTTATTAACTATTTTGTCAGTTATTTATAGATTTTATATTTTCATTTATTTTATTTGATTTTGATTTATTTGTTTGAATGATTTAAAATGGCGCCAAAATTAAAGGTTTTATTATGAATATATATTTTGGTTAATATATAAATGCTTCCGCTAATTATTTGATTTTACTCTGATTTGATTCTTTTATTTCAAACGAGTCTTGCATTTACTTGTTTGTCCGATTACTTTGGGTCGGGTCGTAACATGTTGGGACCAGTGTTTCAAAAATCGTATGAGGCGTACGCCTCGAGGCGCGCCTTGAGGCGAGGCGGAAGTTTTCTGCCTCAAGTCGTATGCCTCTGAGTAATAAAAAGAGGCTTACGCCTCTGACGAGTGAGGCGTACGCTTTTGATGCGAAAGTCCTGAGGCGTAAGGAGGCGTACGCCTTATAAAAACTTGGTGCATTAAGTGTAAATGACTTGAACTTGCGAAATTCCAGAATATTCCTCAATAGAAAAAATTCTTGGTTAAAAAGAAACACCTGGAACCAAGAAGCTGCTGCATCTTCCCTTGCAAGTCCTATCCATCATTTTTCTTCTCCAGAAAGCTTCTTCTTCATATCTTAATTATTCAAAACTTCAATCTTCTAATTATAAAAAAAAGAACTTCAATATTCTTCTTCATTCAATTGCGCTCTCTCCCTCTCTCTGAAATCAGTCAATTTCTCTATTTGTTTTCTGTCAGTCTTGTATTTTATATTGTTTACAGCATTAAGTGCTAATGTCCGAGACTCGAGTGATAGCAGGTTCTAAAATTGTTACGTGGCTGTGTTTGTAACTAGTCAAAGGACAGTGTTCAATCTCTATGAAGTTAAATACTAAAGTCACTTTAAAAAAAAAAAAGTTAAATACTCGATCACTATTTTTTATTATAATAGTTTTTCTATGTTTTTTCTTAATTATTAATATCTGAGTTTAGCTTGTTGATACAAAACTTACTATAAAATTACATGTTCTGTATTTAAAAAATTTTGTTTAATTATTTTGTTTATGGATTGAGATTATCTTTTTGTTTTCAATAGTTTAAACTTAAAACTATATTGGACAGTATTTTATATAAGTATTATGATGTTATTAGGGTAAGCTTTTACATTTTTTTATTTTTATAAATTATTTTTCTATGTAAAATGAGGCTTACGCCTCATACCGCCTTGAGGCTTACGCCTCGCCTCTTCATGAGAAAACGCCTCGAGGCCGCCTTAAGACTTTTAAAACATTGGTTGGGACAAGTTATCTAATTCATTAGACCATTATTTTCATTCATTGAATTTAAAATGGAACTCATTTGTGCAGTTCCTTACTTTTGTTTTTGGTTTAGTGGACTTCCTGTACTTTGCTTGTACTTTGTATCTTTACTTTTATTTTTTTATTAATGAAATATTTATCTTTCCATACAAAAATCATGTTTAGAGGGTAGACTAACTTTAATATTATAAATATGTGTGTGTATGCAGGTGTGTTGCTATGTTGCTATGTTGAGATGTGTATGTGGATGATTTGCTAATGATACTACTTTTGATGTGCTTTTGCGGCTTACTATGTAGCATTTGGATGGAAAGAAATGCTAAATGTTTTTAAGATAAACATACTACTTTTGATGTTTTATGGAATTAATTTGTCTTTAGGACCTTTTGTTGGGCTAAATCTATAAAGCCTTCAATCTAAATTTCCCACCATATTATATACTACAGATGGAATTCTATTCTTTAATATGATTTTTTGCTTTCATTTTTGTTTCTTGAGATTCATCATCCTCTGTATTGTATTACTTTTTTTTAATAATGAAACTTCATCTTTCTATAGGAAAAATATAAATAGTATGACCTTTTTTTTTTCATACAACTAGACGGAAATAGTTTCAAAGCATGTTGTACCTTATTTGATATATGATCCAAAAGTGCTCGAATAAGCCACGGCAAGGATCTAGATCCCAGAAGTCTTGCAATTGAAAACATGTGGGTAATCCCAAAGAATCCACTATGCAAACGTGCAAAACTTTGATGAGCAGAATTCAAGTCCTAACACGGTGGGAACAAAATTTTACGCCAAATATACCATTAGAAATTCTCCTCAGAAATGAAAAGTTATCAAACTAGATCAAAGAGAAAAATCCAGCCAACTGAATTAGATAATGTAGACTCTAGTTTAAATGAAAGACAAAAAATTTCACTTTGAGTGCAAGGCAATATAATGATTAAAGCCACAATTTAACTTACTTGAGAGCCACAATAGAAGTTAGGCTTGGCATGGGGAACTGATGGTTTTTGAACTGGAACTGGAGGAACCTTTGATGATCTTACTAATCGCTGAGTAGTATTGCATAGGATAAAGTTTGGCAAGAAATCACTTTGCATCTCCGACCAAATCTGACATGAAAAATAATATGAAAACTCGAAAAAAAATTAAAAAGACAAGGGAAAAGGAAGAATATTCTTATCTATTTGTTTTTCTCATTATTGGTATATGGATCATTTACAAGATATTCTCCAATCTCCAGATATATAAAGCTTTCACAATCTAGATTCCTTAAGTTGATTATAAATCATATACCTACTTAATGCTAGAGGGCCCCCTCCAAAGACTCTCCTACCACAAAAAGCACGAAAGTTACAGATCCAACCACTAAAAATGAACTTTTATTAATTAAAGAGAATAAATAGAAGAGAACTTCTCCAACCTCGAGAGTATGAAAACTAGCAAAAATAGTTCCCCACAATTATTACTGTAAAGCGGGGGAGGATAAGAATGATTCACCATCCGAATAAGAGACAATGGAAGGGTCCAAGGTTTCTACCTCAATCCCATTGCAACCCAAAACTTCCTTGACATTGAACTATCTTCGTCAACCTATAAGAAAACTCCATCACCTTCTGATAATATTCCGTTTCAAGGAATATGACAAGGACAATGGGCCTTAGACAACGCGAATAAGAGGCAAAAACATTATCGTTAAGATCTTTATTGGCTTAGCGGTTTGGTCGCTAAGTACTATCACCCAGCATAGCTCGCTGTTTCGAATCTTGCAGACACATCTCATATCTTCCTCCCCTATTTGTGCCAAAAAAGTCCACAATTGGGCTTCTGTAATAAGGCCCAATACCAAATCATTACGAATTCCTTCAGCCGGGTTTAAATCCCAACCCGAAGACCCGCAAACCAAGTCTTCCTTCCTCTCAAGTCTCAATAGACATTCCTTCTGCCCTGATCATCTTGACGACACCTTCAACCTAAGACTTTGGTTGATAACTTCTTCATTAACATAGGGGTTTCAACTCTTTCCTAAACCCATCATCCACGAATCTAGTATTGAGGCGAATAAGGAAGAAGAGTTCTGTTTCGACAAAAAGAAACTCTTAGGTATAAAGTCCTCCTTGCAACTCTCAACACAAGCAAGAATCATTTAAGCTCCAAAGACCAATTTCCTCCTCTTAAACTAGACCACCACAGATCCCAACGATTTAACTGAGCTTCTCCTCTCCTCAAGTGGAGAAGCAAATCAAAAATCTCTATCAACACCAGCGAATTTAACTCTCCTATCTTCTGCTGCAAATCTTGTGTCCCAGTATCTTAGTTCAACCTCATAGTTTTTTAGTTTTCGTGCTTTACTTTCAGAAGTTTGGATAGAACATCAAAGAAGGATTTTAAAGGAGAGAAGTCTAGATCAGACTTGGGACGTTATTTTTTTTGTTTCACTCCTCCTTGGTGTCTTGACTCTATCATTTTGGATATCACTTTTTGTATTCTATACTGACAAATTGGAGACCTTTTTGTAAATGTGAAGTTGGAAGGTTGCTTTTTGATGCAAAACATTAGCCTTCATGAAGAAGAAACTAGACGATATTATTCACCATGGGACTATCCAAGTCAAAATATTAAACTTTAACTGCTTGTATACACGTTGGAAATGACTAGCATGTTTAAACTGATTGATTGACTATTTATTTCCATCTTACTGGGATATACATATACTATTGTTGTCTATTTACGTCCTTTATTGAATTTCCTTAATTAGATTCCACATTTACCTGCTAAATGAAGACACAGTAAGTTCTCTAACAAGGAATATCTTAAAATAAGAGTGTAAACATCTTTCTGAAAATTCATGAAGGAAAATAATTTTTCCTGTACTCTAAGGAAAGAAAATTTTTTAAACCTGTGAAGCCAATCGGCTAGAAAATGACACAAGCGATAGGTTTTCTTGCATCTCATTCAACATGAGACAATATGAGTCTATTGAAAGATCTTTGGATATCAATTCATGGGCCAATTTCAAGACGTTCATCAGCTGTTCCAATTCCTGAAACACATCACTTTAATTTGTAAACAATTGAAAATGAAAAAAAAAATTGTGAATAACTATAATAATCATGATCAAGTAAGGAAAAAACTAACCACTATGGCACAAAGATCTTGAGACTCGAACCGATCAAATAAAAACTCAAGGTTCTCTCGAAAGATTTTGTTCATTCGTTGAGCAATCAGGCTTCTGAAATCAATAGTTCTCCCAAGTAACTGTTTAACAATACAAATTCATGTTTATATTACTAACCATAACGATTAGTGTGTACTTTCTCTATGTATGCATTAAAAAGGAAAACACTATTAATCTTTGATGAAACAAATGCGCAGGTACTTTTACGTTGTATGTATCTAAAGAAAACACATATAATTTCCCCCCATGAAAGTATTAATCGAACGCCACTAAATAGTAAGGGATCAAAGGCATTCCGAATGCAAGTAGATAAGTGAGCCAATTACAGAAAATATAATTTACCTTCACTCTTGTGATCTTTAGAAGGGCATTGAACCTCATAGGTTGGACGGAATATTTTTCCCCATTGTCAATGGCAAATAGGAAAGAAGAATCAAGTATCTCACTGCAGAATTTGGGAACAGCATTATGTTACTATTCATTCACAGTGCAGTGTATAATCCAGATAGTAAGGAACATACCTCGCTGCCCAACTTTTGTAATGTGAAAAAATTGAATCACACAATTTTGAGACAAATATATCAAAACAATGGTCAACCTGTAATCAATAAAATATTGTAAAAAGTAATGACATAATGAAGAGATTGAAAGCAAAGAGAATAAACAAGAAGAGGCAGAGGCACAGAATACTATGAAAATAATGGTGAATCCGCAGCTTTACTTAATTGGACTTAATTACAAATTCCAACTATGACCATCGTATAATCACCATGCAAGAATAATTATAAATGGGTTCTACATTTTGCTTACACAATGCGGAAGATGGCGTGTTTGAAGGTTCCCAATGAATATTGTCTCTTGGAATGTTAGAGGCAGTGTGTTAAATATCGATGTCAACGGTGATTCCCGTAACAATAACAGAAATGATAGAAACTTAAGTGAAATCTTATAATTAATCAATGAAATTTAAATAGTTGTTTAAAACAAGCTATTATTCATCATTTAAATTTTAATATCCCAAAATATAGATAATTTATATAATTAAAAGTAATAATAAATAACGAAAGATGAATAATAAATTGACATAACACTTAAATAGTTTTATTTATTAATAATATAAATAGAGAGGTAACAACCAAATATAATGAATATTATATTTTAGAATATAAAAACTACAAAGAAATAAAATTATGTATTTAAAGATTTTTTTTTGGATAAGAGATGTTTCATTGATAAATGAAAAAAGAAAAGTACAAAAGGAAAGCCCCAAGGATTACAAAAAACTCATCCAATTGGGGACAATAAGAGAGGGGGAGTAATTACAAAAGGCTTTAGAATTAGCCGACCACAAAGAGCTAAATCTAATGACTAACTCCCAAATGTGCTCTTGCTCCAACATCATCATTGAAAACCCGTTTGTTCCTCTCCCACCAAATAAGCCAAACGAGGGCCCGAATCGAATTACACCAGAGGACAAGGGCTTTCTCCTTAAAATTAATACCACAAAGTAAACTGTGCAACATGGGCTGGATCTGCGAATGACAGGGGCCTTGAAAGTTGAAAACACTGAACAGATTAACCCAAAGCTTAGACGTGAAAGGGCAACTCCAAAACAGATGATTCGGGTCTTCGGCATTAGAGCACCATAAGGCACAGCGACTGGGGCACAAAGCCATGAGGGGAAACCTTATCTGAAGCTTATCAAAAGTGTTGAGCCCCCCGTGGAAGACCGTCCAAAGGAGAACTTTAACTTTCTTCGGATAGCAGTCTTTCCGAATAACATTAACTATATCAGTGGATAAAAGGGGGGCATCCACAAAAAGAGAATGAAAAACATTTTTGCACGAGTAAATATTACCACCACCACCATTCCACACCCTCGTATCCTGTGTGATCCCCGATTTAATGCCGTTAACAGAACTTAAAAGAGTAATAAACTCCTTGATTTCCTCGTCTTTGAGGTTCCTTCTAAGATTGACATTCCAAGAGGAAGCAATGTCATCCCAACAGTCTGAAACAGCAGCCTTGGGAGAGGTAGAAAGTCTGAAAATGGCAGGGAAAGCCTCAGTGAGGGGTCTGTCCAGATAAGTCCAAACATTAAACCAAAAACTGATTTTTAAGCCATTGCCAAGCTTAAATTTAGAACTAGAAGCCATGAAATTGTCAAGCTTAGCAATTGCCTAACAAGGACTGTGATAAGTGAAAGAAGGATTAGCCGTAGAACTCCATCCCGAGTCACAGACCTTATGGAGAGCTTTAATAGTGACAGCCCACAAAGACTCCCCTTCATCAGGAAGCCGCCACAGCCACTTAGCAAGGAGGGATTTATTCTTTTTGACGATATTACCAAAAGCCAAACCTCCTAACTTCAAAGGATTGAAAGCAGCCTCCCACTTAACCAGGTTACTGCCCTTGTTATTGTTAGCCCCTTTCCAGAAGAAATCTCTAATCATCCTCTCGAGAGTGTTGGCAACTGACGTAGGGATAGCGAACACGGAAAGGTAGTAGATAGGAAGGTTGTTGAGAACAGACTGAGCTAGGGTAAGTTTGCCCCCTTTGGAGAGCATCACATTCTTCCACCTATCAATTCTCCTTTGAACTCTTTCCACAACCGGATCCCACAAAGATTTAGTCCGGGGGTTACCTCCAAGAGGAAGGCCAAGGTAGACAAGGGGCAAGGTGGCAACCTTGCATCTAAACGAATTAGCCACTTCTTTGACTATAGCATCCTCCACATTAATACCAACCACCACAGTTTTCTCAAGGTTAAATTTGAGACCCGACATGTGCTCAAAAACCCGCAAGATTGACAGCATGTTGGCAATGTTGACCCTATTGAACATGGAGAAGACACGAGTATCGTAAGCAAATTGGAGGTGAGAGAGTGCCCCCACTTCTGCCAATCGGGACACCACAGAACAGCCCGAAAGATTCAGCATTACTGAGAAGTCTACTAAGGCAATCAACAACCACCGTGAAGAGAAAGGGGGATAAGGGATCCCGTTGCCTCGACCCCCTAGTAGCTTTGAACTTCCCTCTAGGCTTCCCATTAATAATAATCGAGTAGTTGACTGATGAGAGGCAGCCCCTAATCCACATTCTCCATCTTTCCCCAAATCTTTTGGCTTTTAACACCGCATCTAGAAAGTCCCAGTCCACTCGGTCATAGGCCTTCTCCAAATCCAACTTGAACAAAAGACCCTTCTTGTTGGATCTTCTACAATTCTCCACTATTTCATTAGCAATCAAAATGGAGTCTACAATCTGTCTCTTACCAATGAAGGCATTCTGAAAATTGGAGATAGTTTTAGGGAGAACCACCTTGATTCTATCAGCAAGAACCTTAGCCAGAACTTTGTACGGGCCCGTAGTGAGACTGATGTATTTAAAGATAATTAAAGAGAAATGGAATTCTTTCCTTTAATTAGTTTTTTTCTTTCAACTTTTATTTTTTGTTTTGAGGATTTTTCATCCTTTACATTGTATTTTATTCCTTGATCAATGAAAGTTTATCTTTCTATCTATAAAAAAAAAATTATAATTAAAGAAATAAAACGAAATAGGTTTTCTAAGGGGCAAAAGAATATAGAAATAGGATGTGAGAGAGGAAGACATAAGAGAGGATGAAAATTTTGAATACGTCGAATTCCCACAAGAAAAGAGATGCAAGGTGAAAGTCTGCATCCCTCTACTAGTACCTCAATCCTCCCCATCCTATCTACTCAATAATCAAAGTCTGACTTCTTGGGCATTCTTTGGCCTCTTTCACGGCAGGCATGCAAATTAAAAATTAAAAAAAAAGGAAAAAAGTTCAAAATATTTAATGCGGGATGTCGAGATATTTTTTCGATATTAGGAAAGAAACTTCTTTTTTTACTTCATGTCGGTCTAGTTGTCGACAATGTCGTCAACATTAAACTCCTTGGTCAAAAGCGTGGGGAGAGGGATAAAAGGAAATAATAATAATAATTATTATTATTAGAAAGATAAACTTTCATTAATTAAAAGAATAAAAAGAGCATAAAGAATGATGAGAAATCATCAAGAAAATCTAACTGCTAAAAGAAAACTAAAAGAAGCTCTTAGTCAAGGAAGACCCTCGATTTTTATTCTCAAGGAAACTAAACAAACCATATTCCCTAAGAACTTTATTGCAAGTTTGTGGAGGGGAAGATTTTTAGATTGGTAGATCCTTAAATTCGATGGTTCAACTGGAATTATTTTGATAAGAGAAATTATCCAATAGCATTTTTTTAACCATAATTTCAAATATATCAAAAGTTTCATTTATTTTAAAAAATAGCACTTTTGCGTCCATTAAATTAAAGAATTTTTTTTAACTAACTTTTTTTTCCTCTTGTAAGTTGTAACGTAGAATGATGAATCTCATTGTTGTTTTTTATGATGGTTAAAAAAGTGCCTTTTTTTAAAACCCCTCTTTTAGTTATGTATGAACCTAAACAACACATTAAGAAGGAGGTCATTAAAAGCGTGTCTTCAATCTCTATAAATTAAGGGAGTGCCAGGGGGGCTCTCTGGGGTGTGGGCATTCCTCCTAGAGAGGACGAGATGGCTAATGGGAGAAGGTAAGCGATCTTTTTGGGATTTGCAGAGAAAGATGGTGTCTGATTCACGATTTCAACGTCACGAGATATCATTCAAAGAAGTCAAATGGGGATATCAACTACATCCATGAGGTATTTAAATAAATAATAGATGACTGTAACTTGATTGACCCTTTCTCTCCAATGCTAAGTTCACTTGGTTCAATAAGAGGGAGAATATGATTCTTTGACGGCTTTATAAATTTCGCATTGTTTGCAACACTCAAATTTCAAGGACTCAATCTCCAGTTGGTGGAATTGTGAGGTGAGAGGAAAGTGGGCGGGGCTTAAACTCATGAGGAAACGGGGAGATATGAAAGTGACACTAAGAGATTGGAATTTAAGAACCAATCAAGATGTAAAGATGGAGAAACAAGAAATTATGAATAAATTACACTTTTGGACTCTTTTGAAGAGAGAAATCAGCTTAATGGAGAAATAAAGGTGCAAAGAACTCTGTTGAGGAGTATATTGGAGGAAGTAAATAGAAAAGAAGACACGAGATGGAGACAGAAAGCGAAAGTGAAGTGGATTAAAAGAGGCTTCTATTCCGCTTTTTTCCATGGAATGGCCAGCTTTCGAAGAGGATTGAATCGCGTCTCATTGTTATTAAAGGATGATGACATTGTGATTACAAAGGAGGAAGACATTGAGAGGGAGATTCTGAATTTCTACTCAGACCTGTATGCCCCCATAAGAAGCCTCTAATTGCAACCGAGGGTCTTGATTGGAGTCCCCTTGACACAAGCAAAAGATAGGACCTTGAGAAACAATTCCAGATTGAGGAAATCAAATGTTTTGACAGAAAAACTTAAGAGAGTTCTTTTGAAATTAATCTCGTCAAATCAAGGACTTTTTGTGGAAGGGAGGCAAATTTAGACGAGGTATTGATTGCAAATGAATCCATTGAAGACTATAGACTTCGAAAGAGAGAAGGCTTCCTTTTCAAAATTGATTTCAAGAAGGCTTGTGTCATGTTAACTGGGAATTCCTTGACAAAGTTTTCCGAAATAAAGTTTTTGGATAGAAACAGAGAAATTGGATGGGAAACTGTTTACGCTCTATGAACATCTCCTTCCTAATTAATGGGTGACCAAAAGGAAAGGTGAGAATGACAAGAGGACTAAGACAAGGAGCCTTTAGGCTCTATCTCGCTTCCGCTTCACCTTGGTTGTTGATGTTTTGAGCATAATGATATCTAGAGGTGAGAAGCGGGGGCTAATTAAGAGATTAAGCTTGGCTCCTTGTGAACAATGGCCTTAATTCAAACAAAAAATTACAAGCTAGAAAACCATGGATAGCCTTGCAACCCAATAGATGTAATCATTGTATGAAGGAGTCAGAAACCACCAACCATCTCTTCTTTCATTGTGACTACTCTTTCTACCTCTGGCGATCCCTTATGAAGATGTTTAACTTGAGTTGGGTGTTTCACAAAGACCCTAGAAGCAATTTCCCATCTCTTCTTACCCTGTTCAGTCAGAGGCAAAGGGAAGACTTTATGGGAAAATGCTGTTAGATCTTGTTGCTGGGATCTCTGGCTTGAAAGAAATAGGAGGATTTTTGTTGACAAGCACAAGGATAGTCTTCATATTTTAGATACTTGTGTGCTTAATGCCTCCATTTGGAGTGCAAATTGTAAATAGATACTTGTGTGCTTAATAGCTAGCCCTTCTATTATTGCCACTAACTGGCAGGCTTTGTTGTAATGCTTGTTCTTGGCATTTTTGGGCAATTCAATTATCAATAAAATGCCTTGTTTACTACCCAAAAAAAAAAAAAGATTCAGGGTAGGAAGAGATTTTTTTTTAAATAGAAATATGAACTTGTTGATCTTTTTTTTTTAAGAATATTTTCATTCGTTACTTGTCCTATTAGTAGCTTCACAATTTTTCTCAGGTTCGGTCATGGTTATATTCATACTAAAAAAAAACATGGCCATATAATCAAAGTTTAGTCTACAAGTTAGTCCCACATCATTATGTCTAAGTAAAATATAAAATGACTACAACGAATTTATTTAGTCATTATAACATTTAAATATAAATTTTTTGTTATAAACTTAAAATAGTTAAAAATGTTCAGTTATTTGCACTTAAATAATTCATATAAAACTCATTTTGAAAAACAATAGATTTAAAATAAAAATATAACATGTATGTAATCAGTAATATTGCCTATCGTAACACAAACATATACAAGCTGATTGAAACACAGATACTAGATTTTGAGAGTAGAAAAACCTCTGCTTCAATTTCATCATAGAGAAAACGTTGTTTAAGTGTAACCAATGCATATTGAGCTGAATCATTGTAAATGTCAAATGGAAATAGAACACTCTCAAGAAGACCCGCATTATGAGATTCAAGAACATAATCCACCAGCATCCAGGGAAGGGAACATTCGATAGGGAACTGCAATCAGAGAAGAAAAGAAAAGATCTCCAAAATTATGAATATAGCTTGCTTCTAAAAACATTTTAAGAAGTAAACTGTGCATAAAAATGGATTTAGTACATGAAATTATTACAAAAAATACAGTAAAAGAGAAAAGAGAAGGAAAAAATATCCAAATATTGTACCCTTCAGCGAATGAAATGAAAATTTCAAAAGGCCTATAAAAGATAAAGGACTTAGAAAAATGAACAAGAAACATGTGTGTAAGCAGAGTTCAGTTCTTCCATTTAACGACTTAAATACGCAAGAATGCCATGTGAGTTACATTTAATGTAATCAACCATTGACCTTTTCTCGAATATATTATGCAATTTCCTTAGTTCCTCATGTAATGTAATCCACCATTGCTCAAAGTCAATCAACTTTTGAAAAAGGTGACAAATTATTATCCAAATCTTGATTGGTAATGAGGCCATTGATGAGTATAATCAAAGAAAAGGGAGGGTCTTATTTTTATAATTGATTTCGAGAAGGCTTTTGATCAAGTTGAGTGGGGCTTCTTAGACTCAGCTTTCACAATAAAGGCTTCGGGATAAATTGGTGAAGTTGGATTTCTAGTTGTTTAAAAACGGCCAATATCTCAATTTTTATGAATGGAAATCCAAAGGACTCTGTTAAAGCTTCGCGTGATATTAGACAATGAGATCCCCTCTCACCTTTCCTTTATAATCTTGGGAGCAATGTTTTGTCTTGTTAGGTGGAAAAAGTTGTTTCGACTCAAAACATTTAGTGTTATCTGTATTGATCATAATAACATGAATGTGATGAAACCATTTTCTTTGTAGCAAATAAGGATTCTTCTCTATTCAATCTTTTGGAAGTGGTTAAGCTCTTTGGAATTATGTCAGGGTAGAAAATTCATCTAGCCAAAAGTTCTTTACTTGGTTTAAATGTTGATGATCCTAGAATTTTGCATTTTACCAATATCATTGGTTGTGTTCATGGAAGTGGCCTATTAGATATTTAGGGCTTTCTATAGATGGAAACCTCTAGACTTGATGATGGAAGAAAAGGTTATATTTCTAGGGAGTAGGCTAACACTAATATCATCGGTGCTCCAAAAATTTTCTATCTATTATTTATCTCTTTAAAATGCCTTAAAAAATTGTTTTGATCTTAGATAGAATTTTCAGGAATTTTCTTTGGGATGATATTGGGGAAGGTAAAAGAATTCATCTTCTTAATTGGAAAACAGATTGCAAACCAAAAGTTTTGGGTGGGTTGGGTATTGGATATTTTGAATTAAAAAACTTGGCTTTGCTTGGAAAATGAATTTGGAGTTTTTATTCTCAATTAAATTCTTTTTGGGCTTCTTTCATTCAAAGTAAGAATGGGCCTTTTATTTTTTATTGGAATTCCTTGATTGTCAACTTTAGGTCTCTTCGTACCTCTTGGAAATCTATCTCAAGATGTGCTCCTTCCTTTTCAAATAGTCTAAAGATCATTCTTGGTGACAGACGGCGGTCTTCACATCCATTTATGGGAAAATTAGTGGATTTCTGATGCTCCACATTCTGTCTCTTTTCCCCTTCTTTATCGCATCATCAAAAAGTCTTGGGAAAATTTGCTTCCATTTCCTCTCTTTTTGTAAACGTAAAGACTAATGATATATTGAATTAGGTTAAATTGTATGGAGGCTACATCAACTTATATAGAAAAGTAAACCTAGCTAGAGTAGGAAACTAACTTGAACAAGTAAACTAAAAGATAAGGAAAATATCCCTAATCTAAATAAGGAATAACATAAATATATATTCTAACATACCCCCTCAAACTCAAGATGGTATAACATAGACCAACTTGAGTTTGCTAAACACTTGACCCAAATATGACTTTGTGAATCAATGTCTTCGTTGAGCGAAAGCTATGAGTGATGCCCGGAGAAAGCGTCATCGAATACAGAGTGGAAGCAAACAAAATTGATGTCGAACAGATGTCCGGCAGAACCGACATCGAAAGCAGAACGAACCATCAGACAAAACTGACATAGAACAAAGATGTCCGCCAGAACCGACATCGAAAGCAGAGCAAAACCAACTTCTGTTGATCGGCTTTTGGACAAAAGATATCATCGGCGGTTTCTCTTCCCTCCGATGTGGAAAGGTATCAACAAATAACCACAACATAATGTTAACCCAAATTCCAAACCCTAGATTTATCTAGGTATAATGGAGGAAGAAACCCTAACGGCACACCAAGGTCCACAAAACCCAAACGCTCTTAAAAATCCTAAGCTCGTATGTCATACGTATGTTCCACACCCAAAGACGATATCCAACTGGAGCTATCAAAACCCAACAAACAGCTAAGGATGTAGCCTCATAGATGTAGTCAACGAATGAAAAAATAAAATAGCAAAAAATCTGGACAGCAAGGCAGAAGCAGCAAACAGAAGCCAAATCTGGACAGCAAGCACAAATCCTCGTTTTCTTCACAATCACGCACGGTTTGCTCCCAAAACCACCACAAATCAACTGGAAATATGTTTCCAATCAAAACCAAACAAACCACGACGGCAAGGAGTGGCTCACGCGCCTTCACGCGCCGGCGCGTGAAGGACAGGGCGGACAGAACGGCGGCGCGTGGGCTTCACGCGCGGTTGTTTTCGGCGAACGGTGGTTGCGAGTTGAATCTCCGGCATACGGTGGCTCTTCCTACAGGGATGGTGACAACAAACAACCACTGAAAGATTGTATTCTAAGATCCAAACCCTAATTTTACCTTAGGTAGGATGAACAAAACAAACCCTAAATCGAGGGGTTTGAACGAAAATTCAGAAGATCAAATGAAGGTGCTCCCTCGCCAGAAAAGCTTACCCCGGCGAGGGAACAAAACGGGATCGAAATAGAGACGGCAAGAAAATTTAAAACCGAGGCTCTGATACCATGTAAACGTAAAGACTAATGATATATTGAATTAGGTTAAATTGTATGGAGGCTACATCAACTTATATAGAAAAGTAAACCTAGCTAGAGTAGGAAACTAACTTGAACAAGTAAACTAAAAGATAAGGAAAATATCCCTAATCTAAATAAGGAATAACATAAATATATATTCTAACACTTTTTAACCTCCAAACAAAGTCTTGGGATCTTTTTATTTAAAAAAAAATGTCAAAGACTAGGAATTTTTGGAGTTCACCTCCTTTTGTATTTAATCTTTTTCTTTGATTAATGAAAGTTCACCTAATAAAAAAATATATATAAGTGAACAATCTGAGTGTGTTAATTTACATCAAGAAAATAACCAATTGTGCAAGCACGAAATTCATACCTGAATAACACGAGAAGTTTCTAAATAAAACTCTCTAAACCATAAGAATCCAAGATCCGTTAAAGTTGCAACAGTCACTGCATATAGCATTAAACATTGTCAATGTCAATAAGAAGAAATAGCTGATCAACATTTTGTTCCAAGAATCAAGAAATTAGATTATCCTACTCAGTCCAAACATGCTAAGAGAAAAATAGCCATTTAAAACTAAATAAAAGAACTACGGCCATCATAACACCAACCACCATGGCTTTTCATATGCAAAGATTCGTAACATGATGTGTGATCTATATGCTTATGCTTACCAAGCATCACACTAACATGGAATAAAAATAAATAAAGGCCTATTTGGTCACAACTTTTGAAATTTGTTTTTTATTTTTCATTTTCTTTTTATCAGAAACAATCACATTGATCAAATGAAATAAAAAAAAAAAAAGTTGCCCCAAGGGTTACAAAAAAAACTTCTCCAATTGTGGGCAATCATAAAAGGAGAATGATTTTTTTTATTTATAAAAAAAAAACTTTATCGGTAGAGCTCCACAGGGAAGCATGCCACACCATAGAATCCACAATCTGCCCCAATTTTTGTAAACAAATTTTTTTGTCCAAAAATGAGAGACGCATTATGATAATCCAAGTATTTTGGCAAAACACAAGGGCGCCCAGAGCATTACAAATCTCTTTCCATGGAGAGATAGGATTTTTTATATTTTTAATGAGTAAATTTTCTTCACTCACGAGATAAGCAACAATAATAGGGTTCTCACAGAAGAACAAGATTGCGTTAGTCCTTTGAAAAGGTTGAAGACCAACTTTTAACTTCAAAAGATCAAAAAGAAAATCATCCATCAGAAACCAATCTAAATTTGCAATTCCACTAGAAACCATGAGGGTGATCTTCCATTTGCTCGATGAAGGGATCATAGTAGGGGAGTTCTTAGAGTTAGGATGCTTCTTTTCGCATAAGGTAGAGCAGAAGATGTCACATGTTCTTGTTCTGAGGAGTGAAACGGGGGATAATATGGGCGCGTGAAACTTTTTTTTTTCTTTCATGCAAAGATAGCTCAAAAGCCCTTTTTTTTTTATACCGTCAATGTCCGAGCCAGCTTACGCACACCTCGACTAATCTCACGGGACAACCACACGACCCTACAACACTTGGCGTCAACATGGTTTGAACCCATGATCAGGGGTGCTTGTTAACAAGTCCAAGTCTTCGATGGTGGGTATTAATTTGGAGGAAGAAGATCAAGTTTAGCTAGCGGAGAACCTCACCTTTCTGACAGATTTTCCTATGAACTAAACTATCCTAGTTTACCCCTAGAGGGAAACCCTTTCTCTAAGCTTTTTTGGGATCCAATTCTTGACAAAATCCAAAAAAGAATAGCCAAATGGAAGAAATTTCTTTTATCTAGAGGTGGAAAGTTAACCCTATCTCATTCCATTTTAAATAGCCTTCCTACTTACTTCTTCTCTACCTTTAAGGATCCTTTGCATATCACCAAAGCCATGGACAAGATGCTGAGAGTGTTCTTTCGGAAAGGGGCTGAGGGAGAAGTTGGCAACAGCCTTGATATATTGGCTAAAATCTCTCCTCCCCCAAGTTTAAAAATGTCGATGTCGACATCTCAATTTTACGGAGATGTCGAATGTCGATGGAGATGTCAACGGATATTCCGGAAAAATCACGGATATCACGGATAACTATAGAAATAGTTTGAATTTGTGGATAAAACTTTTATTAGAGCTTTAATTAAACATTAAACCATCATTCTAAGTAGTTATATAAATAAAATACACATATATGTGGACATTAGTGTACAAAATATCTAAATTTAGGTGCAAAATAACATTTTTATAAAGGATAGAATCATTAATATGGTTTACAAAGAAGAGGAACCAAGAGGAACCAACAATTACATCACATGAACGTCTAATAATGGCAAGATGCTCTCGGTGGTTGTTGATTGGCATGAATAAAAATAGTGTATCGTAATGTGTCGATTTTGATGTCGATAAAGATTTTTTTTTATTTAATATAATTTAAAAACAACTATATCATAAAAATTAAATATAGCATTTAATATAAATAAAAACATCAATAACTCAATATTTATGTATAATTATTGAAATTTATGTAAATTTTTTTAAGGATAAAATAGGAAACTCATTTTATCTTTAAATATTATAGTTTTGTATTTTCCTTTTAAAAAAATTTATCAAATTTAGAAGTTTAAAACTTAAATACTTATAACTTAATATAACAAAAAATAGACACAACCACTTCATTAAGGCCCAAATTTTCCAGTCAAAGCCCAACCCACCTCTCCCTTTTGAAAACCCTAATTCTAATCATCAACTTCCTCCTTTCTCCATATTTTCTTCTCTTTCATTGGTGCCCTAGCCGCCACTCAACATCAAACATCCGATGAAGGTCAGTTTTTTTTTTTGGAACCAACTCTCGTCTCAACCTCTCTTCAATCAACATCAAGTCAAGAATTCTAGTTTTTCCAGAAAGAGACTCCAACCAACGATTTCTTTCATCTAGTACAAGATTTTAATAACATTTGGGTCTAAAATCACCCTAAAAATCGTCGACATCACCGATACTTCGCCGATTTCGTCGACAAGTTCGTGTTTTCGCTGATTTCTGGGAAGAACGACTCTTCCCCCCAGTTTCGGTGTCGGTACCCTTGTTTTTCCGACATTTCGACGACATCACCGATTTTTTAATCCTTGTCCTCCCCTCACTAATGGTGGTTTGGCTTTTGAAGGACAAAAGGAATAACGCCCTTCTCCTCAAATGGCTGTGGAGGTTTTCGCTTGAAGCACATCATCTTGGGCACAAGGTAATTGTGCAAATTCATGGTGTTGAAGACTTGAGTTTGTGCTCAACCTTGAAGAACAATAGTATTAATATAAGTCCTTCGAAGAGTATTTACAAATTCAAGAATTTGAAGGATGTCAACACCACCATTTTGGTTGGTAAAGGAGGTTCTATTCTCTTTTGGAATCATATTTGGGTAGGGAGGAAGCTTTTGCCTTTAAATTCCCTTCTTTGTTTCACATAGTTAAGCTTAAGCAAGGCTTCAGCAATAATTTCTGGAAGGAGGAACTTAATTCCAGGGTGATTGATTTCAGAAGAAATCTGACGGAAATGGAAGTGGAGGAGTGGATTGGTTTGATGGCTATTTTGGAGCCTATTCTCTTAAATGACAGGATGTATAATCAGGGAATGGTTACCTGATAAAACGCATGGTTTCTCTTGCAATACAGCCCTCAAGTTGCTGTGAAAAGAAAGTGGGGGTAGAGTTGATATTCCAATTTGCTTGTTTGGAATGAGAATTACCCTAAAAAGATTAAAAAAAATTTCTCGTTGGTTTTAAATGATGGAATCAACTCTAATTACAAAATCCAAAAGAGAAAGCCTTGGATAGCTCTCCAACCTAATTGGTGTTGTCTTTGTAAAAGACAAAATGAAACTACCGAGCATATTATCTTTGAGTGTAGTTTCTCCAAAAATATTTGGCATAAGCTGCTGAAAACTTTTCAAATGAATTGGGTTTTTCATTCAAATCCCAAGGAGAATATTTTGATAGAAAGATAAACTTTCATTGATTAAGGAAAAATAAAAAGAGGATCAGGAGTCCTCAAAGTTATAAATGATCACAAAATAGAGTTCCATTTGAAGTTCATGGAATAAGAAGGAAAAGTAAAATCAAGGGGCTTTATAGATTTAGCCCAAGAGAAACAACGAAAAACAATTAAATCCCAAAAATTATCCATAGAAGCAAATTTATCTTCAAAAAAACCTAGCATTACGCTCAATCCAAACTGTCCACAAGATAGCCGAAATGGCACAAATCCAAAGAATCTTTTTCCTCTTGGAAGCAAGTACTGACGAAAAATCCCAACAAAGCATCCCAACAAAGCAAATCTGAAGCCTCCTTTGGAGGAAGTCCAACTCAAATGAAATTGCCACAAAAGCTTAAACTAAAGTTTAGATGTACACTCATAGTGAAGGAAAATATGGGAGGTAGATTCACAATTCCGGAAACAAAATAAGCAAATATGAGGATAGACAAAGCACAAAAAGGCATGTGAGCTTGTAAAACATCTCCTATTTAATAGCTTTCTCCAAGAAAATGCCCAAAAAAAACTGAATTTTAGCTTGAAGTCCATTACTCCAAATGAGTTTATATTTATAATGGAAAAAAGAATCAGAAAAAGTTAGCTTTGAAAGACAAGAGAAGAAAGATTTGCAAGTAAAAGAGCCAGAAGTATACAAGATATACGATCAGGGTTGACTAAAAGAGGAAATAGACCCGAGGAGATTAGTAAAATCTAAAATCTCACTATCTTTAAGATTTTTATAGAAAGAAAGGTCCCAAGAATTGTGAAAAGGATTAAAAAGAGTAGAAATAAGAGCAATTTATTAGAAGTGATATGATACAAGTGTGGAAAAGAGAACAAAGAGGAGGAGAATTTAGTGTCTAAGGATCTTCCCAAAACAAATTTTTTGTCCATTGCCCACGATTAAATTTACACAGGATGAGAAAGGAGGACACCTCTAAATAGATTTCTAAGGACTAGAAAGAGAACCATACTTTACATCCAGAGAAAGCCAATCAAAAGAGGGAGGGCCATACTTACTTTCAATAAAACTAGCCTAAAAAGAGTTTGAATCATTGAAAATTCTCCAAATCCATTTGCTTGAGGTTACCAATTCCAAGACCCCCAAAAGATTTAGGTACACGAACTTTTTCCCCATTAACAAGATGAATTTTTTTCCTTTCCTCAAAACCATTCCATAAGAAATTTCTAAGAAGTTTTTCCAAAATAACCACCACTTTCTTAGGTAGTTTTAAAAGATATAAGAAATAGGTAGGAAAATTTTGTAAAACTGAAGAAATCAAAATTAATCTTCCACCTTTTGAAAAACAACCTTTCTTCCAACCATTAAGCTTCATACTAACCTTATCTACGACTGGCTCATAGAAGGAGAGATAAGAGGGGTTTCCCCTAAGAGGAAGACCAAGGTATTTGATTGACCAAGAATCATGAATGCAACCAATAAAACTAGCTAAAGAAGCTAACTTAGAATCTTCGACATTAATGCCCAAAAGAAAACTTTTTGAAAGATTGATCTTTAATCCAGACATGAGCACAAAAAGTTTTACTAGAACCAAATGAGAAGGCAGAGAAACATCATCATAGACACTCCTTTTACAGCCAACTAAAAAAAAAAGCAACTACAAATTAGAAACGGGTAAATTGTTGACTACACAAGTAATCTTATTAAAAATTAAAAAGAGATGTGTGGTTTGTTAGTACTACTGGATAAACTGTGCTAAAAAACACCATAGACACATTATTCCAGCACGAATAAGGATTTCTTCTAAATGTCATGATAAGTGGATAATGATCTTAGATTAACTTTAACAAGGGATTCATTCTTCACTAGGTAGAATTTCTTTCAATAAACTGCTTCCCTTGGTGAAAATAATTGTGATAAGAAAAATCAAAACTATAGTCAAGAAATAAATAACGATTTAGAGGCAAGACCCAAAAATAATCTAATAACATCAGAATGCAAATATCAAATGGATAAATGCCGATGTAGACATGACTAGGTACCTGTGTAATCGAATATATGTAGAAAAAAACTGAGCTTGTAAAAAAAGGTCTCCAACTGCTTTAAGTCTGTAACTGGAATATCAGATGCACTATTCCCAAAAAGCCCCCCAGGCTTCCTAAGGTTACCACCAGACACCACCTCATAAATCAGAAATTGCAAGCAATGAACCTGAAATAAAATTACTAAGTAATTCATATTTTATTAAGATGTTTCATATGAATGTTATACAATTGAAATTCATTTGACATTTCAAATGGAATGATACAAGATATGCTACAATGTTTTTTTTAAGATGGAAAGATAAACTTTCATTAAACAAAAAAGGTAAAAACAAATACAAGAGGATGAGAAATTCTCCAAGAAAAACAAGAAAAAATGAAGTAAAAACTAAATAAAAGAATTCCATTTATACAACATGGAATGTGAAGGAAAATCGAAATCTACACTATGCTACAATGTAGAAAGTGAGTGTAAGATTTTACCTATTAGAACCCAGCATCCAATTTTGAAAAAAATAAAATTGATGTTATTTAGAGAAATTCTTGTCTCGATATACATAAAAGAAATAAAAATAGAATGAAAAAATCAAATCCACTCAAGTTGCTAATCCATATGTCCTTTATCACCATTCCTTTCCACCTGGATACAACATAAAATTGCTAAAATAGCACAATTAACGGGAGAAAATGAGTTATGAGTCCAAATAAGGCCATGTTAAACAGCTTCTAGTGGGATGAGGGAACTGGTTTCGGTATTGTAAACCGTTAACTAGAGAGTTGAAGAGAATGTTGATTCATACTATTCATTTATCACATACACACACACATATATATATATACACATTAGAGCCTAACCTAACGAGTTTCCCTCAGGCTGGAGCATATATGTTAATTATGCCCAGTTTGTTACAAAGGAAGTCATGAATTTTTTTGGATACTAATAGATCTTGTTTTGATATTTGGGACACTAGTGTTCTAAATGCCTCCACTTGGAGTGCAAATTATAAAAAAAAAATTGTAATTAAAACCCTTCTACCATAGCTTTACATTGGAATGCTTTTTTTTTTTAATTTTTGACCGTTTTGGCTTTTTCATACATCAATGAAATAGCTTTGTTTATTATCAAAACAAAAAAGATTAACCACATTAGTAAAAGTATCAGCCTTACTAATGAGGAACTTCCATCCTCCTCTTCAAACTTCCCATCTAAAAGCTTGACAAAACTAATCCACACCCCCTTATCAATTCCAGAAGGAACGTAAAGGTTAGACTTTTTTCCATTTGTCATGAGCACAGCCACGTCAACAAAAGTTCCTCTCCTATTGGCCACCTTATTTATCATAACTGTTCCATTCTCACATTCGATACGCCTAATAAATTTCAGGTTTTGAGGGGTTCCATGAGATGTCAATAGCATCTCTTCTATCCAAACCCAATTTTTGGGTCGCAAGAAATACAAAACCAAAGATCTCTATTTTTCCCTTAAGAGGACTCTACCTTACTTATTAACTCTATCCTGACGAATAACGAACCTTTTGTTCTCCACCTTGCAATTACTTTCATTCTAGAAGGCCATGGAACAAGAAAGCTCAAAAGAAACTTAAGAAATAGACTCTTGAGGGTTCTATTGAAGGGGCTTGGGAATGAAGAAAAGATTAGAGGGTAGTTTACGACAGTTTGATGTCGTGGCTTATCTGTTATCATATCCGTGAGAGACGACGAAGGGATCAGAGGTCAGACTTCTCCGGTGTTAAGGACACCGGATGTAACGTCCCGTTAATTTCGTAGTATTTTTTTAATTATTTATTATTATCTTAATTTAATTATTTAGTTATTTAATTTGATTAGATTAATTTAAGTTTCATTAATTAGTTAATTTAGTTTAGCATAATTTAAGACTTAATTAATTATTCTTTAGTTCTAATTGGGTGTTGTTAATTAATTAGAAAAATAACTAAATGGTGGGGTCTTCTTCTTTCACTTTTGTCCTTTTCCTAAATTTTCGGGCAATAACTATAGGTCATTACCCTAAAATTCTGGAGGGATCTATTGAATTTCTCCTCCCTCGTGAATAGCCAAGCCGCATCCTTTTTTTTTTCTTTTCCCTCGTGAACAGCCATAACCACCGCCCCCCCCACTCCATTTTTTTTTTTAAAAATTCTTCATCAACGAGAACAGCCAGCCACCGTGAACCAGCCACAGCCACCGTCCTTTTCCCTCTCACCCGTAGCACAGTCGCACGCCACCAGCCACTGTCTCTTCGTGGTTCAGACCTCTGACAGAATCAACCACTACCCTTCGTTTTACTTATTGTTTTGGTCTCACTGTTGCTACGGGCAGGCTTTGAAATTCGCCGGAAAGCGAGAACGAATTCCCGGTTTTGAAATTCGCCGGAAAGCGAGAACGAATTCCCGGTTCTCTCGCTAATTGGTTGTAATGAATCTTTTTCCAGGTTCCGAGCAACTCTAGGGGCGATAATTTTATTTTAATTGAAGTCAGTTCTTGATTTTAGCTACTTTCCTAAGCTTCAAAGGTGAGTTTAAAGTGGTTTTATGTATGAGTTGCATGATGAATTGTTAATTGAGTATAAGAGGGAATGTGAAATTGGAATCCTATGAGGATTTTGGTTGCTTCGATGATTATCGGGAGTGTTGTGACTTATACTTTGGTTTTCTTGTTTTTCGGAGTTTAGATAGAAAATTTGAAATGAAAAGTTAAGTTTATTATTGTAAATGGTGGTTTCAAGATGAATGGGAGTATTCGGTTTGGTTTTGAGAAAAGTTAAGCCTAGGGTGAGGCTTGGAATTGGAATATGGGAAAACTAAGTGTTGGGCTGATGGTTAGTGGAACGATGTTTTCCGTTTCCATTTATTACCTATATGTTCTTCGTATATGTTATTTTTCCATGGAATGGTTAATGGCATGAATTACCGGTTCTTACACTTGCACTTTATATTTATTTGATTATGGGTTCTTATGCGCGTATTTTACTATGAATGACGTGATTATGGAAATATTGGGGACCTTGGATGAAACAGGTCGGGTTGTCAATGAACGACGTGATTATAGAAATATTGGAGACCTTGGATGAAACAGGCCGGTTTGTCAATGAACGACGTGATTATGGAAATATTGGGGACCTTGGATGAAACAGGTCGGGTTGTCAATGAACGACGTGATTATAGAAATATTGGAGACCTTGGATGAAACAGGTCGGTTTGTCAATGAACGACGTGATTATGGAAATATTGGGGACCTTGGATGAAACAGGTCGGGTTGTCAATGAACGACGTGATTCTGGAAATATTGGGGACCTTGGATGAAACAGGTCGGGTTGTCAATGAACGACGTGATTATGGAAATATTGGGGACCTTGGATGAAACAGGTCGAGTTGTCAATGAAGGACTTATGGAAATATTGGGAACTTTGGATGAAACAGTCGGGTTGTCAATAAACGACGTGATTATGGAAATAGTGGGGACCTTAGATGAAACAGGTCGGGTTGTCAATGAACGACGTGATTATGGAAATATTGGTATATACTCAGATTCTTTAGATGGAGTATGCGTGTTACCTAAATATTAAATAATAAACTATACTCGGATTCTTTAGATGGAGTATATGTATTACTTAACGGAACTTGTAAACCATACTCGGTTCTTTAGATGGAGTATGCGTGTTACCTAAATATTAAATAATGAACTATACTCGAATTCTTTAGATGGAGTATGTGTAATAACTGTTTTGGCTAATGCTTCTTGGCCGAGAACATTAGCGGTGTTAATTTCATTCTTGGTAATATTCTTGGTCGAGAATATTTGAGCTAATAACTGATTTGGCTAATGCTTCTTGGACGAGAACATTAGTGGTGGTAATTTCATTTTGGTAATAATCTTGGTCGAGAATATTAGAGATAACGTTCTTATTTTGCTAATGTTTTTTGGTCGAGAACATTAACGGTATCACATGGATTGTGGGTGTTGATTGGTGGTTTAATTGTTTTCCTTTGGTATCATGTGGTATGTACTTGGGAAATGTATTGATTTGGGATGTAAGTTGTTTCGGGAGTATAAAATGAGTAGTAAAGAGCATGCTAGGACTTTGGACAGAATTTCCGATGTGGAATTCATCCATAAGATTACATGGCTCCATTTTACTCTCACTAGCATTCTTATGCTAATGTTGCTACACTTTAATTTTTCTAGGTACGGCCCCAAGGTAGAGGTCGTGGTAGAGGTGGTGGTGTCGCGTGATCGCGGGATGATGGACAGGACCGTGTTGTGCATTCTAGGAATGCACGGATATTAGACTTTTTAGAACTCGTTATCTATTTTTCTTGGATTATTTGCTATCTGGCGCTTGATAGAGCATTTGATTACTTTCTTATTGCTTTTGGATAATGATTTGAGAACTTAAATTGTCGGAAATGCGCATTTCCATGTTTTTACCGCTTTTTCTGCTTGTGAACCATGTATCCAAGTTTTGGTTTGTTCAAAATACAAACGGCATCATGCCGAATTTTCGTAAAAACAAGTCTTCCGCTCTTTATTTCTGATTTAAAGTTTTTGAGAAAATTCGGGTCATTACACCAGAGAAGGAAAATATGGCATTGGGAGATTTTCAAGGGAAATGTGTCTGGTACAGTTTTTACTTTTCAATCTTGGGAGTCTTTTGATATCAAATTTTTTTCGTTTTTAAGTATTTAGTTATCATTGACTAATTAAATAAGGTGTAAAGATCAAATAGGTATTCTGCAAAGTCCTTTTTTCCTACCCTTGGATGATAGAGGAATAGAATAATATTTTATTGGATTAATTGCAAACAATTGGATTGACATTTAATGTGCATTCTCAATTTATCTTATTTTGTCATACAACATATCTTTGATATTTCATGATTCCTCAAACCATTTTTTTTTATTTTCATAATAAAATTGAGCTTCGAAGAGAAAAAAGGTAAATGTGATAAACCTGAGTAGCTGTTGGGGCAACTGGCCGTGGGTAAAAGAAGTTCATTTTACTTTCTTCACCTCCATGTTGCAGAGACTGCGCTTCAGATTCAGGTTTGCTTCTATTAGCCATCCAATCAGCTGATAGAGTCCGCATATCAGAAAGAATCCTGAGATTTATTTAGCGGATGGTAGAGGTTGTGAGAAATTTGCAACATTTTTTTTTATGAAAAGATAAACTTTCATTAATCAATAAAGGTTATATCAAAATACAAGAGAATGAGAAATCCTCGAAAAAAAAAAAACAGAAATAAAGTAAAAATAAATTTACAAAAAAGAATTCCATTTGTAGAACATGGAATGCAATGGAAAATCAAAATCTAAACTATTTACAACTTTAGCCCAACTAAAAGTTCTAGAAACAAAACAATCCCATAAGAGAAACGTCTTCTTTTTTTTTTTGTGAATTCTCTGAAACAAACATAATCTAAAGATCTCTATAAATACAACTGCACTTAGCTTTATTTTTATATTATTTTTATAGCACTCTATTATCAAGAAACAAAAATGATGACAAGAAAGGATTAGGAGTCACTCCGTGCAATTGTTAAAGTTATAGTAAAATAATCAAATAATTTAACAAAGAAAAATTAACTTTAAAATCAAAAAACTGTACAAAAAAGGTCAAAAAGAGTGGCTAGGCCCTCGCCTCACTTAAGCAAGGCGCCTTATGTGCGCCAAGGCGCTCGCTCTTCCTCGCTTTTCAAAACACAGATCTCATCATCCTCCTAATTCCTCCTAAAGGAGAGGCTCTCAATTAAAGAACTCTGGTCATTAGAACTCTGGTCCAAGAGATTTATTTTCATTGCAATAAAAAACAGCCTTTTTAATTTCATCTAAACTTCAAGGTCTCTCAATGAAAGAACTCTGGCCATTAGAAATTGAAAGCCCATTCTAGACTCTCAATAGAAAAAGACCCAGAAGAAATGAAATTTAAAAATTAAAAAAAAAAAACAAAACTCCACCTTGAAATTTCCTTCTTCTTCCGGAAGGTAGTTCGCAACATGGTGGCCAATGTGTTTTGAACAAAATCTTGAACCTCAGCATGTATTGTCTCCCACAGAGCTTCAGCTACCAGTGTGTCACACTGCTGCATCATTGATCCAATGCTCTTTATATAGCCAACTAGTTCAACAAGAGCTTTTCTCTCATCTGCACTATAATTATATCTCACCACCTAGGAAAAATCCAAATAAATCAGAAAAGTCGAAAAGCAAAAGGGAAAATCAGAGAACATGGGAAAGGCATTATCACTAAATTTGTCCTTCAGAATATAAGAAGAAACATTCAAGCGGGTAATTGGGGTAAACCATAAATGCCCCAATGAAAATTCAAAGATGTCTAACAGCCCACACCTAAGAGTATTGGTCTAAATGTTATTGTTTGGAAAAATATACCCCTCCTTCCGTGTCTTAACCCAACCCACGAACACTCCTTGAGAAGGCGTATTCTCCAATTTTTTCCTTTTAAGAATATAAACATTTTTAAATTTTTTATATCTTAAATTAGTTTTTTTTTTAATAGAAAAAAGATAAGCATTCATTTAACTAAATAAGTTAAAATATTAAAAAAAAAATAGTAATAATAATAATAGTAATAGTATAAATATTTAAATTCTATAAGATCTCTGGACTGTTTTGATCCCGGAATGGTCCAAGAAAATTGAAAGTTGTTTTTTATTTATTTCTTAAATTTTTATTTTTATTTTAAATTATTTTCTAATGAAAACCATAATCATTTTTATTCTATAAAAACTTCAATAAAAAAAAAAAAGGATAAGATATGCCTTCTTTCCATTCCCGGAGAAAGCTTGATTCTTAACTTCTTGATATTACTAAATAAGTGCAAAAGAACTTAATTTTTCTCACAAATGAGTCGAAAAGATGATATATGATGCTTAGCTAGTTCAAACTTTGAATTTACAGCTAAAACACTACTACTGTTTTTCTTGAAATGAATTATGAAATAAGAAGAAAACTTCACATGCCTAACACTAACGATAACATTGATGGATAATAAGCATTGCTAAGGATCATTGAATTGGCAAACAGTACAGAGTATGTCCATCGGGATAACATGCCATTCCCGCTTGGATGATTATGAGTACCTTTTCATAGTCAGAGAATGAAGAAGTTTCATGAGCTTCCAAAGGAACATCTTTGCAAGGGCGAGAGAACTTCCATGCACATTGTTCCCAGATACGTGCAGTCCATCTGCTCAAGAGTTGAAAACCTTCAACGACCATGTCATACATATTTCCCTTAACATCTTTGCACCAATCAATATCTGCACTCTCGGTTGATTTCAACAGCAATAGCTGCACATATGGAGCAAAGCTTCAATAACCAACCAGACACATCATTCGCAAACATAGAACTTTCCTTTCTCATCAAGTCCCCCTCCTTTTTTTTCATTTTCTCTTTCTTTTTATCCGAGGTGAAAGTAAGGACTTCATGCAAATGAAGGCTAATTAGAGAGACTCGCATGAAACCCTAGTGGTAGTCAGAAACTTGCAGCAGTAGAAAAATGTAAATATGTATATATAGATAGATAGATAGATCGATCCGAAGATAGATCAAAAAGTCATGAAACCATTTTACTACTCTTTGGAGGAAAAATGAAATAAAGTAAGCATTGGTATCAGGAAAAAAACTGCAGTTTTTTTTAGAAGAATCACCTGAATAAAAAAAGGAAAAAGAAAGTGACTTCATGGGAGAATATAAAATTAAAATTCATATATGGATAAATATATATGTGATAATTTTTTAGCTCTGACCACCATTTTAATGAAGCCCATCCAAAACTTTTGTTTTACTCTAAACCTTAAATGTGAATGTGCTAAAGAGAATTTTACCTTGTTTACTCTCCCCCTCATCGTGCATTCATCACTAGCAACCCAGTTGATTATTGGGGTTTAACAATCAACTTGTCGTTTAAATTATTATTTAGTTCGACATTTGTAGAAATTTTTATCGGTAAGAAGAATGCTATTAAAGGGATTGATAAGATTAATATTCTACTTATTTTTTTATAGGAGATTAATATTATACTTATTGCTGCTATTGCTGCTAATCCTTTAAATTTTGACTACTTCTTCGTTTCTCTGAATTCTAGATTAATTTTCCTCTTCCAGGTTCATGAAAATGTCTTATCCTCTTGTTGCTTTATATGTATGCATATAAATACCATTAAAAAAATATAAATAAGAGTAAAAAGTATGTACAATAAGGGCACCTCATAAACCTTCAAATACTACAAGTACAAACAAAAAAACCAATTCCCATGAAATAAAATATAAAGGAATTTCAAGAGGAGTACCGCTCTCAGACACGCTTCCCTAACACCCTTTCTGTCCTTGTTTCCTAATAACCTCCCCCGGTGTCTTCCACACCGGTGGTGGGTAACCACCCTCTCTCCGTCGTCTTCCACGGCGGAGAAACCAGTAACCACCCCCGATATCAAACTATCGTTTTTTGTGTCCTCTTCCTTCCTTGTCTCCTAAACCCCTTCCATGGAAAACTCTAGCAAGTAGTTTTTTTTTTTCCATGGCCTTTTGGGAAGAAAGTAGGTGTAAGGTAGAAAATAAAATATTTTTCATTGGTCCTGATAAGGCCAAGAAGAAAGGGAGAGTTCTCTGAAGAGAGAAGAATAGAGATAATTGGCATGTCATTTCTTGTGAACCCTCTATTGTTGTGTGGATCAGGGATGCTATCTCATTGCCACTCCTAATACGCAAAAGTTCTTTAGGCGGATAGATTGCGAGAATGGGACGGTTTGGGTTAAAAAAGTCACAAATAGGAGAGGGACTTTCGCAGATGTGACCAACATTATGACTAATGGGGAAAAGACTAACCTTTTCATCCCCTCAGGGGTCAACAAAGCAAGTTGGTCTAACTTTGTCAAGTTAGTGGATGGAAAATTCGAAGCTCCTGAACCAGTTAAGGAACCTAGGAGGCAACCCCTCATTAAAAAGGGCTCTTCTTTTGCTGATGTTGTTAAACAAAAGAAGAAGTTGGATTCCGGTGGGAACTCTCAAACCCATTTGGTGGAGAAGTCTGACTATGTCAGCAAACTTTGCCTTGATACTATGGTGATAGTCATCAGGAGATGTTTTCATGATGATTGGGGCTCTATCCTTGAACAGATAAGGAGATTTACAGGTTTGAATGACTTTTCTATAAACCCCTTCCATCCGGATAAAGCCATCCTTAAATGTCCTGACAAGGGAGTGGCTAGATCTCTTTGTTCTGGAGAAAGTTGGAGCATTTATGATAATTTTTGTATTAAATTTGAATACTGGAATTCTTTCAAACATGGGAGGTTAGACTTAATTCCTTCATATGGTGGTTGGATCAAATTTAGGAATATCCCTTTGATACATTGGGAGTTGGAAGCTTTCAGAGCTATTGGTGACCTTTGTGGAGGGTTCATTAAATGTTCTAAAAAGACTTTGAATAGAATAGGAAGTTTCGAGGCAGTTCTTACAATCCAAAGTAATTTCTGTGGGTTTATTCCAGCAGATGTGGAGATTAGAAGCCTGGATGGCAGTGCCTTTACTGCAAATATTGTTAGTTTTCAGGCGTGGAAGCACTTGGAGAGGTGTAATCCGACAGCCCACGGTTCCTTTTCCCGGCGAGCAGCTTCCAAGTTCTTTGGTGAAGAGGAGGCAAATCCTTACCCAATGGACATTAGAAGGGTTGAGTGGAAATCCAAAGGGTTTACGAATAACCCACAAGCTTTCCAAGAGTCACATATGTCCCAACAAAACCCTCTGCCCCAACATCAGACTATGACTAATCAAGGACTTTTGGGGGCTTTTTCTGTTCAAAACAGTGGCTTCCTGGGAACAGTTTGTACTTTTGAGGTGGGAAATAATAGCAAAACAATGTTTGACAGTGGTGGTTCTGAAAATGAGTTGTTTCAACAAGATAAAGATAATGGAGTGTACTTCTTAAATCAGTCAGAAGAGGAGTTGTTTAAAAATAAAGCTTGTGACAGCCTAGTGACTAATGGACCTGATGTGAACAGTAGCCCCGCATAAGATAAAAGATCTAATAAGTGTAGATCTGACACTCCGAATTCTAGTGCTGAGGTGTACTATCTCAACCAATCAGAAGGAAATTCAATGAAATTGGACTGATGGGGGCCAAATGTTACTAAAAAAGTCAGCCCTATAAAGTAAAAAAAGCAGAAAAGTAAAAAAAAAAAAAAGAACCGATAGGGAAAAAGACTTTGGGCCAAGTTGTTCAGGCCCATTTCAATCAATAAAGAAAAGCAAAACAAAGTAGGTTTCTTTCAAGGAGAAAGCCCAATCAAAGGTTATCCTAAGAAGTAGCCCAATCTATCACGCTACTTAAATGGAAAAAGGGCCTGAGACAAAGTCTGATCCAGATTTTTACAATTCAAGCCCTTATGAAGACTACAAGGAAGCTGATATGAGAGAAGTGTTGGATAAGTCTCAACCTCTTGAGGAGATCCCCGAAGGGTTTTTTTAGATTAAATCTCAGGATTCTGATAAAAAGGAAAAAAGGACTGAGATACAGGTTTTAGGCAAGATTTCTATTAGACATGATGAAACAGAAGAGGAGAGTGAAGCTCTGCTTTACTCTAATAGGGAATTGGTGGTTGTTCCTGAGACACAAGACATGGAAGTGTCTTTGATCAACACCAATGTTCTGATGGAAGATGAGTTGGTTGAAAATGAAGAAGAAGGCACTTTTATAGTTTTTAAAGATCGCAATGGGGAAAAGAGGATGAAGTTGGCAGATTGGCTTAGAATTACTGAGGCACATATAGCTCCTACAAGGAAAAAGAACCAAACTAAGAAGGGTATGACTCCTAAAAGTGTTAAAGGACAGAAAGAACTCAATAGTCTTAAAAGTTCTATAAATTATTAGAGACATAGAAATATGTCTCTCCAAAGGGTCAACAATGTTGTTTATGAAGATTCTTAGTTGGTTTTTTTTAAAGGCTTTCAGGCTGAGCCTAATGCT
Source organism: Gynostemma pentaphyllum (assembly GCA_028015215.1). Classification (NCBI taxonomy): domain Eukaryota; kingdom Viridiplantae; phylum Streptophyta; class Magnoliopsida; order Cucurbitales; family Cucurbitaceae; genus Gynostemma; species Gynostemma pentaphyllum. The sequence goes on along the minus strand of CM051351.1, from coordinate 46,429,971 downwards.
CTTTGGGAGGATTCCAGTGTTGTTGGCAATAGCTTTTTTTGTAATTACGTTAGGTTTTTGTTTTTTGCCTTCTGGGAGAGTTTTGTTTTCCCTTGGCTTGGTGATTTAGTTATTGTAAACGGAAAGACTAATGATATATTGAATTAGGTTAAATTGTATGGAGGCTACATCAACTTATATAGAAAAGTAAACCTAGCTAGAGTAGGAAACTAACTTGAACAAGTAAACTAAAAGATAAGGAAAATATCCCTAATCTAAATAAGGAATAACATAAATATATATTCTAACAGTTATCACCTCTTTTGTATTCTCTTCCTTCTATTATATATATCTATGTTTTCTATCAAAAAAAAAAAATATAAAGGAATTTCTGGGAATATTCTTCAAAAACAGTTACCTTCATATTGCTTGTCACCACAAATTTGTTTTCTATGCCATAGAGATTGTGAATCTGCCTCCCATCTTTTTATGCATTCTGAATTTACAACAAAGCTTTGGTACAAGTTTTTTTTTTTTTTTTTGTAAATATAAAACAATTTCATTGATGATATGAAATGTAAAAAAAAGCCCTCACACAATTACAAAAAACAAGACCAATTGAGAGCGAGCTGGGAAGACTATAATTACAAAAATCCCTGACAAGAGAGCTCCATAGGGAAGCATGCCAAACCACCCTATCCCAAACATTAAGCACCGAGGAAGGAAAGAAATCGTTACGAAAAACACGGTTGTTTCTTTCCCACCAAATAAGCCAGCAAATAGCACGGGTCGCGTTAAGCCAGATAATCTTAGCTTTCCTTTTCAAGTTATGACCGCACAAAAGCCCATGAACGGCATCCGAGGCTGAGTGATGAAGGGGCCCATGAACTTTGAAAATACTACACAGCTTGTTCCAAAGGCTTGAGGTGAAAGGGCAATGCACAAAGATATGACTCGCACTTTAACTATCCGAGAGACAGAGAGGACAAACATCGGGGGATATAGCCATACTAGGAAACCGTCTTTGCAACTTATCATTTGTGTTAAGGCCTTCTTTAAGGATAGTCCATAGGAGAACCTTAACCTTTTTAGGGTACTTATCTTGCCATAAAGCTGTGTGGAGGTCATCTGACATATTGTTGATAGTAGAAGAAATTGTCAAAAGAGCATTTTTGCAAGAAAACCCACTGCCACAACCGTTCCATAATCTAAGTTCTTGAGAAAACCCAATACTAGATCCTTCCAACATTGACAAGAGACCAACAAAATCATCCACCTCTTCGTCTCTCAAATTTCTACTGAACAAAAGATTCCAAGAGCCAACACGAGAGTCCCAAACTTCAGCAACCGTACTGATCTTTCAAAAAACCAGCCCAAAAAGTCTTGGAAACACAACTCCAAGAGGAATATTAGAAACCCAAGGATCTTCCCAAAACCTAATCTTCAAACCATTCCCCAAAGCGAAGGAAGTATAATTCTTGAGAACATTATCAAGCTTAGCAATCTGTCTCCACGGACTCCGGTTAGAACACTAAGAGTTATAATGAACTCTCCACCCCGTATGATTTTTCCCATGAACAGCACACTAACAACTTTCTGCCAAAGAGCCTCTTCCTCCAAAGGAAATCTCCACAACCATTTGAGAAGAAGCGCTTTGTTACAGTTAGTAATATTCCCAAACTCTAAACCACCGCATACAAGCGGAGTAGCCACTACCTCCCATTTGACCAGATTGGAACCACCTGCTCCATCACTGCCTTTCCAAAAAAAATCCCGCAAAATCTTATCAATTTCTTTGGCAATAAACTTTGGAATAGTAAACACCGAGAGATAATAAAGCGGCATACAACTTAACACCGATTGAACAAGAGTCAGCCTTCCCCCTTTAGAGATAGTCAACTTCTTCCACTTACTGATTCTTCTCTGAATACACTCCAACACAGGCTCCCAGAAATTTCTCAACCTAGGATTACCCCCAAGAGAAAGGCCCAAATAAGACAAGGGGAGCGAGGATACCTTACACTGAAGCAAAGAGGCAGCCAGGGAAGACTCCACAGGGTCCAAATTCACACCAGCCAAGAACGATTTCTCCAAATTAAAGTTCAAACCCGACATCTTTTCGAACAGTCGCAAAACAGAAAGAAGGTTGCACAGCTTCCCCTCAACAAAAGGAGAAAAGAGCAACGTATCATCAGCGAATTGGAGATGATTAACCTTCAAAAGGTTCCTGCCTAACACCGCACCATCAATAACTTCCGCCTCTTGAGCACTAGACAACAGCCTACTGATGGAATCAGCCACAAGGATGAAAAGAAAAGGAGACAACTGGTCTCCTTGTCTTAAACCTCGAGAAGCGAAGAATTTGCCCCGCAGTTTACCGTTAATAATAATAGAGAAATTAACTGAAGAGAGGCAGCCTTTGATCCATCTCCTCCATCTAGACCCAAACCCTTTCACAGATAAAATAGCATCTAAAAACTCCCAGTCAACGCAATCGTACGCCTTTTCAATATCTAATTTAATGATCACCCCTTTATATTTCTTCTTCCTCCATTCTTCGATGATCTCGTTAGCCACCAAAATAGAATCAGTAATTTGTCTACCACCGATGAAAGCATTTTGAAACCCGGTTGTTGTTTTGTGTAACACCTTCTTTAGTCTCTCTGCCAAAACTTTAGAAATAATTTTGTACGGCCCAATAGTAAGGCTTATTGGGCGGAAATCTTTGACATTGCGAGCATTGACTTTCTTAGGAATCAAAGAAATAAAAGTAGCATTGGTGATGGAATTAACAATACCCTTCTGAAAAAATTCTTGGAACATAGCCATAATGTCATGCTTAATTATGTTCCAAGAATTTTTAAAGAACTCACCTGTGAACCTGTCCGCCCTCGGAGCTTTATTACTCCCTAAAGCAGCAATAGCACCTAAAATTTCTTGCTCCGTAAAAGGCTGTTCCAGAAACTCCTTGTCTATCTCACCAATGGGATCCCAACTCAAATTACTCGGAAGCAACCTAGCTCCTCTGTCTTTGGAATAGAGAAGTTGATAGAAGGAGAGAAACTCCTGCTCAATTTCGCCATCGGAGAGCAAACTTCTACCATCTCGTGATAACACTTCAGAAATAATGGATTTATTCCTCCTACCATTCATATAATTATGGAAGAAGCTAGATTTAAAATCACCCTCTTTTAGCCACTGAAGTTTACACTTTTGTCTCCAAAAAGCTTCCTCCTTAGCTGTAGTATCCAAAAGATCCAATCTCAGAGATTTCCTAACAGCACATTGATCAATAGAGAGACCCGAGGATTCCTCCAACCCATCCAGAACAGCCAGGTCAGCAAAAATCAGATTTTTCTTGGTCTGAATATGACCGAAAACTTCAGTATTCCAGCCTTTCAACACAGACTTCAGTAACTTCAGCTTACTCATAAAAGAATACCCAGGCCACCCCTGCACCACAAAGGAATCCACCAACCTTTAAGAGGAGGCAAAATTAGGATGAGACAGCCACATATTCTGGAAACGAAAAGGAGTCGGGCCCATTTAATACCACCTGTATGCAACAAAATAGGGAAATGATCAGAAGTTACACAACTTAATTTCTCCACCCTTGCTTCTCGAAAGGGGTCATCCACTCCTCCGAGAAAAGGAAGCGATCAATCAATGAGAGAGACACTCTACTACCCATCCTTGACCAAGTAAACAGCCCATTAGCCAGGGGGGAATTTCAACAAGAGAGAAGTTATCAATAAACTTGTTGAAGGTCTTCATACTTCTGGTCTGCCTATTCCCAGAGGATTTCTCATGGGACCATCTCGTAACATTAAAGTCACCCTCTAGCAACCAAGGGCCCGCACACAACCCCCCAAGAGCATTGAGCTCCTGCCAGAATTGAGGCCTAGAAGAAGGAGAAGCGGGACCATAAATGCCCGAGATCCAAACTTTTGTATTATCGGCCAACTGCATCAGAATAGAAAGCGAGAAAGCCCCAGCATACACATCCAAAACTTCAAAATTGGGATCATTCCACAAAATAATAATGCCCCCCGAGGCACCAATAGCATCAAGAGAGGACCAAGCTACGTGTCTCGAACTCCAATCTAATCATAGGGATATCCAGGTTGGATAATTTGGACTCTTGGAGAATAACAAAATCGGGATTAAGGGACTTAATGAAATCTTTAACAAGACTCTTTTTCTCCGGGTTCCCAAGACCCCTAACGTTCCAGCTAAGAATCCGCATCAAAACCAGAAGATCCCGCTTCCTTTTGAGAACAAGTAACTCTATCATAGTTAACCGAAGAGATCAGGTTATTCATTTCCCTACTGCAAGCATTCTTCTTCTTCTTCTTCTTCGACCCTTTTTAGCCATTCACTTACCTACATCCGGAATAACTTTCAACTTGAGCGATTTAATCCAAACACCCAACTTCATTTTAGAAGACCCCAAAGCATTACAAACTTCGCCTTGACCATTGATGAAGAGATTATCCGTATTATCCATACCCAGCCCCATCTCCTCTACCCTCATAGCATCAATGACCGGGACATCCAAAACATCAGCATCAAAATTCAACACCAACTGATTTTCAACAGGGATTTCAGACAATGGAAGAAAAGAGTCTTCATCAACCCACTCCAACCTTTCAACATCATGAGGATGATACCGCACAACCCCTGTAGTTTCACTCGCAACGCTAGAGAAAGGAACGTCCATTGAATCATCTCCCAAACCAGAATTATGAACCCTAGGAGTCCAGACGGTTCGTGAAATCTCTTTTTTGGAAAAGGGGGTTCTGAAACAATTTGGAGAAGAACCAAGCCCTTTAGAAGCACCTGGAGAATCCATCTGAGGTGGCCCCAAACTACTAACAGGCCCTTTATCGTTTTTAGAGTATTGGGCTTCCTGGAAATTAGGGCCCAACCCCTTACTGAGAGAGGTCTCACCTTCACTTAAAGAAATGGGCCTAACCCGATCCGGCTTCCTACTAAGTTTCCCCACAACAAGCGGACCCAAATCATCCTCAGGAATCCTGACAACCATTGTACTTAACTCGCCGCCCTGTGTAGTAGCTTTCGCCGTAAAAACAGGGGGTCTAATCACATTGGGAACCGTCGAGGAAATCGCCTTTTTCGCCGGAACGGGATTCGAAAAATCCAACGCTTTCACCGAAGCCTTTTTCGACGAACGGCGGGGCTCAACAAAAAAGACCCCTGAGTCCACAGCGGTAAGCTTCCCTTTCAATTTCTCCTGAGCTTTGAAAGCTTCAGCATCATCAATGGAGAAAGATCCATGGATTTTCATCGACACTTTCAGCAAATGACGAACCATAAAGTGAGTGGTAATCTGCACCTGAAACTCATTACTTAACTTTAATATTAGCTTCCAGAAGCTCCGATAAGTTAGTCGTCTTAGAGGACATTTCGATGAAGCCACCACAAAGATCACCAATTTTCTTGAAGGATTCAAGATTCCACAGATTTAAAGGAACATTTCTGACCTTCAACCAACCTCCAAACGAGGGAATAACATTCATTCTTGCATGGAGAACAGGGTTCCAAGCTTCGAACATAACGTACAGATCCTCCAAGCAAATCCAACCCGCTGTAGCACAAAGCCTTTGCGCATGATCCTTACTTTCACACGTTAACAGAGCACGATTAGGATGGAAGGGATTTAAAATGCTGAGCTACTAACAACTTTGAGGAGCATAGAGTAAATCTCCAACCAATTTTGGTGAAAAAAGCGGCGAGATAAAACAATAGTTTTTTCCCAATCAATATTTTGGGGCCCAACTTGTAAAACACCATTAAAGGCTTCAACAGGGCGTTTTTTTTTTGTATAATAAACATTTCATTGATGAATGAAAGTGAAATACAAAAAGCACCCCTGGATTACAAAAAATTCCTCCAGTTAAGGGCAATAAGCGAGGGTGGGTAATTACAAAAAACATTTGAACGCGCAGACCAAAGCGAAGTAAATTTAATAACTAAATCCCACACGACAATATTTGCTCATTAGTCTTTAAAACTTCAGCAAAGGATAACGACAATGAAACTTTTTTCTAATACACAAGAGGCTTAACTTTGAGGACACTACCCGGAAAATCCTCTATCAGGTTAAGAAACAAAGTCCAACCCTCCTTTTTGGGACCTTCAGGAATAATAATGCTTCCTTTCTTGCCATTATTGTCGATTTTAAAAATCTCAACCAAGTAACCCCTCTTATTGGACCTGCTTTCAATCCATAAAGTGTACTCCTCACACCTTAACTGTCTAAAAAACTTCAGACCTTTAGAACTATCTATCAGAAGTTTCAGGTTCTGTTCAAGCCAGGATAACGAGCCGAACAGAATGGGAAGGGAGAAAGAGGACCCTTTACTCGATTCGGTAATGAAAACCCATGAACCATTGGACGCTTGATCAAAGTGTAAGGAAAAGATTTTACTTTCAATTTGGATAGACCTCTTAGAATAAAACCTGTCTGACATGATGACCGGGGGGGATTCCCCACCGACGTAGAAGACGCCGATGGGAAAAGGACTAGAGAAAAAAAAAGAGGAAAAAAAAAAAAGGGACTTACTAGGCTTCTATTTTGTTTCAAGCTTCTTTGTCAATTCAATTAGAGTTGGGTACCTTCAAAAAATGCTAGTGATATCTTGGTTTGGGACTTTTTCAAAGGTTCAAAATTGAGACTTTCTTTTTGGAATTGTGCACTGACAGCTCAGTGTTTGGTTAGAACGGAACTCATGGATTTTTAATGATGTTGCAAATCCTTGGTGGCATACTTGGGGTTCTATTGTTTTTCATATTTTTTCTTGGGAAAAAGTTGTTAATCCCTCTTCTTTTTGTCTTCGTGTACATTCCATGTATTATAAATAGAATTCTTTCCTTTAATTAGTTTTTTACTTTCAGCTTTATTTTCTGTTTTGAGGATTTCTCATTCTCTACATTATATTGTATTTTTTTTTCCCTTGATGAATGAAAGTTTATATTTCTATAAAAAAAAATATAAAGGAATTTTGATAAAACAGTTACACAAAAACACAAAGAAAGAAAGAAAGAAAGAAAGAAAGAACATTCTGCCAAACATAAATAATATCTTCAGTCCAATCTTCAAAGACTTTGTCAACATTCCACCAAATATAAAGTCTATGTAGTTGATGCTTTTATATGAGAAAAACAAAAAAAGGAAGACTACTAGTGCACCTGAAAGCTTCAAACATAATTTCGAATCCATGAGCTCTTCACCACTCTTTTTCGAGTAACATTATATAAGAATTACTAAGGAGCAGGTGAGAAGAGGGTAAAGGACAAAGAAAGGAGAACCTGATTCATTGATGATGCAAAGCGGATGGTGAAATCATCATGCTCAGCACGGATGACTCCAATGTGGTTGATGATCAGATAATGTCTCTGATACGTAGTTTTTTGTCAAGGCATTACCAAAATATGTACTTAGATCTCAAGCACATTGTCATAGAACTCCGAATAAATGGGAATTTCTGGAGCATTGGGGGAATGCAATTACAATAGTTTAAGAAACAACACAAGATGTCATGAGATCCTAAAATGACAGTATTACATTTCATTCACATTATAAAAAAGGTGCATGCATATTGTTGATCAGTAGAGCTCATATTCAGAAGCGTTTTGAGGTTTTATGCATTCCATGGGATCAAATTTACCCCTTAAAAGAACAATAATTAGTATTGTTCTTTTCCATTTCTTTCAGTTTTTTTTTTTTAAAAAAGAAACCTCACAAGACCATTTCATTGATATAATGAAATAAAAAAATACAAAGAAATGGCAAGAAATACCAAAAGCCACAAAAACAAAAGAAAACTATACTCTACCCAAAAAGCCCAAGACCGCCACCTAATTACAAGTATACAGGCCAACAATTTACAATCAACCCTAAGGGATAATTACAAAAGAGTTTGGTAGTTGACACCCAAAAAGAAGCATTTACATGTACCAAATCCCAAACATACTCCCACGATCTTTTTTCAACCCTAAATACTCTTCTATTTCTTTCCAACCATAGTCCCCAAGTAATAGCACACCCATAGTAACTTCCCTCTCTTTGAAAGGAGGGTTTAGCAAGGCTTCCTCCAAAGATTGACGGAAAGTATCATTATCAACCCATGTCACACCAAAGGTTTGAAAAAATATTGCCAAATAACCCTCTTTCACCGAAATACCATCAAGGTTAGTAATAATAGATGACAACTCACCCATTTCCCTATCCCGGATTGGTCTACGAAAATGAAAATCAATATTCAGACATAAACCTTCCCATTGAATGAAAGACAAAATTGGCAAGTTTTTTGCTAAAGCAAGGGAAGGCAAGTTTTCAGTCTCCTTAATTGACTACTATCCTTCATTCTTATTGGTAGTATGTATGGTAGCGGGTGAAATTCTAATCTAAATTCAATGTTGTTATTCCTCCTCAGCTGACTCTCATCCTTGGTTCGACAAGCTACTCTCATCCTTGGTTTGACTAGCTACTCTGAGTTCCTGAGAGAAGAAAAAGGTAGATGATGACAGTTGAAGCTTGAACACCGATGTGGTGCCAGCCACGGAGACTCTGATATTCAAGTTAGGGGAGTCGTTTGGAGAAGGAGCAAAGAGTAAAAATATGAATAAGGCACATTTTCTTTTTCCCTAAGTATTTAAAGTTTATGAAAAGGTGCTTGTGAGTGTAAGGTTGATGAAGGCAATCCACAAGAAGGTCTGTTTGTATTTATATTTTTTCGAATGGATTGGACCGCAAACTTGGGCCCAGTGGTTGGCACCTGCGGGCTTACCGAAGTGTATGCTCAGCGAGGAAGGTGACCTCAGACCGATTTATTTGGGGGCCAATTATGAAGTTGGGGAGAGCAGTTAACTCGATCTAGATCGAAGCTTCACGCCTCTTAAGGGAGCTTGACCATGCAAGGCTTCTTAGAGAATTAGGGAGCTCAGGGCTCAACACGGTGCGAAGCTTCTCGACTCTTTAAGGAGCTCGATAGCTCGACCTTATACGGATCTTTAGAGAGTTGGGTGGCTCTGACCTCAACCCGGTTCAAAGCTAGTCGCATCTTCTGGAAGCTCAATGGCTCGACCTTATGAGTCGCTTTGGAGAGTTGGAAAGCTCTCGGCTCGACCCGAGTCGAAGCTTCTCGCCTCTTCGGGGAGCTTGATGGCTCAACCTCATGAGGCTTCTTTTTGCCTCTCCCCATGTATGTTTTCTTTGTTATAAAGACTTTGAATTTCTTCACATTTTTTAGCATTGCGAATTTACTTCAAAGCTTTGGTACAAGCTTCTTTGCCAATTTGACTTAAGTTGGGTACCTCAGAAGCATGCTTGTGATGTCTTGAATTGGGATTTCCTTTGCTTCAAAGGATAAAAATTGAAAGAAAAAAAACATTTAGGAATGGTGCAATGGCAGCTCTTTGGAATGTATGTGTTAGAATACTATTAGGATTTTACGTTATTTTAGGATATTAATTTAAAGAATTTATCTCAAATAGCATAAATCTGCATACTAATTACTAAAATGTCATAACTTTTTAAAAATTACTCAAATAGCATAATTATAGTTCAATAAATTATTGAACTATAATTCAATTAATTATTGAACTATAATTCAATTAATTATTGAACTATTTTTCTTAGGTATTTTTAACGAATTTGTTTGTTTTTTGGTTTTTTAAGTTCAAAGTCAATAATTTATAGAAGTATTTGATCATTTTTTATTATTATTTTCAATGAATTTGTTAAATTTTTTAATTTTTTTAGTTCAAGAAATGATTGAACTATAGTTCAATAAATTATTGAACTATAATTATGCTATTTGAGTAATTTTTTAAAAGTTTTGACATTTCAGTAATTAGTATGCAAAAATATGCTATTTTAGCAATTGCCCCTATTATTTATGTTTCCCTTATTTAATCATGTTGTTAGTTTTCTTATCTAGCTAGGTTTACTTTTCTATACAAGTCGATATAACCTCCATACAATTCAATCTAATTCAATATATCATTAGTGTTTCCGATTACATGGTATCAAAGCCCCGTTTTTAAATTTTCTTGGAGTTTTGTTTTAATTCCGTTTTGTTCCCTTGCCGATGTAAGCTTTTGCGGTGGAGAGCACCTTCATTTGACCTTCTAAGAAACCTTCTAAATTTTGACACTCATCAAGCAACCCTCATCATCAAACGCTCAAATCTAGCCTTATCCTCCGACCAATTCCATCGCAATTAGGGTTTGTTGCGACTATTTGATATTTTCTCCTAATTAAGGTTAGGGTTTGACGTTAGGTCATCAATCTTTGAGTGACCATTTGTCGACACCACCCTACACAATGGAGCGCCACCACCACCAAGTTCAAATCACAGCCACTGATTGTCGAAATTCACCACGAGTGAGCTTCACGCGCCTCTATTTCCGATCTCACACGTCGGTGTGTGGGTGAGTTTTCATGGCAGATGTTTGTTGGGTTGTCTGTCTCGTGATTCCGACCAGTCTGTGGTATTTTGGGTCTGAATAATGCTCACTTGTGAAGAAAAAAGCCATTTTACCTGCTGTCCAGATTTGTTTCTTCACTGTCTATATCTGTTTTTTTGTATTTTATGGTTTGATTTCGTGGTTTTTTCATTTATTTGCGATATATCGCTGAAAAAGTTGAGGAAAAAACCTGTGGTGGTGTCCGATGTAATACCTATGATGTCAAGAATCACCGATCAGAAGTTGAACGGATCAAATTACAACAACTGGCGTGAATCTATTCTCTCAAACTCTCCTTCCGTTTTCATTAGGGACTTGATCTCTTGGATATTGTCTCTGTTCGTGGAAGATATGCATACCAGAGCTTTGAGGGCTGTTACGATTTTGGGTTTTGTGGACCTTGATTTGCCGGATTTCTTCCTCAATTATACCTAGATAAATCTAGGGTTTAGATTTTGAGTTAACATTATGTTGTGGTTATTTGTTGACACCTCTCCACATAGGAGGGAAGAGAAACCACCAATGATACCGTGTCCATAAGCCGATCATTAGAAGTTGGTTCCTCTGATAGGTTCCATCCGACATCTGCTCGTACTTCAGAAGTTGGTTCCACTCGACATGTCAGTTGTGCCTAACTCAAGTAGATCTCAACAATACTATCTTGAGTTTGAAGGGGAGTGTTAGAATACTATTAGGAATTTAGGTTATTTTAGGATATTATTTATGCTTTCCTTATTTAATCATGTTTCCTTGTTTAAGTTAGTTTCCTTACTAGCTAGGTTTACTTTTCTATATAAGTCGATGTAACCTCTATACAATTCAACCTAATCCAATATATCACTCGTCTTTCCGTTTACTGTAGAGTTAGAAAGAAAATCACGGATATTCAATGATGTTACTAATCCTTGGTGGCACACTTGGGACACTATTGTTTATCTTTCTTTTTGAGAAAAAGTTGTTAATTCTTCTACTTTTAGCTTCTCTGTTCATTCCATGTACTATAGATGGAACGGTAGTGGTGGAGTTAATTTTTCTTGTAAGAATGCTTTCTACTCTCTTTAAGGATACCTCCCCTCTCCCTAGTGATATTGTTAAGGTTATTTGGAAAGATTGCTATCCGGAGAAAGTTAAAAGTTCTTCTATGGACTGTTTTTCATGGGGGGCTTAATACCAATGACAAGCTTCAGAGAAGATACCCCCTTATGGCCTTGAGCCCCAACCGCTGTGCTTTATGCTCTACAAATGCTGAAGACCCTAGCCACCTGTTTTGGAGTTGCCCCTTCACTTCGAAGCTTTGGAGAAATTTTTTTAACATCTTCAACTTTCAAGCCCAAGCCCTTTGCAGATTCCGCCCCTGTTGCATAGCCTACTTTGTGGTGTTAATTTCAAGAAGAAAACCCTTGTCCTCTGGCGCAATTCCATTCGTGCCCTCATCTGGCTCATTTGGTGGGAGAGGAATAAAAGGGTCTTCAAGGATGAGTATTCGAAGGACCACCTCTTATAAGATTTCCTTATTAGATTTAGCTTTATGTGGTTGATTAATTCGAAAGTCTTTTGTAATTACTCTCCGTCCCTTATAGCCCCCAATTGGAGGAATTTTGTATAATCCTGGGGAGTGCTTTTTGTAATTACTCTTTTCATTTATCAATGAAATGTCTCTTACAAAAAAAAACAGATGGAATTCTTTCTTTTGGTTCTATAGCTTTTGCTTTTATCTTTTGCCTTGTTTCATTTACTCTTCTGTCTTTGAGGATTTCTCATCCTCCAAAGTAAAAGTTTATCTTACTATACATAAAATTTAAAAAAATAATAATGATAATCCGGTTTGAAGATTGCAAAGAGAAGAATAATTTTTTTAAACGTGCACTGGCGGCTTTACTACGGACTGTTTAGTTGGACGTAATTCTCAAATTTTTTGGAAGAATCCAAATCTTGGCATCTTTTATGGGATTTTTTACTTCAAGAACTTTTTGTTGGGCCGAAATTGTAAATAGTATTGATTTTTATGTAATCTTTATTTTTCTTCTGTTTTTTTGGGAGGATTCCTCATTCTCTTGTACTTTGTTTTTATTCTTATTTCATCAATGAAAGTTCATCTTTCTATCCAAAAAAAGTAATACAATAAGGAGGATGGGGAATCCTCAAAAGAGAAACTGAAAAGCAAAATTTGAACAAAAGAATTCTATTAATAGCACATGGAATGTGGAGGAAAGTTTAGAACTAAAAGTTTTATACATTTAGCCCAACAAAAAGTCCTAAAAGCAAAACAATCCCATAAGGCATCAACGGAAGCAAGTTTGTCATCAAAGATTCGCATTTCTTTCGATTCAAATGGTCCAAGCTGCGCTCTAGTGCACATTTCCAAAGCTACTTCATATTTCTTGAAAACAATGGACAAAAAATCGCAAGACTCTACAACATGTTTTGGAGGAACCAAAATCAAATCAAATTGACAAAACAACTTTTTCCAAAGTTTTGCTACCACATCACATCAAAGTGTAAAAATAAATGAGATGCAGTTTCAAAATTTTTATGACAAATTAAACAAATATATGGAGTTAAAGAGAAATAGAGCATACGAGATTGTAATACATCAGCGGTTAAAAGCTTCCCCAAGAAAGAGTCCAAAGAAATAATTGTATTTTGTTTGAAAACCAAAGGACCAAATATAAGAAGAAGGATAATTTAATTCATCCTCATCAGGTGAGGATGAATAAAATTAGTCTTCTTCCTATCTTTTAACACTTTGTTGAGTTGAGTAAGGATACAGATCAACCATGCATAACTATATTCGTTGCGTTAGCAAGGATGAATAAAATCACAGTTTATGAAGAATTCAATGAAGGGTATATGTTAGATGTTTTGGTTAGAAAAAAATCAAAGAGTTAACAAGGATAGGAATACTGTAATGTTTATGAAGAGAAATGAGATTTACGTAAGTTGATGTATGCACTCAAATATCAGTTGTTTTGATTTTTTTTATCAATACAAATTGGAGCACTTTTGGCGAGCTCCTTTGTCCTTTGGTATAGAAGATTTCTGTTTCTAATCCAAAAATCAAAAATGGGAAAAAAGTGACAACCAAAATTATCAAGTTTTAAGAAGAAAAAAAAATCTTCATGATCGGAAGTTATACGATTATTTTTGCCACTTGATAATTTCCAGTAGAGAAATGAAACACTGAGAAACAATAACAGAAAAGGATATTCATGTGCTTCACGTGGTGGAAGCTCATGTGGAGCTGGAAGAGTAAGAAGGCGAGCTTGGGTCGAAAATTTTTGGAAGTACAGTGACAACTCTTTCAAGATTGCAGCAGGAGAAAGATGAAGATCTGGAAATGCTGGAATAACCGGATCATTCTGAAAAGATATAAAGAAAACATGACAATTATTATTATAATACAATCTGTCCGAGTAATATGAAATAAATTTCTTAAGATTCATTCTGAAGACTACTACCTTAAAGATGTTAATAAGTCTATTGATTTTCACCCTCTTGTAAAGAGATTCACTGTCTTTTTCTGATGATGTTCCTAGGACAACAAGAACTGGCAAAATACGTAAAAGTACGTGTCTCTCTGGGAACAAAAGTGTGAAATCCAACTCCAGCGACTCCACAGCAAATACAATTAGAACTTGGAGAATATCTTCAACACTATTTCAAGTCAAGGAAACTGAACCAATGAAAGGAATATGTGCTTCATGTGCACCATGATGAAATATGTTATCAAATTAAGTTTTAAATTTTCTTTGGTACAAATAATGAGATGTCAATGTCGATGAAAATATCAAGGTTCAAATTCACAAACATAACAATGGATATTTCGGAAAATTCATATAAATCAAAGAAATTTACATTAGTTTTAGAATTAACCAATGAAACTTAAACAATTACGTAATTAGGTTACAATTGATCATTTTTAATGCTTATATCGATGAACAGAAATAATATATGTACAAATGATATTGAATGATGATATTTGAACAAAAAAAACTCAATACATGTTTAAAATATATTTTGTAATATTTATCTTAAGGTAAAGGAAATAAAAATTATATTATTTATCTTTTATAATATATTGAAAAATTAGTTTAAAAAATAATGAAAAATCAATAATAAATTTTATGAGAAAAAATCAAATTAGGAAGAGGGTGAGTGATAGAAAAAGTTTAGCAAAATTATTATAAATTGTCGAAAGATATATAACATTTAGAAAAATATTATTTACTCTTATGATAATATTGCTTTCCTATTTCAAGATTAGATTGTATAGTTATTTCTTTCATTGACTTTGCTAAATGCTAATGGGGCAGTTATAAATATAACATGACTTAAAAAGTATTAGCACATAGAGCAGATTTTTCCGTGTGAATCAATGTTTGACAATGATCAACACTAGTTGTCTAAAGTGATTTTGTTGATCATGGTTAATTACTGATTCACACAGAAAAAAGGTTATATTTTCAAGTATTTTTTAAATGTGCAACCGATTGAAATTTTCCAATTCCAATTGAACCAAGAATTATCAAAGTCTTCATATTCTCCTATCATTATTGTAATTGAGTCACGTAACAGTAATAAATGTCTTGTCTCCTTATCTTCCAAACATGTCATAGAGTTTGAAAGATCTGGATAGTAGAAAAGTAAGCTTGACCATTTTGTATTCTCTAAACAATCTGAGAATGGTAGTATTTTACTGGTTGTACATGCAGATGATATTGTCATAATTGAAAGCAATGCCTCCGGTATTCTATTTCTGAAAACAATTCTTAGAGCCAGATTTATACAAAGGTTTGGGGATACTTAAGTTATTTTTTTGGGTATTAAGCTCTTCCAGAGTAAGATTAGATTGGAATTCTTTTATCACAGAGAAAATATGGATTAGCATTCTGACAAGAAAGTTGGGGGCAAAGCCCTGTCCCGAATGCCCGATTCTGCTGAGTTAATGAATCTGTTCGTTAACAGAGGGCTTAATTCTTCAGTTATTTCCCAGCAGGCTGAGGAGGATCCTGAGTTGGGGAAGATTTGCAAACGTCTATTGGAGGGCGACACAGACTCGTCATTGGAAAGATATGTTACAGCACCAGCTATCACATATCTTTGAAGTCTAGCCCCTTTGAGATCCTTTATGGCGTCCTCCCCCACCTATACTGCGTTATGACTCGATGTCTTCTTTGGTTTCCTCCGTGGATCAACAATTGCGGGATCGTGATACCATTCTCAAAGACCTCAAATCCCAATTGTTGCGAGCTCAACAATTGATGGTTAAGTTTGCTGATAAACACCATCGTCTGGAAAGCTTTAGTGAGGGTGATTGGGTTTATTTAAAACTCCATATATATCGGCAGGTCAGTGTGGCTACCCGACCTCATACAAAGTTGGGTCCTCGTTTCTTCCGGCCATTTCAGGTTGTTGAACGTATCGGGGCTGTTGCTTACTACTTGAAATTACCTACTGAAAGTCGTATCCATCCGGTGTTCCACATTTCGATGTTGCGTAAAGCAATCGGTCATGTTTTTTCAGTTTCCGCCTTGCCGCTGAATCTGCCTGCTGATTTTGCTCTGTCTTTCGAACCTGTGGCCATCCTGGGCATTCGGGAACCTTCTCCTGATATGTCTGGCCGTGAAGTTTTGGTGCAGTGGCGTCACACTTCACCCGCTGATGCAACTTGGGAACCCATGGAACACATTCAACAACAATTTCCAGCTTTTCACCTTGAGGACAAGGTGGCTCTTTGGGGATCGGGTATTGATAGGCCTACTATACCTAAGTTTTATGAGAGAGGAAAGTGGCTGGGAAAACAAAATGTGGATAAGAATTAAGTAGGTGAGGTGTAAGATGCCTTGTAACCGTTTGAGGGTATTTTAGTAAATAAGAAGGGCGGGTAGTACTATATATCTATTAGGTAGATTTACTTTTAGGTATTCTGAATATTATATTGATGTAATAGAGGAGAGAAAGGGATTCTCAAATTTCCCTATTGTGTTGAATTCTTAATGAAATGCCTCTGAGATTCTAACAGATTGCAAAACATCCCCCGTGACAAGTTTCCCCAAATAAGAATTGAAATTTGGATTGAAAACCCGAAAACCAAATAGAATTATAAGGGAAAGAATCCGAGAAAATAGAATGAGAAAGAGAAGAAAAGAAAGATTTACAAGTAAAAGAACCTGAAGGATGAAGGGACCAAGAAAAATGATCAATGGAGGTAGAGGGGAAAATATGGGAAATAAGACTAAGAAGAGAAGTAAATTCCAGAAATTCCTCATCTTTAAAATTTCTAAAGAAAGAGAGATGACTTAGAATGCAAATTAAAGAGGGAGGAAATGGTGGCAAAGCAATTTTTAGTGATACGATAAAGAAGAGGAAAAGAATTCGAGAGGGGAATCAAAAATCCAAATATCTTCCCAAAAGCGAATATGAAATCCGTTACCAAGAATTATCTTTGCACCCTTAGAGAAAGAGGGAACACATTTTGAAATTGATTTCCAAAGGCTACGAAGATGTATATTTAAGTGATTTATTTTTATAGGAAACAGAAAAGATTTCATTAAAAAAGAAAGAGATTACAAAAGTGGGTGAAGAGAAATCACCCAACGCCAATTGGATTACAAAAATTATTCCAATCCACATTAATAAAAATAACATCAAAATTACAAAAAAACTTTTGAAAGAGAAGCAAGAAGAGAAACTTTAAAGCGAATAAGCTCCCATAATTCATTAACCGTGCTCTTTTTGTCTCGAAGATTCAATGATTTCTCTCCTGTCAAACTTCCCATGTGATAATCTTAACCAAGGTTAAAAATGTCGATGTCGATGTCGACGTCTCAATTTTACGGAGATATCGAATGTCGATGTCGACGGATATTCCGGAAAAATCACAGATATCACGGATAACTATAAAAATAGTTTGAATTTGTGGATGAAACTTTTATTAGAGCTTAATTAAACATTAAACCATCATTCTAAGTAGTTATATCAATAAAATACACATATATATGGACATTAGTGGTTGAAAATATTGAAATTTAGGCGCAAAATAATATTTTTATAAAAGATAGTCATTAATAGTGTCGATTTTGTTGTCGATAAATATTTTTTTTTATAAATATATTTTTTTTAATAATAAAATTCATAAACAACTTTATAATATCACTTAATACATATATAAACATCAATATTTAGTATTTTAAAATTTTATATCAAATTTATTAAATATTAAAAAATTTAATAAATTTGAATATTATAATATCAAATTTTATTTAGAAAAACCCTTTATATTATAAGTTAGAACCCAAAACTTGACACTTAATAACTGAAAGCCCAAATAAAAGCCCAATTCAGCCCATGACCCACTATTTCCACTCTTATAACAAAAAATAACCCTAATTTTTAAAGCCAGCCGCCAACCTTCTCCCTCCCTCCTCTCTATCTCGTCCTCTTTCTCTCTGAAACTCACAAAGCTGAGAAAATAGATGCCACATCTAAAAAAACTCCGGCAATATTTTGACGACTCCGGCGACATGTTGACGATATCCAGTGTTTTAAAAGGCGCGAGGCGCAAAAAAGCGATAAGGTCCCCCGGAGCTTAAGCGCAAGGCGCAAAAAAAAGAGAGGGCTTTTTTTTTTAAGGCGCACTATATAATAATATTAGTTTATATATATATATATATACACACACACACACACACACACACACAACACACACATAAATTTACACATTAAAATTAGAAGAACAAAAGTTATCTTCATTTCATCCAAAACAATTCAAAACACAAAACACATCATAATTCATAACAAAAACTTCCAACTTCAGAGTATTATGAAATCATAAAAACTCCCAAGCTAATCACTATCAGCATCACTATCACTATCACTAAAAAGTAAATCCTCATCTCCATCCTCATTAGACTTGTAAGCTGCAGCATCTTCCTCTTCCTCTTCCTCTTCATCATCCTGAACATTAAATGGTGTGGATGAACCAGCAACAGCACCTTTTGCCCTTGAAGTATTTGCTCTTGAATGATAAGCAGGTTCCGACGCTCCCGAAGCTCTAGCAACGTCTCCCCATGTTAAACTATCATCACCAAACACAAGTTCCCCTTCCTCATCCGACTCTCCTTTAATCCTTCCAATCAACCACTCATTACTTTCATCAATGTCGTTTAAAGTGATGGGGTCAACGACGTCCCTTATATCATATCGACGTCTTAGTGCCCGATTATATTTAACGAACACTAAATCATTCAAACGAGTTTGAGCAAGCCTATTCCTCTTTTTGCTGTGAAGCTGCAAGAAGCCAAAAACCAAACCAACGACCTAACTTCTAAGTAATGTGTAATCTTAAATTAAAAACTAAATTAGTTAAATTAGGAAAAACTAACTTGTTCGAAAACACTCCAATTGCGTTCACATCCAGAAGCACTACATGTGAGACTAAGAATTTTCATTGCAAACTTTTGCAAGTTTGGAGTCTTAGCACCAAAAGAGCTCCACCATTCAGCTATAAACAAAACAAAGCTTATGTTCAAAATCTAAGTCTAACCGAAAATGAAATTTGTATGTCAGTATATTGTACCTGGGGATCTTTTAGTTCTTTGTCGAATAGCCATTGGTTGTCCAAAAAGATCTTCAGCATTTTTATACTTAGTCATCTCATCACATATCTTATCTTGAACATCCAACGAAGGAACCAATCTCTCTATGCAAGTATGCAACCCTTTTACAATTTCCCCATCTTGCTCAATTTCGCATTTGAATAAAAGAATTCGGGGTTTAAATAATACCCAGTGATGCAAAGGACGGTGCAATTGAAGATCCCACCTTCGATCAATAATTTCAAACACTTCTTTGTATTTTTCTTCCTTCCCATGAAAAGACTTCATGATGACTTCTTTAGCCCTATCCATTGCTTCATATATGTATCCCATGGCAGGCTTCTTTTCTCCATCAACTAATCTAAGCACCTTTAGCAAAGGGCATGAATACTTAAGAGCCAAGAGTACTTTATTCCAAAAACTAACCTTTAGGACGGTGTCAAGAACAATTCGCTTACCTTTTGCCTCCTTGCACCACTTACTATTCCTCCACTCATCTGATAAAAACAATTTTCTTAAGTTGTTTTTCTGTTTGTGAATGCTTGATAGTGTGATACAAGCGTGAGCAAATCGCGTTGTACCAGGCCTAAGCAACTCTCTCTGATCGGTGAACCTTCTCATAAGATTCAATAATCCAGGACGAGCATACATATAACTATTAAGCTCCACCGCTTTTCTATACATATTCTTGAGAGTGGGGATTTTGAATATATCCTCCAACATAAGGTCCAAGCAATGTGCTGCACATGGAGACCAAAATATGTGCGGATAATTTTTTTCCAATCTTCGCCCTAATAACAAGTCATAAAGCAAAAAAAATATTACTTCCAAATTCAAATGTCTATCAACTTGAACAAATTGAACAACTTTACCTGCCATCACATTTGCTGAGGCGCTATCAGTAACAACTTGAACAACATTGGCTGCCCCAATGCGTTCAATAAATGTTTCCATTAAGTCGCACATCTTCCTTCCCGTTTTTGCATAAGAGGAAGCATCAATAGATTCTATAA
Source organism: Gynostemma pentaphyllum (assembly GCA_028015215.1). Lineage (NCBI taxonomy): Eukaryota > Viridiplantae > Streptophyta > Magnoliopsida > Cucurbitales > Cucurbitaceae > Gynostemma > Gynostemma pentaphyllum. Next base: position 46,409,888 of record CM051351.1, on the reverse strand, counting down.
AAACAGTGCCTTTAGGACTATTGACTAAAAAGTTTAGCAATGTCCTATCTCTTCTATCTGTCCAACCGTCACACATAATGGTACATCCAAGCTTGACCCATTCTTCCTTGAGACTTTCCAACATCTTATTTGTTAATTCTACTTCCTTTTTCAATATCGGCACTCTCAACTCATGATAAGAAGGGGGCTTCAATCCAACACCAAACTGTCCAATTGATTCAATCATTGCAGCAAAACTTTCATAGTTGCAAGCATTTAGTGGAATACCCGAATCATAGAACCACCGCCCAATTCGTTGACAAACACGACCCCTCATTTCTTTTTTACATACTTCATTCATTGTCGTTTGTTGCTTTCCCTTTCCTTTTTTCCGATCGGAGACAACTTCTTCCTGGATTAGGGGTGTAATAGACATCCATTGGACCCTTTGCTCTTGGCTTTTTTGCACTCGATTCCGTACTCCCTTTAAATGAGTTTTGGCTTCTCTTACCATGGCTATTACCTTGACTTTCAAGTTCATCTTCATCATCATATGCAAGATCCACATCATCAACTTCGTACATCCCATTATCCAAATTTCTCATGTCTTTTACTTCCTTTTTCTTCAACATATATTGCCTGATTTCTTCCCTAACCTCCTCTGGACATTTTGTGCATCTAGTAACATTTCTATAACCACCAGAAGATGTTGCTTCACCCTATAGACTCCCCCTTTTGATGTTTTTGAACAAAAGTTGCAAGTAAAAGTCAATACATCATTAGGATTTCGTAAATATGAATATTTCCATGCCGGATCCCTTCTTGCTCCTTCATTTGATTTCTCCATTGCATAGAGAGGGGATGTATGAAGCAGATTTTTCAAAGGGCTTTTGGACAGAGAAGAGACCACCGAAAGCAGTAGAGAAAACAGTAGAGAAGCAGGGTTTTTCACGAGGCTGAGAAGAGATGCTAATATCGTTTTTAAAACAAAAGGAGGCTAGGGTTTTTTTAATATCTGCAAGTCGCACGTGTCTGGGCAAAAAAGTCACGTGACTTTTTTAAAAATATCTTAAAGCTCCGCTTTTGTCGCCTGCCGCTTCAAGGAAAAGCCCTAAAAAGCGCCGCTTAAGCGGCGCTTTTTAATATCGCCTCGCTTCATTTGAAGCGAGGCGCTAACCTTGAGCCTCTCACCTAGGCGCGCCTAGGCGAGGGCTTTTTCCGCTTTTTAAAACACTGACGATATCGGATACCTTTTGACGACATCGGCGACAAATCGACGACACTGGGGAAGAACAACTCTTCCCCCCCTTATCAGTGTCGGAACCTCAGTTTTTCCGATATGTCGCCGATATCGTCGATATTTTCATCCTTGATCTTAACCGCCGTCTCCCATAACCATTTTGCTTGTTTTTTCAGTGTGTGACCAACTAAAAGGGAATAGAGATTAACCTTCTGGTAGTTGGCAAAACACAAATGTAAACTAAAAATCTGCATCAATTTATGCCATAACATCCCTATAAAATTGCATCTAAAAAACAAATGGAATTGGCTTTCAGAGGATTGCTAACACCGACAACAAATATTAGGAGAGGGCGATCCTTGGATTCCGCCTTTGAATAATATTTGCTGTATTTAGGCCCCCTAGCGATAAATTCCAAATAAAGAAATTGATCTTTTTAGGACAACCCGCACACCAGATTCGCTTAGAGAAAGCTTCATCCAAAAATTGATTCTTTTTTGTCAAGAGGCCGTAGAGAAGCCTTTTAGCATCCAACTTCCAGCAATATGAATCCTCACTATTGACAATCTTTTGAGGCGGTAAAAGCTGATCATAGAGCCATCGATTTAGAATTAAATTCCAGTCCCCATCAACTTATCACTCGCTAGACTGAAGAGTCTAGGGAACATTCTTTTAATGGGTAAATCACCCGGCCACCAGTCATCCCCGAATCTAATTATCATCCTATTTCCCAGATTGAATGTGATTTGATCTATCAAAGTCTTTCTACAAGCATTCACAAAGTTCCAAGGGCTATGCCCCTTGAACACCTTTCTTGGATTAGTAAACCAGCCACAATTGTCTAGACCATGGAGACTATAGATGATCATGTTAGCTAATAGACTCTAATATGATGAGAATACTCACTTTATTAATCCATTAGCTAAGGCCATATATATAGGCAAATACAAAAAACTCTAAAGAAGAAGTGTGAAATTACAACTAAGGGCAATTAACTAATTAACCCTAAAACTAACACATATACATAAATATACAATATATAAAGCATACTATAACACTCACCCTCAAGGTGGAGCATATATGTTAATCATGCCCAACTTGTTACACAAATAATCTATTCGTGCTCCATTTAATGCTTTTGTGAAAATATCTCCCAACTGTTCTCCAGTCTTAACATATCCTGTAGATATTAAACCTTGTTGTATTTTCTCTCGAACAAAGTGACAATCAACTTCAATACGTTCAGTTCCCTCATGAAATACTGGATTTGATGCTATATGAAGAGGAGCTTGGTTGTCACACCACAACTTAGTCGGAATGGTAACATTGATACCTAACTCAGCAAGAGTTGATGTATCCACATCACTTCACACACAGACTGTGCCATAGCTCTATATTCTGATTCCGCACTTGAACGTGAGTGAGACTACATTCTGCTTCTTACTTCTCCATGAAACCAAATTATCCTGAAGTTGATTTTCTATCCTCTTTAGATCCTGCCCAATCAGCATCTGAGAAGCATACAATCTTAGTATGACCATGGTCTTTATATAAGAGTCCACGTCCTAGGGCAGCTTTTAAATAACATAAGATTTGTTCTACAGCAACCCAATGATCCACTGTGAAGACATAAATTGGTTCAAGACACTTACTGAATATGCTATGTCTGGTCGTGTTACTGCAAGATAATTCAACTTCCCAACCAATCTTCTGTACCTCTCAGGATCTTTAAACAATTCACCTTCTCTCGTGAGTTGCAAATTCGGCAACATTGGAGTACTGCATGGTTTAGCCCATGGTTTAGCCCCTGATTTTCCAGTCTCAGATAACAAATCAACCACATACTTCCTTTGTGACAAGAAGATTCCCTCCTTGCTTCTTACCACTTCAATGCCCAAGAAATACTTCAACATGCCCAAGTCTTTTGTATGAAACTGACTATGAAGAAAAGTTTTGAGAGATAGAATACCAGATGCATCATCCCCAGTAGAGGACATGAGCCTGAAGGTTGTTGCTTCCTGGAGTAAACTAGAGGATGAAATTGAACACCGGTACGAGCATAAACATTGGGGCATGGGCAGGGGCGGGGGAAGGTTGAGAAAAAGAGAGCACGGGATAGAGAAAAAGATCATCAACCACCCATTCACTCGAACCAGATAACTGAGGTGTAAAAGACTCATGCTCGAAGAAAATGACATCAGGGGAAACTAAATAGCGGTTTAGGCTAGGACAATAACAACGATAGCCTTTTTGAACACGAGAATAGCCTAAGAAAATGCATTTCAAGGATTTTTGGTCTAATTTAGTTAGGTGAGGGCGAACATCCTGAACAAAACAAGCACAACCAAAGATTTTGGGAGCAAGTGGGAATAATGGCTTTGTCGGAGACAAAACATGACAAGGAACCTCACCATTAAGAACCGAGGAAGGCATACGGTTGATCAAGAAACAAGATGTGGAAATAGTGTCAGCCCAAAAATATTTTGGAACGTGCATCTGAAATGATATGGCTCTAGCAACTTCAAGGAGATGCCGATTTTTTCGTTCGGCAACACCATTTTGGGATGTCAACACATGAAGATCGATGAAGGATGCCATGTTTACTTAAGTAAGATCCAAGGATTTCGGAAAAATATTTTCCCCCGTTATCACTTCGTAAAATCTTAAGAGAAGCATTAAATTGAGTAAGAATTTCAGCAAGAAAATTGCAAAAGTGAGAAAGTAACTCAGAGCGTTTTTTCATAAAATATAACCAAGTCATTCGAGAATGATCATCAACAAAAGTTACAAAATATCGAAAACCATTCTGGGACACAACTGGACAAGAACCACAGACATCGGAGTGAACTAAATCAAAAGGAGCACTAGCTCGTTTATCGACTTAAGAACTAGAACTAAGGCGATGAAACTTCGCAAATTGACACGACTGACAATTTAAAGACAACAAAGAATGAAACTGTGGACAAAGTGTCTTCAGGGATGGATGACCAAGACGACAATGTGCATCAGAAGGCGACAGAACTCCAAAGCAAGCGATGGACCTTGAGACTTGATTGTCAAAAATGTAGAGACCTCCCGATTCACTTCCTCTACCAATAATCTGCTTCGTCATAAGATCCTAAAACAAGCAATAACCAGGAAAGAATGAGACACAACAGTTAAGATCACGTGTGAGTTTGCTTACAGAAACTAAGTTAAAAGAAAAATTCGGCAAATGTAGAACAGAAGTCAAAGAAAGGGACGGAGTAAGACTGATTGTGCTGATTCATCTACTAGAGTGATGGAAATTAAAGATGTAGAGGACAAGGGTGTTGGAAATAAAGTGGAATTACCTGTCATCCGTAGCACCAGAATCTATAACCCATTTGGTAGATGATGAAATAAGGCATTTAGTAGAGGTACCTGACTCGGTGAGTGCACTGACAGGAATAGATGTAACCCGTAATGAATCCTGGTATTGTTGATATTTAGCAAATTCGTCTCTAGACATGGTAACCGAATGATCTTGCGTAGTGGAAGCAACCTGGGCAGTTGGAGGCCTATGATTATGATACATAAGTTTCCTGCAATCACGTTTTCTATGTCCAGGCTTATGGCAATAGCGACAAATAATCTCTCCTTAATTAGGTTTGCGAGCATCAAAGCGTTGTCCAGATGTATTGGGTCCCATCCCCTGACTGCCTCTATACTCAGAATTTTGTCGAGACATGTTGGACCCCATGCCCTTGTTGCCTCTATACTCATAACCTTGACCAAGAAGGCACTATTCTGTTGAGCAGGATTAGATACTGGTGGTACAAAGTACTCAACTGAATGCTTCCTATAATGTGGTGATCTCCGTACTAGAAAGTATTTGAGCTTTAGCCATCTCAAATTTTGGTTGAATGCCAGCCAAAAGCTCATGATTGCCATTTGTTCACGTTGAGCTTGTTGAACTTTAATATTTGTGCTAAAGGGTAGCAACGTATTAAGCTCGCTATAAACCTTTTTAAACTCCATGAAATAACTTGTAAGGGTCTGATCGCCTTCCTGTTCGGCGCGATAAAAGGCTTTACAAATATCATACATTCTATTTATTTGTCCCTTTCCAGAATAGAGAAACTCCAAGTATTCAAGCAACTCTTTCACAAAGTCACAATGATAGACCAAGTCAACAACATCATTCTCAATTGAATTCTTGATCTGCAAAATCAAACAGGCATCATCTCGCAACCAAACCCTTTCTGTGTCATCAGTAGGAGGATTGTCGGTTATATGATTATCCATGTCGACACTTCGTAAATATTGAATAATGGTCTTACGCCAATTATGATAGTTAGATCCATCGAGCTTTCGTTCCGTAATTTTGGACATCATAGGAACCACATCGGAAACCACCACAGGTTTCTTTACAATCTTTTCAGCCATGTATTCCAAAAGAAACAAACCCAAAAATCAGACAACAATGACAAAAAGCTATTGGATAGAGAAGAAAAACTGCTGTAAAGTGAAAGCAGTGAAGAAATTGGTACTTTTCTCAAACGATATTGCTCTCTAGAGCAATAACTCCAAGCAATTTGCACAGACAGGCCGAAAAACACGAGAAAAAGCGAACAGAAAAAATGGCGAAGGATTCCGGCCACGCATGCGCCTACACGCGACGGCGCGTGGAGGAAGAGGCGGACTTAAAGGTGGCGCGTGAGCCTCACGCGCCGCTTGTTTGGGTGGACGGAAATTGCGACACGAGGTTTCTGGCGGCGGCGCTCCTCCTGGGTTACGTGGTGTTGACAAATGTCCACGTAAACAGGATGACCTAATATTCAAACCTCAACCCTATGCGAAGAGAAACCCTAAACGCCCAACTCAATGATAACCTCACGCTCTGATACCATGTTAGATAATAGACTCTAATATGATGAGAATACTCACTTTATTAATCCATTAGCTAAGGCCATATATATAGGCAAATACAAGAAACCCTAAAGAAGAAGTGTGAAATTACAACTAAGGGCAATTAACTAATTAACCCTAAAACTAACACATATACATAAATATACAATATATAAAGCATACTATAACAGATCCTAAATCTAGTAAAGTAATTAGGCTTATTAGCCCATTTGTATGTGTCCTTTATTGTTATTTTCCTCTTTGTAGGTTAATGCTCCATGTATGTATATTTATATATATATTTGTATATATATGTGATTAGTGAAAAATATGAATTTGATTCCCACATATCTTGTGAGCTACACTTGCTTCGGTATCACAGACAACCAAACTAGTTAAAACAAATCAAGATTTGGCGTAGACATTGAGAGTGAGGATACTTATTCACACGGAACATCTCGACATGAAGATTCAGTAAGATAGCCCATCTCGTGCTTAAGAAAATCTGTTGCAAAATAGATAGCAAGAGGTACAAGGAGAGAGAAAACAAAGACTTAAAAGGATGCATGATATTATAGTGGCAGGCTAACAAGTAAGAAAGCAGCAGTTTTTTCATAAATTAACAGTTTCATATGAACTTTCATTAATCAAAGGGGAAGAAAAGTACAATAAGAGAGGATGAGAAATCCTCAAAAGAAAAAAGAGAAGTAATAAGTAAAAAAAAAAAAATTGTTAAATGAAAGAATTCCATTAAGAGAACATGGAATGTACAAGGAAACTGAAGTATGTAGGATTAACAACTTTTACCAAACTTAAAGTACAAAAAGTAATAGAATCCCAAATGTGCAACCAAAAATTAGCTACATCGTTAAACATCCTAGAGTTGCGCTCTAACCAAACGCTCAAAAGAAAAACTGAAAACGCGCACTTCCAGAAAAATTTCCTCAATTTGGGAGTCTTGAAACCCAAAACATCCCAATTTAAAATATCACAAGCATCCTTTGGAGGAACCCAACTCAAATCAAAATGATAAAGAAGCTTGAACCATAGTTTAGCACTAAAGTCACAATGCAAAATAGATGGGGAACAGATTCAAAATTTCGATAGCAAAGAAAACATATATGAGGTGATAAACAATTTGAAGGCAAAATATGTTGCAAAACATCCCCAGTAATGAATTTTCCCAAGCAGAAAGTCCATAGAAAAAAATTGAATTTTATGTTGCAAGCCAGGAAACCAAATAGAGCGAAGCATCAAAAGGAGGAGAGATGCTGCTAGTAAGAGAAGCAAAGAAAGATTTACACGAGAAATAACCTAAAGAGTGCAAGGTCCCATAAAAGACGATCCGAAGAAAGAGAGGAGGAAAAGTGAGAGATGATGCCAAGGTGATTTGAGAATTCTAAGAACTCCTCATCGATAAAATTCCTAAGGAAAATATGATCCCAAGAATTAATTTGAAGATTAAAAAGAGAAGAGATGGAAGAAAAACGGTTTGAGGTAATGCGATAAAGAAGAGGAAAAGAAGAAGAGAGAAGAATTTGTAGCCAAATGTCTTCCCATAAACGAATTAATAGACCATTACCAAGAATAAGTTTTAAGCCAAGAGCAAAAGAAGGAGCACATCGCGAGATGGCTTTCCAATGACTACGAAGAAAGCCAAAGTTTACTATCAAAGAATTTCAATCAAAGTTAAATGAACCATATTTTCCTTAAATAAAATAAACCCAAAAAGAGTTTGGTTCAGAAAAAACCTCCAAATCCATTTTCCAAGTAAAGCAATGTTTTTAAACAACGCTTCATAAAGATAACCAACTATAGAAAATATGTATCCCAAAATTGAAAAATTCAGATCATATAGCCATTTTTCACCTATACAAAATAATAATTAAGGGGAAACTACGAAAAACCTGTAAGTCATCTAATTCCTCTCTCATAGTATCAGAGTCTTGCCACTGAATACTGACTTGAGTGAATGTCCTGAAGAAATAACAGAAAATAAATAAGGAACAAATTATTTATTTTATTACCCGAACACTTCTCATAATATCCCAACTTTTCATATAATCTGCATTCATAGGTATAAAAAGACGATATAATAAAATTAAAAATTAGAAAACATTTGAAAATGTGAGCTCTCACCATTTCAAGCGGGAGTTGGTCTCAAAACCTTTCTGGGAGGGTGGGCTAGCTAGGACTAGGAATTTTGCACCCCAGATCTCTTGGCTATATAGTTGGGCATTTTCCCCCGTAGTTTGATGCTTAGGCACAAGATCATTGTGTGAAATTATGGGTGTCATTACAGTGGGTGGGACTTTTAAGTCTATGGGTCTGAATATTTCAAATAACCCAAAAATTTATGGCGTTTTTTTATCCTTTTTACACTCCCCTTACAAAGCTCTTGGTTGGAGTCAGGTACGTTACCCGTTTTGGGGAGGGCCACTGGATTGGAAATGAATCCTTGATGTCTCTCTTTCCCGATCTATATATTTTATCTATTGCGAAAAATTCTCCAATTGTTCCTTTTTTCCCTCCCTCGAGCAGTTGCAACCTATTAGTTATCACTTCAAGACTAATCTCACGGGACAACCTCATGACCCTACACAAGGTTAAAAATGTCGATGTCGACATCTCAATTTTACGGAGATATCGAATGTCGATGTCAATGTCGACAGATATTCCGGAAAAATCACGGGTATCACGGATAACTATATAAATAGTTTGAATTTGTGGATGAAATTTTTATTAGAGCTTAATTAAACATTAAAACATCATTCTAAGTAGTTATAACAATAAAATACATATATATATATATGGACATTAGTGATACAAAATATCCAAATTTAGGTGCAAAATAACATTTTTAATAATAAAATTCATAGACAATCTTATAATATCATTTAAACAAATAAAAATATCACTTAATACATATATAAACACCAATATTTGTAGATAGTTTTTTAAAATTTTATATTAAATATTATAAAACACCCACCTAATTAGATATTATAATTTCAAATTTTATTTTAAAACCCTTTATATTAAGAGTTAAACCCTAAAACCATTATTAATATTAACTAATATAACACCTAAGCCCAAATAAAAGCCATGGCCCACCATTCCCCTTTTATAATTAAAAAACCCTAGTTTTAAGACACCAGCCGCCCAACCCCGCACTCTCCCCTAACCTCTCTTCTCGTTTTTTAACTCAGCCGCCCAAAGAAGCAGATCTAAAATTTCCGGCAGATCTTAAATTTCCTACGACAACTCAACGATATCTCGACGACTCCGGCGACATATGCGTGATATCGGCGACATCTTGGCGATTTTGGCGACATGTCACCGAAACGGGGGAAGAACGACTCTTCCCCCCCTTATCGTTATCAAACCCTTCCGATTTCCGATATGTCGCCGACATTCCCTACAACACTTGGCGTCGGTTTAATCGTAGGATAATATCTTAGGTAGGTGGCCAACATAGTTTGAACCTATGACCTCAAGGTTGGAAAGCAACCACTTGACCACTATGCCAACCCATCGGTATCAAAAAAAAAAGTTATCACTTCAAGAGAGCCTTTTTTGATAGAGAGGTTAGAGGTTTGGCCTTTTTTTCTTAATACTGTGAGTGTTTGAGTCAGCTTACACGCACCACGACTAATCTCACGGGACAACCTCATGACCCTAAAACACTTGGCGTCGGTTTAATAGTAGGATAATATCCCAGGTAAGTGGCCAACATGGTTTGAACCCATGAGCTCAAGGTTGGAAAGGAACCCCTTGACCACTAGGCCAACCCATGGTTGTTGTTTGGCCTTGTTTTTTATTATCATGGATTCTGTATTATCTACGTATCGAAAGGATAAAATGATTTGGGTTCTTAAGTCTTCTACCCATTTCATATCTTCTTGACACCAACCTAATCTCCTTTCTTAACTAAGCTCTCCAAGGTCTCTATCCCAAAAAAGGTGAGATTATTTTCTTGACTTGTACTTGAGAGAATTAACAATATAGATTTAATCCAAGAAGTCATCTTCTTTAGTGCTTCAACCTCAGTGGCTTGTCCCCTATAAACAGGAGTTAGGGGATATTGATCATATCTCTATTAAGATTTTGTGGAGACTCTTCCAGGTGTTTGGGATATCTCTAGTAAGTAGTTCCTAACTTTACTGGGAGGAGGTTCTTTAACACCCCCGATTCTGTGATAAGAGAAGGGTAAGACACTTTGGTGAGGTTTTTTTTATGTTTTATGGTTCACCTAGTTAGAAATTTACAAGAGAGCTTTTACCGGTGTGGAGGTTTTTTTTCCATAATAACCAACCTTTTCATTGATAAATGAAAAGACCAAAAAGGCAACCAAAAATTACAAAAAAAAAGTATCCTAATTGGCCGTCATAAAAAATGGGAGTAATTTAAAAAAAATAAAAAAACTTTACAACTTGCACTCCAAATGGAGGCGTAATCTCATTACAAGAAGCATGTTTATCAAGAAAAAATCACCTATTATGCTCCAGGCTCCAGCCAAACATTCCAAAACACCACTCTCACAGCATTATGCCAAAGAATTCCTTTTTTGCTTCTAAGGGGGGATCCACAAAACAAAAACAGGAGAGACCCAGCCAATATCAAAGATTTTAAGGATCTTTGTCCAAAGATGAAAAGTGAAGGGACAATGCAAAAGCAAATGATTAGAATCTTCTTCCCCGCTCTTTTTGAAAATAAACTCACTAGTTAGATTGGAGAGCAATCCAAGGTTTTTTCCCTCAAATCTTCATATTGGAATTCAGCCCCCCTTAGATTACAATCCACAAAAAAAAAAATTATCTTTGTAAGAAATTTACCTCCCCAGATATGCTTATAAGTATACACCATTGAGTGATCCTTAATCTTCCAATGAATGTTCAGAGCAGAATTGTAAGTAAAGCCCTTAGTATCAGGTTTCCACACTCTTCTATCAGCCCAATTAGAAATTTGAACAGAATCCAAAATAGCCATAAGATTCATCCAATCGTCCACTTCAAAGTCATGAAGGTTTCTGTAGAACTCAAAATCCCACTGATTGCTTACAGTAGTATCAAGCTCTAGCATATAAGTTAGGGAATGTGAGCGCCAAAGGAGTATAAGTTAGCCAACAATCATCCCTGAAAAAAACCATCCCCCCTACCAACAGAGTAAGTAACATTACTGTCCATGACGCTCTTGAGTTAATAAATTTGCTTCCAAATGCTCCGATTGACACTACGACTATTATCCTGGAAGACCAACTAAATCTTTAAAGAGGCAATTACTGAAATAGCATATTTTTGCACACTAATTACTGAAATGTCATAACTTTTCAAAAATTACTCAAATAGCATAATTTTTGTTCAATAAATTATTGAACTAAAAAAAATTAAAAAATTTAACGAATTCATTGAAAATAATAATAAAAAATGATCAAATAATTCAATAAATTATTGACCTTGAACTTAAAAAACCAAAAAACAAACAAATTCGTTAAAAATACCTATGAAAAATAGTTCAATAATTAATTGAACTATAATTATTCTATTTGAGTAACTTTTCAAAAGTTGCGACATTTTAGTAATTAGTATGTAGATTTATGCTATTTGAGACAAATTCTTATCTTTAAATGCCATGAATATTTTTTTTTATGGGATTTAAATGCCATGAATATCAACCACCACATTATGCCACAGTGATTCTTCAAGAGGAAAATGCCAAAGCTACTAAAGGAGGCGGCTAACATTTTTTTAATCAAAGGCACCAAAATATAGGCCACCTTTGGCTAAAGGAGGAGGAAGAAGGCTCCCCCTTAACCAAATGAGATCCCCCATTCTTCTCTGCCCCCTCCCAAAAAAAATCCCTAGGCTACCTGTCAATATTCTTAGCAACAGCAGCAGGGATCCTGAACACAGAAAGGAAATAGGTTGGGAGACTGTTGAGCACTGCTTGAAAAAAGATGGCATCAGTTATTTGTCTATTGTGGACAAAAGCAAATTGATAGTTAGAGATAGTAGAAGGGATGACAGCGTTAAGGCGGTTGGCAAGGCATTTTTCAAGGATTTTGTATATGTCATGGATAAGACTTATAGGCCTAAAGTCAGTGACACTTGAGAATCTAGCCTTCTTAGGAATCAGGCAAATGTAAACTTCTTTTAGACAACCATTTAGTTGGTTGTTCTCGAAAAAATCCTGGAACACATACAATAAATCAGGTTTGAGAAAGTTCCAGTATTTTTCCACAGTTTGTTTTGGACACTAAATTCTCCTCCTCTTTGTTCTCTTTTTCCACTCTTGTATCATATCACTTCTATTAAATTTTCTCTTATTTCTACTCTTTTTAATCCTTTTCACAATTCTTGTAACCTTTCTTTCTATTGAAATCTTAAAGACAGTGAAATTTTAGATTTTGCTTATCTCCTCGGGTCTATTTCCTTTTTTGGTCTTTCAAGCAACCCTAATCATATTTTTTGGATACTTGACCCTTCTGGCTCTTTTACTTGCAAATTTTTCTTCTTTTTTCTTTCTAAGCCAACTTTTTCTGATTGTTTTTTCCCTTATAAACTCATTTGGAGTATTGGACTTCAAAGCTAAAATTCTGTTTTTTTTTTACCGTTTCTTGGGGAAAGCTATTAACAGGAGATGTTTTACAAGCTCGCGTGCCCTTTTGTGCCTTGTCTCCTCATTATTTGTTTATTTCCAGAATTGTGAATCTGCCTCCCATAATAGGTTGAGTTCAACGAATATAATAGGTTGTAGTTCAACAAATATAATTAATAATACATACATATATATATATATGTTTTGAAAATTTATATACATACATATATATATATATATTTATATACATACATATATATATATATATATGTTTTGAAAATTTATAAAAAAAAAAAGGAAAATGGCAGGGGGTGGCCGGGCTAGCAGTGGGCACTAGGCTGCTGGACTGGGATATTTTTAAAAAAGACCGAAACCAAACCGATTCCTAATCAGTCTGAAAATTTCCGGACCGAACCAAATCGAAACCGTTAATTGCGTTTTTTAAAAATTATTTTTAAATTTTTAAACTTAAACTTAACTCTAAAGTGATGAAAAAAAAGTAATTTTAATTTTTTACTATCCTATTATTTTTTTATTTATACTTTGTTCTTATATGTGTATTAAACCTAAACTTAACTCTAAAGTGATGAATATTAAAGGTATTAAATTTATAGATAAGATTATATTTAAATATAAAAAAAAAAAAAAAATATTTACATTATATTTTATAATTATAGATATTAAATTTATATATATATATATATATATAGATATTTTTAAATAATTTTTTAACAGGTTTCGAACCGGGCTTCGAGAGGGGACTCGGTCCGGGCCAGATCGGCCGGGCTTGGGCTCAAATGCATAATTCTTATTCAACCCAAAGATTTACAGGCAGGGTCAGGCCTAGCCCATCAACCGTTGACTTACGAGCCAGGCTAAGTTTGGGTTGGGCTTGGGCCGGCCCACAGGGTTTATCCGTGTGATGAGGCTTAGATGTTGGTAATCAGAGAACGATGTACTTCTTGCCTTGTATAGAGGGTTTGAAAAAAATTGACCACTTCACTATGGAAAGATAAATCTTCATTAATCGGGAAAAAAAAAATGTATGATACAAAAATAGAGGACGAGAAGTCCACTAAAGCAGGAGCTACAAAAAAGAATTCCATATTAAATACATAGTATGAAAAGGAAAATCTAACGAATTTGAAAATTTTATCCAACAAAAAGTGCGATATAAAATAGTATCCAGAATTCCAGTCTGACGACCCATCTTCAAATATCCTGGCATTGCACTCATGCCAAACTGACCAGAGAAAAGCAATTAAAAGAAAAGAATAATTACAAAAGAGAGGGGAGAGTAAACCGAGAATATGAAAGAATTTTAATATCCTCCCAAAGTGTCTATAGTCATCTTCAAAAATTCTATGATTTCTCTCCAACCAAACCTTCCCAAAAAAACCTTGATGCCATTGCATTGGTCCAAAAAAATTTCACCATCTCTTGAAAAGTACAACCACCAAGCAACTGGAAGATATCACTATTACCAGGAGGAGATTTAGCCAATATTGCAAGGTAACTATGCACTCGAAGAAAAGATGCTCTATGTTTGCTTTTGAGGATACCTCATTTTCTTTTGTATTTGTATTTTTTTAAATTTTGCTTTTATTAATGAAGAGAGAAAAATGAAGGGATTTCTCCTTTGAACAATAACAGCCATGGCAAAAAAAAAAAAAAAACATTATCACCCGTTTTCAGACAAATATCGATTTTCCTCTTCGATACATTTTTTTGAAAGCTTTTATTACAAGAAAGCACAGAAGAAAGGGAAGCGAATAGTCCAATATGAAAAAGCTCTCCAACTTTTCCTATATTTTTTCCGAGAGTAAAAGATGCTCCCCTGATGTTATCCAAAAAAACAGGAAACAGAAAATACAAATGTTGCAAAAACGATATTATAATCCAGGATGAACCCTCAACGAAATGGAATTAGGAAATGAAAGCCTTATCAGAGAACACATTTACAGAAACCAATAATCAGAATTTGAAAGACCATAGTTATCATTCATCAAACAGGACAGGGAAAAACTGTTTTCCTTACCTTTTATACCAAGAAAAGTCATTGGGTATGCTTGCCTTGGCATTTTTCAGGTGATCAAGTTGAACTAAAACATCGAGCAGTTTCAGCATTGACCTAGGGTGGAATGTGGTAATAGATTTAATAAAAAATAATATTTCAAAGGCATTGAAGGTAATTAAATAACTATTTAAAAGAACATTTTTATTTTTATATTTCAATTACTTTTCTATTAAAAATACAACACAATTAAATTAAAATATGCTTAAATATTCAATTAATAGTTATATAGTCAGTGGTTAATTTAAAAACATTATAGATAACACGTGAAAAGGCAACACACTGTTTTTGTTTTCAACTATTTTCTATTCTGCAAACTGTTTTTAAAAAGTATCTTACATAACAAGTCTTTTGCATCAAAATATTCTTCTTGATTTTAAAACATAAAACTGTTATAAAACATGATTCCAAACGAGAACTAATATCATCCTGATTTGTTTAGGAGCTTGAGTTCAAGCTTTCTTGATAAAAGTTGCTACCAGTTGAACGGTGAAGAAAGAAAAAGAAAAAAGCTATAATACCCAGCACATAATCACAGACCAGAGATGAGTTACTGTTGGGCCATTAATCCGCCGCTCAGGCCTGGAGAAGCGTTGCATATCAGCAGCTAGCTGCATTAAAAAAACCATTTATGTAGTGGTGTGCTACAATTAACAGTAAATAGAAGAATTCAATATGAGCAATACGTCAATACCTTTGATGCCGCTGATGCTTGCCATCTCTGAATCTCACGTAGACGACTCATTTCCAAGTCCAAAACTTGATACGTTTCTAGATATAAGTCAGCTTGACTTTGCTTCATAGATTCAGGAAGCTGAAGAGAGAAGAGAGATGATAAAAAAAATTAATATGCTAAAAAAGTCAATATAATATAGAAATAATAAAATGCCACCAACACAATATAAAACTCATTAAAACATGCCACATAAACAATATAAAGATTACAAAAATTATAAAAAATGTCACGTCAAATTTCTGTTAATTATTTAACAAAAAGTTAACAACAGGGAGTAGATAGAAAGCTAAATTAAAACAAAGGGGTTAATTTGTCGCGTTTAAAAACACGAGGACTAAACAGAAAGCAAAATTAAAACTCGGGGACCGAAAGTGTATTTTTCCTTTTTTTAATTCAATGAAAGTTTTTCTTTTTATTAAAAACTTAAAAAAAAAAATAAGTTATCCATGAAAAAATTACATCCACGATGTTCAACATTACATCCACAATGTTTTAATATGCAAATTATATGCTTTAAGCGAAATTTAACCTGGGGAAGTGCCTTAACACAACTTCGATATGTATAAAGCACTGATGCCATCTCCTTCCCCTCATGAATAAGAGCATTCTGCAATTAAAATTTATTCAACAAAAAAAAAATTAATATATTTACAATGGAAGGATATTGCAGCAAACTTTTCTAAATGAATTTACACATTTAACATAGATCATCAATAAGAAATTACTCAATCTGATGTAACCTAGGATAAAAATGTTGTTGTCGGTGTCAGTGTCAACAAATCAATTTTACGGAAATGTCGATGTCAATATCTATGGATATTCTGGGAAGGGTCAATGTGCAATGTCGATGAATTTGTATTTTTTTTCAATATAATTCACAAACAAACTCTATAATTACAGATATAAAATATCACTTAATTTAATACAAATATAAACATCCATAACTCAATATTTCTAGATAATTTTTAAATTTCATATCAAATTTATTAAGTATTGTAAAATACCCACTTACATAAATATTATAATTTTAAATTTTAGAAAATAAAAAAACTTTTGTATATTAATAGTTAAAAACAAAAACAACCACTACAACACCTCAGGCCTAAAATAAAAGCCCAATGCAACCCTATGACCCCACCGTTTCCACTTATACTACAAAGAAACCTTAATTTTACAACCAAAAAAAAACTCAATCGCCACTCTCTCTTCTCTCTCTTTTTTTTTGTCCTGAAGCAGCTTCTTCTCTCCAGCAGACTACAAATCCCGTAAATAAATAAAAAGAAACTCGAATTTTCAGCTACATCAAGGCAACTCCGGCGAAATCTCGACGATTCTGATGACATATCAACAATTTTGACGACAAATCACCAACTCCCAGGAAAAAAAACTCCCCCTCCCCCCCACCTTTGGGTATCGATTCTCAGATTTTTCCGACATACCGCCAACACCCGCGACATTTTCATCCTTTAGTATACCTCAATGTACACCAGCTTACAAAGGCCTTCAATGTTTAGGACTTAATTGTATTTTGTAACCTCCTCAATGTGATTTTTTTTTATAGAAAGATAAGACTCTTATTAATCAAAAAAAATAAAGTACTAAATAAAGAAGATGAGGAATTCTCAAGAGTGAAAAGTAAAGTAAAGTAAAATAGAAGTAAAAACTATAAGAAATTCATTTATAGAACATGGAATCTACATGAAAATTAAGATAAAAAGGGTTAACAACTTTTCCCCAACTGGAAAAGAATAGAATCCCATGTAAACCACCAAGGATTCGTGACCTCATTAAAGATCCATGAGTTGAGCTTTAACCAAACGCTCCAAAGAAAAGAAGAGACTGCACAATTCCAGTAGGTTTTCCTCAATTTTGAAGTTTTAATCCTGAAAATATCCAAGCTAGAATATCACAACCATTCTTTGGAGGGACCCAACTCAAGTCAAAGTGACAAAGAAGCTTGTGAACCAAACCTTAGCCGTGAAATCACAATGCATAAATAGATGAGAGGCAGATTCATAATCCCGATTGCAGGGAAGCATATATGAGGCAAGGATAAAAATATCGATGTCAGTATCGATGTCGACAAGTCAATTTTACGGAAATGTCGATGTTAATGTTGATGGATATTCCGGGAAGTAGAGGTGAACAAATCCAAACCAAACCAATTGTCCAAACCAAATCAAACCGGTTTGGTTCGGTTTTTAAACCTTCACTTACCCAAACCAATCCAAACAAATTTAATAACAGTTTGGTTCGGTTTGATAAATGTTTGCAGCGATCCAAACCAAACCAAATCAATCTATAATATAAGATATATTTGAATTCTTAAATATCAATAAAACTTAATAAAATGAAAAAATAGGAAGAATCTTTAATATTATAGTGTTTTGGTTGTATAATTATAACAAGATTTTATAAATTTGTTATCATTAAAAGGGGGAAGACAAACATTTCTTCTAAATAGTTGTGTATAGAAACATTATCCACCCACGATATCCCAAAAGTTTGAAAAAATCTTTGCCAAATATGCCTCGAGAACTTGCACTTCCACATGATGTGATTTAGATCTTCTGATTCGTGATTGCAAAGACTACACAAATTGGGGTTTAGCCAGCCAATATTTCTAGAACTCCAAACTGATTTATTAGAGCGTGGTCTACCTTCTCTTTCTTAGACTCTTGAAGAAACAAAATATCAGGATTGGTGCAACAAATAAACTTCTGGTTTTATTATCATTAAAAATTTATTTCTTGTTGAAAAAGTCATGAATAAATATGAAATGCTCATAAATACTTGAATAATGGACATGAAGAGTTCAACAGCATACCAGTTGATTTAGAGCTTTTGTGTCTTCTGATAGAGATAGGCGATATGCCGAAACATCACTATACTCTACAATAATAATACATATATTAATTACACAATAATGAGTTATCTTATTTTAGGTGATGCTAAGAAGATTCATGGATTTTTTTTATATCATGGCAATAAATAAATATTTAGAAGAAGGGGATGAGAGGTCTTCTAACTAAAAGATCAAATATATTTAAAAAGGAATAAAAGGATGAGAGTCGTGGATTTTTTTATTGAGAAATTCCACTATATGGCACTTTTTGAGTTGATATTTTTTTTTTAAAAAGCAAAAGTTTTGAAAATTTTAACTCATTAATTTAATGAAATGTTTTCATTAAATTAATTTTTTTTTTTTTATTAGATAAAATATATTAAATTAATTTTTTTTATGAGAAACAAGACGTTTCATTGAGTAGTGAAAAGAACAAATAGGACAAGCCCAGCCACGGAGATTAAAAAAAGTACTTCAATTGGCAAAAATAGAGGAAGAACTATAGTTACAAAATAAATTAGAGTGACACCACGGGGAGCTAGAGACTTTAAGGTTGTTCCATAATTCTACGTGATCGACCATGGCATTGTTGAAGAAGATGATGAAATTTCTAAGCAGCCAAATTTTCCAGAAAGTGGTTAAGACAGCATTAAGCCACATAATTTTCGCTTTACCAGTACAGTAGGCCAGAGCAAGCAGTTAAATAAGCCCATCGTAGAAGCACTTGGGGCTGCACCAACTTAGATTAAAGGAAAGGAGGGGCTTAGAGATAATATTGCTGAGAGAGAGAGCAATGAAGGAACAAGTGGTCTCTATCCTCGCCATGACTTATGCATGGGGGCACCAACTAGGGGAAAGGTTCCATTGGGGGGTATCTTTTCTGGATATTTTCAGCAGTGTTCAGACCCTTGTGTAGTAATGACCAGCCAAAGAATTTGATCTTTTTACGGACCTTGGAGTTCCAAATATCTTTGAAGCCAGGAAGGGGGCTGGACAGCTCATTGTGAGGGTCAGAAAATGAGTGTAAATTGTTTTAACAGATAAACCAGCATCTTTATCAAAAGAATAGCTAAGACCATCCTGGAAAAAATTTGGCTTGAAGTTTTCAATGTGGAGGAGAGAATGTACCACTCCTCAAACTTCCTGTCATTTAAATCCCTTTTCAAAAGGAGGATCTAGCAGTTTTGATGAGGGATCCCGCACTCATTGATAAAGGAGTTTTGGGCATTTGAGAGGGAGAAGAGGTGAGGGAAGGTTGCTTTAAGAGGACCCAAGTCTGTCCAATATTGGTGCCAAAAAAAAATTTTGTTTCCAATGCCTAGTTTGTATTTGTTGAAGGGGGCCCGTAGCTTCTTGCATTGAGTGACATAATTCCAACGACTTTTTTAGCTGATAGGGAATGAGATATTGATGAACCAATTATCAAATCTTTGGAGGGTTGGGCATTGGAAATCTTAAATTAAAAAACTTGGCATTGCTTGGAAAAGGGATTTGGAGCTTTTATTATGAATCAAACAATTTTTGGGTTTATGTCATTGAAAGTAAATATGTATCTTTTAGTTTTGATTGGAATTCTTTAATTGTCAAATATGGCTCTCTCCGAGTCCTTGTAAATCTATTTTTAGATGTGTTCCTTCTTTTTTCAAAGGTGTAAAAATTATTCTGGGTAATGGTCTTAACATCCGTTTTTGGGAAGATGTATGGATTTCTAATTCACTAATTTTTATCTCATTTCCTTTGCTTTATCGTATCACCAAAATTTGTTTTGCTACCATTTTCTCCCTTTTTAACACTCAAAGTTCTTGGAATCTCTCTTTTTTTAGAAATTTTAAAGATGAGAAAATTTTGAAATTTTCCTCTCTTCTTGGCCTTCTCAGCTTTTTCCTTCTCCAAATCTTGATGTTCTTTCTTGGTCTTTCCATTCTTATGCTTCTGTCTCTTGTAAGTCTTTTTTCTCTTTCCTTACTAATAGACTTTCTTACGCTTCTTTCCCTTCAACCATCATTTGGCTCCCAGGCTTACAACCAAAAATTCACTTCTTTCTTTGGTCTTTCTATTTGGGTAAACTCATTACTGGGATGTTTTACAATCTCGCTTGCCCTGTTTTACTCTATCTCCACATATTTGTTTTTGGATTGTGATTTTACTACTAAACCTTGGCTTAAGCTACTTTCACAATTTGATTTGAGTTAACAAACATGGTTTGGCCTACTGGTCAAGGGGTTGCTTTCCAACTTTGAGGTCATAGGTTCAAACCATGTTGGCCACCTACCTAGGATTAAACCGACGTAAGTGTTGTAGGGTCATGAGGTTGTCCCGTGAGATTAGTCGTGATGCGCGTAAGCTGGCCCGAACACTCACGTTATCAAAAAAAACAATTTGATTCGAGTCGGGCCCCTCCCAAGGAAACCAAGGATTTGACAATTTTCAGATTTTTTTGGTTCAAGAACAATGTTTTGAAAGGCGATAAGCACACTTAAACGATGAAGTCTCCCAAGGGCTTAAGCGCAAAAAAAAGCGAGGGCCTTTTTTTAAGCGCATAATATAAATTTTAAAAATATATATTTTATAGATGAAATTTATAGTATAACCAATAGCAAAACAATATATAATTAGAGATTTGAGAATTTTTTTCTTAGATATTACTTTAAAATAAAGGCATATCAAGCTATACAATCCTTAAATTGCAAAAAAAAGTCATAATTAAAAAATAAAAAATAAAAAAGGTAAAAAGTCAGTGAGGCGCACGCTTTTCAGTGAGGCGTGCGCCTCGAGAGGTGCAAAAAGCCTAAGCCTGACGCCTAGGCCTGCGCCTCACCTGCATGAAAAGAAGACCCCGGATTGCGCATCAAGGTCTAGGCGCGTTTTTCAAAACACTGTTCAAGAAGTTCAAAAAGAAGGAAATTTTGTTGGACTTGTGCGGTTGCTGCTTTTTTTTTTCGGAGTATTTGGTTTGAACGTAACTCTAGGATTTTCATGGGTGAATCTAAATCTTGGAATCATCTATGGGAACTTATTGCTTCTCAGACTTTGCCGTCATACATGGAGAAATAAACAGCAATCCCACGTTATCAAACTATCGTATCTTACCCTTTACACCTCAATCTTTTTGCACCTAAGCCTATTCCATGGAACCCTCAAAAGTCTCAACCTTTAGTTTATTTTATTTTTTTGATGATAAACAAGCAACTTCATTGATAAATGAAATAAGCCAAAAAGGCCGAAAGTTACAAAAAAAGCCTTCCAAAAGGAGGCTATAATAGAGGGGGAATAATTACAAAAACAATACCATCCCTCGAACTAGAAGCATAAAGAACAGCCCAACCAATAAAACAACTACACCAAATAGATTTAATCAGATTTCAATCAACATCTTTCAGCTTCGTTTCTTGGAAAACT
Source organism: Gynostemma pentaphyllum (assembly GCA_028015215.1). NCBI lineage: Eukaryota > Viridiplantae > Streptophyta > Magnoliopsida > Cucurbitales > Cucurbitaceae > Gynostemma > Gynostemma pentaphyllum. The sequence continues at coordinate 46,388,149 of CM051351.1, read as the reverse complement.
ACAAAATCTGGATCTTAACTACGAAACATATCTCTAATGAGGCTACTTTTAGGAAAAGCCCCAAGTCCTCTCACATTCCAATAGAGAAATTTCATAGACAACCTCTAGGTCCCCGTTGAGAGAAGTTTAGAGCTTTGGATCTCACATAATTGATTGATTGTGCTTTTAAGCCTTTCCAGCTCCCTTTTACCTTTAGTTTTTGAAACAGGGGTCTTCGAGGGCAACAACAAAGCTTTATCCTTAGCAGGGATAATAGTAGCCTTGTTAAGTCTTAGCCAATTAGCTAATCTAATACTTATTTCCTCCCCATTAATATCAAAGGAAATGAAAGAACCCTCTGAATCCCCAATCGCTTCAAACCAATCTTCTAAGAAGTTTCCATGGAGGGATTGTTCAGATTGGTTTTTAGCTTTAGTCTTCGTTTTCTTCTTCTTGGTTGGGGCAATAGAAGTCTCAGATAATCGAAGCCACTCGGCAAGACTTGTTCTTCTAACTCCCCAACTATCTTTGAAAATGATATCCTTTCCCTTGATGACCAAATCTTCAAAAGTTGTGGGGAAGCCATATCAGAGAAGGAATTCGAAGGATCAGGGGCGTAAAAACACCCTTCCTCTGTTTCTTCAATAGCAGGGTCCTTAAACAAGGTCATGAGATTCATGTCCTCATTTTCAGCAAAAGAATTTGCACCAGTAGGATGAAAAAGACCTTCGTCTTCTCCCTCATAAGGGCTGGAGTTATAATAATCATTATCAAAATCAGACACCACTCCTTTGGTAAAAATAATAACACTACCCTTGAAGATGACTTTTCCTTTCACCTTCTCGGAAAAGGGGATTTTTTTATGGTTGTTTAGAGCTACCTCAGTCTCTTTCCTCCTTTTTCCAGCTTCTTGTCAGTCTCCTTTTTCAGTCTCTGAGAAGTAACAGTCGATTTAACTGGCCCACCACCCAAGACAAAAGGCTTGGAGTGGTTAATTAAATCTTCTTCTGAAGCATTAAGATAATAAACCTTATCATCTTCTTTTTGCAAATCAACTTTATCAGCTCTCCCCTCAACGTGACATCCAACCACCAAGTCATGACTATTGCTACCTTTTTTTAATTACTTCCTTTTCCAAGAAAAAGGCTACCATGAGTATTATGCACAAAGACACGGACAATAACATTTTCCACTATAGCAGCCGCCTGAAAAAAAGGGAAAAGTACCCTATTGCTGTACTTTTGCAAGCTGGAAATCACGTGGGCCAACAGACTTCCATGTATCCTTGATTTTATTCATAGGATAAAAGGACCTCCTTTTTCCCCCTCCTCAAAAAAATTATCACTTAGCCAGAGATGAGTTCTTCTACTCGCCGGAGAACCTCTTTCAAGCAATTTCCAGTCTTGAGCAGCAACAATATTAGCCATAAAGCTAGACCCCTCAAAATTTGTCACTTCAACTTCGGCCGGAATGAAGCCACAGGAGTTCTCTTTCACCAGAATTAAAGCTTCAAAACTCCCTATTATGTTGGCTGTGTTTTTGGAGCATTTAATGTAACCACCACATAAATAACCTATCACTTTAAACACTTCAATGCTCCAATAGATGAGGGGTATATTCCTAACCTTAATCCAACCATCATAGCAAGGTAACAAACCAATTATGCCATGTTTAAGGTTATTCCACCTTTCAAACTTCAAAGTAACGTCTTCAAACATGCACCAACCATTATTTTGATACAAATTAAGAGCTAACTCATTGCCAGGGCATTTAAGAACAGCTTTGTTTGTCAGGGTGAAAAGGATTAATTTCAAAATTATCAACACCAACATTCTTCTTAATTATCTTCAGAATCTTCCCCTAATCATCATAGAAGTCTCTTCTAATAACCACTATAGTATCATTTAGGTTAATGGGAATAACCTCTTCCTCACTATCCACCCTCCTGAGAGGAAAGGGCTTCTCAGAACCCGACTTTTCTCTCCTAACCAGCTCAGCAGAGCTTTTAATTTTATTACCAACCACTTTTGTAGAGGTAGGGCCTTATGAACCAGGGCTTCTTTGGCCTTGCCTTCACTTCCTCTTCAACTTCATACTTCCCATCAACCAGCTTAATAAAATTAATACAGCCACATTTATCCACTCCAGAGGGGATGAAGAGATTACCCTTTTTCCCATTTGTCATAAGTTGGATAACATCAACAAAAGTCCCTCTTCTATTTGTCACCTTAGTTACCAAAACTGTCCCATTTTCACATTCAATACGCCTAAATGATTTCTGGTTCTAAGGAGTCTCAAGTAGATGCTCAATGGCATCTCTTATCCACACCACTATAAAAGGCTCACATGAGAGACAGAACCATAAATCTCTGTTCCTTTCTCTCAAAAGAACTCTACCCTTTGTAGTTGATCTATCCGACCAATGAAGAACCATTTGTTCTCCATCTTACCGCTGCTTTCCTTCCAAAAGGCCATGGAACAAGAAAACTCAAATATGTCTCGGGAGAGAAATATTTGAGGGTTCCATACCTTTAGTTTATTTTGAGCTTCTTGTTTTATGGCCTTTTGGAATGAGAGTAATTGTAAGGTAGAGGAAAAAAGGTTCTTCATTGGTCCATATAGGATTAATAAGAGGGGTAGAGTTCTCTTGAGGGAAAAGAATAAAGAACTTTGGTTTAGCATTTCCTGTGAGCCTCAGATTGTAGTTTGGATAAAAGATGCTATTGATCATCTCATTGAGACTCCTCTAAACTAGAAATTTTTTAGGCGTATTGAGTGCGAGAATGGGATTGTTATAATAAATAAGGTAACCAATAGGAGAGGAACATTCGCTGATGTGACTCAGCTCTTCACAAATGGGAAGAAGTTCAACCTTTTCATCTCTTCAAGAGTGAATAAAGGGGGTGGATCAACTTTGTCAAGTGGTAGATGGGAAGTTTGAAGTTGATGAGGAGGTGAAGGAAAAACCTAAGCATCAAGTCCACGCTTGTAAGGTTTTTACCTTTACTAATGTGGCTAAAAAACAAAAAACTACTTTTGCTGAGGTTGCTAGGAAGAGTGTGATAAGCCACCAATACGTTTACCTACAATCGCCGAAAGGCCCAAGCCCAGGCCAAGTAATTGCTGTTTTGGGAGGCTCAGTCTGTGAGCCTCGTTGGAGGGAATCTGTGAGGAGCGTGTGTTAGAGGGTGTGGTCTACTACTGTACGTAAGATAACGGAATTGTGTGAGTGAGGGAGGGGAATGGAATGTTCTTGTAAGGGAGGTTTAGCCTATTTATAGGAGGTGCCTTTGCTAGGGTACGTAGGTAAGAATTTCTCCGGAAATTTGTGCTTGTCTTTTTCGATGACATTCTTATTTATAGCCCATCCATGGAGGAGCACCCGAAACACCTAATGGTTGTTTTGGACTTGTTGTGTACCCATCAGCTGGTAGTGAACCAAAAGAAGTGTAGTTTTGGGCAACTCTCTTTAGAGTATCTGAGGCATATCATTTCCAGCGAGGGTGTCAAGGCCGATCCAGCAAAGATACAAGCTATGATAACATGGCCAAATCCCAAGAATCTGAGGGAGCTACGTGGTTTTCTGGGCTTAACCGGATATTATCATAAATTCATTAAAGGATACAGCGACATTGCTTGGCCATTGACAAACCAGCTCAAGAAGGATCAATTTGGGTGAAATGACGCAGCCACAACAGCTTTTGATTTACTCAAGAAAGCCATGACATGTGTAACAGTGTTAGCTTTACCAAATTTTGCCAAAGAGTTCGTCATTGAAACCGATGCTTCTGATTATGGGTTGGGGGCCGTATTAATGCAGGAAGGAAGACCTATTGCTTATTATAGCCAAGTCTTATCTAATCAGGCTCGGTTGAAGTCAATTTATGAAAAGGAATTGATGGCAATCGTCTTAGTAGTCCAAAAATGGTACCCATACTTATTGGGGAGGAAGTTTCTAATTCGAACAGACCAAAAAAGCTTAAAACATCTCTTGGAACACAGGATGGTCAGTATTGAACACCAACGTTGGCTAACCAAGTTGTTGGGATATAAATTTGAGATTCACTACAAGGTGGGCTTAGAAAACAAAGCCGCAGATGCCCTTTCACGATTCACTTCGAATGTATCCCTTACTGTTTTATCTATCGTTCAGGAGGACTGCTTAGAGGAGATTGTAAGTGACATCGCCAAGGATCCTTTTTTATCATAGGTTTGTACTAACATTCGGAATGATGATAATAGGCTGCCCATTTTTCCCTTGAGGGGGATCACTTGAAATTCAAAGGGCGTTTGGTGATACCGAAAGGATCTCCGGTGGTGTTACAACTGATGAAAGAATATCATGAGAGCTTGGTTGGAGGACACTCGGGTGTCCTACGCACATATAAACGCTTAGTGGCTGATTTCTATTGGGAAGGAATGAAATAAATGGTGACTGACTTTGTGGAGTCTTGTGCAACATACCAACGTAGCAAATATCAAGCTACATCTCCAGCGGGGTTGCTCCAACCATTACCAATTCCCGATTTACCGTGGGAGGACTTGTCCATGGATTTCGTTGAAAGACTCCCAAAATCTGAAGGAAAAGATGCCATACTAGTGGTAGTGGATCGTCTAACGAAATATAGCCATTTTGTCCTGTTGAAGCACCCGTTTACTACACAATCGATTGCCCAAATTATTGTCAAAGAAATTGTGAAGCTCCATGGCATACCAAGGTCAATTGTATCCAATAGAGAGAAGATTTTTTTTTTAGTAAATTTTGGACTGAGTTGTTCAAATTTCAAGGGACTACCCTAAAAAAGACCACTGCATATTACCCCCAAACCGATGGGCAAACGGAGGTCGTCAACCGGTGTCTCGAAACTTATTTACGTTGTTTTTCCAGTGACAGAGAAAAATCTTGGGCTAAATGGATCCCATGGGCTGAGTATTGGTACAATACCACTTACCACGCTTCTGCTAAGTCGACTCCATTTCAATTGCTGTATGGTCGGGCTCCCCCTTCTATCTTGTGTTATGAAAAAAATTCATCGACAGTCTCTTTTGTTGACCAGCTGCAAGACAGGGATGCCACCTTGGATTATCTGAAAGTGCAGTTGCTCCGTGCACAACAAATCATGAAAACTCAGAGTGATAAACATCGTCGCGATGTGGTGTTTTTTGTGGGTGATCATGTTTATCTAAAGCTCCAGCCATATCGCCAACAATCTGTCACACAGAGAAAGAATGAGAAGCTTGCTCCCAAATATTATGGCCCTTATGTTATTCTCGAAAAAGTTGGAAAGGTGGCTTATCGTCTTGAACTCCCATCAGATTCCGGGATCCACCCTGTTTTTCATGTCTCTCAACTTATGGCTGCCAAGGGCGATCTACTACAACCACCATCCCTGCCCATTAGCAGCGTCTCACCGACTCTTCCGCCCCCACCACCCTTGGCTGTTTTGGGTTTTTGCACCAGCACTAATGCGGAAAAAGAAGTCTTGATCCAATATCAGAATCAATCCCCTAATGATGCGACTTGGGCTCTCATGGCGGACATCTTAGAAAAGTTCCCCACTTTCCACGTTGAGGACAAGGTGAGTGTTTGGGCCCGGGGTATTGATAAGCCACCAATACATTTCACCTATAGTCGCTGAAAGGCCCAAGCCCAGGCCCAGTAATTGCTGTTTTAGGAGGCTCAGCCTGTGAGCCTCATTGGAGGGAATCTGTGAGGAGCGTGTGTTAGAGGGTGGAGTCTACTACTGTACGTAAGATAACGGAATTGTGTGAGTGAGGGAGGGGAATGGAATGTTCTTGTAAGGGAGGTTTAGCCTATTTATAGGGGGTGCCTTTGCTAGGGTACGTAGGTAAGAATTTAGTAGGAATTTGTAAGGAGAGAAGGCAGCCTCTCGAATTGCTAGCCAAGTTATCTCGTTTTGCTTCAATAAAAATCCTCTCACTGTGTGAGGTCTTAACAGAGTGTTCCATTGCGTGTTTCTGGGAAGATCTCTTTGGTGCAAGAGGAGGTGGTTCCCTTCAACTTAAAAGACACTATAGTTGTTATAAGGAGTTTCTTTGATGATTGGGGGAAGGCTCTTAAGGAAATTAAGAAATACTTAGACATTGATAACTTTGAAATCAATCCATTTCACTTAGATAAAGCTATCCTAAAATGCCCGGGAAATAAGATAGCTCGAAATCTTTGTCAAAATCAAGGTTGGTGTACTTTTGAAGAGGTTGCTTTGAAGTTTGAGTGGTGGGATAACCTTCTATGGTGGTTGGATTAGGGTTAGGAATATCCTTCTCATTTATTGGAGCTTTGAAGTCTTCAAAGTGACTGGAGACACATGTGGTGGATACATTAAATGCTCCAAAAATACCCTCAACAGAATTGGGAGCTTTGAAGCTTTGGTACAAGTTAAAGAGAATTCTTGTTGTTTCATTCAAGCCGAAATTGAAGTTAGAAACTCTGAGGGAAGTGGGTTATTGGCTATTGTTGTTACTTTCCAAGACTGGAAATTGCTATAAAGAGGTCCTCCAACAATCATTTTTTTTTTTTTATAGAAAGATGAACTTTCATTGATCAAATAAGAATAAAACAAAATACAAGAGGATGAGAAATCCTCCAATGAACCAAAAGTAAAAAAATTACATAAAAGAATTCCATTTATAGAACATGGAATGTGTAGGAAAATCAAAATCTAAAATATTTACAAATTTGGCCCAACTAAAAGTTCTTGAAGTAAAAGAATCCCATAAAAGATGCCAAGATTTGGATTCTCCAGAAAAAATACGAGCATTGCATTCCAACCAAACAGTCCATTGCACATTTAAGAAAAATTCTCCTCCTTTTTGCAATCCTTGAACCAAAAAAGTCCATAATCAAAAGATCCCGAGCATCCTTTGGAGGAACCCAACTCAGGTCAAATTGTGAAAGAAGTTTGAACCAAAGGTTGCTAGTGTAGTTACAATGAAGAAAAAGGTGAGAAGCCGATTCACAACTCCTATAACACAAGAAACAAATATGCGGAGATAAAGAGAAAGTGGGTATCCGAGATTGCAAAACATTCCCCGTGACAAGTTTACCCAAATAAAAAGTCCAAAGAAAAAATTGGATTTTGGGTTGAAAACCCGAAAACCAAATGGAGTTGGAAGGAAAAAAATCCGAAGGAAAAGGATGGGAGAGAAAAGAAAAGAAAGATTTGAAAGTAAAAGAACCCAAAGGATGAAGGGTCCAAGAAATCCGATCATGAGAGGAAGAAGGGGAAATATGAGAGATAAAAGAAAGAAGAGAAGAAAATTCCCGAATTTCCTCCTCTTTAAAATTTCTAAAAAAAAGAGAGATCCCAAGACTTAGAAAGCAAGTTAAAAAGAGAGAAAATGGTAGCAAAACGATTTTTAGTAATTCGATAGAGAAGAGGAAAAGATAAAGAAAGAGGGGAATCAGAAATCCAAATATCGTCCCAAAAACGAATTCCAAGACCGTTACCTAGAATGATTTTTGTACCCTTGGAGTTTGAGGGAACACATTTGGAAATAGATTTCCAAGGGCTACGAAGAGATCCATAATGCACCATCAAAGAATTCCAATCAAAACTAAAAGATCCATATTTGCTTTTAATGAAAGAAGCCCAAAAAGAATCTTGATTCAGAAGAGAAACGTCAAATCCATTTTCTTAAATCTTCGGCAGACTTTGAAAAACACTGGAATTGCATAAAGGAGAGGTCTTTATCCAATGGATAAAGTTAGATATTTGTGGCAGGGTGCTGTGCCTTTTGCCTCACGACGTGATCCTCTGCCAAAAGTACAACCTAACATCACACGGCGGCCCTTTCCAATAAAGCAGGCGGCTATAACAACAACAGTGGTTAAGGGTCCTATACATAACACTTTTGACAGTTTGTTCCTTGGAAAGCAAGTTTGAAAAAGAAACTCCGTTTTAAAGAGAGAGATCTACTTCTAAAGTCCCTTTTAAGGGCTGGGCTATCAATCACACCACTGTTTTGAATAGAATTAGCGTCTAATTCTGATAATGAGTTTTATAATTCAAGTCCTTACGAAGAAGGAGAGGGCAATATTTCTTATCATGATAAAGTTGTTCTCATTCTAAGGAAGATGGGCTGACTTATGTAACTTTGTTCAAGGAGATGGAAGCTGAAGAAACGGAGGAAGAAAGATTATCTCCCCAATCATCCTCGAATTCAATTCCTCACGATGAAATCTCCCTTTAAACATGGCAACATGGAGCTAATTATTGTCCCTGAATTCCAAGAGGCTTTTCAAATGGTTTGTTTTGATCATTTGCAAGTCTCAACTTTTGAAGATTTGGTCATCAAGGGAAAGGCCATTATCTTTAAAGATAGATAGGGGAAAAGATTGAGCCTTGCTGATGGGCTTAGATTATCAGACACAACCATTGCTCCTATCAATAAAAGAAAAACGTAGGCTAGGGCTAAGTACCAAAATGAACCTTCTCTCCATGTTGATTCCTTAGAAGACTGGTTTGAAGTGATTAGGACTCTGAAGGTTCCTTCATTAGCTTTGATGTCAATGGGGAGGAAAAAAGTATCAGGTTAGCCAATTGGCTAAAAATTAACAAGGCAACTATTGTGCCCTCCATGGAGAAAGCCTTCTTAACCCTTCTTAAAACCCCAGTTTCAAAGTTGAAAGTTAAAAGGGAGCTTGAAAGGCTCAAAACCACGGTCAACTATGAGAGATCTAAAGCTTAGAACATCTCTCATCAGGGTTCCAAAGGTGGTTCATGAAAACTCTCAACTTGATTGTCTAAAGACTAGGGCTGTGCCTAAAAGGGGCATTATTAGAGACCTATTTCGTATCTAGGACCCTGTTTATGTTATCATCCAAGACACAAAGTAGTCAATGTTGGATAGAAACCCGATTAATTCAGTTTGGAGTAGCCCAGTCTTGGCTTTTTCTTTATGTATTTTGCTATATCAATCTCTTCCATTGCCACTATTTGGAAGGCTTTTTTGTAATTTTTAGCGTTTTGGCTCTTTTTTCATATATCAATGAAATAACTTGTTTATCGTTAAAAAAAAGGAATTTACTGTTTCAGTGTTTATTTTTTGCTTTTGAGGATTTTTCATCCTCTTTGTACTCTTGTATTACTTTTTTCCTTGATTAATGAAAGTTTCACTTTGGACCAAGTCATCATGAGGAAGGCATTGGATATAAATGGAGAGCGTGGATGTGGGCTTGCACGAGATCAATCAACTATTCTTTCATCATAAATGGCAAACCAAGTGGGAATGTGTTCGCTAGCAACGGGATTAGACAAGGGGACCCATTATCACCTTTCCTCTTCAGCTTGGTGGTTAACGGTCTAAGTAGACTCTTTGAACGTGGTTTGGAAAAGGGGTTGATTGAGAGGTTTCAAATCGGAAGGGATAAAATTCCGTTAACCCACCTTCAGTTTCCTGATGACACTTTGTTATTTTGTTCTGGTAAGGAGTCGTTCCAAAATTTCTTGGGCATCATACAACTCTTCGAATGGAGTTCTGGATTAAAAATAAACAGAGCAAAGTGTTCGATGAATGGGTTGAATATGGATGAAGGAAAATTAGAGGCTAGAAAGTTGGGATGTAAGATATAGAACCTCCCGTTCAAATATATGGGAATGCCATTAGGGGGCAATACAAAAAAGAAAAGCTTTTGGGAACATGTGGTTGAAAAAGTCAACAAAAGACTGGCATCTTGGAAAAAAGGATATTTTTCTAAAGGGGAAGACTCACACTCATTCAATCAGTTCTATCAAGTATTAGAGAAGATTTGGAGAGGCTCATGAGGAACTTTCTAATTGAAGGTTCTGGTGAAGGGAAGGGGGTTCACCTCGTCAATTGGAAGCAAGTATCATGTACACTAAACGAGGGAGGACTAGGTATTGGAAACTTGGACAAAAGGAATGTGGCTCTACTTGTGAAATGGTCGTGGAGATTTCCTACATAACCCCTTAGTCTATGGCACAAATGGATTGGGAGTAAATATGGTTGGCAGCAACTACATTTACCAATTTTGCTTTAGAAGTTCTTAACCTCATTGGTAATTGTAGGGTCTCTAGTTGTAAACACAATTCGAGTGTTTCCAAACATATTACTTCTCCTTATATTGAAACAAAAACCTTCTTAACTTCTCGGTTTTATATTTAACAATTATTCAAGTACTTGCAGCTTCATAGCATAAGAAGGAATGGACAATTCTCTCAATTGAGTTGTTATTTTCTAAATCTTTCAAATGATGACTCTCTCGTTTGCTCTCACTCTCGTCCCTCCTTGCTGACTATCATTCATGATATAATGTAGCTAGCCACTATCTAGTAACACCAAACCCTTCTATAAAATGTTGGTCCTTCCAAATTATTTGAATAGTAGTTTTTTAAGATTATACGGAACTGTTAAAATAGAATTCATACTCTGAATCCATTCCTGGTGTTCATTGTCATTGAAAATAACATCACCATAAATTCTCAATACCAGTAAAAAGTTTCCGAAATGGATCTCACTTCTCAGCATTGATCAACAGACAAAATCTTCCCAAATTTCAAGGGTATGTAAATAAATGAATAGAAGAAGTTCCTTTCAATTCCAAATCTATATACCAACAAAAGAAAATTATACCAATTGGACTCTCGGTGGCTCCTCTCTCAGTTGACACCCAAACTCCCGGTCCTTGCAACTCTGGCTGCTCATCCTACATAAATTGGTATCCAAAGCTAAGAAATTCACAGCAAACAAAAGCACATAAAGAACCTATCTCAAACAATCCAGACTAAATTTCAAAGCTAAAAGTCGCCTAGAAATCAAAACTTGCTCAAGAAAAAAAAAAATTCAGAAAAACATCGAAAAATCATCAAACAGAAGAAGAAAAGTGACGAGCATTACCTCAAGGGAGAATGTGGATAAAGCAGAAATGGCTTCTTCGACAGGAACAGCCATGGAGAAGAATAGCAGAGAGAGATCTAGAAAATAATCTCCGTTAAGAATGTAAGATCAAATGAAGCTTAGAGTTGAAAATGAAATCATTCTTTTTTCGGGGTTTCTTTAGTTTTACTCTTTTCCTTTTTCAGTTGGTGAGAGGTTGAAGAAATGGAGTTGAATCCCCTCCCCCCAGCCCAGCTGTCCGAGGCAGAGGGTCCTTGGTCCGTCCAGATCGCTTGAATCGTGGACTCGTGGCTGCTGACAAATATTTTTTTTTTCTTTTTAATGGTTTAAAAATATATTTTGATAGTTAGACTTATATTTCATTTTACTTTGATCCTGAATTTTTTGTTAAATAAAAACAATGTTCATGATTAAAACGCATGATAAAAAGTTGTGTTAATTGTAAATTCACCAATGTTGTTTACAGTTAGTTTGTAGATGTTACTCATATTTAAGCCTCATCAATGGCTGGGCCGGGCAAATGAACGGGTCGGGCCTGGCCCGGGCTTGACTTAAAATGGTAAACCCAAGCCCATTCCACAGGCTTAAACCCATGAGATAAAATACGGGTCGGGCCGGGCTTGGCCCATTTTTACGGGTTTGGCTCGGTCCGTTTAAACTTTTATTTATTTAATTAAATTTTCCATTTAATTTTTAATTGCATTTTTTAAAACTCATTTTTAGCTTTTTAAACTTAAACTTAACTCTAAAGTGATGAAAAAAAATATAATTTATTTTTTTAATATATCTTATTCATTTTTTTGATTTATACTTTGTTTTTATATACTATTTATTAAATTTTTAAATTAACTTTTTTCATCATTCTTGTAGGTTAGTTTGATTATATTAAATTTAATTTTCTATTAAATTTTGAATTTCAATTTTTAAAACATATTTTTAACTTTTTAAACACTTGATGAAAATCAAAGTTAATTTATTAATATTCTGCTATCATTTATTTTTTATGTATACATTGTTTTTATATATTATTTATTAAACTTTTAAAATAACTTTATACTTTGTTTTTAAATATTTTGACAAAAGATAATTCATTTTCTTTTTTAAAATATAATATATTACATTTTATAATTATATATAAGATTAAATTTGGAGAGCAAATTTTGGAGATTTCCAGTGATTTTCGAGGGAGTCAATACTTTTATATTTTCCATAATATTTATTTTGTTGAATTTGGATAGCTAATTTTTTTATGCTTAGGGGATTGATGTAGCTACTTTATTTTTATGGTTTGAGTATTTAGTTTTAGTTTTGAAGACAATTTTATGATTCAATTTATGTTCTTAATACTTTTTATTTACTGGCCTTAGATTAGTTGATTTGAATTCTGAAATCTTACGTTTGAGAGAGGTGGTTTTAGGATGGATCTTAGGAACATAACTGAAGGTAGATTAAAGTTGGGAAACTTAATTTAGAAGTCTAAAAAGAACTTGTGATTCATACACTTTTAATTACTGAAAATTGAATAGGGATATTGGTTTCTTAATTAATTGTGATTCTTGATTTGATGCTCGGAAGAGGCAATTAAGAGTTTTAGTGTTCTTGACTTATAGAGTATGAAATTGTTGTTCTTGACTAAACGAATATTATTTCCATAAATTAAAGTAGTGAAATCATTCCTCTAGAACCTTTTTTCCATTGATTTAGTTCAACCTTCTTATATTTAGTTTTGTCTTTTCTTACTAGTTTATGATTCTTAGTTTAGTTAATATTTATTGTTTTACGATGTCTAAATAAAATTGAGTTAGTCATACATTAGTATTTAAGTAGACTTAATTCTTTTTACTAGAGGACGACAACCCTTTGTTCTTATCACTATATTAAAACTTGACTTCATACGCTTGCGGGTAATTGATAATTTTGTCAACAAGTTTTTAACGCTGGTGCCGGGGATTAGGCAATTTAGTTTTACTTGATACTATTGTACATTAACGTAATATTAATTTAGAATTTTTATTTTTCGTTTATATTTTTCTGAACCTTTTAATTATTTTTTGCCTACTTGTTTCTCTATTTGATGTTATTTTTGCAGGTTAATACATATTATATGCGAAAGAACGATAGTAGTAGTACTGCACCACTAAATCTGGAGATTGAGAAAACCTACAAGGCTAACCGTAAGCAGAAAAAGCTTCAAGCTAAGATAATGACAAAGCAAGATGATCAGAATCAGAATGCATTTGCTCAAAACAACACGAGAAAAATTATGGATTATTTCAAACCCATTGTTGCTTAGAATTTTTCATGCATAGCTAGACAGACCATCAATGCTAACAACTTTGAATTGAAACCTACTCTGATTGGTATGGTTCAACAACATCAGTTTGGAGGGACTGCTTCAGAAGATACAAATTATCATTTATCCAGGTTCTTAGAAATTTGTGATACATTAAAGAGGAATGGGATACCTAAAGATACAATTAAACTGCGCCTTTTTCCTTTTTTACTGAGGGATAAGGCTAGGGGTTGGTTATAATCAGCACAGCCAGGAAGTATCACTAGTTGGAAGGCATGGTTGAAAAAATTTTGACAAAAAATTTCCCACCATCGAGGGCCACTCATATGCGTACTGAAATCAACACTTTCAAGCAACAAAATTTTGAAACTTTATATGAGGATTAGGAGAGATAAAGGGAACTTTTGAGGAAGTGTTCAAATTATGGACTTCAAGATTACTTACAGATTCAATTTTTTTATAATGGGTTGGTGGGTCAGACTAGATCAAATGTTGATGTTGCAACAGGAAGTTTTTTAACGTTTAAAACTGTTGAAGAGGCATTGGAATTACTTCACTTTATGGCTGAAAACAGTTTCCAATATCCCGATGACTGATCCATGGCTCCAAAAGTGGCAGGAGCATTAGCAGTTGATGATGTAACATTCATTAAATCTCAGATTGCTTCACTTTCACATCAGGTAGCAAAATTATCAGAACCTAAAACTTCACAGTCCATTGAAACTTTAGCAGCTACTAGTGAAATGGTTTAGTATGAAAAACTTACAACTGAACAAGCCTAACATATGAATAACAAGAATTATGGGTGTAGAGAAAATAAATATTAGAATTCATTGCCTACCCATTATAATCCAAGGCTAAGAAATCATGTTAATTTATAGTATGAGAACAATAAGAATGTTTTGCAACCTCCTCAACAAAACCAGGATGATAATAAGCTTTTCTTTTGAGAGCGTGTTTGGTGTTTTCATTACTCAATCTAGGAAAATGTTTAATCAAAATAAAACTATGATAGAAAATTTAGTAGCTAAAGTTGACAATCATGGTGTCGTTTTGAAAAACCTAGAGGACAAATGAGACAGATAGCAACCTTGGTGACGCCCTCTAGAACAGAAATTATGACTATAGAGGAAATCAATATCAGAATCCATTTCCTACCCATTATAATCCAGGGCAAAGAAATCATGAGAATTTGTCCTATGGAAACAATAAGAGTGTTTTGCAACCTCCTCCACAAAACCAGGATGATAATAAGCTTTCTTTGGAGAACATGTTTGGTGCTTTCATTGATGAATCTAGAAAAAAGTTTAATCAAAATGAAACTATTATAGGAAATTTAGGAGCGAAAGTTGACAATCATGGTGTTTTTTTTGAAAAATTTAGAGGTCCAGATGGGACAAATAGCTACTTCAGAATGGAAAGTTTCCTAGTGACACTGAAGTAAATCAAAGGGAGAAGTGTAATGCTATTACATTGAGGAGTTGAAAAGAGCTTCAAAAGCGGACTCCAGCTCTAGCAAAAGACTCCACCACTTAAACGTTTGAGAGCAAGGCAGAAGAACAATAAGAGGCTACACCTAGTTTGGCAGAAAGGCCAATTTCTATTCCCTTATCTTCTGATATTTCTATTGCACATTCTAATTTACCTTATTCTCAACATTTTCAAAAGAAAAAATTTGATCTTCGTTTTTCTAAATTTTTAGATATTTTTAAGAAAATTCACATTAAGGGTTAACAATGACTCATTGAGAGTCAATGAAGTAGAGGTACACTTCAATATATATCATTCTTTGAAAATTTCCAATGAGGTCCGTACTCTCCATAGGATTGATGGTGTTGATGATTTGTTATCTAATTCAGTAGGCAACAAAATTCTAAATTTTCTTAGTTGACTCTTTGACTAGCGCAAAGATTATAGAAATTGATGAGAAGAAGGATGAGCCAACAAAAGCTCCTGACCCTGAGTCGAAACAACTACAAGAGCATTTTCCCTATTCTTTCCTAGGCACCCTAGAAGATCGAAGAAATTCACAAGATTTACTAAGTAAAATAGATTCAAGAAAGAAGGGATCGGGAAAATTAACGAATTTCATACTCCCTAGCAGTAATAGAGGGATATCGTCAAGCTTACGACATTAAATTAAGCACTTTTAAGAGGCAACCCAATCTCAAAACTCTTTACCTTATTAATTTATTTTTAGTTTAGTTTATTTTTAATTTAACTTTTTGTTTTTGTTTATTTAATAAAAAAAGATAAGGCAGAGGCTGAAGATCAAATGACGCATCACTATCTCTCTAGTGACTGCTCGTTGAACAACAAAAAAGAATGCAAATAAATGCATAAGTGACACATCGCTGGTTTTAAAGCGAGGCCTCGCTGCTTCAAAATTTTAGAAAGAAAAAAAACGAGATCAAGCGACGGGCCATTATACAGAGAGCGTTGCATCAGTCTAATGAAATTTTAGAATAGATATTTCATTCCCAAATTAGACAGAACAACCTCATTCACAATTTCTCTCTTCTTTCTTCTATGTTTTTGTACCCTAGCTGCCATTAAACCCCAACACAGTTTTTTTTTATAACAACCCCAACTCACTTAAATTAACTTAATTTCTTGATTTCTTTTCATTTTTCAGGTGTTAGGAAGTTACATTTAGTTGGTTCTATTCAAAAATTGAATAAAATCAGTACTTTAGAGTTAAATTCAAAAGAATCATCTTTTCTACAATCTTCCTTCAAGAGTACATTCCTCTACAATTTTTGCTATATTATTTTGTGCATCTTGCTGAGTCTGTTTTGGAGATAGAATAGATTGCTTAGTTTGAGGTTTTTGTTGCAAATTGAGTTTGGAAGTTGACAATATTTTGGTAGGTTGGGGTTTGGTTTAGAAGTGGTTTTTAAAGTTAGAATCAAATTCTGTCTTGTTGGTTTGTATAGCATAGTCGTTTAATTTTCTCAAAATATCGAAAAGAAGAAAAGCTTCCACCACTTCAGGAGAATTTGATAATCAAAAGTTCGTTAATTTTCAAGCATCAAAATGCTTTTATAAGACTTTCCACAACAAAAGCCTCATTCAAGAGAGAAGAATTCAATTGTGTCGCGATAAGCATTAAGATATCTACACAAATATAGTTAATCGGGGTTGGGAGGAGTTCGTTAAATAACCTAAGGCTGCCATAACACTTTTAGTGCGTGAATTCTATGCCAATTTAGATGAAACTAGCACCACGGTGTTTGTTAGGGGGGTTTGGGTGCTTTTTGACCATAGTACCATCAACCGTTTTTATCACATTTTTTAGATTGATGATGAGTACAATACTTATATAGATATAAAGTTAGATCTAGATGAGGTCATCAAGACCTTATGTGAGCCTAATGTCGAATGAGAACTTATTGGCACAACGGGGAAACACTTTAAGGCTTATGAGCTTGACTGTTATGGCAATGCTTGACATAGTTTCATCTATTCTAAGCTAATGCTTGTTGTGATTAAGGACCGAGCTATCATTCTATCCATTATCACATAAAAATCAATTAATGTGGGTAGGGTCATTAGGTATTCAATTTTACATACTAGTCAGACAACCACTACAGGGGGTTTAACACATCCATCTCTTATCACTGCTTTATGTAAACAAGCAGGTGTCCCTTGGTCTAAACAGGAGGAGCATGCTGCTTCTAAAGGAATTATAACTATGAAGATCATCATTGACTATGTGTGTTGGGATAGCCAACTCTTGGAGCTTCTTCATCTATTCTTTAGCCCAATCATGCTTCCACATCTTCCTGTGGTACAAAAACATTGACATCTAGACTGGACTGGTTAGAATTAGACTCAGCCAGATGAGATCGACGCTTGGAGCTCTGAACTTTCTATCAGATCAACTTCAACAATTATTTGGCTCAATTCTTGAATGAGTTCAATATTCATCCTAGACCATGTCATTTTTCATTTCCTGCTTCACTGTCAGACTCTCTGCCTGATGATGCTTAATGCTTCTCCACTTTCAGGGCAGTTTCTTCATTTCTTTTACCTTTTGCTATTGTTTTGTTTTATTCACATTAGGGACAATGTTTAGTTTAAGTTTAGGGGTGTTTGGGTTATTTTTTTCATTTCGTATTTTGCTTATTTTGTTTTAGTTTTAGTGCCCCTAAAAAAAAAGACAATGATGGCTTCTGATTAGTTCTTTAGTATTTTCAGACTTGTAGAGAATTTAGTGTTAGTTTGTTTATATTTGAGACTCCGTGCATGCTCTGTCCTATTGACATTCACCTGCACCTTTTCAAGCACTAGATTTATGTTTATTACTGTCAACTTAATACTTAAAACTCACTTGTTCTACCTTGAGTAGTTTTCCTTAGACTTGAATTAATTGAGAGATATTATTGGATTTGATAAATATTATCTTGTGAAGTTTTTAGGCCAAAGAGCAAATTTATTACATCATGCTCTATTTTTCTTCTTTTGAGGGATTGTCTTGCATAGTTGATTTTTCTGGATGCTGCATTGTTATACATATCGCTACTGCTTTTGTTAGGATTGATTGTATGGAATAAATTGGGAATTTAGGTGAAAGCATTTTTAGATTAAAAAAGAACCAACCTTAATCATTATCTTTAGTAAGCCTACTTTAAGCCTTGGCCAATTCTTTATTTGAAAATTTACCACATTTTAATGATCATTTTCCTTCATGTTAAATCCTTTTCAACCTTGAATTTGAGGTTGTTTGAATTCTTATAGAGAAGGCTTATTCATTCTTGACGTTAATCATGTTGAGGCAAAATAGTGTTCATAATTTCGAGTGGTATATATTTTGGATTGATTTTAGTTTGATTTGTTTGAAAAAGAAAGAAAAGAAAAAAATATTGAAAAAAAAAAGAAAAAGAAAGAAGAAAAAGAAAAAGTCACTAAGTTGTGGTTGAAGTAGTTTTGGTTGAAACTATTCTATAAGGGTTCGAATAATTTCTAAATTCCATAGCTTAAACTTTCCTTCCATCAAACCTCACCTAATCCCCATTACAACCTATTAAGAGCCCTTGATTCCTGCATTCAATTTCCAATTGTTGGTTATGATATGATATATTTGCAAGCTCTTTGAAAAGATTTTATATGTTTTGACTAGAGAGTATTAATATGTCCTAAACACTTTGAGTGTATTGAATGCATCCATGTGAGAATATTTTTTTCCAACTTGTTTATTATTTTAATGAGATTCTAGGGTGATTGTTTTTGTATAACTTGTGAGAATTTTTCTAGTTAAAGGTTGACAAGGTAAAATGCATCGATCACACACACACGTGTTTGAGATTGTCTATGGTTTGGAGCATGTTTATGAGTCTTAATTATAAACAACATTTGACATCATATTTTTTCTTATTCTGTCTGACAATTCTTCCTGCGACCGAAGTCTTAAATTTTCTTAATGCTTAATTGTTATTATTGCTCGAGAACTTGCAATTCTTTAAATTTGGGGGTATTTATTCACATGATTTTATATTATAAGATTACCCTTAATTTAATTGGTTTTTGATGCTTCTTTAATTAGTTTTTCTGTTTTTATGTAGGTTTTGAAAGATATTTGCTTATTAAGGGAAAAAGGAAACAAGTTGGCAAAAATCACTTCAAGCGAGGCGTCGCTTGAACATTAAGGAGAATGTCGAAATCTTCCTAGTGAGCCATCGCTTGCATTAGAGTGAGGTGTCGCTCGAGCCTTATCTCAGCCACCAACTTTTGAAGCCTATTTAAAGGGGCTGAGACTATTTTTCTGGAGAATTCTGGGTAGACAGTCACTTTAGAGAGCATATTTTAGAGATTTTCAGCGGTTTTCGAGGGAGTCGATACTTTTATGTTTTCCATAATATTTATTTTGTTGAATTTTATGATTATGGATAGCTAATTTTCTTATTCTTAGGGGATTTATGTAGCTATTTTATTTTTATGGTTTGAGTATTTAGTTTTAGTTTTGAAGACAATTTTATGATTATGTCTATGTTCTTAATGCTTTTAATTTATGGCCATAGATTAATTGATTTGAATTTTGAAATCTAACAATCGGGAGAGGTGATTTTAGGATGGATCTTAGGAACATAACTGAAGGTAGATTAGGGTTGGGAAACTTAATCTTAATTTAGAAGTCTAAAAAGAACTTGTGATTCATACACTTTTCATTACTGAAATTGAATAGGGATATTGGTTTCTTATATAATTGTGATTCTTGATTTGACGCTCAGGAGAGGTAATTAAGAGTTTTAGTGTTCTTGATTTATAGAATATGAAATTGTTGTTCTTGACTAAATGAATATTATTTCCATAAATTAAAGTAGTGAAATCATTCCTCTATGATCTTTTTCCATTGATTTAGTTCAACCTTTTTATATATTTTTTTTGTCTTTTCTTACTAGTTTATGATTCTTAGTTTAGTTAATAAAATTGAGTTAGTCATACATTAGTATTTAAGTAGACTTAATTCTTTTTTCCAGAGAACGACAACGTAGGGGTGAAAGCTAAAACCTAAAACCTCGACCCCGCCAAACTAGCATAATAAACAGGGCGGGGTTAGGGGCAGGGGTGGCAGGAGAATTGAATTCCCCCCCCCCCCCCCACGTTTACACCCCGCTCAATCCTGTTTATCTACTATTTTTTTTTTTTTGTAATTTCATTTTCCTAGGTTTATTTTGATATGAATTATGATAAAGATTTTTATTTGTTCATTTTTATGCTCTATTATGCACTCTTATCATTGAAAAAATTTGAATTTTGAATAAAAAAAATTACATAATTTCATTAAAAAGTATTAGAAACTTAATTAATCGTTCAGGTAATTGTCTAAAAAATGGATTTTTAAAAATATACCATTTATACTTAGTTTTGTAAACATACTTTATAGAATATTATAAAATAAAAGACATTCAAAATGTTCATCATTTTATTTAAAATTGATAGGTAAAATAATTCTTAAACATTAATTTTTTTTAAATTAACATATAATTTAAAAAATTATTTAATATTATTTTATAACACGACTGATAACTAATCAATATTAATTTTAATATATACAACATTATCATAATAATAATAATAATGTTAGGTATAAAATTTAATTTTTATAATATGGGTAGAAATATGGGATAGTAAATTGTAATAGATAGAATGCTAAAATGTATAGTTTGTTGGAGTAATAATGAGTAAATGAGAGATTAATACCTAATGATAAATGAAGGAAATGTGAAAAGTTAGCCCCTGTATTTTCTTGAGATTAATTTCGAAAATTTAAAGTTTGTAACGCCTTTTTAATTATCTAAATCAATTTAGGAATTTCAAGAGTTTGAAATATCATCATCCCCCACTACTATAAAAGGTAATTTCTTCCACCGATTTTTTTTACCATCACTTAAAATTTTATCTCTATCCTCAAGTGTCGTAATTTCTTTCAATTATTTATGGAAGGAATTTGACCAACTTAGACTTATACGAGTACGTAAATACTCGGAAGTTTCAAATAACGCAAAACAATGGAGGTTCGAAGGCTTTAATAGCTCAGAAACATCGGATTGCTCAGACTTCTCTTCATGATTATAGAGAAATTGAATGTAATTTTGAAGACAAATTATATGAAGGAACAAATTTTTCATCTCTACATGGCTAGCGCATTAGTGTAATTTTATATTATTATTTCAGTTAATTTAAATTATTATACTGTATGCTATGTTATTACATGATTTAATTGTTGTGGGTGATAATTTCATAATCATTATATTCTTTTATATTACAATTTATAGCATAATGTTGAAGTAATTACCCAAACATTGTTTTCACTAATGTTTAAGTTTCTAGCTTAATTTTGATTTAATGATTTGAGTACATACTTAACTATGGAATATATAGTTTATATTAATGAAATAGTATATTATTGATATTTTAATTGACACGAATAATTTCTAAAAAAATATTATTAACAAGCTAAAGTATTAAATATATAAACATTAAAATAAAAGTAACCTATATAATGGTTATTTAAATCATGCAATTAATAAGTTTTTAAATATTTATATATGTAAAGGGTGAAAATATCCCTCCTACGGGTCGAGGAGGTTGGACCGATCCGCACGGGTTCAGGCCCATCAAAATCATTACATGGGGAAGCTAACCCCCCACCGGGCCAAAGGAAAGCCCATCAAAGCCTAGTTCATGACTATCCCAGCCAAGCAGGCCCCCGATCAAAGGAGTATAAATACACAATTAACCTTTCAAATCAAGTAAGTGCACATATCCCAAACCTTACATTTTGTCTTGCGGCGCACTCCACATACCTCACCTAACTTGATCGTCGGAGGGTCCTTGGCTGGTACCACATTGGTGCCTTTCTGATCACCTTTCTGTTTGTCTCAGGTAGTCGCGTTACCAAGAACCCAGCACATGTCCTCACGTGCTCAACTGCGTGAGAAATATCCCATACAGTTTGGCGCCCATCGTGGGGTCGTTAGTCAAATAGTTTTTGACTGAACCTTGATACTTACGCGGTACTCACAACCAACAACAATGACCAGTTACACGATGACTCGATCAGTGAAACAACGAGCTTTTAACGAGAACAATTCCCTAAATCGGGAAGAAGGAGGCAACGGTGTTCAAAACCTTGAAGTAGCGTCGGGAATGGTTACCACCGCGATGGCGAACTATAGAGAGATGGTAGAAGTGAACAAACAACTGCTGGAAGAAGGGCGAGCCTTGGTTGGAGAAGGGGTAGCGGCAGCTCAGGTAAACGGCCAAAAATCTCTGAATGTGGACGGATGAGGGCCTTCTAGGACCAAAGCCAGCAAGTCACAAGCTAGGCGACGGTGCCAGAAGGCCACTACGTCTGAAAAGAGAAAACTACGACTGAAAATGACCTGAGAACCAGGTTGATAGCCCGACGACGTGGAGAGGATGCTAACCTAAACCTCTCCTCCTCCGAAAAGGCAGCCCCAAGTAAGCGAGGCTCCATAAGGAACGAAACACATCGTAAGACTCAAAGTAAGGCGCCTTCTCAGAAGCAAAGTAAGGAAAGGAAGATCTAAGCCAGACGAGAGATGGAAGTGCAGAGAGTTCGGACTCCACCAGAAAGGACCAAAATTAAAAGAAGTAACTAAAGCACTCCGACATGAGGCAACTCATTGAAGAAAATGTAGCAAAGAGGTTTTCTGAGAAGAAAAATAGACCTAAAGCCAGTGTACGAGAATTAGGAAACTCTCCCTTTATAAGAGAAATCTTGTCAGTCGAACAGCCAAGGAACTTCATGCTTCCAAAATTTGAGATGTGCGATGGTACCAGAGACTCAATGGAGCATTGTTAGGAATGGTGTCCTAGAACTTGTAATTATTTAATTATAATAATTTATTTAGAATAAATTAAATAAATAAACATAAGTTCTTTATATTATCTAGATTGATTCAATTAACGATATTAGGAATATATGGAAATATATTAATATCAAACATTCAAATAGTAAACCCTAAGTTACTCTTATGAAATCACGACTTAGTATGTGAGTCATACGAGAGGATTAAAGTCGAGATGAGTAACTTAAACGTGTCTACAGTAAACGGATAACGTTTGGGAACCTTATCCTGGTAACACTGTTGATAGCTTCGCATTTTGTTTATAGACAAATGATCTAATCCTGATCATTCATGTGGGAGACATGAAATGGAAGTATCATATACAATGTTGATTGTATAAGACAGGACCACGATATTCGATCAAATTTCTCATTAGTACCGTTTACGAGAAATGATCGAATATCAAACTAAGTTTATCAACCGTGATAGATTTCAATCCTGAGTGAAATGCGGACTCCTATTTGTGGAGTTATGTTCTTTGATTCACATAGTTGAGATCGATCTGTAAGAACGCTCAATACACTCCTGTTTTGGGAACATGACTAGATAAGTAGATGGGAACTCATTTTCACGAGATGGAATTCATAACTTTCCTATAAATTAACGGTATCAGTGCGATACCTAAACATTTTAGGAACTTTAGGAAACTCCCTTGATGTCCTGATTCGAGACATGAACAAGTGACGTCACGACTTCTATTGATCACGAAGTATCTTATCTCTAGTTCGACTAAAGATAAAGTTCATTGGAGAATCAGCCGGGAACACAAGGATAAAGCGGTAATTACAGGGGGCAAAACGGTAAATTTATCCGCTGTTAATTATGAGGGTTCCACGTGAAGGATATATCACAGATATAAATAAAAGATAAACTAAATGGACATAACTCATCTATAGTGAGGGGAGTTCAGCTATGAATCTATAGTGGAATTATTCATAGTTAAATAATAAGTAATTAACTGATTATGTGTTAATCACTTAATTGACTAATTATTAAGCCCATGATCTATAGGTCCATCGGGTCCCTATGCTAGCCCAAATATCGTAGTCGCGAAATCAAGTAGAAGAAATGAAAATTTTAAGTAAAGTGAATTACTTAAATAGGCAATATTAATTGTTTAAATATTGAGTATATTTAAACGGTAATTAATATAAACATTATTAATTGTTTATATAATGAGTTTATTTAAACATGAAATTAATAATGAAATATTATTAATTATTTAAATATTGAGTATATTTAAATGGTAATTAATAATTTGAAATTAATTAACAATTATTAATTGTTTAAATAATTATATTTAAACGGAAATTAATAATTAAAATTAATTAAATTAATAATAAAATATTGTCAATAAAATTATTAATTTATGGAAATTAATAATTATTATATTTATTATTAATTATTTAAATAATGAAAATTATTTAAATGGAAATTAATAATTAAATATAAATTGGATAATATTTAGTCGGGAGAAAATATTAATATTATTTAAATAAAATATTTTATTTAAATGATAATTAATAAATAAATTAATTAAGTTGGACTTATTAATTTAAGAGAGAATTTCAAGCCCAATTGGATTATTGAACCCAATTGGAATTGGCTAAAAATAATTAATTAAATAAATTAGAATTATTTATTAATTAATATATGCATTTTCGGCTATATATGTATTTTTGGGAAGAGATAATTGCTTGAATTATATCCTAAAATAATTACATAGATTTATTTACCCAAGATAAATAAAAATAAAGAAAATAAAATAATCTCCTATTTATCTATGGCATTTTCGAAATTGCTAGATAAAGGAAAGAGATAATCTTTTTTCTTTTTGTATTTATCTCTATAGACTAATCCTAATGTGATTAGGATTCCTATTTTTCTATAAATAGGAGGGTTGGGTCATTCATAAATCACACAATTCAATTCCTTAGAAATTCGGAATTCTCTCTTCTTCCCTTCTCCCCCCTTGGCCGAAATTCCCTTAGTTCATTGGGAAGAAAATATTTTTTTCTTCTTCCCAATTTCTTCTAAAGTTCGATCCCACAATCGAATTTCGTTTGATCGATTGGGATATAGCATAGAAGATTCGGTGTTGCTGAGGATTTGATGCTGTAAAGAAACCTCCAACCGATCCTCCATTAATCAGTCAATGTAAGTTCCGGTTTTAATTTTCGAAAATATAAGCATGAATCTACATGTTTTATCACAAATTGCATGATGTTAATAGATCCGTTATTAAATGTTAATAAGTTTACTAAATAAAATTCCGCTAATTTAGTAAATCATCCCTTCAAGCATATGGCACAGTTTGTAAACATGATGGAGTCTACCTGCGTGCCCATCGTTTATCTAGACGTGATGACCTGTAAGCTCTTTCCAATAAGCCTGAAGGAAACACCCTTGACGTGGTTCAATGCTCTTGCTAAACGATCCATTGAAACATTCTCGTATTTGTCCTCGGCTTTCCTTAGTGGATATAGTGTGAGCCGGAAGTTCGCTAAAATGAATCACGACCCCTATGACGTCCTGATGGGGGAGAAAGAGACACTGAAAGATTTCATTGTGAGATTAAGAAAGGTCAAGCTGGAGGTTCCAGATTGCAATGACTCAGAGGTCGTGACTGCATTTTCGTGGGCGATACAACCAAATAACCCCTTATGGAGGTTGTAGACACCGATTTTTGTCCAATATTATTTAAAATTAACAAGTTTTGAATATTTAAAATAAATTTAAAAAAAAATTTATTTTAATTTTGGAGTTTTCTTCTAAATTAGTTTTTTTAGACAATTTAGTTTGATTGTAATATTGTAAAAAAAATAAAATAAATAATAAAAAAAAAGGAAGAACAAATCTTCAAGATCTTCTCCCTTCCATGGACGTCCTTTCTCTTCATCTTCTTCTTTTCCCATTCCCCCATTTTCAGCTTACAAATTTGAAAAAAGAAAATCTTATAATCCCTCAAAATCAGCTGCTTCAATGGACTTTGAATGTCCCTCCCATACTTCCATGTTTTTTTTCCATCCATAAATATGTTTGTTCTTCAAGAGGAGAAAGGAGGAAGAGGTGAAAAACAAGAAAAAAGAGAGTCCATAGTCATCCATGGCAAGAAAAGTTTAAAACCATCTCCATTTTCTTATTTCCAAAGCAATTTCTCTGTAAAAAAAATGGAGTTCCCCTATTTTTTTTAGCTCCATTTTTCAAAATAAAATCTCATACTTTTCACATAAAAAATCGTTGAGAGTTTACCCATTTCGGTTGTTCTCTTTGTGTACGTGTCTAAATTGGAGAAAATGACATGAAATCGCTAGTATTACCGCTATTTTGAAGGCTCTGTTTTTTTTTATTTTTCTTGAAAAAGGAGGAAGAAGAACAGTACAGTATGTTTTAAGATCATTCTGCACTAACGTCAGGTATTAGTTATATATTTAATTTACAAAACACCATTAATAAATACGATTTGGCCTAGCGAATGCTCTCCTTTCAAATCTTTCACGCCAGCCCACGTCCATGGTTCGAATCCCTTCGTTTTCATTTTTGTCATTTCTTTTAATATTTACCTCTACAAAATAATTTTATTTTAAATCTGTCAATATGTTTGCATGTAAAGAGTTGGCCCAGTGGTTGTGTGATAACCCTCCCTACCCTGTCTTTGGGCCTGTGCTCAAATCTTAGCAAAGGCAAAAGTTCAGTTTTTTTTTCCTTTAAAAAAAGTTTTATAGTGGTTTTTTTTTTTGTCATTTTTGTTTAGTAAAATTTTTACATATCACCTTAATTTTTATTTGTTAATATAACATATATTAGTATGTCATATTTTTTATATATCAAATTTCTTTTTTACATCTTTTTATAGCCTATATTATTTTGTCTTAATTAGTAAGCCTTAATTTAATTCATTTGTCTGGCTTGATTTTTGCTATGTTTAGTTTTAATTTAATCATTATGCTACATTTACGATTTTTGAGGTTTCTCATACTTAAAACCAACACCATAACTTAAGTCAATCCTCTAAAATATTATACTAAAATTTTGTTTAAAATTAGAAGTTGGGAGATTTTAGGATGCTAATTTTCCCATAAAAAAAGAGGTTTAATTAAGGAGAAATTAAAAGGATATTGGAAATTTTAAGATGCTAATTTTTCAATCTTAAAAAAAATTCAAAGTAAGTATTCCTATCTTAAAACAATAAATATATGCTTATTTTAGACCAATAAAATTTAAAAATATTAATAAACTTTACATTTGACTAAATAACATTTCCTTAAATAATAAAGATTAAATTTTAAGAAAACCTCTAGCCTTAGTAAGAATTCCATTTCCAATTTTGATAAAAAAAATATTTCTAAAAACATATTAGTAATATTCTCCATAAAACACAAAACAATTCTCAAATTTAAAGTGTTCAAAAGATGATTTTCAAAATACCGACAATGGAGTTTTAGGAGTTTTCAGGATGCTGATATCCTATTATTTCTTAAGGAATAAGAGTTTAATTAAGGGATTCCGCAATTGAACTCAAATAAAAAGATTTCCTAATGGCTTTTTACGCCACTCATACTAATTTGATTAAACCTTCTAACGTTTAAGGTATTGTTCAATAAATAATGAGACATTTAAAAATAAAATTTAAAAACATATTGTGTGTTCAAAACCAAAGCCTTTCACATAAAATATTAAAGATAAATAACAGTAATCGTTTCCCTATGTGTGAATAAACTTCCGAACCCATTTCAAAAGTGAGTAGACTATCCTTAGTAAAATTCCTAGGTGACTAATCACACCTATCCCAATAAAACCAATGATTAGTGGCGACTCTGTTTTTCTCCGCGTCGCTGGTACGTAACGACAGAGGTCTTTTGAACAAAAGAAGGCCAACAACCATGAAGGAGGCGCTGAAGAGGGTGATGGTGAAAATATCGCAAGACGAGTCAGATAGGGTGGCCCACGAGATGCGGAGGATGAGGTCGAAAATCGAAGGAGTTTGGAGAAAAAAGGAAGGAGAGTTTGAAGAAGGGAGGAGAAGAGAGCGAGGGCGCTCAGAAAAAAAAAGGAAGAAAAAAGAAAAGAACCGGAAAGAAAGTCGGTCTGAGGGAGAGTGAAAGATTGGAGAAACCAAAGTCCAGAGCGGATTTCACAAGCTGAGATAGCGAGGAGCTCTTCAAGAAAAGAAGAAGTCCCGAGAGAGAAGAAGCCGAGGTACGTGCCTAGACATGCCGAAAGGAAGGAGCCCGTACACTGCAGATTCCACAAAACAAGCGGACACAACACAGAAAACTGTAAAATCATCTCTCGAGAGATCGACAGATTTTGTGAACAAGGTCCACAAAGAGGGAACATAAAGCGTGATGACATGGACAATGGTGAAAGACTAGCCGCAGCGGTCGCAACCTCTAGGGAAGGTTTTGTAGGCTCAATCCACTATGCCGGAGAGTCTATCAACACGCACAAGAGAGTTCAACTTGAAGCTAGGCTCCTTGTCTATCAGTTCGAGCACACTTCTGAAGACCTCATTAAGTATTTCTGAAAGGATCCGGAGGGCGTTCACCTCCCCCACAATGATACTTTGGTCATCTCACTGTCTATTAGGACCCACACAGTCAGCAGAGTCCTGATAGATCAAAGATCTTCCATCAACATACTGAACATGTCAGCTTTCCGCAATATGAAGTTGAAAGACTTGGATCTCACCCCGAACTCCCAAAAGTTGGTGGGATTTAATGGAACGACAACAAAGACTTTCAGAACTATCAAGTTGCCAGTCTGGGTGGAAGGTGAGAACCTTATGACTCTCTTCCATGTGATTGACACCCGGTCAGGATATAATACCTTGCTCGGAAGACCTTGGCTTCATAAGATGGGTGCACAACCATCGACGTTGCATCAAATGCTTAAATATCTCACGAGCCGAGGGGTCAAGATCATAAAGGGAGATCAACAAGTCTCGAGGTCCTGTCTGATCGAGATTGTAAAGCTGAAATTCCAATACCAGTCGTATCAATTACAGGAGCTAAGTCTCGGGAGACACCCACCCTTCGTCTGACTAAGGCTTAAAGCACTCGAGGAAAAATATGAAAAAATACAAATTCATCCGGAAGACCAAGGAAAGACGACGAGTATTAGGAAAGCGATGAAGAAGGACCCGAGAGACGGACTGATTGAGTTTCTGCGAAGAAACTGGAAAAACTTTGTGTAGGACCACACCGACATGTCGGGGATAGATCTGAGGATAATAACCCATAACCTTGAAGTTGATTCGAGCTAGCCTCTATTCAAACAAAGAAGGCGCAAGTTCGCGCCAGAAAGAAACGAGATCATCAATAACGAGGTGAAGAAGCTTCTGAAGGCAGGTTTTATCCGAGAGGTCAAGTACCCGGAATGGTTGGTGAACGTGGTAGTAGTGAAGAAAAAGAATGGAAAATGGAGAGCATGCATTGATTTTATTGACCTCAATAAGGCCTGCCCAAAGGATTTGTTCCTATTGCCGAAAATAGACTAGTTGGTCGACGCTACAAGAGGGTACAAGTTGCTAAGCTTTATGGATGTCTTTGTCGGTTACAATCAGATTAAGATGAACCAAAAGGACCACGAGAAGACGTTGTTCATAACCAACATCGACATTTACTGTTGTAAAGTGATGTCGTTTGGGCTGAAAAATGTTGACGCGAGCTACCAACGACTCATGAACAAGATGTTCGAGGAGCAACTGGGAAAGACGATATAGGTATAGATCGATGATATGTTGATCAAGTCAAAGTGAGCTGAGGACCATCCATTTCACATTGAGTAAACTTTTGGGGTGCTAAACAGGTACGAAATGAAACTAAATCCGGATAAATGCACTTTTGGAGTCCTAGCGGGAAAGTTCTTAGGGCATCTAGTAACAAGTCGGGGAATCGAGGCCAACCCTGACCAGATTAAGGTGATAGTGGAGACACCTATGAATCTGAAAGGAGTGCAAAAACTGACTGGATGTCTAGCAGCTTTGAACCGATTCATATCACGATCATCTGACATGTGCCTCCCATTTTTCAAAGCATTAAAAAAGAGTAGGGAATTCGGCTGGGGAGATGAATGCCATAAAGCATTCGAAGAACTTAAAGTCTATCTATCCTCGCCTCCACTGCTAGCCAAGCCCTCAGATGAGAAAAAGCTATTTCTTTATCTGGCAGTATCTGATGCGGCGGTTAGTTCAGTTTTTGTACGAGAAGATAGGCAAGCGCAAAAACTGATATATTATGTGAGCAAAACCATGGTGGATGTAGAAACGAGATATTCCACCATGGAAAAGTTGGCATTGGCTCTAATTGTCGCTTCTCGCAAGCTGAAACAGTACTTTCAAGGTCATCAAATCGTGGTAAGAACAACCTTTCCACTAAAGGTTGTACTCCACAAGCTGGACGTTTTTGGACTACTTATGAAATGGGCAGTGGAGTTGGGAGGATACGACATCGTGTACGAACCTCGAATCACCATTAAAGGGAAAGTTTTTGCAGACTTCGTGTTGGAAATGACCCAAGCAAATATGCTCCAAATGAAGTTAAAACAGGACCACTCTAGTCGATCAGAAGGTCTGGACCCTATGTGTCGATGGATCCTCTAACTCAAAGGGATTCACCGTAGGGATGGTACTATCGATCCCTGAAGGGTATCTCCTGGAACAGTCAATCTGTTTCGAATTTACCAGTTCTAACAATGAAGTCGAATACGAGCGTTGATAGCGGGACTCCAGAGAGCCTTGGAACTGGGAGTTGAAAAGTTGAACATCAAAAGCTGTAACGACCTGACCCAAAATAACCGGATAAATAAGTAAAAACATAACTCATTTGAAAAATATAATTAAATCAGAGTAAAACCAAATAATAGCGGAAGCATTTATTTAATAACCAAAATATATTCAAAATAAAACCTTTATTCTGGCGCCATTTTAAATAATTAAAAACAAATAAAATAAATTAAAATACTCGTCCATTTCCACGCTTTATAATTAGTTAGGTAGGTACTTAGCCTACTACAACTCTTATTTAATATTAAATTTGTACATAGGTATAAATGTGGAATACGCTACCACAAACTATACAGGCCATACTATTCAGCTTAGAAATAGGTATCAAGGCGAGCCATGATACGTGCCATAGTATTCAGCTTTACAAATTTAATAGGTATTTATTATGTTCGACTCGAGTTATAACCACCAATCAAATTTCATCTCTTTGAACTATTAAATTTGCATATAGGTATCATAGTGGGGTATAAAGCCACTCATGATACATGCCATGCTAAGCATCCAGCTTTACAAATTTAATAGGTATTTATTATGTTAGTTTAAAACTTGAACCGCTATTAAGCCCTAATTATAACACATAACCAATTAATCTACATAAATGAAATAAATATAATAATAACAATAACAATAAAAAATAAATAAAAACAATAAATCATCTCCCGAAAATATCATAATAATCACATAACAAACATGCAAGCACATGGAACTAATGATCATAAACCAATTATAAGCATTATTCTCATTTAACCAATTAACGATCATAAACCAATTATTAACATGATTCGCAATCAAAACGTGCACATAATACTTTTAAAATAAACAATTTTCATCACCCCTAACTATCCTGTAAATCACACATCCAACAGGCAATCACAAGGAATTTAATTTAGCTTCTAAGTAGGAATTAACCTACCTTCATAGCAAATACAGCAAGCAATTGAACTCCAAACGATGCCAAATAAAATCCTAGAGGTGCCCAAAACCTGTATTGACATTAATTTAAAGTCAATTTTATGAAAATCGAAAAAACGGGACGAAAACCAACCCGAATTGACTAAAAATAGGCCCTGAACCGGTCTGGACCAGCTGAACCGGTCTGGTCCAGCTGGATCGATTCTTCTCCAAGGCACCAGCGTGAAGGAAAAAATGCAGCATGCGTTTTTCTGTTTCCTTTTATTATTATTATTATTTTTTTATAATAAAACGAAGCTTACCAGGCGTGTAAACTTGAGGGAAACGGCCAACAACTTGTCTCAAATCAAACGTTACGCCGAACTTGATCCAAAATGACCTCAAACATGAACAAACTCGTGAAGAACTACCCGAATTCCGACGAGGGAATTTGCAGAATCCGGCGAGGTTCCGACGAGCCTTTAAACAACGAAACCCAACGAAAACAATACTCATTTAGCACGGAATTAAATCAAAGATACATCCTGTTCGAATCCTAGAGAGTCAGAAGATAAAATGTCAGAATTCCTAAAGGGGGACATACTCTACTTAGGGGAAAAAGACTGATAAGCCATTTTGGGATGCTTCTGTACGAAATCATCAGCACCCCTTAACATAAGGGAAAGAACATTGATCCTCCCATCTCTCTTCCGCTTCGGAGCAGGATGGTCAACAATGAGATCTGTGATGTCAGCCTCCACGGCCTGAGAACTCCTCGAAGGGCGAGCGCGCTTCGGTGTAACCCGACTAAACTCTGCTACCTCTTTTCCTTTTCGGCTCTGCTGGGGCCCTGCTTCACTCTTTCCCTTCTTTGCATTTTCAAGAAGAGACAGGAAAGTAGACGGGTTGGTAGAGGCTGGAAAGGGAAAGAGCCGTTTCTCAGACATCCTAGAGCTGAGACGTGAAAGAAACACCCGACTAGGTTAGCTGCAAAAAAAAAAGTACTGGGAAAATGGAAAAGAGCGAGATCCGAGCAAAAATACTTACGAGGAACAACAGTTACAAATCATACTGAAGGGATCCACAATTTAGCAAAAAACTGCCAAAGATTCTTGGGTAAACTCTTCCCAATCGAAAGGGCCCAACTTCTCGTGAATCTCGCAACACTTAAGCTCGTCCTTAAAGGTTGCATCTAGAAGAAAGTCTTCAACCGAAAAAAAAGCGTAAGAAATTATTAAACAAACACGATAGTTAAAGATACGGAAAAGAAAGGGTGAGGATCTATCCTCTCATCGGTATCTTCCCAAAAAGCAGGAAGGACGCGATCCCATGGAAGGGTGGGACCGCGGATAAAAAACACTCATCTTTCCAACCCTTATTGCCTGTAGTTTGCTCCTCAACCAGACAACGACCATGACGACTTTGGAGGACGAAGCGCATTCTGTCCTCAGAATTCGGACGAATCTTCCAGTAATGGAAAATCATCCCAAGAATCAGCTGAACGTCTAAACCTAAATGCAAGACCATGGTAGTAACCAAGGTCCTCAAAGTATTCACTATAAGCCGACTGATGGTGATTTTAAACCCATAAAAGAGATTGGCCAATAAAGGAGGAAGGGAAAACCAAACTCCACACCTAAAAACATCGGATAAAAGGTGGTCTAACCATCCCCTGGAGAGAGGTAGGCTCGCTTCGAGTCAGTTGGGAGTCTCATTTTAAATTTGGGTGGAATTGCATGCTCCCCCCCTCAAATTGTCATGGCGCTCATGTGTCAGTTTTTGTGCCCAGTGGGCAGGGCACTTTTCCTCCCACACGAGCTTCGACTTGGTTTTCTGAAGAATTTTTCTTCTTCTTCCCTTCTTCCGTAGTGACTGACTCGAAGAGAGGAGGATCAAGAGAACCTGGCACACTAGCGGTGTCTGTACGAGCATAACCTTCTACTAAGGGAATAGAGGCAAAAGAAACAGGCCTCGACTTGGCCTTTTTGCCCTTTGAAGGAGCTTTATTCGTCTTCCCTACTTCCGTAGCAACTGGCTCAAGAAGGGGAGGATCGAGGGAACTTGGCATACTAGCGGTCTTCATAAGAGCAGAACTTCCCCATACTAAGGGAAGAGAGATAGAAGAAACCATATTTTCGGCATCTAACGCCGCTTCAAATTCAGAAAGGGATCCTATCCCACTCAACGAAGGAAGAGAGTCCCGATCAAGTGGTGAGAGGTTGTCTACAATGGGTTCATTCCCCTCAGGCTCGCCCTTAGATAAAGGACCAAAACCGGATCCCTAGGTAGAAAAAGAGGGAGGGATAGCACCAACCCCAGATTCTGCCCCATCTATCTCAAAAACCCTACCATCTAAATCATCATCTCCTACCACAACCCGAAGAGTCCTATGACCCTTGTGGATGTTAATGAATGAAGAAGAAGAAGAAGCGAAAAGACTAACCTTGGAGCGAAACTAGAAAAACCTTGAAGGACAGAGCATCGAAGGCAGAGAGCTTTTTCGATTCAGACAATTTCAAATGACTTTCAAAATTCAAATGGCAAACGAGCCTTCAATTCTTGAAGGCATGCTATCTAAAGGAGAAGCCACACGTTAAACTGTCGCGACACGTGGGAGAGGTCGCAACGATCTGCATTGGTGAAAGGACCGTTGGGAACTTTAAACCCGCTTATAAGGCCCAAACAGTATATTTTTTGAAGAGTCATGCCTCCCCGAGTAAGAGGATCAATGTCAGGTTACACAAAACGGCACGTTATCGATCCAAGCACATTCTATTCCCCGCATTGGACTTTCCAACCCGTGAAATAGGGGAAAAGTGTAAAGCGTGAAAATATCCCTCTTATGGGCCGAGGAGGTTGGATCGGTCCACACGGGTTTAGGCCCATCGAAATCATTAATTGGGGAAGCTAACCCCCATCAGGCCAAAGGAAAACCCATCAAAGCCTAGTTCACGACTAGCCCAACCAAGCAGGTCTACGATCAAAGAAGTATAAAGACACAGTTAACCTATCAAATCAAGTAAGTACACATCTCCGAAACCCTACATTTTGTCTTGCGACGCACTCCACCTACCTCACCTAACTTGATTGTCTGAGGGTCCTTGGTCGGTACCACACCAGTGCCCTTCTGATCACCTTTCTGTTTGTCTCAGGTAGTCGCTTTAGCAAGAATCCAGCACGTGTCCTCACATGTTCAACTGTGTGAGAAATATCCCATACAATATTTTAAGAAATTAAATCCGGGCATTGCCTGTGTTAAAATACTAGTAGTCTAAAAATATTTCTTAAACATCCTTTGATATATTATATAATAAGGATTTAGAATGGTATTTATTATAATTTCTATCATTTATTATTTAGCATAAATTGATATTTAATATTTTAATTGAGGAATAATGATAGTTTAGATATTTACTAATAGTGTGAGAGTATCAGTGTCCAAAAAAAAAGTTTGTCCAATTAGCAACTTTTTAAGTAGTAATAGATATTTATTATAATTTCTATCATTTATTATTTAGCATAAATTGATATTTAATATTTTAATTGGTGAATAATGGTAGTTTACATATTTACTAATAGTAGGAGGATATTAGTGTCCAAAAAAAATTTCTCCAATCAATACACTTTTAAGTAGTAATAATAATAATAGATAGATAGTATATAAGTTGCGCATTATGGGTCATAAGATGAATTTTTGGGTTATTTTATTGTGTTGATGTCTGATGATCATCTTGTACCAAGACCAATGGATCGTCGTCCACATTTTTCATGTTTGCAAATTATATTCAACTATTAGCGCCAATGTTGTTTCTGGATACAGTTTATTAATTCAGCATCTTAATTTGGCTTTTACTCTAATATTTCATCATTTTCGTTTTTTTTTTATTCTGTGTTGTTATTTTGGAGTCGGATAGTAACATTTTGGTTATATGAAGAGAAAAAATAACCATAAAAAGAAGAAAAGAGAGAAATGATTGTAAAAGGGTGTTTTAAAAGTAAAAAGATGTCTTGCTTAATTTTATTTAAGATTTGGGTCATGGATTGTTATTGGGCTTTTTTTTCATCCCACCCCTAAAAATAAAGGGCTCTTGCACATATAGCTGAATCAGGTTCAATATTTATAAAAATAACAACCGAAAAATTTATTTATAAAAATAAAAAAAAAAACATAAATTCACGCATAAAATATTACAAAATTACCACTAGTACATGTAAGTAATAACTAATTTTTGAACAAATAATCACTGATTTTACTGATTCACCATATCAAGTAATATTTCGTACATGCAATCACTAATAACCTAATAACTTATCATTGATTTTTTTATTCACATGAATGGGGGTTTCTAAAAAACTGCTATATTTATATTTATAAATATTAAAAAAATTCTACTACCCAATGAAATTTCCCTAAAATTAACCCCAAAAATATCAAAATCTGAATGTTAAAATTAGAACTTCCAAATCCAATGTGCTAACAATAAAACAACAATTAGAGCTACAGCACTAACGAACGTCAAACCCTCTGCCAAAACATAGGTTGGAAGTCAAACTACTAATCTAAGCATAGGACCATCCATTTTACAAGACAACTTTGCATGCTATCCTAGTATGAACTGTACAAAACAGAAATGAGCACCAATTGACTATGATGATTCATCATTGGTCAAAATATCATCGAGTGTTCTATCAATGGTTGAATTATCTTTTGTTGTTGTACCATCATTCGTCTGTCTAGCTGAAATTACCCGGTCCAACGTTTCATCAGGAACCGTGATTCCGGTTGTCTCCAGGTCTGCCACTATTGCAATGGCTGCATCTAGTTCCCCGAGATCAAGACAGAGGGAGATAACTTCATCATAAACAGAGCTGCAATAGAGACAGATACTTACAATGAAATATAGTGTTTGACGATCTCAAGAAATTCAGCTTGATTTGTAGTTGAGTTTTGTATGTAGAAGGCAAAAATACTGCAATTATTAACCTTAAAATTTTACAGTACCAAATTTTAGTTTTTTTATGGGTTTTTTTTAATTAAATGTCTATCTCTATATTTTGAGCAGGGAAGTTGAAACAGCCCGATCCCTCAAGGCCATATATAATACTAACTTTCTATTTAGGATAGTTTTTTTAGATGAATTTACAACAATTTTACTAATGGAAAAAAGAAAGTTACAAAAGAGGATGTGAAATCCTCAATATATAAATAAAGGAGAATTAAAGATAAGAATTCTAAAGTCAAAACATAGCCGATGTAAGCAACCCAAAATCTTATGCCATAAATAGAGGAAAAAATAATCTATCCGAAATCTCATACAATGCTTGGACTCTATCATTGAGGAGGCAATTGATTCTTTCCTTGTATTAAAAAAAATATTAGTTTTTCCTTCCAAACAACCCAAAAAAACACCGTTGATGCACAAGTACAAAAGTTCTTCATTTTTTCACTTTTGATGAAAGGTTCTAACAAAAATAGAGAAATAGCATCATTTGCGTAGTCCAGAAAAATTGAAAATGAATTAGAATCTTTTCCCAAAGTTCCGGGTGAAGTAAAAAAAGATGAACAAGTAATAAACCAACTCAAGATTCATTTCCATAGGGGGATATGAGATATGATACATGAAGATATTTATTTAAGATCGAAAAGTAAAAAAACCAACTCAAGATTCATTTCCATAGGGGAATATGAGATATGATACATGAAGAAATTTAAGATGGAAAAGTTTCTCCTATACCTTTGCCAATCTTTTAATTTTGATAATCAAATAATCAAGAAATGTAATATGTAATCATACCTCCCAAATACATAGCCAAGACCATGTGTTGACTGCAAGATCGTCAAGAAAGCAGATGGTAGAGGAGCCTTGATGGCAGCTCGCAAGATCATGGCACAGTCGCCAATAGTTGGAGTCCCACCCAACTCTATAACCTGTAATAGTTTATTTTTTTTAGTAGTGAATGGAAAAAAGTAATTAACTTGTACAATAGTAGATGCAAAGAGAGAGAATACCCTTTTAATGCTACTGCTAAAGGCAAAACTGAATTAGGTCAAGGAATAAAACTTATTATGGAAATGATTTGCCCCAATGGAATTTTCGATTGAATATCTTATTCAGAAAGCAATTATCTTCCTATGCCATGCAATTCCTTAAAATTCCATTTCCATTCATGCAGGCATTTACCCAACATCAGTTGCTAGTCATCTTTATATTTGTAATACAAGAAAAGTATGCATTGAAAAAAGAAAAAGAAAAACAGAATAAAGAGACCATCTAGACACATTCTACAATAGTTTAGCTAAAGATGCTTTAAGCCAATTTTATTGGCTTCAAGCATCCTTGATGAGCTGTATGTTGACGTCTGAGCCAAATATGACCAAGGCTCATGAGGGAATACCCTCCATAGTCCACAAAAAAAAAGTTCCCAAATTTGGTGGGAGTACCAAAAAAGAGAAACATGTATTCAGATTTTTCTTTTTGATGGAAAGAACAAGTATTCAGAAATAGCAACTGACATCATTTCTTATGACCTTGAAAAGATCTGTCAGTGGGATAGACTGTGAAGCCTCAAAGTAACTATCTCTATAATAAAACACTAATTAATCCTGGAAACCACAAAGGACACAAATTGTCGATCTGCCAAGACTTTAGATAAGAGTTAGGGCTATGCCACATTTTTCAACCAAGAAAATGGCGTAGTGCCAATGCACCGATATTAGCTTCCATATAAAACGCATTAGATGTGTATTTGATCATACCTTGACATTGGTTTCTATAAACACACACATTGACCCGCATTCAAAAATGGAGCACATGCGACAACAACTGTGTAACTATTTGACTATTTTTTTATTTTTTTTAGAAACATGAACTTTCATTGATTAAGGGAAAAAAATACAAAAGAGGATGAGGAATCCTCAAAGTAAAAAAAAACAAAATAAAAGCAAGATTAAATAAAGGAATTCCATTTGTAAAACATGGAATGTGATGGAAAAGATAGATCTAAAGGCATTATAGATTTAGCCCAACAAAATGTCCTAATAACAAAACCATCCCATAAAGCATTGAAAGAATATTTATCTTCAAAAATTCGAACATTTCTTTCAATCCAAACGGTCGAAAAACCACAATCCCATAGCAATTTCCTCTTTTTAGTAAAGTGTGTACCAAAAAAATCCCAAGACAACAAATCACCAACAAACTTTGGAGGAACCCAACTTAAATCAAATTGAGAAAGCAATTTATGCCAAAGTTTCGCCACAAAATCAGTGTAAAAATAAATGTGAAAAAATTTCAGAGTTCATATGACAAAGTACACAAATATGTGGAGAAAAAGAACAATAAGCCATGCGAGAAAGTTTACCCAAAGAAATAGTTCAAAGAAAAAATTGAATTTTTGGTTGAAAACCAAAAGACCAAATAAAAGAATGTGGTATAGGATAGAGAGGCAGTGGTGACTGGTGAGATAGAAAGGAAGGAGAAGAAAGATTAGCAAGAGAAAAAAATTAGAGTCAAAGATCCATGTAGTGTTGTCAAAAAATGAAGAAACACTAGCAATTTTTTTTTTATAAGAAACATGCCATTTCATTGATGTATGAAAGAGCCCAAAAAAGGCGAAAGGAAATTACAGAAAAGCATTCCAATTGGAAACAGTGGTAGAAGGAGCATAATTAGCAAACGATTTACAATTAGCACTCCACATGGAGGCATTAAGAACACTAACTTCCCAAACCTCAGCCCAAGATCTAGCCTTCCCCTAAAAAATTCTTCTATTACGCTCAAGCCATACATTCCACAAAATAGCTCTCACCCCATTATCCCATAGAAGTCTACTCTTTTTTTTTGTGAAGAAGAATCGAGCCTTCTAGAAGAGCCAGAGTATTGTTGACATGATCCTTGTGAAGAGTCCACTTCATATTGAAGATCTCGAAGAAAGTCCTCCAAATGACATTAGTAAAGCTGCAATCAAACAATAGATGCTCCGTAGTCTCCGAACAATTCATGCAAAGGCTGCACCAGTTAGGTTGGAGGGAGATCCAAGGATTTCTAGATTGAAATTTCTGATTTGAATTGATGCCATCATTGATCACCAACCAAAGAAACACTTTAATCTTCATGGGGGACTTTCCTTTCCAAGCCAACTTGATATCAGTAATAATGTTGCCATTCTACAGAGTTTTGAGAGGCTGATTTACATGAAAAACCATATGTTTTGTCCGGAATCCACACACGCGTATCATCTCTATCATTTAACCGAAGAGGCTCCAAAAGACTGAACAAGTTGATCCATTCTACAACTTTGTCATCTTTGAGCCTCCTTCTAAACTCGACAACCCACAAATTGAGCTCTTCTTTCCAAAAACTGCAAATTGGATGATTTTTAAGGATAGCAATACGATAGAGTTTAGGGAAACAGGAAGCAAGGGAAGATTCACCAATCCAAATCTGTTCCCAAAACCAAATAGAAGTACTTCTACCCACCGAGAACACACAATTAGCCTCCATAGTCTCTTTAAGCTTATAAATTTGCTTCCAAGGAGATCTATTACTGCAATTTCTCTTGATGGCTGAACACCAACCCAATGGTTTCATCACATGAATCCCCTTAATTACCTTGTGCCAAAGAAGATTGTGCTCAGAGGGGAAACGCCATAACCATTTTAGCAAGAGGGCTTCATTTTTGTGACACAAACCACCGAAAGCCAACCCACCATTAGCAATAGGGGGAGAGATTTTTTCCCATTTAACAAGATGGTAGCCAGCAGTACCCTCAACACCTTTCCAGAAAAAACATCTAAGAATCTTGTCGATGTCTTTAGTAACCGCAATGGGAGCTTTGAAAACTGAAAGATAATAAGTGGGGAGGCTATTTAGAATAGAGTGTAGTAGAGTTAGTCTTCCACCCCTAGAGATCATGATATTCTTCCACTTGGTAATGCGTTTGTTAATCTTATCAACAACCGAATCCCAAAACAGTTTAGAAGTAGAATTTTTCCTCCAAAGGGAAGACCAAGATAAACAAACGGTAGCTCCCCTACCGTAAATCTGCCATTGTCCTTAATTCATTGAACCTCTTCTAACTCAAGATTAAGCCCCACAATAGAGGATTTGAGGAAATTAACACTCAAACTTGACCCTTGCTCAAAATGATGCACTGAGTTGATGAGGTTACTGATCTTAGCTTTGTTAAAATGAAAGAATAACAAAGTGTCATCAGCAGCGAATTGGAGATGGGACACCTCGAGATTACCAACCTTGAAGCCTTGAATGGAACCTCTAGCTTGATTTCTAAGGAGAAGTCTGCTAAAGCTGTCAGCCACCAAAAGAAACAGGAATGGTGAAAGAGGATCTCCTTGTCTCACTCCTCTAGAAGCACCAAACTTTCCTTTGGCATTACCATTGATAAGAATAGAAAAATTTGCATTTTGGAGACACCCTTTCATCCATCTACACCATTTATGATTGAAACCCTTGTGAGCAAAAATGTCCAACAAGAACTCTCAATCCACACTATCATGGGCCTTTTCAAGGTCCAGCTTAATTATAACCCCTTTTTCTTTTCTCCTCCTATAATCTTCAATCAACTCATTGGCCACCAAAATAGAATCAATGATCTGCCTTCCTCCCACAAAAGCATTCTGAAAGATAGATATGGTATCCGGAAGAACAACTTTAACTCTTTCCGCAAGCACTTTAGCTATGATCTTGTAGAGGCTGGTTGACGTACGAGATGAAGGCTTTGGATAGGCCACCGGACACGCGAGCCATGTTTTCTGGTCGTAGGGTTATATTGTATTTTGCAGTCTAAATTTCAAACAACTACTGTAAATAATTTTACGATGTTTTCGTGGTTTGTAATTACTTTCCCGTGGTGCACCACGTCTTTTCTATGTGTTCTTATCACTTTAAAACTTTACAATACTAAGAAACGGCTGACGAGCCGGGTTTTGAGCTCTAAGCAAGGTTTTTCTTAAAAGAGTTTACGAATACTTCATGCCGAATTTTCATTGTTGATTTAACTAAGTAAAGTGGTCCTTGCTTCCACTTGCGAGCTCGCGTCCTAGGCTCGTTTTGTAAGTCGGGTCGTCACACCAATGCCTATCATTCAAAGAAGACCACCATAACTCCATTTGACACAAAAAGAGCTTGTGATCAAGCCACATATTTTCAAATCTAAAAGGAGGAGGCCCCCACTCAAAATTACCAGTAGCCAACATCAAAGGAAAGTGATATGAAGTGAGTCTCTTAAGCCTGTCAAGCCCAACATCCGGGAAGAGATTTAACCACTCCTTAGTAACAAAAAAGCGATCAATTCTTGTGTGGACAGGGAAACCTCTAAAATCAAACCAAGTAAACCTCCCATTTCTCATTGGTATATCTTCCAAAGCAAGATCATCAATCATACGGTTGAACTCACACATACTTTTAGTGATCCTCCCACCGCTAGACTTCTTAGACACCCATCTAATAACATTGAAATCACCAGCTAAGATCCACTTGCCTGTACACAACCCTCCAAGGGCAGCAAGCTCCTTCAAGAAAGTGGCTCTGTCTCTTTTGTGGTTTGGGCCATACACACCAGAGACCCAGAAAACACAGAGAGACAGGAAGAGTAATTTTGACAGAGAGAGTAAAGAGACCTTCATGAGCTTCAGAGATAGTCAAATCCGGATAAGACCACATGATAACAATACCACCTCTGGAACCGGAAGCATCAAGAGACACCCACCCTACAAACCTACTGCTCCAAATGGATTTAACAATCACAACAAGTTTAGTCTCTTGCAAAATAACCAAATTGGGATCACTACTACAAATAACCTCTCTCACAATGCTTCTTTTGGAGGCTTCCCTGAGCCCTCTAACATTCCAACAAAGAATCCTCATCCACAACCGTTGTATCCCTTTGGAGAATCAAGTATTTTGATCTCTCGTATTTGATATTACTTCTTAAATTTTCAAGCTCCCTTTTTCCTTTGTCACTTCTACTTGGATTCTTGGTGACATCCACTGAAACTTTCTTCTTGAGAGGAACAATTGTTGCATCCTTGCTACGAAGCCAATTAGCCAAAGTCATTCTTCTTTCCCCACACCAATCAACCACTGCTATGAAAGTACCAGCACGACCTTCATTTTCCTCCCATATTTCTTCCATGGAATCATCAGCCTCGTACATGGCTAACTAATTTTTCCTTCTACTCTTAGATTTCTTTTTCCTAAGAGGAGCAATAGAAGTTTCGGTAGCTTGGAGCCAATAATCAAATTTCATCCTTTTTTCTCCCAGATTATCCACAAAAATAATAAAAGTTCCCATCAACTTCGCTTCAACATTTGTCTTTTCCCCTAATATAAAAATAGGGTCTGGGAAAGCCACTTAGTCTTGAGCTTCAGGACCCACCACAATCTCTCTGTTGAAATTAGTCTCTGAAATCTCCTCAAGGCTATCCTGTGAAAAAAGGTTAACACCTCCTCCCACCATTGGCAGAAGCTTTGCAACAATAGCTTAAGATCCCTCTTCTGCCCTTTGCATAAATCTGATTTCCGGGGTCTCAAATTGATCATTCTCCTGACTCTCGGCATCCTCACATGGGCTGGAATTGTAGAACTCCGGATCAGAATCAGTGACTAGCTTACAGTCCAAAGGAGTGGTATGGTTAATGCTTTTTTCTTTGAAAAAAATATGAACTTGGTTTTTTCCATTGGAAGAAATAGGGGCCTTCATATTAGTGCTTTTGCTTTTTGAAGGACTGAACACTTTTAGAAAAAAGTTTAGGCACTCTTAGAGATGGATTTCCCAAACCTTTTGACTTTTTAGTGAGTAAGTGCTACTAACAAAGACCATACCAAAAAATGTAGGAAAAACTATCAAAAAAAAGGGGAGAGAGAAATTGCCTTGTGCATAATTTTAATAGCCAACTCTACTTCCCATTCCTGGGACCACCTCCGGGGAGGTCTGTTCTTATATTCTCTCTCCCAAGTCCAACCCCAAACATCTGCTATTGTGTACATGTCAGATACATCAAAGACTTTCCTCTTTCTCAACTCTTGAAATGCTTCAAATATATCTTCAGGAAACCAGTCTTCATCACGATCGTCCTGCATCCACATGTGAAGTGAAGGAGAAAAATATAAGCAGAATGGAACTATCTACATTCGATGAAAAAGATGTAAAACAAACACAAGTAAAGAAAAACAAAAAAGAAGGTCCAAAAACAAAATTACAGAAAACAATCCAAATTCAAACGCATTGCCGACATTGTCAAACCCAATATTGTTAAATCGTGAATCGAAACGTTTTCTGAACATTGGGTATCGGGTATCATGAATCGTAAGCTTCATTATTTATTTATTATTATGTAAAAATTACATATCATAAAAAATATAGATCAATAAATAGCTTAATAATCGATAATAAATTTTTAGTTAACCAATAACCAGGAGATAAATCTACTATTACTGCTAGAATCATTTAAATAATCAATGAATTGTAATGCTACACAAATAAACTAACCATTTAACAAAAAAAAGGTACATTGTAAACTGTTTTTAAATTTCTAAAGAAACACAAATCTTCTTAACCTCATCTCTTCATTCTCCCCATCTTCTCTGGATCACCTTTTTAGGGCCCTTGAGCCTTTGGATCGTTTAACTTGTAAATCTTTTTTCACTAATCTTTCTTTCCTTCTTCCTCTTTTCCTTCAAATGTCAAGGCCACATTATAACAAGGGGTGGGGTGAGGGGCAATGGTTTTTTATATCCTCAATTTATATTATAAAAAATTAAAGAAAAATTTGCTATTTGTTTTTTTGATAGATTTTTTGTTTTGTTTAAATTACCCTTAAAAATGAATTTCTTAAATTGCCACCTTTGGATGAATTTTTAAAACAGAAATTGACCCAAATAAAATATTTTAAATATGTATTTCCATTTACGGCATTACTTTTGGGTTTTTCATGAAATAATATATTTGTTATTCAACAATTTATTCAAATCAAGTTATAAATTATTGAATTACGAATAGATTATCAAAATTAAAATAACATTAATAATTTATTTAGAAGTAATATGATAATTTGGTAAATTTTTATAAGCTGTGCTATTTGAGTAATTACATTTTTTTTCTGCTATCTTGTTCTCCCTCTTGTAAATGAAAATAATCTATCTTTATATAATTATATTTATTACAATTTTTTTATCTCTTATTAAATTAAACATCTAAATAATTAAAATGTTTTTTTTTTATTGTATAATGTCTCACTTATAAGTTACAATAAGCTAAATTATATTATAATTAAAAGTTTAGTTGATCCTATTGATATCTATTCCTATTATAAATTTCAAACATACGTGTTTTTTTTTTACAATAAACCGAACTTTAAATGTAATCGTGTTTGAAAATTATTTTAATTTTATTATTTCATATTTGTTAATTGTTATATAAAATTAGTTGTATAATTTTATGATATAAAACATAGTTGATTTTTTAAGAATTTATCTCAAATAGCATAAATCTGCGTACTAATTACTAAAATGTCAGATTTTTTTTTTAATTACTCAAGTTGCATAATTATAAT
The DNA here is from genome assembly GCA_028015215.1 of Gynostemma pentaphyllum. Taxonomy (NCBI): domain Eukaryota; kingdom Viridiplantae; phylum Streptophyta; class Magnoliopsida; order Cucurbitales; family Cucurbitaceae; genus Gynostemma; species Gynostemma pentaphyllum. Next base: position 46,343,369 of record CM051351.1, on the reverse strand, counting down.
TCAATAAATAACTATTTTTCATGGGTATTTTTAATGAATATGTTTGTTTTTTACTTTAAGTTCAAGTGCAATAATTTATAGAATTATTTGATTATTTTTTATTATTATTTTCAATAAATTTATTAGTATTTTTTTTTTTACTTTTTTACTTCAATAAATTTATTAAACTATTATTATGCTATTTGAGTAATTTTTGAAAATTTATAAAATTTCAGTAATTAGTGGGGTAAAAATATGCTATTTCAGTAATTGTCCCTATTTTTTTTTATTCTTACTATTTTTATTTTTTTTGCAGCTTGAAACAAAACATGGTCAAAACAAACAAGAAACATATATATATATATATATATTTAATAGAAAAAACAAACAAGAAACATATCAAAACAAATATTTATAAAATATATAAAAATAAGATAATGAACAAAGATTACTTTGAAATTTGACTACATTATGAAGACTATATAAATTTAAACAAATAAAAAGTTTAGTTCATTTATAATTTTATATTAGGATACAAGTCAAAATCTAAAAATCCAACTACACTGATGAAAAAAAAATTAATAATTAAAAAGAAAGTTTGGTTCACTTTTTGAAAAGAAAAAGGTTTGTCGTTCAGTAATATATAAAAAGGGATGTTGAACCGACTTTTTTTTTTTTTTTTTTTTTTTTACGATACTCTCCATGTATAGACTGTCGTCCCTCTCAATTTTTTTGGGGCCTAGCCACTATGCCCTCCCACTCCTAAATTCATTTGGTTCAAGGACTTTCAACCAAAATTCAATTTTTTCTTTGGACTCTTTCTTTATGGAAACTTTTTATTGGAGATGTTTTGCAAGTGCGACAACCTTTTTATGTTTAAAGAATTTTGAGTCTCCTAATCATTTATTTTTACATTGTGATTTTAATTCCACCCCACACCCAGACGTTCATAATCTGATTTTCTGAGACTTCTTCAGATCTTGTGTGCCATAGAAAAGGAGAAGTTTTTGGATGTATGTAGTCTTTGTCCTTCTTTGGTCGGTTGGCTAGAGCGTAATGGCCGATTATTAGAGAACAGATCTTCAAATTGGGCTACTGTTTGCAATTTTGTTTTATATCGCACTTTCTGTTAGGCCAAATTCTCTAATTCATTAGACATTTCTTTTCATTCCATGTATTTAAAATGGATCTTGCTTATTTAGTTCCTTGTTTTCAATTTATTATTATTATTATTTTTATTTTCATTCAAGTGGACTCCTCGCCCTTTGTTTGCATCTATAAAAGGAAAGACTAATGATATATTGAATTAGGTTGAGTTGTATGGAGGTTACATTGACTTATATAGAGAAGTAAACCTAGCTAAAAAAGGAAACTAACTAAAACAAAGAAACATAATTAAATAAGGAGAATATAAATAATATCTTAAAATAGCCAAAAATCCATTATTCCAACAGGATCTTTGTAGCTTTTCTTTATTTTTTTATTGATGAAAGATTTATCTTTCTCATAAGAAAAACCCAATTACCAAATAAAATAAAAATCAGAAAGTGCACCCACGCACCAAGTACAAGATTCAAATCTGAACTAGAGAGGTTCTGAGATCTCATACCTCTAGTGATGCTCGAGAAGATCTCCTCCTTGACTTTTTGGATGATGTAGCCGTTTGGACATCTTTTAACAATTGGACACCGATCATTTGAAGAGGCTTCTTTGCTTCAACTTCCTTCTTAACTCTTTCCCCATCTTGAGTTTCAGTTTGTTCTACTTCTTCTTCATCTTCAGCTTCAGTTTCATCATCTTCAATCTCTTTTGCAACGTCTTCTACAATGTCAGACTCAACATCATCCAGTAAATCTAGAGGTTCTGATTTATGATCTTCAGAAGAGGGTTTAACATTTTCATTATCCAAGCCTTCCCCAAGAAAGCGGCGTTTCCAAAACTCTGTATTTCCTTCGTGTAGCTGTATTCGTGAGATTAGTTCATCTAGCTCTTCATCAACCTGAAAATAAAATTTGCTTGTTTGTGAATGAAAATTAAATCTTCAATGACTCCAGATACTTATTAGACAATTTAATTTAGATTTATGAAATAAAGAACAACATAAATATTTAGTTGATGTTTCTCCTATAAACTAAGATCTAATAATTTATTTAACCTCTTCTTCCTCCTCCTCTACTGGAGGAACCCAAAGGGGCCGACCACGGGACCGATTTATTCTCCTTGCTTTTTGAACACGCTGGTATAGGACATTTCTAGTTCCGTCAATTGGTAAACCTTGCGCCTCTAACTCTTCTTTTAATTCTGATACAATCATCTTACTAGCAGCTTTTGGCTTTAAAACATTTTGGTCAGGACCCTTTATCATTTTCTTCAACCTCTCCTCCACTCTAATATAATCAGCTTCAGATGCACCCCGAAGAGCTGCAAGTCCTTCATTCTGCAAGGCTTTTAAAATCTTTCGGTGGTACATCTTCCAATCTTCTAGACATCTTTGCTTAAAGGATGTTTCCATAGGATTTGAATAGATAAATCCATCTGCATCGGGATCTAGAGGAGCTTTTCCTCTTCGAGGAACCCATCTTTTGCGCTCTCCCGTTAGTCCACCCTCTTCAACATATCTGATTCATGAGCAAAGGAAATTAATACCACTATAATATAGATCGGATAAAAAAAATCGTGGCATGAAACTAACATAATTTCAAACCATACATCTCTCTCTTTTTTACATTGGTGATTTCATGTCCATAAAATTACAAAAAAATTGCAGACAAAAAAATAAAAAATTCATCCATCATAATAAAAAGCATGTTGACAATTCTTGGTAGTTTCACACATGGACTCGAGTCACTTCATCCCAAGGAAACAATTTAATTCAATCAATTACGACGCAATTCAAACATTTAATCCAAGAACATCTGCTTTTAGCAGATAGATGGAGAAAGATTAGGTGTAACTCCCAGGATAGGGCACTGTGATTTCAAGATATTACCAGCTCCATGGTTTGTTCACTCATGAGAAGGAATGGATGGAGAATTTAAAGATACATATAATGAAAAGATATTCATATCACAGATTGTCTTCTGAATGGTTACAAGTCCATCCATGATAGCCATAGACGTTCAATAGATCTAAAACCGGAATATCAAGGGTAAATCACCTAGGTCTAAAACCGCATATCCCTATTTGAGTAGGGATTAAAATTGGACTTGTTTTTCAATTCCCAAGCTCAAAAGGAATGAGACAGAAGAGAAAAAAAATAAGAGAACATGTCACTGGCTGACAAAAAGGGAAGAAAGAAACGTTAACATTGAAGAAAAAATATAAGGGTGTTCAAATAAATAGTAGACCACCTGGATGCACTTTTCACCTGACACTAAATGACGCAATTGCCAAATGTGTGTTCCTGTTATTTAAGTATGATTTTGAAAACAATGACAATGACCCATGGTTTTTTTTAACCTTTAGGGAACCCTTTAGGGGATCCTTTAGGCGGGGAAGTAAATATATAAACTCCTTGTCCCCAAAATCCTTTGGGAGCTCGCGGTCAAAGTAATTATTCGGGAAATTTGGCTTGAAAGAAACTACAAAATCCTCAAGGACAAGGAAATGACTCCTATTGAAGTCAGGGATACTATGCGCTTTAAAGTCTCACAATAGAGTTCTCTTGATAGGATTTTTTGTAATTATGATTATTTTTTCTATTAATGGTGATTGGCTAACTTTCTTTAATCTTTGGCCCTTGGTGATTTACTAATCACCTTTTTTGTTTATTGGCAACATTAAAGTAGTTTTATTAATGATATATGTTTGTTTCCTATAAAAATAAATAAATTTATCAAGGTGTTGTGATTGAGAAATAAGTTAGAGAGAGAAAGACATGTGATTGAGAAAAAAGCTAGAGAGAGAAAGACATACAGTTCTAGGAAGTATAATAGGTTTTTTTTTTCCTTTTCAAAAATGGCATTTTAAGAATTCATATTTTCAAAAATAGCAAAACTTTAGAATTTTTTTTTTATAGAAAGATTAACTTTCATTGATCAAGGGAAAAAAACAATACAATGTAGAGGATGAGAAATCCTCAAAACATAAAAAAAAAAAAGCTGAAAATAAAAGACTAGTTAAAGGAAAGAATTCCATTTATAATACATGGAATGTACAGGAGGACAAAAAAAAAGAGGGACTAACAACTTTTGCCAGCAAAAAGTATGAAAAACAATAAAATCCCAAATATGCCACCAAGGATTTGCATCCTTTCTAACCAAACACTCCAAAGAAGAACTGCCATTGTACATTTCCAAAAAGAAAGTCTCAACTTTGAACCTTTGAAAGAGTCCCAAATCAAGATATCACTAGCATTTTTTGGAGGTACCCAACTCAAATTGAATTGACAAAGAAGCTTGTACCAAAGCTTTGACGTAAATTCACAATGCATAAAAAGATGGGAGGTAGATTCACAATCTCTATAACATAGAAAACAAATATGCGGTGACAAGCAAGATGAAGGCAACCGTTTTTTAAGAATATCCCCAAATATGAGTTTTCCTAAAGAAAAAGTCCATAGGAAAAATTGAATTTTAGGTTGCAATCCGGTTAGCAAAATTGAGTGGAAATTATCAAAAGGAGGAGAACAATTGGTAAGTGAGTCAAAAAAAGATTTACAAGAAAAAGACCCGAAGAATGAGGTATCCAAGAAAGTCTATCTGAAGAGGGTGAGGGAGAAAAATGGGAGATGATGCCAAGCAAGCTTGAAAATTCGAAGAACTCGTCTTTTTTGAATTTTTATAAAAAGAAAGGTCCCAAAAATTAGTTTGAATATTAAAGAGAGAAGAAATGGAAGAAAAATAATTAGAAGTGATGCGATAAAGTAGGGGTAAAGAAGAAGAAAGGGTAGAGTTTGAAACCCAAAGATCTCCCCAAAACCAGGTTAGAAGACCATTACCTCGAATAATTTTAGAATAGAGAGCAAATGAAGGAGCACAACTCGAAATGGCTTTCCAAGGACTACAGAGAGAGCCATTCTTAACTATCAAGAAATTCCAATCAAAGTTACAAGAACCATATTTTCCTTTAATAAAAGAAGCCCAAAAAGAGTTTGATTGAGAAAAATATCTCCATATCCATTTCCCAAGCAAAGCAATATTTTTAAATTCAAGATTTCCAATACCCGAACCACCCAAATGTTTTGATCTACCAACAGATTTCCAATTAACTAAGTGAAATTTTTTATTCTCATTAATGTCATCCCAAAGAAAGTTTCTAAAAATCTTTTCTAAAGTCAACACAATTTTCTTTGGCATTTTAAAAAGTGAAAGATAGTAAATTGGCAGATTATGAAGAACGGAAGAGATCAAAGTCAACCTACCAACCCTAAACTTTTGAAAATTTTCAAAAATGACATTTATCAAACAGAAATTGTGAGTCTGAGAAATGCAAATTTTGAAATATTTCAAAACATTTGCTATTTTTAAAATTATTTATAAAAAGTGACAATTACTGAAATAGCATATTTTTACCCACATGTCAGAAGTTTTTAAAAATGACTCAAATAGCATAATTATAATTCAATTATTAATACAATAAATAATTGAACTAAAAAAAGTAAAAAAAACTAACAAATTCATTGAAAATAATAAGGAAAAATAATGAAATAGTTCGATAAATTATTTAACTTAAACAAGTAAAAATCAAATACCTTCATTGAAAATACCAAAGTATAATTCAATTATTTAATGAACTATAATTCAATTATTTAATGAACTATAATTCAATTATTTATTGAAGTATAATTATGCTATTTGAGTAATTTTTAAAAACTAGTGACATTTTAGTAATTAGTATGAAAATTTATGCTATTTGAGACAAATTCTATATAATAAAAAAAGTGTCATATGTTAAAATTTCTCATTATTAATATAAGAAGAATCTACCACCTTGCAATGTAGTCTATCTCATATCCAAGTTCAGCTTCATCCTGCAAAGGTTCAATCCACGAGCTCACCAGTGATCGATACTTTCTGCTCAAGATCATGGCTCTTGGAGGAATTGGCTGGTTATCTCTACCCATAGCTTCTAAAGTTTCTAGTAGCTCTGCAACTCTACCTGCATAAAAAAAGTATATTATTTCAGAAACTTACCCATGGCTGTCAAAAAATATCTATTGAAAGGATTCTAATTACAACATTAAGTAGTCAAATAAGCTGCGATCAACCTCAGCTAATAAACTGTGAATAACACCCCCAAAAAAATGAACACTAGATTACACCACAACTATATGTAAAATATATGTAAACTAGCTAATTAACACAACTATTTGATTTGCCACTTTTATATTGTACTTTATTTTCTTTGTTTCTTTCTTTTTATCAATGAAATGGCCTTGTGAGGTGTCTTATTCAAAAAGGAAAAAAAAAACCAATGGATTCTTTGTCATCATATCCAGGCCAAGTCTTTTGCAAGTTAAATGTTGATGCACTTATCATGTCCAGTCTTTTCAAGTTATAACTTATAAACATCTTTACTCTCCCACTTGTTCATTTAGTGCATCTCTCGATTCCATATTTGTGCCTAAGACTATTATATGAACTTATCTCATCCTGGTTGGCCTTTTACTGTATTAGAGGAGACGGATGCTTTAGATGATAATGGTGCTTGGGATTCGGTGTGTCTTTCGATAAGGAAAAATAGCCATTGGCTGTAAATGGATGTTTACGGTGAAAGTTCACTCTGGTTCAATTGCTCGATTAAAAGCGCGCCTTGTTACCAAAGGCTACGCTTACATTTATGGAGTTGATTATTTAGACATGTTCTCTCTAGTTGCTAAATTAAGCTGTCTTATTTCTTTAGTTGTAACCATTGGTAATTGTATCAGCTAGATACCTCTAATACCTATCTTTATGGCGATCTTGAAGAAGAGTATACATGGGACAACCATCTGGTTTAGTTGCTCTTGACAAATGAGAAAGTTTGTCATCTTCGAAAATATTTATATGGGTTGAAGCAAAGTCCACGAGAGGGTTTGGAAAGTTTAGTCTCGCAATTGAAAATTTTGGATGGCAAAAAAGTATATTTTTTTTATTAGACAGATAAACTTCCATTAATCAAAAGGTAAGTAAATACGAGGAGGATGAGAAATCCTTGATAGAGCTAAAAACAAAAGAAACTAAAAAAAAAGAATGTCATTAATAGAACATAAAAGAACAGGAAAACCAAATCAAACGGGCTTATAACTTTAGCCCAACAAAAAATTCAATATAAAAATACACCCAAACATGATTCCAAGTACTTAATAAGATCATAAAAAATCTTAAGATTACGCTTACTCCAAATAGTCCATAACAAAGCAGAGATGCACATTTTTCCCAAAAATAACCTTTTCTTAGAAACTTTTGGTCTAAGAAAGTCCCGACCAATTATTATTATTATTTATTTTTTATTTTTTTTTTGAAAAAGAAGGCTCAAAATCCCAATTCTTTGACATGATGAATGAAAAAGAAAAAAAAGGGAGACAAGTGGGACATTGACGAAATACAAAGAGAAGGCGAAAAACCAGAATGAAGAATACAAACCGCCCCTATTACATGTATGCAGCTCAATTGTTAATGATCCAGAAAAGGGTAATTACAAAAAGGTTGGGTAATTGACACTCAAAATCTCAAGTCTTTGAGATAATGAATGAAAAAGAAAAAAAGGTGACAAGTGGGCCACCACCAAAATACAAAGAGAGGGCGAGAGAACCAAAAAGAAGAATACAAACCGTCACCTGATAAAAGTATGGGACTCAATTTTTAATGATCCAAAAAAGGGGTAATCACAAAAAGGTTTGGTAATTGACACCCAAAAAGATACATTTACTTGTGTCAAATTCCAAGTTTGTTCCCAAGTATTCTCCACACCATTGAAAGCCCTTATTTTCCTTTCAAGCCAAATACCCATAGTATTGAAAACAACCGACTTGCCATAAGCATCTCCCTTTCATTCTAAAAGGGAGGTTCAGCATAACCTCTTCCATACTTTGCTGACATCGATCATTAGGAACCCAAGAGATGCCAAATAAGAAGAGGAAAGGTATGACACAATCAAGGTTAAAAATGTCGATGTCGATGTCGATGTCGACATCTCAATTTTATGGAGATGTCGAATGTCGATGGAGATGTCGACAGATATTCCGGAAAAATCACGGATATCACGGATAACTATAGAAATAGTTTGAATTTATGGATGAAACTTTTATTAGAGCTTAATTAAACATTAAATCATCATTCTAAGTACTTATATAAATAAAATACACATATATATGGACATTAGTGGTACAAAATATCGAAATTTAGGCGCAAAATAACATTTTTATAAAAGATAGAGTCATTAATATGGTTTACAAAGAAGAGGAACCAACAATTACATCACATGAACGTCTAATAATGGCAAGATGCTCTCGGGGGTTGTTGATTGGCATGAATAAAAATAGTGTATCGTAACGTGTCGATTTTGATATCGATAAAGATTTTTTTTTATTTAATATAATTTAAAAACAACTATATCATAAAAATTAAATATAACATTTAATATAAATAAAAACATCAATAACTCAATATTTATATATAATTATTGGTCTCCGAATCCTTCCTGTGTCCTACTTTTGGAATGAAGAGTTGTCTTCGTGGGTAACTCCTTTTAGAAGAAATCTTAAAGACGATGAAATTGAGGAGTCGATTAGTTTTAACTCCCTTTTGGAGCCTCTTCGCTTAAATGAAAGAGAGGATGTGAGGGTGTGGAAACCGGACAAATTGCATGGTTTCTCTTGTAGCTCAGCATTGAAGATGCTTTGGAAAGTCAATGATGACACCTTCAACAACCCTAATATGTTAGTTTGGAAGGGGAAATTTTCTAAAAAGATTAAAGTTTTCTTATGGCTTATCCTCAATGACGGCATCAACTCCAACCATAAAATTCAATTGCGAAAGCCTTGGATTTGCCTCCGGCCGGATTGGTGCAGCTTATGTAGGGAGGATTCGGAGACCACGGAGCACATTTTGTTCGACTGTTGTTTTTCACAAGCTGTTTGGGTTTCCTTTTTGAACACTTTTAACATGAATTGGGTGTTTCATAAGGACCCTAAATCCAACATTATAGCTCTCCTCGGTGGATCAAAGCTCCTGGATCAACAAAGAATTCTTTGGGACAATGGGGTGAGAGCCATTGTTTGGTGCATATGGCTTGAAAGGAACAAGCGTATTTTTGAGGGGAAGGATAGTCATTGGAGTGAGGTTTGGGAGTTGTGTGTTTTTCATGCCTCCAATTGGAGTGCAAGTTGTAATTCCTTTTGTAATTATGCTCCCTCTTTTATAGCTTCCAATTGGAAGGCTTTTTTGTAATTCCTTAGCCTCCTTTTTGGGCTTTTTCATACATCAATGAAAAACCGTTGTTTATTATCAAAAAAAAAAAAATATTTATATATAATTATTGAAATTTATGTAAATTTTTTTAAGGATAAAATAGGAAATTCATTTTATCTTTAAATATTTTATTTTATCTTTGTATTTTATTTTATTTTAAATCTATCAATTTTAGAAGTTTAAAACTTTAATACTTAATAACTAAATATAATAAAAAAAATAGACACAACCTCATTAAGTCCCAAACTTCTCAGTCAAAGCCCAACCCACATTTTCCTTTTGAAAACCCTAATTCTAATATTCAACTTCCTTAAGATTCCTTTCTCTTTATCTTCTTCTTCATTTGTTGCCCTAGCCGCCTCTCAACATTCAGACAACACTCTCAGTTTTTTTTTTAGACAACTCTCTCAGTTTTTTTTTTAAACAACTCTCTCAGCATCTCTTCAAGTCGACAACATGATCAATAATCCTAGATTTTTCCAGAAAAAGACTCCAACCATTGATTTCTTCCATCTTTCACAAGATGTTAACAACTTTTGGGTATGAAATCACCTTAAAAATCGTCGACATTACCGATACTTCGCCGATTTCGCCGACATCTTCGTGTTTTCGCCGATATTTCGCCGATTTCTGGGAAGAACGACTCTTCCCCCCAGTTTCGGTGTCGGTATCCTCGTTTTTCCGATATGTCGTCGACATTGTCGACGACATCACCGATTTTTTCATCCTTGGACACAATCAATGGAAGCTAAAAGTAAGAGGGAAATTAATAATCTTATAAGCTTGATAAGTTATGAGAGACGTACTAAAAGTAGCTTGCCTCTCCAAAGGGTTCATACAGTTGACTATGAAGATTCTTAACTGGAATGTTAGAGGCCTAAGGGTTGGGTCTAAAAGAAATCTCATTAGAGATTTTAGATTGTTTCAGGAAACAATGTTGGCCAAGGTTGATAGACGGGTTATTAAATCCATTTGGAGTAGTAGATTTATGGGGCATATACTGAAATAGCATATTTTTGTATACTAATTACTGAAATGTTAGAACTTCTCAAGAATTACTAAAATAGAATAATTATAGTTCAATAATTTAATGAATTATAATTCATTAATTTATTGACTAAAAAAACTAAAAAAAAAAAAACAAAAAAATTCATTGATAATAATAACGAAAGATAATCAAATAGCTCGACAAATTATTGAATTTGAGCTTAAAAAAGTAAAAAAAACATACAAATTCATTAAATACCCATGAAAAATAGTTCAATAATTTAATGAATTATAATTATGCTATTTGAGTCATTTATAAAAAGTTCTAACATGTTAGTAATTAATATGCATATTTATGCTATTTGAGACATTCTTTAGATTTATTGACTGGGCGTCAATAGGTGTTATTCGATCTTCTGGAGTGATACTTATTCTTTGGTCTGGCACTGACTATGATAGTTGAAGCTCATGACAGAAGCTCATCCATGGTTGAAGAGACTCCAATCAAAAGAAGCAATCTAGGAAACCATGGATTTCTCTTCAACCAAATTGGTGTAAACATTGTACACATTTTGTTTCATTGTAGCTTTTCCAAGAATCTTTGGAATTCATTTTTTATTATTTTTGGTATGAATTGGGTGGAGCATGATGATCCCAAATGCAATATTACTTCCCTTTAAGGTGGTTCTATGCTCTGTGATAAAAAGAGAATTTTGTAGAACAACACGGTTGGAATATTTTGCTCGAGCGTAATAGGAGAATTTTTGTCGACACCTACCAGTCTTGGGAGGAGATTTGGGAGTTTTCGGTTTTTAATGCCTCCATTTGGAGTGCAAATTGTAATTCTTTTTGTAATTATTCCCCTTTTATTATTGCTTCTAACTGGCTTGCTTTTTTGTAATTGTTTGGTCCGCCTTTTTTGGGCTCTTTCATATATCAATAAAAAGTGTAGATTTAGACTTGTTGACAAGCAGGCCTGACTTCTCTTCAAACTGATTTACAGAATTAACCAAATTGATTATGCTGTCCTTTGTAAAATGAGAAAAAAGGAGGGTGTCAAGTTTTTATGGAATCCCTATCTACCAAATTTTGTACTTTTGGTTCCGGCTCTTACTACAGGACGCTTACCTAGCCAACATTTAGATCCGGCTCTACCCAAACTTTGCGAATTGAAGATGAGAGACTTCAATGTTGCCGACTCTAAAGCCACAAATCCAATTTCTAGCCTGATTTCTTAGCAATAGTCTAAGAAACTGTCAGCCACAAGGACAAAGAGGAAATGAGACAAATGATCCCCTTGTCTAATCCCACTAGAAGCTTGCAAATTTCCTTTAGCTTTCCCCTTAATGAGAATAGAGAAGTGCACACTCTTGAGGCAGCCCTATTAAATGATAGTTGAAAGAAAAAAATCGAGTAAAACAATAAGGGAGATTTTTTTTAATAAAAATTGATAAAATTAATAAATGATAATTGATAAAAATAAGGGAGATGAAATTGATAAAATGATAGTTGTTGAAGAAGAAACCTGCAAACATTAATAAATGGTATTTGACCAAGAAAAAGACAAGGGAATGAAGATAAGTGTGCACTAATTGCTTCTACAAATACAAACTGTCCCACCACCGAATGCCTCTCATCAACCCTCAGAGTTGCAACTTGCAGCTGCAAGTGAGTGGAGTAATTAGGGTTTGTCTTTTTTTTTTTAATTAGATAGTTGAACTTTCATTGATCAAAGAAAAGTAAATACAAATACAAGAGGATGAGGATGACGATGAGGAATCCTCAAAAACATAGAAAAGCTAAAAATAAAGACTAAAGAAAAAGAATTCCATTTATAAAAATAGAAGGAATAGGAAAATCAAAATCTACAATATTTACAACTTTGCCCCAGCTAAAAGTTCTCCATAAGTGAAACCAAGATATGGAATCCGCTATGAAATGCCGAGAGTTTCATTCTAACCATACACTCCACAATAATCCACGACACACTTCCAAAAAGATTTTTTTTTTCATCTTTGAACCGAATTAGGGTTTGTCTTTTATATAATGCTGATAACTTAAAGTATTATAAAGTGCTGATATTTTAATTTTAAAACAAGCCCAAAAGTATTGGGCCAAGTTCAGTGCTTTCCGTCTTCTTATAAGGGACCCAAAGCCATTTAATTTTCTTTTGTAATGAATGTATTGAGGCGTACGCCACTCACACCTCAAAGTGTACTGACCAAAATTGTACGCCTCACAAGGCAGAGGCGTAAGCCTTTTTTTACAGTAAGGCGTAAGCCTCTTTAGGAACTCAAAAAGGGTACACTCAGAGGCGTTTTTCTACTGCCTTGCCTTGAGGCCTGCACCTCAGCCAACTTTTAATACACTGGATTTAACTTAAGTATAAGGAAATGAAACGTTTAAAAGGACTGGGACAAACTTATAATCTAATCTAACTTTTTTCTACTACTAAAAAATTTCATTCCCATCAAATTAAAACTTGGAACTTATTATTTGAATTTGCATTGTTTGATATTGTAAATGGAAAGACTAATGATATATTGAATTAGGTTTAAATTGTATGAAGGTTACATCGAATTATATAGAAAAGTAACCTAAATAGACTAGGAAACTAACTTAAACAAGAAAACTAAAAGATAAGGAAAATATCCTTACTCTAAATAGCAAATATCATAAATATATATTTTAACATCCCCCTCAAACTCAAGATGGCATAAGAGTGACCAACTTGAGTTTGCTAAACACAAGACCTAAATATGACTTTGTGAATCAATGTCTTCATTGAGCGGAAGCTATGAGTGATGCCTGGAGAAGGTGTCATCGAACACAGAGTGAAAGCAAACAAAACTGATGTAGAACAAAGATGTACGGAAGAACGAACCATCACATAAAATTGACGTGATTATTGACTTTTGGACAAACGGTATCCCCGGCGGTTTCTCTTCCCTCCTATGTGGAGGGGTGTGAACAAATAACCATAACATAATGGTAACCCAAAATCCAAACCCTAGATTTATCTAGGTATAATAGAGGAACAAACCCTAACGGCACACCAAGGTCCACAAAATCCAAACGCTGATTCTAACAACCCTCAAACCCATATTTCATACGTATGTTCCACGACCAAAAACGATATCCAACTAGAAAATACAACTAAAGACTAACAAAGAATCTCAAATTAGCAAACGGATGGAAAAATTGGATAGAAAACCTGATCCGGACAGCACTCAAACAAAAACCTTAGAAAAACATATATGAACCAAAATAGGGTCAATAGCAAATCTGGACAGCACACAAAACACCTGATTTCTTCACAACGAAGCACGATTTGCAGCCAAAACCACCACAGAACTGCTGGAAGTAAGTTTGCGATCAAACCTAGACAAACGGCGGCGAAAAATAACCTCTCACGCGCCGTCATGCGGGGGTGGGACACTGTGGCGGCACATGGATCTCCACGCGCGGTGTTTTCCGACGGCTCAACTCTCTGGCGGGCAGCGGTTCTCCCTATGAGGGTGGTGTGGACAAATGGTCACTCAAAGATTGATGACCTAACGTCAAACCCCAACCCTAATTAGGAGAGAATACCAAACAATCCCAACAAACCCTCAATTAAGGAAAGTTTAGAAGGTTTCTTAAAAAAAGATGAAGGTGATCCCTTGCCGGAAAAGCTTACCCCGGCGAGGGAACAAAACGAGATCGAAATAGAGACAGCAAGAAAATGTAAATAATGAAATATTGTATTAGGTTAAATTGTATGGAGGTTACATCGACTTACATACAAAAGTAAACCTAGCTAGATTAGGAAAAGAAACTAAAAGATAAGGAAAATATCTCTAATCTAAATAAGGAATATCATTAATATATATTCTACCAGATATTTTAACTACCAATGAGATTGAATATTACTCGGTAAGTGATAAGAAAAACCACAGGTTCTCATTCCTTCTCCAAAGTCACAATGACAAGAAAATTAACAAATCTTACTACCACCAAGAAGTAATTGATACATACCTTCCCTGCATAAAGCTCGAAGATATAAAGAAAGTGGATCACCAAAATTTCCTTCATTATGCAAAGATGTTGTTCCACCTTGAAAAGTTTTCAGTGCACGAAAATGCCTAATGGCTTCTCGTACAACACAATACTTAGTAAAGCACTCCACCAATAGTCTGAAAAATACAAGAACTAATTCATCAAATATTGAATATCAAATGCCATTAAAAAGGTGAAAGGCAAAAAGAGATAATTTGTTATCCACTAGTTTTAATATACATAATTGCAATTTTCTAAAAATAAAAGCACCCATTATAAACTATCACATTAATGTGATCCAATAATCACATTTCATACTCATTGACAAAAAAAAAAATTGATAGAAATACTCATTTGACAGAATGAAAATGTCAGATTGCTTTTCTTCAGTTCTTCACATCCGTAAAGCACATGACACCTATCTAAGCCAGTAAAATTTCTAAGCTTAGTTTGTTAGAAAATGCCCAAAATATTTTCAAACCTCTTCATTTTCTTGGAGACAAAAATGTTGATCTTTTATACCGAAACAAAAACTCTTATCCTTTCTTATTGACATCTTAAAATTGTTCCATCAGTAAAAAAAATTAATAATTCTGAGGGTGGGGACCTAAGAAGATACATCTTTTTTTTTTTAAATCAAGTATTCAATTTTTGAAATCAAGAAGATACATGTTTCACATTTGACAAACCAACAAGACAAGAAATTTCTCAAATTTCCTGAAGTAACTAGAATAACATTTAACACACGCATAGGTTCTCATGTTAGGCTGTAGACGCTTGTGGTCTTCAACCATCATGCCCAGTAATTCAGCAACATCTTGCACCCTAACAAAAAAGGGAACCAGAGATAATAAAATATAGTGAATTCCAGCAGTACATTACAAACTTTAACATAATTGAGAGGGGAAAAAAACATAGTTCCGGATAGTTCAAACTTAATTGATATAAAAACATTCCTATAACCATCTTCCATTTTATATTTTCTTCTACATGATTACAAAATAATTATCCATCACAACAATGGTAAGCAGGACGGGAAAGGCTTCTCAAAGCATATGTAAAATTTCCCTTCTTATATTACAGTCCTAAAAATTGCCACACCCATTGTGGATGCCAGATAACAAGAAATTATTTAGCTAATTAGAAGCATACCTATCATAAGATTCAGCTCTTGTATATGCTTGGATCACCCAATTATATGTCTCTGTATCGGGTTTCATATAATCTATCATGCAATAAAGTTGTAACCGTAAGGTATAAAACTTCAACAACTGAAGATATAAACAGAGCTCAATGACAAACTACAAGTAAAATAAAACTAATAGTAAGTTGGTTCGACAAACAATATTTATTTAATCTATCACTGATTTGTTTAATTTCCTGCCTCTGAAATTCGAACCCAATTTAATATTTCAATAAAAAACTCTTCGAAGTGATAATGCAAAAGAATATATATCATCCACTTTTCAAAACTTTATGACCACACAGCATTCTCCATAAAACATCTTGTGTCGATACTCCATTGAAAACAGGGTTGCTTGGATCACCCAATTATATGTCTCTGTATTGGGTTTCATATAATCTATCATGCAATAAAGTTGTAACTGTAAGGTATAAGACTTCAACAACTGAAGATATAAACAGAGCTCAATGACAAACTACAAGTAAAATAAAACTAATAGTAAGTTGGTTCGACAAACAATATTTATTTAATCTATCACTGTTTTGTTTAATTTCCTGCCTCTAAAATTTGAACCCAATTTAATATTTCAATAAAAAACTCTTCGAAGTGATTATGCAAAAAAATATATATCATCCACTTTTCCAAACTTTATGACCACACAGCATTCTCCATAAAACATCTTGTGTCGATACTCCGTTGAAAACAGGGTTGCTGAACGTAAAAATACACATTTGTTGGAAACTGCACGAGCTTTACTTTTCCAAATGCGGTTCCTAAACATTTTTGGGCAGATGCTATTGTTTGCTTTCTTATTAATCGCATGACTTCCTCGGTTCTTAATGGTCAGATTCCTTATTACTCTTTGTTCCCCAACAAACCTCTCTTTCCTATAGAGTCTAGTAGGGGTGAACATGGGGCGGGGGCGGGGTACCCCGATTACACCCCGACCCCGTTTAAGCCAAAAATTGGCACCCCGACCTCGCCCCAATTAAGTTTTACCCCGACCCCGACCCCACCCCATTTAATTGTCGGGGTTGGGGTAACCCGATTACACCCCGTTTAAAAAAATTAAGTAAAAGAAAAGGAAAAGAAAAGAAAAAAGAAAGGAAAAAAATATATAAAAAAAGCTAAATGGACTACTGTCCAGTGGGGGTGGGGTTTTGGGGGTGGGCTGGGTTGGTGGGGGGTTTAAAAAAAAAAAAAAAAGAGCCACTAATCGAGGTACCCCATACCCCGACCCCGCCCCGATTATTAAACGGGGTTATATTTGTGACCCCGACCCCGACCCCGATTAAGCATTTAAATGGGGTGGGGCGGGTTCACGGGGTATCGGGGTCGGTGTTCACCCCTAGAGTCTAGGATATTTGGTTGGACATGTTTTGTTCGGGATGTTTGCCCTCAACTTTCTAAACTTGATCCTAAGGCTTTAAAATGTATTTTTCTTGACTATTCTTGAGTTCAAAAGAGATACCGATGTTTCTCTACAATTCTTAGTACATATTTGGGTTCTTCGAATGTTACTTTTCTGGAAAACACACCGTTCTCTCCTTTCGTCCCATACATTTGTCCAGCGGAGGATGATAACTTGTTAATTTATACAAGAAGTAATAAAGGGATTTTTCTTTCTCAATGGAAATACATGTTGGATTTATTATAAGAAACTGGTAAATTTGGCGCTAAACCATGTAGCACCACGATGAATCCGAGTTTGCAACTCACAAAAAATGGTGAATTATTTGAAGAACCTAAAAGATACTTAAGGTTGGTTGGAAAACTCAATTATCTTACTGTTAGATATAATTATTGAGTTTATTATAATAGTTACATAGTTAGGCCCATTACTCTTAAGCCTATTAGGTTAGACTCTAATGTGTATATATATGATGTGTATGTGATTAGGAAATATATGAATTCTATTCTCTTCAACTCTTTAGTTTACATGGTATCAGAGTCGTTCCGAAATTTGTTTGAGTTGGTAGAGTGAATTCTTGTCGAAGGGATTAGGGTTCGAGTTTGGGTCTCAATCAAAAGTGACTGTTTGTCGACACCACCCCCGTAGAAAGAACCGCCGCACGCCGGAGAGTAAAATCGCAACCACTGTTTGCCGGAACAGACAGCGCGTGCGGCCCACGCGCCGCCCCTGCAGTCCGCCCCTCCCTCACGCGCCGGCGCCTGAGGGCGCGTGAGACGCCGTAAGCTGCCGCCGTTTCTTTGGTTTTGGTCGGAAATTTATTTCTGACCTTTTTGGAATGGTTTTAGGTATAAAAACTGCTTGGTTTTGACGGAAACGGGAGATTTTGCTACTGTCCAGATCTGTTTTTTGGAAACTAATTGAGTTCAAATCTGTTTTTTCTGGGTTTATGCTGTCCAGATTTTGTGCCACTTCTCCATTCGTTAACCACATATTTTAGGCTTAATCCCTAGCCGTTTGTTGGGTGTTGTGGTTGGTTGATTGTTAATGGCTAATTATTTAGCCGTTGGTTGGACTGTTTTTTTTTTTTCGTTGTTTGTTTCTTCTTGCCAAGTAAGTTTCAACTGATTTTATGGCTGAAAGAGTGAATCATCAGCTTGCTTCCGGTACTGTTCTTGCTCAGTCAGGTAAATCGACATCATGTCTTGTTTCTTCTTCTTCCAAATGGGTCATAGATTCTAGTGCAACTAATCATATGACAGGTAATCCTAAATTACTTTCTACATTCGAACCACACACTTCATCATCTCATGTTACTTTAGCAGATGGATCCACTTCCACTGTTATTGGATCTGGTCAAGCTAAACCTGTTCCTTCATTACCTTTGTCTTGTGTTCTTAGCCTCCCTGATTTGCCATTTAATTTGATGTCAGTCAGTCAAATTACTCGCTCTTTAAATTGTTGTGTCTCATTCTATCCCACTTATTGTTTGTTTCAGGATCTTACGACGAAGCATGATTATTGGTAAAGGACATGAATCTGGCGGCCTCTACGTTCTTGACTCACAGTTTTCTGTTGCATGTTCTGGAGTATCGTCATCGTCTGCTTTTGATACTCATTGTCGATTAGGTCATCCTTCTCTCTCTGTTTTTAAGAAATTGTGCCCTCAGTTTCAGCATTTGTCCTCTTTAGATTGTGAGTCGTGCCACTTTGCTAAACACCATCGTGTCAGTCATGGTCCACGAGTCAATAAACGTGCAAGTGCTCCTTTTGAGTTAGTTCATTCCGATGTTTGGGGTCCCTGTCCTGTTGCTTCTATAACCGGATTTCGATATTTTGTTACATTTGTCGATGATTACTCTCGAATGACATGGCTCTATTTCATGAAATCTCGTTCCGAGGTATTTTCCCATTTTTCTTCTTTTTGTGCTGAAATTCGAAACCAGTTCAATATCTCAATCAAAACTCTTCGAAGTGATAACGCAAAAGAATATATGTCATCCACTTTTCAAAATTTTATGATCACACATGGCATTCTCCATCAAACATCTTGTGTCGATACTCCATCTCAAAATGGGGTAGCTAAACGTAAAAATAGACATTTGTTGGAAACTGCTCGAGTTTTACTTTTCCAAATGCGGGTTCCTAAACATTTTTGGGCCGATGTTGTTTCTACTGCTTGTTTTCTCATTAATCGCATGTCTTCCTCGGTTCTTAATGGTCAAATTCCTTACCACTCTTTGCTCCCCAATAAACCTCTATTTCCTATAGAACTTAGGATATTTGGTTGCACATGTTTTGTTCGGGATGTTCGTCCTCAACTTTCTAAACTTGATCCCAAGGCTTTAAAATGTATTTTCCTTGGCTGTTCTCGGGTTCAAAAGGGATATCGATGTTTTTCTACCGTTCTTAATAGATATTTGGTTTCTTCGGATGTTACTTTTTTGGAAAATACACCGTTATCTCCTTCTGTCTCATACATTTCTCCGGAGGCGGATGATAACTTGTTAATCTACACCACTACTACAGTTGTTCCACCTCCCTCTGAAATACCGACTTCTGTTTTGCCACCTCCCTCTGAAGTACCAACTGTTGTTTCTCCTCCTCTACCAATCTCCCTACCCATGCCTCCATTTCCTCAAGTGTTTACCCGTCGTCCTTGTACTCTACCGGATTCATGTCCAGATACCACCGTTCAAGAGGCTTCGTCGTCAGATCCAGTCACAGACGTTGATCTCCCTATTGCCCTCCGCAAGGGGAAACGAACATGTACGTATCCTGTTACTTCTTTTGTATCTTATAACAATTTGTCTCCCTCTTTGTGTTCTTTTATTGCATCACTTGATTCTGTGTCTTTACCTAAGACTGTTCATGATGCCCTTTCTCATTCTGGGTGGCGTAATGTCATGATCGAGGAAATGCGGGCCTTGGAAGCAAATGGAACTTGGACTTTGGTCGATTTACCCACGGGTAAGAAAGCTATTGGTTGTAAGTGGGTTTTTGCAATCAAGGTTAATCCTGATGGATCTATTGCTCGTTTGAAAGCCCGTCTTGTTGCTAAAGGGTCTGCTCAGGTTTATGGGATTGATTATTCTGACACTTTTTCTCCTGTTGCCAAACTCACGTCAGTTAGATTGTTTATTTCTCTGGCTGCTACATATGGTTGGCCTTTGCCCCAATTAGATATCAAGACTGCTTTTCTTCATGGGGATCTTCAAGAAGAGGTGTATATGGAGCAACCACCTGGGTTTGTTGCTCAGGGGGAGAATGGAAAGGTTTGTTATCTGAGAAAATCATTGTATGGCTTGAAACAGAGCCCTCGGGCTTGGTTTGGTAAATTTAGCTTGGCAGTTGAACAATTTGGCATGAGAAAAAGTAAATCAGATCATTCTGTTTTTCATCGTAAGTCTGCAGCTGGAATCATTTTGTTGGTTGTGTATGTAGATGACATTGTCATCACAGGAAGTGATAGTACAGGTTATTTATCCCTCAAAACTTTTCTCCATAGTCAATTTCATACAAAGGACTTAGGGGCGTTAAAATATTTTTTGGGTGTTGAAGTGATGAGAAGCAGTAAAGGGATTTTCCTTTCTCAAAGGAAATATGTGTTAGATTTATTATCAGAGACTGATAAATTGGGGGCTAAACCATGTAGCACCCCAATGAATCCTAATTTGCAGCTTACAAAAGATGGTGAATTATTTGAAGAACCTGAAAGATACCGGAGGTTGGTTGGAAAACTTAATTACCTTACTGTAACTCGTCCAGATATTGCATATTCAGTCAGTATAGTGAGTCAATATTTGTCCTCACCTACTATTGAACATTGGAAGGCTGTTGAGCAAATTTTGTGTTACTTAAAAGGTGCCCCAGGACGAGGAATTCTATATGGAAACCATGGACATAGTGAGATTGAATGCTTCTCAGATGCTGATTGGGCTGGGTCTAAGGAAGATCGAAGATCTACTACTGGTTATTGTGTTTTTGTGGGAGGGAATTTAGTCTCCTGGAAGAGTAAGAAGCAACATATTGTATCACGATCTAGTGCTGAATCAGAATATAGAGCTATGGCTCAGTCAGCTTGTGAAGTGATATGGATTCGTCAACTTCTTATTGAGTTGGGATTTTCAGTCTCGCATCCAATGAAACTATGGTGTGATAACCAAGCTGCCCTTCATATCGCTTCAAACCCCGTTTTTCATGAGCGTACTAAACATATTGAGGTTGATTGTTCGTGAGAAAATACAATTGGGGCTGATTTCTACCGGATATGTGAAGACCGGAGAACAATTAGGCGACATCTTTACAAAAGCTTTGAATGGGCCACGGATTGACTACCTTTGTAACAAGCTGGGCATGATTAACATATATGCTCCAGCTTGAGGGGGAGTGTTAGATATAATTATTGAGTTTATTATAATAGTTACATAGTTAGGCCCATTACTCTTAAGCCCATTAGGTTAGACTCTAATGTGTATATATATGATGTGTATGTGATTAGTAAATATATTAATTCTATTTTGTCTGGGCTTTGCGATGGAGCTTGGTGTCTAGCTGGTGATTTCAATGTAGTTAGATGGGTTGAAGAAAAGTCTTCAGGCGGGAGGACAACGAAAAGTATGAGGAATTTCAATGAGCTGATTGCTAATTTAGAGTTAAACGATCTTCCTCTTCTGAATGGCCACTTCTCTTGGTCTTGTATGCGCGATGTCCCCACTCTTTGCTTGTTAGACAGATTTTTGGTTTCTAGAGATTGGCTGTTGAATTTTCCTCATTCCAGGGTTAACAGAAAAGAAAGGGTTACCTCTGATCACTTTCCTCTAGTTTTGGAAACAAGTGCTTTTCGTTGGGGACCAATGCCGTTTAAGTTCGAAAATTTCTGGCTGTCTCACCCCCTTTTCATCCCTTTTCTGTCTGATTGGTGGTCAAATAACAGTGTGAGAGGTTGGCCTGGTTTTTCGTTAAATTCCAAGCTGAAAGACCTCAAAGGGGCTCTGAGAAAATGGAATAAAGATATTTTTGGGGGCTTGAATCAGAAAAAGATGTTTATTCAAAGAGATATTAACTACCTGGATTTGAAAGAGGAAGAGGGTTTGCTGAATGAAGAGGAAAGGGGTTCTAGGCAGAAACTAAAATTGGAGTTTATAAAATTGGTGGAAGGAGAAAGGCAACGATGGAGTCAAAAAAGTAAACTGAAATGGCTGAAAGAAGGTGATGAAAACTCAGGATTCTTCCACGCGGTTGCAAATCAAAGAAGGAAGAAAGCTCTCATTTGAGAACTTTTTACGGAGGAAGGGGAGAGATTAGATACTGAAGCACTCATTGAAAAAGAGGCAGTTACTTATTTTCAAAAGCTTTACTCTCGGTTGGACAGTGAGAGGTTCATCTTTGCTGATCTTAGTTGGGCTCCTATTAGTGAAGAGGACAATACCATTCTGATAAGGGAGGTGGACAGCCTTGAAATTTGGAACGCAATCTCTAGTTTGGGGACAAATAAAGCTCCTGGCCCGGACGGTTTCACTATGGAATTCTACAAAAAGGCTTGGAACATTGTTAAGGGTGATCTTCTGACGGTGTTCCAGGATTTTTTACAGAACTCCAAACTCAATAGTTGCTTGAAAGAAAGTTTTATTTGCCTCATTCCTAAGAAAAAAGAAGCTCAATGTATGAGGGAGTTTAGACCTATCAGCCTTATCAATAGCATTTACAAAATTTTGAGCAAATTGTTGGCAGACAGACTTCGAAGCATCATTCACAAAACAGTTTCTGCTAACCAGTTTGCCTTCATTCAGGGGAGACAAATCCTCGACGTGGTTCTCATCGCTAATGAGATTGTGGCTGAGTTGAAGGAGGAGAAGGCTAAGGCTTGGATTCTGAAAATCGACTTGGAGAAGGCTTATGACCTTGTTGATTGGGATTTCTTGATGGCGATTTTGGAAAAAAAGGGGTTCTCTGGAAAATGGAGGGAATTGGTTTACAGCTGCATTTCTCAAACTAAATTCTCTGTTTTTATTAATGGTAGGCCAAGAGGAAGAATTTGTTCTTCTCGTGGGTTAAGACAAGGAGATCCTCTCTCCCCCTTTCTCTTTGTCTTAATTATGGATGTTCTGAGTCTTCTCTTTTCAAAGGCTCTTAATGCTAATGCTTTGAAGGGTGTCGGTGTGGGCGAAACAGGGTGAAGATTAATCATTTACAATTTGTCGATGATGTGTTGATTTTTGGGGCCTATGAAGATTCCCGAATTGGAGACCATCTTTCAAATTCTCGACTTTTCTTGGAAGCCTCGGGTCTTAAGATAAATTGCACAAGACTACTCTTCTTGGTATCAATATCCCTGGATGAAGAGGTCTCTCTTAATGCCAGTGGGGGGTTGTAAGTCCCAGGTAGCTTGCCCATGGAGTATTTGGGCTTACCCTTGGGAGGAAACCCGAGGCGCTTCAATTTTGGTCTCCGTGATTGATAGAGTGGGACAACGGTTAGATAAATGGAAGAATGCTGTTTTTTCCAGGAGGAGGAAGATTAACACTCATTGAGTCAGTTTTTTCGAGCCTCCCCACTTATTTTATGTCTCTCTTCCAAATGCCTTCTAAAGTTATCAAGATTCTGGAAAAAAAGATGAGGGATTTTCTGTGGGCCCATAAGGGCATAGACTCGGGCAGCCACCTGGTCAATTGGAAGAGAGTTTCCCTTCAAAAGGAGAAGGGTGGCCTGGGCATTGGGAGATTGAAGGAGAAAAACAAAGCTCTGATTGCTAAATGGTGTTGGAGGTACCCCTTGGAGCAAGATTCTCTTTGGTCAAGGATCATCTCTAGTATTCACGGCATGGATAAAAATGGCTGGTTCACTGACCCAAAGAGTGTGAAAACAGGCAGTAGACCCTGGTCTTTTGTTAAAAATTGCAGAATTTTCATGGTCGAAATTTTGGAGTTCAATATTGGGAATGGAGCAAAAATTGGTTTTTGGAAAGATAGGTGGTTAGGCGACATTCCTCTTCAAAGAAGATTTCCAAGATTATTTAATCTTGCTTGTGACAAGAATGCTGTTTTAAGAGACTATTGGCATTATGATCATGAAGCTTGGAATGTCATCCTCAAAAGACCCCTCTACGATAGAGAAATTGATGATTTTGTTAATCTCCTTGGGTTGCTTCAACTGCAGACGTTGATTTCTGAGGAGGATTCTTATAAGTGGCCCCTGCATCCCCATGGATTCACTGTTTCTTCTTTGTTGTCCCGCCTGACTGAAAATGATGAAGTTTTCATGGAAAGGACTTTAACTAAAAAAGTCTGGGAGAAAGGCTGTCCTAGGAAGATAAACTTTTTGAACTGGAATCTGTTGGCGGGGGGCTTAAACACTTCTGATGTGATCCAAAAAAGACATCCTAATCTGACCATTTCTCCCTCTTGCTCGCTGCTTCTGCTTCAATGCTGGGGAGGACCAAAGACACATTTTCTTTGATTGCTATTATGCTAAAGCTCTTTGGCAGAAGATTTTGGATTACTTCAATCTTAGCTGGTGCTTCGCTTTCTGTCCCAAAATTAACTTTAATTCTCTTCTCTCGGGTCACTGTTTCAAGGAGAAAGGAAAGTGGCTTTGGGAAAGGGTGGTTAAATTTATAATTTGGGAGATTTGGTTGGAAAGGAATAGACGCATTTTCAAAGATAAATCCATGAACCCTCTAGACCTTTGGGGCATTATTCATTACAAAGTGTCCCTCTTAGCTTCTACTTCTAAATTATTTTGTAATTATGGTCTTCTTTTGATTCAGGCCAACTGGAGGAGTTTTTTGTAATCCTTTTGGCTGTGGGTGTTTACTCTTTCACCCTTGTACATTTATTGTGTATGAAATTTTCGTTTCCTATCAAAAAAAAAATATATGAATTCTATTCTCTTCAACTCTTTAGTTTACACTTAGTGTAACTTATCCAAACATTGCATACTCAGTTAGCATAGTGAGTCAATATTTGTTCTCACCCGCTTTTGAATATTGGAAGGCTGTTGAGCAGATTTTGTGTTACTTAAAAGGGGCCCTAGATGAGGAATTTTATATGGCAACCATGGACACAATGAGAGATTGAATGCTTCTCAAATGCTAACTGGGTCTAAAGAAGATCAGAGATCTACTATGACTTTGTTGTAGATGATTTAGTCTCATGAAAGAGTAAGAAGGTGTATCACGATCTTGTGTTGAATCAAAATATCTTGAAGGGGAGTGTTAGAGATATTATTAGGGTTATTATAATGTGTAGTTATATTGTTAGATGCCATTACTATGAGCCCGTTAGGTTAGACTCTAATGTGTGTATATATACGTAGCATGAATAGAATTCTCTTCAACTCTTTAGTTTACAAGAAATAAAAATAGAAAGGAAAAAAAACTCATTCAGTACCCCGAACTTATTACTTCCATTAATGAGAATAAAAAAGATCAATCATTCTACTATTAAAAAAGGGTTCGATCATGCATTATTAGAAAATTGCAAAAGAAAAAAAAGATCAATCATTCTACAAAAAAGGGTTTGCCCATGCATTATTAGAAAATTGTAAAGGGTAAAAAAAAATTATATATATATATATAGAGAGAGAGAGAGAGAGATCTCACTAGAGGGCACTTTTTTTTTTTGCACGAGTATAGATGACAACTTTTTAATAGCTATTTTGAAAAATAGCAAATGTTCATAAAAAAGGCATTTTCTTAAAGGAATGTGTGCGTTGGGTTTCACACTTGCTTTGGATAAGGGAGGAAAAAAAATGCTATTCTTGAAAATCCTCAAAACTTCTGCTATTTTTGAAAATATTAATTCATGAAATGCTGTAACTGAGCCCCCCCCCCAAACACACACACAATATATACGCGCGCACACACGTATACATGAGCAAAAAAAAAATGATAACCTTCTCCATATTCCATGTTCTCAAACGTTGCATAAGCTATTTCAGGTATTCCACATGTAGCCTATACAAGGAAAATAAATCATATTAGTTTGATCTCTCTACTTTAAACCAAGTCCTCAAGCACAACCACAAACAAAAGATCAGTCTAAAATTATAATTTACAAGTGTTGAGGGAATAAATATCATCCATTGGTTAGTTCTTTAAATGAAATACCATAGGTCCATACTTTGTGCTTATTTTTTTTTATCAAGGAAATGGTCACCTATGTTGATAAATAAATAAGAATAATAATAAACAGAAGATTAATGCTCCAATAAAGTTCAGATAAGTCAGTCAAAATGTGTACAAAATTTTCCCAAATAAATTTTCAGAAATGTGCATTGCAAAATTTACATTAGTATTTAAACAACTCTTTCACATACTCACAATGAGAATAACCAAATTGACAACCTCATTCTCAATTGGATTTTTGATCTGTAAGATCAAACGAGCATCGTCCATCAAGGCTCAACTAAGTCTCTTTCATTTCATCTTGTTGAGATATATGATTAAACTTGCCTTTACCCATTAGCTTAAGCCTCTAGATCCAGTGATGATTTAATATATTTAATATGATATTAGAGCCGGAGGTCTTGAGTTCAAACCCCTATGATGACGTTTCCTCCCAATTTATTAAAATTCCACATGATTGGGTCTTGTGCAAATATCTAACCCACATGTGAGGGGAGTGCTGAGATATATGATTAAATTTTCCTTCACCTATTAGCTTAAGCTTTTGGGTCTAGCGGTGATTTAACATATTTATTACTTCTTGAGTTAGATCATCAGTTTACTCATCTGTCATTTCTAAGCTTTGTGGAGAAAGGTGATAGTCCTAATTCCTATACCAATTATACTAGTTCAAACTATTCAACTTCCAATTCATTATTTTTGACATCATTGGAACAACTTCAGACATCACATCCGTATTTTTTAGCCATAATAGGAAGAAAATATGTAGAATTCACAAATTCTGGTCTAAACACACAAAACCAAATGTAAACCAAGGTTTGAAATATCGGAAGTGTCGCCGATATTGTCGCCGAAATGTCGAGGAAATGAGGTTGCCGACACCGAAACAAGGGGGAAGAGTCGTTCTTCCCGGATATCGGCGGCTTGTCGGCGAAATCGTAAAAATGTCGGCGAAATCTCGATATTTCGGTGGTTGTCGGCGATTTCAAGGTGACAGATTTTCAGTCATTTTTGAATGGGTTCCAAATTTTTAGGAAAAATGCTGAAGTCTCTTAAGGGGTCAAGGTAGAAAACAAAATTCCATATCTTTCATCACTGATTTCAGAGGAGAGGGAGAGTTGTTGTGCGAAGGGGAGAGAAATAATGGGTTTGAAATGTTGGAGTGGTGAAGAAGATGTGCGAAGGAGAGAGAAATAATGGGTTTGAAATGTTGGAGTCTGTGAAGAAGATGAACTCTGATAATAAATTAATAAAAGATAAATGAAAGTGGGGTCCTTTGTAAGCATAAGTTGTCAGGTGGACCATTGTGGAAATGGGCTGGGCTTGAAGTACTCAAAAATTGAATGATACAAATTCTTTTAATGTTTAAAAATTGAAATTATAATATTTTTTAGGTTAATAAATTTGATATAAAATTAAACAAATATATATAATATTGAGTTCTTGATGTTTTTATTTGTATAAAATAATGTGTTTATTTAATTGTGTATAAATTATATTGAAAAATAAAAAAAAAATCTTTATCGACATCAAAATCGACTTTCCCAGAATATCCGTTGATATCGACATAGACATCGACGTTTCCGTAAAATTGACTTGTCGACATCGACATTTTTATCCTTGATGTAAACCAATACAATAAAGTAAAAAAAAAAATCAGATCTAGACACTGGATGGAACCAAACAACATAAAACCTAACCCACTTTGAAGGTAGTCTCACAAAGAAATGAATTTTGTCCAACCAAATACATAGACCAACTAAAAACATGCCAGTGATCCAAACCACGGAGGGCAAAGACAAAAAAACGTGTCTCACAAGCCCTCACGCATGAGCCGAAGGCAGCGATATAGCAGCGGCACATGGTTTCTGGCAGCTAAAAAAAGCATATTTGCCGAGGTTCTTTTCCTTTTGGCATGGTCACCTACTTAATACCCCAAAGGGATTTCTCAAACCCCAAACCCAGCCTCACTTGAGAATAAACCCAGACAGTCCTAGAAATGTTATGAAACTCTAGTGACTCCAGTACCATGCATTGTTAGAAATAGTAAGGGAGAGTTTGAGAGAGAGCACACACATCTATTGTTTGACATCAACCAATTGGTAAACACAACCTGACTTTAACAAAAAAAAATTGGTTGACGGTTGTCATGAATTACATATGAAGAATAATAATTACAAAATAAGGAAGTCAGAGTACTCCAACAAGAGGCATGAATTCTAGACAATTCAAACGTTTCATCCATTGAATAGATTTCCTGTTAAAGGCCTTTTTTGTTCTTTTTCAACACCCCATAATAAGGCTTTGAATGCATTAATCCACAAGATATCTTGCCAATTGGAGCGCCTTTTTATAATTCCCTTGGTTTGGTTGATTCTCCATCTTTTATTTTCTTTTGTGCTTTTCACTCATCGATGAGAAGATTAGTTTCCTAATAAACATCCAAAAGATCTCAACTCTTCTCCATAATCTATAGCCCGGTAAAAGTTGAATTAAATTGGATCTGGTTGACATACGAGATGTTAAAGTGAGACAAAAGGGAAAGCCATAGTCAGTTAGTTAGCAAGTAGAACTGACTGTAAGTATTCTGATAACAATGCTTACCAGCCAAGAGTCAGTTACCAATATCAACTCACATAAATAGTTGGAGTGCATGCATTTCACAATTTCATGCTCCAGCGGAAACCTCACCTTCCACTTATTCATAAAATTGATTAATTATTCCATAATGTGAGAAGAAGAATCCCATTCTGGTATTTTATGGATCACAAAGTCCACGTGATTTGCATGTCAAAAGAATGAAAGATAAAGTAACAAGAATAGGCAAGTAAATCTAAACTCTCCAAAATGTAATTTGACTATTAATAAATTATTATCTGCTAGGGCCATTAACGTGGATTTAGGTTTAATTAAATTAAAAAGAATGCTCAAAACATCATACTTCTACAAGATCAAACATGTATTCATACTCATAGAGATGCTACTGCATTATCGAATGGTAAGTTACATCACCTGTACACTAAGTAGACAATTGAAATGAAAGGTTGTTGCCATCCGCCCAGCGGCCTCCATCTCATACGAAATCTCTAGGGCATTAGAATGGTCACCGACTTTACAGTCTTCTTCAATTAGAAGATCATAAATCTCGTCAGTAGCTTTGAGACCACCTTTGGCACCCTTCAAGAACACATTATTGGCGTCTTCTAAATATTTGTTCCTTACGAGCTCCTCTAGTCAAAAGAACTCAAGCAACTAAGAAAAAAATATAAACATAATTAAAACTATATTTGTAGCCTATTGGCAGCACTCTTAATCAGGAAGTTCAAGAAACTACCAATTAAAATGATCCAAGCTTGGCGAATGTCGTAGTTCAATTTCTCCATGGCTGCAAGGATTTCTAAGCCTCTAGTAGCAATACCCTTGGAACCAAACAACCGAACTAATGCAACAAATGTTTCATGGAGGGGACGAAGTCCAGCGCTTAATTCCCTTCTCAGAGATTGCATCTGAATCCAAAGAAGACATAAGAAAGAAACACAACCATTTTCAAACTAAGAAAAATACATCCAACACAAAAATTATTCGGGGTGAAACCGGTTTGGTTTAGTTCGGTTTTTCAATGAATTAAAAAAAAAAGTTCGGTTTACAATGGGAACCGGTTTGATTTTCTTGTTTTTCTAGTATAGAACATTTGCATTTTAGTTTAAAGATAAAATCCTCCTATATTGAAGAATGAAACAAAACAAAATCAAACATAAACAAAAATGTAGTTGAAAAAATTTAGATTAGTAAATATAAAAATATAAATTAAAATAAAGTGATAAATAAATATATAAAATAAATAAATAAATAAAACTAGGGGGAAATTGAGAAGGGGTATGGGATTTTTACTTGTTTTATAGAAGCCGGTTCGATTTCTGTTCTTAAAGAACCCAACCGGTTGATTTTTTCTGGTCCGGTTCGAATTTCCGGTTTTTTCTTTCACCCCTAAAAATTATAATGGAACCGGATTTTTCAAGGAACGAAAACATAGATTTAAAAAAAAATGTTTAATTATAAACTTACCCCAATGATTTGAAGTCCGTTACAATTTAGTCCTTACATTTATAAAAGTTCCAATTTAATCCTTATGGTTTGATAAAAACTCACACGTCTC
Organism: Gynostemma pentaphyllum; assembly: GCA_028015215.1. Classification (NCBI taxonomy): domain Eukaryota; kingdom Viridiplantae; phylum Streptophyta; class Magnoliopsida; order Cucurbitales; family Cucurbitaceae; genus Gynostemma; species Gynostemma pentaphyllum. The sequence goes on along the minus strand of CM051351.1, from coordinate 46,313,096 downwards.
TGCCGTTACTAAATTTATGCATAAAAAAGCCTCACATTTACACGTTAGTTAACACCACGTTATAATCTCTCTCTGCCATGTGACAGTCACATTCACATAAACTAGACACATAAATAATCTATTAACTCTTTGATAAATTTTAATTGCAACGGAAAAGGAAAGGGAGAAATTTAATCGCAACAGCAATCACTATTACTTGGTTGGAAAAAAAAACTTTAAATTTCAATTATAACAGACAGAAACAACGAATTAATCAAAATTTCAAAATGCAGAGCAAGAATTCTACTCACCGCTCCCTCAGTGTCACCATTAAGAGAATATGATACAACCAAACCATGAAACGAACGAGGTCCAGGGCTCAATCCAGCAGCAATCATATCATAAAGAACTTCAGAAACGCCAAACGAATCCCGATTTCTTGCACAATTCATGAGTTCCTCCATGAAAGTGAAGCGAAGGCCTTTCTCAGCAGCAGTAGAATCATCATCTTTTGGCTTTAATGGTTGTTGCTTCTTCTTTCTGCCTCGTTTTTCTGTAGATGCTAGGGTTGAACGGATAGAGAATACGCCATTACGGGTAGAAATAGAATGGGGTTTTGAAGGAAGGGAAAGAAGGTGGTGAGAGAGAAGGAGATTGGACATTGAATGATGCCTGTGATAATTTGGATAAGGAACTGACCGTTGTTGGGAAGCGGGAGAGGTTTTAGAGAAGAGAGAATGAGAGAATCCGTGTTGGAGGTTTATCAATAAACTTTTAAATAGTTAAATGCAAAATACAATCAATGTATTTTAACGAAATTAAAACGTGTATATGTTCTACAAATGTTATGTATTTCAATTTCGTAAAAAACAAAATTAACAGATGAATAGGATTTTAAGAATAAAGAGTAATGTTACTAAGATATAAAATCTATAAATAACATTATATGTTCGCATTTTCCGTTAATTCAAACCGTTTTGGAATATATGACATACTTAGAATATGTATGTGTTTCAATTTCGTTAAAACTAGTTAATAAAATAATGTGATTTATAATTTTACTACAGTGCAATAGTGTTTTATAAAAAAAAATTAAGTGTAAGTGTAAAGACCTGACTCTTTATTTTTGAAATAAATCTTAATAAACAAGTGAAAGACTTTTAAATTAAAAAAATACACCTAATAAGCAGTTTTGGGTAGAACCCATAATTTTATAAATCGGGATGTGCATCCCTTTTATCATAAATAAGAAGTTCAAGAAATTCAAAAAGTCAGCGAGTTTATAAATTCAAGCATGAAATAGGTTCAAGTGTAATAAAGTGCTCTATAGAGCTTAAGAGACCAAGTTCAATTTTAAATAACAAATACTGGTCCATGGACTTAGCAAAAGACTTTTTAGTCCATCTCTACATCATCATCTCGATCATGCAGCACCAACTCCACGGCCACGGCCATGACTACGTCTCGTATCTGAAAGTATAATATCATGAGCGAAAACACTCAATGAAAATAAACATTTAAAAAATGTAACTTTAGGTCAAAGATCTGAATACGGGTTTGTATACAAAGTTGCTGTTAACTATTTACTATCCAAACCCAAATAATACAACTTCACATCATGCTATCTCATAATCAATACACTTCTCAATTGAAACTCTCTCATTAATACATCCTCCCAAAGTTAATCTAATGCAAGGTGCCAACAGTCCTTACATGTCTTAAATTACAATAAACACATAAAAGCATGGATAATACCAAATAATGCAAAAAACACACAACATATACGTTATCTCATTACTCTTCCTATTAATACGTCCGCTATAAGTAAACTAAGATCATGTTAGATGCCAACAATTCTTATGTTGGGATTGAGACCTCTAAAACTGGAGATTTGTAAGTGGAATTATCAATCCTTACAATATAATATAATTCTAAAACTAAATGCATAAACAGAAAACCAAAAAGTCTTCCTCACTAAATACAAAAGAGAATTGGTGTGTGGGCTCTATCCTCCTTGGAAAAAGGATAGGCAAAGAAAAATTTTTCCTTCCCCTGCACCACTATGGGCGGTGGCAAAAAGAGAGGGATGAGAAGAATTTTATGAGCCTTTATCTTCTCTTTAGTTGTGTGTTTTAGGTTGTTCCCAACCTTTCTATTTATAGGAAAATTAAAGGCCTTAGAAAATCTTTTGAATATCTTTTGAATGATCAAAATAATTAAATAAATATATTCAAATTCAATTTGAATAATTTATGATATAATATATATTTTAGTTAATATTTAAATTAAGAAATATTTACACTAAAAATCAAATCGGTGCCACTAATTACAACTAAGATAAATTACAAATATGGATTTTTTCGGCCGTATGTGGTGGTGTCCTCCTTTTTTTTAAGACAAAATTACCCCGTAGGACATTCTTTAACCGTTTTCATCCTTTTTAAATTTTTTATTTGATTTTTAGTTTCCAATTTTATTATTTTAATTATTATTTGAATTCTAACGATTCTCTCTTCAATTTCTGATTCAATTTCCCCTTAATTTTTTTTTGTATCCCTATTATTTTCAAATTTCAAATTTCAAACTACAATTTTTTTCAAACTTCATAGTTGTATCTGATTCAATCTTTCTTTTTTCCTTTAGAAGTTCCTTATTTTCTGCCTAATAAACAATTGTATCCATTTTTTTTCTTTTCAAATTTTCATATTCTTGAAGATGTTTTTCCCTCTTGTATTTTTTTCGTTTCTGTTTTCTTCCTCTTCGTACTTCTTCTTCCATTTGATTCGTTCTCTCCATCTATTGTTATACGTCTTATTTTTTTCCCATCATTGTTACAAATTTAAATGCCACCAAATCAGCCTCATATCTCACGTTTTTAGTTTCCTTTTGTATTTTTTTTTTAATTTCAAATTTTCATAATCTTCATGATGTATTCCCCTATCATTTTCCTTTATATTCGTGTTTTCTAATCATTCGTGGTTCTTCTTCCATTGTTTTTTGGTTCTCTTAATCTCATGTTCATCTTGTTTTTATTTTTTTCTAACATTTTTGTGATTGGTCGTTCGATCGAATTCAAGTTGTTTTTTTTTTGTCTTTTAGTTTTGAAAGTTGAGTATTAATGTAACGACCCAACCCAAAACAAAGGCTAGGTCGCGAGTACTCTCAGCGGAAACGTGTAAAACGTGACATTTAAATAAAAATTCGGCATGGTGCCGTTTGAAACTTGGTCTATGCCAAAACCTGTAATACATTTTCCAGCCAAATAAACCATAAAAAAATCATGGGAGAACACATCCCCCGGATTTAGAAAAAAAAAACATTTGAAATGTCAAGCACAAAGAAAGTATAAAAGACTAACATGTTTATAACATGGTTTCATTATCTTGAAACCAAACTCATTATACTTAACAAAATCGTCAAATTCCTTGATAATAATAAAAAAAGAACAAAACCATGTAAAAAGTTTTGAAAACTTACTTTTTAGGGCTTCCCTTAAGGAACGAGAAACGGCACAAGGTTAGGTGAGATAGATAGCCCTAGCAATCCAACGCAACCGAAATCACCGAAAACGGTTGAGAAATGAACAAAAGCCATGAGAACATCCCACCCAAAGTTGCTCACGTCCATGGAGAGAAGAAGAGAAGAAAATGGTCTTCATTTTGGTCAAAATTGGGATTTTAAAGAGGAGATGAATAGTAATAGATATTTTAAGAAATTCGGAAACTACAGTTACGTTCCTTTAATGATTTTTAACTCATAAATAGAAACCCGAAGTTCTTAAACTAGCCCAATGGTGATTAATAATTATGAATTGGCCCGTTAATAATTATTAATACGACCAAAACTAATTTAAGCTAATAAAACGATTAAAAGAATTTACGAACGAAATTAACTCTTAAATTTAAGATATAAATTCTAAATTAAGTCTAAAATTTAAATTAATAAATTCTAAAATTAAATTAAATGTTGTACATCAAATAATAATAATTAAATTAAATAATAAAAAAAATTCCGTGTAAAATAACGGGACGTTACAATTGCTCTCGGTAAGATGAGATGAAAAGTTTGAAAGTTGAGAATAAATCTTTAATTGATGAAAATGCATGCTTGAAAGAAAATGTTTGTGATGTTGAAAAACATGATTTAATTGAAAATCCAAATGATGAGGGAAAGCTTGCATTGCTAGATAAAATTAAATTTCTTAAGCAAGATATGTTTGACAAAAATGAGATTATTATTTCTCTTAGAGAAAATGAGTCAAACCTTGTGCATGAGATTAAAGTTGTAAATGAGAGTATTAAAAAGTTGACAATTAATGAACAAAAATTAAAGAAAGGCAAAATTATTGATGACAATGCTATTGCCACAAGTTCTAAGACAAATTTTTTATAAAGCCTCTTCAATTGTCATGCTTGTGGAGTCAAAGGTCATATTAGACCTAATTGTTATAAAATGAAAAATGATCCTATTAATTATGGAAAAATGAAAATTTCTGTAACGACCCAGCAAAACAAAGGTTAGGCCGCGAGTACTCTTGGCGGAAGCGCAAAAAAACATGAAGTTCAAACAAAGTATAATAATTTTAAAAAAAAATTTGGCATGGTGCCGTTTGAAACTTGGACTATGCCAAAACCTGTAATGCATTTTTTCCCAGCCAGATAGATCATAAACACATCACGGGAGTGCACATCCCCCGGTTTCTAGAAAACGAAAACATTTGAACTATCAAACGTATAGAAATTACCAAAGACTACACATTTACAACATAATTTTAACAACTTGAAAAAAAAATCAAGTTCAATAAACTTTAAATATTACATAACAATAATTAGTTTTACATAAGTTAACTCTTATGTAACTAATCCAACTCGAGCTCGAGCTTTGATGACAACTAATCCAATCCCAAAGTCTGGCATCCAAGCTTCAACGCATACCATCTTCCTAGTCACGACCTCGACCGCAACAGAAACCTGAAAGGTGATATGTAGCACCTCTGAGCATGACACTCAGTGAGAAACAAAAAGAGAAGAAAGTAAATTTATGCATGTTGTTCATGGTCAGAAAAACGTCCAAGTATCCAAGTCTCTCGCCCCTCACCGAGTCTTTGCCTCCACTAGAGAAACTACCTACTATAGTTCATCTCGTACCCAAACTAAGCTTCTCACATTCCCGATAAAAACTGTAACGTCCCGTTATTTTGAAGTGATTTTTTTTTATTTATTATTATTTTTATTTATTTATTTTAATTAAAGTATTTAAGGTTAATTTAAAAGTAGTGATTTCGATTTTAGTAGTTATTTTAGTCCGAAATTCTTTTTAATCGTTTTAATACTTTAAATTCGCTTCGGTGACATTAATAATTATTAACGGGCCAATTAATAATTATTAATCACCTTTAGATTAATTTAAGAGCTTCGGGTTTCGATTTAGAAGTCAAAAGTCATTAAAAGGACGTAACCGTCATTTCCCAAATTCTTAAAATATCAATTCACTATTCACATCTTCTTTAAATTGACATTTGACCAAAGTTGACCACAATTCCCTCATCCTTTTCTCTCTCAAAACCGTGGGGGCTATAGGGTTTGGGGGAATTTCGATTTTCGTTCGTTTCTCGACGGATCGACTTGATTTCGGTTGCATCGGAAAGCCTTCGGTCCTAGGATTCTTCTCCACCTAGCAATCATGCTTTCCATCCGTGTTCTAAAGACTTCTCAGTAAGTTAAAGTTCAAACCCTAAGCGCCAAATAGTGTTTTAATGGAGTTTTCATGTTGAACCTTCGATTTCTTGCCGAGGAACTCGATGATTTTAATCACGGGAGTTGTTTTTAGTGATTTTGGAAACTTTCCCTAAACCCTAAAACCGAGTTTCAGTCGAAACCCTTCCCGTTTGAAATTTACATCGTGGGGGCTGTTTTGGGGTTTATTTTTATTGATATATTGTTTATTGTAATTAAATTCGGGAAAGTATTTATTATCCAAAAACCCGAATCATCGATAGCCATTGAAATCGGGACTTCGAAACTACTTAAAACTAACTTGAAACACCTCTAAAGTGCCTAAAAGCCGGAAAACCGAACCCGAAACCCATTTTCCTTAGAGGGGCCGAGAGTACCTTTTGGGTTTTTCCAGGGTTGTTCGTCGTTTTGAGCTTTTAGATGTTAATTGACCGATGTTTGGTTTATTAATGTTTGTTAGATATACTTTTAATTGTAGGTGTTTTGGATCGTTGATTGATCATGTTTTCGGAGACTTGGAGGGAAACTACTTTGGCTAAGGTGAGAATAAATAGGATTTAAAGTAGATTTAGAAACCGAATAAGTTGAACGGTTTGTAGGTGAAGGGATGATTTACTAAATTAGCGGAATTTATTTAGTAACACAAATTAACACTTAATTTAGGATCTATTAATATCATGCAATTTGTGATAAAAACATGTAGATTCATGCTCGTTTTTCGAAAATTAAAACCCTTTACTTACATTGAGTAAAATATGGAGAATCGGTTGGAGGTTTCTTTACAGCATCAAATCCTCAGCAACACCGGATCTTCTACGCTATATCCCGATCGATCAAACGAAATCCGATTGTGGGATCAAACTTAAGAAGAAATTGGGAAGAAGAAAAATATTTTCTTCCCAATTTTGAATAGCAAAATCGGCAAAGGGAGAGAAAAAGAGGAAGAGATATTTTTCAATTTCCAAAGAATTGAATTGTGTGATTTATGAATGACCCAACCCTCCTATTTATAGAAAAATAGGAATCCTAATCACATTAGGATTAATCTATAGAGATAAATATAAAAAGAAAAAAAAAATTATCTCTTTCCTTTATCTAGCAATTTCGAAAATGCCTTGGATAAATAGGAGATTATTTTATTTTCTTTATTTTTATTTATCTTGGGTAAATAAATCTATGTAATTATTTCAGGATATAATTCAAACAATTATCTCCTCAAAATACATGGCATAGCCGAAATTATCATCATAAAATAATAAATAAATACAATTTATTTAATTAATTATTTTGGGCCAATTCCAATTGGGTTCATTAATCCAATTGGTCTTGAAATTCTCTCTTAAATTAATAAGTCCAACTTAATTAATTTATTTATTAATTACCATTTAAATAAAATATTTTATTTAAACAATTAATAATATTAATATTTTCTCCCGACTAAATATTATCCAATTTATATTTAATTATTAATTTCCATTTAAATAATTTTCATTATTTAAATAATTAATAATAAATATTATAATTATTAATTTCCATAAATTCATTATTTAATTAATAATTTTATTGACAATATTTTATTATTAATTTAATTAATTTTAATTATTAATTTCCGTTTAAATATAATTATTTAAACAATTAATAATTGTTAATTAATTTCAAATTATTAATTACCATTTAAATATACTCAATATTTAAATAATTAATAATGTCTAATTAATAATATTTCATTATTAATTTCATGTTTAAATAAACTCATTATTTAAACAATTAATAATGTTTATATTAATTACCGTTTAAATATACTCAATATTTAAACAATTAATATTGCCTATTTTAAGTAATTCACTTTACTTAAAATTTCCATTTCTTCTACTTGATTTCGCGACTACGATATTTGGGCTAGCATAGGGACCCGATGGACCTATAGATCATGGGCTTAATAATTAGTCAATTAAGTGATTAACACATAATCAGTTAATTACTTATTATCTAACTATGAATAATTCCACTATAGATTCATAGCTGAACTTCCCTCACTATAGATGAGTTATGTCCATTTAGTTTATCATTATTTATATCCGTGATATATCCTTCACGTGGAACCCTCATAATTACAAGGCGGATAAATTTACCGTTTTGCCCCTGTAATTACCGCTTTATCCTTGTGTTCCCGCTGATTCTCCAATGAACTTTATCTTTAGTCGAACTAGAGATAAGATACTTCGTGATCAATAGAAGTCGTGACGTCACTTGTTCATGTCTCGAATCGGGACATCAAGGGAGTTTCCTAAAGTTCCTAAAATGTTTAGGTATCGCACCGATACTGTTAATTTATAGGAAAGTTATGAATTCCATCTTGTGAAAATGAGTTCCCACTACTTATCTAGTCATGTTCCCAAAACAGGGTGTATTGAGTGTTCTTACAGATCGCTCTCAACTATGTGAATCAAAGAACATAACTCCACAAATAGGAGTCCGCATTTCACTCAGGATTGAGATCTATCACGGTTGATAAACTTAGTTTGATATTCAATTATTTTTCGTAAACGATACTAATGAGAAATTTGATCGAACATCGTGGTCCTGTCTTATACAATCAACATTGCATATGATACTTCCATTTCATGTCACCCACATGAACGATCAGGATTAGATCATTTGTCTATAAACAAAATGCGAAGCTATCAACAGTGTTACCAGGATAAGGTTTCCAAACGTTATCCTTTTACTGTAGACATATTTAAGTTACTCATCTCGACTTTAATCCTCTTGTATGACTCACATACTAAGTCGTGATTTCATAAGAGTAACTTAGGGTTTACTATTTGAATGTTTTTATATTTATATATTTCCATATATTCCTAATATCATCAATTGAATCAATCTAGATTATATAAAGAACTTATGTTTATTTATTTAATTTATTCGAAATAAATTATTATAATTAAATAATTACAAGTTCTAGGACACCATTCCTAACAGTAGGATCAGAAGTTGAGATTAAGATTCAAATCTAAGAGTAAAGAAAAGTGAGCTAGTGACCTTAGGTTTAGGAGCTAGTTCTTTGAGTGAAAACTTTGGAGTTTCTTGAGGGAAACATTGAACTTTTGAAAGTTCTAAGTTAGAATCGTTTCGGAGATTAGAATGGATCATTGGAAGTTAAAGGATCCAAACTTTTAGATAGAATGATTAAAGGAACTTGAAAATAGAACCTTGGATTTTATTTGAGAGTTTAGAATCCCTGAAAGCGAAGATTATCGTTTAAGATGAAATCTTACTTTTATTAAAGTATCGGAAGTTCGATTTACTTATTGTTCTTTTGAAATTCCTATTTATCTACTTTATGCATAAGGACATCTATGATCCATTTACCTTATGCACTTTACTTTATGTCCTTTACTTTATGCCCTTTCGATTATGTTGAATGTTTATATTTACTTTACTTACATTCGAAAGCATAATTCATATCATATCATATTGCATAATCGAAATTGGGAGGAATAATGAGACATGTAAAGGTTGTAGTACTTTGCATTGTCTGGTATTATTCGTTTTATGTTTATGTATATGTATCACGAGGAATGTAAAGGTTGCAGTACTTTGCATGATCGGAGGAAATGGGTAATGAGATAATGATGGAACTATGCGAGTTCACATTATCTAGTATTATCCATAATTACTATGATACATATACAAGGATACAGAGTATGACTTAGCCTACGGAAGTTCATTACCTGTATTTTGTGAGTGAGATAATGAAGTGAATGAACTTAGCCTACGGGAGCTTCATTACCTGTCATTATTCACTAGAGGTGGGAAGATATTATTGAAAAGACTTTGTATATTTTATTTTGGAAAGTGAGTTTAATGAGGTGAGTGAACTGACCTACGGGAGCTTCATTACCTATCATTATTCACTAGAGATGGAAATATATTATTGAAAGGACATTGTATATTTTATTTTAAAAGGCGAGATAATGAGGTGAATGAACTGACCTACGGGAGCTTCATTACCTGACCTTATTCGCATGTGATAGTTATATTAAAGTAAAGGTTGTGTGCCTTTTACACTTGTTTAGTGAGTTAATGAATGCTTATATATGTTAAGACCGAGTGAGCTTAGCATTATTTATTAAAGAAATGAAATGAAACATTATGTATATTATACTTTTCTATAGAGAAAAGAATAAAATGTGATGATAGCTGAGTGCTATAAGAAAGATAAAGGAAATTGAATTGTATAATGAGAGAATACAATGGTATATTGAACCTTGTATAATTATTATGTTATATATGTAAGAGAACTAGATTCTCAATAAATTGGAAGATCTTGAAATTGGAGAATAAGATTTGATGTAAACCTTGTATATAGTATAAGGTATATAAAGAAAATGAGATATAAATGTTATATGCATTACGAAACCATACCCAGAAATGCTTGGAATGTAGTTCCACAATTATATTAGAGAATTGGTAAGTAAAAGTGGAACACTTGATATAAAACTCTTTGAATGGATTGATAGCAAAGAGTAAGTAAGTTCTTGGACACGAATCCGGATACGGGTTTGGGGTCTAACTTTACTTTTTATTCTGTTTATTCTCACTGGGATTTGTTGTTAGCTCATGATATTACAAACATTTTCAGGTGTTCGGGTCATGAGAGAGGAGCTGGTGCGGTTTGATCGAGAGGATGATGATGCGGAGATGGACTAGATGTCATTTAAAAGTCCCATCTTATTTTGTTTTATTTTCGGTCTTTGAGATGTAAATTTGTTATAAGCTCTTAAGAGCTTTTCATTTCACTTTTATGATTATAAACTTCTTTGAACTCCTGAATAGGAACTTGAGTTTCCTTGTGTTTTAGATTTCAGAATTTAAATTGTAAACAGGTTATGGATAGTTCGAGTTTTAAACATATCCATGCCAAGTTTTTATTAAATTTAAAGTTTTCCACTGTCAATCTGATTTTAAATTATTTAAAAAGAGTCGGGTCGTCACAAAAACAAATAATTATCAACTAAAATATCTTCCAAACCACTACAAACTATTCAAAACAAAAAGCTCTTTATAGACATTCTCATTACAATTAAACTCACATCTCAACCCGGTCTCCAATCTATTCATCCTCCTTACCCATCCTCTGTCTACCTCCACTCGATATTCATTACATCTCGTATTATCATCACATGATCATTGTATCTATCTAGCAGTACCCTTTTAGTACGTTTAAGTTCAACACACTTTCTACCATCCTCTCTAACATAACTAAGGTGTTGGGGTTTCTGCCCTAAATCTTATGTAATCCGATAAACTATAAATAAATAAAGGAATTATTAATTAGTAATATTTACATTGTCATTTATTATTTAATTAATAAATGTAATCCATCATAAGATCCAGAGTTACTAATGATAACTTAGAGTGAGCATGTGATGCGGGAAGATTCACTCAAGTTGTAACTCAAAAAGTCTGTGGTACATGAATAAAGGTTGGGTGCCTTATTTCTGGTAACACCACTAACACGGCCCACTTGTAAATTGGCACAAGTGATCTCATCTGGATCACTGATGTAGAGACATATGAGTGGGGGTGTTGCTGCAATATAGATTGTAGTAGACTGGACTAAGATAAACTTACGTCTTCCTGGTAAAGCATTATGCAAAAGATACTTCGTTTATCGGTTGATCATGTACAATTGATCTTAATCCTGAGTGGATTACGAACTCCTGTCTGCAAGGGACAAGCCTTTGATTTGCATAGGTGAGAGTGACTCGTATAGTTCGCTCAATATGCCTCCCACTTTGGGGATTGCATCTTGCTTATAGCTGGGAACGTAATTACACAAGAATTGGAATTCACTCTTTTCCATATAGGAAAATAGATAAGTAGTTCCCTTATGGACTGATTCGATCTTGAACAGCGGGGCCCCATATTCCTCTGATCAAGGAAAAGGTTAAAGACGCATTATGGAGATTATGTAAGGTTGTTCATTGGAGAATCAATTGGGCTTAAGGAACAAGATGTATCATGGAGGTTAATAGGGTAAATTACCTAACCATGGATACGAACTACTTGTGAAGGATCAAAGTGTAGTTAATGATTATAGCCAATGGACATAACTATGTCTATAGTACTAAGAGTGCAACTCTAGATATTTAGTGGAGTTATCTAGGAGTTAATGAATGAGAATTAATTGATTACAAGGAGTTTTAATCAAAGGTAATTCTGGATCATTGGAGCTTAGTCCTATAGGTCCATTAGTCCTCCGAGCTAACACATGTAATTGAGAACATAAATTAATATGATTAATTTATTTGGAAAAATGGAATTAAATAGAGGAGTCTATTTGATTAATTAAAAGAAATTAAATAGAGGAGTCTATTTAATTATTTAATTAATGGTGGAATTAAATAGATGAGTCTATTTAATTATTAAATAGAAAAGTCTATTTAATTAATTATGAGAGATTAAATAGAAGAGTCTATTTAATTAAATTAATTTTGAGTTGTCCAAAATTAATGGGGATTTAAATAGAGGAGTCTATTTAAATATTTAATTTGAGATTGTCAAATTAAAGAGGAAATAAATAAAAGGAGTTTTATTTATTGGAATAAATAAAAGGAGTTTTATTTATTTAATTATTTAACGGAATTGTTCCATTAAATAAAAAGGAAAATAAAATGTCCAATATTGTCATGAGATGATGATAGGGGCGTGTGACCCCACCATGGGTCACACGCCACCTTGGTCAAAGGGTTGACTAAGTTTTGCATTTTATTCTATTTAAAATATATTAATATCTCATTTTAAATTAATGTGATTAATTTAAATGGAAGATATGGAATAATATATTTAAATTAATATTGATTAATTTAAATAAAAGATATGAGATATTTTATTATGGATTAAAATATAATATCTTTATTATTCAAATATATTTTAGAATATCTTAATTAATTATTTATTAATTAAAAGATATTCAAAAGATTTTCTGAGGCCTTAGTTTTCCTATAAATAGGAACCTTGGGGTGACCCCAAAACACACAACTAAGAGAGCAAAAGAAAAGACTTAGGAAATTCCTCTCCTCCCTCTCTCTTAGCCGCCGCCCATAGGGTATTGGGAAGAAAATTTATTCTTCCCAATTTTCCTTTTTCCAAAGGAGATAGTGCCCACGCACCGATTCTCTTTTGTGCTTAGTGAAGAAGTACTTTTTGGTGGTCCCATGATCATAACCAGCCAAGAAGGAGGAAGAGTTAGACATTTCTCTACAAGGGTTAGTATTTTGTTTATGCATTTACATTTTGAATTTATTATACTGTAAGGAAAGATCCGTTGGGACTTTCGTTTGAGAACTCTTTTAGAGGCCTCAATCCCAACATAAGGCACTTTACCTCTTTTACCTATGCACCTTCTCTAAACCCGCTCCACTACCCCGTCTATCCTGAAGGTATTCACATCTAGTAGCTCGGAGAATAAGCATGTATGGAAGTAAATGAAGTTATCGTAATGTTATGATACATTTAAAATCAATCAAGTGAGTAAACAAGAAAACTAAACATTTGTTATAATCAAAGTGTCATCAATGTCTAGCAATCCGAGCATTAATTAGTACTTTTACTTTCCACACATCTTACCGTGCACCAGATGTCTCGGGGCTATCTCATTATGGGTTAATGGCATAATGAAATGATGTAGATGTATTGACTAAATTGCATAATTATGTATGCTAAACATAGTAACATAAATAATGAAATTGTATGATGAAGATGTCACAAAACTTATTCTCAAACCGATACCATTCCTTACTTACACTTTCCACGCATCATTTGTTTCCACATTCATAACCCGTGTCTTACTACACATATTTCTCAACCATCATAAAAATCACGGGAGTCGTAGCTCGTTATTCTATTCCGAATCAATATCATTACGTTACATTTTCCCGCGTCTCACTACACGCAATTCACAAACTCTCACATATAACACTCGAGCCGTAGCTCACTCTATTCTTCCAGGTTATCGTAATAACCACTCTAGCATCCAGGCCATCCACCACACAATGCCTCAAAGCTACACAATATCCGCCACGGTAACCACATGTAACGTCCAACAACCACTCACCATTACATGGGTTACGACCCCATGGCCATGCAACAAACAAATGATATGCATGAATGAAATGAAATGTAAATGAACATGTTTTCTTTGCAATTCTCATCGAAAACGGGCTTTAGCATAATGGTTACATGTAGGATAATCCTCCAATCAACATATGACTCAATCTTTCCTCATGACACTTTCAAAGAGTACATCAAGCATATAAAGTCACACTTTAAGCGTTACATCTTCCGTCTCAACTGTGCATTATGTATCAAGCAATGAAAGTATATCGAGCATAAATGATAATAAATCCCAATTCAGTATATGACTCAATCTTTAACTTGATACATATATAAATACAAATAAACATGAAAGACAACTCAAGTTTAAGTAGAAACAAGGATATATCAAGGAAATTCCACTCATTCCGATTTCTCAACCTCCATTTTCCCTTACTTTCAAACACCAATCAGCCTTAGTTAACATTAGCATTTACCCTTCATCGTCACACTAGCAACAACGATCGACACCACAATCGTCACTTTAATTCCTTTTGTTCTTCCTTTTGTATTCAAAAAAAGGCTTGACCTTGGCTTTTCTCCCCTCATCAATCACAAACATTTAACAACTAACCTTAAATTTGAAATATCATAAATATTTCAGTAAGAACAATAAACTAAACCCGGGAATCCGGTTGCTCCTAAAAGTCTCTAAACTAGCTAAATGGAAAAGTAGCGATTTTGGCCATTTGAGGGGTTCCTGAAAATTCATTGATTGGAGTTCCTAACTTGGCTTTCTTAATTAAAATATGTATTTAGACACCCAAATATACCAGAATTAGAAGACATTAAGAGATGGCTAAGAAATCTCCAAAATTAGGAAAACTAGGAAAAACTTCAAATAGCCAACAATGGGGGCTTTGAGCTTGTGTTTTATCCATGGCTTCCAACCCTTTCATGATAACTAAAAACAAAATGTCAAGGACTTGCATTTTGAGAATTACCTATTCCATTGAAAACTAACACGTAAACCTCTTGGCCACTTCTTACTTGAGAGCCTAACTCACCATACCCCAAAACAACTTCCAAACATACCGTGATGACCCGAGTTTTGGAAAATATTTAAAATGGTTAAAATTCAATTGTTTTAATTTGTGGAAGTTGGAGATATAATTATTTCTAATTTAATGAAGTTAAATAATTTTTTTAAGTTCATTACACTTTACCAATGAGTTAACCAAGGTTGGGTAAGAAACTAACCATGGTTAGTTTATTGGGTAAGTATTTAACCATGGTTAAAGAGTAAGAATAAAGTTTAATTAATAAAATTAACTAAAATTAATGGTGTGGCTGATTTCAATAGTAAATCAAGAAAAATGGCCTAAATACAAGAGGTGGGGTCATTATAATAAATATTTAGTGCATATGGACTATTGTGCAATTGGGAAAAACTTAAGGAAACTTATAAATAGCATTTTTATAAAATTAAAACACAAAAATCTGCTATATTCTCTTTTCTCCCTGCTCTCGGCCGAGTAAGAAACCCAAAAACCAAATATTGAAAACCTTGTAACTTCCTTAAATCTTCATCAAATCAAGTGAAATCAGGGTCCATTTTCATTGGATTTTCGAGTAGAAGCTAATTTTAGAAGAATCCCCATCAAATTCCAGCTTTTTCCAGAGGTTTGTGTAAGTTTTCTTTTCTAGGTTTTGGGTTTAAATTTGTGGGTTTTTGTTTTATGAGTTGTGGTGAGTTTTGATGTTTAAAATTTGATGAAATATAAGTAAGATAACATGTTTTGAGTATTATTTTTTAAGATCTAAAATGAATTGATAGGTGTTTTCTTTTGATTTGAACTTAAATTTGAAAGTTGAATTATGAAATACATGTTTTTATTGAAATTAACCATAACCTCCATGGATGACTTTCTAGAGCTTCTTAAGATTCTAAAATCCAAATGTTGTTCTTATGCTAATTGATTTAAAACTCATGCACCTTGTGAATTGATTACATATTGAGCATGGAAATTATTTAGACATTTTTCTATAGTTAAAAACATAGTCAAATGCTTCCACCCCACTGTTTGTAATGTAAATTTAAGGGACTGTTTTTGTGGGAGATGTTATGGGGCTGTTTTGGGGTCCTGGGAGGTTGTCTAATATGTTATAAATGTTAAATGATTGGTAAATAAGGTGTTTTTGTATATGAATGTTGTTTTGTGTAAGTTTTGGGCTTAAAGAAAATCTTCAAGGAGCAAGTTTCTTATTGTTTGCCAAGGTGGGAATAACTAAGAACTAAGTATATCTATGTTTGATTTTTATAACATGAATTGAATTGTGCAAGGATGTTTGAGCTATGTTAGTAATGTCAAGTTTTAGATAAACTAGATGGGAGGATATCCATGAACAAGAAATTGGGAGTGTATAAGACAAGAACTGAAGTACGAAGATTCTAGGATGTCAGGTTTTTCTTTGGTAAGCCAAGTTATTATTTTGGTCTTAGAATAGTTAAGGACGAGAACATGAAATGGAAGGTCTAGGCTTGGTTTGAAGTTTAAAGACTCAATTCTTTGATGTAGGTTTTGTGGCTAGATAGAAGGGGTTGGTGGTTCGACTTGAGGTATGGTGACGTAAGTTGTGAGTAAGACTTTACCAAAGGGTATGCGTGTTATCTCGGAAAGTATTTGGTAGCATCAAAGAGTGAAGTTTAGACATTTTAGACACCACACAAATGTAGGAAACCAAGGACGGAACTCAAAATTAAAACCACAATTGTCGGCCATTTGAAGATTTCCTAGTTTTTCTAATTTTGGAGTTTTCATAGCCTTCTCTTAATGTCTTCCAATTCCGGTATATTTGGGTGTCCAAATACATATTTTATATAAGAAAAAAAATTTAGGAACTTCAACTAATAAATTTTCAAGAACCCTTCAAATGACCGAAATTGCTACTTTTCCTTTTAGCTAGTTTAGAGGTTTTTTGGAGCAGTTTGGGTTTCGGGGTTTAGATTATTGTTCTTAGTGATGAACTTTTAGTATGTTAAGCTTAAGATTAGTTTTTCAATGATTGTGATTGATGAAGAAGGAAGCCAAGGTCAAGTCTTGTTTGACTAGAAAAGTGAGAACACAAAGAATCGGACGGGTGAATGGCGTGCATTCACGAGTTTTTCCTGAGCTATCTTAAAATGGGGAATTGTGGTTGTATATGGTAGTTATTTGTGGTATGGTTGGTAAGGTTAAGGGCATAAGAGAAGTACGAGAATGGATAATGACCCCGGTATTGGTAAAAGGGGCTGAAATGCTAACTAACTCAAAATCGGTTTATGTTTTGACTAGTTGTTCAATAAAACATGCCTACTTGCTTTATAATTATGTTCATAGTCCATGAACGAGTCATATACTAATTTGGGGCTATGATTATGCATATTTGTTATGTTTTGATTTATGCTCGAGGAATAGTTATGAATGAGATAATAGAGAAAAGTGTGAACGTGAACTACATGATTATGTGAATTTTGAGCATTATGTGAGTAATGATCGAGTCATATGTATACTTTTTGTATTGTTCGGGTTATGCTCGATGGTTAGTTGTGGAAAAACTTAAAGGGGGAAATGCTTGATATGCGCACTAAGGGTTATGTGAATTAAGCTTAATATGTATAATGATTGAGTCTTATACTGCTTGAAGGAATTGTTCTACTTGTGCCATTGAATTGAGAATTTGATATACAATATTTACCGAGAGCAAGCAAGCATGCCCATCTCATCTCATCTCATAGCATATCATTCATGCATTTCATACTTTCAGTTTGTGGCCATGGGGTCGTAACCCGTGTAACGGTGTGTGGATGTTGGACGTTACACATGGTTACCGTGGCGGATGTGTCGTAGCTCTGAGGCGCTGTGTGGTGGATTTCCCGGATGCTAGAGTGGTTATTACGATAAATTGGAAGATTATGTGGAGCTACGGCTCGAGTGGTGAATGTGATAGTATGTGTAAAATGCGTAGTGAGACGTGGAAACGAAAACTGAAAGAGCGTGTTGATTGAAAGATTGTGTGGAAAAGAAACGTGAAATGGCTATGCTTAATTGATACGGTTATAAGAATGGAACATTCACGGGTTGTTCAAACATACATGTTTAAGTTTTCATTGCACATCTTATGCATTCATTGATAATTGATTTCTTGCGCATAACATCCCGAGCACGTTGTGATACGCAGTGTATGTGAATGAAAGTACGGTGACAATGTATTGTGATACGCGGTGTATGTGAATTACGTAGTCGAATTGGAGTGTGTATTCGAGATGTTGTGAACAATTGTTGTTCTTTAGGTTTGGGAAAAAGCAAAGTACGTGAGTTGAGTTAGCTTATACCAAGGGTTGTTTGGGCTGGTGATATTGAGATAGGGAAACTACGGGGCGAGGAATATGAAGGAAGATGGTTCTAGTTAAAACTCGAAAAGTAAGTTTGGATGTCGTTTTAATCTATAAGGGTGTAGGGATTATTTTAAAATGTTTTATCGTTTATTTAGACCAGGAATGTGAGAGCTTCAGTTTGGGTAAGGAATGAACGACAGAAGATAGATTCTTTAGCAAAGGCAAAAGACTCGGATGAGGGCCAATAGTCTCAAGTGTTTGGTTTCTTTCGAACAATGAAATTCTTACATAAATTTACTTTCATTTCTTCTTATTTCCACTGAGTTATCAAACTCAGAGGTGCTTTATATCACCTTTCAGGTTTTACCGCGGTCGAGGTCGTGGCGAGGAGGCTGGTATGCGTTGGAGCTTGGATGCCGGACTTGGAAATGGACTAGTTGACGTCGTCCTCGAGCTTGAGTTGTGATAGTCGCATAAGAGAAGACTTATGTAATATAAGTGTTTGTCGCCGTTTGTAAATTGTATAAATTGTGTCTTGAGGTCGAGAGAGCTTCCATATCGAATTTTTCGTTGTCGGTTTAAACTTTCTTTATTTTAGAAATGTACTTTCTCGCTTTTTCTGCTGAGTCCATGTAAAGTAGGTTTTGGTTGCTCAATTTTTAAATAGACCCACGCAGTTTTTTTGTAAAATGTTGTCTTCCATTGCATTTTGTTTTTTTTAATTGCAACTACTTTACTTTGAGTTTCATGTTTTCCACGCTTCCGCTGAGAGTACTCGCGGCCTAGCCTCTGGTTGAGTCGGGTCGTTACACATACATAGTCGTAGTACTTCCACCCAAGTGCTAGGTCTCCATTACATATCCCTTTTCATAACCATTTACTCAAGCCCACAATAGAATTTAAAACTTACCAAAGTAAATCCCACACTCTAGGATACTCATGCTCCACTTATTCCATTCTCGTCTTACACACTTTTAATCGCTTGCTCATGAAACCTCTCATCCAACTTAGCTCAATATTGACATTTCTAACAAAGCTTAAACGTCATCACACAATCATTTCATATTATAAAAATCACACCCAAATATACTTTAATTCTATTTTGTTCCCACCTTGCTACAAAGGAATTAGCTTGCAGAACTTGCAGACAACATTTATACACAACACCTTATTTTCCATTCATTAAATATTTATTATAATTTATATACTATAAAACTTTAATATCTAATATTTTAACACAACCCAAGACCCCTAAATCAGCCTCACATTCTGGAAATACCAAAAACAGCCCGCAAACTCAATTATAAAAACAGTGGGGGAGAGGATGTTCGGCCATATTGTGTAATGTTTAAAGAATTATGTGCTTTGCTATTCCACACATTTAATTTAGGTTAACATGTAATAACAATCGCCTTCATAACACATGAACAAATAAGATCATCTTAATTTCAAAATTTACAAAGCTTTAAAGTGTTGTTAATGGAGGTTTTGATTAAATTTCAAGAGTTATTTAATTTGCAACTCATACTTTTCCATTGAATCTTAATAAAAAATAAAACCTACAACTTAAAGATTTTGATTCTAAAACATCAATTTCCATGGTTTAATACATTTTTTTTTAAATTCATGCTTCCCAAACTCAACCCAAACAAAACACCCAAAAGTCCCAATTTGTTATTTCTAGGTTTTTAGAAAATTTACCAAAAGTCTTGAAAACTCATGGCTTCTTGCTCCAATCTTCCTAGAATAGAAAACCCATCATAAACCCATTAATTTCGATTTGATTCCAGGAAAGAACAAGAAGTTTTGAAGTCAAATTCATCCCCCCTTTTCCCAAAACTATTGCTCGGCCAAGGAGGAAGAGCGAGAGGCAGATTTTCGTTCCTTGGTTGAGAGAAAGAAAGTGAAACCAAAAAGGTAATTGGTTTGTAATGTTTTGAGGTTGAACTTTGAGAAGGAATTTGCTTAGAAATGAAAGAGAAATCAGGAAGATCTTTCCCCTTCCATGGCCATCGGCGTGCGGCTAAAGAAGAGAGAAAGAATGGAAATTTTTCTTCCTTTGTGTTTGTTTTTAATTAAAAAAAAACCTAGGAGATAACACCTCACAAATGACTAATCATTATTTGCTTTCTAGCCTATTTTCCTATTAAAACTTAATATTAACCACTTAGATTTCAGCCCAATAATTTATTTTAATAGGAAGTTTCTCCCCCTTACTAACTATAGGTAACTTTAGCCAAAACCCAATTTAAAAATTTAACCATGATTAGTTTGTAACCCAACCATAGTTAACTATTTTATCCTTCATTAACCATTCAAAACAATTTGTTTATCAATTTAAAACGTAAATATCAATTATAAAACCCATTAAACCAATATAAAAAAATTAATAAAATAAAATAAATATAATAAATTATTATTCTAAAACTCAGGCCATCACATTTTCAAATAGAATAAAATTTGGAAACGGCTTTGAAAGAAGTTCTCTCATGAAAAAGAATGCTCATAAGTATTATGTGAAAGAGATTGTTATGAAAAATGTTACTTGCTTTTAATGTGGCAAATTTGGTCATAAATCATATTCTTGTAATTAGCCAAAATTGAATGGTCTAGAAAATAGAATCAAAAGAAAATGGATTCCAAAAAAATTAAATGCTACTAACCTACTTGGACCCAACTAAGTATGGGTACCAAAGATTACTTGAACTTTTGTAGGTTATTGGGAAGCAAGAGGTTGCTTAAGTTTGATTATGGAAATTATCTCATGGAAGCAACTTAAAGCCTTGCTTGGAGCTTGAAAGAGAAATCCCACTTTGGTAACTTTTGTTTGGAAAGTCTTTTTTTTTATGAAATTTATAAAGAGTTTGAAATTATTTTTTTTGCTTTATTGGAAAAATTATTTATATGCCCGTATGTAAATTTTTGGATAAAATTTTGATAATTGCTTTTTGGGCTTATTGATTAAATCTCATGTTTTGATGAGTTGTTTTTGAAAGAAAATTGTTTGAACTTTTGACACTTGAAAAATAGGTGTTAAATTCTTTTTGTTAGGGGAAGTACCTATACTTTGTATTGATTTATACTTCTTGAACCCCTCTTTGATTAAAATTTGAAATTGATTTCAAAAGAAGATTTAAAATTTAAAGTTTTATATGTTTATATTTTTTAATTGGTATAATTATTTCCATCCCATCAATTGGATTATTTAAAATTGGTATCTCTTGTTATAAGTCATACTTATTATGGGTAATTAATCTCTAAAATATTAAAATTATATTTGATATGTTTTTTTATATCTCCTTGGTATTATTGATATATATTATGTTATGGAGAATGCATATTTTTAGGGGGAGTCACTTTAAGAATGTGACTTTTATGAAAAGTTTTTAAGTTGAAAGCATTGGTATCATTGTTTTATATCATAAGGGGAAGATATTATTTTTATATGTCCTTTGTTAAAGGGGAGTTTTTGAAATTAGAGGAGTTTATTGTCTTATGGTCATGCTCTAATTTTTTTTAAATAAAAATAGAAATTATTGAGAATTCTATTTCTTTTATCTTATTGATTGAATATCTTTTAAAAGAGATTGCTATAAAAAGGGGAAGATATATTTTTTTCTTTGTATTTTTTTAGGGAATTACCATTTGGAATCCTTCGTGTTTATTGGTTGTTACACTAGAAAAATTGAAGAAAATGACGAATCATATTGAGTTGAATCGATGTACATTGTTTGATATAATATGATATTTGTGTTATTCTTTAAACATACACACACTTTGTTCCATTTTTCTTAAATGGTTTGTCATCATCAAAAAATGAGAGATTGTTGGCTTTTTGGGCCTATTAATCTCATTTAATTATGTTTTTATGATAACAAACACTTAGTACTAATCAATTTTAGTATTTTGATGTTATGTTTTGTAGAGCGTTCAATATCGAGCACCGTGCAATTTCAATCGTCTAATTCAAAGTTAAATTGAAGAAGATATGGATTAAAGAAATTGGAGTTATTATATATATATATATATATTCGGATTTAAAATAAATAGAAAAAGAAAAAGAAATTCAGAAACGATCTTAGTCGTTTGATTGCTCGCTATCTCCATTCGACGATCCCTGTTTTGCTACGTCTGCTGATCGACACGTGGCTTTTTTATTTCCCATGCCAATTACTTTTCCTTTTCAGATGAATGACCCTCAGCTTTTAGTTTATATCAAACACGTCCTTACCCTTGTTTTGTTCTCATGCTGACCAATTTTGAAGCCTTCTCACAACGGTCTGCTGCCCATTTACCCCTACTGCCCATGTGCTTGATATTATATTATTAATTTAAAATCAAAATTGATGGACCTTTCAGATTGCGACACATGGCCAATGATAATACACTCTTCTTATTTTCCATATTAGTCCGAAAATTAGTGGAGAAATTACAAGAAAAATATTAAAAAAATTTACCTTCATTATTTGTGCTCTCAAGCTAATTTTCATATTATTTGGGTTATTTTGAGTGATTTATTTGGCTATTAAGAGCCTTGTAATAATGTGAGCTTTGAATTTCATATTCAATTTTTATGAGAAATTTGTAAGTGTGTGAAAATTTATAATTCATACTTGGGGTCGGTTTTCTAGCCCGTTAAAATTTAAACGACTAGGTTAGATCTAGTTCCCAGTAAAAGGATCAGGTTCGTTCTTGATCTTAGAAAAGAACGGTTGAGTTTGACTTTGATCCCGTGTCAAAGAGCCGGGTTTGATCTTGACCCCGCAAAAGGATTAGGCTATACTTTTCTCCCAGAAAAGGTTATAAATTTCTGAGAGGCGCTCGCGGAGTAGACTAGGTTGGTTTTTGGCTGAACCACTATATATCTTGGTTTCTTTCTCTAACCCTGTCCTCTTTAATTTATTGCACTCATAATTGTTGATAAATATTTTTGTGCATATTTATTAGGGATCATTAATATCAATCATTGGAATTATTTGATACTTGACATATTTATTGCTTGAATTAAAATGAGATAATATCGATTGATAGAAATTGATAGTGATTTAATATTTCTAATCTTTGTTGCAAACTACCATACTTTGTTGAAAAGAATTTTAGTATAAAACTCATTTTAATTGTTTGATTTTAAAAAGTCTAATTAACTTGTTAATCAGAAACCATAATCAAAAGATTTTTTAAATTAACAAAAAACCCTATTCACCCCCTTCTAGGGTTGCCATACTGATCTTACACTAACTATCTCAGCGGTCGTGTCAACCACACTAGCTAGGTAAGCTTGAGCCCCTTCATCTAATAATAGTCATACCTGCAACATCAAAATAACTAAACGTGCTACATTCTTACTTATTCCCTTAAATTTAAAATTCACCCCACAAGAACACTAAGATTTTACATCTGATTTGTTACAATCAATGGTGGAATAGTTGGCGGACAACCAATTCATACCCAAAATAACATCAAAGTCACTCATCGACAAAACAATCAATTTAGCAGGTATAACTTTTTCCAACATACACAACTTATCTATCATAACTATCCTATTAATAGACACAGTTACACCTACTGATGTCGAAACATTCAGTTCAAATCCTAAAGGCATGGTTTCTAAGGCAACATACTCAACAAATGCAGCAGAAATAAAAAAGTGGTTTGGACCTGAATCAAACAATACTAAAATAGAATGACCACTGAAAACCAACAATGTACTTGTCACAACTGCACATGATGCTTCAAGCTCTGCTTTATTAGTACCAGAAAACTTTCCTTGTTGAACATTATGCTTTGGCAGGTTCTGCATTACTGGCTTATCATGTCCTGCCTATGGTGGGTTTTGCCTCTTCTTATAATTCATAGCAATGTTTCCCTTATGCTGACAAAGACAGCACTTTCGAGGCATCTCACAAGCTCCAAAATATCTTCCCTTACAGTTTCTATATTAAGGCACATAACCTTGCTAATTTCCTCCGTGATACGGTTTTCCATGGTTACCCTTATTATACAGCATGTACTGTTGATTTGATTGATTTCTGTTGCCGCCTTTATACTGTGTCTTGCTCTGCTCACCCTCAATCTTCCTCTTTTGCCCAACTGCAGCCTCAACATTCTCTTTAACAACTAATAACTCATAATTTATACGTATTTATTAGTGGTAATATCTTTAAAATCATTAAAGTATGAGTGTTAATTGATTTAATCATCCAAAATATTATTAATCAATAATTTTATATATGTATGAGAAAACGACGCTTAAATCAAACTTAAAACGAAGAAGTTATGCCTATTTTAGTGTTAAGATGGTTCACGATTGCGACCACGTGACCCGGCTGCTGTGGCCTGTAGATAAAATAAATTCCAAGTAAAAAACTTGAGAGTGGGCATAGCGGTAGTGAGGCGCGTAGCTCTGGCAACCAGAAAAAGTTAAAAAAAATACGGACGCTGACATCATCCAAAGAAGAATGAATGGGCTCACTGACATCATCATGACATCAGCGCAGACTATGGCTGAGGGTCACTCGCTGAATAGAAACACGTCGCTCAATAAATGAAGTGAGACATGCAAATATACAAATTTCTGTAAAACAATATTTGCCCACTGCTTAGATGCTACAGATAATGGACAATAGTCTCCCAATATACAACACTTCTAACCAAAGTTAATAAAGCACTTTACTAACCTTGATAGTCAAACCAAAAACTTTATTCTTTTGGTCTTTTTTACTGCAACGATTCGTTTCCCGATAAGTTTTATATGAATCTTGTGACATTCATTTCAATCGAATTTGAAGATCTTCCAAGACTTCTTGACAGAAAAAAAGGCTTCGATTTGAGATCTTAAGGATGCTTTGATACCAATTTGTTGTTCTAAACTCAAAACTAAATAAAGAAATATAGAAATAATGGACAACCAAGAGGGATTACACAATCTTTATTATAGTGGTATAACAATTTGTTTAGTCCACTTTCTCATCCATGGAGGTAATACACTAGTGTATTTGCACAATTCCATTACAAGCTCTAATGGCACTCCCTTACGTAATGAATTACTTTTCTTCTAGTTGCAATTACGCTTTTATTTCAGCTCAACATATAAGAGCATAAGCCTTCAACAAGTACATAACAAGTTTATGTTTTAGGCTCCTTTTTAATTATCACAACTCCTCCCCAACACCTAATGAATCTTTCCATAAGCAGTTTTTCACACTTCTAACAACAACTAAGAATGGTGAACTCATCATTTGATTTCATGATTTGGCTAAAGAAGAAGCATTCAATGGATCCAGGTAATTTGCTCACGTTCTTGATTTTTTTCATTTCTTGCTATGCATAAATATTGGTGTTAATTAAAAATAACACCTCTCTAAAATTTATAAATTGAAAATAAAATATATCCTATCAACGATTGAGGAACAAATTGTTACCCAACATTGTCAACAGATGAACGATAATTATTCAAGTGTTGTTTTTAACCCATCATGAAGAACAACCATTACAATATAAAATTTAAAATAAAATATTAAACTAGGTTTTTACCCACATATAAACCAAAAAATAACTCTCAATAAATGCTCTCACAAATAGCTAAAGAGTACAAGTTAAAAGCACACAAATTGCTAAAAAATTGACTAAAAGTTTGTGAAACCAAGATAAATATAAGGAGTTTTTTTAACAAAGTTTTCATTGTCCATTTCTCCCATTTTAAAAGAATAAAAGATAATAGAATATAAATCTTCCTATTAGGGCCAAATGGTAGTCTTCGATTTACTGAATACCTCTTTTAAATATACTAGTCTTTTAACACGTGCATCACATGTGACATTCTTTCTAATATTTAAAAGTTAGCATATTTTCTTATTTAAATTTAATATGCTTAGTTTTAACTTTTTAACTCATTAGCTTTCCAATTATTTAACTTCTTCATGTTTTTTTAAACTAATAAAAAATAATTTTTGAAAATTATTTTATTTGAAATAAATTATTTATTTAATTAAAGTAAAAAAAAAAACAAATAAAAGTAATATTTGTTGTGTAAAATCGTGATATGCAACTGCACGTAGTCGAACAAGTATTAAGGTAATAAATAAGATATCGTTCCACGAGGATTAGTGATTTTAAATGGTGTTTAACAAATAGTTTAAATAAATTAAAATCAATGATGTTTTGAGAGTGATGTGATTTATGAGACTAAAATAATAAAATTATGAAAATATGCGAGATGATGTTCCTAAGTGCATATCTAAATGAATAAAACCTAAATTAAATATGAGAAATTTAATGACCTAATTAGGATGATTTAAAGTTGAAGAAATTAACCCTAAGATATGCAAAAATAATTGATAGATTAAACTAGGTAGAGAAAAGCGGTTGGAAAATCAAGAATCCCCTAGAAGCATTGGATTTCAAAATGCTGTAGCAAGTGAAGATAGTTTTAAGCAAGCAAACTCAATTGTTCATGTGACTTCCTCAAACCTAGCATGATTCTAAGTTCTAACCCAATTTAATACATATGTCTAGGTAAAATTAGATTAAGAAATATGTTTTAGTTCTTCGGTTTAGGCTTTAGGGCATAAATACATATGTCTATGAATTTAATAAATAACAATTTAAACAATCATTAAACCCTATCAATCAATATTTTCCATTCAATTTTAACCTTTTTAGAATAAAAACTAAACTAAACAATTTATTTAGGTTGAATCAAGCATACATAACGGGTTAAGAATAACAATTCTATTGATTGAGTACAAAAACTAAATTCATTCAAGCTTTGAAATCTAATTCTCTTTAGGGTTCAACCATCAATTCTAACCTAAAGAAAATTAGTCATAATAAATTCTAAATGAACAAAAGAGTTTATCAAAATTAAAACTAAAGCTAACATAATCTAATAACGGAGTTTGGAGAAAGAAGAAGAAATC
This sequence comes from Gynostemma pentaphyllum, assembly GCA_028015215.1. Lineage (NCBI taxonomy): Eukaryota > Viridiplantae > Streptophyta > Magnoliopsida > Cucurbitales > Cucurbitaceae > Gynostemma > Gynostemma pentaphyllum. The sequence continues at coordinate 46,285,986 of CM051351.1, read as the reverse complement.
TAATTAAAAGTAAGAATAATCAATGAAAAAGAGATCCAAACGAAATTCCACTTAGAAGAAGCTTCATTCCTCTCTCCCACGTTTCAGCTGCTGCCCTCTTCTCTTTCACATTCCAGAACAACCTCCCATTTTTCTTACGTTCCCCCTCTTATTTTTTAGGTTAAATTTTTTTTTAAAATCCCTTTCTCCTAAACCACGCTTGGGTTTCATCTAATATGTCAAAAGAATAGCCCCAAGATGGATCCCAATGTTGGGCTTATTGTTTCTCATGTGGATGTTCTGAAACGGTCCCAAATAATTGACTTTTTTTGGCTTAAAAATGTCACCCTGCTGTGTTGTCCACTGGTTTAAAATGTTGCAGTGTAACGACCTGGCTTACCAAATAAGCCTAAGACGCGAGCACGCAAAACAGAAGCGTAAGACTTATACACCTTGTTTGAATCATAACGAAAAATTAACCTGGACATGGAGTTTAAGTAAAACTTTCGTAAAAACCCTACTTAATATCAACATTTGGCACGTCGGCTGTAACGTCCCATTATTTTGAAGTGAATTATTTTTTTATTTATTTATTTTAATTAAAGTATTTAAGGTTAATTTAAAAGTAGTGATTTCGATTTTAGTAGTTATTTTAGTCCGAAATTCTTTTTAATTGTTTTAATACTTTAAATTTCGCTTCGGTGACATTAATAATTATTAATAGGCCAATTAATAATTATTAATCACCTTTAGATTAATTTAAGAACATCAGGTTTCGATTTATAAGTCAAAAGTCATTAAAGGACGTAACCGTCATTTCCAAACTTCTTAAAAATATTAATTCACTATTCATTTTCTCTTTAAATCACCACTTTTGACCAAAGTTAACCCATCCTCTCATTTTTTTCTTCTCCAAACCGTCGCTTCAAGGAGGGGGAAAAAAATTTCGGGTTTTGTTCGATTCTCGACGGATCGACTTGATTTCGGTTACATCGGAAAGCCTTCGGTCCTAGGATTCTTCTCCACCTAGAAATCGTGCTTTCCATCCGTGTTCTAAGGACTTCTCGGTAAGTTAAAGTTCAAACCCTAAGCTCCAAATAGTGTTTTAATGGAGTTTTCATTTTGATTCTTCGATTTCTTGCCGAGGAACTCGATGTTTTTAATTACGGAAGTTGTTTTTAGTGATTTTGGAAACTTTCCCTAAACCCTAAGACCGAGTTTCAGTCGAAACCCTTCCCGTTTGAAATTTACATCGTGGGGGCTGTTTTGGGGTTTATTTTTATTGATATATTGTTTATTGTAATTAAATTCGGGAAATCGTTTATTGTCCAAAAACCTGAATCATCGATACCCATTGAAATCGGGAACTTCGAAACTACTTGAAACCAACTCAAAACACCTCTAAAGTGCCTAAAAGCCGGAAAACCGAACCCGAAACCCATTTTCCATAGAGGGGCCGAGAGTACCCTTTGGGTTTTTCCGGGGTTTTTCGTCGTTTTGAGCTTTTAGATGTTAATTGATCGATGTTTGGTTTATTAATGATTATTAGATATACTTTTCAATTGTAGGTGTTTTGGATCGTTGATTGATCGTGCTATCGAAGATTTGGAGCGAATCTACTTTGGCTAAGGTGAGAATAAATAGGATTTAAAGTAGATTTAGAAACCGAATAAGTTGAACGGTTTGTAAGATCGGAAGTTGAGATTAAGATTCGAATCTAAGAGTAAAGAAAAGTGAGCTAGTGACCTTAGGATTAGAAGCTAGTTCTTTGAGTGAAAACTTTGGAGTTTCTCAAGGGAAACATTGAACTTTTGAAAGTTCTAAGTTAGAATCGTTTCGGAGATTAGAATGGATCATTGGAAGTTAAAAAGGATCCAAACTTTTAGATAGAATGGTAAAAGGAACTTGAAAATAGAACCTTGGACTTTATTTTAGGAGTTTAGAATCCTTGAAAGTGAAGATTATTGTTTAAGATGAGATCTTACTTTTATTTAAGTATCGGAAGTTCGATTTACTTATGTTTCTTCCGAATTTCCTATTTATTTACTTTATGCATAAGGACATCTTCGATCTATTTACTTTTATGTCTTTTCGATTATGTTGAAAGTTTATAATTAGTTACTTGCACTTGAAAGTATATTCATATCATTTCACAAAGCCTGCGAGAGCTTACACATAGCCTGCGGGAGCTATCACAAAGCCTGTGGGAGCTTACACATAGCCTGTGGGAGCTATTATTATTGTCATTCATCATAAATTGCGTTTATTTGAATATGTTAAGACCGAGAGAACTTAGCATAAGTTATTAAGGACTAATGGGCATAAACCTTATATTTCTTAAGAGTTATTAAGAATAAGGTATAAGAGAGAGAATTGTGATATGTCTACTTACTTCTAAACGTTGGGAGTTATTATTCCCGAGTTTTGGAAGTTTTGGTAAGAAAATATATACTTTTCATAGCCCGAGTTTTCTATAGAGAAAAGAGATGAAACTTGATGTATGACATGCATTTCTATAGAGAAAAGAAATGAAATATGATATATAGCCGAGTGCTATAGGAAAGCGGAATGAAATGGAATGGTATAACGATAGATTACAAGGTTATATCAAACCTTGTATAATTATTAAGAGAACTAGATTCTCTTTTAGTTAGAAGATCCCGAATTGGAGATTAAGACTTGATGTAAACCTTATGGATAGTATAAGGTATTTAAGAGAATGAATTATAAATGTTTGGTGTGTTATGAAACATATCATTCTAATGGTTGAAAGATATTTCCTCAATTATTTGGGAGAATTGGTAAGTAAAAATGAAACATTAATGTAAAACCATTTTGGTGGTTGAAAGGTAAGAGAATGTGAGTTTACTTGGACACAAATCCGGATGCGGGTTTGGAGTCTAACTTTACTTTTTATTTTGTTTATTCTCACTGGGCTTTGTTGTTAGCTCATGATATTACAAACATTTTCAGGTAATGTTTGGGGTCATGGAAGAGGAGCTGGTGCACGCTTGATCGAGAGGATGATGACACAGAGATGAACTAGATACTTTTAAAAAGACCATGGTCTCATTTTGTTTATGTTGTGTCTTTTGAGATGTAAATTGTATATATGCTCATAAGAGCTTGTCGTTTTGATTTATTAAGTCAAAAACCTCTTTGAACTCCTGAATAGGAACTTGAGTTTCCTTGTGTTTTAGATTTCGGAATTTAAATTGTAAACAGGTTATGGATAGTCCGAGTTTTAAACATATCCATGCCAAATTTTTATTAAATTTAAAGTCTTCCGCTGTCAATCTGATTTTAAATTATTTAAAAGAGTCGGGTCGTCACGTCGGCCCTTTCAAAATATCAAGTATGTTTTTAAACACATAAAGTGTGTGGTGCACCGAAAACCAGTTATTACAAACTCTTAAAACATACATAGTTTATTTACAAGCGTTTCAAAAGACTCGACTTTGAACCGAGAACACAAAATGACCCACTAGCTACTTCCATAATTCAAGCTTTGCATAACCAGTAGCCTAATCCAAAAGCTTCCCATCTCGAAGCATCAACGAGCACCACTTGCCGCGCGCGCCTCGATCTTATTCCCTACCGATACCTGAAAGGTGATTAGAGCTCATTTGAGCATGACACTCAATGAAAACAAAAATGAATTAAAGCGATGATATGCATGTTAGGAATGGTGTTTTAGAACTTGTAATTATTTAATAAATATAATTTATTTCGAATAAATTAAATAAATAAACATAAGTTCTTTATATTATCTAAATTGATTCAATTGACGATATTAGGAATATATGGAAATATATAAATATCAAACATTCAAATAGTAAAACCTTAAGTCACTCTTATGAAATCACGACTTAGTATGTGAGTCATATGATAGGATTAAAGTCGAGATGAGTAACTTAAAAGTGTCTACAGTAAATGGATAACGTTTGGGAACCTTATCCTGGAAACACTGTTGATAGCTTCGCATTTTGTTTATAGACAAATGATCTAATCCTGATCATTCATGTGGGAGACATGAAATGGAAGTATCATATACAATGTTGATTGTATAAGACAGGACCATGATGTTCGATCAAATTTCTCATTAGTACCGTTTACGAGAAATGATCGAATATCAAACTAAGTTTATCAACCATGATAGATCTTAATCCTGAGTGAAATGTGGACTCCTATTTATGGAGTTATGTTCTTTGATTCACATGGTTGAGAGCGATCTGTAAGAACGCTCAATACACTCCTGCTTTGGGAACATAATGTTAAGTTATATTGTGGAATCAAATCAAACTAAAGTAAAACAAAAGAAAGTCAAATTAAATCAAAGGTTAATTTGATTTGGCCCAATCTTTGAAGCCCATTACTTGAGAAGCTTAAATGATAAAGACCAATTATAAGTCATTCCATTATGCCTCTGACCTTAGTCAGATTTGAAAAAGAAAGAAAGCGGAAGCAACTTTTCTGTTTCTTCTTCACCGAGGGAATTGTGGCATCAATTCTATGAGAGTCGATTCGACGACTTTCAATGGGTTACTTAGGATTTGTTCATATTGAGAGTAAAATAGAGAGGGGGCAACCGTTTGAGTGATTCTCGGGGTTATGTATAATTGTGAGCAATTATACACTCTTTATTTATTCGTCTCATTGATGTAATCTTCAACTTCATAGTGGAACCTGCAGAGTCTGCAGAAGACAGGACGTACCAATTGGGAACCTGTATAAAAATATCTGGTGTCGTTTTCTCTCTTGCTTTTATTTATATTCTTTGTTGCAATAATATTCATCATTCTTATGTTAGTGGGAGTTTATGATTTAACAAACCCTTTAAATTACCAACAACTGGTATCAGAGTTTCAGGTTTCGTGGACTTGTGTTAGAGATCGATGGATAGCAAAAAGAATATTGGTATCGAAAAATTTGGTGATTCATATTTTTCATTCTGGATGATGCATAGTAAAAAATGCATTTATCATTGGGAGAGATACCAGAGGATATGAAGCATGAAGATTGGAACAAACCAGTGAGGTTGTTGACCTTGTTAATTATTGTTGTCAATTATATGAGTTTTACACAAAGTGCAAAATTGGAGAGTTGTTGATGTTCCCTCGGATCGGAGGGGTGAGCCAACAACGTGGAAAGGACAGTTAGCTCCTAATCCATCAATTCACATGGAGGAACAGTTGGGAGAATCTGGAAGCGCTCAGAAAATAGCCTCAACTGTCAGGCGGTATAGCGGACTGGTGAAGTTGCTCGAGGGTAATAGTGCACTTTTGAATGGGTTCAAAGTCAATGTGGGTGTAGATGTTGGAGATGAAGTCTCTGTTTTGACAACCAGCTTGAATGCACACATGTCAAGTCATTGATGGTCAGGTGGTTGATCCCGCCACATAGTTGGAGTGGGAGTTGGTGGAGTATCTTTTCATGCCTGGAAGATAGCTCACATCGGAAAACCTTGCAGGGGTTATGTTAGTGGATTCTAACATGTTTTATTTTACAAATTGATTTTAGTTTGCAAGTTGAAGCCTTGGTGTTCCAAGAAGATGATAAATGTTGATGCAGTGGGAGTTGAAGTTTTTTGATTTGTCTCCAAGTGGGAGATTGTTAAGTTATATTGTGGAATCAAATCAAACTAAAGTAAAACAAAAGAAAGTCAAATTAAATCAAAGGTTAATTTGATTTGGCCCAATCTTTGAAGCCCATTACGTGAGAAGCTTAAATGACAAAGACCAATAAGCCATTCCATTATGCCTCTGACCTTAGTCATATTTGGAAATTGATAGGCGGTGATTATTTTTGTGTAGGCAGTACATGAAGGGATGATTTACTAAATTAGCGGAATTTTATTTAGTAAACTTATTAAAATTTAATAACGGATCTATTAACATCATGCAATTTGTGATAAAACATGTAGATTCATGCTTATATTTTCGAAAATTAAAACCGGAACTTACATTGACTGAATAATGGAGGATCGGTTGGAGGTTCCTTTACAGCATCAAATCCTCAGCAACACCGAATCTTCTACGCTATATCCCAATCGATCAAACGAAATTCGATTGTGGGATCGAACTTTAGAAGAAATTGGGAAGAAGAAAAAAATATTTTCTTCCCAATGGACTAAGGAAATTTCGGCCAAGGGGGGAGAAGGGAAGAAGAGAGAATTCCGAATTTCTAAGGAATTGAATTGTGTGATTTATGAATGACCCAACCCTCCTATTTATAGAAAAATAGGAATCCTAATCACATTAGGATTAATCTATAGAGATAAATACAAAAAAAATAAAGATTATCTCTTTCCTTTGTCTTGCAATTTCGAAAATGCCATAGATAAATAGGAGATTATTTTATTTTCTTTATTTTTATTTATCTTGGGTAAATAAAACTATGTAATTATTTTAGGATATAATTCAAGCAATTATCTCTTCCCAAAAATACATATATGGCCGAAAATGCATATATTAATTAATAAATAATTCTAATTTATTTAATTAATTATTTTAGCCCATTCCAATTGGGTTCAATAATCCAATTGGGCTAGAAATTCTCTCTTAAATTAATAAGTCCAACTTAATTAATTTATTTATTAATTACCATTTAAATAAAATATTTTATTTAAACAATTAATATTTTCTCCCGACTAAATATTATCAAATTTATATTTAATTATTAATTTCCATTTAAATAATTTTCATTATTTAAACAATTAATAATAAATATTATAATTATTAATTTCCATTAAATAAACTCATTATTTAATTAATAATTTTATTGACAATATTTTATTATTAATTAATTAATTTTAATTATTAATTTCCGTTCAAATAAAATTAATTATTTAAACAATTAATAATTGTCAATTAATTTCAAATTATTAATTACCATTTAAATATACTCAATATTTAAATAATTAATAATATCTAATTAATAATATTTCATTATTAATTTCCTGTCTAAATAAACTCATTATTTAAACAATTAATAATGTTTATATTAATTACCGTTTAAATATACTCAATATTTAAACAATTAATATTGCCTATTTTAAGTAATTCACTTTACTTAAACTTTTCATTTCTTCTACTTGATTTCGCGACTACGATATTTGGGCTAGCATAGGGACCTGATGGATCTATAGATCATGGGCTTAATAATTAGTCAATTAAGTGATTAACTCATAATCAGTTAATTACTTATTATCTAACTATGAATAATTCCACTATAGATTCATAGCTGAACTCCCCTCACTATAGATGAGTTATGTCCATTTAGTTTATCATTTATTTATATCTGTGATATATCCTTCACGTGGAACCCTCATAATTACAAAGGATAAATTTACCGTTTGCCCCTGTAATTACCGCTTTATCCTTGTGTTCCCGCTGATTCTCCAATGAACTTTATCTTTAGTCGAACTAGAGATAAGATACTTCGTGATCAATAGAAGTCGTGACGTCACTTGTTCATGTCTCGAATCAAGACATCAAGGAGTTTCCTAAAGTTCCTAAAATGTTTAGGTATCGCACCGATACCGTTAATTTATAGGAAAGTTATGAATTCCATCTCGTGAAAATGAGTTCCCAGCTACTTATCTAGTCATGTTCCCAAAACAGGAGTGTATTGAACGTTCTTACAGACGCTCTCAACTATGTGAATCAAAGAACATAACTCCACAAATAGGAGTCCGCATTTCACTCAGGATTGAGATCTATCACGGTTGATAAACTTAGTTTGATATTCGATCATTTCTCGTAAAACGGTACTAAGGAGAAATTTGATCGAACATCGTGGTCCTGTCTTATACAATCAACATTGCATATGATACTTCCATTTCATGTCTCCCACATGAATGATCAGGATTAGATCATTTGTCTATAAACAAAATGCGAAGCTATCAACAATGTTACCAGGATAAGGTTCCCAAACGTTATCCATTTATCTAGACACTTTTAAGTTACTCATCTCGACTTTAATCCTCTCGTATGACTCACATACTAAGTCGTGATTTCATAAGAGTAACTTAGGGTTTACTATTTGAATGTTTGATATTAATATATTTCCATATATTCCTAATATCGTCAATTGAATCAATCTAGATAATATAAAGAACTTATGTTTATTTATTTAATTTATTCAAATAAATTATTATAATTAAATAATTACAAGTTCTAGGACACCATTCCTAACAATCTCCCACTTGTCCTAGATCTTTGGAGATTTGACTTGTAATTCCAGTCCAACTGGATGACTATCAACTACTTAGCCATGGTAGTCATTTTAATACTTTATCAGTAACGTTTTCATCTGTTTAGTATGTGTTTCTTTTGTCTGATGTTAGTTTCATTAAGTGTAATAGATTCCATATTTTATCGCCATAAAATAAACTCTATTAACTATTGATTTGAAACTATCATGCTCATACACCTTTCATTTACTAACGACTTAGCAATCACGCGAATGTAGAGTTTAGTTAGTAAAAACTCATTTTACTTATACTTGACTCATTTGATGTTTAATTCGCAAAGGTCTTTCATCGAATTCTTACATGGAAGTACATCCATGTTTGAATTTGATCCTGTGCAACTCATAAAATCTTCCATTTTATCTATGTGCACTAACATACTATTTGTAAATTTTATTTTAGTCACATTGGTTCTAGGATTCTCGAAATTCTTAAGCTCCCACTACAAAGTAATTCTCCATTACTTTCATTTATTCAGTGATTACAATTCTATACTTCTTATTATTTCCAAAATAATGTATAAGTATAAGTGACCCTTTTCAACTCAACTATTGAAAATTCATGTCATTTTTATTTCACTTATTTTGAACTTTATTCATTGATTTTGAAGTCAATGAGTTTCACTTGGACTTCGAAAGTCCTTTGGTTCGTATTATGACGCTCCCACTCAAATAAAGTTCTACAAGTAGTTTAACAATTTAAACTTTTAAATAACTACTTGTTCTTATTGTGAAATAAAATCATTGTAATTCTTTTCTATCTTAAGTATGGTTTAAACTTTTTCAGTATCACTGATTTACTGAACTTTTCTTTGATAATTTGTGAATTCAATTATTCACTAATTATTACTCTCTGATTTCTGTTTTGTTTATTCCATATTAGTTATTACCTTTAAAACATCCTTTTAAATAACTGAATGTTTGGAATATAAGAAATCGATTTAATGTTTACTTATCACTTAAGTTCTAACATCTAAGTGTTGAACTTTAGTGATTTTAAGTCCAGTTATCTTTGATAAATCAAAGATGCTCAATTTCACTTATTTAAGTTTGTAGATCAACATGGTTATCATCTCAAATTCTTTGAGAACCATCTTTAAGAGGTTAATCCTTTAACTTATTTAAGTGATTTTAGACTTAAACATTTAAACATTTTTAAACCTTCATAACTTGTTTAGATATTTAGGAGTTTAGAATTTGGTTTTGGAATTTATTTGTTTTATACTAAGTATTTTGAACAACCATCCAATCACACTTTGGAACATTGTAATAAAATTGCAAAGGAATATTTAACTAAACGACTTTTATTAAAATATTCCTAATTGATTCTTATAAGGTGAGAATCAAATTTTATTACATAATTCAAAATTTAAAACAAAATTTAAAAACTAAACTAAACTAGAAATTTAAATGAAAAATCAAAGACTGAAAAACAGTAAATCCAATCTACTTTTATCTTGAGTCATCTTCATACCAGCAATGTTGAAGAATCAAGCTGCACCTGTAAAGTTTTTTTTTTTTAAAAAAAAAAACTTTGTGTTAGTGACTATTGAATCAACCATTCAAAATAAATTTCTCAAATTTTTCACTAAGTAAATCTAATTTACCTTCTTTCCCCTTTTTCTTTTCTTCGAGATATTTGGGGCAATTTCTCTTCCAATGTCCATCTATGTTGCAATGAAAACATTTCCCCTTAGGCTCTTTGGTCTCAGCCTTAAATGCTTTCTTCTTAGCATTGAGCTTGGTCTTTTTAGCAGTAGAGCTCTTTTTCTTCTTAGAAGCATTGAAGACAACATTTGCTTCTCCCGACTTCTTGTTTTCCTTTTTCATTGCTTCGAAGGTTTGAAGTTCGTTTAGCAATTGAGTGAGGGAATAGCTCAGTTTGTTCATGACCAAATTGCTTTTAAAAATGAAAAAACTCGGTGGGAGAGATTCCAATATAAAGCTTATCTGGGACTCGTCATCAATCATGGCCCCGTTCGTTTCAGCTACGTTAAAGTAGTTCATCATTGTCAAAACATGATCACGAACAGATGTGCCTTCTTTCATTTGAGTGTTATAAACTGACTTTATAGCCTCATGACGTGCTTGTTTTGATGGTTGGCCAAACATGCCCTGCACGGAATCAGCTATTTCCAAAGCCGTTTCCATTGGTTCATGTTTCTTGGCTAAGACGTCACTCATCCCGGCCATCAAATAAACACGGGCCTTTTCATTGGCCCGGGACCCGCGCTCATATGCATCCTTTACTGACTTTAGGAGCATTGGTAGCGGTGTATCAGGTTTAAGTTCACTAAGAACGAATTTCAAGTCTTCTACCACGAGAATGGTGTTCATTTCATTTTTCCAGGAGGTGTAGTTATCTCCATTTAGTTTGTTCTTTCCAAGGATCGTGACTAAAGCAGATGCCATTTTACTTGAAAATTTAAATAAACCTTATCTTAGTAATCTAACATGCTTTCAACATTCAAATACTCAAAGTTTCGACATATAATTAAATATGATGCATGAATGCGAACATATTAATGAACGCAAAAAGCCCTAAAACATGTTACTATGTCACGATATTTTAATGATACCAGTGAAGTGCCAGTCGAATGATAGGTCGATTACCATCATTAAAACGAGATGCCACTCGAACAATTGACAACTCCGAATAACTCATATTCCTATGTCATTGTTTACCGTGTATTTGGTCCAGAGTTTTGATAACACAATTTATCAAATTTCTTTTAAGTGTGACCCACTAATTTAGTCTTTTAAATAAAATTGAAGAGTGTCTACGAAGTGTAGATTCGATCTTCAATCAATCTCATTTAAAATTCTTTATCTCTTTCGGGAGACCCAACTTGATATTGATTTATACAATAAACCTTCCTATGGGAATGAACACCGCGGCGGCGTGTTACGAGGCCATGTATAAATCTCACGTTTCGAGCCCATTAGTGGAGACCATAGGATACATTGACATGTTTCCTTCTCCCACTTAATATTTTGAGTTAGGGTTTCATAACTTAGACTAATTCAGGCTAACTCATTAATCCAAGTTTTAATTAACCTAATCAACTTTAACTCTTAAATTGGTTAGATTAATTTTATAAAGTGATTGTTCAAGTTTTCCTAATTTAAACTAATCACATTATGCGCCGTCTTAATAATTTTGATTTATTAATTTGAACTTTTCTCCCAAGATCGCTCCCGCCAGAGGCGCCCGTGTTAGGGGAACTTTATGAAACCTCATCGCCTGGGCGAGCTTTCTGCCGGAGATCCGTTCAATTTAATTAATCTCAATTATTAATTTTTAATTAACCCTTAATTAAAAGTTTCTATTTGTTTATCTTATATGGATTTTGGCCTAATTGTTTAAACAATAATTCCATATTACAAATAATTCATTTAGTTTCTATTCAACTTTTAAACTAGATTTAACTTTTGAATTTTAACTAAATAAGCATGCTTTTAATTCTAAAACAATTAGAATATAATTTTCGATAATAACATTTATAAAATAAAATTATAGCATGCTTCACATACATTAGCATATAATAACACATATTATATCATGATGCATGTATGTACAATTAATTAAAATCATACAACCTATGGTGAGATTTTCTACATGACATACTCTTATGCATGAATATTATTTAAAAACAATTATATCATACATATAAAAATTTAAATAATAAATAGCTAAATTGACCGGTATTCTTGGCACTATTTCTAAAACGGAAAATTAAATTACAACTTAATTTAAATCTTCCATTGTAGAATTTTGAGGCTTCAACTTTCTCTCTCCTCCATGGTGTAGGCGTGGGCATGGGTATTTATGGGGTAAATATTATCTCTTTAATATTTCCATAAATACTTGTTTTAAAATAATTATCTTTTAATTAAATGGAAAAAATAAAGAAAATATTTTCCATGTAATCTTATATCAATTTCTAAATTTATAATTTAAGATAGGGATATAATCTTTAAAAAAAATTTAATCCTTATCTTAAATATTTAAATTTTTAAATTGAGATAACAAGATAATTATGTTAAAATATCTTACCGTATCTTACCTTATCTCATCCTTTTCTCTCTCCTGGCGTGGGCATCATGAATGATGGAGAAAAATTTTCTTCTCTTCCTTCCCTTTGGTGGTGCCGATTTTTGCCTCATATGGTATGGGAAAATTACAAATTTTTCCTATACCCTAAAATTAGGGTTTACAAATTTTCTACTAAAATTTAAAAACCTAAGTGCCTCAAGAATACCTAAACAGTCAATTAGCAAACCTCCACAATTTATATAAACATACATAAAACGATTTTTATGCAACCCACCAAAATTTTCGAAAACTCACAATTTTGCATGATAATTAAAATTAGCTCTGATACCAATTGAAGGGATGATTTACTAAATTAGCGGAATTTTATTTAGTAAACTTATTAACATTTAATAACGGATCTATTAACATCATGCAATTTGTGATAAAACATGTAGATTCATGCTTATATTTTCGAAAATTAAAACCTGAACTTACATTGATCAATAATGGAGGATCGGTTGGAGGTTCCTTTACGAGATCAAATCCTCAGCAACACCGAATCTTCTACGCTATATCCCAATCGATCAAACGAAATTCGATTGTGGGATCGAACTTTAGAAGAAATTGGGAAGAAGAAAAAAATATTTTCTTCCCAATGGACTAAGGAAATTTCGGCCAAGGGGGGAGAAGGGAAGAAGAGAGAATTCCGAATTTCTAAGGAATTGAATTGTGTGATTTATGAATGACCCAACCCTCCTATTTATAGAAAAATAGGAATCCTAATCACATTAGGATTAATCTATAGAGATAAATACAAAAAGAATAAAGATTATCTGTTTCCTTTATCTTGCAAATTCGAAAATGCCATAGATAAATAGGAGATTATTTTATTTTCTTTATTTTTATTTATCTTGGGTAAATAAATCTATGTAATTATTTTAGGATATAATTCAAGCAATTATCTCTTCCCAAAAATACATATATGGCCGAAAATGCATATATTAATTAATAAATAATTCTAATTTATTTAATTAATTATTTTGGGCCAATTCCAATTGGGTTCATTAATCCAATTGGGCTAGAAATTCTCTCTTAAATTAATAAGTCCAACTTAATTAATTTATTTATTAATTACCATTTAAATAAAATATTTTATTTAAACAATTAATATTTTCTCCTGACTAAATATTATCAAATTTATATTTAATTATTAATTTCCATTTAAATAATTTTCATTATTTAAATAATTAATAATAAATATTATAATTATTAATTTCCATTAAATAAACTCATTATTTAATTAATAATTTTATTGACAATATTTTATTATTAATTAATTAATTTTAATTATTAATTTCGTTCAAATAAAATTAATTATTTAAACAATTAATAATTGTCAATTAATTTCAAATTATTAATTACCATTTAAATATACTCAATATTTAAATAATTAATAATATCTAATTAATAATATTTCATTATTAATTTCTGTCTAAATAAACTCATTATTTAAACAATTAATAATGTTTATATTAATTACCGTTTAAATATACTCAATATTTAAACAATTAATATTGCCTATTTTAAGTAATTCACTTTACTTAAACTTTTCATTTCTTCTACTTGATTTCGCGACTACGATATTTGGGCTAGCATAGGGACCTGATGGACCTATAGATCATGGGCTTAATAATTAGTCAATTAAGTGATTAACTCATAATCGGTTAATTACTTATTATCTAACTATGAATAATTCCACTATAGATTCATAGTGAACTCCCCTCACTATAGATGAGTTATGTCCATTTAGTTTATCATTTATTTATATCTCGTGATATATCCTTCACGTGGAACCCTCATAATTACAAAGGATAAATTTACCGTTTTGCCCCTGTAATTACCGCTTTATCCTTGTGTTCCCGCTGATTCTCCAATGAACTTTATCTTTAGTCGAACTAGAGATAAGATACTTCGTGATCAATAGAAGTCGTGACGTCACTTGTTCATGTCTCGAATCGAGACATCAAGGAGTTTCCTAAAGTTCCTAAAATGTTTAGGTATCGCACCGATACTGGTTAATTTATAGGAAAGTTATGAATTCCATCTCGTGAAAATGAGTTCCCAGCTACTTATCTAGTCATGTTCCCAAAACAGAGTGTATTGAACGTTCTTACAGATCGCTCTCAACTATGTGAATCAAAGAACATAACTCCACAAATAGGAGTCCGCATTTCACTCAGGATTGAGATCTATCACGGTTGATAAACTTAGTTTGATATTCGATCATTTCTCGTAAACGGTACTAAGGAGAAATTTGATCGAACATCGTGGTCCTGTCTTATACAATCAACATTGCATATGATACTTCCATTTCATGTCTCCCACATGAATGATCAGGATTAGATCATTTGTCTATAAACAAAATGCGAAGCTATCAACAAGTTTACCAGGATAAGGTTCCCAAACGTTATCCATTTACCTGAGACACTTTTAAGTTACTCATCTCGACTTTAATCCTCTCGTATGACTCACATACTAAGTCGTGATTTCATAAGAGTAACTTAGGGTTTACTATTTGAATGTTTGATATTAATATATTTCCATATATTCCTAATATCGTCAATTGAATCAATCTAGATAATATAAAGAACTTATGTTTATTTATTTAATTTATTCGAAATAAATTATTATAATTAAATAATTACAAGTTCTAGGACACCATTCCTAACAGTACATATATATAACATATATATATATATATATATGTTTGTGTGTGTGTGTGTGCGCACGCGATTTAGGTTAACTCATTGTGTGAGAGGAAAAGAAAGAAAACAGTGGCAACTTTTCTGTTTCTTCTTCACCGAAGGAATTGTGGCATCAATTCTATGAGAGTCGATTCGACGGCTTTCAATGGGTTACTTAGGGTTTGTTCATATTGAGACTAAAATA
Organism: Gynostemma pentaphyllum; assembly: GCA_028015215.1. NCBI lineage: Eukaryota > Viridiplantae > Streptophyta > Magnoliopsida > Cucurbitales > Cucurbitaceae > Gynostemma > Gynostemma pentaphyllum. The sequence continues at coordinate 46,270,772 of CM051351.1, read as the reverse complement.
GAGAGGGGGCAACCGTTTGAGTGATTCTTGGGGTTATGTATAATTGTGAGCAATTATACACTCTTTATTTATTCATCTCATTGTTGTAATCTTCAACTTCATAGTGGAACCTGCAGAGTCTGCAGAAGACAGGACGTACCAATTGGGAACCTGTATAAAAATATCTGGTGTCGTTTTCTCTCTCGCTTTTATTTATATTCTTTGTTGCAAATAATATTCATCGTTCTTATGTTAGTGGGAGTTTAGGATTTAACAAACCTTTTAAATTCCCAACACATAACTAGATAAGTAGCTAGGAATGCATTTTCACGAGATGAAATTCATAACTTTCCTATAAATTAACGGTATCAGTGCCATACCTAAACATTTTAGGAAGTTTAGGAAACTCCCTTGATGTACTGATTCGAGACATGAACAATTGACGTCACGACTTCTATTGATCACAGAAGTATCTTATCTCTAGTTCGACTAAAGATAAAGTTCATTGGAGAATCAGCGGGAACACAAGGATAAAGCGGTAATTACAGGGGCAAAACGGTAAATTTAATCCTCCTGTAATTATGATGGTTCCACGAGAAGGATATGTTACAGATATAAATAAAGATAAACTAAATGGACATAACTCATCTATAGTGAGGGGAGTTCAGCTATGAATCTATAGTGGAATTATTCATAGTTAGATAATAAGTAATTAACTGATTATGAGTTAATCACTTAATTGACTAATTATTAAGCCCATGATCTATAGGTCCATCGGGTCCCTATGCTAGCCTAAATATCGTAGTCGCGAAATCAAGTAGAAAAAATGGAAATTTTAAGTAAAGTGAATTACTTAAAATAGGCAATATTAATTGTTTAAATATTGAGTATATTTAAACCGTAATTAATATAAACATTATTAATTGTTTAAATAATGAGTTTATTTAAACAGGAAATTAATACTAAAATATTATTAATTAGACATTATTAATTATTTAAATATTAAGTATATTTAAATGGTAATTAATAATTTGAAATTAATTAACAATTATTAATTGTTCAAATAATTAATTTGAACGGAAATTGATAATTAAAATTAATTAATTAATAATAAAATATTATCAATAAAGTTATTAATTAAATAATGAGTTTATTTAAATGGAAATTAATAATTAAATACAATTTGATAATATTTAGTCGGGAGAAAATATTAATATTATCAATTGTTTAAATAAAATATTTTATTTAAATGGTAATTAATAAATAAATTAATTAAGTTGGACTTATTAATTTAAGAGAGAGTTTCAAGCCCAATTGAATTAATGAACCCAATTGAAATTGGCCCAAAATAATTATTTAAATAAATTGTATTTACTAATTATTTTTGCATGAGAATTTCGGCCATACAATGTATTTTAGGAAGAGATAATTGTTTGAATTATATCCTAAAATAATTACATAGATTTATTTATCCAAGATAAATAAAAGAAAAGAAAAATAATATCTTAATTATCTATGTATTTTTCGAAAATAGAAGATAATGGAAAGATAATATCTTTTTCCTTTTTGCATTTATCTCCATAGATTCATCCTAATATGATTAGGATTCCTATTTTCCTATAAATAGGAGGCTTAGGTCATTGATAAATCATAAAATTCAATTCCATAGAAAATTGGGACTCTCTCTTCCTCCTTCTCCCCCCCTTGGCCGATTTCCCTACAGTTCATTGGGAAGAAAAATATTTGTTCTTCTTCCCAATTTCTTCTTAAGTTCGATCCCACAATCGAGTTTCGTTTGATCGATCGGGATATAGCATAGAAGATCCGGTGTTTCTTAGGATTGATGCTGTAAAGAAACCTCCAACCGATTCTCCATTAACTACTCAATGTAAGTATAATTGATTTTAATTTTCGAAAATATAAGCATGAATTTACATGTTTTTATCGCAAATTTCATGATGTTAATAGATCCGTAATTAAGTGTTAATTAGTTTACTAAACAAAATTCCGCTAATTTAGTAAATCATCCCTTCAATGCAATACTCAGAATGATATGTTCAAACAGAATTAACTTAGTAAAAATGCATAAGAGTGTGCAAGAAAACTTAAACATGCATGTTTGTTCAAACTATCAACATTACAAGTTCATGATCAAGTCGTGTCAACTATGTTCAATCTGATGCCAACTTTCCATATCACTTTTCCCATTTTACATCAACCTTTTGTTCAAACCAATACCACATACCGTTATACTTCCCAAACCAATATCATTTTCCGTTACACTTTTCTCGCGTCTCGACTACTCGTATTTCACAAGTTATCTTAGAAATCACTCGAGCTGTAGCTCATTTATTCTTCCAGGCTATCAAAATAGCCACTCTAGCATCCAGGCCATCCACCACACAATGCCTCAAAACTACATGCATTCTGCCACGGTAACCATATGTAACGTCCAACCACACACCATTACATAGGTTACGATCCCATGGCCTTTCAACAAACACATGATATGCATGAATGAAATAAGATGTAATTAGCCGTGCTTTCTTTAAAACTCTTATCGAAAATAAATCTTTAGCATAACGAACACAAGTAAGAATGATTCTCAATCAACATATGACTCTATCTTTCACTTGACACTTTTAAAGTACACAACAAGCATATAAAGCAGTTCTTCAAGTATTATCCTTTAACATCTCAACTGTGCAATACTCATCGAACATCAATCTTTAACTGTAATGACCCAAATTCGTTAAATCCTTTAAATTCAAATGCACAGTGGAAGACTTGATTTTAAAGAAAAATGGCATAGGTACGTTTAAAATTCGGACTAACCAAAACATGTTTTACACTTTTCACAACAGAGAAACCGATAAATGGTGGAATGAGCATTCCAATTGAAAATAAAACTTCTAAAAACAACTTATAAACATAAACCATTACAAATTTTAAAACAAATTCTCTCACCCGAGCTCAAAACATAAAGTATGAGAGAGTATAAATATATACAAAGCATTTCAAGAATGCTATACAAAAGTCCATTATTCAAGTCCTTTCATCGCCTCGATAAGTCAAACAGCACCACCTCCTCTACCACGTCCCTACGTCGAGAAGTACCTGAAAAATGGTAAGTGTAGCAACATTAGCATAAAGATGCTAGTGAGAGTAAAATCAAAGCCAGTAATCCTATGGACCAAATTTCTTTCAGAAATTGTGTCCAAAGACCTAAATTACTCTTTACTACCCATTCTACACTTCCAATTCATCCTAATCATTCACCAATCAACTTCCCAATTTCCCAATCATATCAAACCATAACTATTACCAATTTCGTACCACATCAAGATATCTCGTATTGTGTTACCATATGGATCAACATCAATATACTACCACGTACGGCGTTACCAAATCATATTACCATATTTCATACCACATCTAATTACCTCGTAACGTGTTACCGTATATTACCACCTCAACATACTACCACGTACGGCATTACCAAATCATATTACCATATTTCATACCACATCTATTTACCTCGTAACATGTTAGCGTATGTTACCACCTCAACATACTAACACGTACGACGTTACCAAATCATATTACCATATCAAGTATCCTCGTAACGTGTTACCGAATAGATCAACATCAACATACTACCACGTACGGTATTACCAAACAAAGTATCCTCGTAACATGTTACCGTATGGATCAACATCAACATACTACCACGTACGGTATTACCAAACATAGTATCCTCGTAACGTGTTACTGTATGGATCAACATCAACATACTACCACGTACGGTATTACCATATTTTCACATAAAGTATTACCATTGAAATCAAACACTTGTACAAAGGATAAGCATGTATTTACATAACAACTAACAAACAAGTTGGGATGCTCATGATATGAACTCGATCTATCTGCCGATCTTGTTATATAACATCGCTCATAGCATGTTTCATCTATGACTCTGCTATATCCCAGATCATATCACATAGTATCTCATCACATATACCTAAGCCATAGTTTGTTTCACCTATGGGATCAGTATAGTATAACTCAGCTCGTATACCTACGCCATAGTCTGTTTCACCTATAGGATCAGTATAACTCATCTCATATACCTACGTCATAGTCTGTTTCACCTATGGGATCAATATAGTATAACTCAGCTCGTATACCTACGCCATAGTCTGTTTCACCTATGGGATCAGTATAACTCAGCTCATATACCTACGCCATAGTCTGTTTTGCTGGGGTTTCTGCCCTAAATCTTATGTAATCCAATTAAACTATAAATAAATAAAGGAATTATTAATTAGTAATATTTACATTGTCATTTATTATTAGTTTAATAAATGTAATCCATCATAAGATCCAGAGTTACGTATGATAACTTAAAGTGAGCATATGATGCGGGAAGATTCACTTAAGTGTAATTCATATAGTCTGTGGTACATGAATAAAGTTTGGGTGCCTTATTTATGGTAACACCACTAACACGGCCCACTTGTGAATTGGCACAAGTGATCTCATCTGGATCGCTCATGTAGAGACATGTGAGTGGGGGTGTTGCTACAATAGAAATTGTAGTAGACTGGACTAAGATAAAGTTACTGTCTTTTGAGAAAGCCGTTACAGAGAGACACTTCGTTTATCAACCGGTTGATCATGTACAATTGATCTTAATCCTGAGTGGATCACGAACTCTTGTTCGCAAGAGACAAACCTTTGATTTGCATAGGTGAGAGTGACTCGTATAGTTCGCTCAATATGTCTTCCACTTTGGGGATTGCATCTTGCTTATAGCTGGGAACGTAATTACACAAGAATTGGAATTCACTCTTTTCCATATAGGAAAATAGATAAGTAGTTCCCTTATGCACTGATTCGGTCTTGAACAGCGGGGCCCCATATTTCTCTGATCAAGGAAAAGGTTAAAGACGTATAATGGAGATTATGTAAGGTTGTTCATTGGAAAATCAGTAGGGCTTAAGGAACAAGATGTATCATGGAGGTTAATACGGTAAATTACCTAGCCATGGATACGAACTAACTTGTGAAGGATCAAAGTGTAATTAATGATTATAGCCAATGGACATAACTATGTCTATAGTACTAAGAGTGCAACTCTAGATATTTAGTGGAGTTATCTAGGAGCTAATGAATGAGAATTAATTGATTAAAAGGAGTTTTAATCAAAGGTAATTCTGGATCATTGGAGCTTAGTCCTATAGGTCCATTAAGTCCTCCGAGCTAACGCATGTAATCGAGAACATAAATTAATATGATTAATTTCTCTTTGGAAAATTGGAAATGAAAAGAGGAGTCTATTTAATTATTTAATTAATGGTGGAATTAAATAGAGGAGTCTATTTAATTATTAAATAGAGGAGTCTATTTAATTATTAAATAGAAAAGTCTATTTAATTATAAGAGATTAAATAGAGGAGTCTATTTAATTAAATTAATTTTGTGTTGTCCAAAATTAATGGGGATTTAAATAGAAGAGTCTATTTAAATATTTAATTTGAAATTATCAAATTAAATGAGGAAATAAATAAAAGGAGTTTTATTTATTGGAACAAATAAAAGGAGTTTTATCTATTTATTTATTTAAAGGAATTGTTCCATTAAATAAAAGGAAAAATAAAATGCCCAATAATGTCATTGGTGGATGACATGGGCGTGTGACCCATGGTGGGGTCACACGCCACTTTGGTCAACAGTTGACCAAGAGTTTGCATTTTATTATTTGAAATATATTTAGAATATCTTATTTAAATTAATATGATTAATTTAAATGGAAGATATGGAATAATATATTTAAATTGATATTGATTAATTTAAATAAAAGATATGGAATATTTTATTATGGAATAAAATATAATATCTTTATTATTCAAATATATTTTAGAATATCTTAATTAATTATTTATTAATTAAAAGATATTCAAAAGATTTTCTGAGGCCTTAGTTTTCCTATAAATAAGAATCTTGGGGTGACCTCAAAACACACAACTAAGAGAGTTAAAGTAAAGGCTCAGGAAATTCCTCTCCTCCCTCTCTCTTGGTCGCCGCCCATAGGGTATTGGGAAGAAAATTTCCTCTTCTTAATTTTCCTTTTTCCAAAGGAGATAGTGCCCACGCACCGATTCTCTTTTGTGCTTAGTGAGGAAGATCTTTTTGGTGGTCCCAGGATCGTAACTAGCCAAGAAGGTGGAAGAGTCAGACACTTCTCAACAAGGGTTAATATTCTGTTTATGCATTTAGATTTTGTTAATATTATACTGCAAGGAAAGATCTGTGGGACTTCCGCATGAGAACTCTTTTAGAGGCCTCAATCCCCAACGTGTTTCACCTATGGGATCAGTATATCTCAAATAACATAAATCGGTTCATTACATGAGCATCTCAACACACAAACAACTAACAAACAATACAATCATACTACAATTACACTCAACGACATGCTTATCTTTTATACTTATCAAAGTGTTGCCTCTTACAAAAAGTCTCGAGTACATCAATCGTACTATCATTAGGATTATATACTCCACAGTACTACCACAATCAACATCAATCGTATTATCATTAGAACTTTCATACTCCATATTATTACCATATTAAAACACAATCCTTATTACTTACACAAGGTAATAAGATCATATAAACCCTAACCATTATCATCACAGATGCCAAGTTCCACGAAGTCTTATAATTCCCCAAAGTAAGCAAAATCGCGGTTTAACAATTCAATGCTACTAAAGAACATAAGCAACTTTGAATTATACGAGTTAACTCCCAAGAATTTCCTCTACTTTACTTTAGTCCAAAACTACCTAAAGTAATTCCAATTCCCAACTTTATCTCTAAATCTCCATAACCTTTGATACTTCCAAGAATTTCTTATAAGCTACTTTGATCCAAAACTACTTAAAGTATCTTAAACTTTAAAGTTTGTTCTAAAACATCTTACAAGACTTCCAAAACATTCTCAAACTTACTTTTCCACCCAAAATCACTAAATAGCTTCAAAGACACTCAAACTCACTTCCGAGTCTAAAGTCACCAACCAATAAGTATTAACTCCTAGAAGTTTGTTTGTCACTTAACCTCGATCAACAATATCGTAATGAAACTAAATTCATAAAATTACTAACTTCCACTTTAAACTCAAGATGTCGAGTTTCCAAAGAGCCAAAGAAAAGTCACACGAGCGTTTAAAAAAACCTACAATAACACCGATCGAATACCATTTATAAACCATAACTAAATAAGAAAAATGATTTTCGGATGAATAGTGTTTTTCGAAATTCCGAGCTCAAAATCGTCAAATTTCTTGATGGAATACATGTTTTCAATTCAAAAGTCATTTAGAAACAAAAATAAAGAAATCCATGGGAAAAGTTTTGAAAACTCACTTTTTAGGGCTTCCCTTAGAGAACAAGTCTGACGACCCAACTCAACTTAGAATCCCGGTCGCGGGTACGCAAGCGGAAGCAAAGAAATTAAACTCAAATCAATTGCTTTAGTAAAAATATTAAAACTTTCGGCATTTAGTATTTGTAAATTCCACGCCTTACATACAAAATAAATAAAACCTGTTTTCCAAAAATCATCGGCTCGTCAGCTGGTTCAGAGTTTCATATAAACTTAAAAACAAAATAAGGTTCGGTGCACCGGTTTAAAAGTGTTATACAAACATAATATACTTAATTTGACTATGAAATTCGACTCCAAAATCAGAGGGAAACACAATCCAAAATAAGACTCCTACATTCCCAAAATGTGTGGCTCGCATGACTGGAGACCAATCCAAAAGCTCCATCTCGGCAATGTCAACGAGCACCACCTGCCGCTCCGCGTCCTTGACCCCGAGCATTACCTGAAAGGTGATATAGAGCACCTTTGAGCATGACACTCAGTGAAAACAAAAGAATATGAACAGTGATGTGGAATGATCGTGATATGATGCAAAAGGAAATAATATCATGCTTAAAATGTGTCTGAAGTACAAACACTTTGAGTTTGGATGATAACAACTAGTCACAACATCTTAAACACATAATTTCGTTCTCTTTGATCCCACAAGCATTGCCAACACATCCCCGGCGTCTCGCTACGCCCATGATACAAAATCATTCAACTTTCGAGCCGTAGCTCATCTCAGTTTCAAACTATCTCAATTCACTAGCACCCGGGCCATTCTTTACATAGCACATCGGAGCTCCATCACTTCTCCGCCACGGTAACCATGTGTAACGTCCAACATCCATACACGGTTACATGGGTTACGACCCCATGGCCACATAACGATCACATGATATGCATGAGTGGAATGTATGACATGAAATGGATTAAACATGCTTCTTCGCAACAAGATTATATAACGGAATATCGAATCAACAAGTGTAAATAGATCTACTTTTCCAAAATCGGCATATGACTCAATCTTTACTCATATAATGTTCAAGTTTCACATATTCACATAGTTCGTGATCACAACTATTTATCGAGCATAATCAAAATGTATCAAGTATGCATAATCATAGCCCCAAATCCAGTATATGACTCGTTCATGGACTATGAACATATGAATAAAGCAAATAGACATGCTTAAATGGTCAACTAGCCAAAATAATAATTCTATTTTAGGCTATCTAGCATTTCGGCTCTTTAACCCAATCCCGAAATCACTATCTATTCTCGTTACTTCACTTTCTTCCAAACTTTACCACCCATACCACAATTCATTATTACTCATAACCACAAACTCCATTCCCGACATAGTTCGAAGAGAAACGGGAACGCCACACCAATCACCCTTCAGATTCTTTTTGTTCTCAGTATCCACTCGCCTTTGTCCTACAACAAGTTAATCCATAAATATTTAGGCTAATATAAACATTAAAAATCAGCCCATAACAACCACATATAACCCCAAACCTGGTTAGTGGTACAAGTTTCAAAACTAGTTGATTCAGGATGCAATTTTCGGCCAAACAAGGAATACTTATGAAATATTCATTGGATTGATTCCCTAAGGTGGTTTCCTTGTTAAATATATATATATATATCTAAACACCCAATTGCTCATGAATTGATAACCTTTCATTAAAAGTCAGGAACACCTAAAAACAAGAAAACTAGTCCAATAAAAGTGCAATTTTCGGTCAAAAATGGAAAATCACCAAAATTTCATTAAGTTGATCTTCCAATATGTTTTCAATACATCTTATAATCACATAATTACTCTTAAATTCCAGAATTCAAAAACTCAAAGTAATGGTCAAGAAATCCCAAAATTCAAAGAACACCAAAAGCTTCAAAAACCTTCATTAATGAAGTTTTTAAAAAGCTTGAATCCACCCATGTTTTTTATCCTTTATAGAAAACTTAAGAGGTGAAACTTAGGGTTCATAAACATCAATTGAAACACTATTTTCAGAATTTAAAATCAAAGAGAACCTTCATATAAACACCCTTAAAGAAACTCCAATCAACACCATGGAAAGCTTGCCAAAAACGAAATTCTAGGTTAGTAGTTACCTTGAGTTTTTGATCAATCTCCTCCCAAGACTTGTTGGAATCTTCCTAGGATTGTGATTCCAACATGAATCACACAAAACCTACTTCAATTGATCCAAGAAACCAAGAGAAAAGAGAATGGAAAAAAAAATTGAGGGGGGGCGACGGTGGAAGAAGGGAGGAAGAAGAATGTTTGTTTTTTTTTCCCTTTTAGTACTTTTAGTTTTCCTAATTTAAAAAAAATAACTAAATTCAATTTATTAATAAGTCCCTCCACCCCTTCAAATTAAAACCAAACCCTTCCACCTCCTAATATTAATTCATGTCCTCTTCTTTCCTTTGCTAACTAGCCCTCAATCAATAATTAACTATGGTTAATTATTTCCCTTATATAAAACCCCACCCATAGTTAAACTAACTATGGTTAATTACAATATATTTTTTTAAAAGAAACTATTTATGGCTAATTACTATTAACCAAAATATACTTAGCAATAATTAGCAAAATAATTTTCCTTAGTTGAAAATACTAAATAACCAAATCAATATAAGGAAAAAAATTCTAATCAAACCTCGGGTCCTTACAACAAGAAACGCCGTAAGGTTAGGTGGGATAGATAGCCCTCGTCTCGAGCAATCCAACGCAAAAGAAATTGTCTAAAACGGTCGAGAAACGAAGAAAACCCAAAGATTTTTCTTCCCCCATCATTGAACCCCACGGTTGGAAGAAGGAAGAAGAGAAGAGAATTGGCTTGAGTTTTTTACCTTTATTTTATTTAAAGAAGAAAATGAATAGTAAAAAGATATTTTAAGAAATCAGAAATTACGAATTCGTCCCTTGTTTGCTTTTAGCTTTTTAAAACAAAACTCGAACCTCTTAAACTTGTCAAAAGGTGATTAATAATTATTAATTGGCCCGTTGATAATTATTAATATGACCAAAACTAATTTAAGTTAATAAAACGATTAAACAGGTTTTTGAATGAAATTAACTACTAAATTCTAAATTACTAATTCTAAAATTAAACTAAATACTTTAATTAAAATAAACAAATAAATCAATAAAATATTAAATATTAAATAAAAAAATCACTTCAAAAGTAACGGGACGTTACAGTCTACCCTCCTTAAAAGACTTTTCGTCCCCGAAAAGTTCGCTCACTAAGTGAAAAGTGAAGGTACTTAGACTGCATCTCGTCCTCATGTTCCCACGTAACCTTCTTCAGCACTTGGTTCATCCACAACACTTTGACCAAGTTGATCATTTTGTTTCTCAACACTTTGGTTCGGATGCTAGGATAACAGCCGGCGTCTCCTCATAAGACTAGTTAGCATCTAAAACCACGGCTCAACTTATACTTATTTCCAAATCTCATAACACCTCTCATGTGTGTCACTTCTAAAAAAACACGTAATCTCCTACTACAACTCTAGCGAACTACGTCACTCAACTCTTGCATATCTCTCTATATGCATTAGTCACCACTCTTAGGCATAAACGGTAGGGCCTGCTAAAACATCCTCCCACTGCAGAAGTCATTTCTCAACTACAACCAATGTTGGCTGATAGCCAATCCATGCCAAAGGTAATATCAAAATCAAACATTGGCCTCATAATTAAAACAACTAGCTGAAATAAAGAAATGGCTAGCCTCAGAATCAAATAATGCAAGAACAGAGGGTCCAAAAACTGACAAAGTATTTGTAACAATTGTACTTGGTGCCTCAGCATCCTCTTGAGTGGTGGCAAAGACACGGGCCTACTGTCGTGTCTGAGGCTCTGCCTGAACAGTCGGCTGTGGTCCCTGCTATTGACCTGTCTTACCTCGCCCCTGACTCCGACTTTGACCCTGACCCCCACACTGTAGTGGTGTCTGCAAGCTAGGGTAGAACTGTCTAATATGCCCTGTCTGTCCACACTGATAACACTTCTTCACCCTACAATGACTTAGGTGATACTCAGTACAATGGTGATAGTAGGGGCAAAGGAGGAGTCCGAGCACTAGACTGGCCTGTGCAAAACTAGGGTCTGGTCTGTCCTCCGCCCTTACCCAGAGCCTGTCTTTGTGGCTGTGTCCCTCGACCTGGAAGGTCGTCTTCAGCCTTCCTCTTTTGGGAAGAGGTATCTACAGCAGCTACCTTAGCCTTTCTTTGAGAGTCCCCACTGTCTAAGGCCAAAGTAGCATTTAAAGCTCCAGTATACGTAGCAGGCTGTAAAGCTCGTACCTGCCCTCGTAGGTCTGCTCTCAACCCCACGATAAATCTCCTCCTCTCCGACAACACATCTCCCTAAGATATTGTCCATTACATGTGTTCTAAACATGATGTGTCTATTAATTATTATAAAGCTTGGAGAGCAAAAGAGTTGGTCATTAAATGTTGGGAAATTTTATTGGGTAGCAGAATTTTCTGCAATATTTATAAATATAGAATTTTTAAAAAGTATTTGCAAATATAGCAGATTTTTAAAAACGCTTATTCATATGAATCAGAGATATCAGTGATAACTTATAAGATACTCAGTGATAACTATTAGGTAATCAGTGATTCATGCATAAAATATCAGGATATCAGGATATCAGTAAAATCAGTGATTACTTGTGTAGAAATCACTGATTACTTAGGAGAAAATCACTGATTACTCATACAAACCTAGTGGCAATTTTGTAATATTTTAGGCACGATTTTTTTTTTTACTATTTTTTAAAATAACTTTTTTTACTGCTATTTTTACAAATATTGGACCTAATTTTACTATTTTTGTAAGAGTGTTTGAAGGGTAGTGCAGAGGATTCTTATAATCTCATTCCGGGGTTTTCTTAAAGTTAAAAGATAATAATCCAGGTATTTTCTTTTATATAACTTTAATTAATTATATATAATATGTTGTTTACCTTGGTTATTGATAGATGTGAGGTTTTTATATGGTCTTGTATACCATTTTCCTTGAGATTCTCTTTTAGCTTAGTCCATTAAATATTTTGTGCAGTAAGAAATTACAGAGAATGTATAGTAAAAAAAACCATATGCCTTGTGATGTTTATCAATGATAAACATTGCTATTATGATGTTTATCAATGATAAACTTTCCAGAAGTAATGTTTATCAATGATAAACTTTCCAGAAGCAAAGTTCATCATTGATAAACATTCCAGAAGCAATATTTATCAATGATAAACATTTCCAAAGCAAAGTTTATCAAAGTTTATCATTGATTAACATTTCATAAACATTTCAGAAGCAATGTTTTACCATGATGTCTGTATATCATTTTGTCTTGTATATCAGTGATTTCACATGCATATTTGTGTATTAATGATATACTTTTGGTTCTGTATGTCAGTTAGTATTTTATATCAGTGATTTCAGTCTCAATAGTTGTATATCAATGATTTACTTTGGTATTGTATATCAGTGAGTGATATCAGTGATTTCACAATCATATTATGTGTATAAATGATTGAATTTGGTTGTGTATGTCAGTGAGTTAATTACCCTTTTTTTCTATTGATCATGTAGGTACATACACAACAATTGAGACTGATGTTCAAGGTAACTTCAAATTCTGTTTTATGGCCCATGGTTCATTTATTGAGGGTTGGAAGTACTGTAAGCCAAATATTTGTATTGATGGAACTTTTTTGAAGTGTAAATTTTTTGCGACTCTTTTGATTGCATTAACACTTGATGGTAACAATCATTTTTTCCCTCTTGCTTTTAGTATAGTTGATTCTAAGAATGATTTATCTTGGGAGTGGTTCTTTTTTCATTTAATAAATAGTTTGGGAGATCGGGATGGTTTAGTTATTATATCTGATCGTCACATGAGTATTCCTAATGGTGTTTCAAAATCTTTCCCATCAACTGATTATGGTATTTGCATCCAACGTTTATTGAAGAATTTGAAATTGAAGTTCAAGGATCCTTTGATTGACAAACTTTTTTTTTCTTGTGCAAAGTCGTACTCATTTGATGATTTTGAGTATGGGTTGGATGGAGTTCATCTGTCCCTCAAATTCGAGATGATCTTAGTTCAGTTGGTTTTGATAGGTGGGCCTGTGTGTTTTTTAGGAGGCGGAGGTATACGTTGATGACCACTAACATTGCAGAGAGTTTAAATTCAACTTTTAAGGATCCTAGAAAATTGTCTGTTGCGTCAATGCTTGATACAATTAGGGAGAAACTTCAAGAGTGGTTTTATAATAGACACATCACAGCTTATTGTATGAAGACAATATTAACTTCTTGGGCTGAAGCAGAGCTTCAAAAAAAGTTTGCAAAATCACGAACCTTGTTGGTAAGAGATATTTACTTACATTTTTTTATTTGACATTTTCTTTGATGTATTTAGATTTTTTTGTTTTAATTTTTGTCAGGTTCGCCCGGTTAGTGATCATGAATATTAATTAGTTGACGGAGATGATTTTTTTAGTGTCAACTTACTTGAACGATCTTGTTCTTCTCGTGTTTGGGATTTGGATGAAATTCCATGTCAACATGTTTGGGCTGTTTTTCGTGTCAATGACTTGAATGCTTATTTGTTTGTTTCTGAGTATTACTATTATAGTTCGTTGTTGTCAGCCTATAATAGTCCTGTTTATCAGGTTGGAAATCATGCGAATTGGAGTGCTGTTGATGGTGATTTACATTTTCAACCCCCTATTATTAAACGTCTTGCTGGAAGGCCAAAAAAGTAAAAAATTCCATCTATTGGTGAAGTAAAGAGACGCTTGAGATGTAGCCGATGTCATGGTGTGGATCACAATCGTGCAACGTGTAAAAATGCAATTATTGTTGTAGGACCATGTTAGCTTATTTTATTCTTATTTTATTTTTCATAACAGTTACCTTTTTAACAATGTTCTGGTTGTTTGAGTCTATTAGTGATTTTACACATTTTGCATTTATGAATGATTCACGACACATTCTAAAAGATTGATGAATTTATCAATGATTAAATAATTTTGCTTTTGGTTATTGATTTGATCACTTTAATGGAGTCATGACACATGTTCTCTCTAATTACAAAAACATCTTGTTTAAAAGTAATTGTAGAATTTCTAACGATCATCACTTGTGTTATTAACCAAATAAATTTTAAAAAAGAAAAAAGATAATCTAGTATCACTATTCTTACACTAAATGATTTTATATTTAGGAAGACTAACCTTTTTGTTAACTAACACTAACAATGTTTATCATTGATAAACATACAGTAGCAATGTTTATCACTGATAATCATTGATATACATCATGGTACCAAAGGAGCAATGTTTATCAATGATAAACATCACAGTAGTAATGTTTATCTTCACAATAGCAATGTTTGTCAATGATAAACATTGATATACATTATGGAACGAAAGGAATGACGTTATTTGTGAAAAACATCACAGTAGAAATATTTATCATTTATAAACATTGGATGTTTATCAATGATAAACATTGATATGCATCATGGTACTAAATGTATCAATTATAAAAAGGGATGGTGATGATGAGTAAATGTTGTGGAATGGATGAAATTTAGATTATACTTGTCGTTTTCCCCCTTTTGGGTAACTAGGATAGATAGGAGAAAATGAAATTCGAACAAACACGGATTAAGTGGATTCCTATAAAGTTTATATGGGTCTATACTAAAGAAGTTTTAATTGTTTATGTCATTGATCTTATTACTACCATTTATGTTTCAAAAATCTGAAATCAACAAATTTTTTATTGACAATTTCATTCGAGCAGATACATGAGTTTGCTCGTTAATAAACCGACTTTTAACTTGTTAAATTTGGTAGTAACATTGTCTGATTCACAGGATCATGCGTTCGAAAGTTTTTTGGAAACAATAAAGCTTGTTTTTTAGTAATTTATCAGAAGAAATGATTTATGTTAATGTCAAAATGGTATCTCAAGGAAAATGGTATGCAAGACCATATAAAAACCTCACATTCATCAATAACAAAAGTAAACAACATATTATATATCAATAACAACTGTAAATAAACAAAACAACTATTGAATTAGTATTCAAGACAATATATTTACTTCACATTTTCAAAGTGTACTGTCAAAATACAACTTTCCAACGTATTTTTTGAGTGTTTCTCAATAAACAAAACTATTCAAAGTAGTATCAAAATACAACTATCTAAAATTGCGTCAAAGCATATCCATTCAAAGTACTTTTATGAGTACTCTCAAAACACATGCATCCAAATTAATTCTAGCAAAAGTATACCAATCAATAGTAGCTAAAAGTTTAAAGAGTATATCATAAAAACCAACAGACTTTCAATTTTTAAGATTGAAATTAGGATCATTAGAGTTCTTTTTCTTTGTTTCCTTCTTTGGAGCTTATCTTTTTGAAACTTGCTTCTTTTCAGCTTGCTTCATTTCAGTATACGGCTTCTCATTTTCTCAGATTTTTTCACAGTCCTCGTTCAAGAGGACTGATTTCAGCTTTTTTTTAAGTTCACCGGCAGCTTGCTTTCCTTTTCTTGTCAGAATAATTGTTCCAACCTACATTTTTTTTATAAATTAGATCAAAGTGTTTGTCCATATATAATTAAACTAAGTATTTCATTTTACATTACCCGATGTTTGTCTTTATCATTTCTTTTTTTTGTCCTATTTGTAGACACCTATTTTCGTCCGGTGTTATTTAAATTTATTTCTAAGTGTTAAAAAAAAGATTTAATTTATGTTTATTTTAAAATTAGTAAATAGATTTTTAGGATAAATATAATTACATTTTTTTGTTAAAGTGTTTTATTAGTAAGAATAAAAATATAAAAAAATAATAATAAATAACATTGTGTCAAATTTGGTTAAAATTGATTTGAATTGAAATTTGTTTTAAAAAAAAGATTTAGAAAATAATTTTTAAATGACAATCAATTTAAACATGGAAAAGATGAGTAGGAAAATTATTTTTGTGAGTTGTCAAATAAAATCAAATCAAATTTCTTCATGATTTTGAGGTGAATTAATGTCGCTACGTAAACGCGACGCGGAAAAATAAAAGGGAGTCACCACTAATCATTAGTTTTATAAATTAGGTGTGATTAGTCACCTAGTCATTAACTAAGGATGGTCTACTAACTATTGAAAATGGGTTCGAGAGTTCATTCACACATTGGGAAAGTATTAGCACCCTATTACGTTCGTTTTAAAATGATTGTTATCTTTTTATTTTGGTGTATTATTAAAGAAAGCTTTTATCTATAAAACAAAATTAATATTTGGTTATTTTTAAATGTCTCATGTTTTATTAATCAATACTTTAGTAATAAGACATGATTAAATAAATATGAGTGGCGTAAATCCATTAGAAAAAAATATTGTTGGGAATTTTAACTCAGTATTCCGAAAAAAAATTTCTTACCTCAAGAATGTTTAGGAGCATGGTATTCCAACACCTCATATTTCGTCGTCAGAGTTTTCGAAAGTGATTTGTCTGTTGCTTAAGTTTTAAATAGGATATTTTAGTTAATTATCATTTTTTATCTTTGTTATAAAAATAATGATATTTTTAGCTCAATATTAGGTTTAAGGTAAGTTTCACTTTTAGCCCCTAAGTTTTAAAAGAAAAACTTTTGTTTGTTAAATCTTTTAATTTTTCTTAATCGAAAAATTAGTACCCGAATAAATTCAATTTTTCTTTAAGGTTTAGATTTTAATGTTTTTTTTTTAGAAATTTTGGTAAATTAAAACCCTAATAAATTCTAATTTCTATATTTAAAATTTCATTGTTAATTTTTATGAATTGGAAAATCAGTATTCTAATTAATTCCAATTTTATATTTAAATTTAATTGTTAATTTTTATACTTTGGAAAATCAATATCCTAATTAATTCCAATTTTATATTTAAATTTAGTAATTTAATCAATTTTTTTTTTAGGAAGTTGGAAAATTAGTATCCTAATAAATTCAAACTCCTTTCTTTTTTTGAAAATCCAATATACATCAACATAATATTAACAAATCAATTCAAGATTTACCTTAATTTGAAGACAATAAATAGAAAACATAAAATATGGCAATCAAATTCACAAATATGGCAAACAAATAAAATTAGCATAATTATCCCAAATATAACACATCAACTTTAGAAATTCATAACTTTATAACAAAAATGTATTTTTACACGATTATTTCTTCTAAATATTCTAGGTTCATCCAAGATTGACTTCTAATATAAAAAAAAACACACACTTTGTAAGAAAAAAACAGATTTTCATGTCAAAAGTTTTCAGCCACGGTTTTGCTACATAAATTTCTACAGAATTTACACTAACTTTAAAAAATCATATCTTTTTTAATACTTATCGAAACAGGGTGATTCTTGTTCCTAAATCTTTATTTATGAGTCTATTTTCATAGAAAAATAACCATAAGTATTTATTTTCAAAGAATCAGAATTGAAAAATCACGTAATGATAAGGTGTGTAAAAATCCCGAAACAGTGAATCAGTTTGAACATTAAACTTTCAAAAATCATAACTTTTTAACCAGGAATCCAAATCAGTTGATTCTTTTTTCTATGGGCTCATATTTAAGTCTATTTGCAAATAAAAATTTCAAAAAAAATCTCAATCATTATAAAAAAAATCACGAAATCAAATAAAACAAAACAACAACATATAAATGACTACATTTTTAATGAAAAAAGATTTTACCTTGGTTCGATAGGACCTTACAAATGTTTAGCCTCGAGTTCCAATGTGTGAATCAAGAAGATGATGAGGAGAGTAAAGATGATGAAGGAAGGGAGGCTCTTGTGAATGATTTTTTGTTTTTAGAAAGGAAGAGGAGAAAGGTTATGGCCGTGAAAATGAGAGATGTAGAGAAAACTTCAAGGTTTTTGCTTTTGTGAATATTGCGTGTCTTTAGGGTTGATAGAAGGTTCTTTTTATAGCCAAAGGAGGTAGGAAAAATAAGGAAAATAAAATTGATTGGCAATCAATCGTCAAAATTAGGTCAATCACATTCTTAGCCTTGTCACTAATTGGCTCTGATTTGGTTTTTTCCAAATAAACTTTTCAAATCAAATCAATTTCCATTTAAAATATCTTTAACCAAATTTGATTCAAAACCCTTTTTTTAAATCATTTTCATCTTTTCATCTTTTTTTATTTTTCTATTACAGGCAAAAAACCAAATTAAAAATATATCACTTAAAACTTATTAAAACAACAAAATTTCAAACTAAAGTTTGTATTTGTTCATCCTTATAGAATTAGAAGGTGGGAAAATGCGTAGACCTTATTTCGTTCAGTACTATTTAAAATTAAACAAATGAGTAAGCAATTGGTCCAATTCTTGACCAAATTACAAAGCAGGGTGGTCCGGTTCTCGACAAAATTAAGAGACAGGGTAGTCCAGTTCTTGACCAAATTAAAAGCAGTGTGGTCTAGTTCCCAACCAAATTAAAATACAGGGCGGTCCGGTTCTCGACCAAAATAAAGACAGGGCACTCTAGTTATCGACCAAAATAAAAGACAGGGCGGTCTGGTTCTCGACTAAAATAAATGCAGGGTGGTCCGGTTCTCGACCAAATTAAAAGATAGGGTGGTCGGGTTCTCGACCAAAATAAAAGCACAGTGGCACGGTTCTCAACCAAAATAAATGCAAGGTGGTCCGGTTCTCGACTAAAATAAAAGCAAGGTGATGGGTGACAATGTGGTCACGGTGTGGTAATGTGATGGGTGACAATGTGGTCACAACGTGATTTGAGTGGTGATGTGGTGATTGTTAAATGAAATAACGTGTGGTATGACGTGTATGATGGAAATTTACATTATCATTCACTCTGTTATGCTTTAGTACTAATTAGTTGTTTTAGTACTTTATTTACGAGCTTGAATGTTTATTTTCCGAAGTTACGATATAGTGGAATGAGATTGATTTTTCTTATGCAAAGTACTTGGGAGTATTGAATGGGTAGTAAAGAGCACGATAGGATTTTGGACAAATTTTCCGATATGGAATTCGGTCCATAGAAGTGCTTGCATCCATCTTATTCTCACTAGCATTTTTATGCTAATGTTGCTACACTTAAACTTTTTCAGGTAATACTCGTGGGAGAGGACGAGGTCGTGGAGGTGGTGTTGCTTGATCACGAGTGGATGACTTTTGGGACATGAACCTACACGTATATTTTGGGGCATTCTATGAATGCTAGATAAAACTACACATGTCATTACCTTTAACCTTGTATTTTATGGCTCATGAGAGTCTAAGAACTGTTGTATATTATATCGAATCTACTTTCTCTGATTTGGTTATAAACTGAAGTACGTACTTCTGTTGTTTTTAAATTTTCTGATTTGGGCCCATGTAAACAGGTTAAGGGAGTTCATATTTTAAACGGATCCACGTCAAATTTTTATAAAATCTAGTCTTCCGCTGTTTGTTTCTGATTTAAAGATTTGAGAAAATTCGAGTCTTTACAATCACGCATGAGAGAAGAGTGGCTGACTGAGACCTAAATGAAGGGTTTTTTTTTGTCTTTTTACTATTAGGTGGGTTGAGCTTTTGCTATTTTTGCAATAACTTTTTTGGGCTTCTATTTTGGGCTCTAATTTGCTAGATATGCAAGCAGCCCATGTTTATATATTTTTTCAATTTAATTTAGTTGTTTTAAATATTAATTTCATATATGATGTTTCTTTCTTAAATGTATTTTATAGCATATTATTTCATTATTCCTAAGGTATGTTTTGGGAATTCAAGATGTTTATTTGTAATTAGAATTTAATGTATGAACATTTATTTTAAAACAAATACAATATAATCAATATATAGTGTCCACATCTATTTTTACTTTTTAAAATAATGTATCAATATTTATTTAAGTTCATACAAAACTTTACTTTGTAAAAAAATTTTAAAAATATTAAAAATATTTTTTTATCAAATTTGATTTTAAAAATATCATTTCATTATAAAATAAACGTGTTCAAATTAAAGAATTTCATATTAGATTTATAACTTTTCATTAATAAAATATTTAACATATATAATAAAACAATTAAAAGATAATTTTAATATAAAATAAGATACTATAAAAATATATCACATGCAAGACACGTGTTAATATACTAGTAATTATAAGTAGAGAATATGCCTATAATGACACTTTTATTAAGGTTAATGTCTTATATAGCTTAAGTTTTAAAATATTCCCCAAATAACATTTTTTTTAGAAATCTCTCGGCTGCTCAATCTTCACCTCTCAAAGAACCATTCCCCTCCCCTCCACTTCACTCTCTTTATATGAATCGAGATTCCATTCCAGTTCAAAACAACAAAAATGGAGATTTCGGTTGTTAGCGAATCAGGGTTATATTCGAAATCTATCAATTGCCGCTCAGGTAAAAACCATATGAAGCCAATTTAGGTTGGTCACGTCAGCAAAAACGGGCATGCGAAACAGAGGAAGAAGCTTTGGGTATGGAAGATGCCAATCTGCAGCTTGGGTTCCCCCGCCACAACCAAGGCTTAATCGATATCCTCAGCTAAACGGATCTGGCGTTAAAAGAACAGCTTCTTCTGGTATTGGTGTTTTCTTGCCTTGTAGTTATGGAAATCCTTCGGAATGCCCACCGAAATTAGGTACCTTTACAACAATCTCTTCAAATAACAGTTTAAAAATAACTTTTAAAGCATTGATTTTGGGGTTTTTTTCTCTCTTGGATTTGAAAAGGAAGCGTTGGTTTATTATTCATTTTAGGATTTCGGTTTAAGAAATAATAAAATAATAGAAAAGTAGTGGGTTTTAAAAAAAAAAAAGCGAAATTGAAGCTCCTAGAAAGAAAGGACAAGGATGGTTTGGTGTTCTTGTTGTAATAAGAAGATAGATGTGTGTAGGTTTTGTGTTGATAGTGATAAGAACTCTATAAAGAGAGTGATGATGATATAAACTGAATGTAGGGATAATCTGCTTTTATTCTTTGTTGCTTTCTATGAATCACTAATGTCAAATATGATCTCACATACTGTGTCAAACAATTGTCTCTAAATTTTCCGTTTGTGATGAGTATAGGCTAATTCAATCGTTTCCATTATGATTAATCACGGTATCATTTTGCGGTTTATTCCACATTCTTTTTTGGTCTTTCTATCTTTTTTCCTTTCATGTTGTCACGAAATATCTGAATTTTTTTCTGTGATGGAACACTATCAAGTTGTATTCAACGGCGCAAAGTTCTCCACTTGGTTATGTTGGACTTTGTTGTCTACTCTAGCTTCCAATTTTTTTTAATCAAAACACAAAGGCTTCATCGCCGCCACTTTTGAAACGCTGGCTAATTATTCGATAAAAGTCTCCAATAAATGAAAATAAGTTATTGAATTAAATGGAATAATTTATTAAATTAAAGGGAATAATTTAGTGAATTAAAGTGTATAATTTAGTGAATTAAAGGAAGTATGTCTAATCTCGTTGTTGTGCCTTTTTTCAAACTCAGATAAGTGCGGCATGTTATTTGTCTCTTGGATTCCAGTTTTGAAAGGCTACTTATTTTTTCTTGAGCCTCAAATAAATTTTAAACGTAAATCAGTTGAGCCTTTCAAATTTATTTAATTTGACCAAATGTATACTGTTACTTACTGTCTTTTATGACTGAGGTGTATACTGTATGCCTATGATACTTTTATCTTCTCATCAAATTAGTGCAGCGTGTTATTTGTCTCTTGGATTCCTATTTTGAAAAGCTACTTGTTTTTTCTTGAGCCCCAAATAAATTTAAACATTAACAGTCACTAACGAGTTTTCAAATGGGAAGTTGGAGATACGTTCAAGAATCTTTGAGACAGATGGCTTTATTATCATGCTCTCAAGCTTTCAAAAACTATGGGAAAAAAACAGGGCATGGATAAGACAAATAGTGATCAAGCAATACATCTTGATCTAGTGGTTAAGGCTTGAGGAATCTCCGCTGCAGAAAACTACTTCTCAATGCTGATGGAGTGTGCTTGCAGGTCCAGTTTCATCATCTTCATGGAAAAGAGTTCTTCGTCCTTCAACCTTGTTTGATTAGAAATTTTACTTCTAATAGAAATAAAAGGTCAATAGTAGAGGGTTTTTTTTAAAAGGAAAAATAGTTTTCTTTGTTTATGTGGTATATATTGTTTCGAAATTATTTGTTTTTTTTTTTTTTTTGTAGAAATGTTTTTCATTCTGATATGGCTTATTGGTGCTTTCATTTTGGTTTTTTTTATAGGGAAGTTGGGTGTTCATTTCAAATTATTTTTGAGTCTGTAGTTAGTTTTCTTATTTCAGAAATTAAAGATTCGATTGTTATCAATATGTTGTTGCTCTTTTAAAAAAAAATGAATCAAGTATTTATGAGAGTTGGATCGAAGTCCCGAGTTGAAAATATGATTGCTATTAGAATTTTTGTGTGTGGCCATTATGTGTTGCTGGGTGAACTTGATGCCTTTCTTAGTTTTCAATCTCTTTTTCTCCAATTCAATGTTCTTTTAGAAGCCAAAAAGATAATTTGTCGTTTATTTAATTATTACACATTGATTACACAAATGGAAAACCCACAAACCAAACACCACCTATAAGCTGGTTTTTTATCTACTGTCTACAAGGCCACCTCTATGTAATTTTCACATGGAGAAGAAAGGCAATAAGCCTTGAAGCGACACAAGGATAGAGCGTAACCAAAAAATATCCAACAAAGTCTTGAATACTTGTAAAATTAAAATGCATTTGGGTGTTTGACTTCAGTCCTCTGTTTTCCGTCAACCTCTGTTACTAAGGTTTTCTTGTACTTGGAAATGACTTTAATGAACATTTTTATATTCCTCAAATTTCATAGGGTCAGTGCGGTGAAAAAGAGAGATGAAAATGGTATTATTTCTGCATCATCGAGGACACCACCAGCTCTTAGTTTTTTTTCTTTGTTTGGTGTTTGCTTTAAAAAAACAATAAGATTAGTACCAACTTAAACGAAAGATATTCTGATTTGGATTTGAAAAGGATAGATGGAGACGGCGTTGAGAACGAGCGATGAATGAATAAATGGATTGAAATTTGAATAAAAATATGGATTTCAGCGATTGAATGTGTTGATTTTCGAATGGTGGAGTTTCAACGACGAACTCGAACAGAGGCTTCAAAATCCCAAAATTCGCTAGATCTTGGGATAGTGGAAATGAATGACGTTCATAAAAGGATATAAATTAAATGTCATTATTAGATTATCTCTTTTTTTTCATTCAAACTTACAAAAGAAACCGATATATGAAATACTCTTATTAAATTAATTCAATAAGTTATTGAATTAATTGGAATAATTCATTGAATTAAAATGAATAATTTAGTGAATTAAAGGGAATAATTTAATGAAATAAATTATAATGTACATTGAGATATTGATTTTAATTCAATAAGTTATTGAATTTGAATTAAATAGAATTATTTACTAAATTAAATTACTATATATATTTGAGATATCTTATATTGATTTTTCACTTTTTGTGTTTTGGGTTCTGATCTCTAGAGTGAAATGATGTTTTTCAACTAGCTCACTAACCAACACAAATCCTATATTTACTTTGAAATTTTAACTCAATGTCCATTGGCTTTTCACCTTTGTTTATTTGGGTCTTCAAATTTGTTCAAACTAACTCCTTTTTTATACCATCTAAATGTTCATACATAAAAAATGGATTTTGAGTGATGACAAAAACTAAGAGATTTGTGATTGATTTAGTATTAGTTTTACTAGTTGTATTTTAATTTATCGGTCAAAAGTTGTGATTGAGTTGTTGAAAAACATCAAGAACAAGAAATCTGGCAAAGTAGATGAAAAATGGGCCAACCAATGGAAGTATTAAGAAGCAATTAAGATAATTTTGATTTTAATTCAATAAATTATTGAATAGAATAAGTTCACATATTTAACATATTAAATGGAATAATTTAGTGAATTAAAGGGAATAATTTAGTGAATTAAATTATAATTTACTTTAGCATTGATTTTATTTCAATAAGTTATTGAATTAGATGGAATAATCTAGTGAATTAAAGAGAATAATTTTGTGATTTAAAGGGAATGATTTATTGAATTAAAACATTTGAGATACCTGATATTGATTTTAATTCAATAAGTTATCGAATTAAATGGATTAATTTATTGAATTAAAGGGAATAGTTTAGTGAATTAAAGGGAATAATTTAGTGAATTAAATGGAATAATTTGGTAAATAAAATTATACCCAAGGTAAGATTTTCCGTTAATCTCTATTAATGTTCTTTTCTCGTACTTGGAAATGGCTTGAATGACAACTTTTATATCCCCAAATTTCAGATGGTCGGTGTGTTAAAAAAAAGAAGATGAAAATGGTATTATTTTTGAATCATCGAGGACACCACCATAAGATCTTAGTTTTTTTTGTTGTTGTCAAGTGTTTGCTTTTAAAAAAAATCAATAAGATTAATACTAACTTAAACAAAAGATATTCTGATTTGGGAGATAGTATCTTTGAAATGTGATGCTCGATGATGCTAAGGTGGCGGTAGATGGAGGAAATGAATGACGGTCATAAAAGAAAATGAATTAAATATGATTTTTAGATTTAGAATATTTTTTTTCTTTTTTTCTTTTTGTATTCAAACTTATAAGAGAAACCGATATTATATGAAATACCCTTATATTGAATTTAATTCAATAAGTTATTGTATTAAATGGTATAATGTATTGAATTAAAAGGAATAATTTAGTGCAATAAAAATGACTCGTCAGTTTCATTGATATCAAAGATCGTTTCTCTTCGTTTCCTCTTTAGCTTGTAATATAATGTTAATGCTTCTATTCAATATCTTATCTTTTTAGTTATGATTTTAATTCAATAAGTTATTGAATTAAATGTGTTAATTTATTGAATTATTTTATGTTGTACAATTCAATAATTTATATCGTGCTCTTCACTAAGTTATTGACTAAAATTTCTTCATAAAGTTTGTAAACTCTGTCATTTTAGTTTTTAAAATAGTTTTTCATCCTAAATCCCTTTTTTGTGTCAATTTAGTTTTTCGTTGTACAATTCAATCATTTATACCGTATTGCTCACTAAATTATTGAATTAAACTTCTTTGTTTTATTTTGCAACATAGTTCATTGAGCTTTTTCTTTTACATTGTTGCTTTACAATGCTTTACATGTGCTAAGGTATATGTGAATTGGAGAAGAAGACAATGAAAAAAAATGTGAAGAGGCCTAACGAGAGTCAACACATGAAGATGCCATTTTTTTAAATTCTTTTTTGTGCTTGTTATAAATTTTAATGAATTTTTGATGATGTATATAGGTGTAAATGGATCTTGCTGTTGAGATTTACAATTCAATTATTTATTGCGTTGATTTCAATAAATTATTGAATTAAAATCTTGATACCATCTTACAACTACTTGAAAAATATTATTTTGTATTTCAAGTTTATAATCACTGATATTGGTTGTTGATGTTGCATACTAGTGTAAAAGAATGTGACTTTTATTTGCAAAAAACTTTGAGATTTTATGTTTTTTTTATGGGCAAATCAAAACCGCTATTCAATAATTTATTAACTTCAATAAATTATTGAATTAAAATCAATATGAGGTAGCTCAATTATATGTAGTAATTTAATTTAATAAATTATTGGTGAAGGGGGAAATTTTATTGAATTAATAAAACTCAAATTTTAATTCACTAAATTATTGACTGGGGCAAATTTAATGAATTAATAAAGTTCAGATTTTAATTCACTAATTAGTGAATAAGTAAACAAATTTAGTGAATTAATAAGTGAGTGGCATTTTTATAAATTAAAAAAATAATTAATTTTGTTATATTAGAAAAAATGTCATTTGGAGAATAATGAAAAGGGATATGAGAAATTAACTTTATAAAATATGTTATTTGAGTCCGTGCACCAAATTTTTTTACCATATATTACTCTCTCTTAGTGTCGAGTTATTGAAAGAATTATTTATGTGGCTAAAAATAAAAAATTATTCAATTTTATGGCTATATACTTAAATCGCCTGTTGATGAAACAACAAAGTTCAAGTTTGGTACGTGGGCTGGACCGACAAACAATATTTGAAATTAGATTATTTGATGTTAAAACTATAGGCCAGACACCCAGCCCACTATACAAATATGATTATTGGATGTTAAAATCGTTAAAAATAATAATTATGCGGCTATGCAGTTTTCTATTTTTATAAAATGATTTAAATAATTATTTTCATCTACTATTTTAAAAATAATTACAAAATATCATCCCAATTAAAAAACTAAAAAAAATCAAATCCTTATTTATTTAATAAATTTTTTGGGTTAAGGTTAAAAAGGGGAGGAAAAATAGCATTTTTAGAAAATAATCACAAATTTAATAGTTTTTTCTCTATTATTTTTAAATATGTCACTAGCACGTTAATAAATTGTAATAAGTTGATTGCAAATTACAGCTAATCATTTGAGCTGACGTGGCAATGATGAGCTGGTGGAGCCATGTGCAAGAATAACTAACTATATTCTCTCCTGTACCAAGAAGATTCTAGACTTCTTCTCTGACTGGCTGAGTATAAAAGGAAGCCATAATAGAGATAGAGAGCTCGAGGAAAACAGAGAGAGAAAGCTGCCATTGATGAATTCAGAAGGTTTCTGAATCTGTGAGCTGAGTGAGATTATTGTAATCTGAGAGTTCATGATGTATTCTTGCTGATGATGTTCAATGAAAGCTTCCTGATTCTCCCGTGGATGTAGGCATTTGCTGAACCACGTAATGTCTGTGTTCTTCTTCTTTGTTTGCTTGATTTGCTTCTGCTGTTTAGTTTCTTTTAACATTTGTTCTTAGTTCATCTGGATTTGAGTGAATACTTGTTAGTTTAAGTGTTAATTGGTTTAGCTTAAATAACAATTGGTATCAGAGCATTGTTTTCACTCATCGTATACTCCTGTAAGTTCTACAATTGCTGTTCATCATTCTGAATCATTGTAGAAATGTCTGCAAAGATTGATGTTGAAAGGTTTGATGGACACAAGGATTTCAGTTTGTGGAAGAGGAAGATGAAGGCACTCCTCATACACCAGAAAGTTGCAAAAGCCATTGCTGATCCGAAGGATTTGACAGAACTAACTTCTGAAGCACAAAAGAGTGAATGGAATGAAATCGCACACAGCCTCATTACCTTGCATCTTTCAGACAGTGTACTTAGATTGGTGAGTGAAGAAGAATCTGCAATTGGTCTATGGAATAAATTAGACAAGCTGTATTTGATCAAATCATTACCTAATAAGATACTTCTGAAAGAAAGGTTGTTTGGATACAAAATTGATCAAAGTAGATCCATGGAGGCAAACATTGATGATTTCATCAAGATTACTCTTGATCTGTCCAATATTGGAGAGAAGGTTGACTCAGAAAATCAAGCTATTATCCTGCTGAATGCCTTACCTGATTCATATAATGATGTAAAGGCTGCCATTAAATATGGAAGAGATAGCTTAGATCTAGAACTGGTCATTGATGCACTGAGATCTAAAGAGCTGGAACTTAAGGTGGAGAAGAAGCCTGATGATGTGCTGTTCATCAGAGGAAGAGATGAAAAGAAACAGTGGAATGGAAACAAAACAAAAGGCAGATCAAAGTCTAGAGGCAAGAAGGAAACCAGGAAATGTTTCTTCTGTAATAAGGAGGGGCATATAAGAAGAAATTGTTTTGAATGGAAGAAAGTAAAAGGCAAGCAGGAACAAAAGAAGGATGAAGATGATTCAGCCAATTTGGCAAGGAACTATGATGATGCTGAAGTACTCATAGCTTCTGAAATTGAACCTGCAGAACTTCACATCTCTCATATCAAGGAAGATTATAGAGAATGGGTATTAGACTCTGGTTGTACCTACCATATGACACCTTTTAGAGACTGTTTGTTTGATTTCAAGAAAACAACAGGAAGAAAGGTTCTTATGGGAAACAACATGCCCTGTGGAGTGGAAGGAATAGGTTCTGTTAAACTGTGTCTTCATGACAAAATGGAAAGGATTCTCACAAATGTGAGATTTGTTCCTGATTTAAAAAGGAATTTGATATCCTTAGGCTTGCTTGACCAGATGGGATACTCTTTCAATTCAAAGAATGGAAAATTGAAAGTGAGCAAAGGATCTTTGGTTAAAATGAAAGCCACATTGAAAGGTGGGTTGTATCACCTAGATGGAGAAACAGCTACAGGGAAGGCTTTAATGGCAGTGAGTGAAAACCAAAATGAAATAGAAACATGGCATAAAAGGCTAGGACATGTTTCTGAGAAAGGCTTGCAAGAACTTCACAAACAAGGATTGCTAGGGAAGACCAAATTCTGTCATTTGGATACATGTGAATTCTGCATATATGGCAAATCCACTAGAGTAAGTTTTGCAAAATCAGTTCACAATACCAAAGCAAGACTAGACTACATACATTCTGATCTGTGGGGGCCAGCTGCAGTGTCATCTCTTGGAGGAGCAAAATATTTTCTTTCTATAATAGATGACTACTCTAGGAAGGTCTGGGTGTATCCTCTAAAGCAAAAATCAGATACATTTGCCAAATTCAAGGAGTGGCTGACTCTGATTCAAAACAAAACAGAAAGGAAGGTGAAGACTCTAAGAACAGACAATGGATTAGAGTATTTGAATTCAGAATTTGCAAAGTTGTGTGCTGAACAAGGAATTCAAAGGCACCTTACTGTCACCTACACACCACAACAGAATGGTCTTGCTGAAAGGATGAATAGGACTCTACTTGAGAGAGTTAGATGTATGCTACTAAGTGCCAGTTTACCAAAACAGTTTTGGAGTGAGGCACTAATGACAGCATGCTACCTTGTGAACAGATCACCCTCTACTGCTATTAACTTCAAAACACCTGAAGAGGTATGGACAGGAAGACCTCCAAATCTAGACAACCTAAAAGTGTTTGGTTGTGCAGCCTATGCACATATCGGTCGGGGCAAATTGGAAGCAAGGGCAATTAAATGCCTATTTCTGGGTTATCCTCCTGGTGTCAAAGGATTCAAACTATGGTGTCTAGAAGAAGGGTACTCTAAAGGCATCATTAGTAGAAATGTGAAGTTTGATGAGACCAAGATGCCATATGAAGCTATAGCATCAAAACAGAAAGCAAAGGGCACATTTGTTGAGGTGGAGACAGCAACCAGTGACAGATTAGCAACAGATATGCCCTCAGTCCCATCAAGAAATCCAGACACATTTGATGTTCAAACTGATCAAACTGATAATCTTGTTTCAGGTGGAGCACAAGGTGCTATATTAGAAGAAGGGGAGAGCAGTGGAACAAATGATTCACAAACCCCACCATCTGCCAATTATCAGCTTGCCAGAGATAGACAAAGGAGAACAGTACAACCACCTTCCAGATTTGATGATTATGATCTGACTGCTTTTGCTCTTAATGTTGCATCTGAGATAAATGATACTGAACCATTTGATTATCAAGAAGCAACTGAATCCAAACACAAGGCTCACTGGATGACAGCAATGATGGATGAATTAGATTCACTACACAGAAACCAGACTTGGAAATTAGTCCCCAGACCAAATCTCAAGAGAATTGTTGGCTGTAAATGGATTTTTAAAATCAAACCAGCTGCAGGCAACTCTGATGGAGTAAGGTATAAGGCTAGATTAGTAGCCAAAGGTTTCACACAACAAAAGGGAGTGGACTACACTGAAGTCTTCTCCCCTGTGGTCAGACATACATCTATTCGAATCCTCCTGTCAATTACTGCAAAAGATGACTTGGAGCTCGAACAAATGGATGTTAAGACAGCTTTCCTTCATGGAGAACTGGAAGAAGACATTTACATGGATCAACCACCTGGTTTTGAAGACAGAAAGTATAAAGATCATGTGTGCCATCTCAAGAGATCTCTTTATGGCCTTAAGCAATCACCTAGGCAGTGGTACAAAAGGTTTGACACTTTTGTTACTACCAATGGATTCATGAGAAGTGCCTATGACAGCTGTGTCTACTTTCAGCATCAATCAAAGGTGAATACAGTTTATCTTCTCTTGTATGTAGATGATATGCTGATTGCTTGTAGTAGCATGGATCAAGTTAACAAGATCAAGAAAATGCTTAGCCTTGAATTTGATATGAAAGATTTAGGAACTGCCAAGAATATACTAGGCATGGAAATTCTCAGAGATAGAAAGAGTAGGAGTCTGAAATTGTCACAGACAGCTTACACAAACAGATTGCTTAGAAGGTTCAATATGCTTGATTCAAAATCAGTGTCCCTTCCATTTGCACCACATTTCAAGTTATCAATGGAACAGTCACCTAAAACTGATCATGAGATAGAAGAAATGTCACATATCCCTTACTCAAATGCAGTTGGCAGCCTAATGTACAATATGGTGTGCACCAGGCCTGATTTGGCATACCCTATGAGCATTGTTAGCAGGTTTATGGCCAATCCTGGAAAAGCACACTGGGAAGGGGTAAAATGGATTCTGAGATATGTTAAAGGATCTGAAAGTTGCTGTTTAAAGTATAGCAGTGATTACAAGGAAGGACAAGAAGAAGTTGAGGGGTTTGTAGATGCTGATTATGCTGCTGACATTGACAAAAGAAGATCAATCACAGGCTTTATCTTTAAAGTCTATGGTAATCCTGTCAGTTGGAAGTCATCCCTTCAACATATAGTAGCTTTGTCAACTACAGTCGAGAATATGTGGCTCTTGGCGTCTTGTGAAGGAAAGTATTTGGTTGCAAGGGTTGGTGTCAGAATTGAAACAAGGGGAATGCAATGTTGTGATCCAATGTGATAGCCAAAGTGCCATTCACTTGTCAAAGCATCAAGCCTATCATGAAAGAACCAAACACATTGATGTTAGGCTTCACTTCATAAGGGATATTCTAAGCAAGAGTAATTTTGAGTTGAAGAAGGTTTCTACTCATAAGAATGCAGCTGATATGTTAACCAAACCAGTTCCCATTGCCAAATTAGACATTTGCAAGGAATTGGTTTGCATTGACGAATGGGCGAGGTTGTATTCTGGAAATGGAGAAAGGGAAGGAAGTTGTTTCATACGTGGAGAATAATCGTGAGAGAATAAATTTGAATCAAGGTGGAGTTTTGTAATAAGTTGATTGCAAATTACAGCTAATCATTTGAGCTGACGTGGCAATGATGAGCTGGTGGAGCCATGTGCAAGAATAACTAACTATATTCTCTCCTGTACCAAGAAGATTCTAGACTTCTTCTCTGACTGGCTGAGTATAAAAGGAAGCCATAATAGAGATAGAGAGCTCGAGGAAAACAGAGAGAGAAAGCTGCCATTGATGAATTCACAGAAGGTTTCTGAATCTGTGAGCTGAGTGAGATTATTGTAATCTGAGAGTTCATGATGTATTCTTGCTGATGATGTTCAATGAAAGCTTCCTGATTCTCCCGTGGATGTAGGCATTTGCTGAACCACGTAATGTCTGTGTTCTTCTTCTTTGTTTGCTTGATTTGCTTCTGCTGTTTAGTTTCTTTTAACATTTGTTCTTAGTTCATCTGGATTTGAGTGAATACTTGTTAGTTTAAGTGTTAATTGGTTTAGCTTAAATAACATAAATGATTTACTATCATTCAATATCTAAGTCAATCACTAACTTATAATATATTTTTTTATAAATAAAAAAAAACGTTGATCACACCATGTATCTTCTACATCTTAATAAGAAATAATAGACTTTTATGGTTCAATAAAGCCTAACATTCATTTTGATTGTTAAAACATGGATATATATGCTTCCATTATTTGACAATGAGACAAGTAATAAATCAACATTTTATTTCATCTGTAGTAAAATATTTTGATGATCGTTTTAAAAATCTTCAACGGTTGACATTGCAGCAATTCTTACTCCGATGACCAAAGCATCATTCTGCAAATAGGACTTTGAAGTGTCTTTGAGGTCCGCTATAGGTAAGAATTCATGGAACCCAATGCCATACGTTGTGGACTTATACCAATAATCCTCTGCATACATTTACTTGTATGCATTAACTTTTAGGGACAAAATAATTTTTTATTCTTAAAATTTTAGAATATTATCAGCTTAAACTTTAAAGTTTAAAAACCTCGTTTGATTATACTTTAAACCAAGTATTGTTTTTGTTTTTTGAAAAACAGGTTACCGAAAACAAAAAATTGAAAACAAAAATGTTTATCAAACAAGGCCTAAATGTTATTAATTTTAAACTTAAAACTGTATAAGTAGTTATAAGTTTAATTTTTTGCTAATATAATCCTTAATTATTCACATTAGATTTTATAAGTTTTATAAAATTATTAAACTGTAAAACTATCAAATTAATTTTTTTAATACAATAAAATAAATAAAATGAGCTACCAAATCATCACAAAATCTCACACCGTGAACTTCAATTTGTGCAATTTTTCTCTCCAAATCATTGGAATGTATTGCTAATACAAACAAACTCTATTTATATTTAACGCATGACATTGTTAACAACTAATTAATAGAAAGTTAACTTGCAACTAGATTATATAATTTAAGATTAAAATTTGAATTTTCCGTAATTTTTTGGAATGGAATGGTAAGGACAAATAAGACATTTTGAATTAATTATTGAAGAATATTGATTCACTGACCTGATTTTTCAAAGTATTTTATGTTTTTGTTGTTGTAGAGACCAAGAAAGAATTTAGCATAGATTTTCTTCCCCTCTGGAATGCTTTCTGATTCATCTAACTTCAAGAAAACGGAGATATGTGTAGCCTTTCTCCTAGACGATCCATTAGGATATATCATCAACCTCCTTAAGAAATTAAATCAAAAGATCGAAGTAGAAATTAGGGGTATATATGAGAATAACCATAAAAAAATAAGAGTATCTAGTCATATAGAAAAAAAAAAAAAAAAGTAAATAACCAAATTTTAAAATAGGGGCAATTACTAAAATAGCAAATTTTTGCATATTAATTATTGAAATGTTTGAACTTTTCAAAAATTACTAAAATAGCATAATTATAGTTCAATAATTTAATGAATTATAATTGATTAATTTATTGAACTAAAAAAAGTACAAAAAAAAAAAAACTAACAAATTCATTGAAAATAATGATAAAAGATAATCAAATAGATAGATAAATTATTGAACTTGGAACTTAAAAAAGTAAAAAAAAAAAAAAAACATACAAATTCATTAGATACCTATGAAAAATAGTTCAATAATTTATGGAACTTTAGTTCAATAATTTAATGAATTATAATTATTCTATTTGAGTAATTTTTAAAAAGTTTTGACATTTTAATAATTAGTATGCAGATTTATGCTATTTGAGATAAATTCTTTTTAAAATATGGAGAGAGATATAATGAAATTAAAAAAAAAAAACTT
This sequence comes from Gynostemma pentaphyllum, assembly GCA_028015215.1. Taxonomy (NCBI): domain Eukaryota; kingdom Viridiplantae; phylum Streptophyta; class Magnoliopsida; order Cucurbitales; family Cucurbitaceae; genus Gynostemma; species Gynostemma pentaphyllum. The sequence continues at coordinate 46,236,827 of CM051351.1, read as the reverse complement.
TATTCAATTTTTGCAAGTCTGATTAGCAAGATTTGTAGGCACAATTTGCAAAATGCATGCATTTATTTGTCTCCATCTCTTTTATCTACCCATCTTACGTACTAATTTATTTTCTCTCCTTTTCTGTTTTTGATTCCTCTCTCAAACTCTATTTTATTCTCCATTTTATATCTACCTATGAACGATTTTTGGGATCTCTTTTTCAAAGATCTTGCTCTAAAAAGTTTGGTTTTTTCTTTTAATAAAGTTTTGGGTTTGATATTTTTTGGGCTTTTGTTTACGCCCTAAGTTTTTTCTGGTGTTTTTCTTTCTAGCATTTATTATAATTTGATGTATCCAAATTCAATATATTTTGTACATTATGTATGTAATATAAATAGTCACATTATAAAAAGTTTAAATTTTTATGTGATATATTATATGCACTATACAAATTATACATTGACTTACTCCCATAAATTTTTCTAGTGTTTTTTTTTTTTTTCAATTTATTATAATGTGTTGTATTCAGATTAAATATATTTTGTACATTGTCTATGCAAGGTAAATGGCCACCTTATAAAAAAAATCAATTTTGATGGGACATGTTATATGTTGTGTACATAATATATGTTGATTTTAAAGTTTATTAACTCCCTTTTTTCAAATACAGATTAAAGAGCAGTTATACTATTGTACACTATGTACCATTTTTTCTCAAATGCAATAACGAAGTGGGGGATAGTTATATTATATAGAAAACAAATGTATCCATTGAATGGAAATGCAATATAAATTGAATTGAAATCAGAAAACTAAAAGAGATAATCATGAAAATTAAAATGAAAGTTCCATAAATCATGATATAACATTAAAAAAAAAGGAGATAAATCATAGAAAAAATATGTTCAATACATTACAAAAATAAAAACTATAAAAAAGTACAAAATCTACCGTATGTACCATATGTATTATAAATTTTGGAAATGTGATGTACTAAAAACGTAGAAGAATGTGACATTTTGATGTTTTTAAAAAAAGAAAGAGAAGTTTTTTTGGGTATATTACCAATATAAAACTATAAGAATGTACCATATAAACTATAAAATATGGAAATTATGTACTAAAAGTGGATAAGAATGTTTTTAAAAACGAAAAAAATGATAGAAGAGGAAAAAAAGAGGAAAGTATAAATTCAAAAAATAATGAAGAGAAACAAAAATAATGATTGAGAAGAATGTGGAAAGCTCAGCTTGACATTAATATAAATATGGAATAATGCAATTAATGAGGAAAATGGTAGATATGGTATTAATAAAGAATAAAAATATGAAGGTACCTATACACTAATAAATAAGGACATATGGCTATTTATTGAGAGATGACAGTGAAATCTAGTCATTTCCTTAATTAACCCTAGAAATTATTATTTATATATTTTACCTGTTAAACAAAATGGGACTAATATTAACAAAAATGTTACATTGTATTCAATGAGAGGATTATACTTACACCATTTATAAAGATAAGCAAATCTATCTCTAGAAGTTAAAAAAGTAAACTAAATATAAGAGACCTTAGAAAACATGGATTAATCACTAATAATGATTATTCCGTAATAACATTATCGAAAAATAAAATGTTACATTATATTCAATGATTTAAACGTATAAGAGGATTACAATTGCACCATTTATATAAATAAACAAACTCAAATCTATAAACTAAAAAAATAAACTAAATATTAGGGACCTAAGATAAACAGGGAATAATCACTAATAATGATTAGCCAATAATATAGGCTAATAAGTTTTATTTTTATCTTATTGTGAAGTGATTTTTTTCTTATTATATGATGGAGGAGAGAGGAAAGGAAAATATAGAGAAAAAAAAGATATAATTTTAAACGATCAAGATATTCAAATTTATGCTGCTTAGCTTGCCCATTCATATAACTTGTATTGTGTTTTTGTGATACCATTTTGTTTTTTTTTTAATAAAAAAATGCGCTTAAAAGTAGATTTTTTTTTATAAAATAAATAAATAAAGATTCGCTGAAAATATGTTTGACAAACAGTTTTTACAAATTGTTTTTTTAAAAAAAAAAAATTATAATCTCGTGAATAAAGTGCAAAGTAATTTTAATTTTTATAAATCACCTGAAAACTATACGTAAAGGTTGTTTTTCTAAAATAGTTGCTAAACAACCACCACAATTTTGTTTTGTAACAACTCTCATATTCTTCAATCTACTTCTTTAAACCGTTTTTAAAAACTTTTTCAAAAAAATATGTTCTTCAAAGTGTTCTAAACCAAAAAAAAAAAAAACATAACCATGAATAACTACTTCACCTTAAAAGAAAAACAAAAACAAAGCCCCTTATAATAACCATTTTTATTCATGTTTTTTTTTATATTTAGTTTTTAAGAGCTCTTGCACATATAGCTGAAAAAAGTCAAATATTTGCAAAAAGAGCAGCCCAAAAAGTTATTTGCAAAAACAGCAAAAAAACTCAAATTTGTGTCTAAAATATTACAAAGTTGCCACTAGTTGTGTAAGTAATCACTGATTTCGCACATAGCTAATCACTTATTTTACTGATTCACTATATCAAATGATATTTCGTGCATGTAATCACTGATAACCTAATAAGTTATCACTGATTACCTCCAAGTTATCGCTGATTTATTTGATTCACTTGAATGAGGGTAAATTGCTATATTTGCATATACTTTTAAAAACCGCTAGATTTATAAATATTGAAGAAAATTCTGCTACTCAATAAAATTTTTCTAGTTTTTATTTAAAAAAAAAAAATTGTTCGATAACCAATTCTGTTTTTTAGTTTTTATATTTAGAAAAAAAAAACGTTTTTAAAATTATCAATAAAATTCATAAACCAAAAACCTTAACATTTTAAAACAATTTTCCTTTATTTTTTTTTAATTTTGTAACTATATTATTTAGAAAATAAAAAATTATTATGAAATTAAAAAAAAAACAGTTATCAAATAAGTATTGGTTTAAAAAACCTTAAATAAAAAATCCAAACATGTAGAATTTTTAATAAATTGATAGAAAACAACATCACAGAGGTTCGAACTGAGGACCTGATACCATATTAAATATGTTAAATCACTAGACCCAAAGCTTAAACTAATGAATAAGGATAAATTTAATCATATATCTCATTATATGGTGAATTAAATGAGTTCCTGTTACTAACCATTTTTTTCCTTTGACAGCGAAAGGTTGAGAGGTGTAGGAATCCCCGGTGTAAGATGAATATGGATAAATGTTCCAAATAAAGGGATTAGCTTGTGGCTCTTTCATCATAGTTAAACTCTCTCCTTTATTTGTGGATTTTATTATTGAAACTTCAACACCAAATGTACAGATATCATCAACAAGGTAGCCATTTGAAGCTTCATTGAAAGCTTTATGAGAGATCAAATGAGTGATTCCATATTCCATCTTCATCTTAGAATACTTTCTGATTTTTCCATCTGCCATCATATTTTATAAATATAAATTACAAATATAAAAAACTTAGTATGTATTAAATATTCTTAAGTTTTTTTTATCGTGAATAATTAATATGGAACCTAATTGAAAAAAAATAAAAATTAGAGAGGAAAAGAATTAAATGATACCTTGGATGGTTAAATACTTGTCTCTTATTTGATCATATATAAAAAACTTGAAAATCACCTTTACTTCCCAACCAAGAGAAAGCTTATCTTTATTTGATATAGCCAGATAGAGTGAAATGTGATCTTCCACGTTTTTATCTCCTTTTGGATATAGATTCAAATTCCTGAAAATAAAAAGCTTCATTAATTTGAGTAAGAAATAATTACACCAACTTCAAACGCAACAATTCTTTTATAGAAATAATCTTACCATATGCCTTAATATTTGGGAAGAATATAGCCACAAAATAACATCAAATAAGGGTAAATTGCAACCTCCCATAAAATAAGGTTATAGTCATTTAGAAGCAATAAAAATATTAAAAATCCCTACACATTTTCCCATGTCATCACATCGAGAGATTATTGAAGATGCCGGGCACATTATGCCTGTTGGTTAAATCGCTGACACGTGCCCCTCTTTGACATTTAAAAAGCAAGCGGGGAATTATTGCCCAACATTTTTTTTCACTTTTTTTTGACGTTCGCATAAGGGGTAAACGATGGAAATACTAAAAATTGTTTTTCTTACACAAATAAAATTGAAACTTCAACCTACTATTATATCTAGCTCCTTTCAATATTAGTGTAGTTTATTAAAATTTAAAACAGAACTTATATAATAACATAATTTAATTAATTTATGTAGCTTCAAAATGTCAATATAATCAACTGCTTGTGATTTGCATAAAACTAATAAAAATATATATTAAATTCGGAAGAAATTTATGTATCCAAATCAAGATATTTTTATATTCATATTATTCTTTTAAAAATTATATTTTATATTTTATGAATTTTAATTGATTATTATTAATGACAATCTCAAATTGATGAATTTGATAGAATTAAGTTATCTCACATTGACAAAATTAATAATGAATAATTTGACGTCATATAAGTAAAGGGTTATTTTTTTATTTTCATTTAAAAAATTAAAATGAACAGTTTAAGATAATTATATATGATTTTTAGGTAGATTTTATTTTAAAACCAAATTTTACAACCTCAAAAAAATTTGAAGAATAATTGACAAAAGTATTACATTAATATTCAATGATTTTTCTTTTATCAATCCGTTTCCTCTGTGCCAATTTATGAAATATTAAATAAAAAAAAGGCGAATTAAAATCATACTTTGCTATTTAATTACCCAAGAAATCATATCTAAAAATAAAAAACAAAGAAGGACACATGTCAGCGACTTAGCCAACATGCATAATGTGCCCGACATCTTCAATAATCTCTCCATCACATCACTCTTTTATCTCCTTTTGGCTATATTCATCTTCAATAAAATTTGGGATGAATATAGCCACAAAATAACATCAAAAAAGGGTAAATTGCAACCTCCCATAAAATAAGGTTACAGTCATTTAGAAGCAATAAAAATATTAAAAATCCCTACACATTTTCCCACGTCATCACATCACTCTTTTATCTCCTTTTTTTTTCTCCCCTTTGATATTTTTTCTTTTTCATTGTGAATCTCCTCTCCTATCTCTCTCTATTTTTTGTTGTACGTATATTACACACTATACATACTCTACAGATTATATATTGATTTATAAGTTTATTAGCTCAACTTCTTTTAAAGTGCAATAATAAAGCGGAATACAGCTATATTACGTATATTATGTAAAAAAAAGGAGCAAATATCCTACATACAAAAGACCTGCACTATTTTTTTATTTAATGTATTACCAAAGCAAATGACATATTACTTACATGTACCTGAACATAACTAAAAATGAAAATCATGTAAATTAAAATAAAATGTCCATAAATCATAAGATAGCATATAAAATGAAAAAAAGTCATGTTTTGGTAAATTACAAATATAAAACGATACAACACAAAAATATACATATGTACTATATAGTGTCCCAACTATATACTATATGTAAACTACACAAAATTAACTATGGTGAAAAAAAAATGTATAACATACTAATTATAGCATACTTACAATATATCATACTTACAATATGTATAGTATTTCATGCACCCTATGATTTTAATATTATATAACTACTTTACTTGTACAATATGTATTGTAATATATATATAATCTAATACAAGATAAAAAAAGAAGGAATTTTTTTATAAATATTATTGACAAATGTGCCCAAAAAATGTATAGTAATATTATATGTACAATATATATATAGTAAATCGTGCCAAAACATTTGCAACATTAAAAAAGAAAAAAGTGTCAAAATTAGCTAGAGTGACGGATGTACAGTGACAGTTGTTGTATTACTATGCTTTTAAGGGTAAAATTGTTATAAAAAAATGACTAAAAAATGTAAATAAATAAGTGGTGGCTAATTTTTTATTCATGAAGTTAAAATGTGGCTATTTCTTTAGTTTTCTCTTAAAGTTTTATACTAAGAAAATTTTGTACAAATCTTTATAATCACTAACCCTAGTTTATAAGATGGAGCACTTAGGAGCTCGTTTGAAAATATTTTTAAAAGTTAAATTAAAAAAAAAAAAGCAAGAAAATATATTTCTAAAAGGAAATTAAAAATAAAATCATTATAAAAAAATGGATTAATTTTTAAAATTTAACAATGGTATAAGAAAATGGACATTTGATAATTTTATAATTTTAAGAATAAATTTATAGAATCAAAATTATTTTTCCTTTCATGTTGTGATTAAACCAAGACTTAATTATTATTATTATATTAAATTTATCTTTAGGATTATTTTATATAAGTTTATATTATCCTAAAAGTTTAAGTTTAATTAGGATTATGTTCAGTTTGTCAGAGTCAGAAATTTTGTTAAGGAGGCGAAAATCGCATTAAACTATTTTTTTAATAAATAAAGGAGGGTAAAATAGTAAAATATAGAGAAACATATTAACAAATTTCACATTTTACAAACAGAATTTTCATTTACTAAAATATAGAGAAACATATTAACACCTAAATATTACGGTCTCATATTATTTTCTCTCAAATACTTTCCCTAGTTTATAATGAAATTCAAGTAATCTAAAATCCCCCTATCATATAATTTGTAAATTAATTCAATGGTAGTGTTATTAGTTGCAAACCATTTGTAGCCGTCAACTTCAAAGTCTCCAGATTCACATCTTAACATCTCTATTTCTGAAAATACTGAGTAACTATTGATTTTAAATGTATAATGAGATGGAGGCTCATCTCTTGCGCATCTTGTAATTTCTGCAAAATAATTGGAACTCATATCAAATAATAACCCCAAAATTGCAATAAATTATCTTAGGGCCAGTTTGGCATAGCTTTTCCTAAAAACGTTTTGAATTGGAGATTTTAAAAGAAATATTAATTAAGTGTTTCATCTAAAAACACTTGAATGAAATATTTTAAGTAAAATACTTGTTTATAAACATTTTTGGAATAATCACAAATCAAGTATTTTCTCCAAAAACACATTTTAGCATACTCAAGTGTTTTTAAAAGAAACACTTAAATAGTATTACTTTTAAAATCTCTAACTCAAAACGTTTTTAGGAGAAGTTATGCCAAAATGGCCCTTAGTTTGTCTTACTGAGAAACAACTCTATATGGTAAAGAACCCTAACAATCTTTGTAAAAGCTATGAAATCTCATGAATATTAACCAAGTTCTTGCCAAAAAAACTGATCAAACAATCTTTATAAGATTATGAGTAACTCCTGTCAATACCAATTGGTTTTGTGACATGAAATGTTAAAAATAGTAAGAGTTCAAATCTCCTATTTTTTTAGTTGTGTATTTTAAAAAAAAATCTTAAATTGATCATCTTTTACTGTTAATAAATATATTAAGCATAATTCTTTTAAAACTTGAAAAGATTAAATCCCGTTTGATTATAATTTGATTGCATATTTTATTTCTAAAAATTATACTATGAAAATATTTTTTATATGACTTAGATGCAACTTTTAATGCTTTCTCAATATAAATTAAGCATAATTTTTTTTTAAACTTGAATAAATTATTTTTTTGAAAAGTAACAAAAAAAAAAACTTCATGCATTTAGCAAGAATTAAAATGAAATAATTCAAAGGTAAAGATTAATAGAGATAATTAAATAAAGGTGAAAGCGTGTGTGTACCATGATGCTCATCCTTTATAGAATCATCTGATAACCTCTTATCATCCATATTATTGATCAGCATGTTTCCAAGGGAAATGGCGATATTATTTTCACTAAGTTATTCAATAGATGAATAACTTATGGCCTCTTTTTTCTTTATTTAAAGAGTTTATATACCAAACCACACATGAAAGAAATATCCAAAAGGGAAGTCACCAAATGAGGTCAAAGACAGGATTCGTTTCTTCATTTTAATGAAAAAAATAATAAATAAATAAAAAGATTCTCAAAGTTGAGGGCAAGGTCTTGGCTTGCAATTTACTCAAATTGTGTTTAGATATTGAGAAAAACACCTTTCTTTTTATTCTACTAAGAAAAGAATAAAACTGAATTGTATATTGAATATTGAAATAATAAAGTATTTATATAAGGGATAAAAGGAATAATGCAAACTGACTAATCTTAACAAGAAAATAACTAACTTAATTAATTATATCTATTGTGTAATACTCCCACTCATTATGGAGTGTGTAAGTCTAGAACACCCATCTTGGATAACAAAAGATTGAGCTGAGTTGCAGACAATGGCTTTGTAAAAGTATCAGCAAGTTGATTTGATGAACGAATGGGAATACTTTTCTTTTCCAAATTTAGTGTTATATATATAATTAAATGGATGCCTAAGTATTATTGTGACAATCAAGGACGGATCCAGGATGTTTTGTTTTATATATATATATATATATATATATATATATATATTAATTTTAGGTTAAATTATATAAAATACCTCTATACTAACCTTTTATTTTGTTTCCAAAATACACTTTGTTTGAAAAATTACTCTTTCTTTTGCAAATTTTTTTTTTAACTTTTGCAAAAAAAAAAAATTACTCTTTCAAAATATCTATTTTCGGGAAATTATCTTTCATTACAATAAAATCTTTCAAAAATACCTTAAATATTTTAATTTTCATTAAACTTAGCCGAATTGCACGCATACTATATATTTAAAGATTGATTTCCTCAATAAGGGGTTATTTTTGAAACAAAATAAAAGGTTGAGGGTATAACTGAAACTTTTAAAACGTTAGGGCAAAAATTGAAACTAACATTATAGGTTAGAGGTATTTTGTATAATTTAACCATTAATGTTATTAATTTAGCCCAAAAATTGAAACTCCCATTTAATATTATCTTTTTAAATATTATCATAATTATAAATAAAGATTAAAAAAAAATCTTATCAAAATCATTCCCTTAAAATTATAACTATATAAATACAAATATTATATATATTTATTTAAAAGAATAAAGTAATTATTTACCATTTTCCAATTTTGCCTCTCCCATTCCGTTTGTTTCCATCTTTAAATTTAGAGGTTTAGCAATTTGTTGAGTTTTGCATGACAATCGTGTATTACGAAAAATATGGTCAAAAACTATGATGTCCATGCAGAAAATGCGAGAACAGAAAAATCATACCGGTTCCTGATATGAAGAAACATCTTTATAGTCGGGGTTTTGTGCCAAATTATTATCACTGGGTGTACCAGGGTGAAACGAAGGAAATGTTCGACGCTGTGATACAGAAATCTCGATAGTACAAAGGAAGCAGCTTAAATGTTGATGTTTCAGTCCATAATGAAGAACAACATTTTGGTTAATTGCAGCAGATGATAATGGATGGTGCAGGGTATGGTAATGAAATAATCGCGAAAGAGAAGATGATGAACAAACATTCGTTGAAGAGGAAATGAATCCAGAAGCACGTAAGCTGCACGAGATGCTCATGATAGCTAGTCGACCGTTGTAAGGAGGTTGTGAGGTGGGTCAACTTGTTGCAACTACAGAACTTCTGAATATAAAATCGCAGTACCACATCCCCATAAAGCACGCTGCCAGAGAGTTTGTACGACACGAAGAGGCTAGTGGAGGGTCTCGGTTTACCCATGAAGAAAATAGATTCTTGTCGACACAAATGTATGATATATTGGGATGTGGATGAGAGTCTGCATCACTGTAAATTTTGCTTTCATCCAAGATATAAACAAGGGAAACGCAACCTGATTCTACACACCCGCAGATGGCATCACAAGCATTCTCAAGATGATGGAATTATGAGACATCCCTCAGTGCTGCGGCGTGGAAGCATTTGAATAATTGTCATCCAGAGTTTGCCAAATATCCTAGAAATGTTAGATTAGGATTATGCACAGATGAGTTTAACCCGTTTGGGGCATCAGGAGCATAATATTCACTATGGCCGGTGATGGTGACCCCGTATAACTTGCCACCCTTGATGTGCATGAAAAACCCGATGATTTTTTTAACAGTGATCATACCTGGTTCGAAAAGTCCAAAACAGAAACTGGATGTGTATTTGCAACCACTTATCGCGGAGTTGAAAAATTTATGGACTGATGGTGTTATGACATATTATATATCAAGGAAACAAAATTTCTTGATGTGCGCTGCATTAATTTGGACGATCAGTGACTTCCCAGCGTATTCAATGTTATTATGTATGTCCAATATAATTTTAATACTTTTATCTGTTTAGTTTTGGTAATTGCTTGCTTAGTCATATATGTAGTTAATTTATACTGCTCATCCTCTTAAAGGATGGAGTACGGCGGGAAAATACACATGTTCACATTACATGATTGACATAGAGGCATTTTCTCTAAGACACGGTGTAAAAACTTGTTGGTTCGTTTGCCATAGAAGATTTCTACCTTTGAATCATTCATTACGTTCTAACAATAATGACTGGAAGAAAGGTCGACGTGCACGAAAAGAGATACCCCTACAATGTTTAGTGGACGACAAATTTTTCACGGTATAGATGCACTAGGCATGCAGAAGATTACAGGGGAAGGTGTAGAGAATGCAAACAAGTTGGCTGGGAAAAACACAGGTTGGAAGAAACAGAGTATTTTTTGGGATCTACCGTATTGGGAAGATCTACTAATCCAACATAACTTGGATGTAATGCATATTGAGAAGAATTTATTTGACAATGTTTTCAACACTATTCTGAACGTTCCAGATAAAACAAAGGACAATCTGAAAGCACGTTCTGAAAGCGAAGTACATGTTGACGACGGAGGAAAAAAAGGCATTATTTGAGTGGATCAAATCAATCAAATTCTCAGAAGGATACGTTTCTAATCTTAGTCGGTGTATAGACAGCCAAAAACATATAGTGTTCAGGATGAAAAGCCACAATTATCATGTATTCATGTAACGATTGATGCCTGTCGTGTTCAAGCCATCTCTAGAGCATAGACATTGGGAGCCGTTTGCGTGGTTGAGTGTTTTTTAGGGACTTGACTTGTACTGAATTGACCGACACAACTATTGCATCAATGAGTTCAGAGATAGCTGTTATCATTTGTAAGTTGGAGCGAATGTTCCCACTTGCCTTTTTTGACTCAATGAAGCATCTTCTAGTGCATCGTCCATACAATGCATTCTTAGGAGGTCTGGTGCATTACAACTGGATGTACCTATTTGAAAGGTAACACTCTTGTTGAATTTAAACGTACGCATTGATTTACAACTTATGTACATTTGTGCATTAAATATGGTATTACGTTGTATCGACAGGTACTTACGTCGGTTGAAGAAGACGGTCAGAAATAAATCACGAGTAAAAGGATCTATCTGTAGTATGTACCTTGCGCATGAGACTACCATATTTTGCTCCTATTATTTTGATCAGCACATTGGAGAGCTGTATCGACCAGTGAAGCGAAACGTTGTTGAGAATTTACTAGAAGGTGTTGATGTAAATAACTTGTCCATATTTATAGAGGCTGGCATGAGTGTTGGTAAATGTGTGCAAAGGCCGTTGACCGATGTCGAGTATCACGTTATCCAAACGTATGTGTTATGGAGCTGCACCGAAGTGGAGCCATACACAGAGTAAGTTATTTTTTTTAATATTATATCGCTTAAACAATTTGGACATTTCAAATATTACCCAATTTATTTAACTTGTTGTACATCATAGAGATTATTTCTAAGCATATACGTTCGAATGTTACATCCTGGTATTACATCCGCTGATGAGGGATCAATGATTAACAGTGAGTTTCGTTCTTGGTTCTGTGCATATGTGAGTTTTTGGCCAATATGTCATATGTATTTTGTAATATATATATTGATTTTGAATTTATCTTTTAATATATGCGATGACAGGTTGACTCACCTACATTGCCAATAGCTGATCCTCGCATTATTTCTTTGGCAAAAGGCCCTGCACGGGTTGCAAGATCATATACTGGCTACGTTGGCAATGGGTACAGATTTCAAACGAAGGTGTATTCAGTTAAAAGAGCAACGAATAATAGTGGGGTTTGCAAAAGGGTCAAGTTTTCTGCACCAATGAAGACGATTATTTTTTAGTAATAGATGAGATCATTGAGATTCAATATGCAAGTCCGACTCTAAAACACATTGTTATGTTCAACTGCACATGGTTCGAGACAACCAGACGAGGTGAAATTCGCAAGCTGAATCATTTGCAAATCGTGGAGGTAAATAAGTCTAAACGTATGCGCACAGAAGATATGTTTGTCATGGCTTCACAGACGATTCAAGTCTATTATTTGAACTATCCAAGTAATAGATGAGACCTGACAAATTAGTTAGTTGTTTGTAAAGTAAAACCATGCCATGTAGAAGAAGGTATCTCCGATAAAAACAATGCAGACATTATGCTTTCCAAGAAGACGAGATAAGATTTCGTGCGATCGACGATGGTTAGAACACAAGTACTGCTCGTCCTTTGAATGATGGAACGATGACATTGCAGGATGGTACAAATGTTCCAACTGATCGTGCACGTGAGCATGAAACTTAGCCAGATGAAACAGCTGATGAAGAAACTAAAGAAGAATCTGAAGATGAACCTGAAGCAGGCACTGAAGAGACAGAGGATGATGACTAAGACCTTTTTTTTTTAATTTCAAATATATGTTTAAATCTAAACCTTCAATCCTCTTGCTTTATGCTTTCAATATATTTGCATTGCATTCAAAATCTTTGCAGAAAAAATGAAAAAACAATTTGAATAAAATTGCGACCCCTAGTCACAAATGAGCATTGGGAAAGTAAAAAATATCTAAGTAGTTAAGTAGCTGTCAATAAGACAAAGGGAAAGTAAAAATATCTAAGCAGTTACTACCCCCTGGTCGCAATTTGCATTGGGAAAGTAAAAATATTTAAGGAGTTAAGTAGCTGTAAATAAGCTTAATGCGATCATCTGGTCGCATTTTAACATCAAATGCGACCACTTGGTCGCAATTTTTAGCAGGGCTTTCAAATATTTTCTTAAAATTTTGGCGTGAATATAGGATTTGCGACCCTAGGGTCACAAATTTTATTAATTAAGTATTAAATTTTGCGACCCCAGAGTCACAACTGTGAGAACGCGTGACTTTCTATATTTCGTCATAATTACAAATTTGTGACCAGATGGCCACAAAATTGAATTAAAAAGGACAGAACGGATTTCCCCTCCCCATTCGTTCTTCCTTTTCTTGTCTTTTCTTTTCTTTCTTTTCCCTTCTCTTTTCTTTCCCTCCCCCGTTCCCTCAACCCCCGTTCCCTCAACTCCTCGTTACCTCAACCCCCGTTCCCTCAACCCCCCGTTACCTCAACCCCCATTCCCTTAACTCCCCGTTTCCTTAACTCTATTTTCTTTTACGGGATTTTATTCGATCGAAAAAAATGGTTGGTTATCTAAACTTTTCCTTTCAAAGTTCATTAGTTTTTAATTTGTTTAATTAGGCTCGATCGGTTAAGTTAGAATTTTAATTAGGTTAGTTAATTAGTTTAATTAGGATTATTATAATTAGAGTTAAATTAGTAGTTTAAATTATTTTAGTTAAAATTTATATATAGTTTAATTTAGATTAATATAGTTAGATTTTAATTAGTATTTCTAGTTAGATTATTTAAGTTATAATTTAATTAGATTATTTATGTAACGACCCGACTTACTTTAAATAAGCTAGGACGCGAGCACGTAGCGGAAGCGTATAAGTTTGACTCACAAATGGTTACTTTCATTTAAAAGAAAAATAAAAATTTCGGCATGTAGTATCTGTAAAGTTCATACCTCACATACAAAAGAAAGTAACCCTGTTTGTTCAGAAAGTCATCTGCTCATCGGCCGGAATCAAAGAAACACAAAGACATAGAAAATAAGTTCGATGCATCGAGTTAAAACAAAAGCTTTATACAAATAGTAACTACTTTAAAAGCTAAGACATCCTTCCTAAGTTAAGGAAGAATGTAACCAAAAGAACCAACTCGACCCCAAAATCATTCAAGCTCGCGTGACCGGAGTCCTAATCCAAAATCACCATCTCTGCAAGGATCAACGAGCACCATCTGCCGCTCCACGTCCTCGTCCCGAGCGTTACCTGAAAGGTGATATAGAGAACCTTTGAGCATGACACTCAGTGATAACAAAAGAATATGAAAAATGAATGCGAAATGACCATACTAGCATGTGAAGGTACATGGCGACAAACTTTAAATGCATACAAAGTAACAATGCTTCATGTTTGAATAATATCAATTAATCACAACGATTCAATCACACAGTTCCTTACTCTTTGATACCACGAGTAACATCATTTTGAACCCCGACGCCTTACTACGCCCATAATTCAATCAACTCTCGAGCCATAGCTCATTCTCAATTCGAATCACCTCATTACACTAGCATCCGGCCATTTACTTACATAGCTCACCGGAGCTCACAACTTCCCTTGCCACGGTAACCACATGTAACGTCCAACACCCATACACCGTTACACGGGTTACTTCCCCATGGCCTCATTAAGATCGTATGATATGCATGAGTGACATGTATGACATGAGATGAATGGAATATGCTCTTTCAACATCAATGTTATTAACATAACTTATAAACAATAAGTACAAATAGAACAACTTTTCCAAAACGACATTTGACATAATCTTTGCTCACATGATATTCAAGTCTCACAACTTATTGTCAAACATAATCATGGTATTTCAAGTTTACATACTCATGGCATAACATTATTAAAGCAATTAGGCATGCTAACATAAACAACTAACTAGAAACAACATTTATAGATTAGGCTATCTAGCTTTTGGCCCTTAAACCAAGTGTTGGAATCGTTATCATTTCCCGTTTCTTTGCTCCCTTCCAAACATTACCAGCCAATATCTCAATTCACACATTCTCTTAAACTCAACTCCCTTTCCGATATAATTGAAAAGAAATGGAACCGCCACACCCATCACTTTTCCGATTCTTTTGTTAAGTTGATTCTACGGGTATCCGCTTGTCTTTGGCCTACAACATGTTAACCCATAAATGTTTAGACTAATATTAACATTATAAATCAGCCAATACAACCTCAATCAACCCCGAACCCGGTTAATGACAAAAAAAACACCAAACTAGTTAATTCGGGATGCCATTTTCGGTCAAATAAAGAATACATGTGATATTTACAAGGGATTGTTGTTCTAAAGTGATTTCCTTGTTAAATATATGTATATAAACACCCAAATGCTCCAGAATTTAAATCCCTTAAGAAACAACAAAGAAACACCCAAAACTAGTTAACTTAAACTAGTTATTTTGCCAAATTTGAGATTCTATTAAAATTCATTTCTCTTCCTTTCCAAGTTATTTTTCATACACTTTATAATCATATATTACCCTTAACTTCCAGAAATAAGAAACTCAAAATAGTGTTCATGAAATCCAAAAAAAAACAAAGAATAACAAAAGCTTCAAGAACCTCCATTAATGGAGTTTTGTAAAAAGCTTCAAGCTACTTTGTCCTTTACCTTTTTAATGAAACTTAAGAGAAAAAAACATAAGGTTCATAACATCAATTAACTCACCAATTCCAGAAATTTAAAGAGGAAGGAACTCATCATGAAAGCATGGAAAACATCAAGTAAGAACACCAAAGTTCATTTCCATGGAAACCTAGAAAAAGCTTGATATGGAAAACATGAATTTCTTACCTTTGCTTGATGAAACTTAATGGATTATACTTGAATTGGCCTAGGTTGATGATTCCACCATGAATCAAGAAAACCCCCTTCAAATACCCAAGGATTCAAGAGAAGAGAAATGGAAATGCAAAGGAAAATTTGAGAGAGAAATGGGGGGGTGCTCACGGCAAGGAGATGAAGAAAAAGAAAGGAAAATGATTTGATTTTTGATTTTTGATTTTCTAATTTCCCTTATTTATACTTCTAATTTCCAAATAATAATAAAACAACTTAAATCAATTTATTTTCTAATCCCTCCACCTCCTAAAATCCCTTTCAAGTCCTTCCATCTCCTAAAATTTATTTTTAATCATTTTTCCCATTTTCCTTTGCTAACTAGTCCCCCATTCATTAAGAAATATCCATTTAGCCC
Organism: Gynostemma pentaphyllum; assembly: GCA_028015215.1. Taxonomy (NCBI): domain Eukaryota; kingdom Viridiplantae; phylum Streptophyta; class Magnoliopsida; order Cucurbitales; family Cucurbitaceae; genus Gynostemma; species Gynostemma pentaphyllum. The sequence continues at coordinate 46,220,629 of CM051351.1, read as the reverse complement.
TTTTTCAACTTAACTATGGTTAAACTAACTATGGTTAACCTTCAAAAATCAAATAATTCAATAAATAACCTTCCAAATAATTAATAAAAAATAAGTTACGAACCCGGGCCCTTACAATTTAAGTTATAATTTAATTAGTATTTTAGTTAGATTATTTTAGTTATAATTTAATTAGATTATTTAAGTTATAATTTAATTAGATTATTTTAGTTATAGTGTAATTAGATTAAATTTAAATTAATTAGTTTAAATTAGTTTTAGATTAGTGAAGTTAGAATTTAATTAGATTTAATTTATTTATAGTTTAATTAGATTAGTACAAAGCTTATCAGTAAAAATAGATATATCGCTTATCGGTAAGCAAGTGGGAGACAGATATCAGATTGCAAGTCAGATCTGGGACAAATAATACATGATGATGCATCACCAGATTGTTATTCGTAAATTATTGTGCCTTCCTTACGCGAGAAGCTTTGTTTACTGTTAGGGAGACCAACTGAATGGGACCTATATAAGTTAAATTGCTAAATAATTTAGCGTTACAAATCATGTGATTTGAACATTCTGAATCGACGATCCATTGACGATAAATATCAGATTTTTCAAAATCACCATCCAAATTAGTTGTTGAAGATTTCATCTTCGATGTGTTAATCAAATTCACAATAATCCCGCTTTGATTTGACTCTCTTCCAGGTGCTGAAGAAGAACCTGTATCAATGTAAATTTTAGAAGTCGATGTGGCATGTGTAATAACTCCACATCCGTTTCCAATCAAGAAACGTCAGTATGAATCGTTAACCTGCTCTGATACCATGTAAAATTTGAAGAATGATATATCTTATTGATTCTAATGGTTAATAGCCCATATTTATATAAGCATATCTAGGTTACAAAAGATAAACCACTAAGCAAAGATAAACTAGGAAAGAAATTAGAATAAAATAATATTTTTAGAAATTTGCACTTTGGCCGCGACAACGAGACAGTTTTTCTCAAAACATCGCTTTGGTCACCGCGACCGTGAGCCTGGTGGCCGTGGTGCCCACTCTCGGGTTTTTAGCCCAAGAAGTGACAAAAAGGTGCAGGCCGCGGTCGTGAGAGCCGTGGCCGCCGCCATAGGCCAAAATATGCTATTTTAGCATATTTTAACCCCAAATCTCAATAGGTAGCAATTGGACGTAGCCCACAATTGGGATGAACCAGTATAAATTTTGGTGTCGTATTTCTTCTCTATTATTATTTTTTATTATTTCGCTATCGTTCTTGTGTGAATTTTAGGCCTCGCGAACCTATCATTCTTTAACATCAAATGCAATTAACACTCTTATGATCAGGGCCTAAGTTATGAGTTATTTTCAAGGTGAAGGATTCTCTAACTTTCAGTTATATTGTAGTATAGTTGGATCCTTACAATATGCTACTATAACAAGATCTGACTTAGCCTATTCAGTAAATAAACTCTGTCAATTCATGCATGCTCTTACGTTTATTTCATTGGTAAGTAGTCTAAATAGTATTACGATCCCTCTAAGGGACACTTGATCATGGTTTGCTACTCATAAAATCAGCTAAACTGATGCTTCAAGCTTACTCTGATGCTGAAAATCAATGATAGGGTTCTGTGTATACTTTTCGGGAAACATGTTGTCTTGGTATTCACAAAAACAACATATCATTTTTCGCTCTAGCACTGAAGCAGAATACAGAAGTATAGCAAATTGTTCAGCTGAAACTGTTTGGCTTACTTCTGTCCTTCATGGGCTACAAATTACATCAAACAAATCTCCAATTTTGTGGTGTGATCATCTCATCGCAGTATAGTGGATTTGAAGGGGTGTTAAGACAGCTCAATGATTTTTACCAACTCAGCTTTCTCATTATGTTTTACATTTAGTTGGTATTCAGTTATTGCAAGTAAAATAATAACTTAATTCTGTTCTTCGTATTTAAGCTCTATAAATAGCTCAATGTATTTTTAGCAAATTAAGTTTTTCAATACAATAAATTCATTTGTCCAAAATATAATTTTTTTTCTCTAGTTTAATTAATATTAATCAATGTTTATTACTAATAAACGTAGTGAAAATTATTATATTTACAAATAGCTTTAAATAATGATATATTTACAAATACTCCATCAGAATCCACTAGAAATTTGGGGCATTTGCAAATCTAGCAAATTTTTTAGTAATATTTATAAAAATAAAAGCTCAAAAAAATATTTGCAAATATAATAAATTTTGATCGGGTTTATCACTGATAAACATTGAATTACATATTTTTACACTAAGTTTATCACCGATAAACACATAAATCACTGTCAATCACAAATAAACATAATTAAAAATGTTATATTTGTAAATATTTTTACCAATATTGCATAAAAATCTTCCACCCCAATGAAATTTCCCTTGATATTTCTCATATATTAACTTTTTCTAAATCCTATATTTATATATAATCAAGAGATATTTGTTATGATATGAAGCGGATATCCCCAATGACATAAAATATCAAAACCAACGAGTACATATTGGGTTTCTCTCTCACAATTGCACATTCGGTGTTTTGGATTATTTAAATCTCACCTCTTAAATTTATTTAATTCAAATAACTTTTCCAAAATCAAGTAAAAACGTACTATATAAAACTCTCAAAATCCCACCTTTTGCTAGTGAAATTCCATATCTTGCCTTTTTATATATTAGAAGTTAAATTCATTCCCTTGATTCAAATTATAACTCTATTTGATCTCCGATTTCTTCTCTAACACCAAATTCTTTTCTCATTTAAACTCTATTTTGTCCTTTTCCTCATCATCTTGTCTACTCATTTGTTAGAAAAAAAAATCACATCTCAAATAATTTTTTAATAAAAAGAAAACACAGATGATGGGGAAAAGGATAAGATAGTGGATAAATGATTGTGATTGTTATAAAATTAGAATTTTTACTCCATAATATAATAGGAACATACGTTTTTTAATTTGTTAAAACTTTTCTAATTTTTATTAACATAGTAAATTGTAAAGTTTTAAATGATGTAGGGCACACTGCAATTTTTATTACCAGATTAATCAATTTCAACACATCCAAGATTCAAGCAATGCGTTCTTGCCGTTTTAATTAATGGCACCAAATGTAATTGACCAAGATTTAAATTATTATTTTTGTGATTTAACTGTTTCTTTTAAAATTTCTCTATATTTGTTCACCATCATTTTCCAAATTAGGATAATTTCTTCTCCTTTCATTTTATTTTCCATACTAATTTATCTTTTTATCTGTTAAATCTTTAATTTTAATTTTAATTTTAATGTTCTAAATTTTAAATTTAAACCTCAAATGGACTTATGTTTGTTTCCTTTATTTCTTGTTTATATTTTACCTTCTCTATACGTCAAGTAGATGCATTGTCAGTTTTTGATAAGTAGTAAATCAATCATTTAAATATGGTGAAGGTCCTTGTATTTTATGATTAAAGTTGTAACAACCCAAACTTTTCAAATAATTTTGAAATTTTAAATTAATATCAATTTTTATTGGAAAAATTGATTTTAATAGATGGTTATTATTTAATAAAGATTTTTTGAATTGAGAATTAGTTTGTTAACTTAAGAAAATGGTGAGTTAAAGTTTAATTGGAGGCTTTGGTTTTTGCTATTTTGAGTGGGCCCTTGGAGTCAGTTTTGAAGGAGTTCCACCCTTTGGGTAAAAGCCCTAAAAGGAGAATACAATATATAGCTTATTTTCAATCTTACCGTTTTCTTTATGGCCTACTCATTTTTTTTAATACTTTTTAGCTTAAATTCAAATTGTTTATATTTATTGTACAAGGTTTGTCCTTATTTATTATTGATATTTCTTTTTCTTTTCCTAATTTTATGTCTAGCATTTTATGATCTCATTTCATGATTTTAGGCCCACATTCATGATTCATCTATTCCATTTACGTTTTTTCTTTAAAAAAATGTATATATGTTTTATCTCACATCCTTAAATTATCTCATTTCAATATTGATTCTTGATTTTTGATTTTTTTTAATTAATGTTAATAATTATCTCATTCCATGATTTGTGTTAAATAAATAATATCAAAATTTTCCTGAGTGTTCTACAATTTTCACCTTCTAAACAAGTTTCCGTTTTTCACTAATTTTTCTTCCGTTCTCATACATTTAGAAGGAAACTAATTTTCTCTTTCATTTAAGAACGAAGCTTTTATGTTTCTTGGTGTTCATCTTCCTCAATATTTTTTTTATTAGTTTTTTTCATCTTTTTTGGATTTTCAGTCTCCGGTTAGTTAGTTTTGAAATAAAGATCTCAGTCTTGAAACTTCTCATTCGGTTTTAGTCAGTTCTTATTTAGGCGAACAAGTTCATGAATTTTTTTGGAGTTGATTGTAATCTCTTTCAACATAGGGCTTATGAAAATTGATTTTCCTGTAACATAATTCAGAAACGTGAATGAGTGATGGTTGGAGGGAATATTTGTCGCCGATTTATTTTTATTTTGGAGACGAAGGAGAAACCAAATCTTGTATAGTATAGTATCGAAGCTCCGTACCGTACGTTTTCATCTTTTTTTTTTGTTATTTCAACTACGGTTTTCTGTTTTATCCCACTGGACCGTTAAGTACATAATATATTTATATATTACGTACAGTACAATATAATACATATCGATAAAAGCTACAATATTACGTACATTATATATTGCTACACATAGTATATGTAATGATACATTTTATCAATATGTTATTATACTGTACGTAATATATAATTTTACTACAATACATATTGTACATAATATATACACTACTATTATCTTTCAATTTTAACTTCTATTTTAATTCCAGTATATAAATATATTTATTGTACATTTGTAACAACCCGGAAATCCCAAAATACATATAAACATAAATTCAACAGCGGAAGCATTGAAAACAAATAACATCCAGTTTTTTTTTATTTAAAATCAAGTTCAACACAATTCAAACCGATAGATTTTACTTCAAAACTTAAAACATCAAAATAAAACAACCTCAAATCAGTGTTTAGAAAATTATCAAACAAAAGTATGATCGACATACTTATTTAAAACAAAACGAAAACATGATCCAAATCAAATCCCAAATAAAAAAAAAAGAAAGATAAATCTCGCCGGCGTGCAAATCCATGTCAACCGAACACCACTTCGAACCACATCAGCCACCAAGTTTCTTCTTTTCTTTACCTGAAAAAAAAATAGTTGTAGCATCATGAGACTACGCCCAATGAGTAGAAAAATGTTAAAAATAAAATCATGCCATGAGAGATTTTTCTAAGACTTTAAGTCCAGAACCGGCCTCACCGACTTCCGAAAGTTCACATACACCAAAACACTCGGAGTCTAACCCATCATTCCAATACATATGCATATCTCTTAAACCTCAAATTATCAAGGTAACATACTCGAAACAGTTTTAAACACTCTTTTCTCAATTTAAAACTTTTCGATTTAAAATTTCCATTAATACCTCTAATCTCCTCTTTGCCCGCGAACAAAGAGAGACTACGCTCAATAAGAAATTTAAACACTCTTTTCTCAATTTAAATCCTTACGAGAAATATTCTTTTCCATTGTACGGATGGAATGAACCTGCCCCGTTAAGTGCTATAGAGTTGTGCACAACCGTATAATCTCCCTTAACGACAATATTCTTCTTTAAGCAAGGCCTTTTCTTAAAGCGAACCTACTACCATATTACCCGAGGTATTTAAGTATTATGATTTCACTCATCACTACCATGATGCTCAAATTGAGTCTAAACTCAAAATTCTTGAAACAACTCACTTTTTAGGCCGAACTTTCCTAAACTTAATTTCTGGAAAATTCACCTTTAAATATTTCTAAAATACCCCAAAATCACCCATAATACCATTTTGGGTTCACTTCCAACAACTCCCAACGATTGTCAAATCTAGAAGCGAAACTAGCCTAAACTAGTGTAGTTTCGCTCCTTTTTCGGACATTCTAAAACTAAAATAATTCTAACTAAAATTCAGCGGCATAACGCCTATAAAATCACTCCCAAAACAGCCCCTATACATTTGGAATAACCACAATCGATTCAGAGAATTATAATATCGAATATCTATCCACCTGGGCTTAATTTATCGACTTAATGGGCACTAACCAGTCAACCGTGATAAATTTATTCAGCAAGGTTAATCCAACATAAAACATTCCAAAAACATTCTTAAACCTTTAAACAAAGTCATGCAACCCATAAAAGCCAATTTCATGCCAATCGATATCGATAGTCAAATTCACATTCTTTAATTCCAAGTTTTCGGCATGCTTTTGTCCTAATTTCTTAAATCATATAATCAGCCCCTAAACATCTTTAACATGCATAAAAACATCCAATAACATGCTAAAAAAATCAGAGGTTAATATATAAAGAAAAAGGAAAATACAAACATGGAAGAATTTAGTCCTTAACAAATTTCTACTCACCTTGTACAACTATGACCTGAAAAATAAGTTACATTCTAAAATAAATTAAACCTAACTTTACGCTAAGATATACATTAAACTGAACGTGGGACGGAGGGATTACGGGGTAGGACGATGGTAGGACAATTAGGACAGTTTTAGGACGGAGAGTGACGAGTTCAACTTCGGGTTAGGACGGTTATGACAGAGGACTACGGGTTTGGCTTCGGGTTAGGACGGTTATGACAGAGGGCTACGGGTGTAGGACGGACGTAGGACAGTTATGACGGGGGAAGAATTTCGGGGTTCCGATTCGTTCGTTATCTATCAATTCTACATTAGGTCGTCGATTGGTTTGGCTTAGAACAAAAATGTTCAAGAATTGGGAATCAAGAAATAAAAATTTGGGGCTTTTGAATTAAATACCCTTAATTTTAGAAATTAAAAATGGAAAAGATCATTACCTTGAATCCGATGTGTGATGGAAACTAATCCGATCTCTACCAATCTCTTACCGAATGAGAACTACCACAATCTACACCTAAGAATACAAGGAATACGTGACACGATCAAACCCGGTATCTCAAGAATTGATGGCAAGAAGAAGAAGATGGAAAAGGGAGAAAACTCTACCTTAAAATCTCTGTACTGTCTTTTCACGTGAAGATGAGAAGATGAAAACCCTTTTTTTTTCTTTTCCCCTCCCTTTTACGTTTTTGCTCTCCTTTTCTTTTTTTTTTTCTCTTTTCCTTTTTCCTTTTTCCTTTATCCTTTTTCCTTTATCTCCAAATGAAATAATTATATTAAATTCCTAAAAAAAAGAATTTAAATATTAATTATCATCATTTACCTTAAATTTCAATAAATATTATAATAAGAAAAATAATATTTATTTAACTTTAAACTTACCGAAAACACGGACGTTACAACATTATACACTATACACTATACGTTTTTATTATTTTTTGTACATTATATTCTATGTATTATTTTTTGCTATCTTAACCTCTATTTTTGTCTTGTCATTCACCTTTCTACTAAAATATTATCTCTTATTTATTTTTTTTGGTATAAGTATTTTTTATTTTTATATAAATACATAAGTACTCTATTTTGTTGGTACATTTTTTCATAATGGTTAAATATTATTGTAGTATACCTCATCTCTTAATATTTTTTTCCTCATTTTTTCCATCCAATTTCTATCTCTTCAATTTTTTTCTCTCGTATGTTTTTTAGTTTTCAAATAATTCTCTCTCTTTCCTATGAAGTTTTTGAATTTAAAGCCTCCTTGATTTAAGCTTGCTTTATTTAAGAATAATTTTTAAATATTTTTCTCTTTCTTCTTTCATATGGGTATTTTTGTCAAGAATTATAGTCTCTCTATTTCTTAAAATCATCTTCAAAAGCTAGAAAGTGTTATTTTTAATTGATGAGCAAAAAAATATTATTTTTATTAAAAAGAGGCTATCTACTAGAATAACCCAGCCCTAAATCCATTGAGCAACCTAAACTCATTTTCGTTTCTTCATTATTCACTCTCTTCCCACCTCCCATAGCCCGCGCAAGGCTCCCAAGGCAAGGCAAAGAAAAAAAAATAATAATAAAATTGAAATGAAACCATTTCATTTCTCTTCTTACCTCCCCGGATATTTTGACAAGTGGCTTTAGGTTAGGTTTTCTATATAAAGATATCTCCTATCTTTATGAAAAATTATTTAATTGTTAATTTTCTCTAGGTTTTTCATCTTTTAGATTTTTCTCTATTTTATAGCTAGGTTTTCATTCCAACTGAAGGAACTTTCATTCTTCAATTTAGAAATCAAAATTGAAAGGAAATATATATATAAAAAAAACAATAAGAAAAAAAAACCTCTTTTTCAAAATTAGGGTGAAACAAATTGAAATCCAAATAGAGAGAGAAAGAGAGAATACTCACCTTTGAGATCAAAACCCTAAAAAAACTAGTTGGAATCATTTGAGATGAAAACGATTGGAGAAGGGAATCGATTTGAGATGAACACCCTTTGTTGTTCCTTCTTTGTCTTGAAATTGTTTGGGACAAAAAGAAAACCCTTTGATGTTTCTTCAATTCCTTCATATTTCATTATCTTGTAATTCTTTCGATTTGTTCGCTTGTTGAGTTTTCTTCTTCAGATGAAAGATTGAGACAAAAACATTAAAAAAGAGGTAGAGAAGTGGAGATAAGCACACGACTAGGGTCATGTAAGTACTTTTTTTATTTGCTAATCAGCTCATTTCGGTCAATAGGCGGTCCAATGCACTAAGACCGAAACTTAAACAATTTGTATTCAATTTTATATTTTAAGATTGAAACTTAACTGAATTGAAACCGCTTAAGAGGTTTGGTTTTGATTGGTTGGCCGGATCGGATTAGTCAGTTTATGTTGCCGGCATAATTTCAATTATCTCTTGGTTAGCTATCACTTTAACAAAAAAAAGGCCTACATAGCATATAAAAATCGCTATTGTAGGTTACAATAGTGTTTTACAAAATATCGTGATATCTCGTCCTATTAAAAGTTTAGTGATTTAAAAACATTTAAACAGATGCTATAATAAGCATATTATAGTGCTTCAAAAAGGCTATCGAAGGATTTTATAGGATAAAAATTATGTTATGAATTTATTTTATTTACTTCAAAAAAATGTTACTATAGCTTTAAAAGAAAGCTAAATAGATATATAATAACAATAAACACTAGCTCTAATAAATTTTATAGCTTAAAATAAAGCTATTATAGGTAGATAATAAAGTTGATAATAGTGGTGCAGTGGAAAATTTGAGGGAGTCAAGGTCAAGCATATAGAGAGGAAATTGTTAGGAATGGTGTCCTAGAACTTGTAATTATGTAATAATAATAATTTATTTCGAATAAATTAAATAAATAAACATAAGTTCTTTATATTATCTAGATTGATTCAATTGACGATATTAGGAATATATGGAAATATATAAATATCAAACATTCAAATAGTAAACCCTAAGTTACTCTTATGAAATCATGACTTAGTATGTGAGTCATACGAGAGGATTAAAGTTGAGATGAGTAACTTAAAAGTGTCTACAGTAAATGGATAACGTTTGGGAACCTTATTCTGGTAATATTGTTGATAGCTTCGCATTTTGTTTATGAAGGGATGATTTACTAAACTAGCGGAATTTGATTTAGTAAACTAATTAACATTTAATTATGGATCTATTAATATCATGCAATTTGTGAAAAAACATGTAGATTCATGCTTTAAATTTCGAAAATTAAAATCAAAACTTACATTGAGTAATAAATGGAGAATCGGTTGGAGGTTTCTTTACAGCATCAAATCCTCAGCAACACCGGATCTTCTATGCTATATCCCGATCGATCAAACGAAAATCGATTGTGGGATCGAACTTTAGAAGAAATTGGGAAGAAGAAAAAATATTTTCTTCCCAATTACTATAGGAATTTCGGCCAAAGGGGAAGAAGGGAAGAAGAGAGAATTCCGAATTTCTAAGGAATTGAATTGTGTGATTTATGAATGACCCGACCCTCCTATTTATAGAAAAATAGGAATCCTAATCTCATTAGGATTAATCTATAGAGATAAATACAAAAAGAATAAAGATTATCTCTTTCCTTTATCTTGCAATTTCGAAAATGCCATAGATAAATAAGAGATTATTTTATTTTCTTTATTTTTATTTATCTTGGGTAAATAAATCTATGTAATTATTTTAGGATATAATTCAAGCAATTATCTCTTCCCAAAAATACATATATAGCCGAAAATGCATATATTAATTAATAAATAATTCTAATTTATTTAATTAATTATTTTGGGCCAATTCCAATTGGGTTCATTAATCCAATTGGGCTAGAAATTCTCTCTTAAATTAATAAGTCCAACTTAATTAATTTATTTATTAATTACCATTTAAATAAAATATTTTATTTAAACAATTAATAATATTAATATTTTCTCCTGACTAAATATTATCAAATTATATTTAATTATTAATTTCCATTTAAATAATTTTCATTATTTAAATAATTAATAATAAATATTTTAATTATTAATTTCCATTAAATAAACTCATTATTTAATTAATAATTTTATTGATAACATTTTATTATTAATTAATTAATTTTAATTATTAATTTCCGTTTAAATATAATTAATTATTTAAACAATTAATAATTATTAATTAATTTCAAATTATTAATTACCATTTAAATATACTCAATATTTAAATAATTAATAATGTCTAATTAATAATATTTCATTATTAATTTCGTGTTTAAATAAACTCGTTATTTAAACTATTAATAATGTTTATATTAATTACCGTTTAAATATACTCAATATTTAAACAATTAATATTGCCTATTTTAAGTAATTCACTTTACTTAAAATTTCCATTTCTTCTACTTGATTTCGCAACTACGATATTTGGGTTAGCATAGGGACCCGATGGGCCTATAGATCACGGGCTTAATAATTAGTCAATTAAGTGATTAACTCATAATCAGTTAATTACTTATTATCTAACTATGAATAATTCCACTATAGATTCATAGCTGAACTCCCCTCACTATAGATGAGTTATGTCCATTTAGTTTATCTTTATTTATATCTGTGATATATCCTTCACATGGAACCCTCATAATTACATATGGATAAATTTACCGTTTTGCCCCTGTAATTACCGCTTTATCCTTGTGTTCCCGCTGATTCTCCAATGAACTTTATCTTTAGTCGAACTAGAGATAAGGTACTTCGTGATTCAATAGAAGTCGTGGCGCCACTTGTTCATGTCTCGAATCAGTACATCAAGGGAGTTTCCTAAAGTTCCTAAAATGTTTAGGTATCGCACTGATACCGTTAATTTATAGGAAAGTTATGAATTCCATCTCGTGAAAATGAGTTCCCAGCTACTTATCTAGTCATGTTCCCAAAACAGGAGTGTATTGAGCATTCTTACGGATCGCTCTCAACCATGTGAATCAAAGAACATAACTCCACAAATAGGAGTCCGCATTTCACTCAGGATTGAGATCTATCACGGTTGATAAACTTAGTTTGATATTCGATCATTTCTCGGTAAGCTGGTACTAATGAGAAATTTGATCGAACATCGTGGTCCTGTCTTATACAATCAACATTGCATATGATACTTCCATTTCATGTCTCCCACATGAATGATTAGGATTAGATCATTTGTCTATAAACAAAATGCGAAGCTATCAACAAGTGTTACCAGGATAAGGTTCCCAAACGTTATCCATTTCATGAGACACTTTTAAGTTACTCATCTCGACTTTAATCCTCTTGTATGACTCACATACTAAGTCGTGATTTCATAGGAGTGACTTAGGGTTTACTATTTGAATGTTTGATATTTATATATTTCCATATATTCCTAATATCATTAATTGAATCAATCTAGATAATATAAAGAACTTATGTTTATTTATTTAATTTATTCTTAATAAATTATTATTATTAAATAATTACAAGTTCTAGGACACCATTCCTAACAGTTTATAGACAAATGATCTAATCCTGATCATTCACGTGAGAGACATGAAATGGAAGTATCATATGCAATGTTGATTGTATAAGACAGGACCACGATGTTCGATCAAATTTTTCATTAGTTCTGTTTAAGAGAAATGATCGAATATCAAACTAAGTTTATCAACCGTGATAGATCTCAATCCTGAGTGAAATGCGGACTCCTATTTGTGGACTTATGTTCTTTAATTCACATGGTTGAGAGTGATCTGTATGAACGCTCAATACACTCCTGTTTTGGGAACATGGCTAGATAAGTAGCTGGGAACTCATTTTCACGAGATGTAATTCATAACTTTCCTATAAATTAACGGTATCAGTGCGATACCTAAACATTTTAGGATCTTTAGGAAAATCCCTTGATGTACTGATTCGAGACATGAAAAAGTGGCGCCACGACTTATATTGATCACAGAAGTACATTATCTCTAGTTCGACTAAAGTTAAAGTTCATTGGAGGATCAACGGGAACACAAGGATAAAGCGGTAATTACAGGGGCAAAACGGTAAATTTATCCGCCTGTAATTATTAGGGTTCCACGAGAAGGATATGTTACAGATATAAATAAAGATAAACTAAATGGACATAACTCATCTATAGTGAGGGGAGTTCAGCTATGAATCTATAATGGAATTATTCATAGTTAGATAATAAGTAATTAACTGATTATGAGTTAATCACTTAATTGACTAATTATTAAGCCCGTGATCTATAGGCCCATCGGGTCCCTATGCTAACCCAAATATCGTAGTTGCGAAATCAAGTAGAAGAAATGGAAATTTTAAGTAAAGTGAATTACTTAAAATAGACAATATTAATTGTTTAAATATTGAGTATATTTAAACGGTAATTAATATAAACATTAATAATTATTTAAATAATGAGTTTATTTAAACAGAAAATTAATAATGAAATATTATTAATTAGACATTATTAATTATTTAAATATTGAGTATATTTAAATGGTAATTAATAATTTGAAATTAATTGACAACTATTAATTGTTTAAGTAATTAATTTTATTTAAACGAAAATTAATAATTAAAATTAATTAATTAATAATAAAACATTATCAATAAAATTATTAATTAAATAATGAGTTTATTTGATGGAAATTAATAAATAATTATTTAAATAATGAAAATTAATTAAATGAAAATTAATAATTAAATATAATTTGATAATATTTAGTCGGGAGAAAATATTAATATTATTAATTATTTAAATAAAATATTTTATTTAAATGGTAATTAATAAATAAACTAATTAAGTTGGACTTATTAATTTATGAGAGAGTTTCAAGCCCAATTGGATTAATGAACCGGCCAATTGAAATTGGCCTGGAATAATTAATTAAATAAATTTGATTTATTAATTATTAATTATTAATTTTGGCCATCATAAATAATTTGTAGAAGATAATTGTTTGAATTATATCCTATAATAATTATATAGATTTATTTATCCAAGATAAATCAAATAAAAGAAAATAAAATAATCTCTTATTTATCTACGACATTTTTGAAATATCAAGATAATGGAAAGAGAATATCTTTTTCTTTTTGTATTTACTCTATGGAATATCTTAATATGATTAGATAATTCCATTAGCCTATAAATAGGAGGCTTGGGTCATTTATAAATCACACAATTCAATTCAAAGAAATTGAAAATTCTCTCCTCCTCTCACCCATAGCCATTTCCGATTTTCCTATAGAATTGGGAAGAAAAATATTTTTTTTCCTTCTTCCTAATTTCTTCTTAAGTTCGATCGCACAATCGGGTTTCGTTTGATCGATCGGGATATAGCGTAGAAGATCCGGTGTTGCTGAGGATTTGATGCTGTAAAGAAACCTCCAACCAATTCTCCATATTTTACTCAATGTAAGTTTCGGTTTTAATTTTCGAAAAACAAGCATGAATCTACATGTTTTTATCACAAATTGCATGATACTAATAGATCCGTTGTGACGACTCGTGTTCCCGGTACGTAGTATTTTAATAAATATTATTGAAATATTAGAAGAAAGTGGTGTTTATTAAATTTAATTCTTTTACAGGAATTAAATTTAAAAGGTGTTAACTTTATCTTGGAATAAAGAAAGTTAAAAAAAAAAAAGAGGCGTAAAAAGGGAGGAGGGGAAAAGAAAAGAAAAGAAAAGAAAAAAAATATCCTCAGCCAGAACGGGAAGTTTTCTACAGAGAAGAAGAAACAGGTAGGTTACAATTTTTTTCTCTTCTTCTTTCTCTTGATCCAACGTAAATCTCGGTTAATGGAAAAACCTTGATCAATTTGTTTTTCTCTTCTCATCCTTGCTTAGGTTTCCTAGTGGTTTCTCAATTGGAGGAAGATTGTTTAAATTGGAAGAGGTTTCTTCAAGTTAGGGTTCAAAGGTATGGATTCTCTTTTCTCTTGATATTTAATCTAATGGTTTCCAAGAGGGATTCCTTATTGTTTTTAATGAAAAACCCAACAATAAACCATACTTGAATCTCCAATTCTTCATTCCTTTTCAAACCCTATAAACCCAAATTCTCAAATTTCTGAAAAACCTTCCTCCTATTCCTAAATACTGCCTTTAAGGACACCGAAAAGGCCATCGGGACCGCCGTGCTGCCGCCGTTATAAAAGCAGCAGCAGACCCAAAGGCTGCTGCTGCTGCCGACGATAAAGCAGCCCCTTAAGGGGGGTTGCTTTGTCTTCTTTAGTGTCATTTTCCGTCCCGAGCCTTCCTTGATGTTTGTATTATGTTTTGGTAATTTTAGGGTAAGTTTTAAGAACTTTAGGTGCTATTTTCAGGTTGTAGAAGTCTTAATTAAAGAGGATCAATTCCTTGGAAATTTTTCATTAACCAAAGGTGAGTAGTTTTGTTAAATTTTTGATTGAGATCATGTGTTATTTTTCTTTTTCTTTAAAAGAACTCTTTAATTATGAATTTATGAGATTTTGGAGACATATTAAGATGATTTTTACATGATTTGGACTGAACCTTTATTACATGAAATTGGAGTTTAAAGATGATATTAAAGTGACTTGCATGCATGCCATTGGACTTGATGATGCCTATAAATTTTGGTATATGTTTTGTTGGATTGTTTGATGATCGTATGGTGTTTTATTCTTTATTTTGGATGTTTTAAGGCCTTAGAAAAGGTGCTGGAATTTTATATTAATGGATGAATCAATGTGCTCAATAAGCAAAAATTAGTCTAGGTGAGCCTTTATTTGGGAGTTTGATTGGTGGATTATTTTTGAAAGATACCAAAGTGTAATAGGATGATTTATGGGCTGTTATTAGACCATTTTTGCTGCTGGAAGTATTTTAGAAAAATCTACTCATCTCTAGCGCCGAAAAATAAGCAAAACTACACTAGTTTAGGCTAGTTTGGCTTATTCGAGTGGGTTTTCTTTGGGGAACCTTCCCGTGAGTTATGGATCTAATATTTGATGTTTTTAGACCATATTAACGTTGAAAACTTGGTAAATTTTCAGATTTTGAGATTTTTAAGATTTAGCCTGTTTGAGGTCAGTTTTAGGTGGAAACAGATTTTCTGGGCTAGAAACTGAACCTATACTTTGTCAAGCATTCTGTTAATGGTGCATTTATATAATTCACATTATTTTGGTGACTTAAATAATGTGGTTGGAGGTTCGCATTAAGTAGGGCCATACTTAATGAAGAATAAACCGTTAAGGGGTTAATTATAGTTGTGCACGACTTAATTACACTTAGCGGGGTAGGTTCATACCATCCGATCAATGGAAAAGAATAAACAATGTAGGTTCGCTTGTGAGACTTGCAACTCATAAGATGAATAACTCAAAAGGTTGGATCGTGGCGACACGGGTTTTATACTTTGTAAAGACTCGAATTTTCTCAAATCTTTAAATCAGAATAAACAGCGGAAGACTTTGTTTTTATAAAAATTTGGCGTGGAACCGTTTAAAATATGAACTATCAAAACCTGTTTACTTGGGCCCATTTCAGAGAAAGTAAAAACAAAGATGTACATACTCCATTTCATGATAAAATCAAAAGAAATAGACTCGATAATATGTACAACAATCTTAGGCTCTCATTAGCCACAAAACATAAGTTGAAAGACAACAACATATAATGTTTCAACTAGCATTCGTGGAGTGCCCCAACATATACATATAAAGTCCATGTCCTGAAAACCATCCACTCGTGATCAAGCAACACCATCTCCTCCACCTCGTACCCTATTAAGAGTATTACCTGAAAAAGTTTAAGTGTAGCAACATTAGCATAAAAATGCTAGTGAGAATAAGATGGATGCAAGCACTTCCATGGACCGAATCCCATATCGGAAAATGTGTCCAAAAATCCTATTGTGCTCTTACTACCCATTCAATATTCCCAAGTACTTTACATAAGAAAAATAAATCCCATTCTACTATATCGAACTTTCGAAAAATAAACATTCAAACTCGTAAAATAAAGTACTAAAACAACTAAAGCATAACAAAGTAAATAATAAAGTAAATTTCACATTGTGACCACATTGTCACATTACACAATTCAACCGTGACCACTTGTCACCAATCACAACCATACCGTGACCTCACTGTCACCGTGACCACATTGTCACCAATCACAACCATACCGTGACCTCACTGTCACCGTGACCTCACAGGCACCAAACACAATCATACCGTGACCTCACTGTCACCAATCACAAACCATACCGTGACCTCATTGTCACCGTGACCTCACATTCACCAATCACAAACCATACCGTGACCTCACTGTCACCAAACATAAATCGTACCGTGACCTCACTGTCACTGTGACCTCACAGTCACCATGACCTCACAGTCACCAATCACAAACCATACCATGACCACACTGTCACCGTGACCTTACAGTCACCAAATACAAACCATACCGTGACCTCACTGTTACCGTGACCTCACAGTCACCAAACACAAACCATACCGTGACCTCACTGTCACCAAACACAAACCATACCGTGACCTCACTGTCACCGTGACCTCACAGTCACCACACACAAACCATACCGTGACCTCACTGTCACCAAACACAAACCATATCGTGACCTCACTGTCACCGTGACCTCACAGTCACCAAACACAAACCATATCATGACCTCACTGTCACCAAACACAAACCATACCGTGACCTCACTGTCACCGTGACCTCACTGTCACCAAACACAAACTATACCGTGACCTTACTGTCACCGTGACCTCACTGTCACCAAACACAAACCATGCGTATCATAACGCCACACATACTACTCCCCTTTGGTAGTACTAAATAGCGAACCCCGTTGCTAATAATATCATACTAACTCGATTCTACACGAAGAATCTCTCCAAAGTCTCTTTTAACTACCTTATAACCACTCGAAATAAAAGGAGTATCTAATACTCTTCTCCAAATTTCGGAATCTAATTCCCCTCGAGAATATAACTTAATCCACCAATAACATCTTACTTTAAACAAAAACCAATCTTAACTAATTTTCCTTATGCACTTTCCTTAACTCCCAAATAACATACATTCTTGGAAAGTTCTAAAGTCTATTAACCCTCTTAACCTCGATCTAACATAAACGTCAAGCAATTCAAAAACATAAAAGTAATCACAACCATTTTAAACTCACCTTATAATTGAAGCCAACTCCGAATCAGCAGTTGACCAAACTTTACGAACGATTCACAAAACCTGTAATTAAAATACATCTAAAGTAAATTAATTAACCGAAATGAACAACGATCGTCACGTCATTAAAATAAAGGACAAAACAGCCTGGGAATTCACCCATGAAGCCCACGGCCCTAGGGGAGTTCAAGGTGAAGTTGGTTTTCTGGATTTTTAAGCACTTTAAAAGGGTTTCGAGTTGGTTTCGGGCACTTTGGAGGTTGGTAATATCAATGGGTAAACATGATTTAGGGTTTAAGTCAAAAGTTCAATCCCGAACAATTTAGTAAAATCATAAAACATAACAATTTCAAAACCCTAATCATCATGAAAAATGAGAATAACTCAAAGAAATGGCTTTTGGCTCAAACCCGATTCTAGGGTTTAGGGAAAGTTCTAAATATACATAAAAAAAATCCCTTGATCTAAATCTCCGAGTTCCCGAGCAAGAATTGGAAGATTAAAACCAAAAACACCATTAAAACACTATTTGAAGCTTTAGATTTTGAATTTAAACATACCTTAAAGCCTTTAGATAATGGATGAAAACCTCAATTGTTGGGATGGGTAGAAAGTACGTCTCGAGAGCTTTCCAACGAGCTAAGGCACGATGAAAACGGTCGAGAAACGAAGCCGGGGTGACAATTTCTTTCTCTCCTCTTTTTTTCTCTCAAAGCTACGGGTTTGGGAAGAAAAAATGAGAAGAAAATTATGATTTTTGTCTAATTTTGACTTAATAAAGGAGAAGGATGAATAGTGTTTAGATATTTAAGAATTCGGTAATGACGCCTACGTCCTTTTCTTGCCTTAAGCTTTTAAAACGAAACCCGAACCACTTAAACTAGCCCAATGATGATTAATAATTATTAATTGGCCTATTAATAATTATTAATTCCATCGAAACTCGTTTAGGCTAAATAAGCAATTAAAAAGGTTTCCGAACGAAATTAACTATTGACTTTAATACTTTAAATAAATAAATAAAATAATAAATAATAAAAAAAAAATTCACCTCAAAATAACGGGACGTTACATACTTTTGAGTGAAAAGCTCACTTGTTGTAAATAAAGATGAGTTAAGGCATTTGTTCTCATTGGAATTGAGAGTTTAGTTTTGGAAGTTGTGAAGCCGTCGATGGACTTAAAGAATTTTGGAAATTTCTCATGGCATTGCTCATCTTTTAACATAACTACTCATTGGGCGTAGCCTCATGATGCCACAATTTTTTTTTCAGGTAAAAAGAATAAGAAAGCCGGGCACGGATGGAATTCGTGATCGGTGGATGGTTGTAGTGGATTTACACCGCCGACGATTTATTTCCTTCTAGTAGAGTCTGGTTGGGATGTTTATGAACTTATTTAGATTTTATCGTGTTTTTATAACACGTTTGGATTTTAAATTGTTTTATCGAGTTTCATTATTATTGAATTATTTTTAAACCAATGAATTGAGTTTTGATTTTTGAAATAAGTTTGATCGAACCGAGAACTATTTTATTTATAAGTTGAAATAAGTGAGATTTCTTTGAATTTATTGCTTCTGCTGTTTATTATTATATTTCCATGTTTTGGGAAATTTGGGGATGTTACATCAGTAGTTAAATGTTAATTAGTTTACTAAATAAAATTCCACTAGTTTAGTAAATCATCCCCTTCAGAAATATCATCTAGGGAGATAGTGCATAGTGGGGCGTGGTGGTCATGAGGATAGACAAAATGGACTACAGAGCTGATCCATTTACAAAGACTCTTACAACTAATGTGTTTGAGGGTCACTTAGAAGGACTATGATTACGAGCCATGTCTTACTTACTCTAGGTCAAGTGGGACGGGAGATTATTGGGATTTATGCCATAGAATTCCTGATTTGTAATAGAATATTTTATAAATGAATAAAAGTATTATTTTAAGTAAATTTTGATCAACTTATTGAATGTCGATATTCTATAAATATTCAAACTATAAGAAAAATTTCAGTGTTACTAATTATGTAATCTTGACTTCTATAAGATATAAGTGGATCTAATCAAATATAGTAACTCAAAGAGTCTACAATAAATTATTATAGTTTGGAAATCTTATTATGTCAACACTTTTGATATTGTTAATTGATTTGATCTAAATCATTAGCATTGTTGAAATGCAAGTGGAAGTTGTTAGGAATGGTGTCAAGATAATTTATTTCAAATAAATTAAATAAATAAGCATAAGTTCTTTAATTATCTATATTGATTCAATTGACGATATTATGAAAATATGGAAATATATTAATATCAAATATTCAAATAGTAAAACCCTAAGTTACTCTAATGAAATCAACACTAAGTATGTGAGTCATATGAGAGGATTAAAGTTGAGATGAGTAACTTAAAGTGTCTACAGTAAATGGATAACGTTTGAGAACTTTATCCTAGTAACACTGTTGGTAGCTTGCCATTTTTTTTTATAGACAAATCATTTATCCTGATCATTCATGTGGGTGATGTAGACCCCTAATTTTGTCCGGTATTATTTAAAAATTTAAAGTTTTTTTTAAATTGAAAAATGAAATAAAATTGATCATTTTTTTTTATCATAGTTATTTGAAATGAGAACATCATATTTAAAGAGAATAAATATTCAAGATTCCTTCCTTTCTTCCTAAAAAAATGAATTTTTTAAATTGTTTAGATAAAAAGAGGAATGAGAAAAGAAATAGAGAAAAAGAGTGGAAATCCCAAAAATACTTTTTTTCAAAAGAGGAAAATGGTGGATATGTGTGAGTGATTAAAATAAAAGAAAAGGAAAAGAAAAGAAGAGTGGGGAAATTTGAATTCATTAGATAAAAGAGGTATTAAAAGAAAATAAAAAAATAAGTGATATTTCAAATATTGTTTTGGGCAAAAAGAGGGGGAGATGTTATTTCAAACTGTTGACTAAAGAGGTAGGTCAAAAGAGGGGGAATAGATTTGGAAGATTTTTCAACTTTCTAACTAAAAATGGTAAAATTCAAAAATAAAAATAAAAAATAAATAAATAACAATTGAAATTAAAAATAAAAATCCTAATCCCCACATCTTTAAATTCACCACTAACTCTCAAATTTGAGGGTTAGCATTCATCTTCATAGCCTCCCCTCCTTACCCCTTAACCTCTCATGCTAATCTCCAACTTTATCAACTATCATTTTTCCAAAAGCCTCCACCCTTCAAACCTCTCATAGTCATCTCATCTCTTTACTTCAATCCTTCATCAACGTCCATTAATCCAGAGTCTCATACTATTAATCTCCTCCTTGAAACTCTCTCTTTTTCACCATCAATTCGAGAATCACTGAATATTACCAGAAGGTTGGTAAGAATTTTTTTTAAACCAAAGGTAAGTCCCTTCCCATTAAAATGTAGTCACTCATTGCACTTCCTTTGTTTCGGTTGAAATCAAGATTTTTTAACAATGTTTTCAGTTTTGAAATATATTTTTCTGGAAAATAGACTTAAACACGAACACTTAGAAAAAAGAATCAAGTGATTTTGATTTGTGGTTGAAAAGTTATGATTTTTTAAAATTTAGTGTTCAAATTGATTCATTGTTTCAGGATTTTCTACACACTTTATATTACATGATTTTTTGACACTGATTCTTTGAAACTAGTGATTTATGATTATTTTTTCTATAAACTAGACTCATCAAATAATATTTAAATACAAGAATCACCCGGTTTCTATAAATATAAAAAAAGATATGATTTTTCAAAGATGATGTAAATTCTATATGATTTGTTTTACCGAAACCGCGACTGAAATTTTTTTGTGATGAAAATCTTTTTTTTTTTTTACAAAGTGTGTATTTTTCAATTTTTTAAAACAACCTTGGATGAACCTAGAATATTCAAGAGAAGGATTCGAGTCAAAATACATGTTGATTAAAAATTTATGATTTTTCAAAGTTAAGACATTTTTTTTTTGCGAAATTTGTTCTCTTTTTATTCTTTTTCCTTGTTGTGATTTTCATTGTCGTATCTATTGTTTCCATATTATTGTTATATTTGAATTTATTTGTAAAGTACTTTGAAAGAAAAAAAATGAATTATTAGGATGCTAACTTTTTCTAAATTTTTACAAAGAAAAAATTGGAATGATTTTTTTTATAAGATTTCAAGTAAAAGAGGAATGGTTAAGGATGCTAACATTCCTCATCCTTACATTTTAAAAAAAAAACTTTAAACATTTTGTCCTTAAAGAGTGTGTTGAATAAAAAACCAAATTTTACATACAAGATTTATTCTTAAGGAATTTGGGAGTACAAGGATACTTTGATCCCAAATTTCATGAATTAAGAAAATTTATGGCTTGATTTAAGGGTCAATTTAAATGATTTTTTTTTCTTAAAAACCAATCATTCCAAAAATTTCCTATGATTTTAAATTTGGGAGTACAAGGATACTTTGATCCTAAATTTCACGAATTGAGAAGTTTTATGGCTTGATTTTAAAACTAATTTAAATAACTTCTTCAAAAGTTTTTCATACCAAAAAACTTCCTTCAATTTGAAATTTGGGAGTATAATACTTTGATCCCAAATTTCATGAATCAAGAAGTTTTATGGCTTGACAAAATCAAATTAAAAGACTTTTTTTTTTCAAAACTTTCATTCCAAAGAACTCTCTACGTTTGAAATTTGGGAGTACATGGATACTTTGATATCAAATTCCAAAAAATAGAAAGTTTATGGTTTGATAATTTTATCATTAATTTAAAAAAATGTTTTTCTAATAGCGTAACGCTACTCATAGTAATTTAATTATATCATTATAATGATTAATGATATGATCAAATTAATATGAGACATTTCAAAATAATCTATTTTTTATTTTCTAATGGCTTAATGCCACTCACCAATATTAACAATATCAATAACAACATTTTGTTTTAGCAAAAGGCTTTGAATGACATAAAAGAGAATAACCAAAACAGTAATCGTTTTTTAAACAAATGTTTTAAAGTGCTAAGACCTTCCTTAAACATGAATAAACTTCTGAACCCATTTTTCTAAATTCGTAGACCATTTTATTTCTGTCATTCTCGGGTGACCAATCACACCCATTTAAAATCCAATGATTGGTGGTGGCTCATGGTTTCTTTCTTTTTATTTTCTTTTACCATTTTGTCATGTTAGAAAGGGACTGTGTGTGTTTTTAAAGAGGGTCAACCGCACCGTGTTGTTCGAGGGGGTAGCGACAAATGACGACTCTACTGGGGACATTTTTTGAGATTCTTATTGTTTGATGGTTATCTCTTTCCTTTTATGTCATTAATGCCTTGTTTTTTCTTTTTATAAAGGTTTATGTTTCTTATTATTACCTTCATTTTCACACATTCACAGCTTTCTACCCTGGCTTACTTTTTTAGGGAGATGAGTATCTAGAACTTTCGTGGAGTTTACTCCCTTGTAGGCACATGAAAATCTCACCCAAGTTAACCCAACTAGGATACTAGAAGGGATGGTTTGTTGTAAATGGGTCATCTCTTACAGGATACTGTTATATTACTCTTATTACTAAAAAGGCAGCTTGGTGGCCTTTAGATAGAGTCTAACAATCACACTGTCATTGATTTCGAATATTATCTTGTATTATTATCTATGTCTATCATCATTACTTGTTAAGCTGTGTTGTTATTTTTATATTTTACGGTTGTTATTGCCATATACTTATATGTACTATCATGTCGTTGTTCGTTCTCACTTTATCAAATGTGGACATACATACTCACACATCATGACGACATATTTTTGTTAAACAATTCTTTATTTCTCACATTCAATTGATTGATTAACTTCTTTCACTGTCTCCGTTTCTTTTCTTTTCTTTTTGTTTTTTTTAAATCATAAAATAAATTTGTCGTATATATTTTTCAACATGTTTTTATTCCCCACTCAATTGAATGATTATTTTCTTTTATTTTCTCCATTTCTTTTTGTTTTACTTTGAATCATTAATAAGAATTGTTTTTCAACGAAAAAAGATGAAGTAACAGCTATCATTTGGGGATTTTTTTGGGAGAATGATTTCATTTTTTTTTATCTTTTTTTTTTCTAAAAATAAAATAAAATAAATCATGCATTCTTTAAATTAAAAGTTTTGAGCTCAAACTGATAGTTCGATCCAACTATCACATTTGTTATTGCGTAAAAATGTAGAGCTTCCACGTAGGCAACAAACTTAATATATGGGACGAATTGGAGGTAGTGCGTTGCTTTGACGACGTGCTACGTAGGTACCTGCACAGGAAAGGAAAAGAGCATTGATGTGGTGCCGGCCTAACACCCTCTGATGTTAAAGTCAGAGCAAGCAGAGCTAGTGTGCCAGAGAGAATAATAGTCGAAATTGGTTACCTAATGAATGAATTTCTTCTCCTATTTATAGGAGAATAGGCTGATGACATCATCGTGCCACGTGTCGTGTCGGGATTGGGCCATGTGTTGCTTCTCAATCACGTGTCACTTGCGGATTGCGCCACGTGTCGTTTCCCAAGTTGATACTTGTATTCAATCTTAAGTATGTAGGTATATGTTGGAGACTGCGTAGCAAGGTCTTTTAAGGTCCATAGACTTTATGACTAGGTACTGCGGTCAGACCAGATGCCCAAGTACCGCGGTCAGACCAGATGCATAGACAAATCTTGTCAAGTTGTAAAATTCCATGTGTAATCCAATTTCACCCCACAACAGAGGCCCCCTAGTCCCGATTTGAGTTGAGATGCGAGTTCAATGCTACTTGGGAGTATTCTTTCAAAGTGGAATTTTGCCTCAATTAATTTCCCGGAAATATTCAAAGTAAAAATTCGTAAAAATTCTTCTGAAGCTTCCACCACCAAAGAAAAACTTTATCTTCCATAAATTTTTGCTTTAATCTTTGTTGGACCTGACATCATCAAAAATTGAATAAGAGATCTGAGCCGTTTCCTTTACCTCGATCTAATGATTGAGATATCAATCAAATCAGGAGATAAGATCAAATCATAAGATAAGATCAAATCTCTATAAATATCGAAGTTTAGCTTCTTCCATAATTCACAACTTGGAGAACTGGTAAGTTTTAAATTTTAAATTTTAAATTCTCTATTCCTTTCTTTCTTTTACATGAAGACTTTCTTTGACATCGCCTTCTTCAATTTCTCGATTTTGTAGGTTTGCCTTCTCATCAGGTAGAAACAACCGTGGTAGGGCGTCAAATTATCAGGTACATATTGCCCCCCTTTCTAAATTTAAGATAACTTCTCTTAAAACGTAGAAATTTAATAATTTAGGGCTTGACATACTGAAGTTGATGGATTGAGGAAGGGAAAAATAAATAAATCGAGAGTAGAATTAAAGGTAGGAAAAAGAATTAGAGGAAAAAAGATTAAGTAAAAAAAAAAAAAAGAACAACACTGGCGCTGTTCTTCATCAATTTTAATATATATATATTTTTAAAAATCTGTAGGTGCTTTGACCCTCGGGTCAGAACCTGACCCGCGGGTTCGCACGTGGGTCATGTTTTGACCCACATGCTTTTTATTTTTTTTTACACCTGCAGGTGTAAATACCCGCCGGTCAGGTTTTGACCCGCATGCCTCCTTCAATTTTATTTTTTTTAAAGGACCATCTCGGCTTGACGATTCTTTCCTCTTTTCCGAATTTAGGTATGTCACATTGGTCTTCCTCTAAGCACATTTTTTTTCAAATTGTACGTGTAAATAGTTGTTGCTTCAAAAGTCTCTAAGATAGAATCCTTTTTCATTTTAGGATGTTAGATGCAAATTCTAATTAAGAAACTGAGAGCGAAGAAGATTCGGGGGGGTCGATTTCCGAAACTGAACTGGGTATTCACGAGGATGATTCCGAGATAGATTCTTACCCTTCTACCATTACCTTAGGACACCTAAAACGTATTAGAATGTTGTATGATATACCTTCATCCATTACTCTTAGGTGTCCTAAAGTGGGCGAGACTATTCATGACCCCCCTATTGGAGAAGTCAGTTTTCATTTACACACGTTCAAATGTGGAGTTAGACTTCCTCTCCATCATTTCCTTCAAAGAGTTTTGAATTATGTGGGGTTAGCTCCTGCTCAACTTGCTCCAAATGGCTGAACCGTTTTACTTGGGATTTGGCATCTTTGGCATCTCTATGGCGATGGATCTTCTTTAACTTATAAAACTATCCATGCCCTTTATCGACCAAAGAGCTTACCTGGGGAGAAATCCATGTATTATTTTGCCTCCCGTGGCGATAAGCTATTGACGATTTCTCCTACTGCAAAGAAATGAAAAAATCAATGGTTTTTTGTGGGTGGTGATTGGTTGTCTTTAATACCTGAACAAGATCATACTCATCGAGTTCCTAGGCTCTTTAGGAGTTCTGGTAGGTTCACTCTAGGAAATTTTTTTTACAACCTGCCTCTCCCATGCTTTGACTTGTTCATGAACTCATTTTTCTTTTACTGCAGTGAAAGATTTAGAACTCATTCCACTATCTCAACCAACTAAAAAGATAGTTAATGATATTTTGAGTATTCCAGTTGCAGATCGTAACTCTATCGTCCTTCTATCAGACGAACTACTCGTTGCTTTTGGCCTTGCTCAGCCTTTCGTTGAAGATACTAGTAAGTCATTGTAATTTTTATATATGTTGTGCCACAAAATGGTACATATCTAACACTTCATTTCATTTTTTTTAGCTATGTCCGGTGAGACAACTCGCAGGTTCATTGAAACCGGCAAACGCCAAAAATGTGTAGATGTTTCTGGTAAAGCTCCAAAGAAAGTAACTAACAAACAACCTGATCGTCCTGGGACTTCAGATGTTGGTAAAAAATCTTTATCTACTACAGTCCCAAGCTTGAGTGCGGGTCCTTCTTCTCACCTTGATATTCAACGTTCTTTAGCTGATCCTTGTTGTGTTTACTTTTGAGAGGATGATGTGACTTTTAAGAAAGAAATTACACTGATCAGTTCAAATTTTTAGACTGTTCTGCTACTTGATCGAGATTGTGCACGGTCCATGACCACTCAAACTCTAGTTGACTCATCTATTGAGGAATACTTAAAGGTATTCATTGTTTCACTTTTATCATTTCTTTTGTTTTTCTTTCACCCAGATCAATGAAATGATTTCTTTGCCTTTATAGGCTGGGGCTAAGATGAACATGGCTTATGTACAAATGGAGAGAGAGATTCTTCGTCTTAAAGAGACAGTAAAACTTTGTGAAAGAAGTTTATTTGATAACGCACGATTGTAAGAAGAAGAGCACGTTGAGAAGAATAAGCTGAGGGGTGAACTAGTTGAAGTGCAGAAAAACTTAGATGAAACTTCCGACAAGCTCAAAAA
This sequence comes from Gynostemma pentaphyllum, assembly GCA_028015215.1. Classification (NCBI taxonomy): domain Eukaryota; kingdom Viridiplantae; phylum Streptophyta; class Magnoliopsida; order Cucurbitales; family Cucurbitaceae; genus Gynostemma; species Gynostemma pentaphyllum. The sequence goes on along the minus strand of CM051351.1, from coordinate 46,193,526 downwards.
TACCTTGATTATGTTTGGCGAACTCAAAGCTAAAACTCAGGATCAAGACAAATTTCTTGTTATGCTTCATTCTGTAAATAAGAACGCAGACCTGGAAGTTTTTCTTTTCGACCTCGACGTCAAAGAAGCACTTGAGAAGGTTACCGAGAGATTTCCAGATCTTGATCTCAAGTTTGTTAGGGAGAGTTTCAACCTTTTTCGCACCTATGTTGTTGTCGACATTGAGACAGTGGTCGATTCAGCATGACGACTTTCTTAGATTTAGTTTTTATTTTTGTTCCTCTTTAGTTTCATATAGGTAGGGCAATCTGTTTTTATCATGCTTTCATTTTATTTAGGATATCTCCGAATTTATGTTGCTTTTCATCTTCAGATTTATTTCATGTTGCCTTCATTTATTGATTTTATTTATTTTCTAAGTTTTATCAATCAAGTGTGGCTACATAGCCCTGCACCTAAAATGAACTTAGAATTTTTAATAAACTCAAGTTTTTTTTCTTTCTAAGTTTTGTCAATCAAGTGTGGCTACATAGCCCTGCAACTAAATGAACTTAGAATTTTTAATAAACTCAAGTTTTTGGTCTTTCTAAGTTTTATCAATCAAGTGTGGCGCATGCCCTGCACCTAAAATGAACTTAGAATTTTTAATAAACTCAAGTTTTTGCTCTTTCTAAGTTTTATCAATCAAGTGTGGCTAAATAGCCCTGCACCTAAAATAAACTTAGAATTTTTAATGAACTTAAATTTTCTAAGTTTTATCAATCAAGTGTGGCTAAATAGCCCTGCACCTAAAATGAACTTAGAATTTTTAATAAACTTAAGTTTTTGTTCTTTCTAAGTTTTATCAATCAAGTGTGGCTACATATCCCTACACCTAAATGAACTTAGAATTTTCAAAAACTTAATTTTTGTTGTGCTTATCGCTCATTCATGTTGGTGTAGCAACGTAATGCGTAGTAATAGTGCAAGTAGTAAGCAAAGTAGTAGCAGTAGGCCCCCACTCAAGATGCATTTTATAAATTAAAGTGTTACTTGAGTTTGTGAGTTATTGAAGTAGCTTATTCTGGGCTGAGCTCAGATTCACACTTAGTGGTAGCCTTTCCTTATGCTTTGTTGGTTTTTTTCAACACAAGTAAGTTTATGAAGTTGAAAGAGTGCGTTCTCATTTCATTTATTGGAATGAAATTACAGTGAATAAAAATTGCTGAAACAACTCAAACATAAATGAAATTATAAAGACATAATTGATAAAAGGTCTTGAGGTGCTCTGCATTCCATGGATGATGTAATGCCTTGTTGTTGAGGTCTTTCAATCTGTAAGTACCTGGTCTCACTATCTCAGTGACCTTGTATGGTCCTTCCCAAGTTGGTCCTAAGGTCCCACTATTTGGGTCCTTTGTATTTGGCAACACTTTTATGAGAACGAGGTCATCCACTTTGAAATTGCGTGGTTTGACTCGAGAGTTGTAGTATCATGCCACCCGGTTTTTATACTCAGCAATACGGAGACGAGAAGTCTCTCTATGCTCTTCAAGGAGATCAAGGCTTAACCTTAGGCATTCTTCATTTATCTCCGGATTGAAATGTTGTATTCTTGGAGAATTAAGACCTATTTCAACTTGCACAATCGCTTCTGCTCCAAACGTAAGTGAGAAAAGAGTCTCGCCTGTAGAAGTTCTAGCTGTTGTTCTGTATGCCCAAAACACATTAGGTAGCTCTTCTGCCCAGAGTCCCTTCAAGTTTGGTCTTTAAGTTCTTTTTGATAATTTTATTCACCGCGTCCACTTGACCATTAGCTTGAGGATGTGCAGGAGAGGACTTGAAGTGCTTAATACAAAGCTCTGAACACCAAGACTTGAACTTCTCGTTATCAAATTGTTTCCCATTGTCAGAGACAATGGCATAAGGAATACCAAACCTGCAAACTATGCTCCTCCACATAAAGTCGGTAGTTTTGCTTTCGGTGATTGTAGTTAAGGCTTCAGCTTCAGCCCACTTAGTAAAATAATCCACAGCTACAATTGCAAATTTAGTCTGACCTTTTTCTTGTGGAAGTGGTCCTATCAAGTCAACCCCCCACTGAGCGAATGGCCAAGGATTTGTGACATTTGTTAAGTATTCAGGTGGTTGTCTTGGGACTGCAGAAAAAAGTTGACATTGGTCACACTTTCGACAGAATGACTTTGCATCTTCTTGTAAAATGGGCCAGTAGTAGCCCTGCCTTACAATTTTGTGAGCCCATGACCTCCCTCCTGATTGGTTACCACACACTCCCTCGTGAATCTCTTTAATTACGTAGTCCGCCTACTCAGATATAAGACATCTAAGTAGTGGAAGAGAAAAACCTCTCTTATATAGCACATCTCCTTCTAGGATATAATGGGTTGCTCGACATTGAAGTTTTTGTGCTTCAGCTTTGTCGAGAGGTAGCTCCCCATCTTTTAAGAAATTTATGATCGGATCCATCCAGGAAGGGGTGGCCGACTGCAATGTATGTTCAATATCCTGGCTTTTAGACAATATATACTTGAGTTGGGTAAAAATTCTACTGGTACAGTACGACTTAACTCAGTCTCGTATGCGGATGCTAAGCGTGCTAACGAATCAGCATTAGAGTTTCCTGAGTGTGGTATTTGTTTCACCTCCCACCACTCAAAGGTGCAAAGAAGATTTTTAACTTTTTCTAGATAGGCTACCATCCTTTCTCCCTTAGTCTGATACTCTGCTGTTATCTAATTGATAACCAATTGAGAGTCGATAAAACACTTTGATATGGCTTACCCCTACCTTCCTTGCTAACCGCAACCCAGCTAGAAGCGCTTCATACTTAGTCTCATTGTTGGAAGTTCTGAACCCAAACCTTAGAGTGTATTCAATGTGAGCTTGGTCAGGTGAGACTAAGATAAGGCCTGCTCCTCAACCTTTCATGTTGGAAGATTCGTCTACGTAAAGTGTCCATATAGACCCTTCTCTTTGTGGAGGGATGAGTTTTTTGTTTACAGCAAGTTCTTTTTCATGGGTTAAGTGTATCTCTTCTTTTGCAGGTGTGAGTCTGCTATAAAATCAGCCACAACTTGGCCTTTTGTAGCTGTTCTTTATTTGTATTGAATATCATACTCACTGAGTTCCACAGCCCACTTCATCAGTCGACCTGACGCTTCCGGTTTTTGTAAAACTTGCCTCAATGGGTGATTTGTTAGAACTACAATCTCATGTGCTTGAAAGTATGGCATCAACCTTCGAACTGAGGTTATTACGGCTAGAGCCAATTTTTCCATTTGCGGGTACCTCGTCTCTGCATCTAACATGGCTTTGCTCGTATAGTAGGTAGGTAGTTGAACTCCACTTTCTTCTCTTACTAGAGCTGAGCTCACTGCTGTTTCTGACACAACCAAATATAAAAATAATTCTTCACCTAGGACGGGCTTGGAGAGTAGAGGCGCGAAGCTTAAGTAATCATTTAGCTCTATGAAGGCTTTCTCACACTCCTCCGTCCATTCAAAATTGCTTCCTTTTCGAAGAACTTTAAAGAACGGGAGACACTTGTCCGTTGCCCTTGATACAAATCTATTCAGTGCTGCTACCTTCCCATTCAAACTTTATAATTGTTTGAGGTTCTTAGGAGACTCCATGTCCAGGACAACTTTCAAATTGTCGGGATTCGCCTTAATGCCTCTTTGGTGGACCATGAACGCAAGAAATTTTCCTGAAGTTACTCCAAATGCGCATTTATCCGGGTTAAGTTTCATCTGGTACCTTCTTAGCACATCAAATGCCTCTTTTAAATCCGAGGTATGTTGGTCTGCCTGGTGGCTCTTGACCAACATGTCATCTACATAGACTTCCATGTTTTTCCCAATATGCCTTGTGAACATTTTATTCACTATTCGTTGGTAGGTCGCACCTGTATTCTTCAGCCCAAACGACATAACCTTATAGCAATAAAGCCTTTGACTTGTCACAAATGATGTTTTCTCCCGGTCAGCCTCGTACATTTTGATTTGATTATAGCCTGAGTAGGCATCCATAAAAGTCATCATCTCATGCCCTACTGTGGCGTCCACCAGCTTGTCAATTCGAGGTAGAGGAAAACTAACTTTTGGACATGCCTTATTGAGGTTAGTTAAGTCTATACATACCCGCTTTTTCCGTTAGCTTTTTTAACAAGAATAACATTGGACAACCAGTCCGGGTAGTGTACTTCATGAACAAAGTCTGCTTTTAAAAGCTTTTCTACCTCCTCAGCTATAGCTTTGTTCCTGGTCTGGTCAAATACTCTATATTTCCATCTGATGGGACGGAAAGTGTAGTCGACATTCAAACGATAGACCATAATTTTAGGGTCAATACCCGGCATGTCTTCATGAGTTCAGGCAAACACGTCAATATTTTCTTTTAGAAATTTTATGAATTCATCTCTCTGCTGACCCCCCAGTCTTGTCCCGATTTTGAAAAACTTTTCTTCATTTAGAAACGGGATAGACTCTAGGTCTTCCGTTGGCATTGCTCTTTGTTCGAACTCTTTCAGTGGTACTACTAAGGGAGGTTGCTCTGCTTCTTCAGCCAGGAGGGCCGTTGCAGATTGCACCTCTTCCTCAGTTTGTTCTACCACGATCATGTTTACTAGCGTAGCACCTCTCATAGCTGTGTAATAGCACTCTCGAGAGACCTTTTACTCCTCTTTGATTACCCCTACCCCGCCTGAAGTAGGGAATTTCATCATTTGATGGTAAATCGAAGGTACAGCTCTGAGAGCATGGATGGTAGGTCTTCCCAATATGATATTTTAAGCTGATGGGCGATCGACCACTATGAATTCTACCATTTTAGTGATGTTGTTGGGCTCTTCTCTGAAAGTGGCTGGCAATTCAATACTCCCTTCAGGGATGACCTACTATCCTCCGAATTCCACCAAGGGTGTTGAACTTCTTTTCAATTTTTCTCTCCCAATTCCCAATTTTTCTAAACTGTTGAGAGAGAGTATGTCTACCGAGCTACCTCCATCGACCAGGACCCGATGTACTCTTAAATTAGCCACAATAATTATCATCACCAGGGCATCATTGTGAGGCTGATGGATATCAACCACTTCTTATTCATCAAAATTTATCTTTGCCTTTCATTCGGGTCTAGCTTCACGTTGTCCTTCTTCCCTCCTCATCACAAACTCCTTTAAGTACCCTCTTTGAATTAAAGCTTCAATTTCCTCCTTGAGGTCAAAACAGTCGAAGGTGGTGTGACCATGATCTTTGTGGAAAAGAAAATACCTATCTTTATTTCTCTTGTTAGATCCCGCCTTCATCCTTGACGGCCACCTAACCAAGTTCTTATCTTAGATTTCCATGAGTAGCTGCTCTGCTAGTATGGTGGTGAGGGTGTACTTCTTGAACTTACTAGAAGGAAGACTTTGTTTATCAAGTCGATCTTCCGTCTTCCTTCTCTTATCATCCCCAAGACGATCATACTTCCGGGTAGTATCTTCTGTTCGTTCTTTTCTCTTATGTTCTGAATGCTTGCTACTACCCCTTCCTCTTAAGCTCTTCTTGCACTAAGCAACTCTCTAGCACTCATATATTTTTGTGCTCTTGCGATGAGCTCTGTATATGTAGCGAGAGTCTTTTCTCCTAGAGACCACAAAAACTTTTCATCTTTCAATCCATCCATCATGGCGGTTAGAGCTATGTCGTCGCTGTAACCTTCAACTTTCAATGCTTCGTTGTTAAATCTCACCACATAGTCTCGGAGACTTTCTCCTAACTTCTGACGCACAGTCAAAAGGTACGTGGCTGGTTTTTTATGATCTCTTCTGCCAAGGAATTGAGATATAAAAGATCGAGTAAGGTCTTTAAATGAAGAGATAGACCTTGGCTTGAGCTGCCTATACCACCCTCGTGCAGATCCCCTTAATGTAAGAGGGAATGCCTTGCATTTGATAGCATCTTGGACTCCCTGGAGCTCCATCCAGGTCTGAAATGTATCAACATCCTCGACCGGATCCTTTAAACCATCATCAGTTGCCATAGTTGGCATTTTGAACTTAGTAGGAAGTTCTACCTCCATGATGTCATCTGTGAATGGTGGTTCGGTTTACTCGAGGAGTCTTTCCTCGATACTCTTTCTTCATATGTCCAAGCTCGTCTTGGAGTTTCTTTAGCTCTGGTGCCGAAGGTTGTGAACTTTCGGCAGTGAGCTTTGCTATACTAGTTTGTGTTTTTCTTTTTTCATTGAGCACTTCTCTAAGGTCAGACCTTCCTTTCATACTTGGATGCTTCTTGGGAGAAGACTTATTGGAAGAAGGGGAATTGTCTCGAGTATGCAGTCTCGACTTCCCCTTCGAACCACCCTTCTCATGATTCCCCGACTCTGCAACACCTTCTATAGGCTGTTTTTCTTTTTCTTTCTTTGATCGTTGATCATGGTTGTCAGTGGGGGCTTGGTGATCTGTCGTTCGTGTGAGTATCTCTAGGACCTTTACAAGATCCCGATTCACAACTCGAACTTGCTCTTCCAAGACATCTACCCTTCTGTCTGGCATGGGTGCAACCCTTAACAATTTTAGATTTTCATCTTCTTGTTGTCGTCATTCTCTATTGCTACGAGTTTGATATCTCGTATTACGAGGGTTACGGTTTTCACCGTCATCTACATCATCACCGTGTTGACTTCTTCGACTCATCCTCGTTGGTAGAGCACTTAGTTATATACTCTTTCCCACAGACGGCGCCAAATGTTGTTGCGTAAAAATGGAGAGCTTCCATGTAAGCAACGAACTTAATATATGGGACGAGTCAGAGGTAGTGCACTGCTTCGACTACGTGCTACGTAGGTACCTGCACAGGAAAGGAAAAGAGCATCGGTGTGGTGCCGGCCTAACACCCTCTGATGCTAAAGTCAGAGCATGGAGAGCTAGTGTGCCAAAGAGAATAGTAGTCGAAATTAGTTACCTAATGAATGAATTTCTTCTCCTATTTATAGGAGAATAGGCTGATGACATCATCATGCCACGTGTCATGTCGGGATTGGGCCATGTATTGCTTCTCAATAACGTGTCGCTTGCGGGTTGAGCCACAAGTCGTTTCCCAAGTTGATACTTGTATTCAATCTTAAGTATGTAGGTTTATGTTAGAGACTGCGTAGCAAGGTCTTTTCAGGTACATAGACTTTATGACTAGGTACCGCAGTCAGACCAGGTGTCTAAGTATCACGGTCAGACCAGGTGTCTAAGTACCGCGGCCAGACCAGGTGCCCAAGTACCGCGGTCAGACCAAGTGCGTAGACAAATCTTGTCAAGTTGTAAAATTCCACGTGTAATCCAATTTCACCCCACAACAAGGCATGGACAAGAATCATGAGTTAGCAAGATCAATCACAATTTTAGAAGAATGTTGATGTTTTGAAGGAATAGAGGATGAGGAATTTTGGAGATAGTAAACAATGAGTCAGATATTGTCTAGTTCTTAGATTTTTATGTTCATTAATGCAAGAATAACTTTTATTGGTTTTTGTTCTGTCCATATCCTAATAGCAATACTTAAGGTGTAGGATTTTCAAATAATGAAAAAAATTCTGAATAAATATGTTTCTAGTGTGATGATTTTAATTTTTCACACTATTGCATATGTCATCTTTGTTTTTCTTCCATTTACATTACATGCATTTCAAGACCAAGAGCATTGACTTCAAAAATGAAATTTGTATTGTTTCAGAATTCCACTTTAGTTAGTAAACAAACAAAAAAAGAGTTTTGAAAAAAAAATCAAATAACAAGATGAATGATATTCTTTAATAAAAATGGTTAATTATCACTTGAAGATCTGTGGGCAATAAAAAGAAAATGATGGAAAATAAGAAGTAGAAAAAAAAAATGAAGTTTTAGTCTTATTCTGCAGTATTGATCCTCGTTGGCCAGTGATAAAGCTTGGGAGATTATGAAAATTTTTAGCATTGTTTTCTAACAAGACATAAAGTTTGTTTTACTTCATTCATGGTTCTTTACACTTTTCAAGCACTTTGTCTTTGTAATTTTTGAAAGTTTATAATTGGTTATATGTGTGAGGGGCTATCTTGGTTTTGAAAGACGTCTTGATTTGTGGGATGGTCACCCGAGGTGAGATTTGATTCACTTAGGAGATGATTTAGACATGTTTTACATTGCGAGAATTCCTATTGTCCTAAAAATATAGAACCAAAAAAGGGAGAAAAAAAATAAAAAAAAGAATGAAGAATAAAAAAAAATAATAAAAAATGTGTGAATGTCATCATGATCTCATCTATCATTGGACCTTATACGCCCGAATTGTGGCCACCTTTCTCCTTGAGCATATTTTCGCATTACCCATATTCCCTTGATTTTATTGACTTGACCATCTGTTTCAAGATTAAAATCATGATTCATTTGCGTTAACTCGTATAAGCCTGAGTCGAGACTCGACCAAAGCCTACATAAACAATTTCCTATTGACTTACACTGGGGCAATTGGCCAACCTCTTTTTAACCATACTTGACGAAGATCATGTAAGAAATCACATAAACTTGAGTTACAAGCCAATTTCATATTGACCCATCATTGTCGCCCAATTCTCAGGAAATTGACCATGCCTATATCAGTAAGATTTTGTTCAACAAATTGAAACCTTAACCCATAAGTTAGGAGGACCTTTTAAAGTAATTAAATGATGTTAAATTATTTGTTTAGCTATTTTTACATATCAGGATTGTGATATCATGCATGTCCCTTGCATTCATTGTTGACCATCAAGTCATTTACATCACATATTTCAATCTTTCCTCTCATCTCTACATTCGTTTTGCTTGATCTTCTAAAGTGAACAATTACCAATGGGAAATGACTTTAGGGATTGAGTGTGTTGGCAATCCCATTGTAAATTTTGCTTGCATTACAATGGCAACAATTGCAAAAGAAAATGAATGAAAAATGAAATAAAGTTGAATGATTACCTTGAAAGGAGGCAGATCGATGAAAAAATAATCCACCCAGAGGAAGCTTGAAAGGAAGAGGTACACACATATCATGGCCTTTCAAAATGATCTGCTTTTATCAATTCTTGGAAAAAAGATATAAAAAAGGTAAAAGAGAGAAAGAAAAGAAGAAAGAAAAGAAGACCAATATCAGACTCGTTATCAAGAACAGGTTTGTCAGTTAGGGCAAACCTTGTTCTGATCCTGATACAAAACGCTCCAAATGAGAAACAAAAGTGATGAACAAATCAGGAGTGATCCATTCTGAAATGTGCCATTATCACACCAAACAATTGTAGATACCGTATTTTGCCCGACTCAATTTTATTATTATTATTATTATTATTATTATTGTTATTTATTTATTTATATATTTTTTTATTTATGTTGGATTTAAAAAGAAAATTGAATTTTTTTTCTCTTTTTTTTTTTATTACTTGAATTTTTTTTCTCTTTTTTTTTCTTACATTAACCTGTAATTATTTGTTTAAAAAAAAGAAAAAGAAAAAAAAATGGTTTTTTAAAAATAGTGTTATTATTATTGTTATTTTCATTATTATTATAAAGTTAAGTATTTAAATTAATTTTTAAAGAAGGGTTTTGGACATAGATGTAAGTAAAATTATTTAGGGATTTTTGACTTTTGATTTGATTAAGAATCTTTTTAGAAGGAAACAATTTGAAAGCCTAATTATTTGTGCAAATTGGATGAAATTTGGGCTGTGAAAAAAATATGATTGAATTAGTTTTAGAAAGAAAAAGGCTGATTGGGAGGAAATTAATTCTAATTTTGAATTTCTCCTAATTAGCCTGATATTAAAGCAAATTAGTATAGGTAGACTTGGCCCTAAATCTTATCTCAAAAACCCTATATATGAACCTTACAACCCCACCATCAGGATCATCGGATAACATCAAACCCTCACGACTACACTCTAGCCGCTTCCATCTCATAACCTCACAAAGGAAATTGAAATTTCCTTTAATTCCCTGACATTGTCTCTCGTCATTACAAAAAAAATCCATAAAAAAAGAATAGAGAAACTCTTGGAAGCTTAAGGAGTCGACATCTCGCTCTTTGTTCTTCTCCGTAGGATTCATTCAACGTAGTTCTTTTGTTCAAATAGGTAAATCATTGTCAATTTTGTTTTTATCAATATATATATATATACACACGTATTTGTAAGTGGGTGAGTAGGCCACATTTTTCTCTTTTCTAGTAAATGATATATACATAATCATTATTTTGTCTTTTACATACCTTAACAAAAATAAAAAATAAATAAGGCCTTGGTATGTAATGATCTCTTCCTGAACATTGATTTCTTTTTTTTCGATATAAAATAAATCTTAATAAAAAAAAGGGTAAAATGTAAATGAGACCCCTGTGGTTTCTTCCAAATGCATGAACACCCCATGTGGTTTGGAAATGGCAAATCACACCCCTGTGGTTCCAATTTTTTTCAATCAAACCCCTCCCCTTCAATGTCAATAATTTTCTTCTAACCATAACTTCTTCATTTGAACTCCGATTTAGATGATTCAAGATGTTTTGGAATCATAAGTTCAGGCTCTATATAATAGTTACTTCGAAACTTTTAAATGATTAATAAATAAAATAGTTTATTAACATCTAAATTTTAGATACGATTGACACTCTTACTCTATTGGTCATTAATGATTTAGAAGTTTTGAAGTGGCCCGTAGAGCCTGAAATGATGATTCTAAAACATCTCGAATCATCTAAATCGGAGTTCAAACGAAGAAGTTATGGCTAAAATCTACTTTTATTAAAGTATCGGAAGTTCGATCTACTTAATGTTCTTCCGGAATTCATATCTATTTACTTTATGCATAAGGACATCTGTGATCCTTTTACTTATGTCCTTTACTTTATACCCTTTACTTTATGCTCCATTTATATTTACGTTTATTTACTTTTGCCAGCATACCATAACATCTCGCACCATAACATATTGCACCATAACATCTCGCATCATTGAAAGGAAGGGGAGAATGTTGGACTCTACGGGGAATGTCCGCATCACCTTCAGAGAGAAAGAAAATGAAGGGGAGAATGTTGGACCCTACGGGGAATGTCCGCATCACCTTCAGAGAAAAAGAAAAGAAAATGAGAAAGAAAAGAATGAGAGAATGATGGATCCTACGGGGAAAGTCCACATCACCTTCAGAGAAAAAGAAAATAAAGTGAGAAAGAAAAGAAAGGGAGAATGTTGGACCATACGGGGATTGTCCGCATCACCTTCTTCATTCATAAGGTTGAATGTTGGACCCTACGGTAAATGTCCGAATTTCCTTCATTCATGCATAAAGGGCAAATGAGAATCCTACGGGATGTCCTCATTACCTTCATGCATATTATTGATGGAAACATATATCATGGAGAAAGAATTGAGATGTTATGTTTGTGCAAAGTTTATTTACTTTTTCTTATATGTGTTTAAACGAGTTAATGGATGAGATTTAGACTACGTGTGCTAGTATTATCATCCTATAGAGATTATGATTATGAAAGTTAGTTTTCTAGAGATTAGAGAACTATAGAAAGGATTATTTAAGACGTACTTTTCTAGAGAGAAAAGAAATGAAATTGATGCATAGCCAAGTGCTATAGGAAAAAGGAATGAGATTGAATTGGATAATGAGAGAATACAAGGGTGTATTGAACCTTGTATAACTATCATGTGATAAACATGTAAGATAACTAGTTTCTCAATAAATTGGAAGATCTCGTAATTGGAGAATAAGATTTGATGTAAACCTTATGTATAGTATAAGGTATTAAAGAGAATGAGATTCAAATGTTATATATATATGTTATGAAACTTATCCCCCTAATGGTTGGAAGATTGTTCCTCAAATATTTGGGAGAATTGGTAAGTAAAAGTGAAACATTGATGTAAAACCATTTTGGTGGTTGAAAGGTAAGAGAATGTGAGTTTCAATTGGACACAAATCCGGATGCGGGTTTGGGGTCTAACTTTACTTTTTATTCTGTTTATTCTCACTGGGCTTAAGTTGTTAGCTCATGATATTACAAACATTTCAGGTGTTCGGGTCATGAGAGAGGAGTTGGTGCGGCTTGATCGAGAGGATGATGATGCCGAGATGGACTAGATGTCATTTAAAAGTTCCGGAACTAAGCTTATCTTATTTTGTTTTATTTTCGGTCTTTGAGATGTAAATTTGTTATAAGCTCTTAAGAGCTTTTCATTTCACTTTTATTATTATAAACCTCTTTGAACTCCTGATAGGAACTTGAGTTCCTTGTGTTTTAGATTTCAGATTTTAGATTGTAAACAGATTATGGATAGTCCGAGTTTTAAACATATCCATGCCAAATTTTTATCAAATTTAAAGTCTTCCGCTATCAATATGATTTTAAATTATTTAAAAGTGTCGGGTCATCACATACATTATATGGCTGATTTTATCATAATAAAATAATTAATAAATACAATTTATTTAATTAATTATTTTGGGCCAATTTCAATTGGGTTCATTAATCCAATTGGGCTTGAAACTCTCTCTTAAATTAATAAGTCCAACTTAATTAATTTATTTATTAATTACCATTTAAATAAAATATTTTATTTAAAAAATTAATAATATTAATATTTTCTCCCGACTAAATATTATCAAATTGTATTTAATTATTAATATCCATTAAATAAACTCATTATTTAATTAATAACTTTATTAATAATATTTTATTATTAATTAATTAATTTTAATTATCAATTTCCGTTCAAATTAATTATTTGAACAATTAATAATTGTTAATTAATTTCAAATTATTAATTACCATTTAAATATATTTAATATTTAAATAATTAATAATGTCTAATTAATAATATTTCATTATTAATTTTCTGTTTAAATAAACTTATTATTTAAACAATTAATAATGTTTATATTAATTACCGTTTAAATATACTCAATATTTAAACAATTAATATTGCCTATTTTAAGTAATTCACTTTACTTAAAATTTCCATTTCTTCTACTTGTTTTTGTGACTACGATATTTGGGCTAGCATAGGGACCTGATGGACCTATAGATCATGGGCTTAATAATTAGTCAATTAAGTGATTAACTCATAATCAATTAATTACTTATTATCTAACTATGAATAATTCTACTCTAGATTCATAGCTGAACTCCCCTCACTATAGATGAGTTATTGTCCATTTAGTTTATCTTCATTTATATCTGTAACATATCTTTCACTTGGAACCCTCATAATTGCAGGCAGATTAAATTTACCATTTTGCCCCTGTAATTACCGCTTTATCCTTGTGTTCTCGCTGATTCTCCAATGAACTTTATCTTTAGTCGAACTAGAGATAATGTACTTCTGTGATCAATAAAGTCGTGCCGTCACTTGTTCATGGCTCGAATCAGTACATCAAGGGAGTTTCCTAAAGTTCCTAAAATGTTTAGGTATCGCACTGATACCGTTAATTTATAGGAAAGTTATGAATTCCATCTCGTGAAAATGCATTCCCAGCTACTTATCTAGTTATATTCCCAAAGCAGGAGTGTATTGAGCGTTCTTACAGATCGCTCTTAACCATGTGAATCAAAGAACATAACTCCATAAATAGGAGTCCACATTTCACTCAGGATTGAGATCTATCACGGTTGATAAACTTAGTTTGATATTCGATCATTTCTCGTAAACGTACTAATGAGAAGTTTGATCGAATATCATGGTCCTGTCTTATACAATCAACATTGCATATGATACTTCTATTTCATGTCTCCCACATGAATAATCAGGATTAGATCACTTGTCTATAAACAAAATGTGAACCAGTATAAGGTTCCCAAACGTTATCCATTTACTGTAGACTCTTTTAAGTTACTCATCTCGATTTTAATCCTATCGTATGACTCACATACTAAGTCGTGATTTCATAAGAGTGACTTAGGGTTTTACTATTTGAATGTTCGATATTAATATATTTCCATATATTCCTAATATCTTTAATTGAATCAATCTAGATAATATAAAGAACTTACGTTTATTTATTTAATTTATTCGAGATAAATTATTATTCTTAAATAATTACAAGTTTTAGGACACCATTCCTAACAAAGGAGCGAGAGTATCATGCCCACCATCGTAAGGATCGTCATGTATAGGAGAACCTGATTGTGCAGGTGTACGTCAACCTTTATAATATGTCTGAGTCGAAACTTGTCCATGTTCATGTCGAACACGGTACATGCCGCCTATAGTATCCATACAAGCAAGTGAAGGGTCGCTTATAATCCTTCTTTGTTGTGACGACTCGACACTTTTAAATAATTTAAATTAGAAAACACAGTGGAAGTCTTTATATTTTAAGAAAATTGGCATGGTTATGTTTGAAAATTGGCTAGCCAAAACCTGTTACATTTTAAATTCACAATTTAATACACAAGGAACTTTAAGTTCCTAACCAGGAGTTCAAAAGGTGTTTATAAACATAAAAGTAAAGACAAAAGCTCTTAAGAGCTATTTACAAATATACAAATCCAAAATTATATAAAGTTCACAAAAACGAAGTCCATGGACTTTAAATCAACCTAGTCCATCTCGAGGTCATCATCCCTCGATCACGCAGCACCATCTCCTTTCCCACGACCTCTAGCCAGGGCATTACCTGAAATTTTGTAATATCATGAGTTAACAACTTAAGCCCAGTGAGAATAATAAGAATAAAAAGTAAAATTAGACCTCAAACTCGTATTCCGATCCGTGTCCAATTAATCTGACACAATCAATCCTAAAGTTCTCCAAACTCTAGGTAATTTCATTCTATACTCTTCGAAGGATGATATTACTAACACTCGTAGTCAAATTCTCATCCATTAACTTGTTATAACATAAATAAGAAAAGTAAATAAACTTTACATAAATAGAACATTTCGGTTCTTTATCCATGATATATATTTCCATCGATCATATGCATGAAGGTAATGAGGACATCCCGTAGGATTCGCATTCGCCCTTTATGCATGAATGAAGATAATAGGTACATCCCGTAGGATACCCATTCAACCTTATGAATGAGGAAGTAATGAGGACGTCCCGTAGGATCCCATTCAACCTCCTTTTCTTTCTCACTTTCTTTTCTTTTTCTCTGAAGACGATGCGGACATTCCCCGTAGGGTCCAACATTCTCCCTTATTTCTTTTTCACTTTCTTTTCTTTTTCTGAAGGTGATGCGGACATTCCCCGTAGGGTCCAACATTCTCCCCTTCTTTTCTTTTTCACTTTCTTTCAATGATGCGAGATGTTATGGTGCAAGATGTTATGCATATGCTTGCACAAAATAAATAAAGTAAAGTGTGAATATTAAAGTAGCCGAAACAATCATAAAGTAAAGGGGCATAAAGTAAAAGACATAAAGTAAAATAGATAAGAATCCCGGAAGAACGATATGTAAATCGAACTCCGCTACATTAATAAAAGTAAAAACATATCTTAAACAATTAATCTATTCCTTCAAGGATTCTAAACTTCCAATAAAATTCGAGGTTCTATTAACCGTTCTATCTAAAAGTTTGGATCTTTTAACTTCCAATGATCCATCCTAAACTTCGAAACGAATCTAACTTGGAATTTTCTAAGATTCAATGTTTTCCTTGAGAACTCCTAAGTTCTCACTTAAAGGATTAACTCTTAATCCTAAGGGCACTAACTCACTTCCCTCTATTCTTAGATTCGAATCCTAGTCTTAGTTTCCAATTCTACAAATCATTATACTTATTTGCTTTCTAAAATTACTTTAAATCCTAACTATTCTCACCTTAGTAAATGAAGATTTCGCTCCAAACTTCCGGTAAGGTGATCAAATCAAAGGTCCAAAAACACCTACAAATAATTATATCTAACAATTAATAAATAAACATACATCAATCAATTGACAACTAAAGACATAAAACGACGAAAAACCCCGAATATCCCAAAGGGTGCTCTCGGCCATGATAGGGAAAAATAGGCCTCGAGTTTGGTTTTCCGGCTTTTAGGCAATTTAGATGTGTTTCGAGTTGGTTTCAAGCAATTTTGATATTCCCGATTTCAATGGGTATCGATAATTAGGGTTTTTAAACAATATGCCAAATCCCGAATTGAATTACAATAACAATTTATCAATAATAAATAACCCTTATTCAAACCCCGAAAAGTAAATTTCAAACGGGAAGGGTTTCGACTGAAACTCGGTTTTAGGGTTAAGGGAAAGTCAAGTAATAGTTACCCAATAAGTTTTCCATCAACATTCAACAACAAAATTAGAAGGGGATGAGAGTTTTGGCCAAGAACTCAAAAGCTTGAATCAATTTCCATGGAAATACTATGAGAATTCAAAATCAAGTAATAGTGCAGTTTCGCTCATTTTTCGAACATTCAAAATCTAATACTTTTCTATAAAAAAATCCAGCGGCATAACGACTCTATAAACACTTCCAAAATCACCCCTAAACGTCCAAAAATATACTACAGTTGATATGTAGTTCAATTATTAAATAATTAACCACCTAGGCTAATATTATCGACTTAGTGGGCACTAAACAGTCAACCATAATATTCAAAATCAACAAAGTTTAATCCTCTTAAAACACTCATAAACATACTTAAACATCCAAACAAATTCATGAAAATACATAATTTCAGTTTCACCGTAAATCGATATTGAAACTCAAAATAGGAATTCTTTAGCTCAAATTTTTGCATGCTTTTAATCAAAATTTTTATATCATACATTCAGCTCCAAAACCCCTTTAACATGCATCTAATCATCCATTTAAATGCCAAAAATCAAAGGTAAAGCTTTTAAAGAAAAAGAAAACACAAACATAAAATTATTTGCAATTTAACAAGTTCTACTCACCTTTCAACTTGTTTTTCCAAAAAAAAAAAAGTTAACTTATGTCCCAAGTACTTGAAGAATCTGAAACGACACTTAAACTACTTAAATTCTATTCTAAAATAAAACATAAATTAGAGGGACAAACTACGAACAACACGCAATGAAACGAAACAGAAAGGGAGAGTCGAAACAGCCCCACCTAGTATGGCGTCGGGTTGCATCAGTCTTAGGGGCTGCTGCTGCTCCTCGTCGTGGCGGCGGCGCTGACTTGATGTGGTTGGTTTTTCGGCATTTCTTTTGATTTTAAAATCGAAACGGTGATGGGGTTTTCAAGAAAGAATGAATTTAGGATTTCTAAGGTTTGGAGGAAATTAAAAGGAAATAGGGAAATAGAAGAAGAAAAATGATGTTCTACATATTTTGATGGGTTTTAAACACATTTGTAACAAAACTACAGAAAATCAAAGGAAGAATTTTCATTACCTTGAACTCAATTCTTGATGATAACTCTTCCAATCTCCATCAAACTTTCACCGAAAGGACAGACTACTATGAACCACACCTATTTCACAAATAATGGAAGAAAACGATCAACCCGAAATCCCTATAAGGTGACGGTAAATAAGAAGAAAAAAAGAAAGAAAAACCCTACCTGGATGTCTCTGTAGCTTTTCACGTGAAGGAGGAGAGAAAAAATTTAAGCTATGTTCCTTTTTCCCTTTTTTTTACATGCCTTTTCCTTTTTTTTAGTAATATATTTTTATTTTATTTCAAATGGCAATTATAATATTAATTCCTAAAAAATAAATTAAATATTAATCACCACTAATTATCCAAATTTCCAATAATCATAATATATATTGAAATTAACGCTTAACCGTGAACACTAATTGTCACAAATAAGAGGAGAGAATTAAATATATTTGTTTTGTAAAACAAATTAGTATTTTATCCAAAATAATTAATTAAATGAATTTGATTCAATATTAACTAATAATATCATGTTTCCGCAATATATAATTAGAAAATATTATTCGAAATTTTTTCTAGTTATAAATTGTGACAACCCGACTCCTTTTTTTAAAATATTTTAAAATAACACAAGCACCAGAAGAATAAAATTTTATTTTTAATAAAAAAAAATGACATGGTGACGTTTAAAACATGGACTAGCCAATAACCTGTAAATACAATCCTAATATAAAAATGTTCAACTTCCAGATAAAATTCAATTTCTAATGATTTAACATCATTTTTCAAAATCAAACAGGAAAAAAAAGTTTCTACATCGTTCATGAAAACTAAAAGTTAACATTCAAGTCACAATATCATGCAAATTCTAAATGTTGGCTTTTTGGGCCTATTAATCTCGCTTAATTATGTTTTGATGATAACAAACACTTAGTACTAATTATTTTAGTATTTTAGTGTTGTGTTTTATAGAGCGGAAAATATCGAGCACGGTGCAATTTGAATCAACCAATTCCGAGCTAAATTGGAGAAGATATGGATTAAAGAAAATTGGATTTTAAATATATATATATATATATATATATATATATTTTCGGTTTTTTTTTAAAAAAAAAAGGGAAAAGAAAAAGAAAAGGCAAAAATGCTCTCAGCCGCTCGATCACATCTTCTTATTGATCCAACGACTTGCATTCGTCAATTGAAATATATATTTATATTTTTATATATTTCAGATTTAAAATAAATGAAAAAGAAAAATTAAAAGTTGATTTGAAAGCAGCCGTCTGATCGAAGGCCAAAGCACCATTCGACGCTCCATGGACCGCCACATTAGCGCGTGACTCCAAGCGCCGGACGTGCCTTCTGCTCGCTGACATCGCGGGCCCACCGAAGCAGCTTCCGCCTCTGCTTGCGTGACACGCGTCCCTGCCAGTTCCCAAAGCCTGATTTTTGCTTTTTCCTGATTCAATGAAAAGTCTTCTTTGCCCCTAGCTTTTAGTTTTATTCCCTCCACGTCCTGACCCTTGTTTGGTTTACTTGTTGACAGAATTTGAAGCTCCAATCACAACAGCACCTCTGCCCGGATTTCCCCTGGTGACCGACATAATTTATATTTTGTTATTTAATTCAAATTTCAGAATTGCTCAGCAAATCACATAGTGACACGTGGCCCAACGGATTTATGCCTCTTTCTTCCTCTCTTCATATGGCCGAAAACAGTGAGCAAAAACATAAGAAAATTCATATTTTGATCTCCATTGCTAAGTGCTCTCAAGCCTAATTTTTACATTATTTTGGGATTTATTTTGAGTGATTTATTTGGCTATTAAGAGCCTTGTATTATCATGAGGTTTGATTTTCACATTCAATCTTTTGAGAGATTTGTATTTGTATGAAAAATTATAATTCACACTTGGGTCGGTTTCCTAGCCCGTAAAATAGGAACGATTGGGTTTGATCTTGCTCCCGGTAAAAGGATCGGGTTCGTTCTTGATCCTGGAAAAAGAACGGTTTGGGTTTGACTTTGATCCCGTGTAAAAGAGTCAGGTTTGATCTTGAGCCCGCTAAAAGGATTGGGTTGTACTTCCTCCCGGAAAAGGTATACAATTCCCGAGAGGCGCTCGGGGAGTGGACTAGGCCGGATTTTGGCCGAACCACTATATATTTGGTGTCATTTTCTAACCCTATTGAGACGATCCGACTCCTTTTAAATCATTTAAATCAGATTTCAGCGGAAGACTTAATATTTAATAAAAATTTGGCGTGGATATGTTTAAAACTTGGACTATCCACAACCTGTTTACACTTTTCACAATCAGAGAATTTAAAAGACAGGAAATGCAATTCCTGTTGTAAAGATTAAAGGAGTTAAAGGTTATAAAAGTTAAAACAAAAGCTCTTATTAGCTTATAGACAAATATACAGCTTATAAGACAAAACATGTAATAAAATGTGTCCATGGACTTTAAAAGTATCTCTAGTCCATCCCGCCATCATCATCAACTAGATCAGACTGCACCAGCTCCTCTCCCATGACCCTGAGCATTTCCTGAAAATATTTGTAATATCATGAGCTAAAAGCAAGCCCAGTGAAAATAGAAAGTAAAGTAATATTAGACTCCAAACCCGCATCCGGATTTGTGTCTAAGTAAAACTCACATTCCCTTACCTTTCAACCACCAAAAGGGTTTTACATCAAGTATTTCACTTTTACTTACCAATTCTTCCAAATAATTGAGGATCTAACTCCCAAGCATTTAAGAGGATGTGTTTCATAACACACATAATATTTGTATTTCATTCTCTTTAATACCTTATACTATACCTAAGGTTTACATCGAGTATTACCATCTCCAATTTCGAGATCTTCCAAATAATTGAGAATCTAGTTCTCTCCCATATGTATCATAATAATTTTACAAGGTTCAATACACCTTAAATTCTCTATAGCACTCAGCTAAACATCATATTCCATTCCTTTTCTCTATAGAAATGTATGATACACATAATGTTTCATTTATTTTCTCTATAGCGACTCAGGCTATAAAGTAAGGTTTACATTCCTTTATCTTTAAAAATTAATGCTAAGCTCACTAGGTCTTAACATATTCAAACAAGATAACTCGTGATTAATGCCAATAATGTTAGTACACGCAGTCTCAACATTATACATTAACTCACCCAATACATGTAAAGTACACTCGGCCTTTACATTAATATAATCAAAATCATGTTAAATTCACTAAGCCTTAACATTATGCATAAGAAACAATCTCATTTTACTATATCTTAAATTCGAAAAATAAACATTCAAGCTCATAAATAAAGTACTAAAACAACTAATAAGTACTAAATCGTAAAAAAGTAAATACTAATGTAAATTTCCATCATACACGTCATACCACACGTTATTTCATTTGAAAATCACCACATCACCACTCAAATCACATTGTGACCACATTGTCACATTTCACATTTCAATCCGTGACCGCATTGTTACCATTCACATTTCACACCATGACCACATTGTCCCCATTCACATACACCACACTGTGACCACATTGTCACC
Organism: Gynostemma pentaphyllum; assembly: GCA_028015215.1. Classification (NCBI taxonomy): domain Eukaryota; kingdom Viridiplantae; phylum Streptophyta; class Magnoliopsida; order Cucurbitales; family Cucurbitaceae; genus Gynostemma; species Gynostemma pentaphyllum. Next base: position 46,172,623 of record CM051351.1, on the reverse strand, counting down.
AATCACATACCACACCGTGACCACATTGTCACCAATAACATACCACATCGTGACCACATTGTCACCAATCACATACTACACCGTGACCACATTGTCACCAATCACATTACCACACCGTGACCACATTGTCACACTTACCACATGATGATTCGTTTTTCGTTACCACACATACCACACGATGATTCGTTTTTCGTTACCACACATACCACACCTACCACACATACCACATGATGATTCGTTTTTCGTTACCACACATACCACGCCTACCACACATGCCACATGATTATTCGTTTTTCGTTACCACACATACCATGCCTACCACACATGCCACATGATGATTCGTTTTTCGTTACCACACATACCTCATGATGATTCGTTTTTCGTTACCACACATACCACACATACCCACGATGATTCGTTTTTCGTTACCACACATACCACATGATGATTCGTTTTTCGTTACCACACATACCACATGATGTTTTGTTTTTCGTTACCACACATACCACGCCTACCACACATACCACATGATGATTCGTTTCACAATTCCATACGTATCATAACGCCACACGTACTACTCCCCTTTGGTAGTACTAATTAGCGAATCCCATCGCTATAATTATTAAACTAATCACCACAACTCCTTTTCTCCAAATATTTTATAGTCCAACTAAACATGATACTTTCTCTCCAAAATTTCTTTTAACTACCTTATAACAACTCAAATAAACTGAGGATTTTAATACTCTTTTCTAATTTCCGGAAACATAATTCTCATTGAGAATATAACGTAATCCATAATAATCAACTCACCTTAACAATACCAAAAGTTAACTAATTTTCCTTATGCACTTTCCTCATCTCTCAACTACATCCAATCTTGGATAAGTTCTAAAATCTAGTAACCCTCTTAACCCCGATCAAACATGATCGTCATGCAACCCGGAAACATAAAAGTAATCACAACCACTTTAAACTCACTTACTTTAATTCTTTCGATTTAAATCATAATCTCAACTTCCGATCCTACAAATCGTTCAACTTATTCGGTTTCTAAGGCTATTTTAATTTATATTTATTCTCACCTCAAAATGGCGTGTGACCACAAAGTTCCCACAAACTAACAAACGAGCAATCGCACCTACAATTCATCAATCGATCAACAAATTACAAATCATATCTAATATGAGAAAAAGTATGACTTTCGGGTGAATAGTGATTTTGGATGAATAGTGTTTTTCGAAAATCTGGGCTCAAAATCGTCAAATTCCTTGATTGAAATTCATGATTTCAACTTCAAAACTCATTTATAATAAAAAACAAACAAAACCATGTAAAAAGTTTTGAAAACTCACTTTTTAGGGCTTCCCTTAGGGAACCTGAAACACCACAAGCTTAGGTGGGATAGATAGCCCACATCCCGAGCAATCCAACGCAACTGACCTCATCGAAAACGGTCGAGAATCGATGAAAACCCAAGAAGAATTCTCTCCCATCCATGGATGCTCACGTGAGGAAGAAAAGGAGAAGAACAGAAATGGAATTTTGGTCAAATTGAGTCAAAGTTGAGATTTTAAAGAAGAGTGAATAGTGTTTTGGATATTTTTAAGAAATCGGAAATTACGGTTACGTCCTTTTAATGATATTAGCTTGTAAATCGAAACCCGAAGTTCTTAAACTAGTCAAATGGTGATTAATAATTATTAATTGGCCCGTTAATAATTATTATTAGACCAAAACTAATTTAAGCTAATAAAGCGATTAAAAAGGTTTAAACGAAATAAACTACTAAATTCTAAATTACAAAAATAAAAATTAAACTAAATACTTTAATTGAAATAAATAAATAAATAACATATTAAATAAATAAATAAATAATTTCACTTCAAAAGTAACGGGACGTTACACCTATCCTCTTTACTTATTGCACTAATATTAATTGCTAAATATTTATTGTGCATCTTTGTTAGGGATCATTAATATCAATTATTGGAAATTAAATTGATGAACACATATTTATTTGTAACGTCCCGTTATTTTGTGAAAAAAAAAAAAAAAAACTTTTATTTATTTTATTTTATTTAAGTAATTAAAGTTCATTTATTTATTATTATTTGAGAATTTAATAGTTTATTTCATTTTAATTCATTTTAATGGCTTTATTTATTTAATTACGTTTAAATGGTATTAATAATTATTAACGGGCCAATTAATAATTATTAATCACCTTTAGATTTATTTAAGAGCATCGGGTTTCGTTTTTGAGAAGTCAAAAGTCATAAAAGGACGTAACCGTCATTTCCAATTTCTTAAAATATCTAAATTCACTATTCACTTATCTTTAAAAATCCAAAATTGACCAATTTACTTCATTTTCTTCTCTTCCATTTTTCTTCTTGGCCGTGACCTTCATTTCCTCCATGGATGATCTTTTCTTTTCTTTGTTTCTTATTCATTTCTCGATGGATCGGCTTGATTTCGGTTGCGTTGGATTGGTAGGGACGAGGGCTACCTATCCAACCTACCTTTTCGAAGTTTCCCGTTCCCTTAGGGAAGTCCTAAAAAGTAAGTTTTCAAAACTTTTTAGGTGGTTTTGTTCGTTTTTGATTATAAATGAGATTTGAAGTTGAAATCATGAATTTCTATCATGAAAAATGACGATTTTGAGCCCGGATTTTCGAAAAACACTATTCACCCGAAAACACTATTCACCCGAGACACTATTCATCCGAAATCACTATTCACCCGAAATTGCACACTTGTTCGCATTTTAGTTATGAGTTGTAATATGTTGTGCAATTGATGAATTGTAGGTGCGTTTGCTCGGTTGTTGATTCGTGAAAAATTGGAGATTTGGAGTTAATTGGCTAAGGTGAGAATGATTAGAATTTAAAGTAACTATAGAAAACAAATAAGTACGTTGATTTGTAGAATCGGAACTAAGACTAGAATCCAACCTAAGGTTAGAGGATGTGAGATAGTGCCTTAGGATTTGAAGTTAATCCTTTAGGCGAGAAACTTAGGATTTCTCGTTGAAAACCTCGAATCTTAGAAGATTCTAAGTTAGATTAGTTTCGGAGTTTAGAATGGTTCACTTGGAAGTTTAGAATCCTTGAAAGTTTAGGTTAATCGTTATGTTTTGACCTTTACTTTTATTATTGTTAGCGGAGTTCGATCGATAAATCGTTCATCCGGGATTCTATCTATGTTACTTTATGCCCTTTACTTCATGTTCTTTACTTTATGCCGCTTTACTTTATGCTTGTTTCGGTTATTTAATAATCGTACTTTACTTTATTTATTTGTGCAAGCATATGCAAGCATATGCATAACATTTTGCACCATTATTTATTATATTATAACATCTCGCATCATTGAAAAGAGAAAAGAAAAGAATGAAAGGAACGGTGGATGAGTGGATACCCACGTTACCTTCATGCATAAGGTTGAATGGTGGATGAGTGGATACCCACATTACCTTCATCATGCATAAGGTTGAATGGTGGATGAGTGGATTCCCACATTACCTTCATACATAAGGATAAGGGTGGATAGTTTGTAAAAATCCACATTACCTTCATTTCATGCATAAATGGCGAATGCGTAACCTACGGGATGTACTCATTACTTTTATGCATATGATAGACGAGAAAGAAAGTCGAGATGTTATATTTTTTTTTATGCAAAGTCATTTACTTTCATTACTTTATGATATAATAAGTTAATGGATGAGGATTGACTACAAGTGTAGTAATGTCATCCCTTGGAAAGTATGGAATAGAATTACCTAGAGTTTGAATGACTTTAGGAGTTAATTGTGTTAGAAAAAGTTAAAGGATGAACAATTAGACTAAGTGTGCTAATTAATATCATCCTTTGGGAAAATAAGAATATAAAGTAAACCTTATGTTTAGTATAAGGTATGTAAGGAAGATGAGATATAAATGCTATATGCATTTACGAAACCATATCAAAAATATTTGGAATGTAGTTCCACAATATTATTGGAGAATTGGTAAGTAAAGTGGAACACTTATTCATAAACTCTTTGAATTAATGATAGCAAAGAGTAAGTATGTTCATGGACTCAAATCGAATACGAGTTTGAGGTCTATTCTTACTTTTTATTCTTATTATTCTCACTGGGCTTAAGTTGTTAGCTCATGATATTACAAACATTTCAGGTAATGTTTGGGATCGTGGAAGAGGAGTCAGGGCGCTTGATCGAGAAGATGATGATTTACGAGATGGACTTTGAGTTATGTAAAAATCCATGTACATGGTTGATTTGTGAAATTTATGTTATTTCGATGATTTGAACTTTGTATTTAGCTCATAAGAGCTTATGGTTGTCTTTTTATGATTATGATCATTTTTAAACTCCTGGATGGAACTTAATGTTCCTTGTGATTTTAGATGTTTGAATTTAAGATGTAAACAGGTTTTTGGCTAGCCTATTTTCAAACATAATCACGCCATTTTTTTTTAAAATAAAAGACTTCCGCTGTTTTCTCTGATTTTAATCTATTTAAAATGACGGGTCGTCACATTATTGCTAGAATTTATTGAAGCATAATTGGTTGATTAGAAATTGATAGTGATTAAATATTTCTAAGTATTATTGAAATCTAGTTTACATTGTTTAAGGGAATTTTAGGACAAAATTCATTTTAATTGTTTGAGCTAAAAAAGTATAATTAACTTGTTAATTAGAAGTCATTAATCGAAAAAGTTTTAAATTAACCTAAAACCCTATTCACTCTCCCTCTAGGGGTTCCATACCAATCCTACACTAAATACCACAAAAGTAGACAAGTTCAATTAAAACAAGTTTTAAAAGTTCATCAAAAGGCTTGTTTCAAACGATAAATCCTAAGCCATCATCCATCGTAGATCAGCTTAAAGTAGCAACATTAGGGACACTTGCTAGTGTGAGAAATAAACCAAGATTCGAATGATTGATTCTTTGAATATTCACCAAAGAACCATTTGAATCCCCACCAACCCATTATCAAAGATCAATCGAAATCATAAATAAATCAAGCATCATCTCATTATTCCCTATTACAATCCAATCAAAATTCTATCAATCTCATAGTAACTTCATCCATCGATAGCTCATAATAAATCCATTCCACAATAACCCATATCACATCAAAAATCAAAAATCACGAAAAAAAAAACACAAACAATAGGCATCAAGGTGTAATGCTCACTGTCTCACAAGAGATCATATCTGGGATTCGCTGTTCCCTTTGAGATTGTCCATGGGATCATTCTGGGATTCGTTGTTCCCTTTGAGATTGTCCCTGGGATCATATCCGGGATTCATTGTTCCCTTCGAGATTGTCCCTGGGTTTGCTGACCCACTAACATTCAAGGTTTGCTGACCTTGGAGCACACAGGTATCTTCGGGAATGACCCATTGATTTCACACTCATATAGTACTTTTGCATTACACCCCACCACATAGTTCAAACAATTCTACCAATCAATAACTATCAAACTCATCACCCATAATCATTCATGAGCATAGGTATCAAACACATCAATGATCTTAAATATTTTCTAATTTATGTATCGAAGGCAATTAATAATTCTAAAATTACCAATTAACATTTCCATCCCAAAATGAGTAATAATAACTATGCAAAACTACATTTCAATTTAAACTCATGTATTAAAGAAATGGAGTTCCCCTGTTTTTTTTAGCTCCATTTTTTAAAACAAAATCTCATACTTTTCACATCAAAAATCGTTGAGAGTTTACCCATTTTCGTTGTTCTCTTTGTGTACATGTCTAAATTGGAGAAAATGACATGAAATCGCTGGTATTACAGCTATTTTGAAGGCTCTGTTTTTTTTCCCTAGAAAAAGGAGGAAGAAGAACAGTACAGTCTGTTTTAAGATCATTCTGCACTAACGTCAGATATTAGTTATATATTTAATTTACGAAACACCAATTAATACATACAATTTGTCCCAGCGGATGCGCTCCTTTCTAATCTTTCACGCCGGCCATGTCCATGGTTCGAATCCATTCGTTTTCATTTTTGTCATTTCTTTTAATATTTCTTTGGGCCTGTGTTCAAATCTTAGCAAAGGAAAAAGTTTCAGTTTTTTCTTTAAAAAAGATTTTATAGTTTTTTTTTTTGTCATTTTTGTTTAGTAAAATTTTTATATGTCAACTTAATTTTTATTTATTAATATAACATATATTAGTATGTCATATTTTTTATATCAAATTTATTTTTTACATCTTTTTATAACCTATATTATTTTGTCTTAATTAGTTAGTCCTAATTTAATTCATTTGTTTGGCTTGAGTTTTGCTATGTTCAATTTTAATTTAATCAGTTTGCTACATTTACGTTTTTTTTTAGGTTTCTCACACTTAAAACCAACACTATAACTTAAGTCAATGATCTAAAATATTATACTAAAATTTTGTTTAAAATAAGAAGTTGGGAGATTTTAGGATGCTAATTTTCCCATAAAAAATGTTTAATTAAGAAAAATTTGCGTGGTTTTGTTTGAAAGTTGGCATGCCGAAAACCTGTTTACATCCTAATTTTTCAATCTAATAAATTCACATGGACTTTAAGTTTCAAATCAGGAGTTCAAATATTTCATATCATAAAAACATCAACCAAAGCTCTTATGAGCTAAATACAACATCAAAGTCTTGAAATTCACAAAAATATTTACATATACTTTACAAAAACAAGTCGATCTCGAGGTCAGCATCCCTCGATCACGCTGCACCATCTCCCCTTCCACGGCCTCTAGCCAGGGCATTACCTGAAATTGGTTGTAATATCATGAGCTAACAAACTAAGCCCAGTGAGAATAATAAGCATAAAAAGTAAAGATAGACCTCAAACTCGCATTTCGATTTGTGTCCAATTAATCCGACACTTTCTTTCCTAGAATTCTCCAAAGTCTAGGTCATTCTAATCCATTTTCTCCAAAGTATGACATTACTACACTTGTAGTCAATTCTCAACCATTAACTTGTTATGACAAAGAATAAGTAAAGTAAATAAACTTTGTATAAAATATAATATCTCGATTCTCTATATCATCAATCATAATCATGATTTCATGAGGACATCCCGTAGGATTCCACAATTTATTTTATGCATGAGGAAGTAATGCGTACGTCCGTAACTTACCATTCAACTCCACGTAAGGAAGTAATGCGTACGTCCGTAACTTACCATTCAACTCCCTATGTATGAGAAGTAATATGTACGTCCGCAACTTACTATTTAACTCCGCATAAGGAAGTAATGTGTGCGTTCGCAACTTACGATTCAACTTCTATGCATGAGAAGTAATGTGTAAGTCCGCAACTTACGATTCAACTCCGCATAAGGAAGTAATGTGCGCGTTCGCAACTTACGATTCAACTTCTTTTCAATGATGCGAGATGTTATGCATATGTTTACATATGCTTGCAAAAGTAAATGTAAATGATAAAGCAACCGAAACATACATAAAGTAAAGGAGCAAAAGTAAAGACATAAAGTAAAGGACATAAGTAAAATAGATAGTAATCTCGGACGAATGATATGTCGATCGAACTCCGGCATCAAAATAAAAGTAGAAACATAACATGAACGATTAATCTATTAACCATTCTAAGAACACGCTTGGATCTTCTAACCTCCAATGATCCAACCTAAACTTAGAAACGAATCTAACTTAGAATCTTCTAAGATTCGAGGCTTTCCTTGAGAACTCCTAAGTTCTCGCTTAAATGATTAACTCTTAATCCTAAGGGCACTAACTCACAACCCTCTAATCTTATACTCGGTTTCTAGTCTTAGTTTCAACTCTACAAACCTTCACACTTATTCGATTTCTATAATTACTTTAAATCCTAACTATTCTCACCTTAATTAAAAGATGACTTTGCTCCTAGGTCCGAAGGAGCGATCAAGCGAGCGGTTCAAAAACATCTACAATTGAATTATATCATACAATCAATAATTAACCAACTATCGATCAAACATCAACCAAACGTACAAAATGACGAAAAACCCAATAAAACCCCACAAGAGGCTCTCGGCCATCACAAGGAAAATAGGCCTCGGGTTTGGTTTTCCGGCTTTTTGGCAATCTAAAAGTGTTTTGAGTTGGTTTTAAGCAAATTCGATATTCCCGATCTCAATGGGTATCGATAATTAGGGTTTTCGAACAATAAGCCCTTTCCCGAATTGAATTTAAATAAACATTCATTCATTAATTTCTAACCCATTTTCAATCCCAAAAGGGTAAATTTCAAACGGGAAGGGTTTCGACTGAAACTCGGTTTTAGGGTTATGGGATAGTTTCCAAAAACACTTAAAACTACTCCCGTATTGACAAACACCGAGTTTCACGGCAAGAAAACGAAAGAAAACAAAGAAAACTCCCTTAAAACACTATTTGGAGCTTAGGGTTTCAAGAGAAACTTACCGAGAACTCCTTGGATCTCGAGAGAAACGGACAATAGCTAAGAGGAAATGATTCGTATGACCGATACCTTTCCAATGGACCCGGAATCAAGTCGATCGGGCAAGAAACGAACAAAATCAAAGTTTCTCTCCTTCCTCTTTGATGCTCACGGTTTGGGGAGGGAAATGAATGAGCATTTTGGTCAATTTTTAGTCAAAGCTTCATTTAAAGAAGAAGGCAAATACTGTTTTAGATATTTTTGCAAATTTGGAAATTACGATTACGTCCTTTTATGACTTTTGGCTTAAAAACGAATCCCGAACATCTCAAACTATCCCAATGGTGATTAATAATTATTAATTGGCCTGTTAATAATTATTAATACCATTAAAACGAAAATAAACTAAAAAGGTCAATTAAAAAGGATTAAAACCGAAATAAACTACAAATTCTAATTTACCAATAAATAAATAAACTTTAATTACTTAAATTAAAATAAAATAAATAAATTTTTTTTTATCACAAAATAATGGGACGTTACAATGCTAATTTTTCAATCTTAAAAAAATTCAAAGTAAGTATTCCTATCTTAAAACAATAAATATATACTTATTTTAGACCAATAAAATTTAAAAATATCAATATACTTTACATCTGACTAAATAATATTTCCTTAAATAATAAAGATTAAATTTTAAGAAAACCTCAGTCTTAGTAAGAATTCCATTTCCAATTTTGATAAAAAAATATTTCTAAAAACGTATTAGTAATATTCTCCATAAAACACAAAACACCTCAAATTTAAAATGTTCTAAAGATGATTTTCAAAAATACCGACGATGGAGTTATAGGAGTTTTCAGGATGCTGATATCCTATCATTTCTTGAGGAATAAGAGTTTAATTAAGGGATGCCGAAATCGAACTCTAATAAAAAGATTTCCCAATGGCTTTTACACAACTCATGTTAATTTGATTAAGCCTCCTAATATTTAGGGTATTAATCAATAAATAATGAGACATTTAAAAATAAAATTTAAAAACATATTGTGTGTTCAAAACTAAAGGCTTTAACATAAAACATCAAGATAAATAACAGTAATCGTTTTCAAAACGAACATAATAGGGTGCTAATACCTTTCCTATGTGTGAATAAACTTCCGAACTCATTTCAAAAGTTAGTAGACTATCCTTAATAAAATTCATAGGTGATTAATCACACCTACACTAAAAAACCAATGATTAGTGGCGACTCTCTGTTCTTTTCCTCGTCACGGGTACGTAGCAATAATTCTCATAAGTCGGGTTGGTTTGTGATCGGGATATAGCGTAGAAGACTTAGTGAATTGGATTGATGCTGTAAAGAAACATCTAACCAATTTTCCATTAAATCCAAAATGTAAGTTTTCGAAAACCTTATAATTCTTGGTTTGATCACAAGTGCATGTTATTAACGGATCTGTAATTAATTTTTAATTAATTTACTAAATAAATTATGTTAATTTAGTAAATAGTTCCTTCACATACATAGTATAAACAGTACATATTACGTACATAGATATAGAACATACATAAATCAAATTTAGCATAGACACTTAACTATATTATCTCATCTTCTTCCCCTTCATCTACGTTTATTTTAAATAGATTAATTAACTATTTGGGATTATATTTGTTAAGCATGAAGATTAAATTATAAAAGAAGATGTGGATAAAGATTAAAGTTTACTTTTTCATGTCCTTTTCTTTACATTTTATCTTTTGTTTTTTTCTATTATTCTTTCCGTTATTTTTTCTCCTATTAGCTTCTGCCATGTGTAGATCTTGTTCCTTATTTATATCAGTAGTCACCTCTACTGCTACCTGAGCAGCATATTTCTTTTAGTAATATTTCTGTCCATTTTATCTCTCACTTTCCTTTTCCCTTTTCACTTTATATTATGGTATCAGAGTAGTAAAAGTTTTAATAATGTCAGGATCTAACACCTCTTCATCTTCTCAGGTGGATAATTATGGTTACCTACCACTCTCCCCAATAAAACAAAATAGACAAACACTACCACCCTTTCCCAATCTTACACTATCCACAACTCAACGACAACCTGCATGCATTTGCTACTCAGAATGCTTAGCACCACATGAAGGGACTACTTTACTAAATTAGCGGAAAATCATCTAGTAAACTAATTAATAATTAATTAAGAATCTATCAATATCATGCAATTTGATAAAAACATGAAGAACATGTAGATTCATGCTTAATTTTCAAAAATTATAACCCTTTACTTACATTGAGTAATAATTGAAGAATTGGTTGGAGGTTTATTTACAGTGTCAATCCTCAGCAACATCGGATCTTCTACGCTATATCCCGACTGATCAAATGAAACCCGATTTTGGAATTGGACTTTTGAGGAAATTAGGAAGAAGAAAAAAAAATTATTTCAAATACAAAGCCAAAAATCGGCAAAGACAAGGGAGAAGAGGAAGATAGAATTTCAATTTCTAATAAATTGAGTTGTGTGATTTATGAATGACCTAAGCCTTCTATTTATAGGCTAATAGAAAATCTAATTATATTAAGATATTCCATATAGATAAATACAAAAAAAAAAGAGTTTCTCTTTCTATTATCTTGTTATTTTTGAAAATGCCATAGATAAATAAAAGGATATTCTCTATTCTTTCATTTGATTTATCTTGGGCAAATAAATCTATATAATTATTTTAAGATATAATTCAAATAATTATATTTCCTTAAATAATATATATATAGCCGAAATTACAGTAATAAATAATTAATAAATCAAATTTATTTAATTAATTATTTTGGGCGAATTTCAATTGGGTTCATTAATCCAATTGGGCTATAAACTCTCTATTAAATTAAGAAGTCCAACTTAATTCATTTATTTATTAATTACCATTTAAATATAATGCTTTATTTAAATAATTAATAATATTAATATTTTCTTCCGACTAAATATTATCAAATGTTATTTAATTATTAATTTCCATTTAAATAATTTTCATTATTTAAAAAATTAATAATAAATATTTTAATTGATAAGGTTTTATTATTAATTAATAATATTAAGTTCCATTTAAATAAATTAATTATTTAAACAGTTAATAATTACTAACTAATTTCAAATTTTTAATTACAATTTAAATATACTCAATATTTAAATAATTAATAATATTTCATTATTAATTTCTTGTTTAAATAAACTGATTATTTAAACTATTAATTACCGTTTAAATACACCAATATTTAAACAATTAATATTACCTATTTAAGTAATTCACTTTACTTAAAATTTTCATTTCTTCTACTTGATTGCGTGACTATAGGGCTACCCGATGGACTTGTAGATCATGAGCTTAATAATTAGTCAATTAAGTGATTAATTTATAACCAGTTAATTACTTATTATCTAACTACTAATAATTCCACTATAGAGTTGAACTCCCCTCACTATAGATGAGTTATTGTCCATTTAGTTTATCTTTTATTTATATCTGTGATTTATCCTTCACATGGAATACTCATAATTACAGGCGGATTGAATTTACCGTTTCCCCCAGTAATTACCGATTTCCCCTTGTGTTCCTGTTGATTCTCCAATGAACATTATCTTTAGTCGAACTAGAGATATTATACTTCTGTGATCAATAAAAGTCATGGCGCCACTTATTCATGTCTCGAATCAGTACATTAAGGGAGTTTAATAAAGTTCCTAAAATGTTTATTTATATGAAAGTTATGAATTCCATCTCGTGTAAATGTGATCCTAGCTACTTATCTAGTGGTGTTCCCAAAACAATAAATAAAAAATTATCGAAGCATCCTTATCTCATTTACAATATGTCATTACAAAGAACCAATTTACAGTTAAATTGTTTTTGTTTTTCTTTCAACGACGTTTTTCCATTTATGGATTACCAATAATTAAGATAAGACTCTTGATAATTTTTGTAAATTCATTTCGTATCAAATAATTACATAAATTTAAATATCAATTAAATATAAGACATGATATATACTTAATTTAATAATTATATAAAGTGGCCCTACACATAAAGATGAAAAACATCCAATATTTGTGAAAATAGAAGCTCAAAAAGTTATTTAAAAAAATAGCAAAAAATTCAAATTCGTGACTAAAATATTATAAAATTGGCACAAGTTCGCGTAAGTAATCACTGATTCCGTGCATAGGTAATCACTAATTTTCATGATTCACTATATCAAATATCATTTCATGCATGTAATCACTGATTACTAATTAGATCAAAGCTATCACTGATTTCTCTGATTCACTTGAATGAAGGTTTTTAAAAAATTTCTATATATGCAAATACTTTTAAACACTACTAGCTTTATAAATATTGAAGAAAATTCTACTACCCAATGAAATTAATTCTCTTATATTAATTTGAATGAATAAGTAATCCAATTTTAAATTCCTTAATAGGAAAATATAAATTTGATACAAAATATAATAAAGAAATTATGAAAAATAATGAAACTTCATATTGATAACCTATCTAACATCTGATCTAAGAAAAGAAGGGGAAATTGATCTTTCCTTGGTGCTTTGTTTAGTTTCCTATAAGCCATGCACACTCTCCAACCAATGATGTGGCGACCTGACTCATTTTAAATCGTTTCCAAACCAGAACGCAACAAAAGTCTTAGTATAAAAAAGAGGGAATGGATACGTCTAAAACATGTTTACATTTTTCACAATTAGAGAAATCGTAAAGACAAGGAATGCACATTCCCTGAAAAGGGTTCAAAGGAGTTTCAAAATTATAAAAGTTTAAAACCAAAAAGCTCTCATGAGCTTATGTACAAATATACAATCCAAAAAGAGAATACGATATAACATGAGTCCATGGACTATATGTGACGACCCGACTCCTTTTTAATTCATTTTAAAATCAAACACAGCGGAAGTCTTTATATTTAAAAAAAAAACGGCGTGGTTATGTTTAAAATTTGTCTAGCCAAAAACCTGTTTACATTTTCAGTTCTGAAATTTAAAACACAAGGAACTTCAAGTTCCTATTCAGGAATTCAAAAGGATTTATAATCATAAAAGTAAGACGAGAAGCTCTTAAGAGCTATATACAAATGTACAAATCCAAAAGATACAAAATGCACAAACTAAGTCGATGGACTTTATAGACACCTAGTCCATCTCGAGGTCATCATCCATCAATCATGCAGTACCAGCTCCTCTCCCACGACCTCTAGCAAGAGCATTACCTGAAATTGTTTGTAATATCATGAGCTAACAACAAAGCCCAGTGAGAATAAACAGAATAAAAAGTAACAAAAGACCCCAAACCCGCATCCTGATTTGTGTCCAAGTAAACTTACATATTCTTTACTAAAAACTCCCAAAAATGTAGAAGAATGTTTTCATAACCAATACCTCTTTCTGGTTCATCCTTTTATTATCTCAAGTAATATATAAAAACTACCCTTCTTTTATGGTTAAATGAAATATTAAACACGTTTCAGACTTAACATAACCAACCATCACAATTACGATAATGACGATAATGTTAACATACGAGTCTAAACATTATTCATTATCTCAATAAATAAATGAAACAGGCATACCACCTTTATATCTATATAATCATCACAAGCGAATAATGTCAGGTAACGAAGCTCCCATAACTAAGTTCATTCACCTCATTATCTCGCTTTTCAAATTAAATGTACAAGTTCCTTTCAATATTATCTTTCCATCTCTAGTGAATAATGACAGGTAATGAAGCTCCCGTAGGCTAAGTTCATTCACCTCATTAATCTCACTTTCCATAATAAAATATATAATTTCTTTTCAATTATATCTTTCCATCTCTAGTGAATAATGACAGGTAATGAAGCTCCTGTAGGCTAAGTTCATTCACCTCATTAATCTCACTTTCCATAATAAAATATATAAATTCTTTTCAATAATATCTTCCCACCCCTAGTGAATAATGACAGGTAATGAAGCTCCCGTAGGCTAAGTTCATTCACCTCATTATCTCACCCACCAAATACAGGTAATGAGCTCCCGTAGGCTAAGTCATACCCTGTATCTTCGTATATGTATCAAAGTAATTATGGATAATACCAGATAATGTGAACTCGCATAGTTCCATCATTATCTCATTATCCATCTCCTCTGATCATGTAAAGTACTGCAACCTTTAGCATGCCTCATGATACATATACGGAACATAAAACGAATAATACTAGACAATGCAAGCACACTCAGTCTATGCATTGCCTCATTATTCCTCCCAATAAACGATAATGCAATATGATATGATATGATATGATTATGCTTTAAAGTGCAAGTAAGTAAATATAAATACTCAAAGTAAATGAAAGAACATAAAGGTAAACGGATCACGTAAAATCTCTTAAACATAAAGTAAGAAAGTAGAAACTTCTGATAAGAAAAACAATAAATAAATCAAGCCAAACGGCCTTTACTTAAACTTGAAATTTCTAACTTAATCATAAAGTCTCCATAACCAAATTCTTATTCATTCCATTATACTAGAAACCTTTAACTTCAAATAATCATTTTAAGCCTCGGAACTACTCTAATCTTAGATCTTCCAAGAGTTAAACATATCATTCGAAACACCTAAGAGTTCTCTCATCTTGAAATTTGAACTAACTCTCAATTCTAACAAGTTAACTAGCTTCCTTTTATCCTTTTTACTGAAACCTTCAAGCTCAACTTCCAATCCTACAAATCATTCTACTTATTCGGTTTCTAAAGCTACTTTAAATCCTATTTATTCTCACCTTGGCAAAAGTAGACTCGCTTCCGTTGACCAAAAAAGTGATCAAGCAACGATTCAACAACCACCTACAAATCATTACATCTAACAATCAATAAGTAAACAAATATCGATCGATTGTCATCTAAAAGCATAAAACGATGAAAAATCCCGGAAAAACCCATAGGGTGCTCTCGGCCCCTACAAAGAAAGTGGTTCTCGGGTTCGGTTTTCCGGCTTTTAGGCAATTTAGAGGTGTTTCTGGTTGGTTTCAAGTAGTTTGGAAGTGTCCAAATTCAATGGGTAATGATGATTCGGGTTTTTGGACAATAATCGATTTCTCGAATTTAATTACAACAACAAATAATCAATAATAAATAACCCAAATTCAACCCCCGAATAGTAAATTTAAAACAGAACGGGTTTTGGCTCAAACTCGGGTTTTAGGGTTAGGGTAAAATCCCAAAAACACCTAAAACAACTTCCGTAATTAAAATCATCGAGTTCCTCGGCAAGAAATCGAAGAATCAATATGAAAACTCCATTAAAACACTATTTGGAGCTTAGGGTTTGAAACTTTAACATACCTTTAGGCCCTTAGAACACGGAGGAAAAGCTCGATTGATAGGTTGACAAGAATCCTTGGATTGAGGGCTTTCCGATGCAACCGAAATTGTAACGATCCGTCGAGAAATGAACGAAACCCGAAAATTTCTCCCCCCTCACTAAGGCTCACGGTTTTAGAGATGAAAAAAGAAGAGTTTTGGTCAAATTTGGTCAAAGTGGTGATTTTAAAGATGAGTGAATAGTGTTTTTGGATATTTTTAAGAAATCGGAAATTACGGTTACGTCCCTTTAATGAATTTAACTCATAAATCGAAACCCAAAGTTCTTAAACTAGCCCAATGGTGATTAATAATTATTAATTGGCCCGTTAATAATTATTAATACGCCCAAAACTAATTTAAGCTAATAAAACGATTAAAAGGGTTTAAACCGAAATAAACTACTAAATTCTAAATTACAACAAAAAAAATAAAAATAAAAATTAAATCAATTACTTTATTTGAAATAAATAAATAAATAAATAACATGATAAATAAATAATAAAAAAAAATTAAAAAAAAATCACTTAAAAAATAACGGGACGTTACACTATAAAACCATCTCTAGTCCATCTTGCCATCATCGTCATCCAGATCAAATAGCACTAGCTCCTCTCCCACGACCAAGACCACGTCCATGCCTAAAAAAATTTAATATCATGAGCTAAAACCCAGTGAAGATGAATAGAAAATAAAGTAACATTAGACTCCAAACCCGTATATGGATTTGTGTGCAAATAAAGCTTTCATAGCTTACCTTCAACCACTTAAAAGGGTTTCTTATCAAGTATACAACTTTGAGTTATGAGATCTCTCAAATAATCAAGAAACTAGCTCTCAAGCATTTAGAAGAATGTGTTTCATAACACACGTACATTTCCATTTCTTTCTCTTTAATACTCCATGTTATACATAAGGTTTACATACCTTTATCTTTAATAAATCATGCTAAGCTCACTCGGTCTTAACATATTCAAACAACATAACTCGCGATTAATGTCGATAATATTAGCACACACAGGCTCAACATTATTCATTAACTCGTTGAATACATTTAAAGTACACTCTGCCTTTACATTAATACAACTAGAATCATGCTAAGCTCACTCGGTCTTAACATATTTTAAACAAGATTAACACGCGATTAATGAAAATAATGCAAGTACACGCAGCCTTAACATTATTCATTAACTCGTTTTTAGTATATGCAGCCCTTTACATCCATACAATCAATAACACGTGAATAATTTCATATTTTGAAAGTACACGCAGCCTAAAATATCTCATTATCTCGCTACAATGTAAAGTATACGCAACCTTTACATCAATAAAACTATCAACATGCTTATAATGAAAGTATTTAAAACACATACAATTTAACAATACCTCATTATCTCACTTTCCAAAACAAGTACACATAGTCTTTTATAAGTATCTTCCCATATCTAGTGAATAATGACGAGTAATGAAATCTCACTCAGTCTAACCATTACCTCATTATCTTACCCACCGACTGCAAGGTACACTCAGACCCTATATTCTCTCATACATGTCATAATAATTATGGATAATACTAGATAATGTGAACACACGCAGTTCCAACATTATCTCATTATCCATCTTCCCAATCATGCAAAGTTCATGCAGCCTTTAGCATTCCTCATGATACATATATGTAAACATAAAATGAATAATACTAGACAATGCAAGCACACTAAGTCTATGCATTGTCTCATTAGTCCTCCCAATACGATTATGTAAAATAAACATAAACAAGGTCTCAAGTACGAATAAATGTAAATTTAACCATTCAAAGTAGGGGTGCTATTCTTCCCCACGGGGGCGGGGCCCCGTGAGGACCCGCTCGGACGGCGTGGGGAATCCCCGATTTACGTGGGGATGGGGATTGGGGAGAAAAATTCCCCATTATACTAATGGGGATGGGGACAGGGAATGTTGTCCCCGCCCCGCCCCCGACACCGACTCTCCGAAAATATAATTATATATATATATATATATATATTTTAATATTTAATATTAAGTTATCAAATAAAAAAAATTAAGTTAAATAATGAAATATTCATTTTGATAATAACTCAAGCCCAACTCAAGTTATATTAACCCAATCAAATATATTCCTACCTAACCCTAAAATTAGATGCCATTTAAAATGTATAACTTTTCCATTTTTTTTTCATGGTTAGTAGCAGCAGACGTAACCCTAGGGAAAAAAAATTCATTCGTTCATTCCATTTGATTAATTTAGAATTGTAAGTTTACTTTTCTTTTTAAAAACTTTATGTTTTGATTTTTTTTTAATGATGTTGTAATTTTTTTTATGTAGCAGCCGCAAACGTGAAACATGATCTTACAAAACAAAAGGACAAGAACAATTTTGATCCTCCATTCGATTAGTTTAATTGTGTAAGTTTATTTTTTTTCAACTTTCTGCTTGTAAACTAATGTTTATGGTTAAATTTGATTTTTTTTATTAATAATGCCTAGAGTTAATATAATTGAATTATATTGAAATTGTAGGTGAAAATGTCTTCTGTTGCACTGAAAATGAATTAAATAAAGAATCTTCAACCCCCGAATCATTCGCACCGATTAATAATAGTAATAATTCACCGGCTATTGTAGTAAATAATGGTGATAATACTATAACAATTGATGATGATGATAGTTGTTCCAAACGTAAGTCGACATCAATAGTATGAAATCATTTCAAGAGACAAAAGATTAATAATGTTATGAAAGCAATATGCAATTATTGTGAGAAGAAGTTAGGGGGATAAAGTAAAAATGGGACAAAGCATCTACATGATCATTTTAAGATATGCCCGAGACATAAGACAATCTTATCTGAGACCTTCCAAAACCAATGAGGGTAAGATTGTGCTTAATACATATTCTTTTGATGCCTAAGTTGCTAGAAAAGATCTTATACGTATGATTGTCTTACATGAATATCCTCTTATTATGGTTGAACACAAAGGGTTCAGAAGATTTGTTAGTTCACTGCAACCATTGTTTAAACACATCTCTAGACACACCATTAGAAAGGATATTTTAAAACTTTATGAGATGGAGAGGGAGAAAACAATGAGTTTAATAGGAAGCCTTTGAAGTAGAGTTGCTATTACCATTGATATGTGGACAACTAGTAACAAAAAAAATCGGTTATATGGCAATAATTGGATATTTTATTGATGATTCTTGGAATATGCAAAGTAAACTCCTCGAATTTAGATATGTGTCTTGCCCACATACAGCAGATGTGCTTGTTGATGGAGTGTTTATTAGATTGGAACATAGATCGTAAGTTGTCTACTCTAACAGTAGACAATTGTATGACAAATGATGCAATGGTTGCTAATCTTTTCGATACATTAGATAAGGGGACACTACTATTGTCTGGGGATGTGTTTCACATGCGTTGTTATGCACATATTTTAAATTTGATAGTGAAAGAAGGATTGTCAGTAATTGGTGAAGGTATTGAAAGAATTCGAGATAATGTTGCATATTGAACTACTACACCAAAGAGGGTAGAGAAATTTGAAGAAGCCGCTCATCAATTAGAAATTCCATGTTTTAAAAAGCTAGTTCTTGATTGCATAACTAGATGGAATTCGACATTTTTTATGTTAAAAACAACTTTGATTTATAAATCTGTTTTTACTCGGTTAAGACAACGAGAGTTACAGTACAAATGTCTCCCTATTGAAAGTGATTGGAATTTTGCAAGAGAAATATGTGAAAAGTTAGAAATGTTTTATAATATAACAATGCTATTTTCTGGGACAAAATATCCTACTTGCAATGTATTCTTTCCAGAAATTTGTGATATTAGGTTGGAACTTTTTAAATGGCTTGACTGTGAAACTGATGAGATAAGAGTGATGGCATCAAATATGATTGCAAAGTTTGAAAAATATTGGAGTGTAATTCATGGAGTGTTGGCTATAGCTACATTGTTGGATCCCAGGTTTAAAATGAGATTGATTGAGTTTTATTTTCCTCAAATTTATGGAGATCACTATATTTTTGAAATTGAACGAGTTCAGGATATGTACAATAATTTACTCAAATTGTATTCAAGTAAGGATGCGGTATCTTCAAGAACTTCAACTCTTACTCCAAGTTCAAGGGACAATATTGATCAAAATACTAAGAAAGATCGTTTCCTCAAGTCTGATGATTATGTTAATAATGTTGCAAATGTTGATAATATCAAGTCGGAGTTGGATACTTATTTAAAAGAGTCTCTTTTACCACGCTCAGACGACTTTGACATACTGACATGGTGGAAGTCGAATGGGGTAAAATACCACTTTTATATCATATTGCCAAAGATGTTTTAGCCATTCCTATTACCATTATTGCCTCAGAATCTGCATTTAGCATTGGAGGTAGACATGTAAGTCCACATCGGAGTAGGCTTCATCCTTCTTTGTTAGAGGCTTTAATGTGCACTCAAGATTGGTTGTGGAATCAAAGTCTGAATTTGTATTTAATTAGATATATATGTTTTATTATATGTTAATATTTAATTATTTAAATGTCGTTATTGCTAACAATTGTTATTTCATCTACACTTGTTTAAAATAGATGAAACAAGTTTTAGACATTTTGTACAAGACTTTTTGGAAGATTGTGATGGAGATAACGATGAGATAAGTGATCGAGTTTATTTATTTAAGTAATAATTATTTGAGTTTTTAAAATAAATAATGGTTAAACATAATGCATTCATTCCATATTTTGGGGAGTTTTGTTCTAATGTGGAGACCAAGACATAGAGGTGTAAGAGAGTTTGATGATTTAGTGAATTGGAATGATTTGGTTCTTTTGGTTATCATATGTTATGTTTTTTGGATTTTGACAGATTATGTAAGTTTTGAATTTGGAATTTCTTTTTATAATTTGTGTGGCTGTGTTGGGTTTGAATTTGGATTTCCTATTTCAAATTTTATACTATTCTAATGATTGTATTTAAATTTTCTATTTATAGTGCAAAATGATTTTTTTTAAAAGAAATAGATATTCTTATCGGGATTCCCCATTAAAATTTAAGATGTGTAAATGGAGGAAAATCCCCGCGAGATCCCCATTCCCGGCCATTTCCCTAACAGGGATTCCCCACCCCGTCCCCGCCCTTTTTAAACGGGGAATTTCATGGGGATGGGGAATGATATTGGGGATGGGGACGGGGATGGGGAAGCCATTCCCCGCCCCGGTAACATCTCTAATTCAAAGTAATCGAAAGAACATAACGAATAATGTTACATGAATCAATAATGACATTTTCAACATAAAACAAGAAAGTTGAAACTTCTGAAAAACAATGAATAAGTTAAGCCAGACGGCTTTAGATAGTTTCGAGTACTAACTTTAACATGTCTTAATTCCATTGATTCCAATGTTTTAGTAAACATACTAAATTCCATATCGAAATTCATTATTCATCCTATTATACTTGGAACATTAAACTTTCGATAGTCATTAGAAAATACAAAAACAAACATAACTTAGAATCTCTAAAAGTTAGTTGTTTCCTTTGAAAGATCCATGAGTTCTCCAACGTAAAAAAAAAAAAAAAAAACTAAATCTAAAGCCTAAATATGTAAGCTTACTCTAATCCTTTCATTTCAAATCTCAATCTCAACTTCTGATCCTACTAGTCGCTCAACTTCTTCAGTTTCTTAATTTACAGTTAAATTCTATTTATTTTCACCTCGAGTGTTCGCGTGAAAACAAAGTTCCAACGAACCGTCAAACGAGCAATCGCACCTAAAATACATCAATTGAAAAAAAAATTACAACTCATAAATAAGATGAGAAAAAGTGTGATTGTCGCGTGAATAATATTTTCAGATAAATAGTGTTTTTCGATATTCCGAGCTCAAAATCGTGAAATTTATTGATGGAAATACATGATTTCAACTTAAAAACTCATTTAGAAACAAAAACAATGAAAACCATATAAAATATTTGAAAACTCACTTTTTAGGGCTTCCCTTAGAGAACGAGAAATGCCACAAGGCTAGGATGGATAGGTATCCTCGTCCCTAGAAATCCAACGAAACAAAAATCAAGACGATCCACTTAGAAATGACAAAAATCCAAGAAAATCTCCCCCCTTGGTGACCACGGTCATGGAAAGAAAAGAGAAGGATTTTTTTTTTCTAAATTTTGACTTTTGGTGCTTTTAAAAAAGATGGATGAATAGTGACAAAGATATTTTAATAATTCAGAAATTACGAACTCGTCCCTTGTTTGCTTTTAGCTTCTAAAACAAAACCTGAATCACTTAAACTTTCCAAAATATGATTAATAATTATTAATTGGAATGTTGATAATTATTAATATGCCTCAAACTAATTTAAGCTAATAAAAAAATTAAAAATATTTACGAACCAAATAAACTCTTAAATTCTAAATAATAAATTCTAAACTAATTTAATTAACCATAAAATTAAATTAAGTTCTTTATATAAAATAAATAATAAATAAATAAAATTACTTTGTAAAATAACGGGACGTTACAAGTGATTGAGTGCTGCGAGATAAGCTCATTGCTAGTGTTAGCCAGAGCAATCATTCCTTCTTTCTTTGGAACACATTATCTAGGCTTACTCAACTACTAGAAAATCTGGATAGATTATGCCTGTGTCCAATCACTTGAAGGATTCAAACGTCTTTGTTGCTCCATGGAGTGAAAGGCTCCAACCCTCAACAATATTTTGTGCATACAGATGGTGAGGCTAATTCCTTTGATGTGTTACATGGGCCATTCTAATGTTGTCTTAATTTCCCTAACACCTCCAATAGTCTATTTTTATTTGCTTGGTTCAGTTGAGAGTTGATGATCACAGGTAAAGTGTTATCTTTTCTTATGAAGACATATTTGAAAAGGGAAGACAAAGTTTTGAGGTCAAGATTGGCTAGTTCTTCTATGGATGGTTTTGAAATTTCAGTTTCCCTATTATGACTAGATAAAGGCTTAAATTGAGGCTTAAAGGCCTGTAAGAAATTAACATCTTCTATATCAATATTATCCTCATCTGTCTCTTCCTTGCATTCTTTTCTCCAAAGTTTGTCCACAACATAATCTACAAAATCAATCATGGAGCAATTTGTATGTTGTTAGGAAATTTCAAAGAGTTAAGGATATCAAATATTACTACTTGGTCATTGACTAGAATTGTAAGCTTTCCTTTTTGGACATCTATAAGGGTTCTTCCTGTGGCTAAAATTGGGTGACCAAGAAAAATTGGGACTTCCTTGCTTGTTTAAAAATCAAGTATGATGAAATCTGATTGGAAAATGAATTTTTCCACTTGTATTAGAACGTTCTAAATTTTACTTTCTAGGTGGTATATAGACTTGACTTATCAGCAAATTGAAGTGTTTATCTGGTGGGTCTCTGAACACCCATACCTAGTTTCCTGAAGATTGATAAGGGCATAAATTAATGATTGCATCTAGATCACATAATGCTTTCTCTTAGTAACTGTTTTCAATTGAACATGGAATAGTGAAACTCCCATAATCTTATAATTTTGGAGGTATGTTTGGCTCAAAATTTGAGCACACTACATAAGGCATGTTGACTATTTTTTCATTTCATCTAGCCTTTTTTTTCTTGAGAGTATGTCCTTCATAAATTTTATAATAATTTGGCATCCGCTGAAGGGCTTACACTAGTGAGATGTAGATCTTCTCTTGCCTAACACATCTTTGAGTAAAAGAAAGTGCACAACTCTTTGTAAGTTTCTATGTTGGGGCAAGATTTCTTACAAAATCAGGTTGTTGTAGATACTTTGTAGAAGTTATAACCTCTGCTATGATTGTTGGATTTGGATCACTTCATCATCAATTAGTCTTTCCTTGCCTTTTGTGGCAAGTGGAGGAACGAAATCTAATTTCATTTTAGATGGTTCTTTCTGAGATGAGTCTTCAATCAGGGGTGAGGCCTTCAGGTTTTAAATGTAATGAGATTACAATTCTCAACCCCTTTTCACTTTCATATGGTTAACAGTGTCCATATGCAGATTGCCTTAAGGCATATAATTAATAGTTAAAGCTAGTCGTCAAACTTGATTTACTAGAATCGTCTTGGACGCCTCATTTATGGTAATGTACTTCTTCATGAATTGTACTGGTGAACTTACAAGATCTGCCGCATGTTTCTACTTATTCACAGATTGTTGGTTCTGTTGTTGCTGTTAGTTAATCACCAGATTATAATTTACAGGTCTTGGTGGAGCATTTGAGGTTCATCATCTTAGCTTTTGTCTTGATTTCATGAAAAGTTTGGATGATCTCTCCATCCAGGACTGTAGGTGCTTAAGTATGGATTGAAATTCTTGTTGAAATCTATGAATTTAAAAGATTCTGGATTTTGTTGACATAGCTCATTGGGTACCTACCTTGATAATTTGTTCAAACAATACCATTATAAAATGAGGTAATTGTACTTTATTGACTCATTGCATTGGATTTCCTTGAATAGTGGCATTGCTTGTGTTTTCTATGGATGGATTAAATTTCTTCATGACTGTGTTTGCCATTTGCTGAGTTAAAGCATTGAGATCCACTCCTGATGCTCTTACTGCTGGTCTAACTGGTGCATTTAGCCATTGATAACTGTTGTAGACAACTAAATGACTTTGACATGATAGTTCCTCTATATGGGGAGTCTATGGCTAGTCGACCGTTGGCATCCAATCCCTTATAAAATTTCTCTATTTAAAACCTCTCATGTATGTTATGCCGTGGATAATGTCTTAACACTTTATTTCATCTTTCTAGGCTTCTACTAGATTTTCGTTTTCATGTTGTATAAAATTTTGAATATATGTTCTAATTTGAGATACTTTACGTTGTGGAAAAATATTTTGTGAGGAATTTATCCACCAAGTTAGCCCAATAGTAGATTGAATCAACATCTATTGATAATAACCATGAACTGGCCTTCTCTTTTAATGAGTATGAAAACAAGGATAGTTGAACGAATTCATCTGATACTCTTGGCATTTTAAAAGAGTTACCGTGTTGTAAATATAATTTGATGTGATTATTGGGATCTTCATGAGCTCCCCCTCCAAATTGACCTATTGAATTAAGCATGGAAAACAATACAGGCTAAAATTAAAATTTGTCTATCTTTAGATTGGGTCGTGTAATGGTGGGTCATTGTCCTTCCAAGTTTGGATGAGCAAAATTACACATCACCATGTTCTTGTTTTCTACATATTTCACAAATGCTCATCTGTTCCCAAGTGCTTCATTCTTACCCACAGCTCAATGTTGTAATGGAATGTTGTTCTCCATCACTTCTTCAGATGTGGCTTGATTATTCAGTCTTCACCGAAAATTTCTTTTTATCTATAGTATGTACGAGTATTGTTCTTCTTTAGAGTTTCTACTACCTTCAACACACATAAAAAGAATTAAATAGATATCAAACAAGTAATACATTTTAAAATGAAAAAACTGAGAATGACTCCTTAAAACTAAAAGTACTTTATATGAAATATCCTAGAAATGGTGCCAAACGTTTGTTGGTGGAAAATGGTGACTAAACTAAATGGATGATATGGGCGTTCAAGTGCACATGGTCAACAAGTAATAAAGTGGTAAGTGAGTGTCGTGTCCCATGAAAATAATTGAAATAAACTACTCAAATGTATTAAAGAGTCACTGATCATGTAAAGATTAAAATCTATTAAGTGAATGAGAAAATGGATCTAACACTATGTATAGATCATAAGATAGTGGTGGGGTGCTGTGCTAAGGTCGGGAACAACAAATGCTTTAAATTCTTGCTATTGAAACCTTAATAACCATGCATCTATCTCATGTGACAGTGAATGTGTGAACAAGTACAGTGATATTATTCTCTCAATTGCAGCTTAGCTCAAACGACTTACTCTCAACTATTTATCTCTACAATCTATGAATAAGTGTTGAGTTATTTTTCATATTTACACATTAATCAATTCACCATACCTTCTACTTATCTCTGAGCATGAAAGAATTTTTCTTAAGATGGTATGCAACATATTTCTCAATATATGCTTAGCTTCACCTTACTCTATTTTCATGGAGGTTTATGAGTGAATAAAGATATGAAGAATTTAACGTTAACAAATATTTGTATTGATTTTATATTTCAATCATGAAGTTTAAATTGTCCCAATTTTCTCTTACACAATACCCTCAAATATTTATCCTAGCATGACTAAAGATAACAACAATTGTACTTGAGAGTCTAGAGTAAACTTCATGATCCTTCAAAAATCAAAAGATAAAAAACTAAAAAAGAAAATACAGATATAAAATTATGAAAAACAGGAAAACAAAGTCTAACACACTCTAAAGACCCGACTCTTTAAAATAGTATTAAATAGAAATGCAAGCGGAAGACTTGAAATAATAATTAAAACATGTAAATCAATAGAAACATACTTTAATTTCAAAATAAAATCTGAAATCATATCATTCAACGATGGGTAGCGCTTCCCTTTTTAAGTTCAAACATAAGGTAGGATAACTCATAAATCCATGAAGACAATAAATCATAAATAGTGTTGCTCAAAAGAGCTAATAAAATCCTCAAGAACGAAACGAAAATAAATAAACAAGTCCATGGACTATACTGACTCAAGTCCATCCATCATCATCGACCTGCTAATCACGCTGCACCAGCTCCATGGCCACGACCGTGACCACGTCCCGTACTTGAAAGTGTAATATAATGTGACGACCCGACACTTTTATATAAATTTAATTTAGAAAACACAGCGGAAGTCTTTTATTTTAAGAAAAAATGGTGTGGTTATGTTTGAAAGTTGGCTAGCCAAAACCTGTTTACATCTTAATTTTTCAAATCTAATAAAATCACATGGAACTTTAAGTCCCAATCAGGAGTTCAAAGATTTAATATCATAAAACAATAACCATAAGCTCTTATGAGCTAAATACAATGTACAATTCACAAAATCCTTTAAAGTTCACAAAAGTTAATACATAAGCTTTACAATAACTGAGTCCATCTCGAGGTCATCATCCCTCGATCACGCAGCACCACCTCCTCTTCCACGACCTCTAGCCAGGGCATTACCTGAAATTGGTTGTAATATCATGAGCTTACAACTTAAGCCTAGTGAGAATAATAAGAATAAAAACTAAAGATAGACCTCAAACTCGCATTTCGATTTGTGTCTAAATAATCTGACACAATTCAATCCTAAAGTTCTCTAAACCTTAGGTAATTTCATTCTAAACTTTCCAAAGAATGATATTACTACACTCGTAGTCGAATCCTCATCCATTAACTTGTTACGACATAAATAAGAAAAATAAATAAACTTTGCATAAACATAAAACATCTCGATTCTCTATTTCATCGATCATAAGCATGAATGTATGAGGACATCCCGTAGGATTTGCATACGCCCTTATGCATGAAGAAGGTAACGTGGTCTATCCCGTAGGATCCATCGTTCTCCCTCCTTTTCTTTCTCACTTTCTCTTCTTTTTCTATGAAGGTAATGTGGTTTATCCCGTAGGATCCATCATTCTCCCATTCATATCTTTCTCACTTTCTCTTCTTTTTCTATGAAGGTAATGTGGTCTATCCCGTAGGATCCATCATTCTCCCATTCATATCTTTCTCATTCTCACTTTTTTTCCATGATGCGAGATGTTATGATGCAATATGATATGTTTTGGTGTAAATAAATAAAGTGCGGAATTAAAGTAGCCGATACAAACATAAGGTAAAAGGCATAAAGTAAAGGACATAAAGTAAAAGACATAAAGTAAATAAATAGGAAACTCCGGAAGAACGATACGTAAATCGAACTCCGCTACAATAATAAAAGTAAAACCTATCTTAAACAATCAATAATTTACCAACTATCGAACAAACAACAACTAAACATACAAAACGACGAAAAACCCAACAAACCCCCACATGAGGCCCTCGTCCCTCTCATGAAAAATGGGCTTCGGGTTTGGTTTTCCGGGTTTTAGGCAATTTCAAAGTGTTTCGAGTTGGTTTTAAGCAAATTCGATATTCCCGATTTCAATGGGTATCGATATTTAGGGTTTTTGAACATTATGCCCTTTCCCGAATCGAATTTCAATAAACAATATTTCACTAATTTATAACCCATAATTAAACCCAAAAGGGTCAATTTCAAATGGGAAGGGTTTCGACTGAAACTCGGTTTTAGGGTTATGGGAAAGTTTTCAAAAACACTTAAAGCGACTCCTGTATTAACAAACACCGAGTTCCACAACATGAAATCGAAGGAAATCAAAGAAAACTCCATTAAAATACTATTTGGAACTTAGGGTTTGAAACTTTACTTACCGAGAACTCCGTATAACACGAGTGGCAAGTATGATGGTTGGTTGGAAATGAATCGTATGACCGATACCTTTCCAATGGAACGAGAATCGAAGCGATCCGTCGAGAAATAAGCGAAACCCGAAAAATCTCCCTTTCACTCTTGAACTCACGGCAAAGGAGGAAGAAATGGAGGAGTTTTCCTTGGTCAATGATGGTCAATGGTAATTTAAAGAAGATTAGGGAATAGTGTTTAGATATTTAGGAATTTTGGAAATGACGGTTGCGTCCTTTTATGACTTTTGACTTATAAAACGGAACCCGATGATCTTAAACTATCCCAATGGTGATTAATAATTATTAATTGGCCCGTTAATAATTATTAATACCATTAAAACGAAATTAAACTAAAAAGGTAATTAAAAGGACTTAAACCGAAATAAACTACTAAATTCTAATTTATCGATAAATAAATAAACTTTAATTACTTAAATTAAAATAAAATAAATAATTTTTTTTAATCACAAAATGACGGGACGTTACAGTCAACCCTCCTAAAAAGGGCTTTTCGTCCTCGAAAAGTAAACTTACTAAGTGAAAAGGTGAGGATACTTTGCCCGCATATCATCCTCACGCTACCACGTAGCTTCTTCAGACACTTGGTTCCTCCAAAGGACCTTAACCAAGCGAATAGTCTTGTTTCTCAACACCTTTTGCTCGAATGCTTGAATCTCAACTGGTGTCTCCTCATAAGACATACTAGCATCCAAAACGATCGGCTCGTGATCGACCACATGAGAAGGATCCGCCATGTACTTCCGAAGCATAGGTACATGGAATACATTATGTGAAGGGATGATTTACTAAATTAGCGGAATTTTATTTAGTAAACTTATTAACATTTAACAACGGATCTATTAACATCATGCAAATTGTGATATGAACATGAAGAACATGTAGATTCATGCTTAATTTTCGAAAATTAAAATCAAACCGAAACTTACATTGAGTAAAATTGGAGAATTGGTTGGAGGTTTCTTTACAGCATCAATCCTCAGCAACACCGGATCTTCTATGCTATATCTCGATCGATCAAACGAAACCCGATTATGGGATAGAACTTAAGAAGAAATTGGGAAGAAGAAAAATATTTTCTTCCCAATTTTGAATAGCAAAATCGGCAAAGGGGAAGAAGGGAGGAAGAGAGATTTCCAATTTTCTATGGAATTGAATTGTGTGATTTATGAATGACCCAACCCTCCTATTTATAGGAAAATAGGAATCCTAATCACATTAGGATTAATCTATAGAGATAAATACAAAAAGAAAAAAGATTATCTCTTTCCTTTATCTTGCAATTTTCGAAAAATGCTATAGATAAATAGGAGATTATTTTATTTTCTTTATTTTATTTATCTTGGGTAAATAAATCTATGTAATTATTTTAGGATATAATTCAAACAGTTATCTCTTCCTAAAATACATGTATGGCCGATTTTATCATCAGAAAATAATAAATAAATACAATTTATTTAATTAATTATTTTGGGCCAATTCCAATTGGGTTCATTAATCCAATTGGGCTTTAAATTATCTCTTAAATTAATAAGTCCAACTTAATTAATTAATTTATTAATTACCTTTTAAATAAAATATTTTATTTAAACAATTAATAATATTAATATTTTCTCCCGACTAAATATTATCCAATTTATATTTAATTATTAATTTCCATTTAAATAATTTTCATTATTTAAATAATTAATAATAAATATTATAATTATTAATTTCCATGAAATAAACTCATTATTTAATTAATAATTTTATTGACAATATTTTATTATTAATTAATTTTAATTAATAATTTCCGTTCAAATAAAATTAATTATTTAAACAATTAATAATTGTTAATTAATTTCAAATTATTAATTACCATTTAAATATACTCAATATTCAAATCATTAATAATATCTAATTAATAATATTTCATTATTAATTTCCTGTTTAAATATATTAAATATTTAAACAATTAATATTGCCTATTTTAAGTAATTCGCTTTACTTAAACTTTCCATTTCTTCTACTTGATTTCGCGACTACGATATTTGGGCTAGCATAGGGACCCGATGGACCTATAGATCATGAGCTTAATAATTAGTCAATTAAGTGATTAATACATAATCAGTTAATTACTTATTATCTAACTATGAATAATTCCACTATAGATTCATAGCTGAACTCCCCTCACTATAGATGAGTTATTGTCCATTTAGTTTATCTTTATTTATATCCAGAATATTATCCTTCACGTGGAACCCTCATAATTACAAAGGATAAATTTACCGTTTTGCCCCTGTAATTACGCTTTATCCTTGTGTTCCCTGATTCTCCAATGAACTTTATCTTTAGTCGAACTAGAGATAAGATACTTCGTGATCAATAGAAGTCGTGACGTCACTTGTTCATGTCTCGAATCGAGACATCAAGGGAGTTTCCTAAAGTTCCTAAAATGTTTAGGTATCGCACCGATACTGGTTAATTTATAGGAAAGTTATGAATTCCATCTCATGAAAATGAGTTCCCAGCTACTTATCTAGTCATGTTCCCAAAACAGGAGTGTATTGAGCGTTCTTACGGATCGCTCTCAACTATGTGAATCAAAGAACATAACTCCACAAATAGAGTCCGCATTTCACTCAGGATTGAGATCTATCACGGTTGATAAACTTAGTTTGATATTCGATTATTTCGTAAAGCGGTACTAATGAGAAATTTGATCGAACATCGTGGTCCTGTCTTATACAATCAACATTGCATATGATACGTCCATTTCATGTCTCCCACATGAATGATCAGGATTCGATCATTTGTCTATAAACAAAATGCGAAGCTATCAACAGTGTTACCAGGATAAGGTTTCCAAACGTTATCCGTTTGCTGTAGACACGTTTAAGTTACTCATCTCGACTTTAATCCTCTTGTATGACTTACATACTAAGTCGTGATTTCATAAGAGTAACTTAGGGTTTACTATTTGAATGTTTGATATTTATATATTTCCATATATTTCTAATATCATTAATTGAATCAATCTAGATAATATAAAGAACTTATGTTTATTTATTTAATTTATTCTTAATAAATTATTATTATTAAATAATTACAAGCTCTAGGACACCATTCCTAACATTATGAACTACCGATAAAGAAGGTGGTAAAGCCAACCTGTAAGCTACTGCTCCTACCCGATCAAGTACCTCGAAAGGGCCAATGAACCTAGGGCTCAGCTTACCCTTCTTCCCGAATCTCATGACACCTTTCATAGGTGCTACCTTCAAAAACACGTGGTCTCCCACTGAAAACTCAAGTGGACTACGTCGTTTATCTGCATAACTCTTCTGTCGACTTTGGGCAACCTTCATCCTCTCTCTAATCAAGTCAATCGACTGACTAGTCAACTGTAACAACTCGGGTCCCAAAAGTCTTCTCTCCCCAACCTCATCCCAGTGAGCTGGAGACGACACTTTCTACCATAAAGTGCCTCAAATGGTGCCATCTCAATAGTAGCCTGGTAGCTGTTATTATAAGCAAACTCTACCAAGTACAATTGAGAATCCCAACTACCTCCAAAATCAAGAACACAAGCTCTCAACATATCCTCCAGAATCTGGTTAACTCTCTCGGTCTGACCATCTGTCTGGGGGTGAAAAGCTGTGCTAAAATCCAAGCTAGTACCCATGGCTGAATGCAAACTCTGCCAAAACTTCGAGACAAAACGAGTGTCCCGATCTGATACGATCCTCACAGGCACACCATGTAATCTAACAATCTCCCGTAAATACAACTGTGCCCATGTATCCATTGGGTAGGTGATCCTCCCAGGTATAAAGTGTGCAATCTTCGTCAAACGGTCTACAATCACCCAAATGGTATCGTAACCCTTTGGCGTTCTCGGCAATCCACTGATAAAGTCCATGGAAATCTCCTCCCATTTCCATTCTGGCACACTCAGGGTTAAGAAAACCCAATGGACTCTTCCTCAAAGCCTTGACTTGCTGACAAGTCAAGCATCTACTAACAAAGTCCGCAATCTCAAGCTTCATCCCAGGCCACCAATAATGCTCTCTCGGGTCCCTGTACATCTTCGTACTACCTAGATGAATAGAGAAGATAGAACTGTGAGCCTCCTCCAACAGTTCCCCTCTAAAAGTCGATCCTAAAGGCACACATAGCCTCTTACGATACATCAGAGCACTGTCTGTAGAGAAGGTAAAATGGCTAGGAATATTTGACTCAGCCTCTCTAAACCCGGCCTGTAAATGAGTCTCTCCCCTCTTTGCATCAATCATCCTCTGCCTCAAAGTAGGTCCCACTATCAAACTAGCCAGACTCACAGTGACCTCGGCAGTCAGAAATGCTATCTCAGCTCGTTCCATATCCCACCTCAATCTCAAAGGTATGGTCGACAAAGCTGATGAATGAGAAGACTTCCTACTGAGCGCGTCAGCGACTACATTGGCTTTCTCAGGATGATACTGAATGTCACAGTCATAATCCTTAACGAGCTCCAACCATCTCCGATGTCTCATATTCAATTCCTTCTGAGTGAAGAAATATTTGAGACTGTTATGGTCAGTAAATATCAGAATCTTCTCACCGTACAAATAATCTCTCCAAATCTTCAATGCATGCACAACAGCTGCCAACTCTAAATCATGAGTCGGATACTTCTTCTCATGCTCCTTCAACTGACGGGAAGCATAAGCTATAACTTTCCCGTGCTGCATCAACACACATCCCAAACCTCTGTGGGAAGCATCTGTGTACACAGTCAGTCCACCGGTTCTATCAGGCGACACTAGAACAGGTGCTGTCACAAGCCTCCTCTTGAGCTCCTCAAAGCTCCTCTCACAATCCTCAGACCATACAAAATCAACTCCCTTCCGGGTCAAACGTGTCAAGGCTGAAGCAATTTTAGAGAAATCTTGCACAAACCGTCTATAATAACCTGCAAGTCCCAGAAAACTACGAATATCAGCCTCACTCGTGGGTCTAGGCCAGTTAGTAACTGCCTCAATCTTAGAGGGATCAACAGATACTCCTCTACTCGATACTACATGGCTTAAAAATGCCACTTCCGTCAGCCAAAACTCACACTTGGAGAACTTGGCATACAATCTCTGATCTCGTAGTACCGTCAATACTTCCCGAAGGTGCATAGCATGCAACTCCTCTGTCTTGGAATAAACCAAGATATCATCAATAAAAACAATCACAAAAGAGTCAATGAACCTCCTGAACACCGTGTGCATAAGGTCAGTAAAAGCTGCAGGCGCGTTGGTCAAGCCAAAGGACATAACTACGAACTCATAATGTCCATAACGCGTCCTAAATGCAGTCTTGGGAATATCCTCATCCCGAATCCTCAACTGATGATAGCTAGATCTCAAATCTATCTTCGAAAAGATAGTGGCTCCTCTCAATTGATCAAACAAGTCTTCTATCCTAGGCAAATGATACTTGTTTTTCACCGTAACACGGTTGAACTCTCTATAATCGATGCATAAACGCATAGAACCATCCTTCTTCTTCACAAACAACACCGGAGCTCCCCACGGTGAAACACTCGGGTGTATAAACCCCAAGTCTAAAAGTCCCTGTAACTGGCTCTGGAGTTCTTTCAACTCAGCCGGTGCCATACGATAAGGTGCTTTGGACAATGGAGCTGTCCCAGGAGCAACCTCAATCTGAAAATCAAACTGTCTCACCTGTGGCAAACCGGGTAACTCATCAGGGAAGACATCAACGAAATCTCTCACTACTGGCACTGAACTCAAGCTAGTCTCTGGTACAGAAGTATCAACAATACTAGCTAAATAGCCCAAGGCTCCATCACTCAGAAGCATACTAGCTTCTAACATAGATATCAAAGTGGGTGCTACTCGACTACTAGCCCCACGAAAACGTAAACTGGTCCCACATGGACCCATAAAATCAACAACTCTCTCAGTACAATCAATGGTGGCATGATTAGCTGATAGCCAATCCATACCCAAAATCACATCGAAATCAGACATAGGCATGATAATCAAGGTAGCATGCAAGCAACAACCCATAAAACACAAATCATTAGTGCTAATCATACTATCAGCAATAACAAACTTCCCCACCGAGGTAGAAACACGCATCTCAAAACCTAACGGTGCAGACTCAAGTGCAGCCAACTCAATAAACTCAGAAGAAATAAAAGAGTGGCTAGCCCCATAATCAAATAAAACAAAAGTCGAATGGCCCAAAACTGTCAAAGTACCAGTCACTAAAGTACCTGCAGCCTCGGCCTTCTCTCTGGTGGCAAATACACGAGCCTGATGCTGAACAGGTGGAGGAACTGGTCGTGGCGGTGGAGGAAATGGCAAGGGCGGTGGAGGTAAAATCCGTGGCGGTGGAACAACAGGTAGAAGTCTATACTGCTGAGCCTGTCCACCCTGACCTCTACCCATGTACTGACCTCTGCCCCTAACCGGAGGAGCATATAAAGCAGGTGGTGCCTGATATGGTCTTTGCTGAACACCCTGACCTGGGTAACCATACTGTGGTGGCTGTACCTGATGAGCCCTACACTGTCTAGATAGATGTCCCTCCTGACCACAAGTATAACACCTCTGTGGTAGGGTACATATCCCAGTATGATAAATAAAACAATTTTGATAAAAGTGGGCAGATCGTCCCTATACCCTCGGCTATCTAAACTGGATTCCACCCCGAGCCTGCTGCTGCTGCTATCTCTGTTGAGGCAGTGGTACTCGACCAGTATGGTCATCCTCTGCCTTCCTCTTCTGAGAGAAAGTCTCTCATGTAGCAGATAGTTTGCCCTTCCTTTCTTCAGATGCCAAATCTAAAGAAAGAGCAAACTCTAAAGCCTCCTCGTAGGTAGTCGGACGTAAAGTGCGTAGATGACCCCTAACCTCGGCTCTCAATCCCACCATAAGGGTCAGCAATCTGTCCAGGAGCAAACCTAGACAGTCGATCAAACTCTCGCTCGTACTCTGTCACTGATCTATCACCCTGTTTTAGGGTCAGAAACTCCACCTCTAATCGGTCTCGTAAATCAACTGAGTAATATTTCTCATAAAACTTCTCTCGAAATACCTCCCAAGTAACCTCCATGGTAAGAGAAAGTGATCTATGAAGGCCTCTCCACCAATACAGAGCATCATCAACAAGAGAATACGTGCCATAGTGGACCTTCAGCCGGTCCGGGCACTCAATAAACTCGAAGGCTCTCTCAACCCTATCAATCCATAATTCTGCAACAGATGCATCCAAAGACCTACCATCAAACTCAGCAGGTGCATATCGCCTATACTCCCTCAAGGTCCTAGCAGCATCAGTAACTCCAACCTGATCGACTGCTATATCTGCTGCTCCAGATGGAGGTAAAACAGGCGCAATGAGTCTACCAGCACCCCGTAACAAATCCAGGTAAACATCCTCAGCTATGTAAACTCCTCGCCCCTGAACAGGTGGCGGTATAACAG
The DNA here is from genome assembly GCA_028015215.1 of Gynostemma pentaphyllum. NCBI lineage: Eukaryota > Viridiplantae > Streptophyta > Magnoliopsida > Cucurbitales > Cucurbitaceae > Gynostemma > Gynostemma pentaphyllum. The sequence goes on along the minus strand of CM051351.1, from coordinate 46,136,872 downwards.
GAATCATAGGTGAAGGTGGTGGTGGAGGTGTAGGGCTCCGAGCTCTACCTTTACCCCTCACAAGAGCAGCCGCCCTCGCTCCAACTCGCCTAGCACCCCTTCTAGGAGGCATACTGCATCATAGTCAATATAACTTGATAAGTTACTAGTAAAAGAGGATTCACCAATCCTTTACCAAATCGAAATAAATATGCGAGTTTAAAGATAAAGGTCTAGGAATACCTGGTGCTGCTGATGTCAGATGATGACTTTGAGAATGGAATTAAGACAAAACATAAAATACAAACATGCATCACATGTAGTCTACAGAACCCGTCGGCTCTGATACCAACTGTGACCACCCCGACACTTTTAAATAAATTTAATTTAGAAAACACAGCGGAAGTCTTTTATTTTAAGAAAAATTGGCGTGGTTATGTTTGAAAGTTGGCTAGCCAAAACCTGTTTACATCCTAATTTTTCAAATCTAATAAAATCACATGGAACTTTAAGTCCCAATCAGGAGTTCAAAGATTTAATATCATAAAACAATAACCATAAGCTCTTATGAGCTAAACACAATGTACAATTCACAAAATCCTTTAAAGTTCACAAAAGTTAATACATAAGCTTTAAAATAACTGAGTTCATCTCGAGGTCATCATCCCTCGATCACGCAGCACCACCTCCTCTTCCACGACCTCTAGCCAGGGCATTACCTGAAATTGGTTGTAATATCATGAGCTAACAACTTAAACCCAGTGAGAATAATAAGAATAAAAACTAAAGATAGACCTCAAACTCGCATTTCGATTTGTGTCCAAATAATCTGACACAATTCAATCCTAAAGTTCTCTAAACCTTAGGTAATTTCATTCTAAACTTTCCAAAGGATGATATTACTAACACTCGTAGTCAAATCCTCATCCATTAACTTGTTACAACATAAATAAGAAAAATAAATAAACTTTGCATAAACATAAAACATCTTGATTCTCTATTTCATCGATCATAAGCATGAATGTATGAGGACATCCCGTAGGATTCGCATACGCCCTTATGCATGAAGAAGGTAACGTGGTCTATCCTGTAGGATCCATCGTTCTCCCTCATTTTCTTTCTCACTTTCTCTTCTTTTTCTATGAAGGTAATGTGGTCTATCCCGTAGGATCCATCATTCTCCCATTCATATATTTCTCACTTTCTCTTCTTTTTCTATGAAGGTAATGTGGTCTATCCCGTAGGATCCATCATTCTCCCATTCATATCTTTCTCATTCTCACTTTTTTTCCATGATGCGAGATGTTATGATGCAATATGATATATTTTGGTGTAAATAAATAAAGTGTGGAATTAAAGTAGCCGATACAAACATAAGGTAAAAGGCATAAAGTAAAGGACATAAAGTAAAAGACATAAAGTAAATAAATAGGAAACTCCAGAAGAACGATATGTAAATCGAACTCCGCTACAATAATAAAAGTAAAACCTATCTTAAACGATTAACCTATACCTTACAGGATTCTAAACTTCCAATATAATCTGAGGTTCTATTAATCGTTCTATCTAAAAGTTTGGATCTTTTACTTTCAATGATCCAACCTAAGCTTCGAAACGAATCTAACTTAGTAATTTCTAAGATTCAATGCTTCCCTCGAGAATTCCTAAGTTCTCACTTAAAGGATTAACTTCTAATCCTAAGGGCACTAACTCACTTCCCTCTAATCTTTGATTCGAATTCTAATCTTAGTTTCCAATTCTACAAACCATCATACTTATTCGCTTTCTATAAATACTTTAAATCCTAACTATTCTCACTTTAATAAAAGTTGACTTCGCTCCTAAGTCTGAAAGAGCGATCAAACGAGCGGTTCAAAAACACCTACAATTGAATTATATCACACAATCAATAATTTACCAACTATCGATCAAACAACAACTAAACATACAAAACGACGAAAAACCCAACAAACCCCCCACATGAGGCCCTCGGCCCTCTCATGAAAAATGGGCTTCGGGTTTGGTTTTCCGGGTTTTAGGCAATTTAAAAGTGTTTCGAGTTGGTTTTAAGCAAATTCGATATTCCCGATTTCAATGGGTATCGATATTTAGGGTTTTTGAACATTATGCCCTTTCCCGAATCGAATTTCAATAAACAATATTTCACTAATTTATAACCCATAATTAAACCCAAAAGGGTAAATTTCAAACGGGAAGGGTTTCGACTGAAACTCGGTTTTAGGGTTGTGGGAAAGTTTTCAAAAACACTTAAAGCGACTCCTGTATTAACAAACACCGAGTTCCACAACACGAAATCGAAGGAAATCAAAGAAAACTCCATTAAAATACTATTTGGAGCTTAGGGTTTGAAACTTTACTTACCGAGAACTCCTTATAACACGAGTGGCAAGTACGATGGTTGGTTGGAAATGAATCGTAGGACCGATACCTTTCCAATGGAACGAGAATCGAAGCGATCCGTCGAGAAATAAGCGAAACCCGAAAAATCTCCCTTTCTCTCTTGAACTCACGGCAAAGGAGGAAGAAATGGAAGGGTTTTCCTTGGTCAATGATGGTCAATGGTAATTTAAAGAAGATTAGGGGATAATGTTTAGATATTTAGGAATTTTGGAAATGACGGTTGCGTCCTTTTATGACTTTTGACTTATAAAACGAAACCCGATGATCTTAAACTATCCCAATGGTGATTAATAATTATTAATTGGCCGTTAATAATTATTAATACCTTAAAATGAAATTAAACTAAAAAGGTAATTAAAAGGACTTAAACCGAAATAAACTACTAAATTCTAATTTACCGATAAATAAATAAACTTTCATTACTTAAATTAAAATAAAATAAATAAATTTTTTTTTAATCACAAAATAACGGGACGTTACATATAATGAGCGGGAAATCCAGTGAAGATAAATTGAATAGAAAGTAACTTTAGAACCCAAATCCAATCCAGATTTGTGTTCAATGAAACCTATTGTCTCTTAACTACCCAATCAAACTTCCGAAAGCAAGATTATGCAATTCTTCCGAGGATAAAAGGGCAAGAAACACGGTTAAAGATCATATAAATAATTAGGCTCCCAACTCTTAATAATCAGGTCATGTAATCATAGGATAACACTTTCAGGATAATATCTAGAATGAGTGAAGCTCCCAAAGTCTTAACTAAATAATAAGAACAAGATCATAGAACCAAGAATATAGGGTTTAGAACAAAGAACATAGAACGTAGATCATAGAACATAGAACATAGAACATAGAACTTGTGAATAATATCAGATGGTGCAAGCTCACGTAGTCTATACACGATCCCATTATCTCACTCCAATATCAAGTAAAGCTCACGAAGCCTTTACTTTCTTATCAAGAACAAATGCTCGCTCACGTAGTCGATGTATTATAGAACAGATCAAATGCTAGCTCACGTCGTCTATACATTATAGAACAGAACCTATTGGGTGAATAACGTCAGATGGTGCAAGCACACGCAGTCAATGCATAATCCCGTTATCTCACCAATGACATGCAAAGCTCACGTACTCTAAGCAGTCTAGAACATATATGTATCATAACAATTATGAATAATACCAGATAATGCATGCTTACACAACAAAACATTATCTCATTATTCAACTCCCCCGTTCATGCAAGCTCACGTAGTCTATACATTCCTCATGATACATATATCGAACCATGAATAATATCAGAAAATGCAAGCACATGTAGTCTACGCATTATCTCATTATTCATCCCCATGAAAACAAGTGTGATAATAGAACTCATAAATTCGAGAATCGAATAGTTAAACAGAGAACCAATTTAGAACATCTCATCAGAGAAACAGTGGACAGGAAAGTGAGAATGAGTTAATAATAAATAAGAGGAATTAACACCTATAGGCTCATAAGCCCATACATATAGTTCAATCACGATAATCCTGCAAAATTGAATAACTCGAACTAAAAGCCCAATACTGGAAGACCTAGTCTCCGTGAAAGCTCAATTAAATCAGGAATATCTCAGTAACGAATTTAAATCATCCAAGAACACATGATAAACATACTTTAAGCGATAAGATAGCTAAACCAATTAGGTCCATACTTCAACTCCCAAGAAATTATAATTCCATAATTTCCATAATAATTCTAAACTCCCAATTCCTATAATTTTATGATATTAGCATGCTTTAATTCTCTTAAATCTAATTTAAGCTTAACTTATGAACCATACAAATCGTTCAAGTATTCGATTTCTAAATTTACTATAAAATTCTATTTATCCTCACCTTTAAAGATTAGTAACAAGCAATAATTTAAGATCCGGCCTTCAATTAAGCAAGATCAACGTCCCTAAAGTTGCCCGACTTTAATTGGCGAAAACCGGATCAAATTGGCGAAAACCGGATCAAATTGGCGAAAACCGACTTTAATTTCAATAAAAACTAGCTGAACTAGACTGAATCGGTTCAACGGGACCATTCTTCTCCAAAAGTATATCCCAGCCACGCACGGTAGAGGGAAGAAAAGCCAGCCACCTACCTTTATATTTTCCGACGATTCCCAGGGCGTGATGGTGGGTGAAATGGCTAGGAAGATCGATTAAATACAAATGGTTCGAGGGAGATGAAGCATACGATGGTTTTCAACTCCGAATGTTCAACCTTCGTTTTTTCTACGAGCTCAAAATCCCAGTTTCCAGCGAGTTTTTGGGTAGCTGCTACTTGCCAAATAAGAGTGTATTTAGCTATGGATTTGAGTCAAATATCTGAAAGAAAAACTCGAACAAAACCCGAGTCTTACCTCTCCAAAATCGAAGAAGAAAATAGCCCAAAAATCTATGTTTCCCAGCGAGTTCAACCCAGAATCCGATGAACTCGTATGGCAGCTGCTTCTCGTGAAAATAGAGAGAAAACTTATCTAGAAACTGAGTCAATCTTCCGAAAGCATAAACCCATAATTAAGTCGAGTTATTACCTCAAAAATCACAGAAATTTCAGCTTGTTTTGGAGGTGTTTTCCGGTGATTCTATACCCAGCTTTCTGGCGAGGTCAGATCTCGAAAGAAACCCGAACGCAAGTGAGCTTCATTTTCGTCTTTCCAATGGAATCTACGAGGAGGTCTTGCACGGGAGAGAGAGCCCACGGTGATGAATGGAAGAAGAAAAAATTTTAAAAAAAAAGAGAAGGAGATGAGCTGAGCGGCTGCAGATAAGGAGAGAGAGAGGGAGAGTGAAAATGTTTTATTTTGAATTTATAACATGAGTTGTCCATTGGTCCAAAACCCTAAAATTGAGGGTCAAGATAAAACATTAGGTGGACCCACTTCTATCCTCATTCATCTAAATTTATCATTGTAACTAGGGTTTTATAATGCAATTGAAGGTAAAATTAAATTAGACTACTTTTAACTAATTTACTTTAAATAAGCTAAACTATCCTAACCTAAATTTAATTAATTTAATTAATAACTAAATTATTATGACAGAGTAAATAAGAATTAAATAACAAATAAAAAATAATAATTTACCGTGAAATTTACGGGACGTTACACACACTAAGTTCTTTTCTATATCTTCTTCTCTATTCCACACACACTTTCTTTCTTCGACTGCAAGCTTTATAAATATATTCCTTTCGTTTTTCCAACAAAAAACATGTATAATTTTCTTCATTAGGTCGCCAGATACTGTAGCTGAAATTAAAAAATTTCTTTTATAAAGATAAATGCAAAATAAGTATATGTATTATGAATTCAAAATTCATATTGAAACATAAAAAATTTATCATAGAAATTTAAAATACTAAAATGAATTTTTAAACATTTTTTTTATTTTTGATATATAAAGTTACGATTATTCTTTGGATTTGACAAAAACTTATAGTTTTTATAAATTAATTTAGTATATAATTAAGTCAAATTAATATTAAAAAATATGTAGGATGAAATTAAAAAAAAAGATTTAAACATGAAGCGATAATTTTCATTAATCTTAGACGATTTTCGCTATAATAATTCATATTAAAAAATATGTAGGACAAAGGACTATCTCTTTACAAAATGACAATAGTCACCATGTATGATTACATTATTTACACAAAAGTCATATCCATTTAAAGAGTTACCAACTTTTCATTTTCAGTCAATAAACACACATTACAATATGTCCCTCCATCAATAACTAATAGATTTATTTATTTAATTAATTATTAAATCGTTAATAATTATCAATTGAATCACATAACTTCTCACACCAACAAAAAGTCATAGTTTTTACAAATTGATTTAATATTTAATTAAGAAACTTTAATGTTAAAAAATGTAGGATGAAATTCAAAAAAATAAAGGTAAAATATAAATATCATACAGGTCAAGTGGAAGAATGTAAGAAATTATTGTGGCCTATTTGATATATTATAAGCGTTTTAAATAATTTACTAATTAAATCTAGTTAGTTGTTGGTGAAGGAACACATTGTAAAAATGTGTTTATTGACTAAAAATGAAAAGTTATGACTCTTTATATTGTTATGTCTTTTGATGGAAAAGACATAATCATACATGATGTCTATTGTCTTTTTATAATTAATTTAATTTAATTTTAAATTACAGAATACAAATGAAATATATTGAAAGAGTAGGGATAAATGGGAACTTAATGTTTCTCCTCAAATTTAAAGGTTGTCTTTTTATGGAAAAGACATAACCATACATGATGTACATTGTTTTTTAATAATTAAATTAAATTAATTTTAAATTAAATTAATTTTAAATTAAATTAAAGGATACAAATAAAATATATTAAAAGAGTAGGGGTAAAATGGGAACTTAATATTTCTTCTCATTTCCCCACTTTTACATATGTTAAAATTATTGAAAAGATTTAAATTAAAATTTATTATTTAGAATACAATTCTCTAAGAGGATTAAATTGATACACGATGTTAATAGAAATGAATTAAAATTAAATCCATCAAATTGATTAAGTAACAAAATATATGAAACGATCAAATTAATATAAGTAATAAAGTATAAGAACCAATCATATCGATTAATCTAAGATAAAACATATTATATGTAACTTTAAAATAAGGTTGAAGGTTCGGGTTTCCCCTCCTCTAAATTGAAGTAATTTTAAAATAAAATAAAAAAGTAAAAAAATCTCTATGAGGATCATTTTTATTTTACACAAACATTGAATCAGCTGGCTGAAAAAAAATTTCCTGTCGTCTACGATGACTTTCCCTAACAGCAACATTCCTAGCTATAGACAGAGATTGAAAACTCGTTGCTTAACAGGATTAGCTACAAGCAACTCCCTAGAGTCTTCAAGAACTCAAGTTAAACATTAGTGCTCAAAATAGGGAAACATAAATGGGAAAAATGTGAAAAAAACAATCGAAAGAATAAAAGTAAGCAAAATGCATGAGAGCATAAGTTCCCTAACCAAATATACTGAGATTATGTATACTATATTTCTATCCTACTAGTTTACTCAACTTTAGGTGCCTAAAAATTCCTTTTTGAGGATATATCACCCGACCCCGCCCCCTGCCCCATGTTTACTCCTACATTTTATAAAGATAACTTTTGATTATATATATATATATATATATATACCCCTTGGAGATCTCTCTAGCTTGATTTCCCTTAAACAACTCTTGGACGAGCTACTACTTATCTTTTCCACTAAAAATCAAGCAAAATAGTCAAGTTTTGATGAAATCCTAGTTTCTATCTCCTTATTTCGGCCATGAAGTCTTTTGAAAAAGAAAAATACCATTTGACTAGCTAAAGGTTAAGAATAGACTTAAGGTAGAAGATGACTTGCTTTTAGAAATGTCAAAAATACCCTTTCAGAGAAAAAGACTTAAATAAGCTTCTATTTTCTGGTTATTTTTTCTTAAAAATTACTTTAACCTAACTTAATTACCATTACTTAAACAAATAAAATTTTAGTTCAACACAAGTACCTAACATTCAAGACTAAACTCTAACAAGTATGCATGACTTTAAATACTTTTTTTTATTACCTCTAAAAGTCTTGGGATGTCACACCAAATGAGTTAATATAATGTTCTTAAAATGGCTTGAAGTGTCGTATTGACATTGTCATAATAGGAAATTACATCTCATGTAATAATGTTCACAACTTATTGTTTTTTATATTCTTAAAATCAATAGTCATATTTTATATAGCAACATTTCAACCTCACATATATGAATTAAAAGACATAACGTCCAGTATTAGGAGTTCATAAATAACACACTTAGGAATGAGTTTTATCACCCGTGATAATTTTAGTGATGTTTAGAATATTTTCTATAAATGATTTACATAGGAATTGATAAAATACCATGGTTAAATCTTGTACAAATATTAGTGTACATGATACTTGTACTTACATGTCTTTCACATGAATGGTTCAGATAACATCATTTGTAATTATTACAAAAACGACTGTATCAACAGTGTTACCAAGATTAGGTTCTTCAGTCTTATCAATATAATGTAGACTATTCAAGTTACTATCATGAGTTGAATGTTCTTTTCTGTCTAACATTACTGATTTAAGATTACATTTAAGTAAATAAGGAAAATTTACATAATTTGAATTCAATATATCGAATACATAAGGAAAGCACATATTCACTGAAAGAATATAATTTTATTCATTTTAAATTATCTCAAAGTGAATAATGCTTACAAAAAATTAATTGTGCTAAGGCATCAATCCAAACAATTTACATAAAAAGCTAAATAAGTTTCACATATAAATGGAAATGATTAGGATATGTATTTCAATAACATGACAAATAACTAATTATCCACATCTTTGTTACACAATCATTAATCTCTATTTTTTTTTTTTTAAAATCATTATAATCTTAAAAATATGATACAATAGTTTTCAAGTAAAAAGTAGCATACATTAGCTATGTTACTAAAATAAGGAAAATTTAACAATAGAAGACGTATTTGTTTATTATAAAAATGTAAGACAGAAAAATTAGTAGTACAATATTAAAAATTAAAAAATGAATATCCAAACAAGGCCATGTTGGCGTGTGTATATATATATATATATATATATATATATATATATATATATATATATATATATATATATATATATAGGGCTATTATCACATATACCCAATATCGAGTCTCAGTTTTCAAAAAAACCACAAACATTGAAAAATATCAAAATTACCCAACACATAATTAACCCATAATTTTTTTATGAAAATTTGATTATAATTGATATATTATTTTTGTAAATTTATATTATTGATATAAATTTAATACTAGAATTTACATTACTGATAAATTATTGTTGTAAAATTACATCAATAATATATCATTAAATTAATAGAATATATAAAACTGGGTAAATCTGATATAAACATGAAAATGTGGCATATATGAAAACAAAACTCAAAAGTTGGCTACCACGCATAATTTTCCATATATATATATATATATATATATATATATATGTAAACATACATTTCATTGGTATTATATAGTCTCGAGCTTCTTCACATATATTGTTTCTCAAATTATATTCAACAGACTTTAAAAAATGGCTTCAATTTGTAACGCATGACTTTGAGAATTTTTTTCTTTATTATTAGTTGAATCATTCACATTCTACATAGTTAAAAAGAACAAAAAGTTGTTAGGTTTGGTCATTTTATATTCTAAACCACCTTAAAAAATTAATTTTCAACGGTTGTAGAGTTTTAAAAGAAAATAATAAATTCAATCAAACAGAAGACGATATCAATCCAACTTATTTCCAAAAAAAAACAAAAAAAAAATTCCAATAAAGTAAGTTATCGTGGTAACAGACTTTGTGGTTCTTTGGCCACGCAAAAACCTTTGCTAAAAAATGAATTTAGTTTTAACTAATTCTAAAACCAACATAGCTAAAAAAATATTATGCCATTCATTATAAATATTTATTCTTTCTTGAGCCATTTATCTCCCACAAACATACAAACCCAAGCAAAAATACTTTTGAAAATAAAAGTTTTTTCAAATATGAAGCTCCAAAAGTCACCTACCATTTTGATCATCTTTATCATTATCGCTGTTTTTAATTGTAGCCATAATGTTAACGCCTTTAGGTTTATGCCAAATCCATGTTATCTTAATCACCCCTGTGAAAAAGTGGGTTCACGTCCAAACCCAAGTAACACTAGAAAAGATGGATATGAAGATTTATCACATAAGTCAAAAGCAACAATATCACATACCGACTCTGGCAACTAAATTTATTGCGTCTAATGAGATTATTCGTGTTCAAATATCATTGATATGAACAAAGCGAATTTATCTTTTTCTTTAATTTTAATTTTATATAAAAAAGAAAGTATTTATGTAACTTGTAATGTTCTCTTTTAATCAATATTTTGTTATCTAGTATTATTATAACCATAATAAATACTCTTAAAGGACAGTGAGATATTGTCCATATTACTACTCAAAGGAATGATTGTTTTTACACACAAGGAGATAGAGTATTATATTCTTGCCTTAGGCTAGGACCATTACTTAAATTTATAAAAATTGAGTACTTTTATTAGCTAGTTAAATACATTTAAACAATTTTTTTTATCCAGCTTTAAATAAGAAAATTAAGAATACTTTAAATTAAAATCTAGATTTAATTTTATAAATTTTGTTTATAGATAATATTTCAAATAAGAGGGGAGACTCGAATCTTCAGACCTAAAGGGAAAGGAGTAAGTGGCTAACCAGTTGAGTTATGCTCATGTTGAAAATTAATATTATAACTTTTGAACTATAATAAATTGTGATGATATGTATTTGTTTTTATTCTCGTTAGTGTCCTCAACTTTACTTAGCATCAATTTTCATTTATCCAATCATTTAAGTGAGCCATCTAACGTTCTCAATCTTGCCTTAAGCAAGTACATACCTCTTTGTACTCGTACATGTGGTATTCTTCAACTAACCGAAAGCTATCATCAGTATTCAACATCCATAAGCGGACTTTTTTTTTTAATATTGTATATTTTAATAATATTTCAAAAAATATAGTAAAAAAAAAAATATTAGGAAAACTAAGGTAAATTGCATACACGGAATACGATTTCAAAAAGTTTTAAATGAAATCGCATACACGGTATGCGATTTCTACAATTTTTATAAAATCGCATACCGTGTATGCGATTTCTAAAACTTTAAATGAAATCGCATACACGGTATGCGATTTCAAAACAGAGATAATAAATCCCCAACTTTCTTTCTTCTTCCTTCCTTCGTTTGCTACTAACCCTTTTTCTTTCTTCCTTCGTCTGCCGCCAGCTTCCTCACGCCGTTTCAGTTTCCGATCTGCCGCCCAGCCGTTCCTCTTCAAGCTCGCTTTTCTGATCTGCCGCCAAGCCACTCACCCACGCCGGAAAACGTTGAGACCGCCGCCGGAACTTTTTTTCACTTCTTCTACACATTTCTGTTCATCATTCATCGGTAAACCTCTCGATCTTATTTTTTATATTAAATGTGTTTGTTTGATTTATATAGATGATTCAATGAGAAAATTTTATAGCTTTGATTATGATTTAAGATTTCATGATAGTTAGATTCAAATTGATTTAGGGTTTGAAATTGATTTTTATTATAGTTCAATTGTTTTAAGTGATACTTAAATTGGTTTAAAAAGTTTGTTAATTAGATTGAAATGTTGTCTTTAATTTACTATATTGATTAAATTTATACGCATTAAGATTGTTAGTGATTGAGCGAATTACTTTGAAATCTAAATTAGCATTTGAAAATTTTGATTTGTAGTTATTGTCAATGGGAGATAAGTGTATTACATTACAATGTTACATTAATGGACGGATTATTGATGGCCCTGATGGAATTGAGTATGACAAACCACCTTTCAAGACATTGACTATATGGAACGGAATAACTTTTGAGAATTTTAAGGCGTTATTAATGGGCACTTATTTGGAGAACTTAGACCAAATCGGGTAGATATATACTATCGCCATCTGACACAAATGTCATCTAGTGTCATTAGATATGTCCCAATAAGTATCAAGAAAGATGTAGATTTGACATTTATGATCACCGTCAGTTTGCCTCCACCAAATATGGTAGATTTATATGTGGATAGTGACGTATGTTTTGAAAATACAGAGGGTAACGTTGTTGGTGATCAATCTAATGATATTGGATTACTTCCATATCATCCATATGAGACTATTCCACCGACAAATGAGTTTATTGATATACGTACACTAACTGACGATGAAGAAGAAATGCTTGATTTGAATAGTGATAGTAGGATGCATGATGTCACTTGTCCTTCTTTCACGGAGTTGAACATTGATTCTTTGAATCGTATGAATGAAATCTCATCGTTTCCACGTGTTGTATTAAGAGGTGGAGATGAGGAATTCCGTACGTGACTTAGGTACAAAACAAAAATTGACTTGAAGCATGATGTGAAACGGTGGTCAATAAAAAATCAATATGATTTTGATGTCATCGAATCAACACCTGTGATATGGGCAGTGAAATGTGTAAAGTATAATAATGGATGCATATGGAGACTTAGAGCATCAATTCGAAAAGTGCATAATATGTTTGAGATCACACAACTTACTGGTCCACACACTTGTACATACTCGTGTGTGTCTCAAGATCATCCTCAATTAGATTCTGTGTTTATTGCTAGAGAGATTCGAAATATAGTGAAAGTTGATAATACTGTTAAAATTGTTCTGTTGATGCAACAAATATTGGACAAATTCGGATATATTGTCAATTATGGGAGAATTTGGGAAGGTAAGAACAAAACCATTGAAATGGTATTTGGTAATTGGGAAGAATCATATAAAAAATTACCACGGTGGTTTAATATTATTAAACAAAGAAATCCGGGAACACAAGTTGATTGGAGACTTGATTCTATGGAAGAGGAAGGGAATTATATATTGCGATCCGTATTTTGGTCGTTTGGGCCATCCATAGAGGGATTCAAATATTGTAGGCCTATTATACAGATTGACGGAACCCATTTATATGGAAAATATAATGGCAAATTATTGATTGCCACATCTTTGGATTCCAATGGCCATTCATTTCCACTAGCTTTTGCAATAGTAGATGTTGAAAGTTCTGACACTTGGGGTTGGTTCTTGGCACTGTTGAGATTGAGAGTGATGCAACGCTCTGGTATTTGCTTGATATCAGATAGACATCCTGGTATAATCTCTGCAGTAAATAATCCTAGAAATGGATGGGCATCACCAATGGCTCATCATCGCTTTTATTTAAGACATGTGGGAAGCAATTTTAATGAAAAATTCAAAAGCAAGTTGATGAAACAATTGGTTTTTAGAGCCGGTTCTCAATTTACAGTAACTAAGTTTCAAAAATGTATGGATGAACTATCTGAACTGAATCAGAATTCCATTCGATATTTTGATAACATTGACCCGTCAAAGTGGACTCAAGCATTTGATGAGGGATATAGATATGGTTGGATGACGACAAATCTATCTGAATGCATCAATGGTGTATTAAAAGGAGCACGCTCATTGCCTATCACACCATTAGTAGAGGCTACATTCTACCGGTGTGTAACATACTTTGAAGCACGAAGAGCAGAGATTAGAGATGCACTTGGACAAGGTGATGAGTATACAAGGTATGTTTCATTGTTGACATAATATTATAATCTTGAGTTTCGTATAATTTATATATTACTTATTATTTTGTGGTAGGTTTGCATTGAATAAAATGTCTCGATGGGCTGCAAAAGCAAGTAAGCATCGAGTAAACGTATTTGATAGATTGCATGGCGAGTTTGAAGTAACAACTGCCTATCGTAATATGGCATCACAGGGAGGTAACCGTCATGTTGTGCACTTGGAGTTAAAAACATGTACTTGCAAGAAATGGCAAGTATACGGAATCCCATGTTCGCATGTAATTGCAGCTTGCTTACATTGTCATGTAGATTACATGAAATATGTAGAATATTATTACAAAATGTCTACATACAACTCATGTTATGAGCCACAATTTCATCCAATCCCTCATGAAGCAGAATGGCCTTACCCTAACTTTGACGTGATACATCCTAATCGATCGCTATTAAGGATGGTAGGCAGACCACGAAGTAGTAGAATTCGCAATGAGATGGATTTGAGAGAAACAGGTAGAAAGTTAAGATGTGGAATTTGTAAGCAGGATGGGCATAATCCCAGAAAATGTCCTAATAAAGAGGGGAACCCAACACATGAGGGAAGCACGTCATATTCGAGGAACACATCATTGTAGACAATTTTTTTTATCTTTATTTTTTTTTTATTTTGACCATTTATATATAGAATTTGTATTTTGATTTTATAGAATTTGACTTTATTTCATCATCGCTTGTTTTTTATTATTATTATTTTATTTTAATTTTGATCATCCATTGTAGACAATTTGACTTTATAGAATTTGTATTTTGATTTTAATTTTGATCATTTATATATATTATGCATTCTTCCAGTGATGGATCCAGGACCTAGAGACACCGAGGTTTTACATAGACAGGATGACCATAGATCTAGTTTGGTGTGGACCAATCGAATGACACCTGTTCTTACTTGTAGGCGTAGAGACACTACTGTGCGTAGTATTCCACATGATCCTCGTATAGATGTATACTTATGACAGGCAGGATTTTATGGGATTTCTCGGATAGGGTTCATAGCTTTAGATTGGCATTTGATTACCGCATTGATCGAGCGATGGAGACCTGAGACCCATACTTTTCACATGTCTATGGGGGAGTGTACTATTACTCTACAGGACATCTCAGTTTTATTTGGTTTACCTATAGATGGAGATGTAGTCACTGGATCGGTCTCACTTGGATGGGTAGGTTTATGTGAGCGTCTATTAGGTGTCACTCCAGTCAGACCTCATTTACATGGATCACGCCTATCTTTTAACATGGTTGGAACAACAGTTCACAGTACTACCTGCTGATGCAAATGAGATTACAGTACAACGACATGCCCGGGCGTACATTATGTAACTAATTGGTGGGTGTCTGTTCGCTGACAAATCGAGCAATCTAGTCCATTTAATGTTTTTGCCTTTACTTGAGGATTTCCAGATAGCCGGTGGCTTTAGTTGGGGATCTGCGTGTTTATCATGGCTATATCGGGAAATGTGTAAGGCTTCTTCCAAAGACGCCAACGAGATTGCCGGCGCACTGATACTACTTCAGTTGTGGGCATGGGATCGATTTCCTACTATTGCTCCTCAGCGATTACTTACGCAGCGCCATCGTGATGTTGATCTACCCCTGGGTGCACGGTACATTACATATATTTTAGTTTTTTAAATACGTTTACTTCATTAACATACTAATATATTTTAACATATTGTTTATAATTTGCATTTGCAGGTGGAGAGATGACTTTTCCGTCACTGAAGTTTCGACTCATGTTTTACTTCAGTATAGATACATGCTGGATCAATTGGGAGAAAATGGTGTATGTCTTTCAGTTTATGTATTTGATAAGTCAATATTTTAGCACATAAACTTGTGTTAATTGTTCATACTTTGATGATTAAATAGCTTAAAAACTAAGTAATTATCTTTGATTTGTGTTTATGTGCTAGGTTGGAGAAGAGATGATGAAAAAGGACTAAAAAAATTGCATTTTGGAGCTTTCTTGACACTTCGGCGCCATGGCAACAACTTTCAGTGGCCGCGGCCACAAGGAAAAGTCTGAATCCAAGCCAAAATTCCAGAGAGTTCGGCGCCCCAGCGCTGATTTTCTAGCGCCATAGCACCGAAAGCGTTAAATTTCCAGATTTTAGTCTTTTTGCTCAGCGCCCCAGCGCCCAAAAATCAGTGCAGCGGCGCCAGTTCGGATTTTTAGGATAGAATTTTTATCTTTTATTTTAAACCCTAGTTTTCAAGATATAAAAGGGAGACTTCTTTTCTAATAGGTCCAGAACGTTTTTCCTTAGTTTTTCTTAGAGAATGATGAACTCCATGTCTAGCTAAACTCCCAATTTCCAACCAAGGTTAATCAAAGTTTGATTTTTATATTTGTGAGATTTGTTCTTCATCTTTCTTTCTAATTCTTCTCTATTTCTATATTTTCTATTTTATGCATTCAATATCACATTGTTTGATTGTTCAAATAGGGCCCTTTGATCATTCTTCAATTTGATAGATCGTCAATTAGAGTGTTTAAATCCGTAATTGTTTATGCATTCTAATCCATGTGACAATTAGTATGAATGATTAATAAGTCTTTTCATCTCATGCTATGAAAATATAGGATCTAGTCTAAATAGATCGAACGTTTCGCATTTGTTGGCTAGAATTGGTTGTCCTTCTCATCTTATTCTTGTCATTGATTAAATTCTATTGTCGTACTCTAGGGTTGTCATTGATTAGGGAAGTAATTAATGATCATATCTTAATTACCGACAAACTAAGGAAGGATAGATTAATAAGACGTTCTTAATAATCATAACCAATTTAGAGAATGAGTTAGGATTTCATTAGAAAATCAATGATCAAATAATATAAATCAAACGATGATTACACCTTTGGTTGGAACTTTCTCCCATTGAACCTCTTTTAAACTTTTTATTGTTTTCTTCAATTTCTTTCTCAACAAACCTCAAAAACCCCCCAATTTTAATTCACCAATCTCTGTGGATTCGACCCTACTTTCCACTACTACAAATCCATAAATCCGAAAGTAGAGACTTTTATTTTTGGTGGATTCGACTCCCACCAAATTTTGGCTCCGTTGCCGGGGATTGGTGTCATTTAATTTTGTTTTTATCAGTTTGATGTCCCGTTCTTCTCGTACAGGTAATTTGGAATACGATCCTGAGATAGAGAAGACAGCTAAGAAGTTGAGGAAAGCAACTAGAGAGCGAAAACAACATCAATTTTCTTCCGCTTCCTCATCTTCATTGACAGAAGAAGAAATTCAAGTCAATCTGTTAGATTCCACTAACGAATTTGAAGAAGTAAGAGAACCAATGGAAGACACTGAAAGAACTCTTAAGGAGTTGACTGCACCGAACACAACTCAAGAACCGTTGTGTATTCAATATCCGAATATGAATGTGAATTTCGAGCTTAAATCAGGGCTCATTCATCTTCTTCCAAGTTTTAGTGGGCAAGACAGTGAAGATCCAAACAAACACCTTAAAGCATTTCATCTTGTTTGTTAGAGTATGAAGCCACATGGTGTAACGGAGGATCAAATAAAGTTGAGGGCTTTTCCTTTCTCACTCACAGAAAAAGCCAAGGATTGGTTGTTTGATTTGCCCCCAAATTCTGTATCGACATGGGCTGAGATGGCCACATTATTTTTGGAAGAGTATTTCTCCTCATCTCGTGCTTCGAAGTTACGAAGGGAAATATCTGAGGTTCAACAGAGGAATATGGAAACTCTCCATATGTACTGGAAGAGATTCAAGAAGTTATGTGCCAGTTTCCCTCAACATGGATTTTCTGAGCAACTTTTGATTCATTATTTTTACGAGGGGTTAACTTCTATTGAGAGAAGACTAATGGATGCCACCAGTGGTGGTGCAATAGTGAACATGACTCCTACTGAAGCTAGGAGACTAATTACCACAATGGCGGCAACTTCACAACAAAGTGGAGCTCTTCAAGAATCCACTTCTCGAAATGTGAACGAGGTAAATGTTTCATCCCTTGAAAATCAAATAGCTAACTTAACTTCTCTTGTTGTACAGCTAGCTTTGAAGAATCTTCAACCAGTCAAAACATGTGGAATATGCATCGCACCTCACCCAACCGATATGTGCCCCACTCTTCAGGATGAGTCACAAGAGTCTGTTAATGCTCTAGATGGATATCAAGGTGGCTAGCAAAAGAACCGATATGATCCTTTTTCAAACACCTATAATCCAGGATGGAAGGATCATCCTAATTTGAGCTATGGGCAACGAGCACCCTTTCAACAACCTCCACCTAGGCCCGCTAATTTCCAACAAACATCTTCATCAAAACCAGGTATGTCTCTTGAAGAAATGATTCAATCCATTGCTACTAACACACAACAATTTCAACAGGAAACGAGGTCAAGTATCATGGAAACGAAGTCAAGTATCAAAAACTTGGAGAACCAAATAAGTCAACTAGCAATTTCCATGAGCAAGATGGAATCACAAGGTAAATTGCCATCTCAAACCATCGTCAATCCGAAGGAAAATGTTAGCGCTATATCATTGAGGAGTGGAAAAGTATTGGAAGAACCTAGGATGAAAGAGACTTTTGATATTCCAAGAGAAGAAACCGAAAAGGAAGCTGTCTCATCTCCAAAAGTTCAATTGGAGGTTCCCGAAAGAGCAAAAACCAAGGTATTGTTGACTTCTCCTCCTTTTCCATCTCGTTTGGTTAACTCAAAGAAATCTGAAGAAGAAAAAGAGATGTTGGAAACCTTTCAAAAGGTTGAGGTAAATATTCCGTTGATAGATGCAATAAAGCAAATACCTCGATATGCAAAATTCCTTAAGGATTTGTGCACAAACAAGAGAAAATTGAAGGGTGATGAGAAAATAAGTGTGGGGGAAAACGTCTCGGCCATTATTCAAAGGAAAATGCCTCCTAAAGGGGGAGATCCAGGTATGTTTTCAATTGCATGTAAGTTAGGGGATTTAAGAATTGATAAAGCCATGCTAGATTTAGGAGCTTCAATTAATGTCATGCCCCTTTCTGTGTTTAAATCTTTAAATGTTGGACATTTAAGAGAAACAGATGTAATCCTCCAACTTGCTGATAGATCCAATGCTTATCCTAAAGGAATTTTAGAGGATGTGCTAGTACAAGTTAATGGTTTGGTATTTCCTGCAGATTTCTATGTTCTAGATATGGGGGATGATGTTTTTACCTCCTCTTTAGTTCTATTAGGAAGACCATTCTTATATACCTCTAAAACAATAATTGATGTACATGCTGGTATAATTACTATGGAGTTCGATGGTGAAGTTATAAAATTCAATATACATGACTCCATGAAACATTCTGATGCTAATTCTTCAATTTTTGCGATGATTGATTTTGTCAATCCATTAACTAATGATATTCTTAAGTTGTTTGAGAAGGATGACATGCAGGTTGCTTCAACAAAGAAACCCAAAATTGGAGAATTGCGAGCCATAATTCGAAAATATGTCAAGTCGATTTGGGATGTGCATTAATGAGGAAGCAAGCCGGTCTAGCCAAAGACATGAAAGAAAGGCGCTTTTTGGGAGGCAACCCAAACTTCTATGTTTTTCATTTTCATTTTATTTTTTTAGTTTGATTTGATTTATTTTCTTTATTTTATCTTTAAAAATAAATAGGATCTAATAAGGGCTATGCTGAGGATGATATTTTTCATCGAAATCTCACACTCTCGAGCAGATTGCAATTCAACTACCAAAGATTACTCTTTCAGGGCAGTTTTCTTCTCCTCTTTTATTTTTGTTATTTGTTCATTGAGGACAATGCATGATTTAAGTGTGGGGGTAGAGAAAAAGGAATAAAATTCAATTTGGTTGCTTGGTCTTGATGCTTTTTATAATTCATTCATGGATGATTAGAATTGTTTGGTTTTGTTGAATTAATTTGAGGCAAAATAGGGTTTAGCATAAGTAGATAAATTCTTGTTGACATGCCTTGAGTAGTTGATTCTGATATCTTTTTATTGAGATGTGTTGTGGGATTTGATACAAACTATCCATATTGTGAGTTTTGGGCCGAAAAGAGCATATTTTTCATAACATCTTGCTCTATTCATTTCCTGCGTGTTTTGTCAAACATGGTTGATTAAACTAGAATTTGCTTTGTTATGCATGTTGAGGCCTATGTGTTGTTTTGAATGCTTAGAGTTTAGAAAGGGAAAATTAGGTGATGCCATTTTTAGCTTTCTTAAAAGGCCAACCTTGACATATATCATTAGAAAGCCAAATTTGAGCCTAGACCTTTTTCTTGGAAATTAACCACATTTTGAACCACCCATATCCTTTTTTTTTTTATTTCCTTTGAACCAAATTTGAGAAGAATTACCTGAATTTTGATTCACTTCATGCTTCTTCCTTAAAAAAAAAAGTGACAAATATTTTCTTATTCTCCTTCTTTCTTGTTTGTCTCATCATTGAAAAAAAAAAAAGAATACAACTAAAGTTGTGAAAAAGTGCTTAAGTGGAAAAAAAAATGATGATGAGAATTTGATGAGGAATTTGAAATAAGTTGAAAAGAAAGAAGGAGTTGTGAACAAAAAGGGGGGTTTTGAAAAGAAGAAAAGAAGAAAATGGTAGTACAATTGTGTGATCATTGTTTGGTAGGATGTTATTTGAATCTTGTGAACAAAGTTCATCTAATTCTTCAAATTGATTTTAGCTCAAATCTCCTTCCATCCACCCTTACCTAAGCCCCATTACAACCCAAAAGACCCTTAAATTCTAGCATTCAATTCATGCATTGGTGGCCTTGATGTGATAATTTAGCAAGCCTATGGTAAGATCTTCTATATTTTGACTTGAGAGCTTCATGAATTTACCCTTGAACACTTTGAGTGAATAGAGTGAATCCAAGTGAGGTATCAAGTCTTGTAGCATTTTGATTTTGAAAAGATCATTAGAATAACTACTCATGTGCATGGTTGATAGGAATTTATGCTATGACTGTTTGTCTTTTGTTTGTGCTTCAATTTAATTCTCTAAAACTTGATAATTTTGGTTGTTGATGATTGAAAGTTAAAGTTGAAAGGAATGGTGAGCAATTGAATTTTATCAAGTTGCTCTATTTTATGCTTGAGGACAAGCATGGATTAAGTGTGGGGGAATTTGATAAGTCGATAGTTTAGCACATAAACTTGTGTTAATTGTTCATACTTTGATGATTAAATAGCTTAAAAACTAAGTAATTATCTTTGCCGGTCCTTCACATATTACTGATGATTCATATATAACCCCGATAGGACGTGTTCGCCCTCCTCGTAATAGGAGACGACCTCCGTGTGGGACAGGAGGTCATCGATGATGATGTATTTGTTCAAAACTTGTTAAGACTTGATTAATTCATTATTTCAAATCAAATGTCAATTTCAGACTTCGATTGTTATATGAATGTAAAATATTTCATATTTTTGTTGATGACATATTTTTTAACGAGCCACTCAAAAATTTGCATACAGTTTTTTTAAAAAAATGGGCATAATTTGCATACTCTAAAAAAAATGGCCATAAAAAAAATTTGCACCCTCTGGTTTGAAATCGCATACAGAGTATGCGATTTCTAACCAGAGAGTTTTTTTTAAAAAATAATATGTCACTGGTTTGAAATCGCATACAGAGTATGCGATTTCTACCAGTCTATTAAAATCGCATACTCTGTATGCGATTTTACCTTTTGCTTTTAAAATCGCATACTGAGTATGCGATTTTACCTTTTGCATCTAAAATCGCATACTCAGTATGCGATTTCAACTTTTTCTATCTAAAATCGCATATGCGATTTACAATATTTTTATTAATATTTTCAAAGTTACAATATTTTTAGGAATATTTATTAAAACCACAATATTTAATTTCAAAACCCTCCATAAGCCCCACTATTCTCAATAAAATCTCTCTCTCACTCAATGCAGTAAATTCACTCGTTTCCATCTTTCTCCTATCACCCATTTCATACAATTTATTGAGAAAAAGGTTGGAAAAATAATAGTCATGAGATAAAAATATGTAGCTTTGGTGACCAATTATATATATATATATATATATATATATATATATATATATATATATATATATATATATATTGTAACATCCGGAAATATTCCGGTAAGTTAAATAAATAAATATTATTCTCCTATTAATATTTATTGGATTTTTCGATTAAGTTTTGGTATTTACATTTAATTATCTTTTCAGAAAATTAAATGAAATTGCCATTTATCATTTATTGAAGATAAATTTAAAAAAAAAAAAACAAGAAGAAGAAGATGACAACGTGTAAATGAGGGAAAGGAAAAGAAAGTGGGTTTTTTCTTCTCATTCACGTGAAAGACAGTACAAAGGAAAATGTAGGGTTTTTTTCTTTCTTTCTTCTTCTTGTTCCTTCTTGCCATCAATCCGAGAGGCCATCGGGTTTATCAATTTGCCTTTCTTTGTGATTTAGGTGTGATTGGTGGTGGATATCTCTTTTGGTGAAAGTGGGTGGAGATTGAAACCAAGAATCAGATTTAAGGTAATATATTTTCTTCTTTTAAATTTCTGAAATTTCGATTTAAATGTGATTAAAACCCACCAATTCCTTAGAACATCATTCTCCCTCTTCAAATTTTCAATTCCCTTCAAACCCTAGAAAGTCTAGAAATTGATTCTTCTTGAAAACTCATTACCCCTTTCAATTTGAAACCAAAAGCGAAGTCGGAAAAACCCATCACGCCAAGCCGCCGCCGCCATGACGAGGGGCAGCAGCAGCCCTCGACGCTACAAGGGGGAGGGGGGACTGTTT
Organism: Gynostemma pentaphyllum; assembly: GCA_028015215.1. Classification (NCBI taxonomy): domain Eukaryota; kingdom Viridiplantae; phylum Streptophyta; class Magnoliopsida; order Cucurbitales; family Cucurbitaceae; genus Gynostemma; species Gynostemma pentaphyllum. The sequence continues at coordinate 46,114,326 of CM051351.1, read as the reverse complement.
TCACGGCTCTCCCTTTTCGTCACTTGTCGTCGTGTGTGTTCGTAATTTTTTCCTTTAATTTGTTTAGAATTTAAGGTTAGATTTCAAACTAGTTAAGGGCCATTTCAGGTTCTTAAATTACAAAGCGAAGGAACTTCAATTGTTGAAAAATTTAACTTGAGAAGGTGAGTAGAATTGTATGTTAAACATTAAATTGTTACATGTTTGTATTTTCCTTTATCTTTAATAGTTAAACCTCTAAATTTTAAGTATGTTAGTTGGATTTTTTTTACGCATATTAAGAGGTTTATGGGGCTGTTTATAATGGAATTAAAATATGGATTAAAGGAAGTGAAAAATTGGGACTAAGCATGCTTAAATTGACTATCGATATCGGGTTTTGCCTAAACTAGTTCCTTATGTTTATTGACTTTGAAATTGGATGTTTAAGTATGTTTTGGATGTTTTCAAGTGTTTATTTATTGCTGGTTATGTATGCCATAATGAAGGTTTAGTGTCCATTAAGTCAATAACTTAGCCTAGGTGGTTAGTTACTTTTAATTATTGAGCTCTGGATCATTGGTAGTTATTATCTTATATGTAGGGGCTATTTTGGGAGTGATTTTATAGCCGTTATGTCGCTGAATTTTAGTTAGGATTATAGTAGTTTTAGAATATCCGAAAAAGGAGCGAAACTACACTAGTTTAGGCTAGTTTCTCTTCTAGATTTGTCAGTTGTTGGGAGTGATCCGAAAGTGGTATTTTGGGTGATTTTGGGACATTTTAGAGTGATTTAAAGGTGATTTTTTCCTGAGAGTTATTTCGAGAATTTGAGTTTAGACTTATTTGAACATCATGGTAGTGATGTGTAGGATCATATTACTCAAATACCTCGGGTAGTATGGTAGTAGGTTTTCTTTAAGCAAAGGCCTTGCTTAATGAAGAATATGGTTGTTAAGGGAGATTATAAGGTTGTGAACAACTCTATAGCACTTAACGAGGCAGGTTCATTCCATCCGTACAATGGAAAAGAATATTTTCTCTTAATGATTTATATTGTGAAAAAGTGTTTAATTTCCTTATTGATCGTAGTCTCTCTTTGTTTGCGGACAAAGAGAAGATTAGAGGTATTAGTGGGAGTTGAAATCGAAAAGTTTTAAAATAAGAAAAGTATGTTTAAAACTGTTTCGAGGGTGTTATCTTGTTAATTTGAGGATTAAGAGATACATTGGAATGTTGTGATTTGAGGATTAAGAGATACATTGGAATGTTGTGATTAGTTTCTGAGTGTTTGGTGTAAGTGAACTTTCGGAAGACGTGAAGCCGGTTATGGACTTAAATTTTTATAAAAATATCTCATGGCATGATTTTCTTTTAAACATTTTCTACTCATTGGGCGTAGCTTCATGATGCTACAACTATTTTTTTCAGGTAAAGGAAAGAAGATGCTCGGTAGCTGATGTGGTTCGAGGTGATGATCGGTTGGCATGGATTTACAATGCCAGTAAAGTCTTGTTTCTTCATTATTTGTTGGGGAATAAATTCTTTATTTCATGTTTTGTTAATTTCGAATCGTGAATTTATCGATTTACCTTGAGGATTTTTATGAGTATTTACTATAACTGTTTTGGTTTTAAGGATTTAATCTTTTAAGTAAAAGCGATCGGTTGAGAATGTTAATTGGTTTGATTTCAAATGAGAATAACTTGGTTTTTTTGTTAAACTTGCTTCCGATGTCTTTATAATGTGAATTATACTTGTTTTGGAAATTTCAGGTTGTTATAGTTGGTATCAGAGTCCTTATGGTTTTGAAGACCGCAAATCCAAACCAACCGCCACTCCACGAACTCATCGACGCCAGGTTTCATTTTCTTTTTTGTATGCCAATAATGGGAGTACTAAGATGCTTTAAGTTTTTAATCATATATAACTTCATGTAATGATTGTTGTATCTTATGTGTTTTCTTTGTGATGTTTTCAGTATGCCTCCTATAGCTATACTAGGATGTGGTAGAGGCCGCAGTAGAGGCCAAGGTCGAGGTGGTCGGGGATGCGGTTGAGGCCATGGAGTTGACCCTGATTACGAGAGCGATGCTGAGTCATTAAACGAGGTGAACTCGTATGTAACACCTACTGTGTTGGTTGAGGAGGATGAACAAACTGAAGAAGCTGTGAATCCTGCATCGATATAGAGCCACCTATTCGACCAGTAGCACCGATACATCAGGCTGCACAGGGTGTATTTGTTCCTCAAGCTGAGTATGAGGAAATGAAGAGGGTCTTAGATCGAACAGGAGGACAACTGAGGAGGACAGATTTCTGAGAGAGTTTAGGAAGTATGTCCCTGGTGAGTTCGATAGGAAGTCTATTGATCCCGATGATGCTGAGAAGTGGTTTACCCGAGTAGAGCGAGCAATGTAGTTCATTAACTGCCCTGATCGATTTAAGGTGCACTGTGGCACCTACAATTTAGTGGATGATACATTGTACTGGTGGGAGACAGCCATGCAGACCATCGGTGACAATGTGATCTGGGATCATTTCAGAGAGTTGTTTTATGACAAATACTACTCCAAGAGGGTTCGAAGTGCAAAAGAAGTTGAATTGCTAGCATTGAGGCAAAATGGAAGGTCTGTATTGGAGTTTGAGAGGGAATTTGATATACTCTCAAAGTTTGCACGATATCAGGTAGCTACACCTGAGCTGAGATTGGAGAGATTTATGATGGCACTAGATGACGACCTCAAGGGATAACTTGAGGCTATCGAACCGACTGATTATGCATCAGCTTTGAAGAAGGTCATTACACTTGATCCTAAGAGTAGGGGAAAGGAAATTGTGAAGGAACTTGTTGAGCTAGTAGTGGGACAGAAAAGAAAAGTTGAGGTTGAGACAAGTCAGAAACATAACAACCAAGGTTCTAGCAGGAATCAATTTCAACAAAACAGGCAGTTCAACCAGAATAATAAGGGTAGATGTCGTATTGTAAGAATGTAAACAAAGACAGATGTCGTATTGTAAGAATGTAAACAAAGACACTGGGAAAATTGTAATGCACCTCGTAAGTGTTTCACTTGTCAGCAAGAGGGACAGATTCATCTGAGTGCAAGCTGAATAAGAACAGGGTAGTTGAACAGTCTAAATCGAATGCACAGAAAGGAAAATTGGCTGCTACAACTAGAAAAGAAGCTGAGACAGCAGGTAACGTGGTGACAAGTACTCTATCTTTTTTAGGTCATGCATTTTTTGTATTGTTTAACTCAGGAGCGAGCCACTCCTTTATATCTGCTGATTTTGTTGAGCTTGCTGAGATAGTAACCTTGCCTCTAGAATATTAATTGTTTGTTTCTACACCAGTAGGATTGACTGTGTTTGTGAATAGGAAGGTAGAAACTGATGAATTAAATGTGTTAGGGAAGTGTGTGTCTGCCACTTTGACAGTATTGCCTATGAGTGACTTTGATGTCATTTTGGGGATGGATTGGTTGAAAGCCAACTATGTCGTAATAGATTGTCAAGGAGGGAGGTCAAATTTAAAGGTGCTTGTGGGACTGAATTTAAATTCAAAGGGTCGAACAAGAAAGTAACACCTGTTGTAATATCAATGTTACAAGCTAAAAAGTTAGTTGAAGAATAGGTCTGGACTTATTTGGCAAATGTAGTAGATACAACGGTGGAAGAAGTCAGAATAGAGTCAGTACATATTGTGAGGGAGTTTACTGATGTCTTTCCTGATGAGTTACCAGGGTTGCCTCCAGTTAGGCAGTTGGATTTCCAGATCGATGTCATTCCTGGGACAGCTCCGCTGTCAAAGGCACCATACAGAATGGTTCCTGCTGAGTTGAAGGAGTTAAAGTCCCAATTACAAGAATTGTTATACTAGGGTTTCATACGCCCTAGTGTTTCACCCTAGGGAGCTCCAATTTTGTTTGTGAAGAAGAAAGATGGTACTATGAGGTTATGTATAGATTACCGAGAGCTTAACAAGGTAACTATAAAAAATAAGTGCCCTTTGCCCAGAATAGAAGACCTGTTTGATCAACTTAACGGAGCTACCGTGTTTTCCAAAATTGATCTCCGTTTAGGGTATCACCAGTTGAGAATTAGAGATGAGGATATACCTAAGACGGCTTTCAGGACTAGATATGGACATTTTGAGTTCATTATGATGTCCTTCGGTTTGACAAATGTCTCAGCTGCTTTTATGGACCTGATGCCTACAGTGTTTCAAAAATACTTAGATATGTTTGTGATAGTATTCATAGACGACATCTTAGTGTATTCGAAGACTAGGGAGTTGTATGCTGAACATCTGTAGATTGTATTGACTATATTGAGAGATAAGAAACTTTATGTCAAATTTAGCAAATGTGAATTTTGGCTTAGTAAAGTCGCATTTCTAGGACATGTAGTGTCTGATAAGGTAGTATCTGTAGACCCTTCCAAGATAGAAGCAGTTAGTAGTTGGCCCGACCTACTAGCATGACTGAAATTCAAAGTTTCCTTGGGTTGGCTGGGTATTATCGCAGGTTTGTGTTAGAATTTACGAATATTGCCTCTCGTATGACCAAGCTAACCAGAAAAGGTGTTGTCTATCCATAGGATGATGAATGTGAGAAGAGTTTTGAGAAACTGAAACACAGGTTGATTCCAGCTCCGGTTTTAGTGATTCTAGATGATTCATGGGGTTTGACCATCTATAGCGATGCTTCAAAGAAAGGTTTGGGCTGTGTACTGATGCAATATGACAAGGTAGTAGCTTATGCTTCTAGGCAGTTTAAAGGAGCATGAGAAGAAATATCCTACACATGATCTTGAGTTGGCCGCAGTTATTCATGCATTGAAGATTTGGAGACACTACCTGTATGGAGAGAAAATCCTTATTTTCACATATCATAAGAGTCTCAAGTATTTTTTTCACTCAGAAGGAATTAAATATGAAACAACGAAGATGGTTGGAGTTAGTGAAGGATTATGATTGTGATATACAGTATCATCCTAGGAAGGTCAATGTTGTGGCAGATGCTTTGAGTAGGAAATCATCATATAGTGCAGCTTTGATCACAAGGCATCCTAGACTTCAGTGGGAGATGGATAGAGCCGACATTGAGCTGCTTACTTCTGAGGTAACTGTGGAGTTGGCAAATTTGACTTTAACACCACTGTTGAGGCAAAGGATTATAGTTGCATAGAAATCATATGATCGTCTCAGGGGTTACTTTACGGATGTTGAGACAGGATTACCGGGACATTTTTCCTATGCTTCAAATGGTGCTTTAGTTTATAAAGGCCGTTTGTGTGTTCCAAAAGATGAGGGCTTGAGAAAAGAGGTGTTGGTTAAAGCTCATAACTCGATGTTCACTGTTCATCCTGGGAGGACCAAAATGTACAATGACCTCAAAGTACATTACTGGTGGCCTAGAATGAAAAAGGATGTAGTTGAGTATGTAAGTAGATGCTTGGTATGTCAGTAAGTGAAAGCCTTAAGGAAGACTCCATATAGTTACTTGAAACCTTTGAGTGTACGAGAATGGAAGTGGGAGGAGATTGCGATGGACTTCATCTGTGGTTTGTCTAGAACACAAAAAGGGTATAATATCATTTGGGTAATTGTGGATAGACTGATGAAATCTGCACACTTTCTGCCTAAGAAGTCGACTTATTCAGTAGAGACTTGGGCCAAGTTGTATTTGAAAGAGATTGTGAGATTGCATGGAGTTCAGTAAAAATTGTGTCAGATCGTGACACCAGATTTGTATCCAAATTTTGGAATGGTTTGCATACTGTCATGGGTACGAAATTACAGTTTAGCATAGCTTTGCATCCTCAAACTGATGGAAAAACTGAGAGGGTAAACCAAATCTTGGAAGAAATCCTTAGAGCATGTGTATTAGATTTTGGAGGCAGTTGGGATGAGAGACTGTTTTTAGTAGAGTTTTCTTATAACAATAGCTTTCAGGCTACCATTGAGATGGCGCCTTTTGAAGCTTTGTATGGAAGAAAATGCAGATCTCCAGTTCATTAGGATGAAGTTGGGGAAAGGAAACTATTAGGACCTGAATTGGTGCAGATGACAAATGAGTCAGTAAAATTGAACCAAAGGGATGATTTACTAAACTAGCGGAATTTGATTTAGTAAACTAATTAACATTTAATTATGGATCTATTAATATCATGCAATTTGTGAAAAAACATGTAGATTCATGCTTTAAATTTCGAAAATTAAAATCAAAACTTACATTGAGTAATAAATGGAGAATCGGTTGGAGGTTTCTTTACAGCATCAAATCCTCAACAACATCGAATCTTCTATGCTATATCCGGATCGATCAAACAAAATCCGATTGTGGGATCGAATTTTAGAAGAAATTGGGAAGAAGAAAAAATATTTTCTTCCCAATGGACTAGGGAAAATCGGCTAAGGGGGGGAGAAGGAGGAAGAGATCATTCCAAATTTCTATGGAATTGAATTGTGTGATTTATGAATGACCCAAGCCTCCTATTTATAGGAAAATAGGAATCCTAATCACATTAGGATTAATCTATAGAGATAAATACAAAAAGAGAAAAGATTATCTCTTTCCTTTATCTTGCAATTTCGAAAATGCCATAGATAAATAGGAGAATATTTTCTTTTCTTTATTTTATTTATCTTGGGTAAATAAATCAATATAATTATTATAGGATATAATTCAAATAATTATCTCCTACAAATTATCTATGATGGCCAAAATTAATAATAAATAATTAATAATTAATAAATCAAATTTATTTAATTAATTATTTTGGGCCAATTGCAATTGGGTTCATTAATCCAATTGGGCTTGAAACTCTCTCTTAAATTAATAAGTCCAACTTAATTAATTTATTTATTAATTACCATTTAAATAAAATATTTTATTCAAACAATTAATAATATTAATATTTTCTCCCGACTAAATATTATCAAATTATATTTAATTATTAATTTCCATTTAAATAATTTTCATTATTTAAATAATTAATAATAAATATTTTAATTATTAATTTCCAATAAATAAACTCATTATTTAATTAATAATTTTATTTGATAATATTTTATTATTAATTAATTAATTTTAATTATTAATTTCCGTTCAAATAAAATTAATTATTTAAACAATTAATAATTGTCAATTAATTTCAAATTATTAATTACCATTTAAATATACTCAATATTTAAATAATTAATAATGTCTAATTAATAATATTTCATTATTAATTTCCTGTTTAAATAAAATCTTTATTTAAACAATTAATAATGTTTATATTAATTACCATTTAAATATACTCAATACTTAAACAATTAATATTGCCTATTTTAAGTAATTCACTTTACTTAAAATTTCCATTTCTTCTACTTGATTTCGCGACTACGATATTTGGGCTAGCATAGGGACTCGATGGACCTATAGATCATGGGCTTAATAATTAGTCAATTAAGTGATTAACTCATAATCAGTTAATTACTTATTATCTAACTATGTATAATTCCACTATAGATTCATAGCTGAACTCCCCTCACTATAGATGAGTTATGTCCATTTAGTTTATCTTTATTTATATCTGTGATATATCCTTCACGTGGAACCCTCATAATTACAAAGGATAAATTTACCGTTTTGCCCCTGTAGTTACCGCTTTATCCTTGTGTTCCCGCTGATTCTCCAATGAACTTTATCTTTAGTCGAACTAGAGATAATATACTTCGTGATCAATAGAAGTCGTGGCGCCACTTGTTCATGTCTTGAATCAGGTACATCAAGGAGTTTCCTAAAGTTCCTAAAATGTTTAGGTATCGCACCGATACCGTTAATTTATAGGAAAGTTATGAATTCCATCTCGTGAAAATGAGTTCCCAGGCTACTTATCTAGTCATGTTCCCAAAACAGGAGTGTATTGAGCGTTCTTACAGATCGCTCTCAACCATGTGAATCAAAGAACATAACTCCATAAATAGGAGTCCGCATTTCACTCGGGATTGAGATCTATCACGGTTGATAAACTTAGTTTGATATTCGATCATTTCTGTAAAACTGGTACTAATGAGAAATTTGATCGAACATCGTGGTCCTGTCTTATACAATCAACATTGCATATGATACTTCCATTTCATGTCTCCCACATGAATGATCAGGATTAGATCATTTGTCTATAAACAAAATGCGAAACTATCAACAGTGTTACCAGGATAAGGTTCCCAAACGTTATCCGTTTACTGTAGACACGTTTAAGTTACTCATCTCAACTTTAATCCTCTCGTATGACTCACATACTAAGTCGTGATTTCATAAGAGTAACTTAGGGTTTGCTATTTGAATGTTTGATGTTAATATATTTCCATATATTCCTAATATCGTCAATTGAATCAATCTAGATAATATAAAGAACTTATGTTTATTTATTTAATTTATTCTAAATAAATTATTATGATTAAATAATTACAAGTTCTAGGACACCATTCCTAACAGTATTTGAAAGAGATTGTGAGATTGCATGCAGTTCAGTAAAAATTGTGTCAGATCGTGACACCGGTTTGTATCCAAATTTTGGAATGGTTTGCATCATGTCATGGGTACGAAATTACGATTTTAGCATAGCTTTGCATCCTCAAACCGATGGAAAACCGAGAGGGTAAACCAAATCTTGGAAGAAATCCTTAGAGCATGTGTATTAGATTTTGGAGGCAGTTGGGATGAGAGACTGTTTTTAGTAGAGTTTTCTTATAACAATAGCTTTCAGGCTACCATTGAGATGGCGCCTTTTGAAGCTTTGTATGGAAGAAAATGCAGATCTCTAGTTCATTGGGATGAAGTTGGGGAAAGGAAACTATTAGGACCTAAATTGGTGCAGATGACAAATGAGTCAGTAAAATTGATCAAAGAAAGGACGAAAACTACTCAGAGTCGGCAAAAGAGTTATGTAGATGTGAGAAAGACTAATGTTGAGTTTTCTGTCGGTGATCATGTATTTCTGAAAATAGCTCCGATGAAGGGAGTTATGAGGTTTGGGAAGAAAGGGAAACTGAGTCTGAGGTCATAGGACCATTTGAGATTTTTGAGAGGTTTAGGACCTTGGCTTACAGGTTGGCATTGCCACCAGTTTTATCTGGAGTTCATAATGTCTTCCATGTCTCCATGCTCTGAAAATATATTGTTGACCCTTCTCATGTGATAGACTACGAAACAGTTCAATTGAATGCAGATTTGTCTTTTGAAGAACAACCGATGGATATTTTGGCTAAGAAGCAAATGATTTTGAGAAAAAAACCCATTAATTTTGTTAAGCTTCTATGGAAGAATTAAACACACGAGGAGGCTACTTGGGAGCGTGAGGAAGAGATGCGTGAGGTTTATCCCCATCTTTTTCCTGAGCAGTAGCACTTTTCGGGGACGAAAAGCCTTTTTAGGTGGAATGATTGTAACATCCCGAAATATATATTCAGGTAAGTTAAATAAATAAATATTATTCTTCTATTAATATTTATTAGATTTTTGGATTAAGTTTTAGTATTTGCATTTAATTATCTTTTCAGGAAATTAGATGAAATTTCCATTTATCATTTATTGGAGATAAATTTTTTTTTAAAAAAAAAAAAAAAGAAGATGAAAACAAGTAAATGAGGGAAAAGAAAAGAAAGTGGGTTTTATTCTTCTCATTCACGTGAAAGACAGTATAGAGGAAAAGGTAGGGTTTCTTTCTTTCTTCTTCTTCCTTTTTGCCATCAATCCAAGAGGCCATCAGATTTATCAATTTACCGTTCTTTGTGATTTAGGTGTGATTGGTGGTGGACATCTCTTTTGATGAAAGTTGGGTGGAGATTGAAACCAAGAATCAGATTAAAGGTAATGAATTTTCTTCTTTTAAATTTCTGAAACTTCGATTTAAATGTGATTAAAACCCACCAATTCCTTAGAACATCATTCTCCCTCTTCAAATTTTCAATTCCCTTCAAACCCTAGAAACCCTAGAAATTGATTCTTCTTGAAAACTCATTTACCCCTTTCAATTTGAAACCAAAAGGGAAGTTGGAAAAACCCATCACGCCAAGCCGCCGCAGCCGCCGTCGCCGCCGCCATGAAAAGGGGCAACAGCAGCCTTGGGCTGCTGCTACCCGACGCTACAAGGGGGAGGGGGGCTGTTTTCGCGACTCTCCTTTTCCGCCACGTGTCGTCGTGTGTGTTCGTAATTTTTTCCTTTAATTTGTTTAGAATTTAAGGTTAGATTTTAAACAATTTAAGGTTAGATTTTAAACTACTTGAGGGCCATTTCAGGTTCTTAAATTACAAAGGGAAGGAACTTCAAGTGTTGGAAAACTTAACTTGAGAAGGTGAGTAGAATTGCCTTAAACATAAAATTGTTACATGTTTGTATTTTCCTTTTTCTTTAATAGTTAATGTCACAACGTGGTTGCGACGCGGAGCGGCCGATATCCTTAAAATTAGATCTCTTATATGAAAATAAAGTGGAAGTTGCCATCAACCATATTTGAGTGTGATTGATCACCAAATTAATTAAAAATAGAAATGGTCTACGAAAAATAGGTAGGGTTCGGGAGTCGTTTGTGTGTAGGGAAGGTGTTAGCACCATACAACACCCATTTAAAATGATTACCATATTTTTATCTTATATTATCTTATTTTTAAAATGATCGTCCTTAATAAAAATAAATAGATTTTAATTTATATAAAAAAAACAAATATCTCATTTAATCATTTCTTAACTTCCAAAATGAAGTAAGCAATAAAGATTGAAATGAACGGGGTTACGGCCGTTAATTGAACAATATTGAAATTTATAAAATTTCACCTTAAGAAATTGAGTTTTTTTACTTCTCAAAATCCATCATAGGAATTGTATTTATATTTTAAAATGCTTTTATTTTTTTTATTTAAAATACTTTCCTTTTATTTTACTTTTAAAATAATATTTACTTATTTAAAATACCCTTATTATAAATTTTGAAATAATATTTAAATTTATTTAAAATACCTATCTTTTCTTATTTTTGAAATAATATTTAAAATACTCTCCTTTTATTTTCGAAATAATATATATAATGTTATTTATTTTTTTATTTTTTTTAGAATTTTTCTATTTTTCTATTTTTAGGTTTTTCGTGGATTTATGAGAACCCCTATAAGCGCATTACGAGTCTTCACAAATGTGATGATTTCCACGCACTTATCGAGATTCTAACAAGAGGAATATTTTCTATCTAATTAATATTTAATTTTGATTATTATAAATACGATCGTTTTAAATAAATAATAGGAATTGAAAACGTTTATTTTATTTATTATTTTTTTAGTAAATTGTTAATTTATATTCTAAGCTACAGAATAAAAGAAAACTTAACATATCTAATAAACCTGACAACACGTCCCTTTTCCTTTTCTTAATCAGTTTATACATATTCAAATTGAAACTAAATATAATAACAAAATAAAGGAATAAAGAAACCAAATGATTAATTTTATTTACGAACAAATATACAGCGAGAATATATATTTTTTTGTTTCTTATACGTTATGTTTGAAAAAAACAAAAGGTGCAAACTTTCATCTTAGAAATTGAAATCAAAGCATGAGCAATATATAGTCAAATTGAATCTAAAGAAATCAAATAATAAGACAAAATAAAGAAACCAAATAATTTATACAACATTTTTGTTTGCTTCTTAAATATCATATTAAAAGATAATGCAAACTATCATTCTGGGATTCAAGTCAAAGCATGGGCATCCTATTTCATATGTACACATATTATATTTATATAAAAAAACGTAGAAACATGTAAAAACAAAACAAAATAAACTAAACTTTATTATTATGATGTAATACTTACTGAGAAGAAGAACTCTTTGAATATTAGAATGCTGCCTCTGGATTCGTGAGGTGAAGCGAATGATTGACGGTGGAAGATGGTAAAATATTGGGGATAAGGAAAAGAACGATTTCGGCTAAGAATGAAAAATTGAAAATATGAGAGGATGAACAATGCCCTGATGTCTAACTTCTGCCCCCTATAAAATGAAATGACTCACTCTTTTTATAGCCCTTCGTAGGGTTTCTTTTTCTTTTTTTTTTTAATAATAAAAATAATAAATTAAATTCAAACGCTCCCCAAATTGACGGAATTCGTCTTAATATGAAACCAATTAGGAGAAAACTATCCATCAAAATAAGCTCCTTCAAATCAGCTTCTCACGTTCCAAAAATTATTTCTAATCTCATTTATTATAATTTTCTTTTCTACAACCTGTTTATTCAATTTGTGCCCAAATTTAAGTCAATTATTACTTTCCAAAGAAAAACTTCAGTCAAATAAAATCCTCAATTTTCTGATATTTATTTATATGTATCTCAAAGAAATCCGTTATTATTATTATTTTTAATTTTAAATATAATGAAAACTCTAATTAGGTGTTAAAATTATTTCCTTTATATTCTATTTAATCAAACTTATTAAGATTTTCTTAATAAAATTGAGCCGGGCAAAATACGGTATTTACAGTTAAACCTCTAAATTTTAAGTATGTTAGTTGGATTTTTTTACGCATATTAAGAGGTTTATAGAACTGTTTATAATGGAATTAAAATATGGATTAAAGGAAGTGAAAAACTGGGACTAAGCATGCTTAAATTGACTATGGATATCGCGTTTTGCCTAAACTAGTTCCTTATGTTTATTGACTTTGAAATTGGATGTTTAAGCATGTTTTGGATGATTTCAAGTGTTTATTTATTGCTGGTTGTGTATGCCATAGTGAAGGTTTAGTGCCCATTAAGTCAATAACTAAGCCTAGGTGGTTAGTTACTTTTAATTATTGTGCTCTGGATCATTGGTAGTTATTATCTTATATGTAGGGGCTATTTTGGGAGTGATTTTATAGCTGTTATGCCGCTGAATTTTAGTTAGGATTATAGTAGTTTTAGAATGTCCGAAAAAGGAGCGAAACTACATTAGTTTAGGCTAGTTTCGCTTCTAGATTTGTCAATTGTTGGGAGTTGTTGGAAGTGATCTCAAAGTGGTATTTTGGGTGATTTTGAGACATTTTAGAGTGATTTAAAGGTGGTTTTTTTCCAGAAATTAAGTTTAGGGAATTTCGGCCTAAAAAGAGAGTTGTTTCGAGAATTTGAGTTTAGACTTATTTGAACATCATTGTAGTGATGTGTAGGATTATATTACTCAAATACCTCGGGTAATATGGTAGTAGGTTTGCTTTAAGAAAATGCCTTGCTTAATGAAAAATATTGCCGTTAAGGGAGATTATACGGTTTTGCACAACTCTATAGCACTTAACGGGGAAGGTTCATTCCATCCGTACAATGGAAAAGAATATTTTCTCGTAAGGATTTACATTGTGAAAAAGTGTTTAATTTCCTTATTGAGCGTAGTCTCTCTTTGTTTGCGGACAAAGAGGAGATTAGAGGTATTAGTGGGAGTTTAAATCGAAAAATTTTAAAATAAGAAAAGTATGTTTAAAACTGTTTTGAGGGTGTTATCTTGTTAATTTGAGGATTAAGAGATACATTGGAATGTTGTGATTAGTTTCTGAGTGTTTGGTGTAAGTGAACTTTCGAAAGACGGTGAAGCCGGTTATGGACTTACGTCTTAGAAAAATCTCTCATTGCATGATTTTCTTTTTAACATTTTTCTACTCATTGGGCGTAGCCTCATGATGCTACAACTATTTTTTTCAGGTAAAGAAAAGAAGAAGCTCATTGGCTGATGTGGTTCGAGGTGGTGATCGGTTGCATGGATTTAAATGCCGGCAAAGTCTTGTTTCTTCATTATTTGTTGGGGAATAAATTTTTTATTTCATGTTTTGTTAATTTCGAATCGTGAATTTATTGATTTACCTTCAGGATTTTTTTGAGTATTTGCTATAACCGTTTTGGTTTTAAGGATTTAATCTTTTAAGTAAAACCGATCGGTTGAGAATGTTAATTTGTTTGATTTCAAATGAGAATAACTTGGTTTTTTTTATTAAACTTGCTTCCGTTGTTTTTATAATGTGAATTATACGTGTTTTGGTAATTTCGGGTTGTTACATATATATTTAAAAAGAATGTAGTAATTCCAAGATTACCATTGCTGAATGGGAAGATTTGTATGGTTTCAAAAACGGTTAGCATCGGAAAAAAACAAGGGTCAAGACGTAATTGTTATAAAACTAAAAGTTAAGGGTCATTTGCGTCACTTTAAAAAGGAAAAGAAGTTGGCATGGGAAACAACAAAGCCACATGTCGATCAGCGGATGTGGCGAAATAGCGACCGTCAAATGGGGATCAATGAAGCGAACGAACGACTAAGATCATTTATGTCATTCTTTTTCTTTTTCCATTTATTTTAAATCCATAATTATATATATAATCATTCCAATTTCTTTAGTCCATATCTTCTCCCATTTAACTCTGAATTGGACGATTGAAATTTCACTGTGTTTGATATTGAATGCTCTACAAAACATAACACTAGAATACAAAAATTGATTAATACTAAGTATTTGTTGTCATCAAAACATAGCTAAATGAGATTAATAGGCCCAAAAAGCCAACAATCTATCCCTTTTTTATGATGACAACCATTTAAGAAAAATGGAACAAAGTGTATGTATGTTCAAAGAAAAACACAAATATCATATTATATAAAACAATGTAAATTGATTCAACTCAATATGATACGTCATTTTCTTCAATTTTTCTAGTGTAGCAAACCAATAAACACAAAGGATTCCAAATGGTAATTCCATAAAAAAAGTTCTCCCCATTTTATGGCAATCTCTTTAAAAAGATATTCAATCAATAAGATAAAAAATAATAGAATTTTCAATAATTTCTATTTTTTTTAAAAAAAAAATTAGAGCATGACTATAAGACAATAAATCTCCTCTAATTTTAAAAACTCCACCTTAACAAAGGACATATAAAAAAAATAATATCTTCCCCTTGTAATATAAAACAATGATACCAATAATTTCAAGTTAAAATTTTTTCATAAAAGTCACATTCTTAAACTAACTCCCCCTAAAAATATGCATTCCCCATAACATATATATATCAAGAATACCAAGGAGATATTAAAAAAACATATCAAACATAATTTTAATATTTTAGAGATCAATTACCCATAATAAATATGACTTATAACAAAAGATACCAATTTTAAATAATCTAATTGCTCGGATGGAAATAGTTATACCAATTAAAAAAAATAAACATATAAAACTTTAAATTCATATCTTTTTTTTTAAATCAATTTCAATTTTAATCAAAGAAAGGTTCAAGAAGTATAAATCAATACAAAGTATAAGTACTCCCCCTAACAAAAAGAATTTAACACCTATTTTTAAAAGTTGCAAAAGTTCAAAAAAAATTCTTTAAAAAACAACTCATCAAAACATGAGATTTAATCAATAAGCCCAAAAAGAAATTATCAAAATTTATCTAAAAAGTTTACATATGGACATATAAATAATTTTTCCAATAAAGCAAAAACAATAATTTCAAAAAACTCTTCATAAATTTCATTAAAAAAAAAAGACTTTCCAAACAAAAGTTACCAAAGTGGGATTTTTCTTTTAAGCTCCACGCAAGGCTTTAACTTGCTTCCAGGAGATAAATTCCATAATCAAGCTTAAGCAACCTCTTGCTTCCCAATAACATACAAAAGTTCAAGTAATCTTTGGTACCCATACTTTGTTGGGTCTAAGTAGGTTAGTAGCATTAAATTCTTTTGGAATCCATTTCCTCTTAATTCCATTTTCAAAACCATTCAACTTTGGCGAATTACAAGAATATGATTTATGAACCAAATTTACCACATTTAAAGCAAGTAAAATTTTTCATAAAATTCTATTTCACATAATACTTATGAGCATTCTTTTTCATGAGAGAATTTCTTTAAAGCCATTTTCAAATTTTACTCTATTTGAAACTTTTTCCATAATTAATAAGAACATTTTTCATTTTATAACAATGGGGTCTAATATGACTTTTGACTCCACAAGCATGACAAGTAGGAATAATTTTATTATTATCATATTTAGGCATAATATTTTGTACAATTGAAGATGCTTTATCAAAAATTGTCTTAGAACTTGTGGCAATAGCACTCTCATCAATAATTTTGCCTTTCTTTAATTGTTTTTCATTAATTGTCAACTTTTTAATACTCTCATTTGCAACTTTAAGCTCATGTACAAGGTTTTGACCCATTTCCTCATCATTTGGATTTTCAATCAAATCTTATTTTTCAACATCACAAACATTTTCTTTCAAGCATGCATTTTCATCAATGAAAGATTTATTCTCAACTTTCAAGCTTTTCATCTCATCTTTCAAAGAACCAATTTCTTTAACCATGCAAGAATTTTTCTTTTTAATACGAAGATACTTATAGCACAATTTTTCAAATTCTTTTCTAATTAATGTTCTCATATGCATTTAAAAGATCATCATGAGAGGTTTTTTTTATCACATACCTCATTGATGTCATTCTTTTCTAATTAATTTCCTCACATGTGTGCTATTTAATCTCCACTTTTTGATAAGCTCTCATAGGAGAGGATTCATCCCAAATAGGTTTAAAAGATTTATTTTTGGGTTTCTTTGAAGAAGACTTCAATTGAGGGCAATCATATTGAATATGCCCCGATTTCTTACATTCATAGCAAGTGACTTCCTCTTTGTTGCTACTACGTATTTTTCAATCATTCACTAAAAAAAACGGTTGATTCGCGACGATAAATAGTGGGAAGTAATTTTTCGACAATGGGAGTCGTAAAACAAGGCGTTGACCACGTGCTACACTGACGTCGCTAATTTGTGACCATCTAGTGACGAAAAAATACCAGGGTATAATAATAAAGAAAAGACGCGAACTGATGGCGGGAATAAAGTGATGTGAGAGTCGCTATTATTTTGCGAAGTAATGGTCGTAATACAACAACTGGATTGAAACACTGTCAATAAAAAAGGCGTGAACGTCTGTAGAGAAGAAGGAGAATATGGCGTCATAAAAATATAGTGATGTAAGAGTCATAGAAATGTGACCTCTTTATAGAAAGCGTAAGGAAAAAAAGGCGGGAAATAATGGCAGTTAAATCGGTCGCAAAAAAAGACTACTACAGAGTCACAATAAATAAGACGGAAAAATTTGGCAGGAATATAAGTGACGAGAGTGAAATCTAGACGTAAATTTGTGACAGCAACGTTGTAGATTACTTTGGAGGGAAACAACTTTTATCTTCCCATCAAATTTTGAGACGACCTCGTCACAAAGGGTCAAATTTGTCCCCTTATAAATTTCCCTCCAAACTTTGTTTGCAAACATAAAGAAAAAAAAATGAGAGAGTGGATGTATGTTCGTTTACTAGAAGGTTTTTTAAACGATGAATTCAACAATTTGTTTAGTTTTGTAAAAGAACCCTGTATTACGTAAAGTACAGTCAACAACTACAATGTCCATGCAAAAAGTGTGACAATAGAAAAATCATACCGGTTCCTGATATGAAGAAACTTCTTTACAGTCAAGGTTTTGTGCCAAATTATTATCATTGGGTGTATCAGGGTGAAACAAAGGAAATGTTCAATATTGCATTACAAGAATCTCGATAGTAGGAAGGTAGCAGCTCAAACGTTGACGTTGCAGTCCATAATGAAGAACAACATTTTGGTCAAATGTAGCAGATGATACTTGATGGTGCATGATATGGTACTAAAATTAATCAAGAAATTGAAGATGATGAACAAACATTCGTTGAATAGGAAATGAATCCAGAAGCACGTAAGATGCACAAGATGCTCATAACAGCTAGTCAACCACTGTAGCGAGGTTGTGAAGTGAGTCAACTTGCTGTAACTATAGAACTTCTAAATATCAAAGCAGAGTACCACATCCCGGTTAGAGGATTTTACTCAATCATATCATGGTTTCGTTGATGCGCTCCACCAGAAAATATGTTGCCAAAGAGTTTGTACGACATAAAAAAGCTAGTGGAGGGTTTCTGTTTACCTGTGGAGAAAATAGATTGTTGTCGAAATGGATTCATGATATACTAGGATGTTGATGCGAGCCTGCATCAATGTAAATTTTGCTTTCATCCAAGATATAAACAAAAGAAACACCGTTTAATTCCAAACACTTGCATGTCTATTTGTCGTTGAGACTGTGTCTTAAACGGTTGTATGCATCAGATGTGACAACATCTCACATGAGATGGCATCACGAGCATTCTCAAGATGATGGAGTTATGAGACATTCTTCAGATGCTGCGGTGTGGAAGCATTTGAACAATTGCCATCTCGAGTTTGCCCAAGATTCTAGAAATATAATATTGACATTATCCACGCAAGGATTTAACCTGTTTGGGGCATCAGGAGCACAATATTAACTATGGTGGTCATGGTGACCCCAAATAACTTGCCACCCTCGATGTGTAAGAAAGACCAGTGATTTTTTTAATATTGATCATACCTGTTTCGAAAAGTTGAAAAAAAAAACTAGATGTTTATTTACAACCACTTATCGCAGAGTTGAAAAAATTGTGGGTTGATGGTGTTATGTCGTATGATATATCAAGGAAATAAAATTTCTTGATGCGCACTGCATTAATTTGGACGATCAGTGACTTTTCAAAGTATTCAATGTTATCTGGTATGTTCAATATAATTTTAATACCTTTATATATGTGTTTAAATTAAAAAGAACAAAGTGAATTTCCGCTCCTCCATTTCTGTTCTCTTTCTTTTTCTTTTCTTTTTCCTTTCTGCTTATTACTTTCTTTCTTTTTTTTCTTTCTCTCTTCTTTCTTTCTTTTTATTTTCTTTATTTTCTTTAATTTTTATTTATCTTTCGTCCAACGTGCGGATATTTCTTGGGACACACATGGGTTCGACAAAAACAGTTAGTTTCTTCAACTTTTCTTTTTCAATTTTATGCTTTTTAATTTAGTTCAAGTTAGGCATGTTTTAGTTAGATTATATAATTAGGTTAGTTTTAATTAGTTTATAATTAGGTTAGTTTTAGTTAGATTATGATTTAGGTTAGTTTAGTTGATAATTATATTAGGTTAGTTTATAATTAGGCTAGTTTAGTTGATAATTATGTTAGATTTTGTGTTTAATAATTAATTTAGTTTATTTTTAGTTAATTAGTTTATAGTTTAGTTTAATGTAGTTTAGTTTTGTTAATTAGTTTAAATTTAGGTTAGTTTAGTAATTAATTTTAATTTAATTACTTTTTATTTAGTTAATTAGTTTAAGATTATAATTAGGTTAAATTAATTAGTTTAATAATTAGTTTTATAAATTTATGTTAGTTTGAAATTACATTAGTTAATGTTAATTAATTTTATGTTTCGGGACTTTAGAATATACTTAAATATTTTTTTGTTTAGATTAATTAATTATAGCATTTATTTGCACAATTGAAGATAAAATGATTGGGGTCGACATCCTCCGTGATCGCACAATGATGATGAGGCTAAGGATTCCATAAGCCAGTCAATAAATATAGCAGAGTTGGACGCACTAGTCGTAGGATACGAGACGTCTCAGATCGCCGAGACTCCCAGAATCGAGGTTAACTCTGCTATCCCTCTTCCTGCAGTAGTACCTGAGACACAACTCGATACTTCATTTATAGTACAGGACACAACTTAGACATCTCGAGCTGCTTCCAGTTCTGAAGTCGTCGTTCCACCTTCCGTCCCTGACGATCCATCATTACTTTGGATCAATGGAGATGAGTAAGTAACGTGTATTCAATATTAAAACTTTTTTTTTACTATGAATATTATTCTTATTATTTATTTTGCATTTAATTGTTTAATGTAATATCAGATTACAACCACATAAAACAAGTTCAAAACGGTTTCGAGAGTACTTTAGAGTGGTCCTCTTCTCAGCGAGTTTCACTGGATGAAGATCCTTTCTACTGAAAAGAAGAGGATGTTCGATAACTGGAAGGTAAATTATTATATGTTCATTTTTGTTTCACTACTTAATTACTTAATTCTTGAACTATTTGTTTTTGCAAGGTAAATTTACTATCGGTTCAGATATGACAGACAACAGGTTGTTTCCTCTCTAGAATAAACACGTGATGGGTCGTTATAAATACCTACTGTACCGTGCTTGTTGTAAGCACGCAGCGAACCGACCTCCTTGGATGAGTGAGGATGAACATGTCAGACTCGTCGCTAGTGTGCAGACTACTGAAGCGCTCAAGCTATCTGCGAGGAACCGGGCTAACCGTTTGGCCAACCCTTCTCTACACACAGGCGTGTCCAGCCCTCAAGACGAGCACCATTGTCGTTTGGTAAGTTTTCTATCTCAATTTTATTTTCAGAATATAGTTAAAAGTTTTCAATAATTTCAAATAATATAAATTGTTTTGTGTTGTATTTTATCTTAGGAACAAAAGCAAGGACGTCCTGTCCCGCTTGATGAGTTGCATTTAGTCTTGCACACGAAGAAGGACATGACTATTGTAGACCATAGGACACGAGATGTTCAGGTAATGTTTTGTTAACCTTACATTGTAATTTTATATGTATTTAAATAAAATATTTTGACTTCAGTGTTTATTTACTTTTTCATTGAACATGAGTGTTTTAACGACACTTTATCTAAGCAGGTACCAACTACAGACTCCCAACCGACTCAAGAGGATTGAGAAGAAGCATTCTTGACAACGGGAGACGTTGTCAAGAATGCTTCTTCTTGAATTCATCACTTGAGCTTGAATGTTCTTGAATAAATTTACCATTCAAAGCAATGCTCCTTCATGTGATCTTTCATTGTAATTTCATGAGTCATTATAGAGCCAATTCATTCATCCAAAGGAAGCTTAGTGAGATCCTTAGCTTCTTGGATAGTCGTCACTTTTACTTCCCAAGCCTTAAACAAAGACCTAGATTTTTCTCACATTTTTCGAAATTGCATACTCTTTACCATTAAAATGTTAGTAAACCAAGTGAACATATCTATAATGGACTCATTAGCATCCATTTTAATTAATTCATATCCATGACAAGCATACTAATTTTAGTCTCTTTAACTTGACTAGTTCCTTCATGTGTAACTTCTAATCTGTCCCAAATTTTCTAAGTTGACTAACACATGGAGATTCTATTAAACTCACTTTTATTTAAAGCATAATATAAGCAATTAATAGCTTTTTTTAATTTAAAGAGCATTTTTCTAAAATCATTGTCATCAAATTCACTTTCTTCCTAAGGCACATCAATATTTTCTACTTTCTTTGTAGGAACATAAGGTCCATTTGCAACAAAAAGCCATAAAGAATAATCAATACACTGCAAATACGTTTTCATTCTTGCCTTTCAATATGAATAGCTTGAACTATTAAAGAAAGGTGGCCTAGACAGGGATTGACCTTCAAGATTACCATTAGCATTAAAACCTAAATTTACCACATTGCTCTAACAATTAAATTTATAAAAATTTAAAAACTAACAAAGTGAGAAACCCCACTCTGATATCAACTGTAGGATCGGTATGGAAACCCTATAGGAGGGTAAATAGAGTTTTATGTTAATTTAAAAAAAATCGATTATGGTTTCTAGTTAAAAAGTTAATTAAACTTTTTAAGCTCAAACAATTAAAATGAATTTTAAACTAAAATTCTTTATAAAAAAGAATGGTAGTTTGCAAAGAATATTTGAAATATTAAAGAGATTATTACTCATTAAATCAAATCGAAGACCCTTATTACAAAAATATATCATGATGTATGGATTAATTACATCCTTAGTCTATCTCCTCCACACACGGTGGAGAGAGGGATTTGTATCATCCCGATTTACCCTTCCTTCTTAAAATGACATTCCATAGTTTTAGGCATTATTTATTTAACTCTCTGTCTCTAAAAACCTACGTATCCATCTCAATTAAAATATGATTTTAACCCTTTTTTTATTTTCATTTTTCAATTCTCTCTCTCAAACCCTAATTTTATTCACCATCACCATCAAATTCACAATTTTCTCCAACCACATCTTCTTGAATCTTGACCATACAATTCTATCACATCAGATCCACCATTGACCAAAAAACCACCTTGGCCAAGACGACGAGAGGGAGAGAAATAATTGGTGGATCAACGAGGAGAGAGAAAGAGAATTAGTGAGGAGGGTTTGAGAAATCTGTGGGAGCGTGCCGTTTTTTATGAATGTATGATAAAGAACAATGAGGAAAAGAAGGAAAGAGGAAGCGGTGATAGTGAGGGAAGAATTCTTTTAGAGAGAATGTGGTGATGAGATTTTAGTCTTGAAGAAGAAGATGAAGATGGAGAAATAAAACATGTTCTATGGAAGCTTTCCTAATTTCCATCAAATAGAATAATTGGATCGAAGACGAATCTAAATTCTTCTAGGTTCAAGTTTCCTATTTGCAGATCAACTTGATGGAATATTTATGATGTTCAGGTAAGATTTCTTTTATAATGTTAAACTGCAGATATTGTTTAATAATGTTAAACTATAGAATTTTATTAATTTTTAACAAATATATATATAGACTAACCAACGTTTTAATCATTTCTTGGATCAAGATGCTCATGTTAGATTTTGTTTAATAAAGTTAAATTATAGATTTTTTTCTTGGATCAAGATGCTCAGGTTAGATATTGTTTAATAATGTTAAATTATATATTTTGTTTAATAATGTTAAACTTGCTCAGGTTAGATATTGTTTAATAATGTTAAATTATATATTTTGTTTAATAATGTTAAACTATAGATTTTATTAGTTTTTAACAAATATAAATATGTTAAACTAACCAGGTTTTAATCATTTTCTTGATCAGAATATCTTTGTTAGATTTTGTTTAATAATGTTAAACTAACCGAATTTTTGTTTATTTCTGGATTTTTAAACTTTGTAGGTTAAAAAGTATCAATGGTGGATTTCTCGCATTTAGAGAAGAAAATTGATGAAGGCTTATTTTGTGTGACGACCCGTTCCCGGTAAGTTGTTAATTTTAATAATTATTAAATTTATTTTAATAGTTATTAGGATTTCTTTTAAGTAATTAGATATTTTATTAATAAATATCTAATCTTTTGGTTTAAAAAAAAAAAAAAAAAAAAAAAGGATGGTGAAGTGGCGTGAAAGAGGAAGGAAAGGAAGAAAAAAAAGGGGGGGGCTTTGAACGTACAGAGAACAGAACGTGCAGAGAAAAGGAGAAGGTAGGGTTTCCAAATAATTTTCTTCTTCTTTCCCCTCTCCTTGCCGCCACTATGGTGGGAAATTAAGGCCAAGACTTATCAATTTTCCTTCTTTGCATTGTAATTTAGGTGAAGTTTCATAGCTTTGCTTTTGGTGAAGGAGAGGTGGAGATTGGAGAAGTCATCTTTGAGAATTGAGACCAAGGTATTGAAAAATTCTTCCTTAAAATTCCGACTTTGTTTTGATTGTGATGAAAACCTACCAATTCCAATTAATTTCAATCTCTTCTTTTCAATTTTCCCAATTTCATTCAAACCCTAAAAACCCTAACCTTGATTCTTGAAAAAAAAACATTCACCCCACCTTTTAATTTATCAAAAATCGAACTCGACCGCACCAAGGACCGCCGTGCCACGTCTTGAAAACGCAGCGGCAGCAGCCCTTGGGCGCTGGCTGGTCGGCAAAAGCGACCCCTTTGGGGGGTTGCTTTGCGTTATTTGCGTCGTTCGCCGCTCCGTTTCGACCCCTTTTTGGTACTATGTGTTTAGGTAAATTTTTAGCATGAGTATTGATTATAGTTGGGTCACTTTTCAGGTGCTTAAACCTTTGGAAAAGGAAGACCAACTTGTGTTTGTTTCGCTTTTAACATTAAGGTGAGAATTTAGTTAAGCTTTGAACAGGGTCAAGTTTAATTTTCTTTTTCTTTATAAGTATGTTTATTCTGATTTGTGTGTTTGGAGTAACCTGGATGATGAATTTAAGCATGAAATAATTAAGTACATGTTTTGGAGAATTGGAGTTAAGATTATGAAAGTTAATGGCATGCATGTTTTTGAATGTTATAAACTGATGTTACTATTGGATTCCTTTGTTGTTTGATTTTAGAGTGATGTTTATATGAATTCTAGCCACTTTTGGGTGTTTTAAGACTTAGAAAAAGCTGCTGGAATTTGACAGGGTGTAGCAGGATCAATGGAGTCTTAGGTAGAGATTAGTTCAGTCGAAGGCCTTTTCTTGGGAGTTTAGGTGGGGAATTATTTTTAGTTCATTCTTGGGTGTGTCTAGGTGATTTTGGGACTGATTAGAGGCCTAAAAAGCTGCTGGAGATTTTTATAAAATTCCCTTACCGATTGTCGCCGAAAAAGAAGCAAAACCGCACTAGTTAAGCTAGTTTAGCTTTTTAAGGTGGGTTTTCTTCGGGGATTCATCTCGTGAGTTAAAGGTCTAATTTTAGGCATTTTTAGGACCTTTAAATGCTGTAATTACCATGTTTTTCCAGAATTTGGAATTTTTGAGAATTAGCCATATTAAGGTCAGTTTTAGGAGGAAGCGGGTTTTCCGAGCTAGAACCTGGACCTAGGCTTTGTCATGCATTCTGGTAGTGATGCATTTGTTTAAATCACATTATTCGATGCCTTAGATAATGTGGTTGTAGGTTCGCATTAAGTAGGGCCATACTTAATGAAGAATAAACCGTTAAGGGGTGAAATAGAGTTGTGCACAACTTAATTACACTTAACGGGGTAGGTTCATTCCATTTGATCAATGGGAGAGAATAAACTTGTAGGTTCGCTTGTGAGTCTTGCAAACTCATAAGAAGAATAACTCTAAGGTCGAATCGTGGTGACACGAGTTCAATACCTTGAGTGTGCGGCTCACTTTAATTGTGAATAAAGTGGAGCTAAGGCATTGGATGATAAAACTTAAATGGATGGGATTTTCTCTAGAGTTGAGATCATGCCTTGGAAGTTGAGAGTTATTGGGAGTTGTGAGGTCGAATATGGACTTAGGGAATTTAGAAAGTTTCTCATGGCGTTGCTCTTAATTTAACTTTATTCTCACTGGGCGTAGCCTCATGATGCTACAATGTTTTTTTTTCAGGTAATAAAAAGAAGAAATCTGGCAAGTGATGGGATCGTGGATGATGATCGGTTGGACTTGGATTTACAAGCCGGCAATAATGTTTCTTTCTTATTTAGTTGGATATTGGGATTTTTATGATCTTTAGTTCCTTTGTTTCATGTTTTACTTGTATTCGGTTTTTTTCTCAAATTTGGTTCTAGTTGTTTCAATAAGTTTTAGTTTTAAAACGAGCTCAATTAAAACTGTGTTGAAATGTTTTGTTTAGTTTGAGAATTTTGAGTTTGAATAAATGTGAAGAACCGTTTCAGTTTGTTTTAAATAAGAAAGATTTGTTTTCTTGATTTGATGTTTATATTTATTTCCGCTGCGTAATTGTTTATTTCCATGTTTTGGAAAGTTGGGTTGTGACATTTTGTATCTGGAAAGAGAATAATTAGTTAGATATATTAGATTTCCCTTTTGTTTAATTTGTATACTTTTTAATTTATCTTAAATCATGCACAATTAAAGGGATTTGATAAATTCCTTAAATATTACATGATTTAGGGAAAATTAAATCAAGGGTTTTTTTTCGTCATTTCAATTTTTCCGGTTGATGGTTTTGTCTAGTTTTGTAATTTCTTGAAACATCTAATATAATTTAATTTGTATGCTCTGTTTGATTATTAATGTTAATAGCCCAATATTAAATCACTATCAATTTCTAGCAACCAATATGGTCACAATTTAATTCAAGTAATAAATATGTCAAGTATCAAATAATTCCAATGATTGCTATTAATGATCCCTAACAAATATGCAGAATAAATATTTATCAATGATTATGAGTGCAATAAATTAAAGAGGATAGAGTTAGAGAAAGACACCAGGATATATAGTGGTTCGGCCAAAAACCAACCTAGTCCCCTCCCCAAACGTCACTCGGGAATTTATTACCTTTTCCGGGAGCAAAGTATAACCCAATCCTTTTGCGAGATCAAGATCAAACTCGACTCTTTTACATGGGATCCAAATCAAACTCAATCGCTCTTTTTCCAAGATCAAGAACGAACCTGATCCTTTTACCGGGAGCAACGAACCCAACCGTTCCAATTTTTAAGGGCTAGAAAACCGACCCCAAGAGTGAATTATAAATTTCACACACTTACAAATCTCTCAAATAGATTGATTATGAAATTCAAGGCTAACAATATTACAAGACTATTAATAGCCAAATAAATCACTCAAAATAAACCGAAATAATATGAAAATTAGCTTGAGAGCACAAATAATGAAGGCCAAAATTATGATAATTTTCTTGTAACTTCCCCATTGATTTGTGTACTAACTTGGAGAGGAAGAAAACCATATTACCATTGGCCACATGTCACAATTTGAGAGGTCCATCAATTATGATTTTGAATTAATCATATAATATCAAGCTCACTGGCAGAATGGGCAGCCGACCATTGTGAGACGGCTTAAAAATCAGTTTGCATGAGAACAAAACAAGGGTCAGGACGTATTTGGTATAAAACTAAAAGTTGCGGATCATTTGCGTCACTTCAAGGTATCTGAAAAGGAAAAGTAGTTGGCATGGGAAAAAAACAAAGACACGTATCAATTAGCGAGTGAATGAAGTAGGTATGGTGGGACCCGCGTGTGTCAGTGATGCATAGGGGCGCCTCAGCGACTAGGAATCACGTATAGATGTGGCGAAACGACGACTGTCAGATGGAGATCAGTTAAGTGATTGAACGACTGAGATCGTTTCTATTTTTTTTCATTTATTTTAAATCCGAAATTAATTTTATATATAGGGGCTCTTGCACGTATAGCTGAAAAAAGTCCAATGTTTGTAAAAATAACAGCCCAAAAAGTTATTTGTAAAAATAGCAAAAAACTTAAATTCGCGCCTAAAATATTAAAAAGCTGTCACTAGTTCGCGTAGGTAATCATTTATTTTCGCATAAGTAATCATTGATTCCATTGACATATAATCACTGATTTTACTGAATCCCTATATAAAATGATATTTCGTGCATGTAATCACTGATTACTTGATAAGTTATCACTGATTACCTCCAAGTCATGATCACAGATTTCTTTGATTCACTTGAATGAGAGTTTTTAAAAAACTGCTATATTTTAATCCATACTAGTTTTTACTATGTGCGTTGCACGTATAATTTTATTTACCATATTTTTCATTTAATTATTATACATTAATATTTATGTATGATTTTTTTTTTTTTGTGATTTTTATTTCTTTTGAATAAATACATGTTTACTCGTAGGAATAAGCATAAAAATAATGAGAGGCGTAGGAATACTCAATTCTAGATAAATTAAAAATAGCCAACTACCAACTTATTTATAAACAAACAACTATGTCAGCTAAAGAATAGATATTTTCCAAGATTGAATTATTTATTTTAATTAATTTATATGTATTTGAGCTTTAGAAAAATAGGTATAAGAGAGGTTAGATTTTTGTTGACTCATAATTCAATTTTAATGAATTTAACAGGTTTGAAGATAGCTAAATATAGTTTGCTGAAATTTAATGTCCATTATAAAGGTTAATGGTAAAGTTATGTAGATTGAAAAAAGAAAAACACAAACACACTAAAAAGAGTTCTACTCATGTAAAACAAAAAAAAAATTCTTCAAATCTTGAATAATCATTATCGTTTGAAAGTTTTTTTATAAGAAGAAAATACTGAAGACGAAAAATCTATTATATGGGATATTACATTTGTATTTTGATATTTAAATCTTATTTAATTATTAGAATTTATTAAATCTGGATCGATTATGATTTGACTTGTAGTTTTTGATTTTTTTTAAATAACAAATATTTACTAATAATTAATTAGTTATACATCATGTTTTTTTTTTTATGAATCTCAATCAAAATCAGATGAATTTAATTTAAATTAGATTTCTTAGTTTGAGATTTTGTGTAATTTGCCAATATAATTAGTTATATTAGTTAACTGATTAACTTTTTTTTTTTTTTTGCAATTAATTAGTTATCTAAAAACGTTTTCAAACTTTTTTGACTTTTGAATATAGTACAGATATAGAGATATTATTTTAAAAAAAAATTGAAAAAAATTGTGCCTTAAAATCAAAAAGTAAATAGCATATTTGAAAAAATCCGATCTTGTACCTTTTGGTTCATAAGAGATAACCGAATGTCAGTTTGAATAATCTCTCCTACTGAATGTGTAGACTATTTTTTTATCTAAGGGAAAAAAAATAGAGAGTGAACAAATAATAATTTCAATGAAGAAAATATGAGAAGTTTAGTAAAACTATTTATTTCAATGGATGATTTCAATAAATCATATTACTAATGATAATTTAAAATTAATAATAATTCTCCAATTAAATTTTATAAGTTTTGAAAAATAGAAACATAATTACTTTTAGAGACATTTGCAAAATTTAACTTTTCTAATAGTTAATTTCAAATAATTTTTTTATATGAAAAAAAATATTTTTGATATTTCATTAATTTAATAAAAAAAATAAATTAATTTTTTAATATTGATTCTAACATCCTAATAACTATCATAAAAAAACATCAATATGATTTTTTATAATAAAATATAGGGTAAAATGCAAATAAGACCCCTGTGGTCTTTTCAAAATGCATGAACACCCCCTGTACTTTGAAAATGGCAAATCGCACCCCTGTGGTTCCAATTTTTTTCAATCAGACCCCTCCCCTTCAATGTCAATAATTTTCTTTTAGCCATAACTTCTTCGTTTGAACTCCGATTTGGATGATTCAAGATGTTTTGGAATCTTCATTTCTGGCTTTACATAATCGTCACTTTGAAACTTTGAAATCATCAATAAACAAAAGAGTTAACGATGTCAATCATACCTAGTGTTTCGATGTTAATAAAATCTTTTATTTATTAATGATTTCAAAGTTTTGAAGTGACTTTTATGTAGAGCTTGAAATGAGGATTATAAAACATCTTGAATCGTCCAAATCGGAGTTCAAACGAAGAAGTTATGGATAAAAGAAAATTATTGACATTGAAGGGGAGGGGTCTGATTGAAAAAAATTGGAACCACAGGGGTGCGATTTGCCATTTTCAAAGTACAGGGGGTGTTCATGCATTTTGAAAAGACCACAAGGGTCTTATTTGCATTTTACCCTAAAATATAAGGTGAGAGAAATAGTGAAAACAATTCTATTATTTTAATGGATCAAAATATAACTATATTTAAAATTAAGGTTAAAAAAAGTTATATATATCAGGTATAATTTGTCTTATCTAAGAATATTTATATTTAAAGCATAAAATTGACATAAATCTTTTTTTACTATGCTTGTCTTCTACACCAATTTAAAGATTAGAAAAATATGGTTACCTGAAATGTTCACCATCCATGCTTGAATAAAAGCTTCACAAATCTAAAAAACTAAAAAATCATTCGCACAATTCTTCTTTCCCAACCACAAGCACTATTTCACTTATAATAATATTGTAAAAAACTTAATTATGGTGCCGTGAAATCTAAAAGCAAAAAAGAAACGTTGAATTAAAAACTCCGATTTGATGCAAGATTCACATTTTTCTGACAAATTAAAGAAAGAGATTAATTTACAAACCGAGACGCATAATGAAGTGATAAAAAGAGTCAATAAATACATAAACGTTTCAAAAACCTAAATACCATACCTGATGCAAATTATCCGATGTTGACGAAGAAATGAGGAAGGAGAATATGTTGATGTGGGTTATTTATATAATTGAATATCTCATTTAATTATTAGAATTGAAATTTATTTACTAAATCTGAATCGATAATGATTTAGTTTTCAAAATCTTCACATTAAATTATAAAAATTATTTAAAATAAAGATTCAGTGGTAAGAATAAGGTTTTTTTTTTTTTTTTTTTAAATTTTCGTTAATTTTTTTTCTTGAATTGTAATCTGAATCATTTTGTAAAATAAATTTTTATCATTCTTTTTTTATTCCTAGTTTATTAATTATATCTTCTTATTTTATATAAATAGATTTGTGACGACCTGTTTCCGGTAAGTTTTAAATTTTCGATAATTATTAAATTTATTTAATAATTATTAGGTTTTCTTTTAAGTAAATAGATATTTAATGATTTTTCTTTTAAAGATGAATTAATTAATATCTATTCTTAAAATTTAAAAAAAAAAAAAAAAAAAAAAAAAGGAAAATAGGTGAAGTGGCGTTGGGAAGGGGAAGAAAAAAAAAAAGAGGAGTCTTGGCAGAGAACAGAACGTACAGAGACAGAAGAAAAGGTAGGGTTTTCAATTTTTTCTTCCCTTCTTCCTCCTATTGCCGCCGCCTCTTAGAGTGATTTAGGGATGGTTTTGATCGTCTCTTTTCTTGTTTTCCTTGTAGTGTTGATTTGATTGAAGTTTTGTTCAATTGGAAGAAGGTTTGGATTCGTTGGGGACGTTTTCCTTCGTTCTAAGACAAGGTAATGAAATCAAATTCTCTTTTAATATCAAAATTTAATCTTCCAACGAATTCAATTTATTCTTTATATCCATTTGAAAGACCCTTTTCTTGATTTTCTATCAAACCCTTGAACCCTAGAATCCTAAAATTTGAAAAAAGGCCTTTACCGATCAAACCAATCACCAATTTAGCCTTCGAAACACCGTTGGGACCGGCCGTTGACAAAAGAAATGAACCCACAGAATGACCCCTTTGGTCGTCATGGCCGACGCGTAAGGCACCGCTCTTGGGGTTGCCTTCGCGTTTTTCCGTCCCGTTGATCGATCCGAGTTGGCCTATAATTTTAGATATTTGTTTTTAGATATTTTGTGTAGGTTTTAAGAACCTTAGACCTTGATTTCAGGTTGTGGAATTGAGGAAGGAAGCACTTATTGAATTGTTTGCTTTTGCATTAATTGGAATTAAGGTGAGAATTTAGTTAAGCTTTGATCAGGGTCAAGTTTAATTTTCTTTTTCTTTATAAGTATGTTTATTCTGATTTGTGTGTTTGGAGTAACTTGGATGATGAATTTATATCAATTTATTCTTTATATCCATTTGAAAGACCCTTTTCTTGATTTTCTATCAAACCCTTGAACCCTAGAATCCTAAAATTTGAAAAAGGCCTTTACCGATCAAACCAATCACCAATTTAGCCTTCGAAAACACCGTTGGGACCGCCGCCGTTGACAAAAGAAATGGCCCAAAGCGGCCCCCTTTTTGATCGCATTGCCGGCGACGCTAAGGCGACCGCCGGGGGTTGCCTTCGCGTTTTTCCGTCCCGTTGATCGATCCGAGTTGGCCTATAATTTTAGATATTTGTTTTTAGATATTTTGTGTAGGTTTTAAGAACCTTAGACCTTGATTTCAGGTTGTGGAATTGAGGAAGGAAGCACTTATTGAATTGTTTGCTTTTGCATTAATTGGAATTAAGGTGAGAATTTAGTTAAGCTTTGATCAGGGTCAAGTTTAATTTTCTTTTTCTTTATAAGTATGTTTATTCTGATTTGTGTGTTTGGAGTAACTTGGATGATGAATTTAAACATGAAATAATTAAGTACATGTTTTGGAGAATTGGAGTTAAGATTATGAAAGTTAATGGCATGCATGCTTTTTGGGTGTTGTAAACTGATGTTACTATTGGATTCTTTAGTTGATTGATTTTAAAGTGATGTTTATTTGAATTCTAGTCACTTTTTGGGTGTTTTAAGACTTAGAAAAGCTGCTGGAATTTGACTTGAAGTAATAGGATCACTAAAGCCTTAGGTGGAGATTAGTTCAGTCGAAGGCCTTTTCTTGGGAGTTTAGGTGGGGAATTATTTTTAGTTCATTCTTGAGTGTGTCTAGGTGATTTTGGGACTGATTAGAGGCCTAAAAAGCTGCTGGAGATTTTTATAAAATTCCCTCACCGGTTGTCGCAGAAAAAGAAGCAAAACCGCACTAGTTTAGCTAGTTTAGCTTTTTAGGGTGGGTTTTCTTCGGGGGATCATCTTGTGAGTTAGAGATCTGTTTTTAAGCATTTTTAGACTCTTTAAATGCTGTAAATACAATGTTTTTTCAGAATTTGGAATTTTTGAGAATTAGCCATATTAAGGTCAGTTTTAGGAGGAAACGGGTTTTCTGAGCTAGAAACTGGACCTAGACTTTGTCATGCATTCTGGTAGTGATGCATTTGTTTAAATCACATTATTCGATGCCTTAGATAATGTGGTTGTAGGTTCGCATTAAGTAGGGCCATACTTAATGAAGAATAAACCGTTAAGGGGTGAATTAGAGTTGTGCACAACTTAATTACACTTAACCAGGGTAGGTTCATTCCATTTGATCAATGGGAGAGAATAAACTTGTAGGTTCGCTTGTAGTCTTGCAAACTCATAAGAAGAATAACTCAAAGGTCGAATCGTGGTGACACGGGTTCAATACCTTGAGTGTGCGGCTCACTTTAATTGTGAATAAAGTGGAGCTAAGGCATTGGATGATAAAACTTAAAAGGATGGGATTTTCTCTAGGGTTGAGATC
The DNA here is from genome assembly GCA_028015215.1 of Gynostemma pentaphyllum. Classification (NCBI taxonomy): domain Eukaryota; kingdom Viridiplantae; phylum Streptophyta; class Magnoliopsida; order Cucurbitales; family Cucurbitaceae; genus Gynostemma; species Gynostemma pentaphyllum. Next base: position 46,081,758 of record CM051351.1, on the reverse strand, counting down.
ATGCCTTGGAAGTTGAGAGTTATTGGGAGTTGTGAGGTCGAATATGGACTTAAGGAATTTAGAAAGTTTCTCATGGCGTTGTTCTTAATTTAACTTTATTCTCACCTTGGGCGTAGCCTCACGACGTCTTATTTTTTTTTTTCAGGTAATAAAAAAGAAGAAATCTGGCAAATGATGGGGTCGTGGGCGGTGATCGGTTGGGCTTGGATTTACAAGCCGGCTATTTTTTTTTTTTATATCTTGTTCGTGTTAGTCGAATATTGACATTTTTATTTGTTATGTTGATTTTTATGTTTAGATATTCCAAAACTTTGAATATTTGATTTGAACTGTTTTGTTTTAAACTGAGCTCAAATAAACCATTTTGATGGATTTGGATTTATGGAAATTTTTCTGAGAATAGAATAAAGTTATGTTAGTTTTAACTCTAAATGAAAAATATTAAATTTTGAGATGATGTAAATTAAGTTTCCGCTGCGTTTAGTTTATTTCCATGTTTTGGGAAATTTTGGGTTGTGACAAGATTATATATAAAATTATAAACACTTTTTTTAATTGTTTTTATTTGAGGTAGATGATACATGTACTAACGATTTGTTTATATATATATATATATATTAGAAATAAAATTTGAATTCAAACAAAAAAACCTTGATTTTTTTATAATTAGATCACAAATACAAAACTTAGTCTATTTGCATTAAAACCAAATACTTGCTTAACATACGTAGATGTAGATTTGTTATCTGAATTTTTTTTTTTTTAAATATATAACTATTATCAAAATCATTTATAATAAAATTTATTTCTTTTAAAAATCATTTATAAAATAGGATCTTATATTATGGTTTAAAATCTTGATATCATTATTATATATATATATATATATATTAGAAATAAAATTTAAATTCAAATAAAAAAACTTTGATATTTTTATAATTAGATCACAAACACAAAATTTATATGTTTGCATTAAAACCAAATCTTTGTTTAAAGTAGATTAACAAATTTTTTTAATTTATTACTTTATATTTGAGGTATATCTGTCATCTAATTTAAATTCAAATATTGATTCAATTCAATTAAAATAATTAATTTAGAATTTTGACATCATTATATTTTTATTATGTTTGGTATTTTATTCAATTTATAATCATATATATATATATATATATATTTTGTAAGTCTCATTTAATTTAATTATTAAACTTCAAATTTATTTTCTAAATCTGATTTTTTCTTTTATAATTATTATCAGAATCATTAATAATAAAATTTATTTTTTTAAAAAAATCATTTATCAAATGGGATTTTATATTTTGCTTTAAATTCTTGATATCATTATTTTGTTATTTCTATTTGATATTTTATTCAATTTATAATTATATTTGATTAAGATACATGTAATATGTCAATTATATAGAGGGTATTTTTGTCTAAAAATATTTCCCCAACTTCTTAGCTTTTTAATATAGTATAGATATCCATATATATATACATATTGAATAAAATTTCTCATATATATAATAGTTCTGATTTCTTTAATCCATATATTCTCCAATTTATCTCGGAATTGGACGAGTCGAATTGTACCGTGCTCGTCAATTAACGCTCTACAAAACATAACACTAAAATACTAAAATTGATTAGTACTAAGTATTTGTTCTCATAAAAAGATAATTAAGTGAGATTAATAAGCCCAAAAAGCCAATAATTAGTTTGGATTCTATACCAATTGTTGGTCAGTTTACTGATGTTTTTCCTGATGAGTTATAGATAAAAAAAGAGCTAATTTTATAATTTATGTAATTTTCATCATATAATACATTCTTTGCATTCGAGGGAGATGAATTAGAAAAGGAAAAATATGTAAAATATGAAGAAGATATAATAGTCACACAGCCTTTATTTATGTACCAAATTACCAAAGTTATAATAAAATTTTATAAACCACAATCTGATGATAGGATTAATCATCAAAACATTTATTTTTTTATAAACCACAATCTGATGATAGGATTAATCATCAAAACATTTATTTTGCATGAAACCCATAAAAGTAAAAACATAATAAAACAAAACACAGAGAAATTTCAGACTAATTCTCCACAATACCCAGCAGTATAGCAAGCACAGCTAGAACGGCAATCTCGGTGATGTTTACATGGTTTACCGACCTCAGGACAAAGTCTTGATCGCTCATATAACGCTCCATTTTTCACTATTTTCGATGGGTAAGCATCGATTCCTTTTCTAATTTTGCTGCCACCATCGGTGAAAAGTTCAATCACTTCTTCATTAGGAGTTGCCAAAGTGGTCATACTCATAAGCATCATCATTACCATCACCACCAAAACAATCTTCGTACCCTCCATATCTCTCTCTCTCTCTCTTCTTCTTTCTTCAAATGTTGTTCATGGTTTTCTTTTATTCTTGGAGCCTTCTATTTATATGGGGGTGTGGCATCAATCGGAGAAAAAAATATACGGGTATGATTTAACAATAATCTAATGAAGATCTTTTTTACATTTAACTTTTTATTATTTTATTAAACTAAAAAAATACCAAAAATCAATTAATTTAATGTAAAATAATAAAATATTTTAACATAATTCAATAATTATTGAACTGTTATTTAATTACGTTTTAAAATATTATAATATTTTAATAATTTAAATAAAAATATAGTATTTGAGATAATTATTATTTAATAATTGTAAAGATATTCATATTTATAATGTCTTTTCCTTTCGTCCACACATCCTACCTAACTATATATGGCATAAAAAAAATGGGTTATAAATGCAGCTCTCACCGCCTTTCGTACACACTTACCCTTATCCTATATTGATACGTGTGCTAAATACAGCCTTTCGTTCATACTTATCTTCAAGAGGCTGCCCAAGGAAATATGTAACCTATTAAATTTAGGGTAAAATCAAGGAGTTAAAAGTCGTTGTCCATGGAAATATCGAGCTTCAAATTTACGGATATATCGATGCATATATCGATATCGACGGATATTAGGATAAAATGATGGAAACGATGGAAACTAACATGAATATTTAGAATTGATCAATGAAACTTGAACTACTCGTTAAATAAGTCATAATTAATCATATAAGTAAGTTTTTACACTTATAAATGATATTTAACATTGAGAAAATATAAAAATACAATAAATTGAAGAGAGACGGAAATAGAATAAATTAAAAGTTTTTAAAAAATTAAGAGAAAATGAACTGAAAGTTAGTAATAAATTAAATAGATAGTGATTAAAATAAAAAAGTTAAAAAAATAATAAAGAAGGGAGAGTGATCAACAATAGTTGTGTAGTAGTCCGGTGAAAATGTCGATAATGTCGAAGATATTGTTTATCCTCGTTTAAAAAGTCGAAACTCAATTTTAGAGACATATCGACGGATATATCGACAATGTCGAAAATATTTAAAACCCTGGGTAAAATGTAAGAAATCAAGGTGCCCACTTTTCATTTAATGAAGTAAGGAATTACAAGTTTGAGTTGTCAACATTTAACTAGCTAACCACTAATGATAAATAATCAATTTACTAATCTATCTTAATAAAGACTCGTGGTTTTTTTTTATATACATTGAACGTCTTTTGTTGTTTAAAAATGTGAATTTTAGAGATAGAGAGAGAAGCAAAAGGGAAATGGGAAGGCTCAACATAAATGTGTTGAGGGCCAAACTTTCATTATATAGAGAAATTAAGAACAAGTGTCATTACATGATTCGTAGATGAAATAACTTTCATAAAAGTAAAATCAAAAGTGCTCAAATAAATTAAGTATCCTATAAATTCATTCACTCTAACATCCCCCTAAGCGAAACCTGGTCGAGAAGATCGATGAGCTTGGAGATCGAAGAAGCCGGGAATGTAATCTAGATTGAAAAATATTTAAATGAAGAACCAAAGACAAATAACATTTGAGAAAAATCTAGACTAAGTGGTTACTGCTACTGTGAACAAAAGCCCAAAAAAAAAATAGTAAATCAATAGAGAAGGATTGTAGAAAGAACATATAATTTGAGGGAAAGAAAGAAGAGATTGAGAGTTTTGAATGCAGAACAAACTTGAAGAGTGGAGATAATGTGGATGGCTCATGATTTACATGGCCTAACTGAAAAGGAATGACAGGATTTACCTGCTTAAAACCGAGAAGGTTTGATAAGAGGGCCGCTTTCGAGCAGTGGATATTAAGATTGAAAGTAGAGAAAAAGGAAGAGAGGAAATAAATAATTTATGCTGAAAAAAGACGTTGATACCTAATAAGGTGGAGAACAAGGAAATGAGAGGGATATTTTTTTTTTTTTTTTTTTTTTTTGAAGGAGAATAAAGTGATTTGAGAGGAAGATTGGATATTGGAGATAGGCATGAGAGATTGATTTTATTTGTGGTAGAAGAAAAGGAGGAAAATAGTTTGGATCTAAATCTAGATCTTTTTTTTTTTTTTTTTTTGTGATTTTTCCAAGAAAGCGAAATGGACTATATGATGATGCTTCACAGAGATTGCAAGACAGAAAATAAATCAAACTTTCAGACTACTTCAGAATCAAAGGAAAGAAGCGAAAAGAAGAGAAGAGTTTTACCCATTCCCGGATAACGCCAGGAGAGAAAAAAAAGGGAAGAAGATTGCCGTATCCGGGCCGAACAATGGAGCTGAAATGAAGCGACGCCTACGGATCCGGACGTAGATCCGAATCGAACGACGGAACGTGATGAGAACGACCAGATCTTGAGCTTCGCTCGGTGGTTTCGATACTTTAGAAACCAGGATCCAGGTGGTTGGAATGCCAAAAATCATAAGGGCGTCCAGGTGGTTTAGGGGAAGAAGACCATGGCGGTAGATCAAAGTGGATCCGAGGCGTGGTGATGTGCGAGATCCTGGGGCATGGTGGTGGTCGGATCCGGGCGTGATTTCGGATCCTGGAAGAAATGAAATTGGTGAAAATATCTAGATCTAGATCTAGTTTTTTTTTTTTTTTTTTTTTTTTTGAATGATGAACAGAGTAAATCAGAAAGGGGATTTGAGATTTAGATCAATGAAGCATTGTAAAAAAAAAATTCCATGAATTTAGCATGGATTGTTACCATGGATTGAAAGAGAGGTATATCTCAAAATAAATGAGTGTTCTTATGGATTTTGATTGAAGAAGGAGAGAAAAAGAAGACAAAAATAGATCTGGAAAACAGAGAATATGAAAAAAAGAGAAGGAGAAGACTTTTTCAGATGTAAGCAATTTTTTTTTTTTTTTAAATGGGGTACGTTCCAGAAGGAAGAAGCCAAGGAAAGAAATAGGATTGAGGTTTGTTTTTTTTTTTGGTTGATGTTGAGCCATGTGAATTTGAGAGAGGAAGAGAGACAATGAAAAGATGATATTGAATTGAAAAACTCATTCCCAGAATCTGATGGATGTTACTCCATCAATTTTTTTTTTTTGTTTAACTACCATAGCTCTGATACCATGTGAATTTTAGAGATAGAGAGAGAAGCAAAAGGGAAATGGGAAGGCTCAACATAAATGTGTTGAGGGCCAAACTTTCATTATATAGAGAAATTAAGAACAAGTGTCATTACATGATTCGTAGATGAAATAACTTTCATAAAAGTAAAATCAAAAGTGCTCAAATAAATTAAGTATCCTATAAATTCATTCACACTCTAACAAAAAATGATAAATCATACTCAAATAGTTCTAAATAATTCTAACTAGATTTCTCCTGTTTAACGCCATTAATATTTTTAGCCATAACTTAATCTTTTGAATTTCGATTTGGATTTCAGATTTTACGTTACACTCAGTTCAAAACTTCTAAATCATTAGTAGCCAAAAGTGTTAATTGTGTAAATCATACTTAGTATTTTGATAATAAACTCTTTCATTTATTATTGATTAAGATGTTTTGAAATGACCATAACGTAGAGCTCAAAACGAGAATTCTAAAGTATATTGAATCATCCAAATCATAGCTCAAACGAATAACTTATAGTTGAAAGCAAATTTATGATGTTGAAGGAGAGAGATCTCAATGGAATAATTAAAACTAAAAAGATATGATTTGTCATTTTTAAACTATAAGGGGTATTCATGCATTTGACAAAAACCACATGAGTCTTATTTGAGGAAAATAAATAAATAGCCTATATTCATATATTGGTTTCAATAAACATCAATGTTACATTTTGTAAGGATAGGGATAGATAACCAGTAAGTGAGTGTTCATGCATTTGGAAAAATATGATGAATATAATAATCACACAGCCTCAATATATGTACCACATTACCAAAGTTACATTAAAGTTTTATAAATCACAATCTGATGATAGGATTAATCAACATTTATTTTGAATGAAACCCACAAAAGAAAAAACACAATAAAACAAAACACAGAGAAATTTCAGACGAAATCTCCACAATGCCCTGCTGTATAGCAAGCACGGCTAGAATGGCAATCTTGTTGATATTTACATGGTTTACACCGATCTCAGGACAAGCTCCTGATCGCTCATATAACGCTCCATTTTTCACTATTTTTGACGGGTAAGTGTCGATTCCTTTGCCAATTTTGCTGCCACCATTGGTGAAAATTTCAATAACTTCTTCTTACCATCACCACGAAAAAAATCTTCTTACTCTCCATATCTCTCTCTCCTTCTTTCTTCAAATGTTGTTCATGGTTTTATTTCGTTCTTGGAGCCTTTTATTTATATGAGAAAAAAAATTAAATATTTGGTTGAGAATAAAAATTTACTAATAGTATTAGAGTTTTGATTTGGTTAGGAGGATTTTTTCAATAACTATAGTTTAATAATGAGTTATATGTAAAATACGTTGAAGCACTTTAAATTACTGTTAAATCATAATTTATATTTTAATTTTTTTAAAACATCTTTATATTTTAGTAAAATTGTAAATCACACACTTCTATTAATTTATTTTAATGAAATTGAGATATATACATATTTTAATGTCACGTAATGTTTCAGTATCGATAAAAATAAACGAAAAGTTTAAACATATGATTGTGATTTATAGATTTTATATCTTAGTAAATATTACGATTTATTCTTAAATTTCTGCCTATGTGTTAATTTTCTGTTGTTATTTTTGACGTAATTGGAATACATGAAATATATCTATGCGTCTCAATTTTGTTAAAACTAACTGATAGAAAAATGTGATTTATAATTTTACCAAAGTGTAAAGGTATTTAAAAAAATTATGTGTAGAAGTATGATTTAACATAATCTAATCGAGGTATTTTTTACATTTAACTCTTTAATACTTTGTTGAAAAAAAAACTAAAAAAATGTCAAAAACCAATTAATTCAATGTAAAATAATAAAATATTTGAATATAATTCAATAATTATTGAACTGTTATTTAATTATGTTTTAAAATATTATGTATTTTTGTTAAAAAAAATATTATGATATTTTAATAATTATTAAATATAAATATAGCATTTAGTAAAGATATTCATATTTGTAATGTCTCTTCCTTTCGTACACGCTTATGCTTATCCTGATCCTATATTGCATAAATATATATATATATATATATATATATATATATATATATATATATATATATAATGCAGCTGCCTCTGCCTTTCGTCCACACTTATCTTCACGAGGCAGCCCAAGAAATAAAGACTTTTCGACTTTATGTCGTCGTAGGAAAATCAACAATTGGTTGAAATAAGTAATCTATTAAATTAATAGAAAAATACTTGCATATCAGAAGGATTTCTTTCTAATCCCCTTTTGATTACAAAGTAATAAAACGTAATTAATATATATTTTTATCAATTATATAAGACCTATTAATTTACTTTTAAACAAAAGAAATGAACACCTATATATGGTTCGGTAGGAAATCTTCATGACTTATCATGAAACAGGTATTTTCTTTAAATTAAGGGTAAAATGTAAGAATGACCCCTACATTTTCACCCAATTTTAAATATGACCCTTGCACTTTATTTTTTTCAAAACACACCCCTACATTTATCAAGAAGCTATCATCCATTAACTTTTCCATCCAATTTAACAGATTTCTATTGTTTTAATGTATTATTTTAATTCTTTATCAATATTAAAACAATAGAAATCTGTTAAATTAGATGGAAAAGTTAATGGATGATAGCTTCTTGATAAGTGTAGGGGTGTGTTTTAAAAAAAATAAAGTGTAAGGGTCATATTTAAAATTGGGTGAAAGTGTAGGGGTCATTTTTGCATTTTACCCTTAAATTAATAGTAAAACGTAAACGATATTTCTAAATACATGAATACGTATGTGATTTGAAAATGACAAATTATATCTATGTATATTTAAATTATTTTTATGAGACATCTCTCTTATATCATGAAAGTTAATAGTTTCTTACCACGTGCAATGCATCTATAGATTTATCTATTTTACTGAATAAAGAATCTATTATAATAAATTGATATTATAACACTGAATTTTTTTATAATGTTTATGTTATTACTTAAATTTTAATAAATGTTTTTTTTATGGATTTTATAAATTAAGTATGCAGAATCTTGAATATAAACTATAAAAAATATATTCATTTTAACTTTGTTTTATGAGTATATAAATACAATTATTGGTATAAAAAATAAATCTTAAATAGAATGTAATTAATAGAATATTGAGTTTTAAAAAAGCATATAAAATAATTATGGAAACTAATAATTTTTTAATATTTTAGTAATCCCTAATAATTTTCATTGAATAATTTCATCTTTCAAGAATTTGGAGGTTTTAATTGTTGAACTTTTCAAACATATGTGGATTTCATAATTACAGATAAAGATTGAAATCTTAACCACATTTACATTCAATTTATTGATCAACTAAATTATTTATGGGGCTTGGACTCATATAACACTAAAAATTAAACTAATTCCCTAAATAGCAGCCCATTTTAGAAATTCCTAAAATGACATTTTTTTAGCCCAATATATAAAGCCCAAAATAAAAGCCCGTTTTTAGAAATTCCTCCTTTTCACCATCACTCTCAACTTCAAAATGTTCAAATCTTCTCTCTTCACCCCACGAACCCCAATTCTCTCAGCTCAAACAATTCTCTCAGCTCATAACTTCCCACGATCCGCTTGCTTGAAAATCATTCATAATCGCGCAAATTTCGCTCACAAAAATCTTGAAAAGTCAAATCGTTCCTCGACTCTCAATTTCTCTCATCAAATCCTTCACTCAACTCTCAACTTCCCCACGATCTTCCTTCGAAATCGTTCTCATCTCGCAAAAATCGCTAACAAAAACCTAGCTCATCAAAATCTCTCAAATCAGCTCTCAACTTCCACCTACGATCCTACATTCAAAGTGATATCAACAGATTTCTGCTCAGACGATGAAAACGCTAAATCTGAAAAAGAGTTTAGCAAATACTTCGGACAATGACGATGAGAATGAAAATCGCAAACAAGGAAAGGAGATATTGAAGAAGAAGGTTGAAAATACGAAGAAGAAGGTTGAAAATACGAAGAAGAAATCAAATAAGAAGGTATTGTTTGTCTTGTTTCATCCTGCTACTCTCAAACTCTAATTTCTGATATGTATTCACTAAATGATCCTGTAGTATGTTTGTTTTGTATTCACTAAATTGTTTTTCCTTCACCAGGATGATTTTTATAATTTCAGAATTGATTCAATAATTTACCGCTCATGATGTATAAACTATATTTAATCCTGTGCATGTTTGTTTTTGTATTCACTAAATTGTTTTTCCTTCACGAGATGATTTTATATAATTTCAAAATTGAATAATTTCTTGTTCATGATGTATATACTATGTTTAAGTGTTTATAAGGTCAAGTACATTTTAAGTTCGATTTATTTGTGGTAAAGATTGAACTGGAATAGATATACTTGAAAACTTTTTGAAACATGAATCTGTAAGTACAAAAATTCAATAAGTTATTAACCTTAATTCACTAAATTAATGAGTTATAAACATATTCAAATGATTAAATGGCCATGTGTGTGGAACTTGTTTTAATTTACTAGTTTAAAGTCTTTCAAACTTTAAACTAAGTAAAAGTGAATTTAAGTTCAGGTTTCTTTTAGATTTAACTATGTATATTAAAGATTGAGAGTAGTTTACAAAATTTGACAGACTTTATGAAACATAAATGCGTAATTACAATATTCAATAAGTTATTAACCGTAATTCACTAAGTTAATGAGTTATAAACATATTCAATAATTAAAAATGGCCAGGTGTGTGAAACTTGTTTTTAATCTAACAGCTTTTAAACTTTCCAAATTTAAACTATGTTTTGATTGTTTTTAAGTTAAAGAAACTTAGGAATTTAACTATGCATTTTAATTTTGGTTTTGTGTGTTTTAAATTTGTTATGAATAATGGAAAACTTTGTGAAACATAAATCTAACTAACCATGAGTTTTTAAACATATTCAATAATTAAGTAGCCTTGTGTTTTTAAATCTACTAGTTTTTACTTTTTTGAATTGATTTTTGTTTTTTTTTACATTATGTAAAGTCTAATATACTTTAACTTTCAGTATCAATTAGGAGAACGAAGAAGTGACAGAAATGTATGGAGAAAAAATTACAACTACAATCAACGAAAAACAAAAGACACGGGCCTATAAATTTGTCCGACTATGAAAGTGGTTTTGATAGTGAGTCAGTGAGTAAAACTATACCTCAAACTAGTTTTCAAATGAATTTAATTAACATGTTTAATATAAATGACAAAAATATTTGAAGTTTCTAATGATGGTTATTTTGTTTATAATTAATTCACTAAATGCAGGATATGGAGAATGAATCTCTACAAGATGAGGATGAGCATGAAGTTGTTGAAGAACAGAGTGATGGTGAAAAGGAGGACGATGGAAAAAAAGGAAAGGGAAAGGGAAGAATGAAACTTGTCCAAAGAGATCAACAAGAAGTTCTTGAACAAGAAGTTCTTGAACAAGAAGTTCTTGAAGAAGAATCTAACGATGAAGAGGAAGAACACTGGGAAAAAGGTAAGAATTGTAGGTAATATATAATAAAAGAAAAATCATTCATTAAACAAAACTAAAAGACTTTTGTTAACGGAAAAAGGGAAAGGAGAAACAAGAAATACAATCAAGGAAGAAGCCGAAAGAAAAAGCTTTGTTATTAAAAAGGAAGGAAACGGTATTAGAACAAGAAGAAGAAGGACAAAATGTGCAAAAGAATAAAAAGGCAAAAGTAGAAAGGGGAAAAAAGGTTAGTATAATAATAAAATGTTTTTATCTCATGCTTATTATTTTAAAGTCTTTGTATGAACAATTATATTTTTATTAACTTATTTCGTTTTGCATTTTCTTTTCAATCCATGTTTAATAGGTTTTGAACAATAAAGAAAAAGCTCAACAAGAGAAGACAGACAAAGAAAAAGACTCGAAGCAACAAGTTCACGAAAACAAATGATATTTGTTGTATAATTCAATATATTATTAACCTGAATTCACTAATTTAGTGAATTTCAAAGATTGAATAATTTAGGCTAAATTAGTGAATAACATTGGGATTATGATTAATAAAAGTATATAGTAGTGAATTGGTACTTGTCCATGATGAGATGAAATCCATCATGATTCATGTTTATAAAAACTAGACTTATTACCTTTAGAAGCTGGATTGTTTATCGTTAGACTTGTAATATAGTTTAAAAATGATTTTAAATATAGCAAAGTAGTGAAATATACTTTGGATTATTAGTGAGTTATCTAAGACATTTGAATCTCAATTCAACTGCTGCATGCCTTTATGTTTTTCTAATGGGAATGTTTTTTCTTTTTCTCGAGCAAAGAGAAATAACCAAAAATAGTATTTTACTTTGGTCTCTTGTCATATTATAAGCTTCTGTATCATTTCTTTTTGTTGTGTCATGAGTTTTGTAACTTATTTTATTTTGCATTAATTTTCAATCCATACTTATTAGGTTTTGAACAATAAAGAAAAAGCTCCACAAGAGAAGGGGGATCAAGAAAAGGGCTCAGGGAAAAAGGTAAGTGAACAATCAATATTTAGAGATATCTTGTTTATTATTAACAATCAATATCTTGTTTACAAAGTTATTGAAAAAGTTAGATTGAAATCGTATAATGGAATAGATTAACTTTTATACATAACATTTTATTTACAATTCAAAAATATTAACAAAAAGGTTAGTGAACAATCAATAATCACTAAGTTATTAACCATATGTCACTAAATTAGTGAATTACAAAAAATTTAGTGAACAATTTAATAATCACTAAGTTATTAACCATATGTCACTAAATTAGTGAATTACAAAAAATTTAGTGAACAATCAATAATCACTAAGTTATTAACCATATGTCACTAAATTAGTGAATTACAAAATTATTGAATAAGTTTGATTGAATCATTAGTTTTGAACAAGATTATAATAAACTATAATAACCTTATAGTTTATTATTCACAAAGTTATTAACTGTTAGTCACTAAAATAGTGAATTATAAGGTTATTGAATAAGTTAGATTCAAACTGTATAATGGAATAGAATGACTGTTACTACATGACATTTTATTTACACTTCACTATATTTACCATAATAATAGGTTTTGAACCTTTTGACCTCCTTATCAAAATTATTTAACTTATTTCATTCCATATTTAATAGGTTTTGAACAATAAGAAAAAAGCTCCACAAGAGAAGGGAGGCAAGGAAAAAGGAGGTCAAAAGGTTAGTGAACGGAATAATATTTAGAGATATTTTATTATTCACTAAGTTATTAATCGTAAGTCACTAAATTAGTGAATTAAAAAATTATTGAATAAGTTAAATTCAAAATGTATAATGGAATAGAATGACCGTTAACTTATTTGCAATTACTACATAACATTTTATTTGCAATTCACAAATATTTTCATTTTGCATTTAATTTTCAACCCATATTTAATAGGTTTTCAACAAGAACTAAAAAGCTCCACAAGAAAAGGGAGGCCAGGAAAAAGGTTCAAGTGAAAAGGTTAGTGAACAAAAACAATATTTAGAAATTTTTTATTATTCACTAAATTATTAACTCGTAAGTCACTAAATTAGGTAATTAGAAATTTCATATTATCAATACTTTTAACTTATTTCATTTTGCATTTTATTTTCAATCCATATTAAATAGGTTCAACGAGGAAGAAAAAGGCCCACAAGAGAAGGGAAGTCAAGAAAAAGGCTCAGGTCAAAAGGTTAGTGAACAAACAAATTTTAGAGAGAATCTAGTTTATTATTCACTAAGTTATTAACTATAAGTCACTAAAATAGTGAATTACACAAATTGAATAGTTTACATTGAACTGTAGAATTGAAACTGTAGAATGGAATAGAATTCACTAAGTTATTAACTATAAGTCACTAAAATAGTGAATTACACAAATTGAATAGTTTACATTGAAACTGTAGAATGGAATAGAATTCACTAAGTTATTAACTATAAGTCACTAAAATAGTGAATTACACAAATTGAATAATTTAGTTTACATTGAAACTGTAGAATTGAAACTGTAGAATGGAATAGAATTCACTAAGTTATTAACTATAAGTCACTAAAATAGTGAATTACACAAATTGAATAGTTTAGTTTACATTGAAACTGTAGAATTGAAACTGTAGAATAGAATAGAATTCACTAAGTTATTAACTATAAGTCACTAAAATAGTGAATTTCACAAATTGAATAGTTTAGTTTTCAATTTAATTAATTTGTTATTGATATTAAAAACCTAGGTGAATGTATCATCTCCAGGAAAAAGAATCAAAATGTCTGCATCAAGGGTGAGTAGTTAAATTGTTTATTTAAATAGAAAATTAAAAGAAAAAAGAAAAAAAAAGAATAGTGTGACTATATATATGACTGTTTCTTTAAATTGTTTACATCTTGTATATGGTGCAGGTTCCTCGTATCTTGGTTGAAAAAAAAAGATGGAACCTTAATCATAAGATTAATTCGCCTTTTAAGATTAAAACCATTGATGACATTAAAGCCAAGATGAGTAGTGAAGAACTACAAAATCTAAAAATGTCTCAATTTGGACAATTCTTTGACCTAGAAATTCATAACATACCCCAAAGAAATCCTGCTTTATTTCATTAGAAAGCAATGTGAAAGAGCTACAAGTGATGAGTTGTGGTTCAATGTTAAGGGGAAGGTAGCGAGATTTGGAATGAGGGACTTCGCCTTGATTACCTGGCCTTCTTTGTCATGAGTACCCCCTTATAGATGAGAACGACCTAGAAAATACTGAAATTTGGTCGACAATTTTCAATGGCAAGACCACGATTTTGAAGAGGGATGTAGAAACCTCTTTCAATGCCATGGGAGATAGGGGGATGAAAACAAATGTAAGAATGGCAAAACTTTTCCTCTTAGAACAATTCATATTGTCGAAACAAGAAAACAACAAGGTGGATTTGTTAAATGTGAAGTTAGTTGATAATGAGGATGAGTTTGACGGGTACCCATGGGGTAGAGCATCTTTCAAACTAACTATTGATTCGTTCTTTCACGCCTTAGATAAACCTGGTAGGGATGGCATTAGACTCCAAGGATTTCCATATGCCATCCTTATATGGGCATTTGAGACGTTCCTGACTTGTCAAATGAAAAAAGCATGCTTGCTAAGGCTCTTGGAGGCAAATTGCCAAGAATGCTAAATTGGGACATTCTTGCCAAGAAGTTAGAGAAGAATACAATGGATCAACAAATATTCAACAAGCCATCAGTAAGTATTGAAAACACTGAAAATTAAATTTAAATAGTTCTTTTCTATTCTGTTATTTACAAGCCATTTTTTAAAAAAAAATCACTGTTTGCAGGTTCCAGTGAAGAGTCTTGAGCCAACAGAAAAAGAGTTGGAGGAAGAATACATGATGTTCTTTATAAGAAGAAGTACAAAAAGGCAGATGGATAGAAATGAAGAAGAATTTCATAACATGTTTGATGACAAGGAAGAAGGAGGAGAAATGAATCAATTCTTGATTGAAAAATTGTTTAAGAAAATGAAGAAGGTG
Source organism: Gynostemma pentaphyllum (assembly GCA_028015215.1). Lineage (NCBI taxonomy): Eukaryota > Viridiplantae > Streptophyta > Magnoliopsida > Cucurbitales > Cucurbitaceae > Gynostemma > Gynostemma pentaphyllum. The sequence goes on along the minus strand of CM051351.1, from coordinate 46,066,670 downwards.
AAAACTGAGATGAGAGAAATGAAAAAAACTCAAAGAGAACAAACTGTTTTGTTGGAAAAAATATATAAATCAATTGAGGAAGGAAAAAAGACAGAGATGAAGGGGGAAAAGGAAAAGAGATTGAAGCTTTAAGCGATCAAGAGATTGATGAGGACTTCATCACCCATTGTGACAACATTTTGGTGATTATATAGTAAGTGAAAATTCTACTCTTGTTAAGTTAAATTATACATTCCTAATAAAAATAAACAACATGTTAAGTATCTTTTTTTCATCTACGAATTCATTAAAAAAAAGGAGAGCGAATAATAACATCAATGGAGAAGGGAGAGAAACTAACTTTGATGAAGTTTATAAGGTATACGATTACTAAAAAATGATAAATAAAAGTATGTAGAGTTATTTCTTGTAGTGAGGAATAAATTAAGAAACAAAAACGTAAGCACACACCGCCACTTTAGTATAGAATTCAATGAAGTAAAGAAGAATCTAATAATATTACTCTAATATGTTTTTTTCTGGGAAATCAAAGAATGCCGATGGTACAAGTGGATACAAAGAGGATGATATTGCAGCAAAAAAAAATGACGAGGGGATTGTTATTGAGGTAATAAAAACTAAAATAATTTCATGATTTATTTTATGACTTCATTGTGCTAATGTTAAATCACTTTAGTTTATGTTGAAAATATTCATTAAGTTATCCCCTACTATTCACTAATTTATTATGTTATCTCCTAATATTCACTAATTTATTATGTTTTATGTTTTCTTCAATGTTTAATTTTTGGTAAAGCATACAATGAATGAAAATGATGTTCAAAGAGAAAAAGAATCTGAGATTGAGAAAGGAATAGAATTTGAAAAAGAACAAAATTGCAATCAGCTAAATCAGGTAAAAATACATGTTTAGTGGCTTTGTTTAATTTTCAATTGTTTAAATGTTTAGTTGTATGCTAATTGTTTCTTGATAAGACTGACTGTATAGAACCAAAATTAGAATGTGAAAAAGTCTGCTGTAACTTACCACAAATTGAAAAAGGTTATGATGATTGAATTACAGGGAAATACTAATGAAGGACAAGCAAGCAAAGATGGAGAAAAAGACATGAACAAAAGAGATGATTATGACCATGTGTTTGAGGTAAGAAAAAATAACAGTCTCCATATAAAAATCCCTTCTCTAGTTTCCTTGAATTTTAAAGTAGTTGAATTAAACATACAGAGGCAAGAAATCGAAGGAAATGAAGAAGCTGGAAGTTTGAAAATGGATGAGCTGCTGACAAAGGTGATAGTTTATTTTTAAATGTATCTTGTCTATTAAAATTTATATATTTAAATATATAATTGTATTGTGAAACAGGATGGAAAACAGCCTAAAAAAGATGTTATGGAACAATTGAAGAAGGGGCATGTTATGGAACAAGCAGCAGAAGTGCTTGAGGGGATGAAGGAAAAAAGAACACACAAACCTTCAAAGGTATATGGTTCACCATACACTACCAACTTTGGATCAGAAGAAAATGTGAATGTCACTAAGAGGAACTTTGAAGGAAGCAAGAATGATGAATGGACACCACCAAGCTTCAAGATCATCAGTCAATCGCGAGATAATACACAATGAAATGTGTTCACTTTGAATAATTTGAACTAATTTTGAATACTGTTTTAACATTAACACATTCTGAAATTTTGGGGCATTTTGATTTTGATTTTGATTGGCTATGTTCATCAAATCATGTTTATATGGTTTTGGTAGTAAGGTCTTTTGCAGTGAAAGGTGTAATGGATATGTGATTAAAGGGGAAATCATCCTTGTCTCTTACTGAATTTTTTTAAGTGTTGATACTATAAAAGTTTTTCATGTTGGTTTTTTAAATGAATGGTTTAGTTTCATGATTTGTTTGATGAATTTAGCTTTTAATTTATTAACTTTTGAGAATGTTAAACTCTGTGTTTTTTTATGAGATGTTATTTGTTTGAACGAGAAGACAGGGAAAGCAGAATATAAAAGGTTTATTCATCCTAAAATTCTCTTCATTTTATGAAAATCACTAAATTATACCCTATAATTCACTATATTATCCCATTAGATTCAGTAAAGAAAAGAAAGAGAGCTTACTAACTAATTTAAAAATCAGTTTGAACACAACAATCTCAAATAACTATGATGTATATTCATAAATTTCCCTAAGAAATGATAGAGAAGTGGTTTCTTCCAAAATAATTCATGACATACTGATGATTCATCCTAAAATTCTCTTCGTTTTATGAAAATCACTAAATTATACCCTATAAATCACTATATTATCCCATTAGTTTCAGTGAAAAAAAAGAGAGCTTACTAACTAAGTTAAAAATGAGTTTGAACACAACAATCTCAATTAACTATGATGTATATTCATAAATTTCCCTAAGAAATGATAGAGAAGTGGTTTCTTCCAAAATAATTCATGACATACTAATGATTCATCCTAAAATTCTCTTCATTTTATAAAAATCACTAAATTATACCCTATAATTCACTATATTATCCCATTAGTTTCAGTGAAAAAAAAGAGAGTTTACTAGCTGATTTAAAAATGAGTTTGAACACAACAATCTCAACTAACTATGATGTATATTCATAAACTTCCCTAAGAAATGATAGAGAAGTGCTTTCCTCCAAAATAATTCATGATTCATTCTAAATTCTATTCATTTTATGAAAATCACTAAATTATACCCTATAATTCACTATATTATCCCATTAGTTTCAGGGAAAAAACCAAACTGTTGAAAAATAAAAGTCGAATAAAAAAAGTAAGATGACACAATCCAAGAAAGGTTTTTGATTATATTGAATATAATATCGGAAAGCAGTACATGGAAATGAAGTAACAAAAAATAACAAGTATTGATGAAAAATGTTAATTACATCAAGGCAACGGGTCCTTGCAAGTCCTAATATTATGACCATACTTTCCACAAATGACCGCACTTTACATGATGTTTCAATTCAAGAAGATGACGCACTCGGTTTTTCTTTGGATGACCAGTGGGCGCCTAACAGGAGGTGGTAAGACACGGTCAATTGGAACTTCAAGAGATGAATATGATGATGAAGGTATGGGGTGGACTACCTCGATATAAGAAGATACAAGAAATGATGTACTATAGTATAAAGAAGTAAAGTTATGGACATGTTTGCAAGACTTTGAAATAGCAAAGACATGCATGAGAACATGGAATGGCCACAATATCCCATAGTTTGCATGAACGACTCCATGTAGAAAGGTTAACAATATATTGTACGGAAGAATCAAATACTTGAAACTCTTCGGAGTTGGAAGGAATGACCTACAATGAATTCAACAAAAATTAATACAAGAAACATAAAACAAAAAATTTGAAAAAAGTAATACGAGAAACCTAAACAAGAACTTACAATCATTGAACGCCCAAGCTCAATTTGTTCATTAACAAATGATTCAAAGAAAAACAATCGGACTAGAAGTAAAAGATTGTGAAGCAATCCTCCGATCATAAAACCAATCTTGAAGCAATTGCCGAATAGACTCACATATGTTAGAAACTGGCAATCCTCTAGGTTTCTTCAATCGGGAATTTAAACTCTCAGAACAATTATTTGTCAACATGAAATACCTCCTTTTAAAATAAGATTGAGCCCATCTATGAAAACCAACCTCCTCTAGATATGAGCGAAACCCAGGAACTGTGGAATCTATCTTTGACATAAACTTCTCAAAATCATCCAATGTATATGCCTTGGCACAAAGGTAGTAGTAACAATCAAAATGAAAGTATTTAAAACGCAACTTCAGATTGCCGAGTAAATGATGCATGCAAATACCATGATCCACTTCAGGAAAAACACTAGAAATACCATTCGCTATGCTAATGTTTCTATCAGATACAATAACCAAATCATCGCGACAACCAAATGAAAGCCTAAGGTTCAAAAAGAACCATTCCCAAGAGGCATCATTTTCAGAATCAACAATGCCAAATGCAAGAGGAAAAATCTGATTATTACCATCCAAGGTTGCGCTGTTAGAAGCGTACCAACGAAATTTATTATTTAAAAATGTTCCATCAACAAAATAATCGGCCGACAATACTTCCACCCACAAATAGAGGCGTGAACCGCAAAGAAGAAGTATTTGAATCTTTGGTTTTCATCAAGAACAAGAGTCATTCAGAACCTGAAATACATAATAAAATGAAAAAAATGTTCCCGAAATGTAACAGGGGAAAAAATGAAAATCACTAAAATAAACCTTAAAAATCACTAAAATATTACTAATGTACCTGGATTGCTAGAACAAAGACCAGCTGAAAACAAAGGAATAAATGCATAAGAGTCAGCTGGACAACCCATTATACCATCCTTTGCTAACTCCTTGCCACGCCAAGCAGTCTTGTAACTAATACACACTCCAAATTTATCACGCATGTACTTGACAATCATTTTTGGAGTAATTGCTTCATCACCATATAAAGTTAAGTTGTGTTTTACACATTCACTAACAAGGAAAGAAGAGGCTTGTCTATGACTATTGTGTGTAACATTTACTGGACAGGAATGTGTTTTCACAACTTTCCTAACAACCCAAATACTAGAATTCTTATACATTGAAGCACGAACAAACCAAGAACAATTAGGTTGACAGCATGATACAACAATATGATCAGCATTGGATCGCAAGGTATGAAAATGAAAGTTTCCTCTTATACTAACTACCTGTAAACCTTTCTTAACCTCATTTTTATTAGGAAATGCCATACGCTCCCGAATGGTAAACGAAGCGGGCATACTATTGATATCAACATAATCTATATACTCAAAACCTGGAGGCAGCACATCAAGACATGGCATAGAAAAGGAACCAACAGAACTACTCAAGGATGCCTCAGTTTGATCGGATGATGTCAAAGGAATAGGTTGGTCAACAATAATAGGACACCTATCAAAAGTCCCACTCTTAAGAATTGCAAAAAACCATGTCATCTAGCAAAGGAACAAGTTTGCACAAACCACTAGAAGTTTCTAGATTGGCAAACAAGTTAATTTGACCAAAAGTACTAGACAAATGAAGATGACCAATAAGGCATTCACGGAAACTAAGAAAGTCAAATGAATCGTCAGCCGTAAGAGCATCCATCTTAAATCCTACATAATTTTTGTGATCATCCCACATTCCATGATGATAAACAACAACAGCAAGATGAACCATGCTTTACTGAAATTAAAAAAAAAACAAAAACTTAGTGATTATTAGGGTATAATTTATCAATTAATACAACAGAGGCAAAAAGACAACAAAACAAAATCAAAAAGAAAAAAAAGACAAAAATAACAAAAAAAACAAGACAAACAAACCATACATCAAATGCAAAAAATGATAAATCAATAACTTAGTGAATATAAGATGATAAATTATAAACAAATACAACAAAGCAAACTTAAAAACAACAAAAACATGGTTGTTTCCGAGTCAACAAAAAACATTACTTCTAAGTTTTCTAGCTTAACAAAACAACAAGCAGAAAAATGGATGATGAAAATAAAAAAATCAAAACAAACAACTGATAGATGTGGCAGAGATAACAAAAATCAAACATAAAGGAAAACGCCATTAACGCGGCTGGATGGATGAAGAACTTAACGCAAATTGAATGATGAAAATCAAAATAAAAAGAACAGAACAAATGAAAGCAAAACGAGGAACAAATAGCAATACTAAGATCAAATCAAGATAATCAAAACAAACAGATGATAGAGATGGGGAGATAAACAAAAATCAAAACGAAAAGAAAACATAAATGCAATGACATTAACGCAAATTGAATGATGAAAATCAAAATAAAAAGAACAGAACAAATGAAAGCAAAACGAGGAACAAATAGCAATACTAAGATCAAATCAAGATAATCAAAACAAACAGATGATAGAGATGGGGAGATAAACAAAAATCAAAACGAAAAGAAAACATAAATGCAATGACATTAACGCAGCTGATAGATATGAAGAAGATAAACGAAAAGCAGCTGAGAGATTCCAGGAAAAGATACCAATTAACGCAGCTGATAGATATGGAAGATAGATGATAATCAGATGAGAAATTAAGAGGACGAGAACGCAATTAACACAGTTGGGAGAAGATGAGAGAGATGAAAAGCAGCTGAGAAAGAGAACGGCATTAACGAAGCACCATTAACGCTCACGAAGAACCATTAGCTGAGAGAGATTTGGGGATTTTAAAAAAAATGTTATTTGAGGAATTTTAGAAAACTTAAGCTATTTAAGACATTAACCCTAATAATAGTGTCATTCTAGGCAATTTCCCATTATTTATAGCATTAAACATTTCAAGCAAACTTAAATTTAATAATTAGGAATGGAAGTTCTAAGACTTTTACATTAAAATTTATTGGTTTGCTAGCATTGTTTATGTTTTTAATTTCAGCAATTTACACAAATATTCAAATTGGAGATACTAATTACAAGAATAATTGAAAATTCAAATTAATTACATAAATAGACAATCAAGGTCGTAGGTGGTGGTTATGTTTTATTTTGTTTACTAATATACCCTTATTTAAATTAATTACGTAACTTTCCTTTTTTTTTTTATATATAAAAATGATAATTATAGTGAATAATTATTAATTATTTTTCCCTTCCATTTTCATGCAATGAAATATGCCCCTAATCACACGATCTTGCAGTAATTTGTTTCTAAATCTAATTCTGTAGTAACAATTTAAAAGTTCATCTTCCTTATTTTCATTTTCTTATCTTCATCGCTTGTTACCTGTAAAAAAAAAAATCAAACTATTGTTATGGGTTGTGTGATAGAATGCAAAATATTGCATGGCGGATGTTTTGATGATAACAATAACTACGTAAAATATTTGTGTAACAACCCGAAAAATCACCAAAAATATATAAACATATAACCAACAGCAGAAGCATTTTAAAGATGACATCAAGTCAATTTATTGAAAATCAAGTTCAATAACAATTCTAAACCGATCGGTTTGACTTTAAAAACTCAAAACACCAAAACAAAACAATCTCGAATCATTGTTTAGAAATTCTCAAATAAAAGTATATTCAATATACTTATTTAAAAAAAACAAAACAAAACACGAATTCAAAAGACATTATCCACGAAAAAAAATAATAAAGAACAAGACTTCGCCGGCGTTGCAAATCCATGCCAACCGATCACTCGCCTCGAACATCATCAGCCACCGAGTTTCTTCTTTCTTTTACCTGAAAAAAAAGTTGTAGCATCATGAGGCTACGCCCAATGAGTAGAAAATTGTTAAAGAAAGAATCATGCCAATGAGAGGTTTCCTAAGACTTTAAGTCCATAAACGTCTTTACCGACTTCCAATAAGTCACTCACTCCCAAAGAAGTCATAAATCCTATCTCAACAAATTAAAAGTTATCTCTATTCGAATTAGTTTTAAACATAATTTTTCTACAATTTAAAACTAATCGAATCCTTTCCCGTTTAATACCTTTAATCTCCTTTTTATTCAAGTTACCTCTATTCGAATTAGTTTTAAACATAATTTTTCTACAATTTAAAACTAATCGAATAATTTCCCGTTTAATACCTTTAATCTCCTCTTTATTCACAAACAAAGAGAGACTACGCCCATAAGGAATTTAAACATAATTTTTCTACAATTTAAATCCTTTAGGGATATTCTTTTCCATTGTACCAGGATGGAATGAACCCGCCTGGTTAGGTGTTATTTAAGTTGTGCACACTAAATAATCTCCCCTAACAGCTATTCTTCATTAGACAAGGCCTTGCCTAATGCGAACCTACAACCATATTACCCAAGGTATTTTAAAGTAATACGATTTCACACAACGTCAACCTTGACGTTCCAACAAGCCAAAAACCTCACTTTCCGCAACTAACCCAACTGAAAGGCTAAAATTTCCTAAATTACAACTTTTAGGATTTAACCTTAATCTCACCTCAAAACAGCCCAAAAATATCCAACTAAAAACTTTGGGTCATTTTCAGTCACTTCCAACATCGTTACTAATCTAGAGACGAAACTAGCCTAGGTCTACGCCATTTCGTCCCTTAATCGAAACTTAGAATCTAATAATTTCTAAAGAAAAACCGGCGGCATAACGGCTATATTTTTAACTCCCAAATAGCCCTACACATCCAAATAAAATATCGCAACACAAAATAATAAATCCAGCATCAGTTTCTAACTAGCCTCCTAAGCCTAAATTCTCCTAATTGGGCATTATCATACAGAAACGACATCTTATAACTTAACGACAATTATTAAGATTTACCCAAGAACAGTCTTAAACATCCCAAAAGTCATCCAAGAAAGAAAAGGAAAAAAATATAAAGCTGCCAAATAACACAAATCGATATCGATATAACTTTTCGTCTTAAACCCAATCTTTTAAGCATGCTTCTCATTAATTTTTCCAAGTTCTTAATTCAACCCAAATAACCTCATTTTATTCTTATAAACATCCAAGGTCAATGCCAAAATTTAAGAGGTTATACTATTAAAGAAAAAGGAAAACAAACATGGAAAAATTCTAGCCTTAACAACTTCTACTCACCTTGTACACAGCAATAATTTTTCCAAATTCTTTTCCTTTCACAACACAACTACGACCTGAAACATAAGTTACAATCTAAAATAAATTAAACCTAACTTTATGCTAACATAAATATTAAACTGAACGTAGGACGGAGGGATTACAGGGTAGGACAATTAGGACAGCATTAGGACGGAGGGTGACGGGTTCGACTTCGGGTTAGGATGGTTATATGACAGGGGGAATTTGGGTTAGGACAGATGTAGGACGGGCGTAGGTCAGCGTAGGACAGACAGGGGGAATTCGGGTTAGGACGGACGTAGGACAGGGTAGGACGGGCGTAGGTCAACGTAGGACGGGCGTAGGACAGCGTAGGATGGAGGAAGAATTTTGGGGTTCTGATTCATTCGTTATCTATCAATTATACATTAGGTTTCAAAATAGAAATCATTACCTCAATTCAATCTTGAAAGAAGGCTCTTCTCAAATTTCTCCACAACTCCACCAAAGAAGACCTAAAGGAAAAAAATCACACCTGGAGACCATGAAATTGTGAATCGATTGACTGACATCGATTAATTTCACAACCAAAACGAATGAAGAGGGAGATGGGGAAGAAGAATGCCTTACCTCTTTTCTGTCTAGGTTTTTCACGTGAAGCAGGAAGAATGAGATGTCTGTCCCTTTTTTTTTTTTTTTCCTTCTTCTTTTTACGCTTCCTTACTTTTTTTTTTTATTTCCTTTTTCCTTTATCTCCATTTAATGAAAGTAATTGTATTAAATTCCTGTAAAAGAAATTTAAATATCAATTACCATCATTTACCTTAAATCCAATAAATATTATAATAAGAATAATATTTATTTAATTTAAAACTTACCCAAAAACACGGGGTGTTACAATTTGTCTTCAACATTTCGTTGCGCAAAAAATATCAACCTCAAAAGTTTTCACAGAAAATTATCCAGGGAAAATGGTTTTCATATTAATCCGCACATTTTTTTTTATGGAAACTTGTTACTATTCAGGGGAAAAGAAGTATGTTCAGATGGATTCAAACGACATTGTAGCTTATTTTTGTTTCTTAGTTGGCGATACGTCGTTTGAGTCAATTTCATTGGTCATGGATGTTGTTATACAGAAAGAAATCCATGGTGAATCGAATATTTCTTTGTACAATCGTTAGTCATTTGACTTCGTGATTCATGAAACTACGGATGATGATCTCTACTATGAAACTGTTGATGGTTTAGAGTATGTGTGATTTTTGAATGTTGATTGCCCTAGGGATAGTTATTATCTAAAGGTTGAAAGTGCACTCTATTCATCTAACACTTAAGAATTTCGGGAATATGTGACCTTTTTTTGGCGTCCCCTATGACAGTGTCACATATTCAAATAGGTGACGGCCAATAGAAACCGTCACCTATGGCAGTGTCACCTATTCAAATAGGTGACGACCAATAGAAATCGTCACCTATTTGAATAGGTGACGGTGTTTGAATAGATGACGTTCGAATGGGTGACAGTCATAAAAATACCTTCACATTTAAGAAAAGGTGACGGGTAAAAAGCATCACCTTTTGTCTAAAAATTGTGAAAAAATTTTTTTATAATTAATTGATTTTCAAATAATGTCATTTATTACACCTATAAAATTTAACTAATCACTAAACACCTACATAAATTACAATATTTTAAAACAAAAAAATTACATTACATTATACTTAGACAATAAAACAAGAATTTCTAAAAACATAACTTCAATCACCCCTTCGGTCAAAATTGTTTACCTGAAAAAGAGAATGTAGGATCATTAGAATGGTATGTGAAGAAGTGTTTGTCATCACGAAGATTTGAGAATGAGTTACTGTAAGATGCTTTTTCTCAATCTAAAAAATTGTTAATCATAATGAGAAAAAAAAAACCATTCAACAATTGATAATGAATTAAGAGGAAAAAAATTAAAAGATGACTACCATATGAACTTGATATTATGATTTGATGCTTTCAAAATGTATGAGAATTAGAATAACAATAAGAAATTACACTAAACTCATTGAACTAATCAATATCTCAATTCATTGTTATATTGGGAACCAAGAGAAGTGCATTCAAACCCATAAGCTCTAAAAAGAGCCTTCAAGATTATCATTATGTTTTGGATGAGGAAGAGTATTTAAGATTATCGAAAGACAGCCTAGTGTCAGGGCCAGCAAAACAAATGAAACATCATCAGTGTTGCTTTACAAGATATATATGCATCAAGACTCGATGTTTGTAACCCATAGGTAACAATTGAATGCCATAGAGTGAAAGAAATGTGTCAAAACTCAATAAAGAAGTAAAATCACAGGAGGAAGTAATAAATCTAAGCATTTGGTACAAGAGCTTAGTGAACTTGCTAGTTAACTTAATTCATTTAAATCTAAAAGCACTGGCTTTTATAAATATTTTCATAGAAGAATACTAATATATCATTATATTGTAGTCAAAGATGTGCCAAAAAAAACCTTGTAAGCTCAAAAATCTTCCCTTTGAATCAAAGCATTTGAATTCAAGTGTTGTAGAGGTTGATTCAAATCTAGGGCTTTAGCATAGGCAATCATAGCAGGGAAAATGATGTCAAAACCAATCGGGAAATGATAAGGATAACCACCAAAGATAATTTCATTCATAGAACAGCCCATGTGAGTCATACAATATAAGGATTAAAAAATAAAAAGATCCATAAAACTAAAGTATGTAATAACATTCCCAATTATTCATAAAACTAGTAACTTATTTCAATTTTTCTAGTATTGAAAACAAGAACAAGGCTAACAAGTACCTATATAGATATTCAAAGCCAACATCATTTTTTACACATGCCTCATGTCTACACTACCAAATCAAATATTTTTAAGATATACATCAACATAATAGCCTTTCTATAAAGACCATTGAAATTTGCAAGATATACATCAACTTAATAGCCTTTCTATAAAGAAATTTTTTTAAGCTATTTCCTTCTCTTTCACATGGCTGAAACATAATTTCCCTAAATCACACTTCAAAGTAAAAATAAAATAAAGGCCAGTTAAGTTAGCTGAGAGCTTAAGAGACATTTTTCTACTACATTAAGATGAAAAAAAATTTCCAACCAATGTAGGTAAATACTACCAAGAAATACATGATTCCAATCACCGCATGATAAGCCTATCTAATCTCATCTCGATTCTAATCTTTCGGAACACCAAGAATTTCATAGTAATCTTCCTCAATAGAACAATGCAATCCTACAAACATACATAGAATGATAAAGTCAAGATAAGTAAAGTTAAATAGGTTATGATTCTATAAAGTATATACAGTACATTTATAGAATCACATAACCATCAAAACTTTCAATGTAAAATGTATAAAAACACCTAAAGCATTATGAAATATATGTTCGACAGTGATAAAGTTTCCATTACAAATTGAAAAATAGTAAAGAAAGAAAAATCATCACTAAAAAGAAATGAGTAGCTCAAAAGATCATCAATATTTCACAAATAGGAAAAACTCATCAGATATAATCATTACTTCGGGTCACATGAAAAAATTGACGCGACAATGAAAAATTTTCAGCCAAGACTTCTTGATCGATAAGGGAGTCAACACCTATTGATGAAACAACAAAGTCACAAATTAGTAATACAAGTGATAATTCTCTAAATTGATGAAACACTTTAATTGAAAGGAAAAACACATTAAATTTGTTTCAAGCTAATAGAATAATAAAGCTACCATTTTTATTTTTAATTCCTAAATATTAGAATATCAAAATTGATGAAATATAAGTATTGAATGGAAAGAAGAAGAAATTGAAAGAAAGAATTACCAAGATGATTCAATCTCTAACAGCAAGAGAAGGAATAAACAAGAATAATAATGAAAAATGAGGGAAAGAGTATTTTTTTCATTTACAAGAAAGAAAAACAAACATGAATGAGAGATTACGCATCTCAACTTGGCCCTAACGATGGCGTGAGAGTGAAGCAAAGCATGTGCGATAGAGAGAGAGAGAGAGAGAGTGTGTGAGAGCTATGGCTACAAGGAAAAAAATATGATGCGGAGAGTGCAAATGTTTTTTTTTTATTCCAGACAAGAAACGATGAGGTGACAAATTTTCTTACTCATAAATCAGACCATACAAAATTAGCAGACAATTGATTCATCACCCTTCGAAACTTAGAAATGATTCATCAACCTTGGAAAGTGTTTGCTAAATTAGGGGAACTTACAGTGAAGAAGGTTGATGGCTTCATTGACCAAACAAATATAATTGTCATTAATATCAAATACCCTCAAAGTACAACCCGAATCTCTTTCAGTTTCCAACTGGCACATAATGGATATGGCATTATGTTTTCCCTTTGAAATTATCATGATTTTACCTTCAATAGGATAACAAAGCAAACCATCAATATTGATTGTTTTGGTCTTTTGGAGCTAATGAAGGGATAAAACTAGAGAATTGACATGAGATATAAAGACAGAAATATCTTATCAGAGCATTTTTTCACCATTAAACTAGAGAATTGACATGAGATAAAACTGGGTTGATGGCTTGCTAGACTCACTGCTACTTTAGTGGTGAGGTATGCAATCTCAAGCCCGATCCATTTCCCACCAAAGTCGTACCTGATGCTACAGAAGTGCCGCGGTATGAGATGTCTTCCTGCTAAGAGCGTCTGCGACCACATCAGCTCTGTTCGGGTGGTACGGGATATCACAATCATAATCTTTTACCAATTCCATCCACCGTCGTTGCCTCATATTCAACTCTTTCTGACTGAAGAAATATTTCAAACTCTTGTGGCCACTATAGATCGTCACTTTCTCCCCAAACAAGTAGTAGAGCCACATTTTCAGAGCGTGCACCACCGCTGCTAGTTCAAGATCATGGGTCGGATACCTCTTCTCATGCTCCTTCATTTGTCAAGATGCGTATGCTATCACCTTACCATGTTGCATGAGCACGCATCCGATACCTCGCAACGATGCATCACTATACACCGTAAAACCACTTGAATGGTCAGGCAAGGTCAAAATCGGAGCTGTAATAAGCCTATGCTTCAATTTCTCGAAGCTACGCTCACATGCTTCAACTGGGTTAGTGGGGCTACAATCTTGGAGAACTCTTGCACGAATCTTCAGTAATACCCAGCTAACCCTAGAAAACTTCAAATCTCAGGTACACTAGTCGATCGAGGCCAACTACTAAACACTTCTACTTTTGAGGGGTCAACCGATATGCCTTCACTTGATACCACATGGCCCAAAAAGGCAATCCGCTTTTACCTAAAATTTGCATTTTGAGAATTTTGCATAAAGTTTTAAAATAGATAAGTGATTCTCTTAGGGACTTAATCGGTGCTTGAACAGCAGGGCCCCATATTCCTCTAATCAAGGAAAAAACAAAGAAGCATAATGGAGTTTATGTAAGGTTCTTCATAAGAGAATAAGTTGGGCTTAAAAAACAAGGTGTGTATCATAGAGATTAATGTTGGGAATTAGAAGGATTTGCAACTCCCTAAATTCCCTAATTCAAGAAAGATAAATAGTAACACAAAATAATAATAAAAGCGAGAGAGAAACGACACAAGAATTTTATACAGGTTCCCAATTGGTACGTCCTGTCTTCTGCAAATATTGCAGGTTCCACTATGAAGATGAAGATTAAATTGAGAAGAAAAATAGAAGTTTACAATCAATCACGAACTCTCTATTTTCTCTTAATAATGGAACAACCCCAAAACCCAACTTAATTTTCGTCAAACAACTCTTCACTACCGATTTGAGATGCTTTTCACGTCTGCCACACTTCCTAGGTCAAAAAAAAGTAACATATATATATATATATATGCACCATAAATTAGTCCACCGCCAGACTTTGGATTTTGTTAAAATCCTTCCAATATTTAAAGTAATGACCTAGCAACTTTTATATATTAAATATATAAAATATAAGAGAACTTTATTTTGCAACCCCTGAAGCATGACTATTATTTTCAATGGCTTTAATTTTGATTTGGGTCCACCAAGCTCAACAATCTCCCATTTGGAGACAAATCAAACATCTTCAGCTCCCACTGCATAAGCAGCTTACCACTTGCTTGGAACACCAAGGCTTCAAATCGTAAACTCAAACCGATTTGCCAAACCATATACCTGTTAGAATCCACTAACATAATTGGCCCCTGCAAGACCACCGCTGCGAGCTATCTCCCAGGCACAAAAAGATACTCTAGCCACTCCCACTCCATCTATATGGCGGGATCAACCACTTTACCAACTATCCGCCTCCAATGAACATTAGTAAAGAAATATTTCATAATATGCTTGACATTAGAATTCAAGCGAGTTGCCAGATTAGAGATTCCATCTCTGATGCTTACACTCTCTTTGACTCTGAAACTAGCCAAAAGTGCCCTATTTCCCTCAGGCAACTTCACCAGTTCGCTATCTTGCCTGTCAGTTGAGACTATTTTTTGAGCGCTTCCAGATTCTCCCAACTGTACCTCCTCATGAACTGATGGATTAGGATCTAACTGTCCTTTCTGCGCTGTCGGCTTACCCCTCCCATTTGAAGGAACATCAACAACTCTCCAAATTTGCACTTTACTTGTAGCACCCTTAACTTTGACAACATTCAAACGTGTCACATACAGAGTAGAACGTTTGTAGCCTCTCGCCACCAATAAAGATCCTCTAGTGAGTTTCTATACCCCTATGCTAAACTCACTTCGATAACCAGCATTATCAAGTTGACCAGCAGAAATAATATTCAACTTGTAATTAGGAACATACCTGACATTCCTCAATAGTAGCCTGCATTCTGTATCAGTCTTCAAACTTACATCTCCAATACCAGCAGCTTTAGAGATATTTCCGTTCCCCAATTTTACTGAGCCAAAATTGCCGGAAGTAAAAGATGAGAACAATTGTTTGTTTGAAGTAATATGAAAAGAAGAGGCATTATCCACAATCCAGTCTGTCATCGGCTCATCAATATTAAAAGTCTCATCAACAGAGCAAAGAGCATACACGACCATATTAGCCTCTGAGTTATTGTCGTTATCTTTCTGATCTTGTTTCAGTTTTCTACAATCTGATTTTTGTGACCCTTCTTGAAGCAGTAATAACACTCAATCCCTCCATTCCATGTACCTTTACCCTTACTGTTGTTACTTTGATTGCTTTTTCCTCTACCAGTATACAAGGCAGTACCATTGTTAGAGGCCATACTAGAACTCTTCAAGCATATTTCTTCTGCAAGAGCAGCATCTTTGATATTTGCAAAACAAAGCTTCCCTCTTCCTTGAGAATTAGCGATAGCGGTTTTCATAGTAGACCAACTATCAGGTAAAGATGCCAAGAATGCAACAACAACCATATCATCAGTCATTTGAAACTCCGAAGCAATTAACTGATTTATGAGAATGTTGAATTTATTCAGATGATCTGCTAATGGTTCATCATGAGCCATTTCATATGCACGAGTTGAGTGTAGATATATATCTTGTTGTTGACGTTGGGTTGTTCATACATATCAGACAAGGTCTTGATCAATCCCGTTGTAGTTGTCTCTTTTGCCACATTATGGGCAACATTCTTTGACAAGGTCAATCTTACAACTCCCAACACTTGCCTGTCTAATAGCTTCCACTCTTCATCCTTCAACCCTCTGGCTTCTCTCCCAATGGCAGATGCAACTTCCTGCTAAACAAGTAATCTTCAATCTGCATCATCCAGAATGAAAAATCTGAACCATCAAATTTTCCGATCCCAATATCCTTTGTGCTTTCCATCTATCTCTAACACAAGTCCCTTGAACTTGACGCTCTGATACCAGTTGTTGGGAATTAGAAGGATTTGCAACTCCCTAAATTCCCTAATTCAAGAAAGATAAATAGTAACACAGAATAATAATAAAATCGAGAGAGAAACGACACAAGAATTTTATACAGGTTCCCAATTGGTACGTCCTGTCTTCTGCAAATATTGCAGGTTCCACTATGAAGATGAAGATTAAATTGAGACGAAAAATAGAAGTTTACAATCGATCACGAACTCTCTATTTTCTCTCAATAATGGAACAACCCCAAGACCCAAAGTAATTTTTGTCAAACAACTCTTCACTGCCGATTTGAGTAGGGGTGTAAATGGGGCGGGGTGGGGCGGGGGCGGGGTCCCCCGTTTATTCCCCGCCCCGTTTAAGGGGAAAAAGCTCCCCCCGCCCCAGCCCCATTTAGGTATTTCCCCCGCCCCGTTTATGGGAGGCGGGGAGGGGCAGGGCGGGGGGCGGGTAATAGAGTTTTTTTTTTCTTTTAATTTTAAATTTTAATTTAATAATATATCTCTCAAACTTATATAAAATTATGCCTCATAAAATTTAAATTTGTGGATTTTATTGTGTAACATTATATAGTTTCCAATTTATTATATACCACTACATAAACATATGAATAGTTTAATTATAATTTTAATGCATGACTATGACATTGTTCTATTTTCAAACCTAAATCTTATATAGTATGCATATTTTCATTCTATTCCATAAAATATAAATAATGCAATTAACATCATTCCATTCCCGATATTATCAAATTAATTCAAAATCAAATTTGGAATTTAAAAGTCACAAACAATAAGAAAAGAAAAAAAGAAAAGAAAAAGAAAAGGAAAGAAAATAAGAGAAAGAGAAAAGAAAAGAAAATATAAAAATAAAAATAAAAAATAGGATTAGGGACGGCTGACTGGACATGGAGGGAGGGAGAGGTCAATGGTCATGATGGGTTGGGCTTTATGTTTAGGATATTATTATATGTATATAATATATATATATATATATATATAAAAAAAAGAATAACTTAAACGGGGCGGGGCGGGGCGGGGACCCGCGGGGCAACTTCTTAAGACCCCGACCCCGCCCCATATATTAAATGGGGGAAATTTTTTCCCCCTGCCCTGCCCCTGCCCCATTTATGAAGCGGGTTTTGCAGGGGCGGGGCGGGGTCGGGGTTTTTGCTTTCACCCCTAGATTTGAGATGCTTTTCACGTCTGCCACACTTCCTAGGTAAAAAACAAGTAACATATATATATATATATATATATATATATATATATATATATATATATATATATACACGCCATAAATTAGTCCACCACCAGACTTTGGATTTTGTTAAAATCCTTCCAATATTTAAAGTAATGACCTGGCAACTTTTATATATTAAATATATAAAATATAAGAGAACTTTATTTTGCAACCCCTGAAGCATGACTATTATTTTCAATGGCTTTAATTTTGATTTGGGTCCACCAAACTCAACAATTAATACGGTAAAATTACCTAGCCATGGATATGAACTACTTGTGAAGGATCAAATTGTAGTTAATGGTATTAGAGAATGGACATAACTATGTCTATAGTACTAAGAGTGTCACTCTAGATATTAGTGGAGTTATCTAGGAGTTAATGAATAAGAATTAATTGATTGAAGGCATTTGATTAATGTAA
Source organism: Gynostemma pentaphyllum (assembly GCA_028015215.1). Lineage (NCBI taxonomy): Eukaryota > Viridiplantae > Streptophyta > Magnoliopsida > Cucurbitales > Cucurbitaceae > Gynostemma > Gynostemma pentaphyllum. The sequence goes on along the minus strand of CM051351.1, from coordinate 46,048,519 downwards.
TTCTAGATCATTGGAGCTTAGTCCTATAGGTCTATTAAGTCCTCCAAGCTAACGCATGTAATCGAGAACATAAATTAATATGGATTAATTTCTTTGGAAAAATGGTTTTTAGCATTTGATTTGAAGTTATCAGATGAGACTATTTGATTATTTAATTAATGGTGAAATTAAATAGAAGAGTGTATTAAATTATTTATTAAATAGAATAGTTTATTTAATTATATAATAGAGAGATTAAATAAAAGAGTCTACTTAATTAAATTAATTTTGTAGTTGTCCAAAATTAATAGGGATTTAATAGAGGAGTCCATTTAAATATTTGATTTGAAGAAGTCAAATTAAAAATATTTAATAGAATTGTTCTATTAAATAAAAGGAAAAATAAAATGCCCAATATTATCATAGAGATGATGATGTTGGCATGTGACCCATGGGTAGGGTCACACGCCATTTTGTTTAATTCTACTATAACAAGACATGACTTAGCCTATTCAAGAAATAAACTCTGTCAATTCATGGATGCTCGTGCTCCTGCCCTTATTCATTGGTTAGTAGTTAAAATAGTATTATGATAACTCTGAGGTACACTTGATCTTGGTTTCATTCTCATAAAATCAGTTGAACTGAGGCTTCAAGCTTATTCTGGATGCTGAAAATCAACGACGGGTTCTGTGTATATTTTGGGAGAAATCTGGTGTCTTGGTATTCACGAAAACAACATATCATTTCTCGCTTAAGCAGAGTATAGAAGTACAACAAATTGTTCAGCTGAAACTGTTTGGCTTATTTCTCTACTTCATGAGCTACAAATTACATCAAACAAATCCCCAATTTTGTGGTGCGATCATCTCATTGCAGTACACCTAATTTGGCTGCAATTTTTCTTCGATGGCGCAAATGATTACATGTTGTCTCAAATGCTACAATAGGTTTGAAGGGGGTGTTAAGACTCCTCACGGATTTTTTCCAACTCAACTTTCTCATTCTATTTTACATTTAGTTAGTATTCAGTTATTGCAAGTAAAATAATAACTTAGTTTTTTTTTTTTTTCATATTTAAGCTCAATAAATAGCTCAATGTATTTTTAGCAAATTAAGTTTTTCAATAACAAAGAATTCATTTGTCTAATTTTTTTATTTTCTAGTTTAATATTAATCAATGTTTTTTAATATCTTAAAAGTGGAGATGTCGAGGAATTATTTTTAGACAGTTCTATCGCTATATAAAATTTTAAAATTATAAAATGTGTCATTATTTATTTTTAATTAAATATTAAAAAAATCCACAATTTACTTTTAAAGTCACAATTATAATATTTATTAAATGATTATGAAGTGGAAAAGAGGTACATGTAATTAATTTTGTTAATGGTAATTAACGGCAAAAATTGACATTCATGATTCATATAATATAATATTTTTTTTAATAGCACTTTGTAAGTATGGACTTCGATTTACTCTTTGGTGTATTATATTTGATTAAATTATTTTACCTTTTCAACAAATTTGTATTTTAACTGATCCTTTGAATAATAGTAATACCTTTTCAATCAATTATTAAATAAATAAGTTTTTGCATAAAATTTTACATTACCAATCAAACGAATTAAAAAATTGTTTGGAGAAAAATTGAAATAATATTATCATTTTCCAAAATTATATTAATGTTTTAATTAAGAAAAAATTTAATAGGTAGCAAATTTTAATGCATTATTTGTAAATATATGATTTTTAAAACTATTTGTAAAGCAACTTTTACTCTTTTAATTAAAAATATAGTTTTTTTAACTACAAATTTTAAAATCTTACTGTATATAACAACTGAATATTATAACATTTCATAATAATTATTATAAATAAAAATTACGATATTAATTATTTAAGTTACATTATTTTGTTTACATAAAAAAAAACAAATGATAAATCTTTAATTCATTTTCAAATATATTTCTATATTAATAGAATATTTAAAAAAAAAAAAAAAAACAAAGGCCAAAAAAAAAAAGAGAAGAAACAGGAGGAATATCTTCCATCAATCCATCCCATGATCATCAATTATTAGAAAGAAAAAAACAAATCTTTGTTTAATAATAATAAATCTATTGGTTTTAAAAGGATGATAAAAACCCAATTACTCATGTAGTCTTTTTATTATTAAACACTCATATGTGTTTAGTAATATTGATTATAATTTCTGATACAATTTTTACCGTGAAAGCCTCCTCAAGATTTTCAATCATGCAAGATGACACTACAATTTTAGATCTATAATAATTGATTTTGTATATTTATTTTTTCTTAAAGCGCAACAATGATTAAAAAAATCTGAATTTTTTTTTCATAATAATAAATCTTTTTTTTTTATGTGTTAGAGCTGTAAAAGCTTTAAAAAGACGATGATTATTTGTAATACATTTCAACAGTATAAAACAATAAACATAAAACAAAATACCTTTCTTATAAATTTATATGATACATGATAATATTTAAAATATGTTAAATAAACCTACTCAAGGTACAATATAATATAAAACTATTTATTTTGTAATAACCATCACCATCCTATTTAATAATCATATATCTAATTTTACAAAAATATAAAACCAAAATAAGTTTAAAAGACACAAATAAAAGTCAGAATATGTATTGTATATATATCAATGTCATTTTTAAATAATATCTACTCAAATATTTAAAATGTTATATTTTCTTAAATCATAATTGATGACAATCAAGGAAGCTCTATCTGTTAGGAATGGTGTCCTAGAACTTGTAATTATTTAATAATAATAATTTATTAAGAATAAATTAAATAAATAAACATAAGTTCTTTATATCATCTAGATTGATTCAATTAAAGATATTAGGAATATATGGAAATATATAAATATCAAACATTCAAATAGTAAACCCTAAGTTACTCTTATGAAATCACGACTTAGTATGTGAGTCATACGAGAGGATTAAAGTCGAGATGAGTAACTTAAAAGTGTCTACGATGAAATGGATAACGTTTGGGAACCTTATCCTGGTAACATTGTTGATAGCTTCGCATTTTGTTTATAGACAAATGATCTAATCCTGATCATTCATGTGGGAGACATGAAATGGAAGTATCATATGCAATGTTGATTGTATAAGACAGGACCACGATGTTCGATCAAATTTCTCATTAGTACCGCTTTACGAGAAATGATCGAATATCAAACTAAGTTTATCAACCGGTGATAGATCTCAATCCTGAGTGAAATGCGGACTCCTATTTGTGGAGTTATGTTCTTTGATTCACATGGTTGAGAGCGATCTGTAAGAACGCTCAATACACTCCTGTTTTGGGAACATGACTAGATAAGTAGCTGGGAACTCATTTTCACGAGATGGAATTCATAACTTTCCTATAAATTAACGGTATCAGTGCGATACCTAAACATTTTAGGAACTTTAGGAAACTCCCTTGATGTACTGATTCGAGACATGAACAAGTGGCGTCACGACTTCTATTGATCACAGAAGTATATTATCTCTAGTTCGACTAAAGATAATGTTCATTGGAGAATCAGCGGGAACACAAGGATAAAGCGGTAATTACAGGGGCAAAACGGTAAATTTATCCGCCTGTAATTATGAGGGTTCCACGTGAAGGATTATATCACAGATATAAACAAAGATAAACTAAATGGACATAACTCATCTATAGTGAGGGGAGTTCAGCTATGAATCTATAGTGGAATTATTCATAGTTAGATAATAAGTAATTAACTGATTATGTGTTAATCACTTAATTGACTAATTATTAAGCCCATGATCTATAGGTCCATCGGGTCCCTATGCTAGCCCAAATATCGTAGTCGCGAAATCAAGTAGAAGAAATGAAAAGTTTAAGTAAAGTGAATTACTTAAAATAGGCAATATTAATTGTTTAAATATTGAGTATATTTAAACGGTAATTAATATAAACATTATTAATTGTTTAAATAATGAGTTTATTTAAACATGAAATTAACAATGAAATATTATTAATTATACATTATTAATTATTTAAATATTGAGTATATTTAAATGGTAATTAATAATTTGAAATTAATTAACAATTATTAAATGTTTAAATAATTAATTATATTTAAACGGAAATTAATAATTGAAATTAATTAAATTAATAATAAAATATTGTCAATAAAATTATTAATTTATGGAAATTAATAATTATAATGTTTATTAATAATTATTTAAATAATGAAAATTATTTAAATGGAAATTAATAATTAAATATAAATTGGATAATATTTAGTCGGGAGAAAATATTAATATTATTAATTGTTTAAATAAAATATTTTATTTAAATGGTAATTAATAAATAAATTAATTAAGTTGGACTTATTAATTTAAGAGAGAGTTTCAAGCCCAATTGGATTAATGAACCTAATTGAAATTGGCCCAAAATAATTAATTAAATAAATTTGATTTATTAATTATTTATTATTAATTTTGGCCTTCATAGATAATTTGTAGGAGATAATTATTTGAATTATATCCTATAATAATTATATAGATTTATTTACCCAAGATAAATAAAATAAAGAAAAGAAAATAATCTCCTATTTATCTATGGCATTTTCGAAATTGCAAGATAAAGGAAAGAGATAATCTTTTTGTATTTATCTCTATAGATTAATCCTAATGGGATTAGGATTCCTATTTTTCTATAAATAGGAGGGTTGGGTCATTCATAAATCACACAATTAAAATTCCTTAGAAATTCGGAATTCTCTCTTCCTTCTCCCTCCCCCTTAGCCGATTTTCCCTAGTCCATTGGGAAGAAAATATTTTTTCTTCTTCCCAATTTCTTCTAAAGTTCGATCCCACAATCGGATTTCGTTTGATCGATCGGGATATAGCGTAGAAGATCCGGTGTTGCTGAGGATTTGATGCTGTAAAGAAACCTCCAACCGATTCTCCATTTATTACTCAATGTAAGTTTTGATTTTAATTTTCGAAATTTAAAGCATGAATCTACATGTTTTTTCACAAATTGCATGATATTAATAGATCCTAAATTAAGTGTTAATTTGTGTTACTAAATAAATTCCGCTAATTTAGTAAATCATCCCTTCACTATCATCTTACCTCAAGGTCCAATAACAAGATCAAGGGCAAGGAAGCTTCAAGCCAACCTCAATCTACATGTACAAGCACTAGTGAATTCGGCCATGGACTATTTTGCAAATATGGATTCTTCCAAGGGCTGTCTTACAAGGAAAGGAGTTTGTATTGAAGAAGCATACAATGTTTTCAAGATTAAAGTCCAAAATGAAGATGCATTTATTGCAAGTTCGGTTGCATTAATGACAACTCACATTACATTAAATGCAACTCAAGACTAGCTCATTTCAACTCAAGGCTTCATTAAAGACTCTCATCAAGACTTGTGATCAATGAGTTTAAGTTACAAAGTCTTTAAAATCAGATTTGTAACTCCTTTAATTTCGATTACAAGTTTTTAATTAGTTAATGTCTTAATTATGTTGTTTATGACCATTTTCGGTTACAATTGTAAGTCTTTATGTTTCTAGCCGTTTTTATTCCTTTCCTTCATGACAATTTCGGTTTTAGCTTGGCTTTGTAAGGCTTATATAGCCATGTTTCAGATTGTAAAGATTCAGATTATTCATGAGATTAAAATACAAAAACTCTTTGAGAGCTTTTCTTTGAAATTGTTGTGAGCCGAGCTTACCATTTCAATTTTGTCATTCCTTGTGTTTAGGGTGGCTGTAGAATCAAGCCTTTAGGATTGATCATTCAAAATTGGTGGATTGATTCGAATCTAGAGCAAGAAATTCAATTCTTGTCTTTAGATCATTTATCATAAGGATAATCATTTTCTAGCCTTTTTCCTTGGGTTGTTTCAAATGGCATATGTGGGTTCTTTGGTTGTGATCTTTTTGGGTCCTTAGTTAAGTTTAAGGGTTCTTAAAGCATTTCGAAAGGGTTTTCGTATCAATAATTTTAAATTATTTATATAATTTTAGTTAAATATTATAAATAATAAATACATATTATAGAGTAAAATTCACACGTGCTAAAGTTCTAGTCACTAATAAAGGCTGTGAAAATTGTTATATTTACAAATAGTTTTAATCAATAATATATTTATACACCCAATGATAATAATTATCTACGAAACCACAACTGTACAAGTGTAACTTCACATCATCTGTCGGTAATATCTTCTTAGTTCTACACTTTTTGTATGGACATTGTATCTTGTGTATGTTGTTATAAAAAATCATGGTGGATTGACAGAATTCAAAGAACTCTTCGACTCTGGCTACAAATTGGTCGTTGAGAAACCCTCCAACCAATCGGACGTACATCCACTCATACATTTTCTCTCTCGGGAATATGATTTAATGTTATTTTCTTTCATGTGAAGTGATTCTGCGCATCTATTTAAAAAAATTTTGTGTCTCTTTTTAGTGACGAAATGTCTCTCTAATATGACGGGATGTAATCCCGCTATAAAATATTGGAGGAAAAATTTCCCGTCAAGTTTAGCAACGAAATGTGTCTCTAAGAAAAGGAATAAAAATTCAACAGCAACAAACTACCTCTCTGAATAAGAAGATAACTACTGATGTTTAAAACTGTAAAATAGAAACACAAGGGTCAAAATGAGTCGTTATTCTGGCAGGAAGATTCACGTCATTTTTTGAGACAAAATGTTAACGATGGACTTTCTTAAGACGCTAAATAGTGATGGAGTTCATCACTAAAAAGTCAAACTTATAACTAGTAGTGATGCATTTCGTCGCTAAATTAGTGTCACATGTATTGTGTCGCTAATTCCAGTTTTTCTTATAGTGTTTGAAGGGGGTGTTAAGATTGCTCACTGATGTTTGCCCACTTAACTTTCTCATTATATTTTACATTTAGTTAGTATTTTGTTATTGCAAGTAAAATAATAAATTGATTCTGTTTTTCATATTTAAGCTATATAAATAGCTCAATGTATTTATGAAAAATTAAGTTTTTCAATGGGATCTTGCAAAAATAGCAAATTTAGGTTCAATATTTGTAAAAATAGCAATAAAAAAACTTATTTGCAAAAATAGCAAAAAATTCAAATTCACACCTAAAATATTACTAAATTGTCATGAGTAATCACTGATTTCCACATAAGTAATCACTGATTTTACTGGTATCCTGATATTTTGTGCTTTTATCACTGATTACCTAATAATAATCACTGATTATCTTATAAGTTATCACTGATATCTCTTATACACATGAATAAGGTTTTTAAAAAACTGCTATATTTGCAAATACTTTTTTAAAATGTTATATTTATAAATATTGCAGAAAATTCTGCCACCCAATGAAATTTCCCTTTTCAATAGAATAAATTCATTTGTCCAAAATATAATTTTTTTTCTTTAGTTTAATATTAATCAATGTTTATCACTAATAAATATAGTAAAAATTATTATATTTATAAATAATTTTAAACAATAATATATTTATAAATATTTCATCTATAAATTTCTCATATATTAACTTTTTCTAAATATTATCTTTATATATAATCAAGAGATATTTGAGTGATATTTGTTATGAGATATGAAGCGGATATTCCCCAATGACAAAAAATCAAAACCAACGAGTACGTATTCTCTCTCTCTCACAATTGCACATTCGATGTTTTGGATTCTTTAAATTTCACCACTTAAATTTCTTTAATTCAAATAACTTTTCCAAAATCATGTAAAAACGTACCATATAAAACTCACAAAATCTCGCCTTTTGCTATTCAAACTCCGTATCTTGCCTTTTTTTTTATACATATATTAGAAGTTAAATTCATTCCCTTGATTCAAATTACAACCCTATTTGATCGATTTCTTCTCTAACACCAAATTATTTTCTCACTTAAACTCTATTTTGTCCTTTTCCTCATCAACTGTGCCTACTGATTTGTAGGAAAAAAAAACATCTCAAATATTTTATTAATAAAAAGAAAACACAGATGATGGGGAAAAAGATGAGATAGTGGATAGGTGAATGTGACTGTGATTGTTTTAAAATTTCCCACTATTGAGAATTTTTACTCCATAATATAATAGGAGTATACATTTTTGAATTGTTAAAACTGTTTTAATGATGTAGGGCACTACAATTTTATTATCAGATTAATCGATTTCAACACATCCAAGATTCAAGTAATGCGTTTTTGCCGTTTTAATTCATGGCACCAAATGTAATCGACCAATATTTAAATTATTATTTTTGTGATTTAATTGTTTCTTTTAAAATTTCTCTATATTTGTTCACCATCATTTTCCAACTTAAGATAATTTCTTCTCCTTTAATTTTATTTTCCACACTAAGTTCTCTTTTTATCTGTTAAATCTTTAATTTTATTCTAATGTTCTAGGTTTTTTAATCCACAATTCTAAATTTTAAATTTAAACCTCAAATGGGTTTTCAAATTTCTTTATAGTTATGTTTATTTCCTTTATTTCTTGTTTATGTGTGTTCAGTGTTGTCATTTTTTGATAAGTAGTAAATCAACCATTTAAATCTTGTTAATTTCCTTGTATTTTGATGATTAAAATTGTAACCACCCGAACTTTTTAAGTTATTTTGAAATTTTAAATTAATATCAATTTCTATTGGAGAATTTGATTTAAAATATGATTATAATTTAATAATGATTTTTGGAATTGAGTATTATCTTTATACCACGAAAGTGGTCTTTTTGGCTAAATTAAATTTGAATTATCATTATTTAATCATGATTTTATGGTGAATGAGCTTCATTCTTCATCTCGTTAATCTTTAAGTTAATATGGTTGAGGTGACGTATTGTTTGCAAGTTTTAAATGAAAAGTTCCATGAAAAAAGAATTAATAGGTGGTGTAGAAAAGATGGACATAGGGAAGTTAATCCAAGTGAATGTTCGATGTTCATTCATAAATATTCTTTCATTTATCATTTTTTCTCACTTGGCAAGTTTAACTATTGATATTATACCAAATATATTTTAGTTATTGGCAGAGAAACTCGACCATGATGATTATGAGCGAGGTGAATGGATGGACTATTGCCCCTTTAATTTTAGGATGTTCAGTTGATGTTATTTTACACAGCCATGGATTCAACAGAGAAGTAAAAGAAAGAATAAGAATGGAAGAGAGAAAACTTGTTCCAGAGAAATTGTATTCAATACACTCGTGAAGAAAATGAATTAATCCCCCTATTTTTTACAACAGCTCAGCTAACCACTTTTCCATATACCTACATCTGTCCTAACTGACAGCTCAACAATACTAACTACAAGCTAACCAGGGTTAACAACTAACCTAACCAAGGTAAAGAGAAATGACAAAACTAACAAATCACCCTGTTTGTCATGAACTACATACATGATCAAAAAGATTTCAAAAACAAAAACAAATTGCAACAGCAAAGTTAAACCATCAGCATAAACATCAACACAAAAACCAGCAGCATGAACAGCTTGCAGCCTTTCATCTTCCAGTAGAATTATAAAACCACAAACTCAATCAGAATTAGCCTTCTATCTCTACCACCTTTAGCAAAGAACAGAGATAGACAAACCTGACTTTAGGCACTGCTTTAGTAAGCATATCAGCTGGATTATGCTCAGAACAGACCTTCTCCATATGCACACCATTACTCAAAACAATATCCCTAAGTAATGAAATCTTACATCTATGTGCTTAGTTCTATCATGATAAACATGATTCTTAGACAAATCTAATGCACTTTGGCTATCACAATTAATCAAAGGAATGACACCCTCTAATTTCATATCAGACAACAAACTAGTCAGCCACACTGCCTCTTTGACAGAACCTGCCAAAGCAATATACTCAAATTCAGTTGTACTCAAAGCCACCACAGATTGAAGTGAAGACCTCCAACTAATGCAATTATCAAATAGAGTAAAAACAAATCCAGAAGTAGACCTTCTTCTGTCCATATCAGATGCATAATCAGCATCCACAAAGCCCTTTAAGCATTCTTTATAGTCATTATACCTTTTGAACATCACACCAACATCTTTAGACACCTTTAGGTACCTAAAAATCCACTTTACAGCCTCCCAATGAGGCTTCCAAGGTTTACTGATAAACCTACTAAACAACACTCAATGCATATGCCAAGTCAGGCCTAGTGCATATTATGCCATACATCAAACTCCCAACAGCATTACAATAAGGAATTTGTACCATCTCAGCCTCTTGTTCAACAGAAACAGAACATTGCATTTTAGACAATTTAAAATGCTGAGCTAAAGGTATGAAAGCTGGTTTTGCACCCTCTAAACCAAACTTTCTAAGAATTTTATCAAAATAGTCAGATTGGTGAAGAAACAACATACCTGCAGCCCTGTTTCTATCAATGTTCATGCCAAGAATCCTCCTAGCACACCCCAAATCTTTCATTTCAAATTCAGAGGACAAATCTGACTTCAACTTTATGATTTCATCCTTGCTTTGAGATGCTAGAAGCATATCATCTACATATAAGAGCAAATAATCCACAATTCCCTTGCTAATCTCCTTTACATAAACACAGTAATCATGATTACTTCTTACAAAGCCTCTTGAAACCATGAAATCATTGAATCTCTTATTACATTGCCTAGGAGATTGCTTCAATCCATAGATTGATTTGATCAATTTACAAGTCAAGTGCTCCTTGCCCTTTTCCACAAACCCAACAGGCTGTTTCATGTAGATTTCCTCCTCCAATTCACCATACAAGAAGGCTGTAGTTACATCCAATTACTCCAATTCAAGATCAAATTGATTGACAATTGACAGCAATACCCTTATAGAAGAATGTCTCACAACTAGACTAAAAATCTCATTATAATCCGCACTCACTTCTTGCGAGAAACCTTTAGCTACTAGCCTAGCCTTATATCTAGGCCTATCAACCCCTTCTATCCCAGGTTTCAACTTATAGACCCATTTACAATTTATAAGTTTTCTACCTTCAGCCTTTTCTGTCAAGTACCATGTACCATTCTTATGCAAATATCTCATTTCAGATTCCATGGCAGATTGCCACTCTTTACATTCAGCAGATTTCATAGCTTCACTATAACTATTTGGCTCTAAATAGACATCATCCACACAATTCAAGGCATATGCAACATAATCAGTTTCACTAAATTTAGTAGAAGGAATTTGATGCCTTTTACCTCTATCTCTTGTCAATTGATAATCCTCCAAGGAACTTTCAACCACTGGATCAGCAGCTTCTATTTGAACTGCTTCAGAACTTCCAGACACTTCTTCAGTTGACTGAGATTTCTCCTGTAGAGAAACGTAAGATGAAAGAACATCAATTTCAAAGTCACCACCAGAAACATAGGCAGGAGCACCAGACTTTATTTCTGTCTTCCAGAGCATCTCTTGTTCATTGAAAGTTACATCCCTACTAATAATGCATCTAGGACCACCAACATCCAAAGACCACAACTTGTAACCTTTAACCCCTTTAGGGTATCCCAAGAAGATACACCTTTTGGCTTTAGCCTCCAGTTTGTCTGTTTTGGAATGAGCATAAGCAGCACACCCAAACACCCTCAAATAAGCTAAGTTTGGAGGTTTCCCAGTTCAAATCTTTTCAGGTGTTTTCTTGTTAAGTGCAGCTGATGGACTCCTATTAATCAGATAAGTTGCTGTCTGAACTGCCTCTCCCCAAAAAACCTTAGGAAGGTTAGCATTAAACAGCATACATCTTACTCTTTCCAGCAGGGTTCTATTGAATCTCTCAGCTAATCCATTCTGTTGAGGTGTTCCCACTACTGTCAGATGTCTCTGTATTCCATCCCTTTTGCACATTTCATCAAACTCATGCCTTAGAAACTCTAGACCATTATCTGTTCTAATCACTTTGATTGAGCTACCAGTCTGATTTTCCATCAAGATTTTCCGGTCATGAAAAGCTTTGAAGGTTTCACCCTTTTGTTTGAGGATGAAGGACCACAATTATCTTGAGAAATCATCCACTATTGTGAGAATGTATCTCCTTCCACCATGTGTAGCTGTTCTTGATGGACCCCCCATAAGTTAGAATGAAGATATTCTAACTTCTTGGTAGTGGTATGAACTCCTTTGGTGAACCTTGTTCTTACAGACTTTCCCAAAACACAAAATTCACAAAATGATATATCTACTGACCTTGTTTTTCCAAGAAGCCCTTGTTGTAACAAGGCTTCTAACCCCTGTTGGCTCACATGAGCAAGTCTCCTATGCCAGATCTCAGCTTCCTTCAACCCTTCACATGTTGCTGAAGGGATGATTTACTAAATTAGCGGAATTTTATTTAGTAAACTTATTAACATTTAATAACGGATCTATTAACATCATGCAATTTGTGATAAAACATGTAGATTCATGCTTATATATTCGAAAATTAAAACCGGAACTTACATTGACTGAATAATGGAGAATCGGTTGGAGGTTTCTTTACAGCTTCAAATCCTCAGCAACACCAGATCTTCTACGCTATATCCCGATCGATCAAACGAAATTCGATTGTGGGATCGAACTTTAGAAGAAATTGGGAAGAAGAAAAAAATATTTTTCTTCCCAATACTATGAGAGAATCGGCCAAGGGAGGGAGAAGGGAGGAAGAGAGATTTTTCAATTTCCAAAGAATTGAATTGTGTTGTGTGATTTATGAATGACCCAACCCTCCTATTTATAGGAAAATAGGAATCCTAATCACATTAGGATTAATCTATAGAGATAAACACAAAAAGAAAAAAGATAATCTCTTTCCTTTATCTAGCAATTTTGAAAATGCCATGGATAAATAGAAGATTATTTTATTTTCTTTATTTTTATTTATCTTGGGTAAATAAATCTATGTAGTTATTTTAGGATATAATTCAAGCAATTATCTCTTCCCAAAAATACATATATGGCCGAAAATGCATGTATTAATTAATAAATAATTCTAATTTATTTAATTAATTATTTTGGGCCAATTCCAATTGGGTTCATTAATCCAATTGGGCTTGAAACTCTCTCTTAAATTAATAAGTCCAACTTAATTAATTTATTTATTAATTACCATTTAAATAAAATATTTTATTTAAACAATTAATATTTTCTCCCGACTAAATATTATCAAATTTATATTTAATTATTAATTTCCATTTAAATAATTTTCATTATTTAAATAATTAATAATAAATATTATAATTATTAATTTCCATTAAATAAACTCATTATTTAATTAATAATTTTATTGACAATATTTTATTATTAATTAATTAATTTTAATTATTAATTTCCGTTCAAATAAAATTAATTATTTAAACAATTAATAATTGTCAATTAATTTCAAATTATTAATTACCATTTAAATATACTCAATATTTAAATAATTAATAATATCTAATTAATAATATTTCATTATTAATTTCATGTTTAAATAAACTCATTATTTAAACAATTAATAATGTTTATATTAATTACCGTTTAAATATACTCAATATTTAAACAATTAATATTGCCTATTTTAAGTAATTCACTTTACTTAAACTTTTCATTTCTTCTACTTGATTTCGCGACTACGATATTTGGGCTAGCATAGGGACCCGATGGACCTATAGATCATGGGCTTAATAATTAGTCAATTAAGTGATTAACACATAATCGATTAATTACTCATTATCTAACTATGAATAATTCCACTATAGATTCATAGCCTGAACTCCCCTCACTATAGATGAGTTATGTCCATTTAGTTTATCTTTTATTTATATCCGTGATATAATCCTTCACGTGGAACCCTCATAATTACAAGGGATAAATTTACCGTTTTGCCCCTGTAATTACCGCTTTATCCTTGTGTTCCCGCTGATTCTCCAATGAACATTATCTTTAGTCGAACTAGAGATAATATACTTCGTGATCAATAGAAGTCGTGGCGCCACTTGTTCATGTCTCGAATCGGTACATCAAGGAGTTTCCTAAAGTTCCTAAAATGTTTAGGTATCGCACCGATACCGTTAATTTATAGGAAAGTTATGAATTCCATCTCGTGAAAATGAGTTCCCAGCTACTTATCTAGTCATGTTCCCAAAACGAAGTGTATTGAGCGTTCTTACGGATCGCTCTCAACCATGTGAATCAAAGAACATAACTCCATAAATAGGAGTCCGCATTTCACTCAGGATTGAGATCTATCACGGTTGATAAACTTAGTTTGATATTCGATTATTTCTCGTAAACGGTACTAATGAGAAATTTGATCGAACATCGTGGTCCTGTCTTATACAATCAACATTGCATATGATACTTCCATTTCATGTCTCCCACATGAATGATCATGATTCGATCATTTGTCTATAAACAAAATGCGAAGCTATCAACAGTGTTACCAGGATAAGGTTCCCAAACGTTATCCGTTTACTATAGACACGTTTAAGTTACTCATCTCGACTTTAATCCTCTCGTATGACTCACATACTAAGTCGTGATTTCATAAGAGTGACTTAGGGTTTTACTATTCGAATGTTTGATATTTATATATTTCCATATATTCCTAATATCATTAATTGAATCAATCTAGATAATATAAAGAACTTATGTTTATTTATTTAATTTATTCTTAATAAATTATTATTATTAAATAATTACAAGTTCTAGGACACCATTCCTAACAGTTGCAGCACATGCTTCACCAATTACTGTCTCACCTTTCAAGTGATGGAGAGTGTCCTTTAGAATCCCTCTCATCACTAGAGGTTATCCTTTGCAGATCTTCAATATGCCACCAACAGAGTTGAAGTTATACCAAGCCCTATCAAATGTGCTGAGTGAGAGCAAGTTTCTTGACACTTCAGGGACATATCTGACCTCCTGAAGTATCTTCAAGGATCCATCTTCAAGCCTAAGCTTAACTTGCCCACTGCCTTTTACTTGACAAGGTTGATTGTTTCCCATTCTAACCTTTCCTCCTTCAAATGCCTTGAAATCAAGAAGGTACTCCTTATTAGGAGTCATGTGGATGGAACAACCAGAATCCAAGATCCAATCTTGACTGTCTTCTTCACTAGAGACCATTAGGAGCTCAGCATTAATAACCCATATATGCATTTGAGTTATTCCCTGCATCTTTATCATTTGCTCTATGTCTCTGATCATTCTTGGGGAAGTTGTGTTTGAAATCTCTGTTACACAGATAACACCTTTTGCCTTTAGCCTTGAATTTGTTCTTGTTTCCCCACTGAGACTTTCCAGGATTCTTGAACTCAGGCTTCCCCTTCACAGACAGTACTTTTCCATCTCTTCTTTCTGAATTCAGTTCTAATTCTTTTGACCTCAGTAAATCTAACACCATGTCCATGGTTAAAGTATCCCTACCATACTTGATAGCAGCTTTAACCTCTTTGAAAGAATCTGACAATGCGTTTAAGAGAATCACAGCTTGATTCTTATCATCCATGGTCTCTCCAGAGTTTACCAAATCAAGGCAAATTCTTTTAAAATCATCAAGATTTTCTTCAAGATTCTTCGTGGAATTCATCTTGAAAGCAAAGAACTTCTCTTTCAAGAGAATCTTGTTTTGACAGCGACTTCTTCATGAACAATTCCTCAAGCTTGTTCCATATGCCGATAGCCGTAGTCTCTTCATTCACTCGCCTGAGAACAGTGTCTGCCAGATATAGGATTATTAGACTGAAAGCAATCTCATCCATCTCTACTAGTTGTTCTGGTTTGATAGTATCAGGGATATTCTTTGGATCTTCAATCGATTTTGACACCTTCTGATGAACAAGAAGCGCCTTCATTTTCTTCCTCCAGATTCCAAAGTCACCCTTCCCATCAAATCTCTCAAGCTCGAATCTTGCTGCCATAGATGAACTTCAAGAAATCAATTCTTCGTTTCCAGGAACGTTCTTCGCATGCCTCTTCTTCGATTCATCAGCTCTAATACCAATTGTTATTTTACACAGCCATGGATTCAACAGAGAAGTAAAAGAAAGAATAAGAATGGAAGAGAGAAAACTTGTTCCAGAGAAATTGTATTCAATACACTCGTGAAGAAAATGAATTAATCCCATATTTTTTTACAACAGCTCAGCTAACCACTTTTCCATATTCCTACATCTGTCCTAACTGACAGCTCAACAATACTAACTACAAGCTAACCAGGGTTAACAACTAACCTAACCAAGGTAAAGAGAAATGACAAAGCTAACAGTTGATTTTTAGATATTGTGTCTTTCTTAATTTCATGGATACTTGTAAAACCTCTTTACTCTTTTGGATGATTTTACTATGCTTTATTTTAGATGTTTATTACACTTTGTAAATCCCAAGATTCTTTCGTAAATGAATTTGAAATGAGGAATTTAGTTGATTTCAAGACTTCTGCTGTTTTGTGACGCTTTAGCATAATTAATATTGTTTATTAGGGTCGGATCTTTACAAAAGTACTTAAGAACTAATTATTTTGTTATGTTTTGTATTTTTGCGCTAGGTTGATGATTTAGTTGAATAAAAACTTAAATCTATGAAGCTGAGGGTAAAACTGAAATTTAGTGAGTTCGTGGCAATTGATAAACCTTTTGTGGGCATGACCGAAAATCCGAGTTTTTTAGATGATTATGTAGATATTTTAGACACTTTTATTTTATGTTTTTATATATGTGATAGATAATATTTAGATATTATCTTAGTGATATTTAACATTATCTTAAACTTTCCTAATCTTTAGGTTATGTTTTCTATATAAACGCGGATCTCCTCTATTTATGAAAAAATATTTAATTGTTAATTTTCTCTAATTTTTTTATCTTTTACATTTTTCTCTATTTTATAGCTAGGTTTTCATCCAACTATAGGAACTCAGAGTCTTCAATTTAGAAATCAAAATTGAAAGAAAAAAAACAATAAGAAAAAAAAAACTTCATTTTCAAAAATAAGGTGAAAAAAAAAATCCAAATAGAGAGAGAAAGAGAGATTACTCATCTTTGAGATCAAAACCCTAGAAAAAACTAGTTGGAATCATTTTTTATGAAAACGATTGGAGAAAGGGTTTGAGATAAAATCGATTTGAGATAAACACCCTTTGTTGTTCCTTCTTTGTCTTGAAATTGTTAGGGGAAAAAGAAAACCCTATGATGTTCCTTCAATTCCTTTCTATTTCGTTATCTTGTAATTCTTTTGATTTGTTCGCTTGTTGTGTTTTCTTCTTCGGATAAAAGGCTGAGACAAAAACATTAAAAAAGAGGTATTTGCTTAGCAGCTCGTTTCGGTCTATAGGCGGTCCAAGACCGAAACTAATAACAAAATAATGAAACTAAAATAACGAAATAGTTTCAAGTAGAAAACGACACAAATCCCATAAAATAAGTCCAAAACAAATTAATTGACTCTACATTATTAAAATAGTCTGATAGTCCCATCCTCGAATTCTCATCGCTCGTCAGCTTTTTTTCCTTTGTTACTTGAAAAAAAAATAACATCATGAGGCTAAACCCATTGAGCAAACAAATTAAATAACAGGTAATATTTTAGGTAGTCTCTAAACGATTCTTAACTGAGTCCATTAACCTCTATACACTTCCAAAACTCTTAAGAACTAATCTAACTTCTAAACATCAAGTCTCGACTCATTAAATGAAAAGGAAACTCTACTAATTCCTAATCCAAGGTTTTTCACAACTTACTTTGTACCAAAGTACATAATTTGTTGTATCACAACAACCCAAATTCCAAATTTAATATGCATTTCTCATGCTTACAATTAATAATTCTCTAAATTAAACATCATCAATTTTATCTCAACAAAATGAAGTTCACAAAAACACTAGAAATGCAGTCCCCTCAAGACTCCTCACATTTTCTAGTACCTGGTTATAAGCGCACCTACAAATGAAACATCTAAAACTCAATCTTATGAGACAAAGAGTATTTTCACCTTGTTATGGAAATATCTATAAGTGAAATCAACATCTAATATTTTAAGCTCATAAGACTCAACACATTAATACCTAGGTTGTAAGTTCGCTCAAATCGATGACCAACCGTTAACAACCTATCATACAATCAATCATGGTTCTTTAATATATAAAACTATTTAGATCACAAAAATCTTAGAATTAAATAAAACGGACACAAGTTCAAAACAACCCAAAAATCACATCAAAACTAGTATCTTTGCATAACAGTAAAATATCGATTTTCACCAGTTTTCATTCTTTCCATTCCACAACTATTCTATTCAATATTATATAATAAATAATCCATAAAAAATCTAGAACTATCATAAGGAACACAACAATATAACCGAAAATAGATAACTAATTTTCATTGAAAACAACAATTCTGGTCTTAATCGAAATTGTTTTCCATACAATTTTCTTACAAATTCCAATCATCCTTTTAAACCCAAACTTTCCTGAATATAATTACTTATAAAAAAAGCTTTAAGATCATCCACGGATAGATTGTTCACTAACCTTGATATCAACAAATATTAACTAACTTCAATCACGAATCTAGAATCTGAAAAATAATAATTCTAAAACTAATTAAAAATTATGCAAAATGATTGTATCTAAATTAAAACAGATTTGATTCAAGGTTTAGTATCGAAAATAAGCCAAAAACAGCCCGGGGTTGTCTCGGTTTTGGAGTTTAATCATCGACTTCATGGGGTTTTGGTTTCCGTACAAATTTGAGACAACCAGATGATTATGTTAGAGTGATTTTGCTATGGGTTAGTCTTTATCAATTTGATTTTAGGTTTTTTTGTTGAATCGGCAATGATTGGGTTGGTGTTTTTGGGTTTCAGATGTAGATTAAAGAAATATAACACAATAAATGTAACGTCCCATTATTTTGTGAAAAAAAAAAAAAACTTTTATTTATTTTATTTTAATTTGAGTAATTAAAATTCATTTATTTATTATTAAATTAGAATTTAATAGTTTATTTCATTTTAATTCATTTTAATGGCTTTATTTATTTAATTACGTTTTAATGGTATTAATAATTATTAACGGGCCAATTAATAATTATTAATCACCATTGGGGTAGTTTGAGATGTTCGGGATTCGTTTTTAAGCCAAAAGTCATAAAAGGGCAAAGTTGTAATTACCCAATTTGCAAAATATCTAAAAACACTATTCAATTGTCTTTAAAAACTCACCTTTGACTCAAAATTGACCAAAAATGCTCATTTTCTCCTCCTCCTTGCCGTGAGCATCAAGAGCAAAAGGGAGAATTTTTGGTTTTTGTTCGTTTCTTGCCGGATCGACTTGATTCTCGTTCCATTGGAAAGGTATCGGTCCTACGATCCTTTTCCACCTAGCCTTCGTACTTGCCACTCGTGTTTTGCGGAGTTCTCGGTAAGTTTCTTTTGAAACCCTAAGCTCCAAATAGTGTTTTAATGGAGTTTTCATTGTTTTCTTTCGATTTCTTGTCGTGGAACTCGGTGTTTGTCAATTCGGGAGTAGTTTTAAGTGTTTTTGGAAACTATTTCATAACCCTAAAACCGAGTTTCAGTCGAAACCCTTCCCGTTTGAAATTTACCCTTTTGCGTTTGATTTTGGGTTAAAAATTAATGAATGAATGTTTATTTAAATTCAATTCGGGAAAGGGATTAATGTTCAAAAACCCTATTTATCGATACCCATTGAAATCGGGATTATCGAATTTGCTTAAAACCAACTCAAAACGTATTTAAATTGCCAAAAAGCCAAAAACCAAACCTAGACCCTTGTTTTTAGGGAGGGCCGAGAGCCTCTTTGATGGGGGTTTGGTGGATTTTCCGTCTTTTTGCTTGTTTCATCGTTGTTTAATTGTTAGTTGGTAATTTATTAATTTTCGGGATATTAATCCTTTTGTAGGTGTTTTTGAACCGTTTGTTTGATCGCTCTTCCGGTGCTTAGGAGCGAAGTCTTCACTTTTAATTAAGGTGAGAATGATTAGAATTTAAAGTAACTATAGAAAGCAAATAAGTACGTTGATTTGTAGAATCGGAAACTAAGATTAGAATCCAATCTAAGGTTAGAGGGAGTGAGTTAGTGCCTTAGGATTTTGAGTTAATCCTTTAGGCGAGAAACTTAGGATTTCTCGTTGAAAACCTCGAATCTTAGAAGATTCTAAGTTAAATTAGTTTCGGAGTTTAGAATGGTTCACTTGGAAGTTTAGAATCCTTGAAAGTTTAGGTTAATCGTTATATTTTGACCTTTACTTTTATTATTGTTAGCGGAGTTCGATCGATACATCGTTCATCCGGGATTCTATCTATTTTATTTTATGCCCTTTACTTTATGTTCTTTACTTTATGCCCCTTTACTTTATGCTTGTTTCGGTTGCTTTATCATTTACATTTACATTATTTACTTTTGCAAGCATATGCAACCATATGCATAACATCTCGCATTATTGAAAAGAAAAGAAAGTGAGAAAGAAAAACGAAAGGTTAATGGTGGAATACGAGAAAGTCCACACTACTTCATGCATAAGTTTTGGTGGGACGCTATAATTGCCCACACTACTTCATGCATAAGTTTTGGTGGGACGCCATAATTGCCCACACTACTTCATACATAAGTATTGGTGGGACGCCATAATTGCCCACACTACTTCACATATAAGGATAATGGTGGATAGTATGTAAAAATCCACATTACCTCCATTTCATGCATAAATGGTGAATGCGTATCCTACGGGAAGTACTCATTACTTTTATGCATAGACGAGAAAGAGAATCGAGATGTTATATCATGTAAAGTTTATTTATTTACTTTTCTTATTCATGATATGATAAGTTATTGGATGAATAATTAGACTAAGTGTACTAATTGTATCATCTTTTGGATTTTATGGAAATAGAATTACCTAGAGTTTGGAGGACTTTAGGAGTGTATTGTGTCAGTTAATTGGACACAAATCGAAATGCGAGTTTGAGGTCTATCTTTACCTTTTATGCTATTTATTCTCACTGGGCTTAGTTTGTTAGCTCATGATATTACAACCAATTTCAGGTAATACCTTGGCTAGAGGTCGAGGGAGAGGAGGTGGTGCTGCGTGATCGAGGGATGCTGACCTCGAGATGGACATTTTTGTTGTAAAGTTTATGTCTTATTTTGATGAACTTTAAGAATTTTAATGAATTGTATTTTGTATTTGGCTCCTAAGAGCCTAATGTTGATGTTTATATGATATACATATTTGAACTCCTGATCTTGGACTTAAAGTCCATGTGATTTTATTAGATTTGAAAATTAGGATGTAAACAGGTTTTCGGCATGCCAATTTTCAAACAAAACCACGCAAATTTTTCTTAAAATAAAGACTTCCGCTGTTTTCTCTGATTTTAATTTATTTAAAAGTGACGGGTCATCACAATAAATAAAAACAAAACTTAAACTAAATCCAAACCTGATTTTTAAGAAGGAAAACTGATTCTTACCATTTAATGATCTAAGAAAACATCACAAACAACTTATAATCAAGAACACCTTTTGAATCTACACCCAAAGCATAGGATCTTATGCAAACGACCAAGAAACACTACAAGAATTTCATGAGAAGGTGCGTTTTTTACCAGTCACCTTTTTTATAAGGTGACGGTTTTTTGACCGTCACCAATGCCAAAAAGGTGACGGGTAAAAAGCGTCACCTTTTCATAAAAGGTGACGATTTTTCACCGTCACCTTAAACATAAAGGTGACACTCGAATAGGTGACGGGAAAAAACTGTCACCTTTTGTCTACAATTTGAGAAAAAAAAATATTTTTTTATTAATTGATTTCAAATAATATTTTTGTTTCACCTATTAAATTTAACAAAAATTTTACAATAATAATTAAATTTAAAATATCATTAAACGCCTACATGAATTACAATAATTTTAAACAAAAAATTAAATTATATCATATTTAGACAATAAAGCAAAAATTGCTAAAAGAACTTCAATCACCACTCCGCTTTCATCTCCCCTCTTTTGTGCTCCAACTTCTCATTCGGTTGTTAAAATTGCTAATCAACAACAAACACTACAAGAAAAACTGGAAATAGCGACCTAAAATTAGCGACAAAACGGGTGGGATGCTATTTAGCGACGAATTGTATCGCTAATGGAAAGTTTGACTTTTAGCAACGAAATCCATCTCTATTTAGCGTCTTAAGAAAAGTCCATCGTTAATGTTTTGTCTCAAGAATGGGCACGAAGCTTCCTGCCATAATAGCGACTCATTTTATCCCTATAATAGCAATGAAATGTGTCTCTATGTTTACATGATTTTTTAAAAATTTTAGAGACATATTTCGTCGCTATTTAGACTCATGTTGTCCCTATATTAGCGACCAAATATGTCTCTATGTTACTTTAATTTTTTTTTTTTATTAATTTTAGAGACTGAATTTGTCCCTATTATTAGCGACAAAATATGTCTCTATTTTACATGTTTTTTATATTAATATTAGAGACTGAATTTTTCCCTATTATTAGCGACAAAATATGTCTCTATTTTACATGTTTTTTATATTAATTTTAGAGACACATTTCGTCGCTAATTAGCATGTTGTTAATCTTTCTAACAGAATAGAGACTCAATTTGTCCCTATATTAGCAACAAAATATGTCTCTATTTTACATGATTTTTTTATTAATTTTAGAGACACATTTCGTCGCTAATTAGCATGTTGTTAATCTTTCTGCCAGAATAGAGACTCAATTTGTCCCTATATTAGCGACAAAATATGTCTCTATTTTACATGATTTTTTTATTGATTTTAGAGACACATTTCGTCGCTAATTAGCGTTCATTAGAGACAAATTTCATCGCTAAATTTGGGCGGAAAATTTCCCCCCAATATTTTAATATGGTTTAGAGTTATATTACTTCCTTTTCATGTTGATAATATATTATTTTAAAGAATATGTTATTTGTTGAGTTTTTCGTACGATTGAGAAATCATGGACTGAACTCAATCGGGGAGGGGATTATAATTGACAGAGACTTCCGTTCATGGTTTTATGCTTACGTGAGTATGATTACGTGTTATATTTGTTCATCTTAAATGCAATTATGTTATTGTTCAACCAAATTTAATTGTCGTGCAGGTTGATTAGCCAACGACACCAGTATAAACAATCACATTGTAATGTTGGCAAAAGGACCTGCTAGAATTTCCAACTCATACTCTGGTTATTTAGGGAAGCACTACAAATTTCAAACTAAATCTCATTCACAGAACAGAGCAACAAGTAGCAGCGGCGTATGCATCAAGGGTCAAGTGTTCGGAAACAGTGAAGAGGATTTTTTTGGAGTCATCGATGAAATTATCGAGTTTGAGTATGTGAGAGGGAGTGTAAAGTGTACCGTACTATTTAACTGTACGTGGTTTGAGACGATTCAACGAGGTGGAATGCGAAAAATACCACATTTACCGATTTTAGAGGTGAATAAGAAAAAGGAAATGTGCACAAATGATCGATTTATATTGGCACAACAAGTGATTCAAACGTATTTTTACCTTATCCTTCTTCTAGACAATTCAATGATTGGTTAGTTGTTTGGAAAGTGCGGCCGTGTCACATTGATGAAAGTCTTCCAGATAAAGACAGTGAGGAATTTGTAGCTTTCCAAGAAGAAGAAGTGCACAGTCGTGAAATATATGAAGGAATAAACTCTGAAACTGCTAGACCGTTAAATGACGTAACAAAAACATTGTTTGATCCCGACGGCTTGTATATTCATCTCCCTTTTATTGATGATTCATCTCCTAAACCTTCTGAGGACGAAGAAGAAGACATTGAGGATAACAGCTCTAAATCCAACACCAATGAATTTGAAGATGATGTTTAAATTGTTAATGAATTGTTAAACTTGTAAGGGAACAAAAAAAAAATGAAAAAAAAAACCTTGTAAATAGCGATGTATTTCGTCTCTAAATATGAAAATAGAGACACAATTGGTCGCTAATGGGAAATAAAAATTCTAGAATATTCATCAAATAGAGACACATTTCGTCGCTAATAGGTTTCAAAAATTCTAAAATATTCAACTTATAGAGACACATTTCGTCGCTAACAGTTTTAAAAATTCTAAAATATTCATAATATAGAGACACATTTCGTCGCTAATAGGTTTTAAAAATTCTAAAATATTCATATTATAGAGACACATTTGGTCGCTAATGGGAAATAAAAATTCCAGAATATTCATCAAATAGAGACACATTTCGTCGCTATTAGGTTTCAAAAATTCTAGAATATTCAACTTATAGAGACACATTTCGTCGCTAACAGTTTTAAAAATTCTAGAATATTCATAATATAGAGACACATTTCGTCGCTAATAGGTTTTAAAAATTCTAAAATAGTCATATTATAGAGACATATTTGGTCGCTAAATGGTAATATAATTCCAGAACATTCACTATATAGCGATATATTTCGTCGCTATTGAAGAGATCAAATGTTTGAACGGATATGTTTAAATATAGAGACACATTTCGTCGCTAAATGAAAATTAATGATGCGTGGTATTAAAATCCGTGTCCAGCCGGCGTCCATTCATTTCCATCAGCGACTTATTTCGTCGCTAAAATAAAATAAAAAGGGCTCAGACACCTTTCACCCCTTCACTTTTCTTTTCTCCCATGTATCCCTCCCTCCTTCCTTCCCCAAACCCTCTCCGCCACCATGCCGCTGGACATTCAGCCAACATGCCTCCAGACGTTCCGCTACCACGCCGTCGGTCTCTCTCCCTCCCTCCACTGCCTCCCTCCCCCTCCCCCTCCCCCTCCCCCAAATGTTCTCTCTTCCCCAAACGCTCTCCCTCCCCCACTTTCCCCGCCTGTCCTCCCGCCCCATCGTCACCACGACCTCCCCGCCGTCCTCCTTCCCTCACTGCCTCCACTGCCCCCCGTCAAAGCTTCGATCAACGGTGATTTCTCTCAAACTTTTTTATTCAAATTAGCATGAAATTAAATTGTATGTTAATTGTTATGTTCTTAGTGTTTAATTAGTTTAATGTTATTCTTATTGTTAATTGTTAATGTATATATGTAATTTAATTGTTAATTGTTAATTATATATAAATTGTATGTTCATTGTTATGTTTTTAGTGTATTTAGATAAAAAAAAATGTGTAAATTTCTATGTTTAATTAATTTGTATGTTAATTGGTAAAATTAGTTTAATGTTAATTGGTAAAAATTAATTAGTTTACTTAGTTTAATGTTATTGTTAATTAGTTTATATTAATTGGTAAAGTTAATTAGTTTAATGTTATTGTTAATGTTAATTAGTTTAATTTAATTGGTAATTTTGTTTAATTTCATTAGTATGTTTATTGTTTAAATTTAGATTTAATTAAATTAATGTTTAATTAATTAAGTAATTTATAATTATTTGTGTAAATTGTATGTTATTAGTTTCATTAATTTGTATGTTAATTTGTAAAATTAATTAGTTTAATGTTTTTGTTAATGTTAATTAGCTTAATTGAATTGTTAAAATTAGTTTACTTAATGCTAATTGGTAATAGGTAAAATTTGTTTACTTATTGTTAATTTAGTATGTTTACTTTTTTTATTAGTATGTTCAGTGTCCATATTTAGATTTAATTAAACTAATGTTTAATTAATTAAGTAATATATTTATTTTATATATGTTAACTGTTAATTTATAAAAAGTATGTAAATTTATATGTTTAATTAATTTACTAATTTGTATGTTAATTGATTAATTTGTAAAATTAATGAATTTAATGTTATTATTTATATTAATTATTTTAATTGAATTGGTAAAATTAGTGTAGTATTGTTAATTAATTTAATTGAATTGGTAAAATTAGTTTAATTGAATTGTATGTTATTATTAATTAGTATGTTCATTTTTTTTATAAGTATGTTTATTGTTCATATATAGATTTAATTAAATTGTACAAATTAGGGTTAATTGTTATGTTTTGTTGTGTATTTAGTATGTAAATTTATATGTTTACTTAATTGATTAATTAATTTGTAAAATTAATGAATTTAATGTTATTATTAATATTAATTAGTTTAATTGAATTGGTAAAATTAGTGTAATATTGTTTAATTAATTAAGTAATTTCTATGTAATTTCTTAATTTTTAATTCAATAGTATGTTACTTTTTTTAATTCAATGTTTGTTATTTATTTATTTTAATTTGTATGTTAATTTTTTCATAGATGTCTACATCGAAGCGACGAGTACCCCGTTCTCAGGTGGCGACGTGCACCCCGTTTTTAATAATTAATTTTATTTAAAATTAATTATTATTTAAAATTAATTATTAAAAATTATTATTTTTTTAAATCTGAAAAATTAGCGACGAAATGTGTCTCTATATATTTTAATAATTTTTTTTTAAAATCATGTTAGAGATGACATTCGTCGCTAAAGTCAATTTGTTGACTTTATTAGAGAACTAATGCGTCTCTATTTTAGAGATGCAATTCGCCTCTAATTATAGAGATACATTTCGTTGCTAATTTTAGAGACACAATAAGTCTCTAACATAGAGACATAATAAGTTATTTGGTCTCTATTTTCAGCGATCAAGTTCGTCGCTAAATAGTCAACATTTTTATAGCGTCCTATTAATTTTTTGTCGCTATTAGCGACGAAATTCATCGCTATTTTTCCCCAGCGGCGCCTTTTTTGGCAATCCATTTTTTCGTCTCTAAATTCGTCGCTATTTTCATTTAGAGGCGCATTTCGTCGCTATACCCGGGACTCCAAATGCAATTTTTCTTGTAGTGAAAAAGTATGTTAAAAATGCCAAAAAGTATGACTCATTGCAATGAAATTAAACATAAGCAACAAGTGTAGAACTTCTAATACAACCAACAATTTCTATATGCTAAATCTATACTACCTCTAAAAGAGGCTTAAGAGGAGAAACTTTTGATTTCCTCTTTTTCCCCTCTTTAATTGTTAATTTTATATATTTTTATTTTAAATATTGAAGATTGTTAAAATTTATGAATATTTATTTGTTTTGAAAAATCAAAGGTTTATTCTTGATATTTGAAAATTGTTTCTAATTTGATTCGATGAATAAAGGAATGAATTATTACTTTATATTTTATTTTAAATTTTATCATTTTGATTTCTTTTTTTTATTTTCTCCATCAATTCCTTACAATCTCTTCGCAGTCCTATGCTTTGCCATCAATTCCACATCTCTGAACTCTCCCTTTGCTAAAAAACTTAAAAGCAATTAAGTTAAGTCGATAAACTTTACATCTTCCTAATTCATTGTCATTGAATATGCATATCATTATGTCAATTCATTAATTAAAACATCTATTAGAACATGGAAAACGAAACATTTTTTCTAATGCATGAACTTGATTATCGGTCCCAATTAATTTTACTCTTGGATTATAGTGCACACATTTTTACTTCACTATATAAGTCTCTATTTTAACTTCATTATTCTTCACTTGATTATAAAACTAGAAGGTCTCCTTCCAATTTTTGTGTGTGTGATGCATCACGGTCGGAGATGAAGCTTATCGAATGGGTCATTCTAATCCTTGACGTAGTATGATTTCTATTCAAAAGAAAGTTTGATGTACAAGATAAGCGAGTTACTTTTATAGAACCGAAGACAACAAATAAAATTTTGATGGTATTGTTGAATTCTTCATTTGATTCAAATCAATTTTCAATTTATTTTTTTCTTGCCCGATTGCTTCTACTATTGTTGCCATCGTGTTTAAGAATATGCTCCCTTTTTTTTAGTTCTTTGCTTTGTTGCTTCTCTCTCTATTTTATTGTATCCTTTTAGGTCTCTTTAGTCAAGAGTCAAAAGCCAAATATCATCCTCTACTACTATGTGATTTCATATTGAAGACATGTTAATATACTACTGATCTAAAGTTATGGCCCATTTAGAATAGGTTTCAAAAGTGTTTTTTAATACTTTTAAACATTTCAAAAAGTTATAACATGAGCACTTAGAGATTAAACATGAGATAAGTGCATCAAAACTTTTAATTTCAAGATTTTGGGATTCATTTTTATTTAGAGAGATGAGAACTTAACAATCTTCGATATAGCCATAAGCAATGGTGGATCCCGAAATTTTGTTCAGGGGTACTTTCAGTTTTTTACTTTTAAAAATGTATTTTCTAAATTATATATTTTTTTTCTTTTTCGTTTTTCACTTTTTGCATTTCCTTAAAACTAAAAATATTTAGTACTAATTGTAATTGATTATCAAAAAATTATGTTTTTTGAAAATTAAAAACCTAAAACTCAAAACAAATTGGTTTTTATTCGAGATCTTATATTTTCTTTTTAAATGATATTTATGATACAATTTATTTACTTTGATATATTTATGAATCAACCATTATAAATAGTTTACAAGTACATTACAAAAATATGGATAAAAAGGTATATTGCAATAATAAATTATAAAGAAAAAGTGTCTTATAACAATGAATTACATATTTGTTACTCAACTATTTAAAATTCAAAAGAGATAATAACAATCATAAATAATATCAAAAAGTGAATATAAGCACGTTTAAAATTTAAAATAAAATTATCAATATTATGTGTACAAAATTAAAATTATAAAGTTTTAAGTTTTAAAAATTCATTTACTATCACTCCACAAATTCAATCCATTAAATTATCAATATATTATTAAGAAAAATGTAACATTAAATGTGAATGGAATTTAAAAAAATTAATTACAAATGATATTTTTTTAAAATTAATTAGATATTAAAATTATAGTTAATTCAAAACAATACCTATATATGAAGAAAAAACTTGAAAATTGAGTGGGAGCATGTGCCCCCTAACCCTTACCGGCTTCACCAGTGGCCATAAGAGCAATTTGTTGCCACTAGATGTGGCTAAAACAGTGTCATTTGATTCCAAGAGACTGGCAATCTTAAATTTTTGTCACAATTTTTTTAATATTTTTAATTTTATCTCTCATATTATAAATTCTCATTTTATCTTTATATTTTTTTCCTCTCGGATATTATCTTTCAGTTGAGTTACAAAATTTAAGTATCAATCTCTATACAATATTGATTTGTAAGAATAAATCACGTGCATAGCACGTACATAATTACTAGTACTACCAAAAGGTATGAACTCAATAACAAAATCAAATAAATCCAAATCATACATGGAAATACCTTGCACATTATCTTTTTATGTGTGTCTTGAGAATGATACGTATTCATATAGTACAAATTTTTAACATGAATTTAAAAATCAAAACTAATTGATAAACATGAATATTTTCTAAAGGGAAAGGGAAAAGGAAGGACATGTCTTAGCTTCTTAAATTTTTAAAAAATTCAAGGTAAAACAAGTTCAAGAAGATAATTCTTATGAAAATTGCTGCAAAAGTAGAGCCTTAATCAACTAGGAGACAACGAGTTACTAACAACATATCACTCAAATACTATATTTCATACCATGCGAATTTCAAAAAAATAACATGTCAGATTAGAAGATAATTCCTTAAAATAAATATAATCTATGATGAAAAAACTAAGCATAGTTTAATTAACAAAAGACAAAGTTATGACTACCATAATTGCAAGATAGCCATAACATATAAAACAATGGCAAGTGTTAAAAATCTTGGACAAAATTAATATTAATAGAAGAAATATCTCATATCCCCAATCACTAAGGATTTAAATTTTGCAAAATTAAGAGATACTCGTTAATCACAATGAGAAGTATGATAAAGGATAAAACTTCACAAATCAATATATGCTAATTATTCAGAGTATAAGGCCATAAATAAATCCCTTATTAAGGTTGGCACCTTTTTGTTTTTGATTGAACAGCTTATAGATTCCAACTGATGAGGAGATGCAAATAAGAGAAATATTTTTGAACTAATTATAACTACACCAAGGATATTACTTCTCAAATCCTGAAAAATTGATCATTATTTACCATCCAAGAATAGCCGCATTTCTAACATCTACGTCAAAAATCCCTATAGCTATTCTGAAACTAGAATTGTTTAATATGTATAATTATCCTCACCATCAGTCCACCACCTAAGGTAATAACTAATAAGCGAATGAAAACATAAACACAAAAAGGACTCGTCTTATTACAATGAAAGAACATTAAAAGAATTTGAGACTGGAGTGAAACATTTTTTTGGCATATTTCAAGAATATTTTTTCATAACTATAGAACAATAAACGAATGTAAGAATGTGAAGCTTACTGACTCTAATTATCTGTTATGGAAAAATCAATTGTTAAATGTCATCGAGGGAACGTTTCCATGTCCTCCACGTTTTTTAGATTCCAAATTAATCCTGAGTTGTTAATTTGGCAGAGCTGGCTTAGTCTGAAGAAAAATTAGGTGAGATTGTGAATTTGAAATCTGGGAATCCCTTCGTAGAGTGTATGAAGCAACCTCAATGGCAAGAATAATGAGTGTTAGGTCTTAATTACAAAAGATTAAGAACTCTGTAACTCAGTTTCTTGCACAAATTAAAGGGATAACTTACAAGTTATCTTCTATCGGAGAACACTGCTTCCACTGTCAATTCTCATCCTGATGCAGACTGCTTCATGGACTCCGGTGCAACACATCACATTACTCTAAATCTGAATGCTATGTCTCAATCTGCCCCTTGCATTTAGAAAATCTGTGGCATTCTAGGCTTGGTCATCCGGCTCCTTCCATTTTTAACCAAGTTTTGCAACGTTCAAATTTGCCTGTATCTAGTTTAGGTTCATTTCAATTTTGTAATTCATGTCAAATGGCTAAAAGCCATCGTTTACCCTTCAAGTTATCATACTCAACAAGTGTTTCTCCTTTTCAATTAGTTGATACGGATATTCCCCTGTTTCTTCTATAAATGGTGTTTGTTAGTTTTTACTCTTTACTGATGATTACTCCGGTTTCACTTGGTTATATCTTCTTCGATCAAAAGATAAATGTTTATCATATTTTATCATTTTTCAAAAGATGGTTGAAACACAGTTTGACTCTTAAATATAGTCTCTACTATAACAGAAATACTAAAATGAAGAAATGAAACCAAGACATCTTTAATTTACACTGAGCCAATAGTATTTATACAAAAACTACACTTAACAGAATTACATAAAAGCCACTGAATATAAATGATGACATTCCCCCTCAAACCGAAGTTGTGGTCAAGAACAGAAGTTTGGAAACAAGAGGACTGAATTTTGCAGGCGCCAAAGACTTTGTAAAAATATCAGCACACTTGTCCTCAGTGGGGACAAATTGAAGTTGCAGATCCTTTCGTACTACACGCTCACGAATAAAATGGAAATCGATCTCAATGTGTTTCGTCCGAGCATGGAAAACAGGATTAGAGGCAAGCATGATGGCAGATTGATTATCACACCATAAAACAGGTGGTGATGAAATGTAAATACATAAATCCTTGAGTAATTGACGAATCCATGCGAGTTCAGTAGCAGTAGAGGCGAGAGCACGATATTCGGCTTCGGTGGACGAACGGGACACAGTGGACTGCTTCTTCGCAGACCATGAAATTGGATTTGTGCCCAGAAAAACAACATATCCAGAAGTTGAGCGGCGATCAATTACATCCCCAGCCCAATCAGAATCCGAGTACGCATTCAAATGTAAATCAGAAGGCGAATAATGAAGACCATAAGATAAAGTGCATCGAACATAGAGAAGAATTCGCTTAATTGCTGCAAAATTCGCAAGAGTCGGAGAATGCATAAACTGACAAGCACGATTAACAGCAAAACTGATATCAGGCCGGGTGAACGTCAAATATTGTAAAGAACCTGCATTGTCTGTATAAAATCACATCAGCAGATGAACACAGGGAAGATTCATCTAAATGAGGCGCCTTGATAGGACAAGGTGTGGAACAAGACTTGGAATCAACAAGCCCAAAATGATAAAGCATATCAATAGCATACTTTGTTTGGGTAATCAAAAATACGAAGATGTTGGTAATCAGGTTGTTTATGAAAAAGACTTTCAAAAGGAGACAGATTGTTGAGAGTTGGAGTTGGCATTCGATTGATAAGAAAGACAGCTGTGGAAAAGGCATGATACCAGAATTTTAAAGGAACAGAGGATGCAAAAAGTAAGGAAAGAGCAGTCTCAACAATGTGTTTGTGTTTTCGCTCAGCAACACCATTTTGCTCAGGGGTGTAGGGGCATGATTTTTGATGAGTGATACCATGTATTTCATAGAATTGACGCATAGAGGAGTTAACAAATTCACCTCCCCCATCACTACGAAAGACTTTGATACGGGCATTTAATAAATTTTCAACATATGGTTTAAATTTAACAAACACAGCAGACACATCAGATTTAGCGGATAAAGGAAAAATCCAAGTATAACGAGAAAGATCATCGATAAACGAAACATAGTATCTATAGCCATGATAGGAAATATCAGGAGCAGGGCCCCATACATCACTATGAATCAAGTCTAAAGCATTATGAGTAATAGAACGAGACAAAGTAAAAGGAAGTTTAGACATCTTGCCATGAAGGCAGTGAGTACACACACAAGGAGTACACATTTTATTTAAAGAAATTGAAAAAGAACTAGTTAACAGGAGAAAGAACAGAATTGCTAGGATGACCCAAGTGTTGATGCCAGGTAGTATCTGATTATTTTGGCTCCCAGATGAGCAATTTTGCATTTCGAAAAATGGAAGGAAGTGTAGATGGAAGAGGATAGAGACCATTCAAGCTAGGACCCTTGAATAGCACTATCCCTGTGTGTCTGTCACGAATAGAAAAGGAATCAGAATAGAACTCAAAGAAGCAATCATTATCAGAACATAATTGATGAACAGAGAGAAGATTAGATGAAATATTTGGAACATGATGAAGATTTGTGAGAGACAAATGATGATTGGGATGAGGTAAAATTCCCAAACCTGTGTGAGTAATAGGTAGAGTTTGTCCATTGCCTACAACAATCTGATCCTCACCATTGTAGTCATTTGTAAGTGTAAAATTGGCTAAATCAGTAGTTAAATGGGTATTACTGCCACTGTCAGCAAGCCAAAGATTCTGATTACTGTTAGCAGTTGTTGTAGCAGCCATAGCAGCTAGTTGTGTAGGTGGATGTCTCCCTTGAAAGGCAAAATTCCAGCGATCAAAGCAATCCAGAGCATTATGCCCAAATTTACTACAGATTTGACAATAAACACGATTGGATTGTGTGTGAGAAGATTCACCAGGATGGAAATTGTTCATAGGAGGGAAACCACCCCTTCCATTGTTACCACGACCATTACCCAGTAGGATTAGGGAATAGAAAACCACCAGTATTACCATTACCACGACCAGGATTAGCATAAGTATGGCCACCGGGAGGATTAAAAGGTCGAAAAACACCATTATTATGTCCAGGCCCAAATCCATGACCATTTGGATTATTTCCTCTGCCTTGATTACCTCTGCCATTGTTATTAACATTTCCCCGTCCATTATTACCATTTCCTCGTCCACCAGAAGGACGATAAGAAACCATAGCTAGGGCATGATTTCCAATATCAGGACGTTGCTGTGAAAGAATAGAGGATTCCTCAGCCTTGAGAAGAACATGAAGTTCATCAAGAGTGATCGCTTGGCCACGAGTACAAAGAGAAGTACGAAAGGCATTATACTCAGATGGCAGACCATTAAGTGTGTAGATAAGAATGTCTTCATCATCTACTTGAACAGCAATTGCAATCAGTTTGTCAGTGATAGTCTTTATACGCTGAATATACACATCAATTGTCTCCGTACTTTTCTTAGCAATCTTCTGCAATTCAGTTTTGAGATCTAAGATATTTGTTCTGGTAGAAGAAGCAAAACGTAGTTCCAAAGTCTCCCAAACTTGACGAGAACTGGTACAGCCAACAACAAGCCCCAAGACCGATGGAGATAAGGTTGTGTTGATTAGAGTTTTGAGAGCATGATCTTGACCACGCCAGAGCTGATATTTTGGATTTGGTGTGTAGTAACACCATTGACAACAATTGACTCTTCCGGACAGATTGTAGTACCAGCAACATAACCATATAGGTAATGTGCTTCCATAATAGAAACCATTTGATAACGCCAAAGGACGTAATTTGTAGAATCAAGACGAATAGAGATCAACGTACATATATTTGAAAGACGAAAGATCGGAGAATGTTGATATTCTCGTTCAAGAAGAGATCGATTTGACACAAGAATTGTCTCAGATGAAGTTGAATCAGGATTTAAAGAAGATGAATTAGGGTTAGGATTTGAAGAAGACGCCATTGTTGAAATAAAAAAAAATCAACATAGAATGATATGAGAAT
Organism: Gynostemma pentaphyllum; assembly: GCA_028015215.1. Lineage (NCBI taxonomy): Eukaryota > Viridiplantae > Streptophyta > Magnoliopsida > Cucurbitales > Cucurbitaceae > Gynostemma > Gynostemma pentaphyllum. Next base: position 46,014,142 of record CM051351.1, on the reverse strand, counting down.
AACAAGATCCGCTATAAAAGGAAGAGAATACCAGAAATCAAGGAGAGAATCAAGAATCAAGGATCGTGAATCACATAATGGAAGAGAAGAATTTGAGCGGGAAGACGCAGGCGGAAGCTTCGAGAAAAAGTTTCTTTTCCCGCTCTGATACCATATAACAGAAATACTAAAATGAAGAAATGAAACCAAGACATCTTTAATTTACACTGAGCCAATAGTATTTATACAAAAACTACACTTAACAGAATTACATAAAAGCCACTGAATATATATGATGACATCTACAAAGTGATTGGGGAGGTGAATTTTGTTCTCTTTCTTCTCTTTTGATTCAAAACGACATTCATCATAGGATTGCTTGTTCTTATACCTCTCAACAAAATGGTCGAGTTGAGAGATAGAATCTTCATGTAGTTGAAGTGGGCTTGTCTTTGTTGGCTCATTCTAATATTCCTCAAACTTTTTGACATATGCTTTTAAAACATTAGTATATCTTATCAATCGGTTACCTTCTCTTGATTTAAAAGGCAAATCTCCATATGAGTCTTTATTTAATTGTCTTCCAAATTATTCTATACTTCGATCATATAGTTGTGCTTGCTTTCCTTTCTTAAGGCCTTACAACTCTAATAAGCTCCAATATCGATCTACACAATGTGTCTTTTTGGGTTATAGCTCTAATCATAAGGGCTATCTTTGTCTTGATCAATCGTCTAGGCGGATTTATATTTCTCGTCATGTCATTTTCAATGAAACAGTTTCCCTTTTGGTTCACATTCTTTGTCTAGTCCAACAGTTAAATCTTTTCATTTCAATGAGTATCAACTCCCGTCCATAGTTTTGGCTAAACTTCTCCTAGTTTTTCATCTTCTCACCCTCCCACTCAATCTCTCCCAAGTTTATCTCCATAACAATCTGCTTCTTTGTCTTCTTTACCTTCTAAACCACCCAGTCCTGAACATCATTCTATCCATTCTGTTGGAAGGGAATTTAGTAGTGGAGGAAATATTTTAAAAGTGGGAGGGATTTTGGAGAAAGTGGGCTACTTATATAATTGCTAGAATTGCTAGAATTGCTTTTTGATTTTGCTTAATACTAGCTTGATACTTTCTTGATTCTTGCTTAATACTAAACACTAAGACAACTCTCCTATTTATACTAGTGGCATCTCCTTAATCAATGGCTAGGATTATGCCACTACAATTCTAATCTAATGGCTATTAATGACTATCTAGAATCTTCTTCATAATTATAAACCTACCATATTATTCTAGATCTTTCTATATATAAACTACTTTAGCACTAACCTTCTAGAGAGTTCTTTCTCTAGAACTTACTTCTACTTTTCTTAATTATGCTTCTAGAAAGTTCTTGACTTCTCCATATTTTTCTAGAACTTGGGCTTAGATAACTAAGGCCCAAAACCATACTTAGCCCAAATCAAGTTTATATTTCAACACCCCCCTTTAAACTTGATTTGTCACTCCAATCAAACTTTTCAGCTTCACAAAAGCTTTATACTTGAAAGGCTTAGTGAATATATCAAGTGCTTGATCTTGAGTTTTCACATATTCAAGTTCTGCATCCTTCTTTGCAATGCATTCTCGAAGGTAACGATAACGTATGTCGATGTGCTTGCTTCGATTATGGAAGACAGGATTCTTGACCAGGGCTATTGCTGACTTGTTGTCCACACAGATCTTGATTGGCTCATTTTGTGAAAAGTCCAACTGCTTCTGTAAATTTTGAAGCCAAATTGCCTTGTGCTCTTTCTGAAGTAAAGTTAGCTCCCATGTGTCATTCCTTTTTATCGCATCTATATCTTCGTCCATGGCATTCTTCCAATTCTTCTTCATCACAACTTCTTGGAAGTTCATAGGTTCACAATTGGTAAAAAGACAAAATAGATTGCGATTATCTAAATTTTCATTTACCTCATAAAGTTCTTCCATGCTTCTGTGACGCGGTACTCTTTCACTTGAGTTTTCATCTTCTTGAGAAGTATTTGATAAATCTGACGGAGTAGTAGGCTTCTCTATTCCTTGCTCCATGTTATCTTCTTTGAAATTTAGAAAGTTGTAGTCTTCATCATGTGTTATCCAATCCCATTCTTCTTCATCATCAAATACGACATATCGACTGATGATTGTTTTCTCAGTGTCTGGATTGTATAGCTTGTAATCTTTGGAGTTTGTATCATAACCTTTTGCTTTTACCTCCATTTTGGATTTGTCTCCAAATGACACATTGCCGCTCACAGATTCGTCAAGCTCCGCAAACATATTTCTTCTTCCACACATATGATTACTAGCACCAGTGTCTAGATACCATATGCTATTTTCTCCTTCATTATCTTTGTAAGCCAGTAGCAAGATTTCATTTTCTTGACTTCTTTCTTCAATGTAGTTGGCTTTCTCTTCAACTCTGTTGTGGCTAGGAGCTCTACATTCTGAAGCGTAATGACCAAATTTTTCACAATTATAACATTTCACATGTGATTTATCGTACCTTGATTTTTGATTTCCTCTCCCATGACCTCTTGATGAGTATTCTCCTCTTTGGAAGTTGTTGTCATCGTTGGGCTGCCAACAACGCCCACGTCTGTAGCCATGACCTCTTCCTCGTACTTGATTATGATCTTGTCTTGGCTGACTTCTATCATTATGACCACTTTCTACCTTAGTTGAATCTACTCGAGTCTTGAGTAGTTGCTCCACAATCCCTTCTTTCTTCTTTTTCTTTTCTTCATAAGCTTGCAATGATCCCAAGAGTTGCTCTATTGTCATGTCTTCCAAGTCTTTTGTTTCTTCGATGACAGTGACAATATGTTCGAATTTGGGATCTAACGATCTAAGAATTTTCTCCATGATTTTTACTTCATCTACTTTTTCACCATTTCTCTTTAATTGGTTGGTGACCGTTAAGACTCTTGAAGAGTAATCCGAGATGGCTTCTCCTTCTTTCATACGCAAATTTTCAAACTCGGCTCTTAAAGTTTGAAGACGTACCTTCTTGACTGGATCGGCTCCCTTGTATGAGATTTGAAGCTTATCCCATGCTTCCTTAGCCGACTTTGCTTCTGAAACTTTCTCAAAAGCATCATCATCTAATCCTTGAAAGATTAGATAGAGAGCTTTCTTGTCTCTCTTTCTTGAGTTTCTCAAACAATCTATTTGAGTTTGAGTTAGATTATCCTCATTCTCTGGCTCGGTGTGGCCTTTTTCTACTATTTCCCACACGTCTTGAGCACCTAGGAGAGTCTTCATCTTGATGCTCCAATTATCATAATTACTCTTGGTGAGTTGTGGAACTTGGAAGGAACTCATACCATTATTTGCCATCTTGCTAAGAAGGATCTTCAAGCTCTGATACCACTTTGTTGGAAGGGAATTTAGTAGTGGAGGAAATATTTTAAAAGTGGGAGGGATTTTGGAGAAAGTGGGCTACTTATATAATTGCTAGAATTGCTTTTTGATTTTGCTTAATACTAGCTTGATACTTTCTTGATTCTTGCTTAATACTAAACACTAAGACAACTCTCCTATTTATACTAGTGGCATCTCCTTAATCAATGGCTAGGATTATGCCACTACAATTCTAATCTAATGGCTATTAATGACTATCTAGAATCTTCTTCATAATTATAAACCTACCATATTATTCTAGATCTTTCTATATATAAACTACTTTAGCACTAACCTTCTAGAGAGTTCTTTCTCTAGAACTTACTTCTACTTTTCTTAATTATGCTTCTAAAATGTTCTTGACTTCTCCATATTTTTCTAGAACTTGGGCTTAGATAACTAAGGCCCAAAACCATACTTAGCCCAAATCAAGTTTATATTTCAACACATTCTTCAATGCAGCAGTCTATATCTCTATCTCCTTTGTCTTCAGAATGCCCAGCTGATGCTGCTATAACAACTACTTCTCCATCTCTTATCAATACTGAGGTTGTCCCCTCTGCCCCTCCGTCTTTACCTACTAATTCTAATTGTCATCCCATGCTTACCATTCCGAAATGGGCGGTTTTTAAACTAAAAGCTTGGTTATCTCATAAGTCATTTCCTGTGGACTTAACAAAAATAAAACCTTCATCATATAAGACTGCATTGTCCAACCCCCACTGGAATGATGCTATGCATATTGAGTTCAAGGTTCTTATTGATAATGGTACTTGGCAACTGGTTTCTCCTCCTTCAAATTGCAAACTTATTGGTTGTAAGTGGGTATTTCGAATTAAACTTAATCCATCAGGTGCTATTGAAAGATACAAGGCCCGTTTAGTGGCCCAAGGTTTCACTTATTCATATCGGGTGGATTTCTTTGAAACGTTTAGTCCCGTTGTTAAACCGGCCACAATAAGGATTCTTCTAAGCTTGGTTGTCTCCAATCATTGGCCTATTCGTCAGCTAGATGTTCATAATGCCTTCCTTAATGGCAACCTTCTCGAAGATGTATATATATGATTCAACCGCCCGGTTTTGTAAATTCTCAATTTCCTACTCATGTTTGCAACTTAAAGAAGGCTTTATATGACCTTAAGCAAAGTCCAAGAGCTTGGTTTTTAAAACTCAGCTCCTGCATTCAATCATGGGGGTTTATTGCCTCAATATCTGATTCTTCACTTTTCTTTTACATAAAGAATAATCACTTTGTTGCTTTCTTAATTTATGTGGATGACATTATTATGTCCGGTTCCAATTGTTCTCTGATTGATAAGTTTGTTCTTGACTTGAATGCTTTGTTCAAACTCACACTTAGGTGATCATTCTTATTTTCTTGGGATTCAAGTCCACCGTACTGCTACTGGTCTTCATTTTTCTCAGGAAAAGTATATAATAGATTTGTTAAACCGGGTTGAAATGTTGGAGTGCAAGTCTGTAGCCAAACCTATGACAATTGGACAAACAATTTCATTACATGATGGTGATCTTCTACAATATCCATCCTCTTTTAGATGTGTTTGTTGTGCTCTTCAGTATCGTACAATCACCCGACCTGACTTGAGTTTTGCTGCAAACAAGGTTTGTCAGTTTCTCCATTCTCCAACTTCTTCTCATATGCAAGCTGTGAAACGAATACTCCGATATCTTAAGAGCACTCGTATATTTGGTCTATCATTTACCGTTTAGTCCTCATCACTCAATCACTAGTATAACTGATGCGGATTGGGCTAGTTGTCCGGATGATCATCGTAGTACAAGTTGTTTTTGTACGTTCCTTGGTTTTAATTTTATCTCTTGGTCTTCTGCTAAACCAAAAGTTGTGTCTCGATCCAGTGCTGAGTCTGAGTATCGTGGGTTTGTCAAATGCTGCTCGTGAAATTTTGTGGGTGCAATCTCTTTTATCATAGATTGGTTTTCTTTCTCCTACTTCTCCTCTGTAACTTTGTGATAACATTAGTGCTACTTATTTGGCTGCTAATCCGGTGTTGCATAAGAAAAGTAAACATGTTGAGATTGATTTGCACTTTATTAGGGAGAAAGTTCTTAACCGAGACAACTTATAGTTCATTTTGTTCCTTCTGTAGATCAGCTTGCCGATATAATGACCGAGGCCTTGTCTTCTCAAAGATTTGCCTTTCTTAGATCCAAGCTGACTGTTCATCTATTACACCGTCATCTAGCGGTGGGATGTTAGATAATATCATGCTGATGTTTATGAATAGGTTTCATTTTCAATATTCCCATTCCTCTCTCTTATATTATGCTAACAAAGTTTGTTATAAGTCTGCCCAATACTATGGCTCCACGTGTAAAGAAATTATGGTATATATATGAAAATATGCTCAAGCATTTGTGCTGAGCCTTTTACCCTATTTTACGTCTTTTGATTTTATCCCATTCTTGCAAAATATCATGAACAGTATAGATGTCCAGGGACAAATGCAGGGGTGGGCTAGGAGGGGCCATGGCCCCCCCTAATTTTTTTTTAATTTCTTTTATATATATATATATATATATATAATTTTTATTTTTATATTTATAATTTTAAAAGAATGCTTGTGCCAAGATATATATTTTTTAATCTTAATTTAGAATTATGATATTATTTAAAAAAATGATATTAAATGATATAATTTATTAATAAAAAAATATTTTAAATTATGCTAAATACCCCTCTACTATGGGGTTTGTTTCAATTTTGTCCCAAACATTTTAAAAATTTCAATTCTACCCCTAACTTTTTAATTATTTTAAAAAATACCCTTTATTGGAAAAACCACTCTTTCAAAATATCATATCTAATATCTTCAGGAATTTTATTTTTATCAAAATAATTCTTTCTAAAATACCCTTGATCTCTTAATTTTCATTAAATTTAACTGTAATTGCACACAAATTATATTTTTTAAAGGCTGATTTTCTTAATAAAGGGTATTTTTGAAACAAAATAAAAGGTAGATGGTAGAATTGAAACTTTTAAAAGATTAGGGGCAAAATTGAAACCAACACTATATGTTAGTGGTATTTTGTATAATTTAAATTTCTTTTATTGGTTATGATTTTATATAATTTAATAAATAATTACAATTCCATAGTTTAGATGAATTAAAAAATTTGTATTTTTTTTAAAAATTATTTTCATATTAATTATTATATATGAAAAAATAATTTTATATCTCAAATAAATTTTAATAGTTAATTAGTACACGTAAAAAAGAATATAATTCAAATATAATTTTTAAGTTAAGATGCCGAAAGCAAAAATTAATATATATTAGTTCGGCCCCTCAAACATAACATCCTGGATCCGTCCTTGTAGATGTCACGGTTTTTACAAGGGGCAGTTTAGAATTGGTAATATGTAGTTAGAGGGTTTTTTTTTTTTTTTTTTTTTTTTTTTGTATATAGAAATAATTTCAGAATCTACAAACTAGCAAAAATCACATGGTTTTCTAACATATTTTTTAAAAGACGGCTCAAAAGTCCATTTCATTAAGAACATAAAAGATGAACAGATTACTCAACCAATACATCATTTACTTTGAGTATGAATGAAAAGTGTTTATTTCATTAATAATTTATACTCTTCATTAAAAATGAAAAGTATATTATATATGCTCCCTCTCGACATGAACTCTGTGAAAGATTGTAGGTAACAGCCAATGGGTGAGAAGAAAAGTACAAAATTATCATGATTATGTTAAAATATAAAAGGAACATTGCACGATATACAACAAGAAATGTTCTTTTTTGGATGATTAATAGCTACTCCATACAAAATCTTTTCATCTCATATGGTAAAGTACACAAGTTATGAAAGTGATAACTTATGGAGCCTATTGATGCATCATAGCTTACCTGTCACAATGCATAGGTTTGGAGGTTTTGTACAAGCACCAATAAATTGAACAACATACTTTCCTGCAAAATAGGTGGGCTTTAATCTAATAGTTAAAACTACTTATGATATTCAATTAGTAGGTAAAGATATAAGACAAATTTGGAGGCTATTGATTTAAATTGCTTCAAGTGTTTTTAACTTTTTATTATCATGTTAGAATTTTCTTGAAGTCATCCCAACCATAATATTGCAAGATCTGTAAAGTGGAATTTTTTTAAAACTGTGGAATGTTAATAGATATGAATGTAAATTAAATGATTTTTTTTAAAGGAAATGTGAAGATGTCCAGGACCTAAAATTTTAGCTTTTCAAGGGATACTATTCCATTTATTTCTCTTGAAATAATTGGGAATATATTTCTGTGTTTCTTTTCCTTCAAGAGGATACCTGTGACGACCCGTCACTTTTAAATAAATTAAATTAAATTAAATTCAGAGAAAAACAGCGGAAGTCTTTTAATTTATGAAAAATTGGCGTGGTTTTGTTTGAAAATTGGCATGCCGAAAACCTGTTTACAACCTAATTTTCAAATCTAATCAAATCTCATGGACTTTAAGTCCAAATCAGGAGTTCAAATACATAATATCATAAAACATCAACATTAGGCTCTTAGGAGCCAAATACAAGATACAATTCCTTAAAATTCATCAAAATAAGACATAAACTTTACAATCCATTAGTCCATCTCGAGGTCGCATCCCTCGATCACGCAAAGACCACCTCCTCCTCCTCCTCGACCTCTAGCCAAGGCATTACCTGAAATTGGTTGTAATATCATGAGCTAACAAACTAAGCCCAGTGAGAATAAATAGCATAAAAAGTAAAGATAGACCTCAAACTCGCATTTTGATTTGTGACCAATTAATCCGACACAATCCTTCCTAGAATTCTCCAAGTCTAGGTCATTTTAGTCCATATTTTCCAAAGTATGACACAATTAACTCCTAAAGTCATCCAACTCTAGGTAATTTCATTTATACTTTCTAAGGATGATATTACTAATGATCATAGTCAATACTCATCCATCAACTTAATTATGACATAAGTATTATAAATAAATGTACTTTGCATCATATTTAACATCTCAATTCTCTTTCTCATCGATCATACGCATAAAAGTAATGTGTACATCCCGTAGGATACTCATTCACCATTTATGCATGAAATGAAGGTAATGTGGATTTTCACATACTATCCACCATTATCCTTATGTATGAAGTAGTGTGGGGATCTCATGTCATCCACCAAAACTTATGCATGAAGTATTGTGGGGGTCTCATGTCATCCACCAATACCTATGCATGTAAAAATTGTGGGGGTCTCATGTCATCCACTTTTCTTTCTCTTTTTCTTCTTTTTAATAATATGAGATGTTATGCATATGTTTGCATATGCTTGCAAAGTAATGAAGTAAATGTAAATGATAAAGCAATCGAAATAAACATAAAGTAAATGAGCATAAGTAAAGACATAAAGTAAATGACATAGATAAAATAGATGGGATTCTGGATGAACGATATAACGATCGAACTCCGATATCAAATAATAAGATTAGAAACATAACTTAAACGATTAACCTATGCCCTCCGGATTCTAAACTTCCAATATAATCCGAGGTTCTATTAACCGTTTTAATTACAAGTTGGATCCTTTAACTTCCAATGATCCAAACTTAGTTTCGCATCGAACCTAACTTAGAATCTTATTCTAAGCTTCAAAGTCTTTCTCGAGAACTCCTAAGTTCTCACTTAAGGATTAACTCTTAATCCTAAGGGCACTAACTCACAACCCTCTAATCTTAGGTTCGGATTCTAATCTTAGTTTCAAACTCTTCAAATCAACGTACTTATTTGCTTTCTATAGTTACTTTAAATTCTAATCATTCTCACCTTAATAAAAGTAAAGACTTTGCTCCTAAACACCGAAAGAGCAATCAACCACGCGGTTCGAAAACACCTACAAACGAATTATATCCCGAAAATTAATAAAATACCAACCAACGATTAAACAACGACCAAACATACAAAACGACGAAAAACTCAACAAACCCCCCATAAGAGGCTCTCGGCCCTCTCATCAAAATTGGGTCTCGGGTTTGGTTTTCCGGCTTTTTGGCAATTTAAATACATTTCGAGTTGGTTTTAAGCAAATTCGATAATCCCGATTTCAATGGGTATCGATAAATAGGGTTTTCGAACATTAATCCCTTTCCCGAATTGAATTTAAATAAACATTCATTCATTAATTTCTAACCCAAAATCAAGCCCAAAAGGGTAAATTTCAAACGGAAAGGGTTTCGACTGAAACTCGGTTTTAGGGTTATGGAATAGTTTCCAAAAACACTTAAAACTACTCCCGAATTGACAAACACCGAGTTTCACGGCAAGAAATCGAAAGAAAACAAGTAAAACTCCATTAAAACACTATTTGGAGCTTAGGGTTTCAAGAGATTCTTACCGAGAACTCCTCGGATCTCGAGAGAAACGGACGATGGCTAGGTGGAAAAGGATCGTAGGATCGATACCTTTCCAATGGACCCGGAAACACGTCGATCGGGCAAGAAACGAACGAAATCAAAATTTCTCTCTTTGGCCTTTGAAGTTCACGGCTTGGAGGAGAAGAAAATGAGAGGATTTTGGTCAATTTGTGGTCAAAGGTGAGTTTTAAAGACAATTGAATAGTGTTTTTTAGATATTTTGCCAAATGGGTAATTACAACTTTGCCCTTTTATGACTTTTGGCTTAAAACGAATCCCGAACATCTCAAACTATCCCAATGGTGATTAATAATTATTAATTGGCCCGTTAATAATTATTAACACCATTTTAACATATTTAAATAAATAAAGCCATTTAAAATGAATTAAAATGAAATAAATTACTAAATTCTAATTTAATAATAAATAAATGAATTTTAATTACTCAAATTAAAATAAAATAAATAAAAGTTTTTTTTTTATCACAAAAATAACGGGACGTTACAATACCTCAACCTCCATTGCCTCTTCTTTTTAAATTAATTTGTTGTTTTGTTTGTTATCACTAATTATACACATAAATATATAAAATAAAGAATGAGATTAGGAGAATGTAAAACTTTTATGAAAGCAGTTGTTTTTTTGTCAACTGCTTGATAGCAGTTATTGGAACTGCCCAAATGGCAGTTCCACTCAATATCTTAAGAGATTTGATTTTGGTAAATAGGCTGCTTAAGAAAATGAACGTAACAGAGATGATAGAGAGAAACAGACAGAATTAATCTCTCTCAATTTTCTTTATCTCTTCATCTATCTAAATCATTTATCATCAAAGGAAAGGATCTAGGTTGTGAAAACTAAAGCACGTCCGTCGATGATTTGCTTTCAACGATCGATACTTCGCATACTCGGGTTTCTCGTGATTTCCGCTGCATTGCTTCAAGAGGTTAGTCTCCTCTAATATAGAAACCAACATTGGTATCAGAGCATAGGTTTTAAAAAGTATCAAACAATTTTTATTTTTTTTTGTTTAAAAAAAAAAAAAAAAAAAACTTTGATCCTTTAATGGAAAATTTGTGTATGATGGATAATTCCTTATAATCTTTTGCAAGTTAGTTATGAAAGATATTTCGAAACTATCTGCAAAATTTCAGAACATATGGATATTCAAATCTTGAGATATAGTATTTTAAAGTCACTGTGTTCAAAGACTTTACAAATGTTTATGACAGTAACTTTTTTCTATGATAATGTTTCGTAGAATTGTCCATTAGTTGTGATTATTGTATTTTTAGAAAGTACATTCGAAGGGCTTTCTAACGATATATTGCATGATCAATTTGGTTGAAAAACGAAAAAGTTATATTAGATTCGAAGTTGTTTAAAAAAAAAAAAAACTGGGCTTACATGCGTTGTTGGTTCTGTTTTCAGCATTTAAAAAAAAAAAAAACTCTTGTTGTAGGGATCGAACTTGAGACCAAGTGACAGAGATAGGACTTGGGCATTTGCAACACCACTGGGCCATGAGGCTGTTTTCAAAATAATGAGGTTTTGTATAATATATATACTAAAACGCTGGATTAAATAAGAAAGCAGAATGTTCTACTTAGGATTTGAACCTGGAACCTGAGGGGTAATATAAGGCAGTGCCCCACTGGGCCATGAGCCAGAATCTGAAAGTTAAGTTTTTTTATATAATATTTATATATATATGAATAAAATCAAATAGATTTTAATTTAATTTAAGATTGAATTTGGAATATTTAAATTCTCCGAATTTTTCTAAATTAAAATTTTAAATTCCCAAATACTTCTCGACATAAACACTATGATTAAATTTGTTTTAAACATATATGTTGTATTATGTCAGAATCATTTGTTGATTATTTTTTTTTGTATATGTTACAGATAAAAAAAAATTAAGGGAATTTGTCAAGAATGTTAAAAGTACCGATGGTTCCTAAGACAAAAGCACAAAGAACAAGGCTTGAGAAAATGATAGAAGATTTATCAGAGATAAAAATCGAAGATGTTTTTCGATGTAGCTTAGTTCATATGACAGAGTTTATCATAAAGTTGAACAAGCACTTCCAGAATATAATATGGAAGGGAGGTTTACGTGAAGAAACCCAACGAATTGAAAAAGCGAAGTCCTTACTACCTTGTCAAGGACACAAGGACTTACTTGATCACATTTTGAACACAACTAATGGAGTTATAAAATACCGCAAAATCACGATAGAATTCCTTAAACAACTTGAGATTCGTGGTGTGAAAAGGGAAAATTTTAGGATATATGGACCTAAATGTCGTCCTGTGAAAAACAACGAACCAAAGATCCTTGTTACTGACATTGAAATTCCATATAAGCTTGTAAAAGATTTACATATTTCATTCCAAGTTACTAGGAAATGGTTGTAAATATGTTTTATACTTGTATTGGAATTATTTCTTTTATTCCATTTTGTGTAAATTTTGTTTATGAATATGTTTCATAATTTACGTTTACAATAATGAATAAGTTTCATTATAATTTAATTACTTAATAATGATTGATGTATCATTATTTATTTTACAAGGTGATAATTTTTCGATAAAGTTATTTAAAGACCATTGACGATGATTTTGAAACTAAGTGATATTTCGACTCAATATTCTTTCAAATAACTGTAATCGAAATTATCTAGTTCATGTAAAATATAAGATGTATGATAAACTATAAAGTGAATCATCTATGTATGTTTTGTAGAATTTGGTAAGATGGCTTCTGTTTCTAAGAACATAATAGCTGAATTGAACAAAGGGGAAAAGCTTAATGGGGATAACTATGAAATTTGGGCAATGAAAATTCAGTATGTCCTGGAAGAGCAAGAGGCTCTTGAATTACTGAATCATGTGTTGACTGAGCCTGAGGAAGGCAATACTGCTCAACACAAAAGGGACCGTGAAGCTTATGAAGTTTGGAAAAAGAAAAACTCACTGACTCGCATTACTTTGCTAAGTAGCATGGAGAATGACATCATGCGTGAGTTTCGAAGCTATGACCTCGTAATGGACATGTGGGCTGCTTTGAAGTTGAAGTTTGGTGGAACTTCTGTCACCAAACTAAGGCAACTGACAATTAAGTTTGACACTTATAAGAAGCATCCTAATCATAACATGCGACAACACATGAGGGAAATGTCCAATATGATAAGTGAACTTAAGGAAGCTGGACACGTCCTAACTGATGAACAACAAGTTCAAGCTGCCATCCGATCACTTCCCCATAGCTGGGAACACATGAAGGTGCACCTATCTCATAATGAGGGTATTAAAACCCTCGTTGATGTTACACGTCACTTGGAACTTGAGGAAGATCGCATTGAGGCAACAAGGCCTGAAAATGCTGACGTGTATATGGCTGGCCCAAGCTCTCATGGGGGTAAAGGGAACAAGCGTAAGCATCAATGGGGAAATAAGGGTAAGGGTGGCAATAAGAAGAAGAAATATAATCAAGGTCCAAATAACAAAGGAAAAGGTCCCATGGTTCGCCCAAAGAAGAACAAGGCTAAGATCAAATGCTATAACTGTCAGAAAAGGGTCATTATGCTCGCGAGTGTACTGAACCCAAGAAGGTATCAACTTTCAATTCATTTAAGATTCGTTCTTTTTATGAAAGTAGATCATATGTTTCCAGCTCTATTTTTTTAACTGATTCTCATCTTTCGTGGACTGTAGACTCAGGAGCCACGAACCATGTAGCCAAAGAGCGTGGGCTTTACGTGGAATTTCGTCGGATTCCACAAGGTGCAAAATGGTTATATGTTGGAAACAATGCAAGAGTACCTATGAAAGGGATTGGTTCCTGCAAATTGAATATGCGGAATGGACGTACACTGTTTCTGCATGACGTTTTATATGCACCTGACATACGACGGAATTTAGTTTCTGTATCTGTTCTTCTAAGACTTGGTTTTACTTTCGTTATGTTTGGTACTAAACTACTTTTAAGTTTGAACAACGTACACTATGGCTGTGGTTATTTAATGAATGGTTTTATTATATTAGATGTTGTTGATATGATATCTGACAATTTAGCTAGTTTTTCCCTTATTACATCATCTGTTGATGCGAATGTTGACATTATTATGTGGCATGCTAGATTAGGTCATATAGGTCAACATAGGATAGCTAGACTAACTAAAGAGGGTTTGTTAGGCCAAATTGATAGGGTCGAACTACCAACATGTGAGAGTTGTCTAGCGGGAAAAATGGCAAGAAAACCATTTGGTAAAGGAACTAGAGCTGAAATTCCATTACAATTAATTCATTCGATATTTGTGGACCTATGAATGTGAAGGCACGACATGGGGGTGAATATTTTATCACTTTTATAGATGATTTCACTCGTTTTGGTCACGTCTATTTGATTTCCCATAAATCTGAAGCATTAGAGTGTTTTAGAAAATTTGTTACATTAGTGGAAAATCAATTGGATCTAAAGGTTAAGCCTTTAAGGACAGACCGTGGACGTGAATATTTGTCTAATGAGTTTAAACAAATGTGTGAAGAAAAAGGAATATATAGGCAACTAACCATTCCCCGAACCCCACAACAGAATGGGGTTGCTGAAAGGAGAAATAGAACTCTTTTAGAAATGGTTAGGTCAATGATGGCGCTAGCAAAATTGCCAATCACTTTTTGGGGTGATGCCTTATTGACTGCTACTTATATTCTTAATCGTGTACCTTCAAAATCTGTTGCTTCTACACCCTATGAGTTATGGACTGGTAGAAAACCAGACCTTAGTGGTTTGAGACCATGGGGATGTGCAGCTTACGCTCATGAGCCGTCACATCAACATGGAAAACTAGGTCCAAGGGGTAAAAAGAGTATTTTTATACGATACTCTGAAACCTCAAAAGGGTACGTTTTCATCGGAGAACAAGCAAGTGGGAGTGTAACAGAATTTGAATCACGTAATGCTACATTCTTGGAAAATAATTTTCCATCCAGAGGTGAGATTAATCAGGAGACGTCTCTTTATGAATTAAATATTCTAAATAATTTGATTCCATCAAACGAATTGAGCGATACTCCTAATCAGTTATCAACAGTATCTCATCCAAGTGGGAGAAATTTGAACACTCTGTGTTATTCGAAAGAACCACAAATAACCCGTGATTCAGAACCACAAATAAGGCGTAGTAATCGTGGTAGAATTCCAAAACGTCATTATAATGATGAAATTTTCATGATTATGCCTCAAGACGATGAAGAGCCGAATAATGTTCAAGAGGCTCTTCAAAGTTCTAATAAGGATAAATGGATAAATGCAATGGAAGAAGAAATGGAGTCAATGAAGTCAAATAGTGTTTGGGAACTAGTTGATCTTCCTAAAGAACGCAAAGCAATTGGTAACAAGTGGATTCTTAAAATCAAACGTAAAGCTGATGGCTCTATCGAAAGATATAAAGCCAGACTTGTAGCCAAAGGTTACACACAACAAGAAGGAATTGATTATGAAGAGACATTCTCTCCTGTTGTGAGGTTTACCTCTATTCGTCTCATCCTGGCAATAGTTGCAAGTTTAGATTTGGAATTACATCAAATGGATGTTAAAACAGCATTTCTAAACGGTGAATTGGAAGAAGAAATATACATGCAACAACCCATTGGTTTTGTTACCGAAGGGTAAGAACAAAAGGTGTGTAAATTAATGAGGTCAATTTATGGCCTGAAACAATCTTCCAGACAGTGGTACATCAGATTTCATCAAGTTATCACCTCATATGATTGATGAGGACCATTGTGTGTATGTCAAAACACATAAAGATAAGTTTGTGATTCTTTCATTATATGTGGATGACATACTGTTGGCTAGGAAAGACAAGGAGTATGTTTTAGCCATTAAAGAATGGCTATCATCAAACTTTCAAATGAAAGATATGGGTGAAGCAGCTTATATACTTGGAGTCAAGATTGAAAGAGATCGATCTAAAAGGATGTTAGCCTTGTCACAAGGTCAATACATCAAGAAAATCCTTGAGAGATTTAAAATGCAAGACTGCAAACCTATTGATACTCCCATCGCAAAAAGCGAAAACTTAAGTCAAAGATTGTGTCCAAAGACTCCGGAGGAAATAGAGCAAATGCGAAAAGTTCCTTATTCAAGTGCTATTGGAAGCCTAATGTATGCCATGATGTGTACGAGACCAGATATATGCTTTGCCGTGGGTATGGTAAGTAGATACCAGTCAAACCCAGGACAAACCCATTGGAAAGTCAGAAAAAGAATTCTCCTGGTACCTTAAGGGCACCATGGATTATTCACTATGTTATCAAGGAAACTATCCAAAGTTAGAAGGCTACACGATGCCGATTGGGGGAGGAGACCTCGACGAACGTAATTCCACTTCCTGGATATGTGTTCTTACTAAATAGTGGAGCAATATCGTGGAATAGTAAAAAGCAGACCTGTATAGCCTTATCCATAATGGAAGCTGAATTTGTGGCCCTATCATCAGCAGTACAAGAAGCAGTATGGCTTAAGAGATTCTTAAGTCACTTGGGTTTCATTGAAATTACGTCTAACTCAGTGTTAGTGAATTGCGATAGTCAGGCTGCTATAGCATTCACAAAGGATCCCAAGTATCATTCTAAGATAAAACACATCGATACAAAATACAATTTTGTGAGAGATAAAGTTGCACAAAAAGAAGTGAATGTGCAATATATATCTACGCGTGATATGGTTGCAGATCCTTTTACAAAGCCCATACCTAGAGACGTTTTTTATGGCCATGTTAAATCTCTAGGCTTGCGTAGAATTTAATTTCACATGACATGAAAATTGTATTTCTTATTTACTTTGGTTATGAAATAAAATTTAGTATTTTTTTCAAAATTTTCATACATAGAGTGTTTAGTACATAAAACAAAAGGTATGTCAGACAGTAGATTGGCCTTCTCACATAGGTAATCACTTCTATGACTTAGTGTCGAATAGAAATGAGATATTTTAAGCAATATCGTTGTTAATTGATAACAACACTAAGAGAGCATATGCTTAATCTAAATATCGCCTTGATAAAGAATCAAGATGAGGTTACATTTATAATCGAAGGTGAATAGATCTCACTATTCACCTAACTGTCTATAAGCCAGATGGAAGTCCTGCAGTCATAAGTTGATAAAGTGGAGTTGTGGACTCAAGTTAGATATTAAGTATATCTGAACTATCATCTGTACAGTATAAATTGAGACATACACTCCAATGAGAATGGAGAATAATACTGTAACATGTGTTTTATACCACATGTGCTATAAACGACCTAAATGGGTAACAGAAGTTAGATCTCTACTTCTTAATAGTGTGAGACCCATGAGACTAAGAAGTCTTACAAGTACCCTTAAGATCTTTGACTAAAATCTTAAAGCTTCTCTACGATTTAGCTATCTTGGAAAGTTACCAATGGTCATGAAAGATTCGATCTAATGGGACTTATCTAGAGAGCATTCGTTTTGAGATGGAAATTTTTTAGGAAAAGAGAAGATTATTTTAAGTGTCACATCACATTGTATTCACCGGTCGACCAATTGTATTTTTGTAATATAATTGTGAATTCAAAGGTAATATTTTAAAAAGAGATTTGGAATTACAAATGTGACTAAATGATCTAGGGAACTACATCATACACTCTACTTAAATACAAATTGAGTTACCTTACATACTTAACCGTTGTAAAGTAACAAGCTCTCGAATTGAAAGTATGATGGTCGCACGACCTATTTTCTTGTATGAATTTTGATGCTGATGAAAAAGAATATGTTTCTCCTTGATTGATGAGTGAGAGATATCTGCGTTCAAAAGTGAATAATGTATAAAGTACGCCCATGATGGGTAACCCATTATGTGCGAGTGGGAGATGAAAGCAGTTGTTTTTTTGTCAACTGCTTGATAGCAGTTATTGGAACTGCCCAAATGGAAGTTCCACTCAATATCTTAAAAGATTTGATTTTGGTAAATAGGCTGCTTAAGAAAATGAACGTAACAGAGATGATAGAGAGAAACAGACAGAATTAATCTCTCTCAATTTTCTTTATCTTTTCATCTATCTAAATCATTTATCATCAAAGGAAAGGATCTAGGTTGTGAAAACTAAAGCACGTCCGGTCGGTGATTTGCTTTCAACGATCGATACTTCGCATACTCGGGTTTCTCGTGATTTCCCCTGCATTGCTTCAAGAGGTTAGTCTCCTCTAATATAGAAACCAACATTTTACATAATCCATATCTTGAATTTGTAATTATAAGACCAGAAGAAACCTCTTTTTAAGTAGAGGCGTTCTATTGAAAACTGAAGATTATAAAGTAACAGACCATCTTAATTCAAATGTTAAAACATACAGGAGTACAAATATTTAAGTACTACCTTTCCTGGTTGCTAAGTTGTGAAACTTAAAAACCCATGGCATCCCAATATTGTCCTTCATGGTCATACAAATGTTTTTTTTTCCTACAGCATAATGGTGATAATAAT
This sequence comes from Gynostemma pentaphyllum, assembly GCA_028015215.1. Taxonomy (NCBI): domain Eukaryota; kingdom Viridiplantae; phylum Streptophyta; class Magnoliopsida; order Cucurbitales; family Cucurbitaceae; genus Gynostemma; species Gynostemma pentaphyllum. The sequence continues at coordinate 45,995,791 of CM051351.1, read as the reverse complement.
AAAGACAAACCTCATTATATAAACTTCTTAAGAGAATTCTTTCAGCATCTCTCCATTAATACGCTCAAGTCGCTGTTGTTGCGCAAAAATGGGTTGGAGTCCACGTACGCAATGAACTTAGAATTTGGGACGAGTCAAAGGTAGTGCGCTGCACTAGAGGTGCTGCGTAGGCGGTGTGTTGAGTAGTTGACGAGCAATGTACCTGCATAAGAAAGGAACAGAGCACCGGTGTAGTGCCGGCCTAACACCCTCCAATGCTTAAGTCAGAGCTAGTGTGCCAGAGAGAATTGGAGTAGAATTCCTTACCTAATGAATGAATTTCTTCTCCTATTTATAGGAGAATAGGTTGATGACATCATCATGCCACATGTCGCGTCGGGATTGGGCCATGTGTCGTTTCATAACGACGTGTCGTGTGTTGGTCATGCCACGTGTCGTCTCCTGATTAGATACTTGAATAATCTAACTTCAAGTATATAGGTCTGGTAAAGACCGCGTAGGCACTTTCACCAAGTGTATCGGTAATGTGCTTAGGCAAGACTGTGTGGGCAATGCTGCGTCGGCACTTTTTCCAAGTTATAAAATTCCACGTGTTATCAAATTTCACCCCACAACAGAGGCCCCCTACTCCCGAGCTGAGTTGAGATGTGGGTTTAATGCGGCTTGGGAGTATTATTTCAAAGTGAAATTTTGCCTCAATGAATTTTTTAAAAATATTCTAAGTGTTGAAGTTTGTAGCTTGAATTTTCAACCATTGTTGTCGTCAAAATTTTGAGAGTTTGTAGCTTGAATTTTTCTGTCATCAAATTGAATTAGTTGTCGGCTCCATCGTCGAATACATTATGCCCCCTTGATTTCAAGTGTAAAATTCACTCTTATAATCATCATAGTATAAAAATGTGAACTTGATAAAAAAAAAAAAAGGTAAGAGAGTAAAAAGAATTAGAGATGATAAAAAAAAAAAAAATTAAAAATGATATATTTTTTTCCTCCCCTGCTGCTACTGCATCCAGCAGTATTTTTTTTTCTTCTATTGCGTGCAGCAACTTTTCATTTTTATCTTTCTTTCTTTCCTACTTTCTTCCCTTCAAGGGTAAAAACCCGTCGGTTTTATGCCAACCCGCCTATTGACCCGCTGGTAAAAGTCAGGCCTGCTGACGCGAGTCAGTGTTTGACCCGCAGGTTTTTGACTGACCCGTGTTGATCAGTCAACCGGTTGACTTTTTTTAACATGAATTTAAAAATCAAAGCTTATTGATAAACATGAATATCTTCTAAAGTGAAAGGGAAAGGGAAGGACATGTCTTAGCTTCTTAAATTTTAAAAAAATTCAAGTTAAAACAAGTTCAAGAAGATAATTCTTATGACAATTGCTACAAAAGTAGAGCCTTAATCAGGAAAATTTTACAGTACAGGGACTAAAAATCTCTGTATGGTACAGGGAGTCAGTTACAATAGTTATTTTTTTACTGTGTATTTATTTAAATAAATTAAAATTTTAAAAATACTGTTGTACTCAACATAAATCTTACATAAGATTTTTTTGGGTTTCCCTCAATCAATGGACTCCTTTTTTTTCCTAACTATCATCTCTAGCGTCTCCCTTTCAAATTTTCACAGTCATTTAAAGCTCCAGGTATGCAATGATTGATTTTTTTATTAAATTTTTAAATTTGGTGTTAGATCTTATATACAGTCACAAATATAATGTTTACTAATTTTGCTATCACGAAATTATATTTATAAGAATATAGGATCACATATTATCAAAAAAAAAAAAAGGATATAGGATCACATGTATAAATGAGTTGATCACACATATGAATTTGGTATGAGTATGTAATCACATATATAGGATAGTGATCACAAAAGTTTCACCAAATAAATAATCACATGTTGTCGATCACATAACGTTTTGTTTCTCACAAATTTGAGTTTGAATGGTTATGAGATCACATATATTTTTTTGATCACCGATATAAAATTTAATTGGTTACAACAAGATCACACATACAAAACAGTCGATCACAACTTTAATTTTGAATGCGTTTGTGATCACATGTTTAAAAATAGCAGTGATAAGTTTGAGTGAGTATGCAATCACATGTATCAAACAATTGATCAACAAATTTAAGTTTGGGATGGTTAACAATCACCATTTATATAAGTTAATCAAGCCTATAAAATGATCAATTGCATGTAAATTTTATTAATTGTATATAATTTTTATTTGAATAATTTAATGAATATTATATTAAAATAATGAAATTAATCCAGTATATTATGTTATAACAAATTTTAATTGTTGATAGGTTCAAAAGACTCGAAAGAAAAAAAAAAGATTTTATTGATTGAAGTTTATAAAACTTACGAGATGAGCATGAGAAAACCAATTATTTTTATGAGACTAATGCTAGAGATGAAAATGTTTCAGGTTACACTTCTTATCAATCTCAAATTTACGTTAAATTAGATTCAGATCAACAACAATCTTTTATCAATCATGATGTATCATTGAGATGTAATTTAAGGAATGTGAACATATTTGAATCTCTCATAATGGATGATGTTATTGGTTATGAGTTTGATTCAATAGAAGAGGCTGAGAAGTTTTACTCTCTGTATGCAAAAGTAATGGGTAATAAAGGATGAATTATGAAAAAATATAATGGTAACATTATTTTGAGACGTTAGGTATATTCAAATCCATGAGAAAGGTCTAATAAATGTCTATAACAAGAAGAAAGGAAAAGAGAGCCAAGAGCCTTAACAATGACTAATTGTCGTGCAACATTTCGTATCAATTACGATAAAAAATGTGATAAGTGGATTGATAGAGAATTTGAAATACGACTATTAGAGATAATCACATTTAAAAAAATAATTTGAACTAATAATATCAATCAAATAAAAAATGACAATGATCACAGTTAACCACATTAAAAAAAACTATCAACTATTATAAAAGAACGATTACATTTATAAGGGAACGATCACATTTGAAAAGGAACAATCACATTTCAAAAATGACAATCACATTAAAAAAAATTACAAACAAATATAAAGAACGGCGATCACATTATATAATATACGATCAAGAACGATCACGTTTAAAAAAGAACGATCTCATTCAAAAGACAACGATTACATTCAATCACAATCTAATTATATATATGTCAGATTTAACAAAAAAAAAATCTAAATGAGTTTATTTATAATTAAAAATTAATGGTCGAGATTTAAGATTATAATCCAACGGTTAAAATTAAATTAGATTTCATATAATAATTAAGGTAAAAAAGGTAAAAAATAAAATAAAGGGATGAGATCAAATGAATTAGATCTAAGGGTTTATAAAAATCCCTGTACCATACAGAGATTTTTATTCCCCGTACTGTAGCTTGACCCGCCTTAATCAACTAGGAGACAACGAGTTACTAACAACATATCACTCAAATACTATATTTCATACCATGCGAATTTCAAAAAAATAAGGGGCATTTGCAAATCTAGCAATTTTTTTAGTAATATTTGTAAAAATAAAAGCTCAAAAAAATATTTGCAAATATAGAAAATTATGATCGAGTTTATCAGTGATAAACATTGAATTACATATTTTTACACTATGTTTATCACTGATAAACACATAAATCATTGTTAATCACTGATAAACATGATTTAAATTGCTATATTTGCAATCACCTTTTTGAGTTGATATTTTTACAAATATTATGAAATTTCCCAAAAAATAACATGTTAGATTAGAAGATAATTCCTTAAAACAAATATAATCTTGATGAAAAAACTAAGCATAATTTAATTAATAAAGGACAAAGTTATGACTACCATAACTGCAGGATAGCCATAACATATAAAACAATGGCAAGTGTTAAAAATCTTGGACAAAATTAATATTAATAGAAGAAATATCTCATATCCCCAATCACTAAGGATTTAAATTTTGCAAAATTAAGAGATACTCGTTAATTACAATGAGAAGTATGATAAAGGATAAAACTTCACAAATCAATATATGCTAATTATTCAGAGTACAAGGCCATAAATAAATCCCTTATTAAGGTTGGCACCTTTTTATTTTTGATTGAACAGCTTATAGATTCCAACTGATGAGGAGATGCAAATAAGAGAAATATTAAAAAAGTGCCTACGCAGTCTTTACCAGACCTACATACTTGAATAATCTAACTTCAAGTATGTAGGTCTGGTAAAGACCGCGTAGGCACTTTCACCAAGTGTATCGGTAATGTGCTTAGGCAAGACTGTGTGGGCAAGACTGCGTGGGCAATGCTTCGTGGCAATGCCGCGTCGACACTTTTTCCAAGTTATAAAATTCCACGTGTTATCAAATTTCACCCCACAACAGAGGCCCCCTACTCCCGAGCTGAGTTGAGCTGTGGGTTTAATGCGGCTTGAGAGTATTATTTCAGAGTGGAATTTTGCCTCAATGAATTTTTTAAAATTATTCTAAGTGTTGAAGTTTGTAGCTTGAATTTTCTACCATTGTTGTCATCAAAATTTTGAGAGTTTGTAGCTTGAATTTTTCTGTCATCAAATTGAATTAGTTGTCAGCTCCATCGTCGAATACATTATGCTCCCTTGATATCAAGTGTAAAATTCACTCTTATAATCATAGTATAAAAATGTGAACTTGATAAAAAAAAAGGTAAGAGAGTAAAAAGAATTAGAGATGATAAAAAAATTAAAAATGTTATATTTTTTTCCTCCCCTACTGCTGCTGCATGCAGCAGTATTTTTTTTTCTTCTATTGCGTGCAGCAACTTTTCATTTTTTATCTTTCTTTCTTTCCTACTTTCTTCCCTTCAAAGGTAAAAACCCGTCGGTTTTATGCCAACCCGCATATTGACCCGCCGGTAAAAGTCAGACCTGCTGACGCGAGTCAGTGTTTGACCCGCAGGTTTTTTACTGATCCGTGTTGATCAATCAACCAGTTGACTTTTTTTTTTACTACATTCAATTTGGTTTTTCTGAGTTGATTTCTTATTGAGTCTTAACACGAGTTTGATTCTGTATTCTTGATTTTGGCGGCACTTGGGATTCTTATTTATATTTGATTGAGTTTGCCTATAATAATAGCTACCAAGCTACCATCGAGATAGCACCATTCGAAGCACTCTATGGTAGAAGGTGTAGATCACGGGCTCATTGGGATGAGGTTGGTGAAAGGAAGCTTCTGGGCCCAGAGTTGGTACAAATGACTAGTGAGTCAATCACTCTTATCAGGGAAAGAATGAGGGTAGCACAGAGTAGACAAAAGAGTTATGCCGATGTGAGGCGAAGTGCACTTGTGTAACGTACCGTTAATTTTGAAGTGAATTTTTTTTATTTATTATTTTTATTATTTTATTTAATGTTATTATTTTATTTATTTATTTTAATTTAAGTTTTTAGTTTAATTATTATTTTTGTAATTTAGAATTTAGTAGTTAATTTCGCTCGAATTTTTTTTTATCGTTTTAATACTTTAAATTCACTTCGGTGATATTAATAATTATTAATAGGCCAATTAATGATTATTAATCACCTTTAGATTAATTTAAGAGCTTCGGGTTTCGATTTATAAGTCAAAAGTCATAAAAGGATGCAACCGTCATTTCCAATTTCTTAAAAATATCCAAAACACTATTCATATTCTTCTTTAAATTGCCATTTGATCAAAGTTGACCAAAACATCTCATATTTTCTTCTCCAAACCGTGGCTTCAAGGAGTGGGGGGAGAATTTTTGGGTTTTGTTCGATTCTCGACGGATCGACTCGATTTCGGTTGCATCGGAAAGCCTTCGATCCTAGGATTCTTCTCCACCTAGCAATCGTGCTTTCCATCCGTGTTCTAAGGACTTCCCGGTAAGTTAAAGTTCAAACCCTAAGCTCCAAATAGTGTTTTAATGGAGTTTTCTTATTGATTCTTCGATTTCTTGCCGAGGAACTCGAATATTTTTAAGTACGGTAGTTGTTTTTAGTGATTTTGACAACTTTCCCTAAACCCTAAAACCGAGTTTCAGTCAAAGGCCTTCCCATTTGAATTTTACATCGTGGGGGTTGTTTTGGGGTTTATATTTATTGATATATTGTTTATTGTAATTAAATTCGGGAAATCGATTATTGTCCAAAAACCCGAATCATCGATGCCATTGAAATCGGGAACTTCGAAACTACTTAAAACCAACTCGAAACACCTCTAAAGTACCTAAAAGCCAGAAAACCGAACTCGAAACCCATTTTCTATAGAGGGGCCAAGAGCACCCTTGGGTTTTTTCCAGGGTTGTTTGTCGTTTTGAGCTTTTAGATGTTAATTGATCAATGTTTGATTTATTAATGATCGTTAGATATACTTTTAATTTGTAGGTGTTTCGAATCGTTGATTGATCGTGCTTTCGGAGACTTGGAGCAAAAACTAATTTGGCTAAGGTGAGAATAAATAGGATTTAAAGTAGATTTAGAAACCGAATAAGTTGAACGGTTTGTAGGATCGGAGGTTAAGAATAGGATTCGAATCTAAAAGTAAAAGAAAGTGAGCTAGTGACCTTAGGATTAGGAGCTAGTTCTTTGAGTGAAAACTTTGGAGTTTCTCTAGGGAACATTTGAACTTTTGAAAGTTCTAAGTTAGAATCGTTCCGGAGATTAGAATGGATCATTGGAAGTTAAAGGATCCAAACTTTTAGATAGAATGGTCAAAGGAATTTGAAAATAGAACCTTGGATTTTATTTGGAAGTTTAGAATCCTTGGAAGTGTAGATTACTTATTTAAGATAAGATCTACTTTATTTAAAGTATCTGAAGTAAGATCTACTTATTGTTCTTCCGGAATTCCTATTTATTTACTTTATGCATAAGGACATCTATGTTCCTTTTATTTTATGCACTTTACTTTAAGTACTTTACCTTATGTCCTTTTGATTATGTTGAAAGTTTATATTTATTTACTTTCGAAAGCATATGCATATCATATTGCATCATCACGATCTATTTACTTTTATGCCCTTTCGATTATGATGAATGATTATATTTATTTTACTTGTTATTGAAAAAGTTTTCATAGCATATCACAAAGCCTGCGGGAGCTATCACATAGCCTGCGGGAGCTATTATTATTGTCATTCATCAAAATTGTTTTTATTTGAATATGTTAAGACTGAGAGAGCTTAGCATAAGTTATTCTTGAGTTTTGGAGGTTTTGATAAGAAAATGTAAACTTTTATAGCCTGAGTTGCTATAGAGAAAAGAAGTGAAATATTATGTAAGACGTACATTTCTAGAGAGAAAAGAAATAAAATTGATGTATAGCCGAGTGCTATAGGAAAAAGGAATGAGATTGAATTGGATAATGAGATAATAGAAGTGTGTATTGAACCTTGTATAATCATTATGTGAAAAATATGTAAGAGAACTAGTTTCTCAATAAAATTGGAAGATCTCGTATTTGGGAGAATAGATTTGATGTAAACCTTGTATATAGTATAAGGTATATAAGGAAAATGAGATATAAATGCTATATGCATTTACGAAACCATACCTAAAAATGCTTGGAATGTAGTTCCACAATTATATTGGAGAATTGGTAAGTAAAAGTGGAACACTTGATATAAACTCTTTGAATGGATTGATAGCAAAGAGTAAGTATGTTCTTGGACACGAATCCTGATACGGGTTTGGGGTCTAACTTTACTTTTTATTTTGTTTATTCTCACTGGGCTTTGTTGTTAGCTTATGATATTACAAACATTTTCAGGTGTTCGGGTCATGAGAGAGGAGCTGGTGCAGCTTGATCGAGAGGATGATGATGTGAAGATGGACTAGATGTCATTTAAAAGTCTCGGGGCTTGGCTTATCTTATCTTATTTTGTTTTATTTTCGGTCTTTGAGATGAAAATTTGTTATAAGCTCTTAAGAGCTTTTCATTTCACTTTTATGATTATAAACCTCTTTGAACTCCTGAATAGGAACTTGAGTTTCCTTGTGTTTTAGATTTCGGCTTTTAGATTGTAAACAGGTTATGGATAGTCCGAGTTTTAAACATATCCATGCCAAATTTTTATTAAATTTAAAGTCTTCCGCTGTCAATCTGATTTTAAATTATTTAAAAGAGTCGGGTCATCACAACTTGAGTTCGAAGTAGGTGACCATGTGTTTCTGAAGATGGCACCTATGAAAGGGGTGATGCGGTTTGGGAAAAGAGCAAGTTGAGCCCTAGATTTATACGACCCTTTGAGATCCTAGATAAAATTGGTTCGGTAGCGTATCGTTTGGCTTTACCACCTACCCTATCTGCTGTGCACAATGTGTTCCATGTGTCTATGCTCAAGAAATATGTGGGAGATCCTTCACATATCATTGACCACGAGCCAGTATCGTTAGATGCTAACCTATCCTACGAGGAGGAACTAGTTGAGATTCTCGCTACTAAGAAAAAGGTGCTGAGGAACAAAACGATAAACTTGGTTAAAGTTCTTTGGAAGAACCAAGTGTCGGAGTAGGCTACGTGGGAACGTGAGGATGAGATACGGGCTAAGTATCCTCACCTCTTCAACTAGGCACTTCACTTTTCGGGGACGAAAAGTTCTTTTTAAGAGGTTAGACTGTAACGTCCCGTTACTTTTGAGGTGAAGTTTTTGTTTTTATTATTATTATTATTATTATTATTATTATTGCTTCACTTAGTATAATTTTAGTGATTGGTGATTGTTCATTTTACTTAGAAGTTTAATTTAGTATTTTAGTTTTTTGCACAAGTTCGTTCGTTAAGTAGTTTCCGTTAGAACGTTTAAATAGAATCGGGTGTAATAACTTTTATTAGCGTGCCCATTATTGATAGTTAAATCATTTTAAGATAGATTAGAAGTAGTTAAGTTGGATTGGAATTATAAACGTGAAATAACGAGCACCCAGAACAAGTTTTCTTAAGGAAATAGAAGGAGGTGGCATTATGGTAATTTACCAAATACTTATATATAAGTTAAAATTCATTTTTGAAAGGAAAAAAAGGGCAAAAAAGAAGAGAAAACCGAAATCAAACCCCCCCACCCGTGAGCAAAGAAAAAAAGAGAAAAGTCGGGATTCTGTCGCCGTTTCTTGACCGTTTTCGTTGATTCTCGTCCCGATGGAAAGATCTCGACGCAATCTTTCTTTTCATCCCATCAACCGAGACGATCCGTTCCAGATCCGGAAGAAACGAGGTAAAAGCTGCACCAACTCCTCTCCTATAACCTCAAGCGTAAGCATTACCTGAAATTGTTTGTAATATCATGAGCTAAAAGCAAGCCTAGTGAAATAAACAGAATAAAAAGTAACATTAGACTCCAAACCCGAATCCGGATTTGTGTCCAAGTAAAACTTACATTCTCTTTACTAAAACTTCCAAAAACTCAGAAACTAACTCCCAACATTTAGAAGAATGTTTCCATATCACATCTCTCTTTCTTATTCGTCCTTTTTAATACCTCATACTATATATAAGGTTTATATTCAAGTGTTTAATCTCCAATTTCAAGATCTTCCAATTAATTGAGAATATAGTTCTCTTATATATATAACATAATAATTATACAAGGTTCAATACACCCTTGTATTCTCTCATTATACAATTCAATTTCATTCCTTTTTCTTATAGCACTCAGCTATCATCATATTTCATTCTTTTTCTCTATGGAAATGTATAATATACATAATGTTTCAATTCTTTTCTTTAATAAATAATGCTAAGCTCACTCGGTCTTAACATATTTAAACATTCATTAACTCACTAAACAAGTGTAAAGGGCACACAACCTTTACATTTATATAACCATCACATGCGAATAATGTCAGGTAATGAAACTCCCGTAGGCTAAGTTCATTCACCTCATTATCTCGCTTTCCAAAATAAAATATACAAAGTCCTTTCAATAATATCTTTCCATCTCTAGTGAATTATGACAGGTAATGAAGCTCCTGTAGGCTAAGTTCATTCACCTCATTAAACTCACTTTCCAAAATAAAATATATGAATTCATTTCAATAATATCTTCCCACCTCTAGTGAATAATGACAGGTAATGAAGCTCCCGTAAGCTAAGTTCATTCACCTCATTATCTCACCCACCAAATACAGGTAATGAGCTCTTGTAGGCTAAGTCTGTATCTTCGTATATGTATCATAGTAATTATGGATAATACCAGATAATGTGAAACTCGCATAGTTCCATCATTATCTCATTATCCATCTCCTCCTATCATGCAAAGTCCCGCAGCCCTTTAGCATTCCTTATGTACATATACGGAAACATAATACGGATAATACCAGACAATGCAAGCACACTCAGTCTATGCATTGCCTCATTATTCCACCGAATAATCGATAATGCAATATGATATGATATGAATATGCTTACTGAATGGATGATTTACTAAACTAGCGGAATTTGATTTAGTAAACTAATTAACATTTAATTACGGATCTATTAACATCATGCAATTTGTGATAAAACATGTAGATTCATGCTATTTTCGAAAATTAAAGGTCTTTTACTTACATTGAGTAAACTATGGAGAATCGGTTGGAGGTTTCTTTACGGCATCAAATCCTCAGCAACACTGGATCTTCTATGCTATATTTCGATCGATCAAACGAAACCCGATTGTGGGATCGAACTTAAGAAGAAATTGGGAGGAAGAAAAAATTTTCTTCCCAGTGACTATTGGAAAATTGGCCGAGGGGGAAGGAGAAGGAAGAGAGAATTCCGAATTTCTAAGGAATTTAATTGTGTGATTTATGAATGACCCAAGCCTCCTATTTATAGAAAAATAAGAATCCTAATCACATTAGGATTAATCCATGGAGATAAATACAAAAAGAAAAAAGAATGATCTCTTTTCTTTATCTTGGTATTTCTAAAATGCCATAGATAAATAAGAGAATATTTTCTTTTCTTTATTTTATTTATCTTGGGTAAATAAATCTATATAATTATTATAGGATATAGTTCAAACAATTATCTCCTACAAATTATCTATTATGGCCGAAAACTATATATAAAATAATTAATAAATCAAATTTATTTATTTAATTATTTTGGGCCAATTTCAATTGAGTTCATTAATTCAATTGGGCTTGAAACTCTCTCTTAAATTAATAAGTCCAACTTACTTAATTTATTTATTAATTACCATTTAAATAAAATAATTTATTTAAATAATTAATAATATTAATATTTTCTCCCGACTAAATATTATCAAATTATATTTAATTATTAATTTCCATTTAAATAATTTTCATTATTAAAATAATTAATAATTAATAATAAATATTTTAATTATTAATTTCCATTAAATAAACTCATTATTTAATTAATAATTTTATTGATAATATTTTATTATTAATTAATTAATTTTAATTATTAATTTCCGTTCAAATAAAATTAATTATTTAAACAATTGATAATTGTCAATTAATTTCAAATTATTAATTACCATTTAAATATACTCAATATTAAAATAATTAATAATGTTTAATTAATAATATTTCATTATTAATTTCCTGTTTAAATAAACTCATTATTTAAACAATTAATAATGTTAATATTAATTACCGTTTAAATATACTCAATATTTAAACAATTAATATTGCCTAATTAAATAATTCACTTTACTTAAAATTTCCATTTCTTCTACTTGATTTCGCGACTACGATATTTGGGCTAGCATAGGGAACCGATGGACCTATAGATCATGGACTTAATAATTAGTCAATTAAGTGATTAACTCATAATAAGTTAATTACTTATTATCTAACTATGAATAATTCCACTATAGATTCAAAACTGAACTTCCCTCACTATAGATGAGTTATGTCCATTTAGTTTATCTTTATTTATATCTATGATATATCCTTCACTTGAAACCCTCATAATTACAGGTGGATAAATTTACCGTTTTGCCCCTGTAATTATCGCTTTATCCTTGTGTTCCCGCTGATTCTTCAAATGAACATTATCTTTAGTCGAACTAGAGATAATATACTTCTGTGATCAATAGAAGTCGTGGCGCCACTTGTTCATATCTCGAATCAGTACATCAAGAGAGTTTCCTAAAGTTCCTAAAATGTTTAGGTATCACACTAATACCGTTAATTTATAGGAAAGTTATGAATTTCATCTCGTGAAAATGAGTTCACAGCTACTTATCTAGCCATGTTCCCAAAACAGGAGTGTATTGAGCGTTATACAGATCGCTCTCAATCATGTGAATCAAAGAACATAACTGCATAAATAGGAGTCCACATTTCACTCAGGATTGAGATCCATCACGGTTGATAAACTTAGTTTGATATTCGATTATTTCTCTTAAACAATACTAATGAGAAATTTGATCGAACATCGTGGTCCGTCTTAGACAATCAATATTGCATATGATACTTCCATTTTATGTCTCCCACATGAATGATCAGGATTAGATCATTTGTCTATAAACAAAATGCGAAGCTATCAACAGTGTTACCAGGATAAGGTTCCCAAACGTTATCCATTTACTGTAGACACTTTTAAGTTACTCATCTCGACTTTAATCCTCTCGTATGACTCACATACTAAGTTGTGATTTCATAAGAGTAACTTAGGGTTTACTATTTGAATGTTTAATATTTATATATTTCCATATATTTCTAATATCGTCAATTGAATCAATCTAGATAATATAAAGAACTTATGTTTATTTATTTAATTTATTCCAAATAACTTATTATTATTAAATAATTACAAGTTCTAGGACACCATTCCTAACACTTAAATAATTCAAGGTAATCGAAAGAACATAAAGGTAAATGGATCACGTAATCAACCTATTCGTTGGCAATAGTGTAAAAAATCGGTCGGTGTCGAAACCAACAAAAATAATGTTACTCTCAGTTATTATGAAATTTTTTAGTAGTAGTAAGTTCGAATCCACATGAATAGTTGAAATAAGTTAAAGCAATTAAAAAGGGTTTTTTTTAGGCTTTGTTGTTGAAAATATTACAAGAAAGCATATTTAAAAAGTAAAAAATTGATGGAGAAAGACTTCTATCTAAATGTGCAATCTTACAACAAGTTGATCATTGATTCATGAATAGATTCCTAAATTAATCTCTAAATTGGTTATAATTATCGATAAAGCCCTAAAAACTATTCTTCCTTAATTATTCGATAATCAAGATACGATCGTTGATTACTTCACTAATAAATGCACAACCCTAGATACGCGAATTTTCTTAAAAATGTTGCCTTTCGTTGCGTTTTGTTTTAAATTGCAACTACCTCACTTTGAATTTCATGTTTTCCGCGCTTCCGCTGAGAGTACTCGCGGCCTAGCCTTTGTTTGAGTCAGGTCGTTACACGCGGCGGGGACAAATTTTTTTTAATAGATACCATATTTTTAACCATAAGTTAGACATCCCTTCTTTATATAATTTTCTTTAGTCTTTTAGAGTGCCTTTTTTCTATGTTTTCTGTCTTAAGTTCTTATTCCAACAAGAGGTTAATCAAGGTTTTTGTTCATTGAATTGTGAGATTTGTTCATAATTTTAATTTCTTTATTTTATTTATTTGTTTGTTCTTCTTGTCTCAATTGTTATTTTAACATATTTCTAGTTTAAACTTTGAATCCATAATCATTTGAATGTTCTAATCCGAGTAGCAAATTAGAATAGTTGATAACATAGAAATTTTAGATGCATGCTATGAGAATTTATGATCTAGCTTAAATTAAATATCGAACGTTTCATATTTATTGGTTAGATTGGGATGTACTTTGCTTAATGTTGTTCATATATTAAACCTTATGATCGTCCATTTAAAAATTGAATTAACCAAAACCCGCTTTGCATGGTCCCAAAAGAAAAATGAGAAAATGTGCATATCTAAAATAAAGGAAGTTCAAAACGACTTCCTGGAAATCAAGTATGAAACTATGCTCTGATGAGCTCAGGACACAAAATATACAATTTTACAAAACGACAACAACCAATAACAAATTACGTAAGTTATCTCTAATGCATTTAACACAACTCGAGCTCGAGGTACGACGTCCACTAGTCCAATACCAAAGTCCAGCATTCAAGCTTCAATGTATACCATCTTCCTCGTCATGACCTCGACCGCAACAAAACCTGAAAGGTGGTATAAAGCACCTCTAAGTTTGATAACTCAGTGAAAATAAAAGGAAAAGAAAGAAAGTTTACGCATGAGTTCGATCGTCCAAAAAGAGTCCAAGCACTCGGGTCTCTCGCCCTCAACTAGCCTTTGCCTTCTTTAAAGAATCTATTTTCTACTGTTCATCCCGTTCCCAACTAAAAGCTCTCACATTCCCAGTTATAAACCAACGATTAAACAATAAAATTAACTCCTAAACCGTTATGAACTAACTCCAAATCTGTTCGTCTCTCTTATCCCTACCTCGTGCCTACCTACAATCGATACTCATTACACTATGCCTTAACACTCTCTTGTATCTCACCCAACCAAGCTAAACAATTTTACCTCTCTTACTCTTGCATTTACATTTCCCTAAACCCGAATCACCTAACTTTCCATTCCTCAAGCCCAAGCTAGCTTATAGTACATGTTAACACGTTCCACGTACATAACTCTTACACACATCCCAGAATTAAATATCAGAAGTTAACGAAAATCAAGAATCGATATGATGCAATTGAGATAGAATGAGGACAAAGCATGAATGCTTAAAATTCAAGTTTCCACAAAACAAACACAAGTGTTGCTACATGATCTTATATTCAATCTAGTGCCACATCTCGCTTACACTTTTACGTGTCTTTCTACGCACATCTCAGAAACCATCTCAAAAGTGAAATATGAACTCAAGGCTATCTCATAATGAGCTAATGGCACAATACAATGATGTAGGTGTAATGGCTAAAATGAATAAAAATGTTCATATGCTTAAACATGTATGTTTATACAAAACTATCAACATTCAAAGTACATGTCAAGTCATGTCAACTATGTTGAATCTGATACCAACTTTCCATATCATATCTTCCCATTTACATCAAACATTTGTTCAACCAATACCACATTCTGTTATACTTCCAAAAACCAATATCATTTACCGTTATACTTTTCCCGTGTCTCACTACGCGTATTTCACAACTATTTCTAAAATCACTCGAGCCGTAGCTCATTTATTCTTCCAGGCTATCGTAACAGCCACTCTAGCATCCAGGCCATCCACCACACAACGCCTCAAAGCTACATGCAACCCGCCACGGTAACCATATGTAACGTCCAACAACCACACACCATTACATAGGTTACGGCCCTATGGCCATTCAACAAACATATGATATTCATGTTTGTAATGAAATGTAATTAAACATGCTTTCTTTATGACCCTTATCGGAAATAAATCTCTAGCATAACGAACACATATAAGAATGAATTCCAATCAGTATATGACTCCATCTTTCACTTTGTCACTTTTAAAGCACAAACACAAACATATAAAGCAATTCTTCGAGTATTATCCCTTAACATGTCAATTATGCAACACTCATCGAACATCAATCTTTAACACATCGAGCATATATGAAAATAAATCTCAATCAGTATATGACTCGATCTTCACTTGAAACATGTATAAATGAAAGTAAATATGAAAGAACAACTCAATGTTTTAAGTAGAAGCAAGGATATATCAAGGTAATTCCACTCATTCCGATTTCTCAACGATACGCCAAGTTTGATCAATGATTTCCGTTCCATTCTCAACCTCCATTTCCTAACACCAATCAGCCTTAGTTAACATTAGCATTTTACCCCTCATTGTCACACTACACTACAAGATTAATGAGTACTACTGGCGCCGGCATTGCTGGTGCACAACGACGACACCGACAAAGGGCCTAAGAAAACTACCATCACCGGCACACATCTTGTGCGCCGGAAATGGTAGTCCAATATCGGCACAAAATATTATTGCGCCTGTATTGGGGCCCAGCCCAGCCCAATGCCGGCGTTGGGTTTGTGATGCGCCAAGCAATGGCCCTGCCCGATGCCTGGCACATCGTTACTCTAGGTATCGCCCGTGCACGACGTCGCGGCGTGACTTAAAAAAAAATAAACCCCTTTTCCCTCTCCCCCCCGACCCTTCTTCCCCAAAATCGCTTCCCCCCTATGAAGCGAGGGCGGACGATAGAGGTATTTTTTTTTCATTTTCTTGGTCAATTCTTGACCGTTTTCCTTCGTTCAAAAGCCAAAATCTTCATAATCTCTCCTTTTATATATGTTTCTATAGTCGATTTTACCAAAATAGTTGCGATTTTTTCATATTTTCTTGTTTTATGTATTAGGTTTTTTTTGGAAAATTGAGTTTTTTGTTTTTGTTTTAGTGTTTAATTGTTAATAATTAGTTTTTATGTTGTAGATTAAGTACACAATACATGATTGAGATTAGATTTGAGATGAATTTGTAATTTTTTATCAAAATGGATTTGTGTAGTATGGGTTTATTTAAAAAAACAAAAGAGTTTTTGTTTAGTTTTATTGTTTAATTGTTAAAAATTGGTTGTTATGAAATACACAATACATGATTGAGATTAGATTTGAGATGAATTTGTGATAAATTTTAAACTTTGCATACATAGTAATATGAGTTTTTTCAATTTAATGCTTTTGAGGTTTTAGGTTTTGTTAATATGTTTTTTATTCTAATTTATTTCAAAAATTTATTAAAATAATTACTTGAATAATTGAAAGAACAAAACTTGAATTGTTTTTAAAGTTTAGGTAAATTTCAAACTTTTTAGCATAAACTCATTGTTTTTTTTTTATTTAATTGTAAATTGAAACAGATAATATTTGCGGATCTTTCGTGAGCATATATCTTTCGTGAGCATATTATACAAATGTCAGTATCCAGGTTAATTTTCTGACCTTTTATAGTTTAACGTCGTTATGTTTTTGGGAGACGGCTATCCTGCAGCAAAGTTAGCCGTCTCAAAGCATGTTTTACCATTTTTTTCATAAAGTTTTTATATTTTTTAATGTTATGGGGAGACGGCTATCCTGCAGCAAAGTTAGCCGTCTCAAAGCATGTTTTATCATTTTTGCATAAAGTTTTTATATTTTTTAATGTTATGGGGAGACGACTATCCTGCAACAAAGTTAGTAGTCTCAAGCATGTTTTATCGTTATTTTCATTAAATGTCATCGTTTTTTATAGTTTACATGTTTTAAGGGTTTTTACATTGAAGGGTAGAACTTGATTACCTAATTTACTTAGGATGTTTTGTTTTAAATAGGTCGAATGCCAATAGGAATTGGATGGATCTAAATGATAGGTTTTGTAAACAGTATATTGATGGGGTGAAGTCATTTTTAGAGGTTGCAAGGAGGGTTTTGAATGATAGTGGAAAGACTCGATGCCCTTGTATAAAATGTGTGAACGTTAGATTTGCCACACTTCAAGAGATTAGTGAACATTTGCACATTTATGGAATAGCACGAGGATATACCCGTTGGACATACCATGGTGAGAATTTTAAAATGGGTTCTACGAGTAATAGCGTTCCTCTCGTTAATGAATCATTAATAGAAGATGATGATGATGATAATGATGATGGAATGATGGACATGCTAAATGATATGCAAAGTGGTGCATTTCATGAATATGACCCTGAGAACTTAGAAAATTTGGATGACGGTGGGGAAAATCTAAACACGAGTGAGTGTGATGGCGAGTTCTCACACTTATTCGGGGAAGCACAAAAAGAGTTATACCTTGGATGTAAAAGTTTTTCATCTCTCAATTTCTTAGTGAAATTAGTTCATATCAAAGTTTTAAACGGGTGGAGTAATAAGTCGTTTGATATGCTCCTCGAGTTATTAAAGGAAGCTTTACCTGAAGGGACGGTTTTACCAGGATCATATTATGCTTCTAAGAAGTTTTTACGTGCGCTTGGATTAGGATATGAATCAATTCATGTTTGCAAGTATGACTATGTTCTTTTTAGAAAAGAATATGCCAAAGATGAGTTTTGTTCAGTATGTGGGGAACCTCGATATGAGGTGAATGTTGGGAAACCTAAACATAAAGTGGCTCAAAAAGTACTTAGACATTTCCCATTGAAACCTAGGTTACGAGACTATTTACATCGAAATATACGGCTCGATATGAGATGGCACAAGGATAAGCGTTTAGAAACGGAAGGCGTTTTACGTCACCCATCAGATGCAAAAGGATGGAAGCATTTTGACAAAGAGTTTCCGTCGTTTGCTTCTGATCCTAGAAATGTGCGTTTAGCATTAGCTTCAGATGGTTTTAACCCTTTTGGTCAAATGAGTATCTCTTACCACCTTGGAAATGTATGAAAGAATCACTTTTTTTCATGTCTTTACTGATTCCCGGGCCTAAGTCACCTGGAAAAGACATTGATGTATTCTTACAACCATTGATTGAAGAGTTGAATGATTTATGGGGTGAGGGTATAAGAACTTTTGATAGCTCCAAATCCGAGTATTTTCAATTACGGGCAGCTTTGCTATGGACTATCAATGACTTTCCCGCATATGGTGATTTGTCTGGTTGGAGTACGAAAGGATACAAAGCATGTACCATATGTTTGGAAGATACTTCTTCAATGGGTATTCGGAGCAAAATATGTTTTATGGGTCATCGTCGATATATCCACATGGGTCATCCATGGCGTTTTGAAACAGTGCATGATGGTAAACAAGAATTGAGAGGGAAGCCGAAAATTAAATCTGGAGTTGAGATTATGAAATATCTAGATCGATTAAGTTTTTTCAAATTCGGTAAGAATCCTTCTACCCAAGAAAAGAAAAGAAAACGGCCTCAAGAAAACAATAATTGGACCAAGAAAAGCATATTCTTTTGTCTTCCTTATTGGTCTAAATTACTTTTACGTCATAAGTTGGATGTGATGCATATAGAGAAAAACATATGTGATGACTTGGTTGGGAAGATTTTCTCTATTGAAGGAAAGAACAAGGATACATTGAAAGCTCGTCACGATTTGAAAGATATAGGAATATGATCCGAATTGCATATACAAAAGGTCGGGAAAGATAATTTTGTTAAACCCGCTGTGGCTTATGTTTTGACTACGAGTCAACGCATTAAAGCATGTAAATTCTTGAAAAGTGTGAAATTTCCAGATGGGTTTGCATCAAACATATCTCGATGTGTTAATGTTAAGGGTGGAAAAATTACCGGGTTGAAGAGCCATGATTGTCACGTTTTGTTTCAACGATTGCTACCATTAGCAATCCGGGGGTTCTTGAGTTACGATATAAGTCAGGTGATAACAGAGCTCAGTAATTTTTTTCGTAGTTTATGTGCCAAAGTTATAAGTTTAGATGAGTTGGATCAGTTACAACCTGACATCACGTTCATCTTGTGTAAACTTGAAAGGATATTTTCTCCGGCCTTTTTCGATGTCATGGTTCACTTAGCGATTCATTTGCCATATGAAGCTAGAATAGTAGGGCCAGTATGTTATAGTTGGATGTATCCAATAGAACGAAGCCTTCGAACATTAAAGAATTATGTGAGAAATCCATCACGTCCATAAGGGTGCATAGCAGAGGCTTATGTTTTTAATGAGTCGATCACGTTCTGTTCTAGATATCTTCAAGGCATTGAGACTCGATTTAACAGACTGGATCGTAATTATGAAGAAGAAGTTGATGGTCGTGTAGAGAGTGACATATCAGTATTTAAAGATACTTCCTGTCCTCTTGGTCGTTTTGATTTTTTGACCTTAACAAAATCAGACATTGATAAGGCACATTGGTACACCTTGACTAACTGTGATGAAGTAGAACCATATTTACGGTAAGTATATATACATTCTATTCTTAACATCTTTTCCAATGAGTAAAACCATATAGATTTCATGTATTTACCCAACTCATCCATAGGGATCACCTTGATTTGCTTGAACAAGAGAGCTTGCAGAATATTCATAAACATCAAGAGGCGCGATTTGCCAATTGGTTCAAACATCGTGTAAGAGTTTCCGTCTCTTGTGTATTGATTTTATAACTCACCATGCATTTTAGTTTTTAATACAAAATGTATTTGATAATATAGGTTAATGAATTGTGGAAATGTGGTGAAGTAAGTTATGATTTGTACGCATTGTCATTGAGCCCAGACATTTGTGCTAAATCTTATACGGGATGTTGTATCAATGACATGCGTTTCCACACAATGGATAGATCACATGGTCGCACTACTACAAGTTGTGGGGTTTCCGTTCAGGGTGATCACGATGAAGGATCAACGACGTTCTATGGATTACTAAAAGAGGTTTTAGAACTTAGTTACCTAAGATCCAATTGAGTCGTTCTGTTCAGATGTACATGGTTTGATACATCTCCATCTAGAATGAAAAAAGAGTCGGGAAATTTATCTATTAACATATCTCGAAATTGTTTTGAAGAAGAACCCTTTATCATAGCAAATCAAGCTCAGCAAGTTATATACTTAGATGATATTAAATATGGTAAAGATTGGAGGGTGGTTCAAACTTTAAGACAAAAAAATGTGTGGAATGTCCCTGAGTTGGATGAAGATGACGAGAATGATAATATTTTGGACGTCATTTAACCTATGGATACACACGTGAGTGATTGTCTAGATGCTCAGATGCTCAATAGAGACGATATTCCTGGAAGTATAGTCGATAAAACAGTTATGGAACGAGTTCTACACAAATCAAACTCTCAAAAAGAAGATGATGAGTTGAGTGATGATGACATAGAGGAGTTCATAAACACTAATGATAGTGATGTTTCAGAAAATGATGAGTCAAAATAGTATATCAGATTTACGTATTTTTCTCAATTTCTAAATCCTAATATTTTGGAATAACATGTTTTATCAACCTTAAATCATTTGTTTTTGCATAATCTTACTACAGGAAAGATAGGGGAAGACTTTGATGGACGAGTCACGACCCATCGCACCAGGTAACCGGAAGACTCCTCATCCTCGTTCACGTGACTTAGTGATTAGAGAGCCATCATATGATACACCGATGCATTCCCAATCGCCATCGTCTTCGCCTTCACCGGGTCATGTATTGAGCCCGACAATAGATCCTTCGACAGATGCATCTTCCATTCCGTCTACTTTCGAGAATGGTAGTAATTCATATTTTACTTGTAATGTCATTTATGTATTTTTTTTAACTGACTAAATAATTTATCTATAGTCTCGTCTCAAAGTTCGATTCCTAAACGTGGAATTGCAAAGAACTTGAAATTGCACAAAGGGAAGGGTAAGAAAGATTTGACTATTCCAGAAAATCTTCAACGGGTGATCAGAGATAATGCGACTCCATTTATCACTAAGACAGGCATATTGGTCCGTGCCCTATTACCACCAAGTCACAAAAGATATGATTTGGTGCCACCAGAGATTCTAAATGACATTAGACAACGACTAGCAGTAAGTACCCTGTATTTAGATGCGTGATTTGGAATTACTATATACATTTATTATAATATGCACTAACATGAATTTCTAATGTGTTAAGGAAAAATTTAACCTTGACATGACCAATGGCATAGTTTGGAAAATCGTTGATGCACAAATGATGTCGTGCACGAATGAGTATCGCTACGAGCTTGGAAAATAATATCGTCAAAACATAGCAGAGTTTGGTGAAGAGCAAGCGGATCGCATGAGACATCCAAGAGTGCATTGTGACGATGAATGGGCGAAATTACTCTCTAAATTGAAATCTGCAGAATTTAAGGTAAAACATATCTTGTAATGATTGGTAGTTAGTTCTGAATGGAAATAAATTTATAATATTCTTTTTGTGTAGAAACTATCGAGCAAAACAGTGGTCTCGAGCCAGGTACCTTATTTGCACAAGGGTGGCTCCAAATCCAATGCTAATATGCATTATGAGATGGTAATATTATTTCACACTTACTAATTATTAATAATTTTCATATCTTTGAACATGTATAAACATTTTTATATGAACATTTCAGAGAAAAGAGAAGCCTGAAACTACGTGGGTCTATGTGTGGGAGAAACAACACTCTTCTGATCCAGACACTTGGGTTAGCGAAGAGGCCAAACAACATCATGTAAGTATTTTTTATATAAAGTG
Organism: Gynostemma pentaphyllum; assembly: GCA_028015215.1. Classification (NCBI taxonomy): domain Eukaryota; kingdom Viridiplantae; phylum Streptophyta; class Magnoliopsida; order Cucurbitales; family Cucurbitaceae; genus Gynostemma; species Gynostemma pentaphyllum. The sequence continues at coordinate 45,973,633 of CM051351.1, read as the reverse complement.
TCATTGTTTTCCATAACACAAACTTTTTATCATTACATATTTTGTTATTTGTATAGAAACAAATGAAATAATACATGAAACCTCCACAAGTCAGTGCTAAAGTTGGGTCAAACACACTTGATTCAATAACCTCACCTCTTATTGATATTGATGCCATGGAGAAAGTGTTGGGTCATAGGCCAGGCTATAGGAGAGGTATGGGTAGGGGCCCTAAACCTCCCCCAAAGTCCGATAATTCATCGAGATCGAGTGTATATTCAGAAGTGGGTATTGTCCGAACACAACTAACAGAGGCTCTCAGTACCATCGAAGAACTTCGAGCTCGTGATTTGGCACGTGATAAAGAAGCCGAAGATTTTCGAGCTCGTGATTTGGCACGTGATAGAGAAGCTGAAGAACTTCGAGCTCTTGTTTTGGCACGTGAGGCAGAAAGTAATAAACTTAAATCGGCTTGGGATGATTTCTTGAGAAAGTTTCAAGGTGGAGGTGGGAGTGGGAGTAACGATGCTTAGGATGTTTGTATTTTATTAACTCTTTAGTTATTGTAGTACTCTCGTTTGTATTAAAACTTTAGATATTTCGTAGTTTGTGTTAAACATTAGTTATATTAGTAATTTCGTTTTCTTTGTACAAGTTATTGAGAAAGTTTCGTGGTTTATGTTAATGATCAAAAAAATTGCTTTAGTTCTTTGTTATTCAGGATATTGGTGATTAAGAAATATGAAATGAAATTTAATAGTGAAACAGGTGGCATTTGAGGCGCCTAAAACAAACAAATTTTTTTAAAAAAACTACAGTGGTATTGCCAGCGCTACAGCGCCGGCATATTTTTGATACCCCTTTGTCGGCGCCATAGCGCCAGCAATACCCTCCCCATTTTATTTTTTTAAACCCCCTTTGCCGGCGCCGTGGCGCCGGCAATACCCTCCCTATTTTATTTTTTTAAACCCCCTTTGTCGATGCTATGGAGCCGGCAATACCCCTCCATGTATAAGGGTTTTGGACCCCCTTTGCCGGCGCCATGGCGCCGACAATGAGCTTATCTATCACCGACCTTTAATTTTACGTTGGCATATGATACATCGGGGATGCATAAAGCATCACCGACGTAGGAAAATATCACGCCGGGGATGCTAAAAATGGGCAAACCCAACAAGTAATTACCGGCGTAAATACCGACATAGATTTTACGCCGGTGAAGGTATTGCCAGTGTGTAGTGTAGGCATTCCCGATGCATATGTACGTCGGTAGTGCCAACATATTTTGCAGTGCTAGCAACCACGATCAAACACCACAATCGTCACTTTAATTCCTTTTGTTCTCCCTTTTCTAATCAAAACAAGGCTTGACCATGAATTTTCTTTCCTCATCAATCACAAACATTTAACAACTAACCTTAAACTTGAAATATCATAAACAATTCAATAAGAACAATAAACTAAACCTCAGAACCCGATTTGCTCTAAAAAGTCTCTAAACTAGCTAAAAGAAAAGTGGTGATTTTGGCCATTTGAGGGGTTTTTGAAAATTCATTGGTTGGAGTTCCTAACTTGATTTTCTTATGTAAAAATATATGTATTTATACACCCAAATATACCAGAATTGAAATATACTAAGAAAAAGCTAAGAAAACTCCAAGATTAGGAAAACTAGGAAATCTTCAAATGGCCAACCATAGAGGTTTTGAGTTTGAGTTCCATCCATAGTTTCCTACCTTTATGTGATGACTAAGATGTCAAAGACTGCCATCTTGGGAAGTACCTATTCCATTGGAAGTTAGCACATAAACCTCTTAGTTAAATCTTAACTAAAAGCCTACTTAATTACACTCCAAAATCATCTTCCAAACCTACATAGCTATAGCACCTTCCACTCCAAGTACTTGGTCTTCATCACAAATCCTCGTTCATAATAATTTATTCAAACCAACAATAACACCTTAAACTTTCCAAAGTAAATCCCAACACCTAGAATACTCGTACTCCACATATTCTGTTCTTGTCCTACACAATTCCAATTGCTTGTTCATGAAACCTCCTATTTAATATAACTCAATATTTAACATTCCTAACAAAGCTTAAACGTCATCACACAATCAATTCATATTATAAAAATCACACATAAATATACTTTAATCCCTTTTTTATCCCTTTTTATATAAATATACGAGGGAGGTTTAAAGCAAAGTTTTGTCATAGCTCCCTTGTCCTTACTTGGTGTTGAGGGTGCTTGGAGTGTGGTTATACCCGAGAGGAATTCAGTTACGCATAACCTATAAGTGATGGGCTTTGCTACCTAGTGCTATCCAAGGGGAATAGTACGCATAACCTATAAGCGATGGGCTTCGCTACCTAGTGCTATCCAAGGGGAATAGTACGTCTAAACCGTGAAAGCATGATATTTTCTATTAAACTCGGAAAGCATATGATTTGCTACTAAACCGTGAAAGCATGTGATTTGCTACTAAATCGGAAAGCATGTGATTTGCTACTAAATCGTGAAAGCATGTGACTTGCTACTAAACCCGGAAATCATGTGTTTTGCTACTAAACCGTGAAAGCATGTGATTTGCTACTAAACCGTGAAAGTATGCGATTTGCTACTAAACCTTGAAAACATGTGATTTGCTACTAAACCCGGAAATAGGCGTAGACTTAGCAGTGGATTCTAATCCCGATGTTGATCCGACGTAACTTACCGGTGATAGTCGTAGCACTAGGAGCACACTACCATGCAATCACAAAATAGAAGTTAAATAGAATAGTCAATCCTTAGCTTTTTCAGAAGAATGGAAAGGCATGAAATTTGATCTAATCATCTATTACATCTTGTGGCTTTAGTTTCAAACATACTACGTAGAATTCATTCATATGTTTTTGTAAGGCTTTTATTTTCCTGCTGTGAAAATTTGAAAGTAGATAAATCAACCGAGAATTGGTTCAAAATCAAAATCAAAAGGGAAAAAAGAAAGAAGTAGGTTGTTCTAATCTCAGCCCCAGATTCTCAATCTTGGAGTGAAATTCAGACTTTTTTTAATTTGGAGTGATGGATAAGAGGTATGAGATTGTGGGACTTTGGTGTTTTAAAAGAGAAAAGATTGGATGTTATAATGAGTGGGAGATTAAAGGATTGTGAGTGATTGGACAATTATGGTGGAGTGAAAAAAAATGACAAGATGTGAGAAATATGGTTTGAGTTGAAAAAGTGAGAGAAGGAAAGTGAGAGTGTTCTTTAAAACGGATGGAAAAGTGAGAAAAAATGAAGAAGATGAAATGCACCCAAAACGAAAAAATGAGGGAGAAGAAAGGTGAAAGGATATTCTTTTCATTTTACATGTACAAAAAGGTCAATAAAGTGCAAAAAGTTAAGGAGGGGTTAATAAACCTTAGTTTTCTTTTTTGAAGATCAATAGTGACAATTTTCTATCTTTATTGAGTTGAGTATCGATTCTAATTGATAGGATGATTTCACTCACCAATCATGTCATCATCCTTATTTACTGAACAAAATAAAAAGGATTCTAAATGAGAAAGTATGTTCAATAATTTTAAAACAATTTGAGACTTTCTCAATCCTTCAAATTCAAAAAAACACATACGTTAGTGTATGCCTCTATTTCTCACTTAATAATAAATGTTTGATGGCAAGTGTTGCAACAACTTCATCACCCGCTTCCTTGGCTACAACAGTACTCCACATATTCTGTTCTTGTTGCAACAACTTAAATAATCATTCACCCTCATTTTAGAATTCATAATTGGCTTTCCCAGTTAAAAAATCGAAAGCTGAACACATACAACTTTTTACGTATTGACTTCATCTAATATACTAGAGATGGATTAATTAGTAAAAGCATCTAGAAATTAAAAAAATTTGGCAAAAAAGACTTAGAAAATATTTAGTAAAAACATCCTGTTTTGACCGGTCAAAGTTCAAATATGTAGTCTTTGACTACGTATCCGACGTGGCGGGCTGAATGGCAGCTTGGCTGGCACGGACTGGCTGATGGGTGGGCCAAGGGGGACACGTGAGATGCGTAGTCCATGACTACGCATCCAATGCATAGCTTTGAAAATTAAAAAAAAAAGACCAATTCCAACAGGTTGTTTGACAGATTCATAAAAAAAAATTCAAAAATAATATTAAAATTTTGGACCCACGAATTAATTTATTTTATTAAAAAAAAGGTGTGTGACTTTGTATGCAAACATATTTAATGAATGGTGACCATTTATTGCCCTTCACGTTTTAAAAATTAAATCATGGATATTAAAAAAATAATCAACTTCTAATTTTATATGATAAAACTATACAATATTATTTATTTACAAATTCTGTATAATATATATATAATTCATGTTCTTAATATAGGGGGAAAATCAATTTTTACCCTGAATTTGAATGATGTTATCAATTTTAAACTTAATATATATAAGAAGTTGCAGGTTTAACCTTTTATTAACAAGTTTATGATTAGTTCACCAAATTTTCATTAGTTTTATAAGTTTGAAGAATTTTTAAGTCATAAAAATGTGTGGGGTATCCTGGTTGAGCAAGCGCTTGATTTCAGTGACTCTCATTATTTGAAAAAGGAAAGAAACAATATGTACATAATATGACATTTCAGTGACTCTCATTATTTGAAAAATCCAGCAGCTTTAAACTATTTGAAAACAGATAAATAATTTAAGAAAAAATAATTCATTAGATCTGAAATATCACAAAATCATTAAGTCAGATAAGTTAACGTAGTTAGAATGAAAACAAAAAAGACTAATGATGACCACCAGTTCCACAACGGGGACGACGCCGGTTATGAGGAGGTTGCTTTCGCCGCATGATTTGTCCACGATTACCACGACCTCTTACACTAGCAGAAGGTTCCCCAATATCGGTATGAACATCATCAGACTCATGCTAAAGAGGTTCAAAATGAACCTGAGATGATGATTCTCCGACAAAAAGAGGTTCAAAATGAACTTGAGACGATGATTCCCCGACAAAAAGATGTTCAAAATGAACCTAAGATGATGATTCTTCGGCAAAATGTGTAGATGAACTAGGATAGAACTGACTAGACGACCAAAAAGTGGGGAGCGTATACATCATCGGCGTATAGGGTGTATCTGAAGGAGGGGGAGAATCATGTCGTCCATTGTAAGGATCGTCATGAATAGGAGAACCTGGGTTGTGCGGGTGTACGTCGACCTTAATTATATGTCTGAGTGGAAACTTGTCCATGTTCATGTCGAACACGATACATACCGCCTATAGTATCCATGCAGGCAAATGAAGTGTCACATATAACTCTTCTTTGTTCAATATCATCCTCTATAACTAGACGAGGATATGAGTTGGCCTGAAAAAAGAAATTAGGATTAAACATTTTAATTAATTAAAATTATGAATCAAAGAATAATAGTACCTACAACATAGTCAAATGATGCTCCGAGTTGAGTGATGAAACGTCTTGTGATGCGGTTGTACAAAGTAATGTACTAATCATCAACATCACAACCATCACCTATGAACTCGCCTTGTATGAGATAATTCATACGAGTTGCCCACAATGCAAGTTCTGGTTGTAGTGTTAGGAGCCAATGTTCTTCTTGTCGTCCACGAAGGTCAATGGCATGCAATCGTCTATCAGTATTGGATATTTCTTGAATAGTCTGACGGATCCCAAATTGACGTGTTACATGATCTGGGTAATGTCACTCAGTAATAAAAACACAAATGAGTGGACATCTAGCTGTCCAAATCTTTGACCCAATAAACAATAATATGGTAGATTATCCATGATAGACTGATATGGCTCCCATATGATCTATAAAAGAAATAATTATATTAACAAAAAAAAAGTCTATATTAATACAAATATACATTACGATATCTCATCACACATAAGTCGATCGAGTATGTAACGATATTGCAGCAAGACATGTGTAGTTGTCTCTATTGTGGTCTTCGGTCCAGTCCATCTATAAATACAGACAAGATAATGTCAATATATGATATTTATTTTATTAAAGCAAATGAACAAGGTTAATTTAGTATAAACTTACCGAAAACCTAATGGTCCCCCAGCAAAATCTATTTCCTCCAATCGACGAGGTGCAAAGGTTGGAAATCTATCCCTAACCGTTCTTAGTAACTTTATTGTTAGAAACTTAATTATGAAACAACACAAATCTTAAGCTTCCAAAAATATTTTTTTTTTTTTTGCACTAGAGTTGTAATCTAAAAGTAAAGTAGTTGATATTAGAAGAAAAATGAGAATTTAAGCTACAAAATGTATGTAAGATATTGCTCTAGCAACTTTGGTTGTGATTCTAAAACGTGTTTCTCATGAAAGGAAAATATGTTTCTCAAGGATATTCATTGTAAATATTGTTTGAGAGTCTCATTAGAATGAAATTCAAAGAAAGGTACGCTAACTATATTTATATCTTGCTTCTTTAAAAAAAATTTCGGTGTAAATATTTTTACTCGCTCACCATTTTTAGCATTTATTGTTGTAACAAGAGGCCACCATTTCATTTGAAAAAGTTTTTATGAAGTCTTAATTATTAATCTGTGTTCTTTTCATCTCACAAGAAAATAAATCAGCAACTGATTAATAATATCTTTCAATTCTCTCACGATGGTCTATTAATTAGTTTTCTTGTGGGGTGCAAAAGACATCAAGTTCTAATTAAGAAAAGAAAGCAAGACTTTATAAAAAGTTTTCAAACAAAATTGTGGTCTTTTTCTAAAACAAAAAGTACTTGAAAAAATATTTTAAGGAATAACTTAAACAATTATTTAATAAATACAATCAAAGTAGATTTCTAGGTTAAGGGAGGAATGACACAATTTATAACAAAACAAATTGATGAAATTGGGATCATACCATTTAAAGATGAAGTCGTTATCCCTTACCATATCAATCATAAAAATGTTGTGCTTGTTGTTTAGAAACAAAGTTTTCTTTCTTGGTTTATGAATTTGTTTCTAGCGGGACACTCTTGAACAATTTTCACAAAGAATATCCAAGAAAGAAAACTGATTGATGGTTTGAATTTGATTTTAACTCGGGAACAACTAGTTAGACATTCAAAAACTGAGGGTTTCAATCTATGGAGCATTTCATCTCATTTCTATGAAGGAAGATACTGATATAAGAGCTAACAATGAAGGGCAAACAAAGAATATTTTAATATTGTTATTCCTTGTTTTTATTCTCTTTCAAGTTTGTTATTGTTTAGCCAATTCTAGCTTAACAACTGTACCTATCCTTAAAATTATATATATCTTTACTACCCATGAAAAGGATAAGCCGTAATCCTAAATAGACAACGCCTAGACTCTCTTCTTCTTTACCATTTCGTCGGTATAGTGCTTCAAGCAAAACTTGACAAGGGACACTACTATCACTAGATGTCAAACTTTCTTTAGCTCATTGTTGTGTAAAGCGTGAATTATATGTTCTTTTTTTAAAGAAGAAGATGAAATACTATATTTGGGAGTTGATGAAGAACTTGCAGCCATTTTTGTGAAACAAAAAAACAGCAACTTCAGTTGTGGAAGCAGTTTTTGGCATTACAAAAATTGTCTCTTAGTTCTATGGTTGTAACCACCCAACACAATAAAATAGGCTCTGCAGCAAGTACTGATAATTCCTTAAGAAGGGAGTATTCATGGAGCTAAACTTGAAGTAGAACCTTGTAAAGATATTTTGTAGTTTGTTTTGTTATTTTTCCGTAATAACTGAAATTTAGTTTAAACACTCTAAATTTACTTTCTTCATGAATTGCATTCTTAGCCATTTTTTAGTTTTCTTAATGTTTAAAGCCATGTTAGGCTAAACCATCTTTGTGGTGTTGAAATAAAAAGGAAAATGGATAGGTAAGACTTAATGTTTTGGAACTCACTATATATGATTTTTTGTGACGTTGAATTAAAAAATCTCTATCCCTCTTTAAAGCTTCGTGAAAGTGAAGTTGGAGGAGTTCAAGCATGTATTGAAAAATCCATTGCATGACATTTATAGAAGATCAACTTATCAACTTCAACTTCAACTTCATGTTTAAGAATAAACATGAGGTTAGGGTAATAGATAAAAATATGATTTTGGGAACTAAGGAATAGCAACTTCTGGTCTCCAGTTTTAGAGATAGAATTTAAGATTGAGATATTGCGCCAGGAATTTTTTTAGAGACTATGAACCCTTTCTTAGTTTTTACTTCTTCTTCACCACAAGTTCTTAACCTCTGTATTTATGGGTTTCATAGACAGAAAGTGAGGGAGAGAGATTGATGGTGTAATCTTGTGGAAAGTTCAATCAATCTTGATGCTTAAAATAATTTTGCATTGAGTGTTCTTCTTCCTTGTTTTTACAATCATTGAGTTAGTTTTGTGCTAGTTGTAGATTGGTAAAATCTTTGCTAGATTTGTCAAGAAAATTTCTCAATTCTTAACAAATATATGGGTTACTCCTCTCATTACCAATTAGTTTTGAGATGAATCCCCACATTATTAAGATGGTATCAAAGCCCAACAAATCCAAACAGACATTCAGTCTAAAAATGGGATCCGACCCAAGAATGGTGAGCCCAAAAGAGGCACCATCTTGAGGGGACATGTTGAGAATCTCACATCGGAAAGATAAAGGGAACTCACAAGATTTATAAGATACATGGGCTATTTCTCTCATTATCAATTGGTTTTGAGATAGATGCCCACATTATTAAGACTCCTAACTCTTAACTTTTTCGATAACATTCACTGGCTTTAAATTTATACGACTGAAAAAACTTTGAAGATAATTAAGTTTGTGAATTTCCATAGCTTTCAAATCTTCTTTGCCGTAGTGATATGGACCGATAGAGATCACGTCTGGGGTATAGGCCTCTGGATTTACATTATGTAGGATCTTTGGAACTTTATAAATGTTGCTTTGGGAAGAAGAGAAAGTTTTCGTTTCTAGTATTTCTTCGATGGATGCAACTATTGGATCAAATGTTACTACTGTATCAAATGCAATGACATGAATAGTAATTTCTTCTGATCCATTAGCTATGGATAGATTTTTGTGTATAACTTGATCATTATATTGATCCATTTAAACGTCTCTGAACATTACAAAATAAAAAAAATAATATTCATCAACAAATAAGTGTTAAGGATCCCAGATAAAGAGACCTAACAACAATTATAAAATCTAAGGTCACTCCTCTCATTTACTAATTGGTTTTGAGATGAATGCTCACATTATTAATAATAAAATCCGTTTGACATACTTTTAAATTGTTCATTAAAAGTTATCAGAAGCACATTTTTTATTCAAACACTCTTCAATACTTCTAAAAGTTATCCCAAATTATATACAACCAATTAAATAAGAATCTCACATCATAAAGATGAATTAAGGGTCATTCATCTCATTACCAATTGGTTTTAAGATGAATGCACACATTATTAATATGGTATCAGAGCCCAACAAAACTCAAACGAGCATCCTCCAATTAAGTAACCTAACAACATGTTTAAAAGTGTTTTTGTTTTTTTTTAATTGAAAAAGTGTTTTTGAATATCAAATTTGCCATCGCGTATCGTGTTATGAAGTCAACTGATTTTCTTTAATTTTGGGAATTCAATTCCAACTCCTTATCTGTTTCATTTACATAATCATGTCTTAATATCATGTAAATTCAAATCAAAGTTCAATGAAATTAATCTTTAGAGATATTGAATTCAAGTTTAGCAGTTCAGAAATAATCCTCAACGTTCCCAAACGGGAAAAAAAACCCTAATTTGTTCGATTTGTGCCATAATTTTACTTTTCCTTCCCTAATTTTTTTTTTTCTGATTATTCTTCGTTTTATCATCTCCAACGAACCATTTTTGAGTATATGTTACTTGGTTGATACATAATCTAGAAAAAATAGTTTGGATGAAAGCGAGTACAAGGACTGCAGCTGCAACAAAAGAGATAGAAGCATATGGTGAGTTGAAATAATTGCGTCTCAATAAAGCCATCCAGTGGTGCCGCCGTGCCTCACAATATTTATACGTCTCTTCACGAATATCGTTAAAATAGCTTTGAAACATCGAACCTGTAAGATAAAAGAGTAAAAATAAAAGGGATCAGAGGAAAGGAAAAAGGATTTCGAACCTGTAAGATTGTGTTAGGCTCTCTAGAAGCTGGAAGATATATCTCTCACAAAAATTGGGCTTTGATAGATGATACTTGAATAAAATATGAAGAAAAATTGAATGGACGAACACAGAATTACGAAAGTAGCTAGACAATATAGTATCTGATCGGTTGAACTATAAAATCTACTATTTAAGAATTGGCATTGGTTGGATAAAATAACCTCAAACAAACATACGGTCCAAAAATAGACCCGACCAAAAATTGATGAGCCCAAAAGAGGCTCACCATTTTGAGGTACATGTTAACGATCTCACATTATAAAAGTATCTAATAATATTTATAAAATTAAGAGTCATTATTCTCATTATCAATTATTTTAAGATGAAAACTCATCATTATTTTAAAGTAGCAATAATTTCACACGTTTTTAAATCTTGAACATAAATCCTGCTTCAATGTTATCTGAGATATATGCCAGAAAGAATCAGATGGGTGGATAAAATTTTAAAGAAAATTGAATGAAGAAAGACAAACTTTTAAAGTAGGCAAGTTATATTGGTTTGACTATTCTTCCATGTTTGTAAGTTGAAGTTTGAACCAAATCCAACCAGACTGCCTACACACATCAGCTTCCACAGAGTGAAGCAATTTTTGTTTTCTTGTTTAATTGTTAATTTTTACTATTTTTTTAAATGAAGGATACTGGTTTGTATTAGTACAGATAGACTCTTATAATTTTCATAATTATTATGATATTATGGAAATGGGAAAATGTTAGTTTGGTTGAAATGATTTGGGAGTTTGTACATGCGCCTTTTGTAACTTCATTCTAATAATGAAATCTGTTTCTTATCAAAAAAAAAAAAAAACTGTGTGAAATGAATTTACCCAAACTTTTTATACATTGAAAGATTATTTTGGGTCAAACAGTAATCCTTTTAAATATGCATCAGCTGCAGACAATAAACTTTCTTAGCCCTCCTTAAGAACCAACTTATATTTATTTGATACATAATTGACATAAAAACTGCTGTATCAATGACTTTTTTTCTCCAGTTTTAGTAGTTATGATATTATTTAACAGTTAAACTAGGTATGGGTGGCTTTAGAATGGGTCTTGCAGCTGCTGTTTACTCTGCTTCTGATAAGCAGATGCAGTAAAAATAAACAAACACACCAATTTATTTATCACAATCATAACACATATCCCAACATTCGAGAGGTGTTGACTTGGTTTTATATCATAATATTACCCTTAATTTAATTTGTTTTTGATGAGTTTGATGCTACTTTAATTGATTTTTCTCTTTTTATGTAGGTTTGGAAACTTATTTGCAAAATAAGGGGACAAGGAAATTTATTGGCAGAAATTGTTCAATAGCAAGACATCGCTTGACCATTTAGAAGAGTGCCAGAAATCTGCCTAGCGAGCCATCGCTTGGAAGTCAGCGACGCGTCGCTCGTCCATTTTTAATGAAGGTTTGCGACATTTAAGCGAGCCATCGCTTGAGAATTAACAAGGCGTCGCTCGAGCCCGAAATCTGCCACCGACTTCAGAGGCCTATATAAAGGTGGCTGAAGCTTATTTTTTATTCATTCTTGGACAGACTTGGAGGCAGCAACTTTGGGAGCACTTTTTGGAGTTTTTCAGCAATTTTTGAGGGAGTCTTTTATGTTTTCTAGTTTATTTATTTTGTTGAATTTATTTATGGATAGCTAATTTTCTAATTCTTAGAGGATTGATGTAGCTACTTTATTTTTATGGTTTGAGTATTTAGCTTTAGTTTAGAAGACAATTTTATAATTCTATTTATGTTCTTAATGCTTTTAATTTACTGGCCATTTATTAATTGATTTTAATTCTGAAATCTAACACTCGGGAGAGGTGGTTTTAGGATAGATCTTAGGAACATAACTGAAGGTAGATTAGAGTTGGAAAACTTAATCTTAATTTAGAAGTCTTAAAAAGAATTTGTGATTCATACACTTTTAATTACTGAAATTGAATAGGGATATTGGTTTCTTAATTAATTATGATTCTTGATTTGACGCTAGGGAGAGGTAATTAGGAATTTTAGCGTTCTTGACTTATAGAATATGAAATTGTTGTTTTTGGCTAAACGAATATTAATTCCATATATTAAAGTAGTGAAATCAATTCTCTAGGACTTTTTCTCCATTGATTTAATTCAACCTTTTTACATTTAGTTTTGTCTTTTCTTATTTGTAACGTCCCGTTATTTTCCGGTAATTTTTTTTAAATTTATTCTATTTTATTTTAATCATTTATTTAATTAATTTAGGTTTTATAAGTTAATTAATTTAGTATAGTTTAATATTGTTAATTTAGGACCTAATTAATTTTCTTTAATTTTAATTTAAGCTTTCTTAATTAATTGGAGGGATTAATTTTAAGTTATTAACTACGGTAGTAATTTTATAGTATTTTGTTAGATAGTTATTAGATGAGTAATTTGGTGGTGGGCCCTTACCTTATCCTTAATAAATGATGGACAACTTAAGAGAAGGGTCTCCTTTTTTTTAGGGTATTTGGCAAAAGAAAGAGAAGGCTCATCTTCCCCATTTCCTTCTTCCCACGCCGCCGGCTTGAGAAACGCCCCCACCCCCTTTCGTTTTTACTCATTTCTCACCAAGGCAAGGCTTCTGATTGGCTCCATTTGGTTTAATTACTTGATTTTGCTCCTTATTCTCCCTCCCCCTCGCCGGCTTTACCACCGGACCTCCACCGTGGAAGCCATTGAAACTCAAGGTAAGAGCACAACCATTCTTGGTTCTCTTAGATAATTGTTCTTGGGAAAGAGAATCTTAAAGTGCCATGACTATAGTTGATGAAGTTTCATGAACAAAAGCCCCCTCCCAACTTACCATTTGTCTATACCATTTTCCTTTTTTTACTTTAAATTTGAAATCCACCGCCCCTTGCCCTCCTCGAGAAACCATCCCTTGGAGGTTTTGTTGAAGGTTGTCCTGAATATACATATAAATTTATATAAAAAGCATAGCCATCATATTTGACCACCACCGCCCATGATTTATTCATCCTTATCCTTGCTGTAGATATCCCTTTTGTTCTTCGTGATGTCTGTGGCTTTAAACAATTTGCTTCAATGTGTTTTATATATATATATATATATATAATTATAATCTTTTGACTTAATTTTGTTTTAAATATATAAATATGTATGAAAGCTTATATAAAGACTCTGTACTTGGAATTTTATTTTAAGTTTTGATATTATATGTATTAAAACCATAATTTAAGCTTTTGAATTAAATTTAGTTTTAACATTATATATTTATATCTAATTTATATATATATATATATATATATATATATATATATATATATATATATATATATATATATTAAAAACCAATACCAACCTTGGACCAAAATATCCCACTAAGCCTTTGTATTTATTTTGGCCGGCTTGTGTCGTGTTGTCAAGCCAATTGTTAATGTGGAATTTAAATGGTAATTGTAGATGGTGTTTAATTGCTCGCTCGATTGCTCGCTTTGGGTTTCGATTCCAAGATATTTTTCTAAAAGGTGAGGATAGATAGAATTTTATAGTAAATTTAGAAATCGAATACTTGAACAATTTGTATGGTTCGGGAGATAAGTTTAATTTGGAATTAAGTGAACTAAAGCATGCTAATTTTATGAAATTATAGGAATTGGGAGTATAGAATTGATATGGAAATTATGGAATTACACTTTCTTGGGAGTTGAAGTATGGACCTAATTGGTTTAGTTATCTTATCGCTTAAAGTATGTTTACCATGTGTTCTTGGATGATTTAATTTCGTTATCGAGATATTCCTGATTTAATTGAGCTTTTACTGAGACTGGGCATTCCCAGCAATGATTATCTTATGTTCTTAGAGATTATTTATGATATCGAGGTTTTCTGATTACTTTGGACTTTTACTGAGATTGGGCCTTCCAGCATTGGTCCTTAGTACATAAGTCATTCGATGATTTCAGGATTTTTGTGATCGATAGAGTATGGGCTTATGACCCTACACGTTTTCATGTTCTTGATTCTTATTTCTCTGATGTGATGTTCTGAAATTGTTCTCTGTTATATTTCGGTCTTAGTATTTCTGATTCTTTATTATCACACTTGTTTGCTTGGTGAGTTTAAAATGAGCTTTAGTGTTTTAATTGCTCGGATTACTTGACGATCTAGTTGTTGTGGATGTTTAGGAAGAAAATATTATGGAAAGTACGTTTGGGCTAAGAAAAGTGCATTAAGATGAGATTATCGTCACTGAATGGTAGTAAGACTTGAGGGCTAAAGTGTGGTTTGGGTGTAATAGATTTGAAAGTAGAGATGGAAGTGACGGTTCGAACTCGGGACTTCCGAGGAGGTAAAAATAATCTTAGGATGCTTTAGGTTCTCTCTTAATTAATATCCTACATGCCTCGGAGATAGAACGGTGAAATTCCTGATAACCGATATGGTGAAATTCCTGATAATCGATATGGTGAAATTCCTAATAACCGATGTTGAAATTCCTGATAACCGATATGGTGAAATTCCTTATAACCGATGGTGAAATTCCTGATAACCGATATGATGAAATTCCTGATAACCGATATGGTGAAAGACATGATAACCGATGTGGTGAAAGTTACGCGATTAGACTACGTGAGCTGCATGAACGGAGGAGATGAATAATGAGATAATATAGTTGTGTGAGCTAGTATTATCTGATATTATTTCTAATTACTATGATACATATATGTTCTCGATTGCTAGACTACGTGAGCTATGCATGTCATTGGTGAGATAACGGAATCGTGTATAGACTACGCGAGCTTGCACCATCTGACATTATTCACATGTTCTATGTTCTATGATCTATGTTCTTGGCTCTATGATCTTGATCTTATTCTTTGTTAAGACTACGTGAGCTTAAACCGTTCTAGAATTTATCCTGAAAGTGTTATCCTATGATTATGCCATGATTGTTTGGAGTTGGGAGCCTGGTTATTTATCTGATCTGTAACCGTGTTTCTTACCCTTTTTCCTCGGAAGAATTACATAACTTTGCTTTCGGAAGTATGACTGGGTAGTTAAGAGACAGTAGGATTCGTTGGACACAAATCCGGATTGGATTTGGTGTTCTAAAGTTACTTTCTATTCAATTTATCTTCACTGGGTTTCCCGCTCATTATATTACACTTTCAGGTACGGAACGTGGTCGTGCTCGTGGCCGTGGAGCTGGTGCAGCGTGATTAGCAGATCGATGATGATGGATGGACTTGAGTCAGTGTAGTCCATGAACTTGTTTATTTATTTTCGTTTCGTCCTTGAGGATTTTATGAGCTCTTTTGAGCGACACTATTTATGATTTATTGTCTTTATGGATTTCTGAGTTAACCTATCTTATGTTTGAACTTAAAAAGGGAAGCGCTTCCCATCGTTGAACGATATGATTTCAGATTTTATTTTGAAATTAAAGTATGCTTCTATCGAAATACAGGTTCTATTTATTTTCTCAAGTCTTCCGCTTGCGTTTTCTATTTAACTCTATTGTAAAAGGTTGGGTCTTTACATTATTAGTTTATGATTATTAGCTTAGTTAACACGCATTATTTTACGATTTCTAGATAAAATTGAGTTAGTCATACATTAGTACTTAGGTAGAATTAATTCTTTTTCCCAGAGGACGACAACCCTTTGTTCTTATCACTATATTAAAACTTGACTCCGTACGCTTGCGGATAATTGATAATTTACGTCAACAAGTTTTTGGCGCCGTTGCTGGGGATTAGGAAATTTAGTTTTACTTGATACTATTGTGCATTAACTTAGTCTTAATTTAGAATTTTTATTTTTTATTTACAACTTTCTGAATCTTTTAATTATTATTTGCTCACTTGTTTATTTGTTTGCTGTTATTTTTGCAGGTTATTACATATTATATGCGAAAGGACGGAAGTAGTAGTCTCGCACCACTAAATTCGGAGATTGAGAAAACTCGCAAAGCTAACTGTAAGCAGAAAATGCTTCAAGCTGAGACAATGGCTAATCAAGATGATCAGAATGCGCTTGCTCAGAACAACATGAGGAAAATTAAGGATTATTTCAAACCCGTTGTTGCTCAAAAATTTTCAGGCATAGCTAGGCAGACCATCAATGCTAACAACTTTGAACTGAAACCCGCTCTGATTGGTGTGGTTCAACAACATCAGTTTGGAGGGACTGTTTCTGAAGATGCCAATTATCACTTATCCTGGTTCTTAGAAATTTGTGATACTGTTAAGATGAATGGGATAACCTGAAGACACTATTAAGTTGCGCCTCTTTCCCTTCTCACTAAGGGATAAAGCTAGGGGTTGGTTACAATCAGTACAGCCAGGAAGTATCACTAGTTGGGCATACATGGTTGAAAAGTTTTTGACAAAATTCTTCCCACCATCGAGGGCCACTCAAATGCGCACTGAAATCAACACTTTCAAGCAACAAAATTTCGAAACTTTATATGAGGCTTGGGAGAGATTTAGGGAACTTTTGAGGAGGTGTCCAAATCATGGACTTCAGGATTAGTTACAGATTCAACTTTTCTATAATGGGTTGACGGGGCAGACTAGATCGAATATTGATGCTACAGCAGGAAGTTCGTTAATGTCTAAAACTGTTGAAGAAGCAATAGAATTACTTGACAATATGGCTGAAAACAGTTTCCAATATCCCGATGATCGATCTATGACTCCAAAAGTGGCAGGAGCATTAGCAGTTGATGATGTAACATTCATTAAATCTCAGATTGCTTCACTTTCACATCAAGTAGCACAATTATCAGGATCTAAGAGTTCACAGTCTATTGAAACTTTAGCAGCTACTAGTGAAGTGGTTCAGTATGAAAAACCTACAACTGAACAAACCCAATATATGAATAACAGAAATTGTGGGTATAGAGAGAATCAATATCAGAATCCATTGCCTACCCATTGCAATCCAGGGCTAAAAAATCATGAGAATCTATCATATGGGAACAATAAGAATGTTTTGCAACCCCCTCCACAGAACAAGGATGATAATAAGCTTTCTTTAGAGAGTATGTTTGGAACTTTCATTACTGAATTAAGGAAAAGGCTTAATCAGAATAAAACTATGATAGAAAACTTAGCTGCAAAAGTTGACAATCATAGTATTATTTTGAAAAACCTAGAGTTACAGATGGAACAAATAGCTACTTCAGTAAATGCACTTCATAATGGAAAGTTTCCTAGAGATATAGAAGTAAATCCAAGGGAGAAGTGCAATGCCATCACATTGAGGAGTGGGAAAGAGCTTTAAGAACGAACTCCACCATTAGCACAAGATTCCATCAATGAAACAGTTGAGAGCAAGGAAGAAGAACAACAGGAGCCTCCACCTAGTTTGGTAGAAAAGCCAATTTCTATTCCTTTATCTTCTACTATTCCTGTTGCACATTCTAATTTGCCTTATCCTCAACGTTTTCAAAAGAAAAAGATTGATCTTCAATTTTCTAAATTTTTAGATATTTTTAAGAAAATTCACATTAACATTCTTTTTGCAGATGTGCTGGAACAGATGCCAAATTATGTGAAGTTCATGAAAGATATAATGTCTAAGAAGAGAAAGTTGGAGAATTTTGAAACAATAAACATGACAGAAGAGTGTAGTGCCATACTTCAGAAGAAATTACCACAGAAGCTGAAAGATCCAGGGAGTTTTACTATTCCTTGTACTATTGGTAGTTCTTTGATTGGTAAAGCATTATGTGATTTGGGTGCTAGTATTAATTTAATGCCTTTTTCTGTTTTCAGGAAACTTGGATTAGGTGAAGTTCAACCTACTACTATATCTCTTCAGC
The DNA here is from genome assembly GCA_028015215.1 of Gynostemma pentaphyllum. Classification (NCBI taxonomy): domain Eukaryota; kingdom Viridiplantae; phylum Streptophyta; class Magnoliopsida; order Cucurbitales; family Cucurbitaceae; genus Gynostemma; species Gynostemma pentaphyllum. The sequence continues at coordinate 45,955,616 of CM051351.1, read as the reverse complement.
TTGCAGATAGATCACTTACATATCCTCGTGGAATCATTGAAGATGTGTTGGTAAAGGTTGATAAGTTCATATTCCCAGCTGATTTTGTAGTTCTAGACATGGAAGAAGATGAAGATATTCCTATAATTTTGGGGAGACCATTCTTAGCTATAGGTCATGCCTTGATTGATGTCCAACAAGGTAAGTTAACATTGAGGGTCAACGAAGAAGAGGTACACTTCAATATCTATCGTTCTTCGAAATTTTTCGATGAGGTCAGTACCTGCCATAGGATTGATGCTATTGATAATTTGTTATCTAATTCAGTAGGCAACAAAATTCTTAAAGATCCTTTAAAAACTTGCTTAGTTGACTCCTTGACTAGCACAAAGATTACAGGAATTGTTGAGAAGGAGTATGAGCCAACAAAACCTCCTGACCCTAAACAACTACAAGAGCATTCTCGCTATTCTTTTCTAGGTACCTTAGAAGATCGAAGGAATTCATGTGATATACTGGCTCAAGCAGATTCAAGAAAAAAGGGACCGGGAAAATTTAACGAGTTTCATATTCCCTAACAGAAATAGAGGGAAATCGTCGAGCTCACGACGTTAAATTAAGCGCTTTTGGGAGGCAACCCAATCTCTTAACTCTTTACTTTAGTCATTTATTTTTAGTTTAGTTTAATTTATTTTTAACTTTTTGTTTTTGTTTATTTTGAAAATAAAAATAAAAATGAACAGAACAGAGTAGAGGGACAGAGGAGAAATTACAGCGACCCATCGCTAGTCTTTAAGCGACGACTCGCTGAATATACCAACGGAGATCAAAAGAACTTGGAGCGACGCATCGCTCATATTCTAGCGACACCTCGCTTCTGCGTAATTTCAGAAAAAATAAGGGACAAGTGACACATCGCTTTAACAAGAGCGACCCATCGCTCAAACGAAAATTTTAGAACAGAGGCTTAATTCCAGTTCGACAGCAAAAGCCCATTCGCAATTCTTTTCTTTTTCTCTCAAAATTTTGAACCCTAAACCCATTGCAACCCCAAATCACTTCCTCTAACCTTAATTTTTTGTTCTCATTCAGTTTTTCAGGTGCTAAAAGGCTAGATCTGACTGAAAATTGAAGGAAATCAGAGTTTTAAGGCCATATTTATGGGTAACTCATCTTTTCTCCAATCCTTGCTTCCAGAGTAAGTTGTTTTACCAATTTTGCTACATTACTTTGTGCATCTTGCTGAGCCTATTTTGGCGACTAGATAGGTTGAATTGTTGGAGATTTTTCGTTTCTCATTGGGTTTGGAAGTTGTCAATTTTTGTTGTGGTTAGGGTTAGGAGTGTTAGACTATTGAGGAGTGTTAGACTTGATTCGAATTCTGTCTTCTTGGGCTGTTTAGCATAGTTTTAATTTTCTCATCATGTCTAAAAGAAGAAAAGCTTCAAATTCCACCTCTTCGGGAGAATTTGATGACCAAAAGTTCGTTAATTTTCAAGCTTCCAAACGTTTTTATAAGACTTTCCACAATAAAAGTCTTATTCAAGAGAGGGGAATTCAATTGTGTCCCGATAAGCATCAAGCTATTTACACTACTATAGTTAATCGGGGTTGGGAAGAGTTTGTTAAACAACTCGAGGCCGCCATAACACCCTTAGTGCGTGAGTTTTATGCCAATTTAGATGAAGCTAGCACCACGGTGTTTGTGAGGGGGGTAAGGGTGTCATTTAACATTGCACTATCAATCGTTTCTATCACCTTCCTAACATTGACGATGATGAGTATAATGCGTACATTGATGAGGAGTTAGATCTAGATGAGGTCATCAAGACCCTTTGCGAGCCTAATGCCGAATGAGAGCTTATTGGCACAGCGGGGAAACATTTTAAGGCTTTTGGGCTTGACCGTTATGGTAAAGCTTGGCATAGTTTTATTTGTTCTAAGCTAATGCTTGTAACCCATTTAGATGTTGTCATTAAAGATCGTGCTATTCTTCTCTACTCCATTATCACGGGCAAATCAATCGATGTAGGTAGAGTCATTAGATACTCAATTCTCCATACGAGTCGGGCGGCCACAACTGGGGGTTTGGCTCATCCATCCCTCATAACTGCTTTATGTAAGCAAGCAGGTGTACCTTGGTCTCGAGAGGAAGATCATGCTGCTCCTAAGGGAATTATAACTATGAAAATAATCAGTGATTATGTGTGTTGGGATAACACAACTCATGGGGCCTCTTCCTCTATTCCTCCTCCTAGGCCCGCCTCCACACTTTCCCGTGGTTCTCAAACTTTAGCATCTAGAATGGACAGGTTAGAATTAGAGTCAGCCAGACGAGATCGACGCTTGGAGCGCTTCACTTCATATCAGATTAATTTCAACAATTCTCTGGCTCAATTCTTGAATGAGTCCAACATTCATCTTGGATCGGGTCCTTTTCTGTTTCCTGCGCCACCGCCAGACTCTCCGCCTGATGATGTTTAGTGTTTCTCCACTTTCAGGGCAGTTTCTTCCTTCCTTTTACTTTTTGCTTTATTTGTTTTGTTTTCTTCACATTAGGGACAATGTTTAGTTTCAGTTTGGGGGTGTTTAGTCTTTTTATTTTTTATTTTTTTTGTATTCTTTTTGTTTTTTTTTTAGTCCCCCTAAAAAAAAAAAGAAAGTGATGGCCTTTGATGAGTTCTTGAGTATTTTCAGATTTGAAGAGAACTTAGTGTTAAATTTGTTTATCTTTGAGACTCTATGCATGCTCTGTTCTATTGACATTCACTTGCACCTTTCTGAGCACTAGATTTATGTTTATCATTGTCAACTTGATACTAGAGTCTCTCTTATTATATCTTGAGTAGTTTTTCTTAGAATCGAATTGATTAAGAGATATTTAGGATTTGATACATACTACCTTGTGAGATTTTTGGGACAAACAGCAAATTCACTACTTCAAGCTCTATTTTTCTTCTTTTGAGAGATTGTCTTACATAGTTGATTTTTTCTGATCTTGCATTGTTATACATATCCTACTGCTTTTGTTGAGTTGTTTGCATGGAATAATTTGGGCATTTACGTGAAACCATTTTAGAATCGAAAAGAGCCAACCTTAATCACTATCTTTAGTAAGCCTACTTTGAGCCTTGACCAATTCTTTTTTGAAAATTAACCACATTTTAATGATCCTTATCCTTCATGTTAATTTTCTTTCAACCTTGAATTTGAGATTGTTTGAATTCTTATAGAAAATGCTTTTCATTCTTGAAGTTGATCATTTTGAGGCAAAGTAGTGGTATATATTTTTTGAATGATTTTGGTTTGATTGTTTGAAAAAGAAAGATTGAAAAAAAAAATAGAAAAGATTGGAAAAAAAAAAAGAGAAAGAAAAGAGAAAAAAAAATGTCACTAAATTGTGGTTGGAGTAGTTTTAAGTTGAAGCTTTTCTGTAAGGGTTCAAATAATTTCTAAATTCCATAGCTTAAACTTTCCTTCCATCAAACCTCACCTAAGCCCCATTACAACCTGTAAAGACCCCTAGATTCCTACATTCAATTTCTCAATTGTTGGTTATGATATGATATATTTGCAAGCTCTGTGTAAAGATTTTCTATGTTTTGACTTGAGAGTATTACATTGCCCTAAACAGTTTGAGAGTATTGAGTGCATCCATGTGAGAGTATCGTTTCCTACTTGTCTTTTATTTTGATGAGATTCTAGGGTGATTGCTTTTGTATAACTTGTGAGAGTTTTCTTAGTTGATGGTTGACAAAGTAAGCTAAATCGATCACACACACACGTTTGAGTTTGTTTATGGTTCGGAGCATGTTTGTGAGTCTTATTTATAAACAACATTTTGCATCATAATTCTCTTGTTTGTTTGAAAATTCTTCCTGAGGCCGGAGTCTTAAATTTTCTTAGTGCTTAATTGTTTTGATTGCTCGAGGACTTGCAATTCTTTAAGTTTGGGGGTATTTGTTGACTTGGTTTTATATCATAACATTACCCTTAATTTAATTGGTTTTTGATGAGTTTGATGCTACTTTAATTGGTTTTTCTCTTTTTACTATTTATTTTGCATCTATTAACATCATGCAATTGTGATTAAACCTTTGACTGAAAACTTAAGGTTTTTCGAAAAATACGTACATCAATTCTAACAAAATTCATCTTAGTCTTTAATTACATTACCTGTTACGATTTTTATTTACCAATTGACTTATCGTAAAAGCCGCAATTTTTGGCGAATCCGATCAGAACTTCCCAACATATCTCGAAATATGATTTCTTCCGTCCTCTGTATGCTGAGGTGTATTGCACATTTTATCTCCAAGAAAAATTAAATAAAAACATTTAAAACATGTTAGCAGTGAAAGAATACCTAAGTGAATATAAAATCTAAGCGGATGCAAAAATGCTTGCAATCCAAATGATGCTAAAATATGCCACATAATTCAGGGGCTGAGATCTCATCCCTCTTAGGCAAACCGCATATGTATTCATCAACCATTCTTTCGTCTGGATCGATCTACATTTTAAGCTATGTTTAACTGCTCCCACCCAATCAAGACCCAACACATGGACCAATTACGATGATTCCGATTCAATCAAACTTCGATTATGCCGATTCAATCGAAGCTACTCATACATTCATACCCGAACCCAATGCTGAATCATATGCGTTTCCTACCATCGAAAAACCTGAATCGGGCGATTGCCCCAACGATGAAGTTATGGGGAGAATAATTTCTTTCTAATCGAAACTTTGTATTTTATCTCTTTTCTTTATACAACGTTTCGATTAGAAAGAAATTATTCTCCCCATAGCTTCATCGTTGGGGCAATCGCCCAATTCAGGTTCTTCGATGGTAGGAAACGCATATGATTCAGCATCGGGTTCAGGAATGTATGAGCAGCTTCGATTGAATCGGCATAATCGAAGTTTGATTGAATCGGAATTGTCGTAATTGGTCCATGTGTTGGGTCTTGATTGGGTGGGAGCAGTTAAACATAGCTTAAAATGTAGATCGATCCAGACGAAAGAATGGTTGATGAATACATATGCGGTTTGCCTAAGAGGGATGAGATCTCAGCCCCTGAATTATGTGGCATATTTTAGCATCATTTGGACTGGAAGCATTTTTGCATCCGCTTGGATTTTATATTCACTTAGGTATTCTTTCACTGCTAATATGTTTTAAATGTTTTTATTTAATTTTTCTTGGAGATAAAATGTGCAATACACCTCTGCATACAGAGGACGGAAGAAATCATATTTCGAGATATGTTGGGAGGTTCTGATCGGATTCGCCAAAAATTGGGGCTTTTACGACAAGTCAATTGGTAAATAAAAATCATAACAGGTAATGTAATTAAAGACTAAGATGAATTTTATTAGAATTGATGTACGTATTTTTTGAAAAGCCTTAAGTTTTCAGTCAAAGGTTTAATCACAATTGCATGATGTTAATAGATGCAAAATAAATAGTAAAAAGAGAAAAACCAATTAAAGTAGCATCAAACTCATCAAAAACCAATTAAATTAAGGGTAATGTTATGATATAAAACCAAGTCAACAAATACCCCCAAACTTAAAGAATTGCAAGTCCTCGAGCAATCAAAACAATTAAGCACTAAGAAAATTTAAGACTCCGGCCTCAGGAAGAATTTTCAAACAAACAAGAGAATTATGATGCAAAATGTTGTTTATAAATAAGACTCACAAACATGCTCCGAACCATAAACAAACTCAAACGTGTGTGTGTGATCGATTTAGCTTACTTTGTCAACCATCAACTAAGAAAACTCTCACAAGTTATACAAAAGCAATCACCCTAGAATCTCATCAAAATAAAAGACAAGTAGGAAACGATACTCACATGGATGCACTCAATACTCTCAAACTGCTAGTGGCAATGTAATACTCTCAAGTCAAAACATAGAAAATCTTTACACAGAGCTTGCAAATATATCATATCATAACCAACAATTGAGAAATTGAATGTAGGAATCTAGGGGTCTTTACAGGTTGTAATGGGGCTTAGGTGAGGTTTGATGGAAGGAAAGTTTAAGCTATGGAATTTAGAAATTATTTGAACCCTTACAGAAAAGCTTCAACTTAAAACTACTCCAACCACAATTTAGTGACATTTTTTTTTCTCTTTTCTTTCTAATTTTTTTTTCCAATCTTTTCTATTTTTTTTTTCAATCTTTCTTTTTCAAACAATCAAACCAAAATCATTCAAAAAATATATACCACTACTTTGCCTCAAAATGATCAACTTCAAGAATGAAAAAGCATTTTCTATAAGAATTCAAACAATCTCAAATTCAAGGTTGAAAGAAAATTAACATGAAGGATAAGGATCATTAAAATGTGGTTAATTTTCAAAAAAGAATTGGTCAAGGCTCAAAGTAGGCTTACTAAAGATAGTGATTAAGGTTGGCTCTTTTCGATTCTAAAATGGTTTCACGTAAATGCCCAAATTATTCCATGCAAACAACTCAACAAAAGCAGTAGGATATGTATAACAATGCAAGATCAGAAAAAATCAACTATGTAAGACAATCTCTCAAAAGAAGAAAAATAGAGCTTGAAGCTTGAAGTAGTGAATTTGCTCTTTGGCCCAAAAATCTCACAAGGTGCAATCAATTCTAAATATCTCTCAATCAATTCGATTCTAAGAAAAACTACTCAAGATATAATAAGAGAGATTCTAGTATCAAGTTGACAATGATAAACATAAATCTAGTACTCAGAAAGGTGCAAGTGAATGTCAATAGAACAGAGCATGCATAGAGTCTCAAGGATAAACAAATTTAACACTAAGTTCTCTTCAAATATGAAAATACTCAAGAACTCATCAAAGGCCATAACTTTTTTTTTTTTTTAGGGGGACTAAAACTAAAACAAAAAGAATACAAAAAAAAAAAAAGACTAAACACCCCCAAACTAAAACTAAACATTGTCCCTAATGTGAAGAAAACAAAACAAATAAAGCAAAAAGTAAAAGGAAGGAAGAAAATGCCCTGAAAGTGGAGAAACACTAAACATCATCAGGCGGAGAGTCTGGCGGTGGCGCAGGAAACGGAAAAGGACCCGATCCAAGATGAATGTTGGACTCATTCAAGAATTGTTGAAATTAATCTGATATGAAGTGAAGCGCTCCAAGCGTCGATCTCGTCTGGCTGACTCTAATTCTAACCTGTCCATTCTAGATGCTAAAGTTTGGGAACCATGGGAAAGTGTGGAGGCGGGCCTAGGAGGAGGAATAGAGGAAGAGGCCCCATGAGTTGTGTTATCCCAACACACATAATCATTGATTATTTTCATAGTTATAATTCCCTTAGGAGCAGCATGATCTTCCTCTCGAGACCAAGGTACACCTGCTTGCTTACATAAAGCAGTTATGAGGGATGGATGAGCTAAACCCCCAGTTGTGGCCGCCCGACTCGTATGGAGAATTGAGTATCTAATGACCCTACCTACATCGATTGATTTGCCTGTGATAATGGAGTAGAGAAGAATAACACGATCTTTAATGACAACATCTAAATGGGTTACAGGCATTAGCTTAGAACAAATAAAACTATGCCAAGCTTTACCATAATGGTCAAGCCCAAAAGCCTTAAAATGTTTCCCAGCTGTGCCAATAAGCTCCCATTCGGCATTAGGCTCGCAAAGGGTCTTGATGACCTCATCTAGATCTAACTCCTCATCAATGTACGTAGTATACTCATCATCATCAATGTTAGGAAGGTGATAAAAACGATTGATAGTGCAATGTTAAATGACACCCTTACCCCCCTCACAAACACCGTGGTGCTAGATTCATCTAAATTGGCATAAAACTCACGCACTAAGGGTGTTATGGCGGCCTCGGGTTGTTTAACAAACTCTTCCCAACCCCGATTAACTATAGTAGTGTAAATAGCTTGATGCTTATCGGGACACAATTGAATTCCCCTCTCTTGAATAAGATTTTTATTGTGGAAAGTCTTATAAAAACGTTTGGAAGCTTGAAAATTAACGAACTTTTGGTCATCAAATTCTCCCGAAGAGGTGGAAGTGGAAGCTTTTCTTCTTTTAGACATGATGAGAAAATTAAAACTGTGCTAAACAGCCCAAGAAGACAGAATTCGAATCAAGTCTAACACTCCTCAATAGTCTAACACTCTTAACCCTAACCACAACAAAAATTGACAACTTCCAAACCCAATGAGAAACGAAAAATCTCCAACAATTCAACCTATCTAGTCGCCAAAATAGGCTCAGCAAGATGCACAAAGTAATGTAGCAAAATTGGTAAAGCAACTTACTCTGGAAGCAAGGATTGGAGAAAAGATGAGTTACCCATAAATATGGCCTTAAAACTCTGATTTCCTTCAATTTTCAGTCAGATATAGACTCTTAGCACCTGAAAAACTGAATGAGAACAAAAAATTAAGGTTAGAGGAAGTGATTTGGGGTTGCAATGGGTTTAGGGTTCAAAATTTTGAGAGAAAAAGAAAGGAATTGCGAATTAAAAGTTTGCATTCAATTTTCTTTAAAATTTTATCCACCCATCTGATTCTTTCTGGCATATATCTCAGATAACATTGAAGCAGGATTTATGTTCAAGATTTAAAAACGTGTGAAATTATTGCTACTTTTAATAATGATGAGTTTTCATCTTAAAATAATTGATAATGAGAATAATGACTCTTAATTTTATAAATATTATTAGATACTTTTATAATGTGAGATCGTTAACATGTCCCTCAAAATGGTGAGCCTCTTTTCGGCTCATCAATTTTTGGTCGGGTCTATTTTTGGACCGTATGTTGTTTGAGGTTATTTTATCCAACCAATGCCAATTCTTAAATAGTAGATTTTATAGTTCAACCGATCAGATACTATATTGTCTAGCTACTTTCGTAATTCTGTGTTCGTCCATTCAATTTTTCTTCATATTTTATTCAAGTATCATCTATCAAAGCCCAATTTTTGTGAGAGATATATCTTCCAGCTTCTAGAGAGCCTAACACAATCTTACAGGTTCGAAATCCTTTTTCCTTTCCTCTGATCCCTTTTATTTTTACTCTTTTATCTTACAGGTTCGATGTTTCAAAGCTATTTTAACAACCTTTGTAAACACATTCAATGTGGTGAAGAATATTACTTCAACGATATTCGTGAAGAGACGTATAAATATTGTGAGGCACGGCGGCACCACTGGATGGCTTTATTGAGACGCAATTATTTCAACTCACCATATGCTTCTATCTCTTTTGTTGCAGCTGCAGTCCTTGTACTCGCTTTCATCCAAACTATTTTTTCTGGATTATGTATCAACCAAGTAACATATACTCAAAAATGGTTCGTTGGAGATGATAAAACGAAGAATAATCAGAAAAAAAAAATTAGGGAAGGAAAAGTAAAATTATGGCACAAATCGAACAAATTAGGGCTTTATTTTTCCCGTCTAGGAACGTTGAGGATTATTTCTGAACTGCTAAAATTGAATTCAATATCTCTAAAGATTAATTTCATTGAACTTTGATTTGAATTTACATGATATTAAGGCATGATTATGTAAATGAAACAGATAAGGAGTTGAAATTGAATTCCCAAAATTAAAGAAAATCAGTTGACTTCATAACACGTTACGCGATGGCAAATTTGATATTCAAAAACACTTTTTCAATTAAAAAAAAAACAAAAACACTTTTAAACATGTTAGGTTACTTAATTGGAGGATGCTCGTTTGAGTTTTGTTGGGCTCTGATGCCATATTAATAATGTGTGCATTCATCTTAAAACCAATTGGTAATGAGATGAATGACCCTTAATTCATCTTTATGATGTGAGATTCTTATTTAATTGGTTGTATATAATTTGGGATAACTTTTAGAAGTATTGACGAGTGTTTGAATAAAAAATGTGCTTCTGATAACTTTTAATAAACAATTTAAAAGTATGTCAAACGGATTTTATTATTAATAATGTGAGCATTCATCTCAAAACCAATTAGTAAATGAGAGGAGTGACCTTAGATTTTATAATTGTTGTTAGGTCTCTTTATCTGGGATCCTTAACACTTATTTGTTGATGAATATATATTTTTTATTTTGTAATGTTAAGAGACGTTTAAATGGATCAATATAATGATCAAGTTATACACAAAAATCCATCCATAGCTAATGGATCAGAAGAAATTACTATTCATGTCATTGCATTTGATACAGTAGTAACATTTGATCCAATAGTTGCATCCATCGAAGAAATACTAGAAACGAAAACTTTCTCTTCTTCCAAAAGCAACATTTATAAAGTTCCAAAGATCCTACATAATGTAAATCCAGGAGGCCTATACCCCAGGACGTGATCTCTATCTGGTCCATATCACTACGGCAAAGAAGATTTGAAAGCTATGGAAATTCACAAACTTAATTATCTTCAAAGTTTTTTCAGTCGTATAAATTTAAAGCCAGTGAATGTTATCGAAAAAGTTAAGAGTTAGGAGTCTTAATAATGTGGGCATCTATCTCAAAACCAATTGATAATGAGAGAAGTAGCCCATGTATCTTATAAATCTTGTGAGTTCCCTTTATCTTTTCGATGTGAGATTCTCAACATGTCCCCTCAAGATGGTGCCTCTTTTGGGCTCACCATTCTTGGGTCGGATCCCATTTTTAGACTGAATGTCTGTTTAGATTTGTTGGGCTTTGATACCATCTAATAATGTGGGGATTCATCTCAAAACTAATTGGTAATGAGAGGAGTAACCCATATATCTGTTAAGAATTGAGAAATTTTCTTGACAAATCTAGCAAAGATTTTACCAATCTACAACTAGCACAAAACTAACTCAATGATTGTAAAAACAAGGAAGAAGAACACTCAATGCAAGACTATTTTAAGCATCAAGATTGATTGAACTTTCCACAAGATTACACCATCAATCTCTCTCCCTCACTTTCTGTCTATGAAACCCATAAATACAGAGGTTAAGAACTTGTGGTGAAGAAGAAGTAAAAACTAAGAAAGGGTTCATAGTCTCTAAAAAAATTCCTGGCGCAATATCTCAATCTTAAATTCTATCTCTAAAACTGGAGACAAGAAGTTGTTATTCCTTAGTTCCCAAAATCATATTTTTATCTATTAACCTAACCTCATGTTTATTCTTAAACATGAAGTTGAAGTTGAAGTTGATAAGTTGATCTTCTATAAATGTCATGCAATGGATTTTTCAATACATGCTTGAACTCCTCCAACTTCACTTTCACAAAGCTTTAAAGAGGGATAGAGATTTTTTAATTCAACGTCACAAAAAATCATATATACTTGAGTTCCAAAACATTAAGTCTTACCTATCCATTTTCCTTTTATCTCAACACCACAAAGATGGTTTAGCCTAACATGGCTTTAAACATTAAGAAAACTAAAAAATGGCTAAGAATGCAATTCATGAAGAAAGTAAATTTAGAGTGTTTAAACTAAATTTCAGTTATTACGGAAAAATAACAAAACAAACTACAAAATATCTTTACAAGGTTCTACTTCAAGTTTAGCTCCATGAATACTCCCTTCTTAAGGAATTATCAGTACTTGCGGCCAAGCCTATTTTATTGGGTTGGGTCGTTACAACCATAGAACTAAGAGACAATTTTTGCAATGCCAAAAACATCTTCCACAACTGAAGTTGCTGTTTTTTTGTTTCACAAAAATGGCTGCAAGTTCTTCATCAACTCCCAAATATAGTATTTCATCTTCTTCATCAAAAAAAGAACATATAATTCACGCTTTTTACAACAATGAGCTAAAGAAAGTTTGACATCTAGTGATAGTAGTGTCCCTTGTCAAGTTTTGCTTGAAGCACTATACCGACGAAATGGTAAAGAAGAAGAGAGTCTAGGCGTTGTCTATTTAGGATTACGGCTTATCCTTTTCATGGGTAGTAAAGATATATATAAATTTAAGGATAGGTACAGTTGTTAAGCTAGAATTGGCTAAACAATAACAAACTTGAAAGAGAATAAAAACAAGGAATAACAATATTAAAATATTCTTTGTTTGCCCTTCATTGTTAGCTCTTATATCAGTATCTTCCTTCATAGAAATGAGATGAAATGCTCCATAGATTGAAACCCTTAGTTTTTGAATGCCTAACTAGTTGTTTCCGAGTTAAAATCAAATTCAAACCATCAATCAGTTTTCTTTCTTGGATATTCTTTGTGAAAATTGTTCAAGAGTGTCCCGCTAGAAACAAATTCATAAACCAAGAAAGAAAACTTTGTTTCTAAACAACAAGCACAACATTTTTATGATTGATATGGTAAGGGATAGCGACTTCATCTTTAAATGGTATGATCCCAATTTCATCAATTTGTTTTGTTATAAATTGTGTCATTCTTCCCTTAACCTAGAAATCTACTTTGATTGTATTTATTAAATAATTGTTTAAGTTATTCCTTAAAATATTTTTTCAAGTACTTTTTGTTTTAGAAAAAGACCACAATTTTGTTTGAAAACTTTTTATAAAGTCTTGCTTTCTTTTCTTAATTAGAACTTGATGTCTTTTGCACCCCACAAGAAAACTAATTAATAGACCATCGTGAGAGAATTGAAAGATATTATTAATCAGTTGCTGATTTATTTTCTTGTGAGATGAAAAGAACACAGATTAATAATTAAGACTTCATAAAAACTTTTTCAAATGAAATGGTGGCCTCTTGTTACAACAATAAATGCTAAAAATGGTGAGCGAGTAAAAATATTTACACTGAATTTTTTTTAAAGAAGCAACATATAAATATAGTTAGCGTACTGATAACTCTATAAAATAGAGTTATTTGGTCCTATTTTAATGCCTATGTGATGATTATTTGATTGAACTTTGCTCATATTTTGCATACTTTGAACTCATTTTGCATAATTCTTTAATTAAGCTTACTTTGAGAAAACTCGGGTTTTTAGCACTTTAAATAATATGTTTGAAGTGTTTTTGGCTTTGGGTATTTTAATCTTGTCATTTTGAATGAAAGAAATCCCTAAAAAGTTGCAAATTTGATGTAGGAGCAAAGAAAAAAAATGAAGATTTTTGCACTTTTACGTAGCGATCTTGCAGTTGTCTTTCAAAGACACGGGTAGAACTGGATAAGCAAGCAGGATCATGATTTTAAGCCCTAAAATATCATATTTTTGGGCCATTTCAGCTGATTCAAGTGAGAGAGAAATAGCCCATCATTGAGGTCCAACTTAGAAGTAAATTTGGAGGAGATTAGAAGGAAGCCCAAGCCCAAACAAAAGAAAGAAGAGAAATTAACCTAGATAAAAGAGGCAGATTTGTGGAGACAGACTAAAAGGTGAAAAGAGGAGGGGCTGAACGTGAGAAGAGAAAGAGAGGAAAAAACGCAGCAGCTTTTGGAGAGGGAAAAAAGAGCATTCTTCATGGAGATTCGTTTGAATTTCCTTCTCCTTCTTATTTAGATTACTCTTCTTCTTCTTCATTCTTTAGAATTCCATTATCCATTGTTAGATTATGTTAGGTTTAGATTTATTTTTTAAGAACACTTTTGTTTATTTGAATTTCATTATGAACTAAATTTCTTAGGTTGGAATTGATAGATGAACCCTAAGGGGAATTAGTTTTTCACAAGCTTTAATGAATTCAATTTTTATGCTCAATCAATAGTTTGATATTTCTTGTTTCTTTGCTTATGCTTGATCAACCTAAGTAAATTGTTTAGTTTAATTTTAATTCTGAAAAGATTGAAATTAAATGGAAAAGTATTGATTGATAGGGGTTAACAATTCTCGAATTTGTTTTTAGTAAGGCATAGACATATGTTTTTACACCCTAAAGCCTAAACCGGAACACTAAAACATATTCCTTAATCTAATTTTACCTAGACATAGGATTTAAATTGGATTATGAATTAGAATCATGCTAGGCTTGACAAAGTCACGTGAATAATAGGGTTTGCTTGCATATAAAGTGTGTTTATTATTGCAGAATGCTGCAGCACAGCCACAGCACAACTGCAGCATTTGTGAATTCTAAGACTTTTTAGGGGGATTCTTGATTTTTCAACCATTCATCTCTACATAGTTTCATCACTTTATTGTTCTTGCATATTTTAGGAGTAATTTAAGCCACCTTAGACCATCATATTTATTTTCCTTAATTAATTTAGAATTTATTTATTTAGTTTTGCATAATTTCACAATTTTAACTATTTAGTTTCATAAATCACATCATCCCAATTTATCATTGTCTTTATTTTCTTTAAATTATTTGTTAAACACCTATTAAATCTACTAATCCTCGTGGGAACGATATCTTTCTTATCACTTTATTACTTGTTAGACTGCGTGCACTTGCGTAACACGATTTCACACAACACGTACCTTTCTTTGAATTTCATTCTAATGAGACTCTCAAACAATATTTACAATGAATATCCTTGAGAAACATATTTTCCTTTCATGAGAAACACGTTTTAGAATCACAACAAAAGTTGCTAGAGCAATATCTTACATACATTTTGTAGCTTAAATTCCCATTTTTCTTCTAATATCAACTACTTTACTTTTAGATTACAACTCTAGTGCAAAAAAAATATACATACATTTTGTAGCTTAAATTCCCATTTTTCTTCTAATATCAACTACTTTACTTTTAGATTACAATTCTAGTGCAAAAAAAAAAAAATATATTTTTGGAAGCTTAAGATTTGTGTTGTTTCATAATTAAGTTTCTAACAATAAAGTTACTAAGAACAGTTAGGGATCGATTTCCAACCTTTGCACCTCGTCGATTGGAGGAAATAGATCTTGCTGGGGGACCGTTAGGTTTTCGGTAAGTTTATACTAAATTAACCTTGTTCATTTGCTTTAATAAAATAAATATCATATATTGACATTATCTTGTCTGTATTTATAGATGGACTGGACCGAAGACCACCATAGAGACAACTACACATGTCTTGCTGCAATATCGTTACATGCTCGATCGACTTACGTGTGATGAGATATCGTAATGTATATTTGTATTAATATAGACTTTTTTTTTGTCAATATAATTATTTCTTTTATAGATCATATGGGAGCCATATCAGTCTATCATGGATAATCTACCATATTATTGTTTATCGGGTCAAGCGATTTGGACAGCTAGATGTCCACTCATTTGTGTTTTTATTGCTGAGTGACATTACCCAGATCGTGTAACACGTCAATTTGGGATCCGTCAGACTATTTCAGAAATATGCAATACTGATAGACGATTGCATGCCATTGACCTTCGTGGACGACAAGAAGAACATTGGCTCCTAACACTACAACCAGAACTTGCATTGTGGGCAACTCGTATGAATTATCTCATACAAGGCGAGTTCATAGGTGATGGTTGTGATGTTGATGATCAGTACATTACTTGGTACAACCGCATCACAAGACGTTTCATCACTCAACTCGGAGCATCATTTGACTATGGGGTAGGTACTATTATTCTTTGATTCATAATTTTAATTAATTAAAATGTTTAAACCTAATTTCTTCTTCATCGTTGGGGCAATCGCTCGATTTAGGTTCTTCGATGGTAGGAAACGCTGATGATTCAGCATCGGGTTCGGGTATGAATGTATGAGCAGCTTCGATTGAATCGGCATAATCGAAGTTTGATTGAATCGGAATCGTCGTAATTGGTCCATGTGTTGGGTCTTGATTGGGTGGGAGCAGTTAAACATAGCTTAAAATGTAGATCGATCCAGACGAAAGAATGGTTGATAAATACATATGCGGTTTGCCTAAGAGGGATGAGATCTCAGCCCCTGAATTATGTGGCATATTTTAGCATCATTTGGACTGGAAGCATTTTTGCAACCGCTTGGATTTTATATTCACTTAGGTATTCTTTCACTGCTAACATGTTTTAAATGTTTTTATTTAATTTTTCTTGGAGATAAAATGTGCAATACGCCTCTGCATACAGAGGACGGAAGAAATCATATTTCGAGATATGTTGGGAGGTTCTAATCGGATTCGCCAAAAGTTGGGGCTTTTACGACAAGTCAATTGGTAAATAAAAATCGTAACAGGTAATGTAATTAAAGACTAAGATGAATTTTGTTAGAATTGATGTAATTAAAGACTAAGATGATCTCAAATTAACACCTTGATCTATCATTCTGCTAGTTGAATGTCTTTATTTTACTGTTATTCTTTGCTTGTACTTGGTCTGCAATCTTTTTCCCTTTTCCCACAACTTGCTTTGCATAATTCCACTTCTTTTCTGTTTGGTTGCCAAGAATATTTTTTAAACAATCAACTTCAAATAAGGAATCAGATCAGCAAAACCAAGGAAAAACTGTTTATTTCATTATTCGCATATCTCAAATACTCCTATTACTTGCATTAAAAAAAAATCACATAACAAACAAAAGCAAATAGAAGACCCTACATTGACTCACAACACAAATCATCTAGCCCCCAGTTTTCTAACATGTCGTCGACTGTCAAATGCTTGGATTTTTCCAGATAGGTAAAATGAAAGAAATCCTAAACCTGCAAAGGACCCTGCAAGAATCTCCTGAACTATATCAGTAACATGCTTCAATATCTAAAAGGAAAAACACCATACAAACGATAAAGTATTTGAAAAGTAAACAAATAGACATTTGCTTACATGAAGTATGACCACTTGGGAAACTCTTGTGCCCTTCCTTTATGTCGCTCTGCTTCACGTGACATATCACATTTCCTGTTCTGTCATACGCCTAAAAAAAAAACTATTTCACATTTCCCAGAGCTCGGGATCTATCACCACATTCATTTCACATACATTACTCTATTCTTTCAAATCACAAACACATTCTAGACTTTCAAGTATCGCATACAAAGCTCGGAAGCTTTCACTTCACTCTAACATCTCTTTACCTAATCTAGAAAGCTCACGTACATGCACACGCACACATAATCAAGCTTATCAAATCACATTAAGCATGTCAAAGAACTTTAATATCAAACCAAGCATAATCAAAACTAAGCAATAATCGAAACTAAGCAACCTTAAACACAAGCATTTGACTTTTAAAAGCATAACAAAACATCTTAAGGTCAAGTAAAATGCATTTCTATCTTACTTAACAAAAAGTCACTCAATACAAACTAACTAAGATGTAGTAGTGCTATCAACCTTCTTTTCACACTTAAAGTCTTAACAACTTTAAATTCTTATTACAATCTTGTCACAATGGATTCACTCTAAGTCTAAGGTTTTAGCACTAGCATCAACAAATGGTTTCAGAAATTAAAGCATGTCAAAAGACTCTAAAACGTCCTTATTGGGAATTTCTAGGATCGCATCTTTGCCTAACATATACTTGTTTTACTAAGAGTTTTCTAATTTCAATTAAGACTTGAAATTCGGGTTACTTACCAATTTAAGTATTTTTTTAGACAAGCGTGATCTAGCATCTTTTATAAGTTTCAACTTTAAGCATGTCAAGCCTTAAGTTAACTATTATACGTTTTAGTTGCTTAAACTTTTAGGTAGTTCTAACCCTTTTAAAGTTAAACCCTCCACTAGAGTTAAAATTTAAGTTAACAAGACACTTTTATCAAGAGGTTTAAACTTCATTCAATGTACCAAACAACCCCATAAATTTTAAGTAACTCTTGAACAATGGCTAACCACATCCTCTAACACACAAATTATACCCACAAACTCCATTATTTGCACACTAAGCATAATCATACATTAGCCATTACATCATTATAAAAAGAATAACTCTAATTCTTATCATTTCACAAGTTTCCAACTATGCACAAAACATACCACCCTTTACACTTATTCTTCAACATAGACACATCGATAAAACCTCCACATCACACAACACATTACATGGACAGTAGTTTATAAAATCATAACCATATTTAAGATGCAAACAACAATTTAAACAAGAAATAAGAACTCAAGCCCAGTATCGATTATCTAACAGATCACTACTACCGATCTAGTTACAAAAGTATCCAATGATGGCTATCCCATAAAACACATAAGGAGCAACGCAGTTCTATGTAAGTTTATGCTATACTTCTTGGCAAATTCTTGCTTATCCCATTACCCAAACATGTATAAACTCTAGCTATCCTCTTAGTAACTACTTCCCAGATAGACGTTTTAACTCAAGCCCGCACAATAAAGTAATCTACTTAAAACCACCATATTTCCTTAAAACCAACCATTACCATACCACCTAAACACACTTAACCTTAGCAATTCATACATTTCAATTAATCATAAGAGTACTAAAATTCCATTTTATTCTATGATTGCCCTGGTTTTAGAAAGATAATTAAAATTGTTAAAATCATTTATTTTAATTTTTATTAATTAGGAATGTAATTATAAATGAGTATTTGTGATTTAAATGAAGTTAAATACTTGTTTAAATTTTCACTGACTTGGCTATCCCTCTCGTATTCTTCAATGGCGGGTCTTATTTCATTATACAATAAATCAAGTTCGGAAGTCCTTTATTCTTTATTTCCTGCACAAGTTAATGTAAAGTATCAGTACAGCAATGGCAATATAAGACATCACAGAAAGGATATCTAGTCCTGTCAATAAGGATCCCACACCTCACGATGACAGACAAATATTAGCTAAGCATCTATTACCACGCTTCCTTTGACCCTAACAGTCGAGCAGCATATTTTGCATCAACTTGCTGCTTCACACTAAACTTTTTCAACCTTCCGTTAGATAAGTTTTTCGATCGTTTTATGGCCACAGATTGCGTGACAATGTGATAATTACGGGATGCAGTATTACTTCGGATACGAGATATCATTGCATTCTGATGTGAAAAGTTCTGCTGCGTATTTTGTGGATAGAGTTCTGTCTACCCTTTTTGATTCACTTTAATTCTTATGTTTTCCTGCATACTTATCCTAACCGAAGTTTTGGCTTCAGAGTGAAAAAAGATTTCATTGGTGCAGATTATGTAAACAACACAAGGAAACGACGACTCATATTATTTGGAAGTGCTCTTTCGCCCTAAAGCTTTGGCGAGATCTTCTCCCGAATTCAATTATTGTAATGGAGCCGAATTGGAGCCCAACTACGTGTTTTTGGGAGCTGATTCAAAAGAATCCCGCAAAGCTTGAAACAATTCTTATTTGCGTTTGGCGTATTTGGAATTCCAGGAACAACAGAGTTTATAACTCAAGCATCTCTACCCTCTTCTCTCAATTGAGAAAAATATAAATTGGGAGGTGAAATTTGCTGACTCTCCCTCATTGGCTTCAACAACTACATCTGCTCCTACCTCTCACTCTGAAGATCTCTTATGGTCTCCACCACCTGAGGGTGTTTTAAAATTAAATGTTGATGCAGCGGCTTTCCCGTAGGTAGAGAAGCTGGTTTGGGTTGGGCTCTCCGAGATAGCAGAGGTACTCTTTTGCTTGCAAGATGTAAGAAAGTACTAAACTTTCAGTTAATCAAGTTTTTAGAAGCGCTCGCTATCAGTGAAGGCCTAACATGCCTAGGGGAGTTTTCACATAATCCATTTATAGTCGAATCTGATTGTTTGGAAGTGATTCAACTTCTTAAAGGAGTTTCACTTGATTTAACGGAGGTTTCTCTCCCAATTGCCGAGATCTTGAATTCTTCAAAGCAACTGACTATCGTAATTGGTTTCAATCATGTTCGGCGTCAGAGTAATCAGTTAGCTCATCTCATAGCCAACCGAGCTTTAAGTGTTGGTGATTCTTCTTCCTGGGTTGGATCTTTCCCCCAATGGATTAGCTCGTTTTGTGAGGGCTTGTAATTCGTTTTGTTTCTTTTCTTTTGTTTGAGTTTCTGTCGTTCAAAAAAAAAAAAAAAAAAAATTATCAATGGCTTTAAATAGCCTTTTGTATTCTTTTTTTAAGAAGCTTTTAGTATTCCTAAGTTAATATTAGTTGGATTGATGTCTATAAATTCTTTTTATCAAGCCAAACTCACAAGAATCAAGGTTGAAAGAGTGTTAAATTTCAGTAAGAAAATTTCCAGCTATTAGAAAAGTTCATCAGAAATAAAGCTTCCATGAAGATATTACACGGTTCGTCTCTCAAAAACGCAGTTGAAATCTAACTCTGATGCTGGCAGCCTATTTGACCAAAAATAATAAAGTCGATGTTGGATCTGTAGACGCAATATAAAGGAGAAAGAACAGAGAAGATGAAGGAGGAAGAAGACGAAAAGTATAATCAGGCGTTGTTGAAAGTTGGTATTATAATTTGTATTAAAACTTATGGAGTGGAAAAGACATACATAGAATTGATTTTATTGATGGTTAGCGGCAAAATTTGACATTCATATAATATAATTCTTTTTATTTTATTTTAATATCGTAAGCATGGACTTTAATTTACTCTTTGGTGTATTATGGTGGATTAAATTATTTTTCCTTTTCCATAAATTTATATTTTAACTGATCATTTGAATAATAGTAATAGTATTTCAATCAATTATTAAAGAATAAGAGTTTGTATATAAACTCTTACATTACAATTTTACAGATTTATATTAATGTTTAATTTAGAGACATTTCATTGAGGAACAAATTTTTATGCTATATCTGTAAATATAGTAATTTTTATAATATTTATGCGCGATTAACATTGAATGAAAATAGCAATTTTTACTATGTTTATTAGTGATTAGCATAAAACTATTCGTAAATATAACAACTTTTTTGCAATAACTCAACGTGTGAATCAATGAATAACTTATTGTAAAAATATGTAATTCAATGTTGATCACTAATTAACCCCCTCAAATTTGATGTATACACAAATATTTTTAAGAGTTTATATTTTTATAAATATTACCTAAAATTTTGCTAGATTTAAAATTATCTTTTTAATTAATTATTAATATTTTAAAATAGTAAGGAAAAAAAATTATATTTCTATAATATTTAATATAATATTAATGTATACTATATATATAAAATTTTGGCTTGAGTGGTAAAACTTTTAATTTCCATTTTAATTCTATAGAATATCTAATCTGTCACTTTCATTATTAATAATTTGGATTATTTATGACTTTTTAATTAAATACACATTTAAACAAAATAATTTAACTTGCACGTTAGCAAAATAATACCAGTAATCTTGAAAAAAAAAAAACAATCCTATCAGTTACATACATAAAAGAAATAAGTAATTATAATTAAGTACACATTGATTGGTCTCTTTTAGAATTCTTATTAGTCAATTAAAAAACTCTTCTACTTATATTCTTCTCATATATAAATCAATCTAATTTTTGGAAAGTTGTTAAAAAAATTGTGACTAACCAAAAACACATTAATCAAGAAAGAGTTCTCTGTTTCTATTTTAAACAAACCGACTTGGTATTTTTTTAGCCGAGATCGAGAGATATGAAACAAATATTTAGGTAATGTTTAGTTTAATTTAATTTATTTTATTTTATTTAAATTATTAGACATTAATCAATTCTTATGATTTCTATATATGTGTTTTTTTCTCTAGAAATTTTGACGGCAGGGGTCATTATCTCTCAACTCTTTCTTGGTTTTTTTTCCTGTTAGATAATCTAATTGTGAAATGCAATTAGTAGATTAATTAGTTATCTGGTCAGCTTCCCCAACTATATTGTTATTGGATAATTGAGGTAAGTAAAGCTTATTTTATGTATATAAATACTCATCATATTTCAATAATGCATAGATGCTTCTCATTTTAATATTTCCCCTATGTAATTGTTTTAATTCAATATTTAGACTACTAACTAAATACAATAGAAATATTAATTTCATCAATTTTTTTATCATATATACTCATTTATGAATTGTCACTTATATTGAAACTTTACCAAATCAACCATTGGGTTCGGTTCAATCAAGTTAACCTCTATTCTCGACAATTTTTTTAACAATTTAGAGAAATGCTTCTCAACTCTCTGCATACCCAAATCATCAATTATTTATGCATCGTTAGAGACTTCGGAATTATGGGTATCTTCAACATCTATATATAACTATTGGTTCGTCGTCTTTTTTTTCCTTGCAAAAATTCCATGGATGAATCCATCTTTTCTTTAAAGCACCGAATTGTGAAGAAGAGAGTATTACGATCTATATTAAACATCTTTATTTTAATTTAGATTTAGTAATAATTTATAATTTTGTTTTCTTATTTCTAAGAGTATTTATATTTAAATCTTAATATCAATGAAAAACGGTATAGAGAGCTTAATGAAGGCTTAGGATTATTTGAATGAGTCTATTATTTTTTATTTGAGGTATGGCATAATTCGTACTATGTGACGTCTAAATTTTTTTTTAAGAAAAGTACTTTTATTTTTTATTTAAACCCCTCATAAAATTTAAGTTAATATATAATTTAATTTTATTTGTTCAAATTGAACGTTAAGATATGTTATTTTAAGTTTGGGAATATCGTAAGATAAAAAGTAATTATCTTTCACTCTAATTTATGATGAATTCTGACTTATGATAAAAATTATATCTCAATTCAATGTTTTGATTCACTATCAATTATATGTGATATATTGTAAAATTTATTTATTATCGTTTTTAGATAAAGGGAAACCAAAAGGAAATCTATTAGTTTTTTTCCATCTCATGCATCTAATGAAATTCATTGCAAGACTAACTGAAAATTAAAAATTATTCATAGTTACAATTAAATTTAATTAAATGAGTAGAAGAAAAGTTATATAACTCATCAATTGAATAAATAAATCTAAAAAATATATATGCCATTACTTATTATTTACCCATTACTAATTATTTTATTGTCCTTTTCATTTAATATTTTTTCTTTCTTTTAATCGGTTTTCTTATTATTTTCCTATCCTACAAATTTTTTTCAAGATACTAGATTTGTACATTCCCATGTACTTTTCTTTCTACTGATTAAAAATTTATATAAATTATTTTGAGTCCATAGTTTTTCTTCTTAAGAAGTATCAATAATATTTAATTATATATTGAAGGCATTTAACTCACAACTGTTTGTTAGAAAATAAAAAAACGCATGATAGTTTTGATAATACCATTTTTAAAAGACTAAATATCAATGATAAGATCATTTATAACCAAACTTTGAAAAATTGAATTGAAGTATGTATGCTTTGATTTGCAATTTAATTATTTTTTTATCAAAATCCATTAATTTTTATTATAACTTATTTAAAATTTAAAATATTGTGTTGAACGTTTAATTTCTATAATAATAATTTTGTTGAAGACATAAAAAGAAATTATATTCAATAACCAAACCAGATTAAATTAAAGTGGTACGGTTCGATTTGTTTCTTAAAATTAGCACTACATGATTATTAATATTTTAAACAATAAAAATAATAAATAAGACTGATGAGAGATTTAAATTTGAAAACAAATGATTAAATAATACATTAAGTTCTAAAAAAAAAGGCATATACTTCAAGAAAAGTCATAAATGGTATATTTCGTAATTTTGACATTGATATAGGGTTTAGTGATCCACAAATATTTCTCCATGTTGACCCTATTTAGTATAGTAAAGATAAAAATGACTTTTTCATAGGAAAATTTTAATTGATTCAGAAAATATTTAAAAAAAAAAAATTACAATTTTTATGAAAATTTTATAGCTCTCCACATAGAAAGATAATTTGGTTGGAAAATTTTCAATATTTTTCACAAAGATAAAAGTTGGTGAGACAAAAGAATTCAAGATGAAGTTGGATAATAGTGGAACATGAGTGGCGAAGTAGGCCGAATAAAGGATGAAAGTGCATAGGAGCACAAATTATTGTCATTTTGCTTTTTAATTCTAAATTGATTTGTAGTAAAATTTTCAATTATGAGAAATTATAATTTGGTAAAAAAAATAAAAATACTCTTTGTATTACTATCTATAAATATATAGGATGTGAATCAATTTTAAGAAATTCATATACTGTGAAAAATTAATTTTTATATTCATAATTAATTCGTTAAAATTTAAGATTTTAGAAAGAAATATACGTGCAACGCACGTGTTAAAATCTAGTTTTACTAAATGAGGCTTAAGTTATATACATCGCGATTCGTGACATGATGTCTAGAAACCCACTCCCCCAAAGAGCGTAAAAAGGGAATTTACCTTCTCAATGTAATGTAATATTATTTCCATGGCAAATGCTAAAACATTAAAACGGCTCTTTTTGTCCAAATTTTATAGTAGATACCATGATCATATATGATGTTTTGTATCCTTAATGTTAACATAAAACTTGTCCACAGATCAAAGATTACCAGGAAGCCAAGGAATCGAACCTTAGCGCTTCCATACCATTCAAAATTATAGTCATAACCCAATTCAGTTTCGATAGAAATGTCTTGCTTCACAGCCATTATTTCACCCAACATGTTCCACTTCCTCGTCTCACAGTTGGGGAAACTGCACACTTGATATAAACAAATATCAACAGCAGATTTTGTTTACATGTACTCTCTCTCTCTCTCCCTCACATAATACTCAACATAAATGACTCACCATGAATGATGATCTGATTTTATAAGTGCACCAGAGATGTAGTTTTAATAAAACTGATATGCCACCCCGGTTTTCGTAAGTTTGCGATCTCCGTTTCGCTTCCTTCCAAGATATAACTTCCCCACAATATTCAATAATAAATTGTCCATTCTGCATTGTGTCCCCAAAAAAAAATGATCTTTAGAGAAGAAAAGTTAATGAATGTTTGTTTTTTTTTTTAATAAGAGACATTTCGTTGAAACAGAAAAGAGAAATACAAATAATGCTCCCCAACTATTACAGACAGTGATTAAAAAAATAATTAATGTTATTAAATACAGATGAATTAAAAGTCAAAGTCCCCTTGTTAATGTCTTATTGCTAGCACACGAATGCTTCAGTAGCAAGCAATCTCAATACTGGAAAGATAGATAAGGGAAAAATCAGCAGAGAATAAGGGGAAGGAAAAATTAAATCCTATATTATGATTGAACTAAAACATGCAATAAAATAGATAACAATTAGACCTATCTACCACATGAAGAAAGTAACCTTTATATTCTCATCAGCTAACCCACGGCCCTCAGTTTTAAAAAACTTTGTTCTAGCATTCTCACATTTCTGAAATCTCTGTGACATATTTGGGATTCAAAGATAATTTAATTTAGCTAAACTAATTAAGAATGTAAGCGAAAGTCTAAATACTCATTCCAATCACATAGCAAAAACCAAATGTTTGCAAAAATAGAACAATTGTACAACCAAGTGAAAAGAAATAAATCATATGTATAGTGTGTTCCATGAGCAGAACACAAAAAGGACAGACAGTTCTCTAAAGAATATAGCAGAAGGCTTCATGAATTTACTTCAGATAGAAATCATTATCCAACTTTGAAAGAAATTGTAAGAATCTAGAATTGCCACAAGCATCTTAACTGCAAATAAGAGGAGATATTTAACTAAATCACACCATAAAGTTACTTTAATGAATGAATAAAGTGTACATGACCACATTATGAAGATAGACTATACTCAAATAATGAATAAACAGATTTTTTTTTTTATATCCCTGAGTGACCGGGCCAACTTAGGAGCACCTTAACTATCTCACAGGACAACCATACGACCATAGAACACTAGGCATTGGGAAACTCATAGGATAAATGCTACATAGGTGGCCACACATGGTTTAAACCCATGACCACAAGACTTTAAAGAAATCTCTTTGACCACTAGGCCGACCCATGGTTGGTTAATAAGTAGATTGTAGTAACCTCATGATTACCTGATTTACGCAATGAACACCATAAGGGCAATAACAAGGTGTACACTCGGTGCTGATAAGTACATTCAAGCATCCCTCTCCACAAGCACTATCAGGATCGTTCACATCAAATTTGCATTCACAAACTGCAATATCCTCCTCCTTCTGCTTCTTGTTTCTACTAATGAAACCAAGTCAACCTCCATAAAATTTGTAACAGAACGCATAAAACACATTCTGATACATACACGTCTTAAGATATTACTCAGTCTAATAATTCAACTATTTGAAAATGGAAGTATCAATAAAAGAGATTGAAAAGAGAAAGATGATGAAAAAAATTATAATAATATCTTACTTTCGATAAGAGAATTCATTTTGATTGATTTCTTGGAAATGCGGCAGTCCTTCTTCAACATTTTGATCCTTCAACATTTGGTGGTTACTATGGATTGAACCCATGGACCTCAAAGGTATCTGCTAGTCACTTTGGCCATTAAGTCAATCCCTAGAGGTTGTCTTGAATACTAATTCACTAAGATAAGAGTTCAATGTGACTAATAATTCTCTCTCTCTAAATAAAAATTCAAACAATGATAAGATATCTCTCTAAAAATCTCAACAAAATAAATAAAAACTCTAAACGCGTGAAAAATATCTATCAGTAGTAAGAAAGCCGAACTTACCATGAAGGGGATCTAAATCTAGGATCATGGAAGTTCTGCTAAGACCTTGTTCATCATCTGCCATATTGAATGTACACAAATCCATCGACATATTAGATTGACTTTTAATTTTGACAATCATGTCTTGAAAATTTTAATATAGACCTTCCGTTTACTTTTCCATCAATTACCCATATGTTTCCACACGACAAATCAAAAGGATAGCAAATACTAACTTTAATGTTGAACATTCAAAACTTTTATTTTAACACAAAATAAAATAGAACTTGTTGGTTTCAATTAGTTATATTATATGATACACGTTATAACGCAAACTATCAACAGAAAACATCGAAATCAAAACAAAAGAACATAAATTTCAAAGAGCATTTATCTTCAGAAGTAAATTTTTTTTAAGTATCATACCTGTTGTTGACTTAGAATTTTTTATTTTGCTCTTCCACCTTGGCGGACTTAGAACTTTCTGTAGTAGGTTCACTTAGTTGGCCCCTACTCGAGTAGAGTTTTTTACGTCTTGAAATCTAGCTCGAGTTTAAGAGTGCTCTAAATGATTTAACTCTCATAAATGAAATAAGCAGAAAAAGTACGATCTTATTCATTTTATTTTCGAATTTCTTACAATAAAAACTTTATTGGAAATGAAAACTACAATAAATAAAATTGCTGAAATGAAATCTAAGTTGCTTGACATCATCATAGGTAGAGTAGAGCCTTTTAGATGAGTTTAATCAATATGTTGATGCCTTGGCCAATACCTCAGTGACCTAGCATAATCAGGGCTTGGGTTCTTTTTCAATAGTCGGGCCTCCAAAGATGGTTTTTATTTCTCCATATAAAAAATTTTGATTATCACGTTCCTGGTCTCTCTTATCTCCTTTACTTCTCACGAATTCTTTCAAGTACCCTTTTTGAATAAGGGTCTCAATTTCTTCCTTGAGATCGAAGCAATTAAAGGTGGTATGACCGTGGTCTTTGTGGAAGAGGCAATACTTGTCTTTGTTCCCCTTGTTTGACCCCTGCTTTCATCCTAGGCAGCCACCTAACCAAGTCTTTATCTTTGATCTCCAAGAGTAGTTGTTCAATCGGGACCGTGGTGGGAGTGTATTTTTTAAACTTACTAGGAGAAAAACTCAACTTCTCCAGTTGATCTCCCGACTTATGTCTTTTGTCATCCTCGTGACGGTCACTCCCTCAGACAAATTCTTCTGTTCGATCTCTCTTCTTGTGTCCCGATCGTTTACTAATACCTCTTTCATCTGAAGTCCTTCTTGCATTAAGCAACTCTCCGGCGCTCATATATTTTTGTGCTCTAGTGAGAAGCTTGGTGTATGTAGCAGGCGTCTTCTTGCCTAATAACCACAAAAACCTTTCATCTTTCAGGCCATCTATCACAGCAGTCGGAGCAATGTCATCACTGTAACCTCCTCTGACTTTTGACGCACAGTCAAAAGGTGCGTGGCTGGTTTTTTATAGTCTCTTCCACCAAGGAACTGAGTTACAAAAGACCGAGTAAGATCTTTAAATGAAGATATGGACCTCGGCTTGAGCTGCCTGTACCATCCGCGAGCAGGGCCTCATAATGTAAAGGCGAATGCCCTACACTTAATAGCATCTCGGACTCCCTGGAGCTCAATCCAGGTCCGAGACGTATCGACATGCTCGAGTGGATCCTTTGAACCGTCATACATGGTCATAGTTGGCATTTTGAATTTGGTGGGAAGCTCCACCTTCATTATATCATCGGTGAATGCGGCTCAGTTTGCTCAAGTAGATCTTTTACGTGAGCTAGTCTTTCCTCTATACTCTTTCCTCATATGACCAAGTTGATCTTGGAGTTTTTTCAACTCTGATGCCCAAGGCTGGGCACTTTCTGCAGTAGACTTCACAACATCTGAATGTTCTTTCTCTTTTGATTGAGAACTTCTCTGAGGTCGGACCTTCGTTTCTGACTATGTTGCTTGTTGTGAGAAGAGTTATGAGAGGAAGAGGAACTGTGTCTTGGATATTTAGCCTTGACTTCCTTTTCGAGCCACCCTTCTCATGATTCCGTGATTCACTTATACGCTCTATAGGTTCTTTGTCTTTCTTGGATTGTACTTCCTGGTTGTGAGCAGGGGCTTGATGATCAATTTTCTGTGTAAGAATTTCGAGTACTTTAGCAAGATCTCGATTCACACCTCGAACTTGCTCTTCTAAAGCATCTACCCTTCCATCTAGCATTGGCACAACTCTTACTACTTCTTGATTTTCAACAACTTCTTGTTATTGTCCTCGTTCTCTAGTGCTACGAGTTTGATATCTCGTATTGCGAGGGTTACGGTTTCACCGTCATCTATATCATCACCGTGTTGACTTCTTTGACTCATCCTTAATGGTAGAGCACTTAGTTATATACTCTTCCCACAGACGGAGCCAAATGTTGTTACACAAAAATGGAGAGCTTCCACGTAGGCAACAAACTTAATTTATGGGACGGTTCGGGTCGGAGATAGTGCACTGCTTCGATGGTGTGCTACGTAGGTACCTGCACAGGAAAGGAAAAGAACACCGGTGTGGTGCCGGCCTAACACTATCCAATGCTAAAGTCAGAGCAAGCAGAGCTAGTGTGCCAGAGAGAATAGTAGTAGAAATTAGTTACCTAATGAATGAATTTCTTCTCCTATTTATAGGAGATTAGGTTGATGACATCATCATGCCATATGTCGCGTCAGGATTGGGTCATGTGTTGCTTCTCAATTACGTGTCAATTGTGGGTTGCACCACATATCGTTTCCCAAGTGGATACTTGTATTCAATCTTAAGTATGTAGGTCTATGTCGGAGACTGCGTAGCCAGGTCTTTTCATGTGCGTAGACTTTATGACTAAGTATCGTGGTCAGATCAAGTGCCTAGGTACCGCGGTCAGACCAGGTGCCTAAGTACCGCGGTCAGACCAGGTGTCTAAGTACCGCGGTCAGACCAGGTGCCCTGGTACTGCGCTCAGACCAGGTGCGTAGACAAATCTTGTCAAGTTGTAAAATTCCACGTGTAATACAATTTCACCCCACAACAATACAATTTTTCCCTAATTCAGATACTAAACTTGTAAAACAGATTAAATTTATCAAATTCTCCGCGGAAACATAATTTCAAAGAGAGTTTATCTTCAGAAGCTTCAAATTTAGCATCGTGAAGAAATTTTAAAAAAAAATGTAGATGAGATTTTCAGAAAATTTTCACAATTCGTAGATGCCGAATATGATTTGGATAGTCTTATCAAACCATCTTAATTAAATTACATGACATGATAATCAATAACGACGGGGCATCCGAAAATTACCGGAGAGAAAAGATTCCTCGAGGATTAAGAATTCAAGAAAACGTCTCAAAATCGAGCAACATTAACCCCCTGTTTGCATCCAAGAAAGTACTAGAAATAATTTTAAATTTCGTGATTTTAAATATTAGAAGTGATTTTAAATTTTTAAATGTGTTTGGAATTAGTATGATTTGAAAAGAATTTAATTTTCATTTTGTGTTTGGATGTTTTTAGGAAATGAAAAGAAAGTAGGGATAGTTAGTGGTACAAAGATTAGATAGGTAATTTCAACTCAAATCCTTCGAAATCTTGCAAAATCCTACCATTTTTGTCTCAAATTTTTTTCATGTGAAAATTGAATTTGAAAATGTTTTCAAATCTTATATTTTTAATCAAAACAAATAGTGGAATTGATTTGAATTCCATTTGAATTTCAAATCCTACAAAATCTAGGGAAAACAAACAGAGCAATATAATTAAACACTGTGAGCATTTGAGTGAATATCTAGTGAGGGTATCTTTTCCTATATATTTTATAATGACCCGACTCTTTAAAATTAGAATTTAATAATAGTGCAAGCGGAAGACTTGAAATAACATTTTAAAACCTGTAATCGAAGAATATCATCCTTCATTTCAAAATAAAATCCGAAATCTTTAACATTTAAAGATGGGAAGCGCTTCCCTTTTTAAGTTTCAAACATAAAGTAAGATAACTCATAAATCCCGAAATCCATAAAGGCAAGTGAGCATAAATAGTGTTGCTCAAAGAGCTCAATAAATCAATAAGAACAAAACGAAATAAAGAAAACAAGTCCATGGACTACACCGACTCAAGTCCATCCATCATCATTGATCTGTGAATCACGCTGCACCATCTCCAAGACCGCATCCCGTACCTGAAAGTGTAATATAGAAACTCAGTGAAGATAAATTGAATAAAAAGTAACTTTAGATCCCAAATCCAATCCGGATTTGTGTCCAATGAATCCTATTGTCTCTTGACTACCCAAACAGACTTCCGAACATAAGGTCATGCATTTCTCCCAAGAACATAAAAATAAAGAACAATAATGAAGATCATGCAAGTACTCAAGTCTCCCGAACTCTTAGTAAACAGAACACGTAATCTTACGTTTAACTTTTAGGAAAATATCTAGAACGAGTTAAGCTCACGTAGTCTTAACTAAGAATAAGATCAAGATCATAGAGTCAAGAACATAAAACTTAGAACTTGAACATAGATCATAGAACATAGAACATAGAACATGTGAATAATGTCAGATGGTGCAAGCTCACGTAGTCTATGCACGATCCCATTATCTCACTCCAATATCAAGTAAAGCTCACGAAGCCTTTACTTTCTTATCAAGAACAAATGCAAGCTCACGTAGTCTTTGCATTATAGAACCAGAACTAGAACCAGAATCTCCTGGGTGGATAATCGTCAGATGGTGTAAGCACACGCAGTCAATGCACGATCCCGTTATCTCACCAATGACATGCATAGCTCACGTAGTCTAGCAGTCGAGAACATATATGTATCATAATAATTATGAACAACACCAGATAATACTAGCCCACACAACTATATTATCTCATTATTCATCTCCTCCGTTCATGCAGCTCATGTAGTCTATGCATGCCTCATGATACATATATCGAACCATGAATAATACCAAACAATGCAAGCACACGTAGTCTATGCATTATCTCATTATTCATCACCATGCAAACAAGTGTGATAATATAGAGTCATAAATTCGAGAATCAAATATAAGCAGAGAACCAATTTTAAAACATCTCATCAGAGAAATAATAATCAAGTACATGAGCACGTGTAGGGTCATAAGCCCATACTCTATCGATCACAAAAATCCTGAAATCATCAAATGACTTATGTACTAAGGACCAATGCTGGAAGGCCCAGTCTCAGTAAAAGCCCAAAGTAATCATAGTATCTCGATAACGAAAATAAAATCATCCAAGAATATAATATAAATCATACTTCGAATTAAACATGCTCGAACCCAGTAATCCCATACTTTAACTTCCAAGAATATGCAAAATCCATAATTCCCAATATCAATTCTATACTCCCGATTCCTATTAATTCATAAAATTGGCATGCTCAAATCACTTAATTCCAATTTTAACTTAACTTCTGAATCATACAAATCGTTCAAGAATTTAGTTCCTAAATTTACTGTAAAATTCTATTTATCCTCACCTTTGGCAATTAACTTGAAATCAAAATCTCAATCGAACAATCAAGCGAGCAATCAAGAATTACCTACAATTAAATATATCTTAATTGCATTAATTACCAAACAAACAACAAATGACGCGTAAAACAAAACAAACAAAGAAAAAGCCCGATTTTTCCCCCAACGGGCCGAGAGACATTTTGAAGATAACTTTTTCCACAGAATTTGGATGGCTATGAAATTAGATTTAAAAGATAGATCTCGGAAAAACGAAGAGTTTGATACCTCACGGGTTAAAAACGGAGTTCGGACGAAGAAGTTATGACCAAAAAACTTTAAAATTTAACTACACTCCAAGAAAAGAAAAGAAAAAGGATTTTGGCCAAATCTACATTCAAGGGTTTGGGCTTGTGTGAATCTCTTTGATGTTTAAGCCAAAATTACCCAAGAGCAAGTTTAAACACACTTTGATTTGAAATCTTCAAGTTCCATGGAATGGAATTGAAGATTTCAACTCAAATTTACAAAAAGCTAAAAGAGGAAATAAAAACCCAATAGGAAAAACGAGTAATCTTACCCTTAGGCCTCTTGGAAGTTGGAGGAATGCTTCCAAGGTTAGTTCAAAAGATAGATCGGGGGCCGATCTATCCAACGCACCCAAAAACACCCGAATCGAAGAAGGGATGAGAAAATCCCGGGCCTTGGGAGGTTTATAGCAAGAGAGGGTTTAGGAGAGAGTGTTTTCTAATTTTTCCTCTTTTGTTCCAAATGAAAGATGAGGATGAAGACACCTAAACTTGAAGGTGCATTTTTCAATTTGCAAAAAGACTCTTTTCCTTTTCCTTTTCTTTTAAAAATTACCCCATGCTCTTAAAACATAACCCACCTCTTAAATTTAATCAACACAATTAATCTAGGCTAAAAGGTAATTAATTATTATTAATTGGCCTTTTAATAATAATTAATGCACCTAGTTCAAATAATTACTTGAAATATAAAATTACCAAATTAAGATTAAAACTTCTAAATTCTAAATTACCGGAATTAAACTAATTAAACTTAAATTAAATAAATAAAGGAATAATAATAGATAAAAAAAATTAATTCTACCTCAAAATAATGGGATGTTACATATTTTGATTTTGAGAAGTTTGTTGGGTTTCTATTCTTGATATGGTTTGTGAAATTGAGAAATCATTTGTTCTTCATGGTTTTATAAAATTTGTAAAAAGTATGATTGATCACACACACTTGGGGTTTTGTATGAACTTTTGATTGTTTTGGTAATTGATTGTTTACAAGCTTGATGGTTGCATAACTTCAAGGATTTTCATGATTGATTCTTAATTGTGCTTAATTCTAAAATTGCTAAGGGACTAGCAATTGTCTAAGTTTGGGGTATTTGATAACTCGTTAATTATGCATATTTATTAGTGGTAATATCTCCAAAATAATTAAAAATATGATTGTTAATTGGTTTCAATGTCCATAATATTGTTAATCATTGAATTTCATGAACGTAGGCGAAAACGGCGCTCAAATCGAACTTAAAACGGAGAAGTTATGCCGATTTTAGTGTTCAAAACGGCCCACGGTCGCGGCCTACAGTAAAAAAAATCGGATTTTTGGGCCAAACACCAGAGAGTCGTCGTTGCGGCAGTGAGACCCGTGGCTGCGACAACGAGGAGAATAGAAAAATAATGCATTAATCGGATGATGACGTCAGCGAAGCAAAAGAAAAAGTAATTGCTGACGTCATGATGACATCAATGAGGGTCACCAGCTGCAGCAAGCGAGCGAGTGACAATGACACGTCGCTCAATCAGGACCAAGAGTGCGCACTGGCACCCGTCGCTCGCTCAATAGCTACACGTTGCTCGTCCGCAGGCACGAAGACGTGCCCCAGCGCTAAACGGCTCAGCTTCATGGATGGCTTGCGGCTTCCGGACGGCTCTAGACACAGACGAAGGAAAAGTGCGCGCGGCTCAGCGGCTTGGAGGCTCGGCTTGACAATAATTCAATTAATTAATTATTTGCGTCAATTTCAATTGGGCTAGAAACTCTCCCTTAAATTAAATAAGTCCAACTAAAACTAAATCAATACATTTATTAATTACCATTTAAATAAAATACTTTATTTAAACATTTAATAATATTAATATTTTTTCCTAACTAAATATTATCAAATGATATTTAATTATTACTTTCATTTAAATAATTTTCATTATTTAAACAATTTATAATAAATATTTTAATTATTAATTTCCATTAAATAAACTTATTATTTAATAATTCTAATTGACAATATTTTATTATTAATTAATTAATTTCAAATTATTAATTACCATTTAAATATACTCAATATTTAAACATTTATTAATATTTCATTATTAATTCCTATTTAAATAAACTCATTATTTAAACAATTAATAATATTAATATTAATTTACATTTAAATATACTCAATATTCATATTTAAGTAATTTATCTTACTTAAATTATATTCATTACTTCAACTTATCTTACTCAATTTTTATTTCCTAAGAAGGAATAAACAATAAAATAATCTTCACAAAACTTGAGAATTCTATTGAGAAACTCAAACAACTAATCAAATGCTTGGCTGCCATTATCTCTAAACCCTTTATTTATAGCCATTCTAGATCCCCTCAACAGATTTATTACATAATATTAAAGGTATAAAAAAAACTACCTATAACAAACTCTATATTCAATTGAGCATAGTACAATTTCAAGTGCTTATAAAATTTATAGTCAGTATCAACTTACAGTCAAAATCCAAGGTAAAAGAAACAGAACTAGAGAGATAATGTAGATTGACTTTAAGGTAAATTAAATTCTGAATTTTGGATTCAAATTAAACTTCCAAGCAACCAAAAGACCAAATAGAGGTCTCAAAAACTTAATGTTTCTCAATTTTGAGATATTTTATCGATTCTGTATCTTTGAGGTATTTTTCCCGCCGATAACTTTTTGATAAAAAACTGAAAGAGTAAAATAAGAACAAAGATGAATAACAGAAGAATTTCATTGACATGTAACATTTGGCTTTAAAGTAGCCAATTTTACAACAAAATAAAAAACTGAAAAAAAAAAAAGTAACAAGACTTAACTATGAAATGGACAAAAAAGGATGACATAGATATACTATCAAAATAGAACAATTATTGTTGCAAAGCTTCAATTAAGCATTTGCTTGATTTTCAATGTTATCTGGCTTATGTAGACGAATTATCACAAGACACATTGACCCAATTTGGACTTGAACCCAAATCTGTAAAACGCGAGTGCAAGGTTCGCCAGAAAAGGCAAGAGAAATACTAGCCCCGATAACATTGATTGATTGGGTGAAGTTCTTGGATGGCAAATTGCCCAATACTAAAATCAATTACAATGGTGTTCTTCGCGGTAAATTTCAAGGTGAATATCGAAATGACAACAGTGTATATTGGTAGATACAATATACACTACTGTCATTCCGATATTCACCTCGAAATTTGCCGCAAAGAACACCATTGGAATTGATTTTAGTATTGGGCCGACGATTGATTGGGTGAACTTCTTGGATGGTGAATTGCCCAATAAAAAAATCAATTCCAATGTCGTTCTTTGCAGCAAATTTCGAGGTGAATATCGGAATGACAGCAGTGTATATTGTTAATATACACTGCTGTCATTCCGATATTCACCTCGAAATTTGCCGCGAAGAACACCATTGGAATTGATTTTAGTATTGGGCCGACGATTGATTGGGTGAAGTTTTTGGATGGTGAACTGCCCAATACTAAAATCAATTCCAATGGTGTTCTTCGCGGCAAATTTCGAGGTGAATATCGGAATAACCAACAGTGTATATTGGTTGATACAATATACACTGTTGTCATTCCGATATTCACCTCCAAATTTGCCACGAAAAAAACCGTTTGAATTGATTTTAGTATTGGGCCGACGATTGATTGGGTGAAGTTCTTTGATGATCATTTCCAATGGTGTTCTTCGCGATAAATATTGAAGTGAATATCGAAATGACAACGGTGTATATTGGTGGATACAATATACACTATTGTCATTCCAATATTCACCTCGAAACTTATTGTGAAGAACACCATTGGAATTGATTTTAGTATTGGGCCAACTATTGATTGTGTGAAGTTCTTGGATGGTGAATTGTCCAATACTAAAATCAATTTCAATGGTGTTCTTCACGGCAAATTTTGAGGTGAATATCAGAATGACAACGGTGTATATTGGTGGATACAATATACACTATTGTCATTTCGATATTCACCTCGAAACTTGCCGTGAAGAACACCATTGGAATTGATTTTAGTATTGGGCCAACCGGCCCAATACTAAAATCAATTCCAATGGTGTTCTTCACGGCAAATTTTGAGGTGAATATCGGGATGACAACAGTGTATATTGATGGATACAATAACAATTTGTTAATGTCACGATAATACTCTCTGATATTGGTCAAGATATCCACAAACTCTAATTCCAAATAGCACGGAGATACAAGGCCCCTTGGGAATACAAAATTGTATACGAGATAACATAGATTGAAGATGGTGTAGACGCAAACTGATGCACGGGAAAAAAAATCTGAAGGTTCTTTTATCGATGATATGACGCAGTATGTGGATATAGCTAATGCTAGTGCAGTCATAGAACCCATTGAGATTCTTGAAGAATCCATTAAAGGAAATGTGTAAGAAAGATATGATAGTTTAGCCCACGTCACAGATGCGACTATTCTTTCATAGCCACGGCATTGATCCCCAACTATTCTTTCCCCTTTCCCACGCCATCGATCCGTGTCGTCCATTTTCCAACGGCCACGATCCCTATCGTCCATTTTTCAACGTCATCAATCCGTGCGACTCTAAATATTCGCCCTAATTCCAACAGCCTCGATCCATGTCATCCATTTTTCCACGTCATCGATCCGTTCGACTCTAAACATTCGCCATAATTATTCTCTGTTGTCCTAAAATTTGTTTCACGTTAGCCCAAAAATTTGTTTCACTTTAGCCCAATACATTCACATTTCATCTGAACAAATTTTCCTAAACAATCTTTATAATATAAACCTTATTTATATTTTAAACATATAACCATCAATAAAATATTAAAATTACAACTATTTATAAACGACTCATTCTTAAAAAATAACAACTCTTAAAAATATTTGTAAATATAGTAAATTTTATCGGGTGAATCAATGATAAATATTGAATTATATATTTTTCCACTAAATTTATCACTGATACATAAATTAATCATTATTAATCACTTATTAACATACTAAAAATTATTATATATGCGAATAATTTTAAGTAATGGCATATTTACAAATATTGAATCAAAATATGCTATCTCGTGAAATTTCCCAAAATAAAATAATACCATGACCAGCTGGTAACATGGCAAAACTTAATAGTCATTTCAATATTTATTTTTTTTTCTATATAATTTATAATAATAATAATAGAACTAACTGTTGATTCATATTATTTATGATACATATTAAAGAATTAACCGATCCTATATTACAAATTTATTGTCTTTTATGTTATTTAATTCATAGAATATATATTTTATTGACAAAATAAAAGATTGAGGTACACTTTTCATTAAATAATTTACAATATATATAAATGATTTTAAAGCAAAAAAATTCTATGAAGTTATCTATCTATACTATATACTATATCTAAAAGGGAATTAAGGAAAGAAACTTTGAATTCCCCTTTTATCCCTACTAGTCAGAGTTTACTTGCAACACACTGTTTTATTTTATACAGAATAAAAATAAATCGTTGGCAATTAGTATTAAATATTACTATACAATATACACTGTTGTCATTCCGATATTCACCTCGAAACTTGCTGCGAAGAACACCATTGGAATTGATTTTAGTACTGAGCCGACGATGTATTGAGTGAAGTTCTTAGATGGTTAATTGTCCAATACTAAAATCAATTCCAATGGTGTTATTCGCGACAAATTTCGAGTTGAAAATCGGAATGACAAAAGTGTATATTGGTGGATACAATATACACTGCTGTCATTCCGATATTCACATCAAAATTTGCCGTGAAGAATACCATTGGAATTGATTTAAGTATTGGCCGACGATTGATTGGGTGAAGTTCTTAAATGGTGAATTGCCCAATACTAAAATCAATTCCAATGATGTTTTTCGCGACAAATTTCGAGGTGAAAATCGAAATGACAACAGTGTATATTGGTGGATACAATATACACTGCTGTCATCTGATATTCACCTCAAAATTTGCCGCGAAGAACACAATTGGATTTGATTTTAGTATTGGGCCGACGATTGATTGGGTGAAGTTCTTGGATGATGAACTGCCCAGTACTAAAATCAATTCAAATGGTGTTCTTCGTGGTAAATTTCGAGGTGAATATCGGAATGACAACAGTGTATATTTGTGGATACAAATATACACTGTTGTCATTCCGATATTCACCTCCAAATTTACCGCGAAAAAAATAGTTTGAATTGATTTTAGTATTGGGCCGATGATTGATTGGGTGAAGTTCTTTGATGATCATTTCCAATGGTGTTCTTCGCAGTAAATGTTGAGGTGAATATCGGAATGACAACGATGTATATTGGTGAATACAACATACACTGTTGTCATTCCGATATTCAGCTCGAAACTTGCCGTGAAGAACACCATTGGAATTGATTTTAGTATTGGGCAAACGATTGATTGTGTGAAGTTCTTGGATGGTTAATTGTCCAATACTAAAATCAATTCCAATGGTGTTCTTCACAGCAAATTTCGAGGTGAATATCAGAATGACAACAGTTTATATTGATGGATACAATAACAATTTGTTAATGTCACGACAATACTCTCTGATATTGATCAAGATATCCACAAACTCTAACTCCAAATAGCACGAAGATACAAGGCCCTTGGGAATACAAAATTGTATACGATATAACATAGATTGAAGATAGTGTAGACGTAAATTGATGCACGAGAAAAAAAATCTGAAGGTTCTTTTATAGATGATATGACGCAGTATGTGGATATAGCTAATGCTAGCGCAGTCATAGAACCCATTGAGATTCTTGAAGAATCCATTGAAGGAAACGTGTAAGAAAGATATGAATAGTTTAGCCCACGTCACAGATGCGACTATTCTTTCACAGCCACGGCATTGATCCGCGACTATTCTTTCTCCATTCCCACGCCATCGATCCGTGTCGTCCATTTTCCAACGGTCACGATCCCCATCGTCCATTTTTCCACGTCATCAATCCGTGCGACTTTAAATATTCGCCCTAATTCCAACAACCTCGATCCATGTCATCTATTTTTCCACGTCATCGATCCGTGCGACTCTAAACATTCGCCATAATTATTCTCTGCTGTCCTAAAATTTATTTCATGTTAGCCCAAAAATTTGTTTCACTTTAGCCCAATACGTTCACACTTCATCTGAACAAATTTTCCTAAACAATCTTTAAAATATAAACCTTATTTATATTTTAAACATATAACCATCAATAAAATATTAAAATTACAACTATTTATAAACGACTCATTCTTAAAAATAACAACTCTTAAAAATATTTGTAAATATAGTAAATTTTATCGGGTGAATCAATGATAAATATTGAATTATATATTTTTCCACTAAATTTATCACTGATACATAAATTAATCATTATTAATCACTTATTAACATACTAAAAATTATTATATATGCGAATAATTTTAAGTAATGGTATATTTACAAATATTGAATCAAAATATGCTATCTCGTGAAATTTCCCAAAATAAAATAATACCATGACCAGCTGGTAACATGGCAAAACTTAATAGTCATTTCAATATTTATCTTTTTTTTATATAATTTATAATAATAATAATAGAAGTAACTGTTGATTCATATTATTTATCATACATATTAAAGAATTAACCGATCCTATATTACAAATTTATTGTATCAATTCTTTTATGTTATTTAATTCATAAAATATATATTTTATTGACAAAATAAGAGATTGAGGTACACTTTTCATTAAATAATTTACAATATATATAAATGATTTTAAAGCAAAAAAATTCTATGAAGTTATCTATCTATACTATATACTATATCTAAAAGGGGATTAAGGAAAGAAACTTTGAATTCCCCTTTTATCCCTACTAGTCAGAGTTTACGTGCAACGCACTGTTTTATTTTATACAGAATAAAAATAAATTGTTGGCAATTAGTATTAAATATTACTCAATATTGAAAGAAAAAAAGTTAATATGTTTTTTATAATTATACAAATTATTGGTTTTTTTAACTTATGTTATTGTTTGTTCAAGTTATGTTTTTTATGAAAGAGAAAAATGATAAATTATATAAATTCACGGTTTTTTTTAGTGTAAATTAACTTAATTTATAACTCACGATAATTAATGCAATTTATTAATAGTACATATTTCAATGTTCCACACTAAAGATTAAATTAAAATGAATAACGAAATGAAAAGTTTTCTTTTAAATTTTAATAAATTCTTTGAACTTTTAAATAATAATTAATAGACATAACTAAAATATATATAATTAAATAATTATATTTTATGTAATTATATTTAATATTGGAAAATTTACTACATATTAAGCTGGGGTTATATCACCCGTGTTGCATGGTTTATATTGTATGTTTTAAAGATGTGTTTTTTTTCTATTTATTAATTTTTTAAGAATTAATTTATGTTTAAATATGCTTTTTTTCTTTATTAAACATTTGGAACAAAATCGATTTCTTCCATAATACTCTTTCAGACTTAAATATGTGATGGTGTGAAATTTCTATCATATTCATTGATTTTTTTTTTAAAAAAAAAGATAAATTATAATAAGTAGAATAAAATTGAAATGTCTTAAAAGTGAATGAGAAAATAAAATTTGACCATTTTCCTAGCAAAGATTAAGAAACAATATCTAAGGTTTTTTAAAAAAGTATAAAAATAAAGGTGTCGATTTTGTTTTATGAAAAAAAAAATCTTATTTTGGAGTAACGTTTTTTTTGTATACATTAAAGTAACATTGATTAATCTTACTCGAATAAAAAAAAAAAATACACAATTACAAAGGCACTTATCACATGCCTCATTCCCTCACCTTGTTGCACTCATGAAAGCTGACTTGCCATTCTCTCTATTCAGTTTAACTTTTTTGTCTTCAATGTAGTCATCTCCTTCATCTTTCTCTACCATATCAATCCATCGGTTCAATTTTCATCCCTTCATTTCTCGAGTCTCTTGTCGGGTAAACTCCTACTGTATAGACCGTTATTGCTAAGGTCAAACAATCAATGGTTCTTGCTCCTTCCAAAGAAATCTTCTTACTCTCCAACTCCATGGTTCCTTCTTTATCTTGTTTTTCACTTCCTCTACATAACAACTTGACTCCTTAATTTACCTCCTCTCCTCTTTTCATATTTATAGAGAAAAAACACCTATAGATTCATGAATATATGATACCAAAAATTTGAATAAAATTAATTAACATTGATAAGATTAAAATCCTACGTAAATATACATGGAAAATAACCCTTATGCACTTCCCAATAAATGAGTTTTACATTCATGAATTAAAATAAATAGATCATTTTATAAAAATCAAATAAGACTTATACTTTAAAATTATATAATTAAAATTGAATTTAATAATTAAATAAGGGACAAAAGGGGAATTCAAAAGTTTCTCCCCTTAAGCCCTTTTTAGAGGTAGTATAGATTTAATACATAATATATTTTCCCATATAATTAGATAAAAAAATATTTAAATTTTAGATATATTAATTATTATTTAAACATACAAAGAATCTATTAATTAGACAAAAGATGAAAACTTTTTATTTTGTATGGAATTGAGATAAGAAGTATTATTTAAGTTAATCTACACGAAAACTATGATTTTCTTTTGCCATTTTTACGGTCTAATTGTAATTATTACTGTTTACTAGTTTAATTAATAAATATATAAATTTTGATCATATGAATAGTGAATTCACACATTTTTTATTGTAAATCACAAATCAACACAATAGAAATTGTTATATTTGTAAAATATTTTAAGTGATGATATATTTATAAATATTATATCAAAATCCGCTACCCAGTGAAATTTCTTGTAAAATAAATTAGCTCATTATTAATCACTCGATTCAATTTGAATGGTTATATAACTTTATCTTGTTAATAAAACACTGAATTCTTTTATATGACAAAAAAATCCATCAAAAGTAACAAATTTAAGACACTCCAAACTACTATAAATAGCCTTTTCCATCTATGAGGGAAATATATATATATTTCCATCCTAGATATCCCCAGCTATTGCAGTGCTCTAAGAAAAAGTTTTCTTCACAATTTAAGATTCCTCATTATCACTGCTATACTTTCCTTCTTCAAATCTCTCATTGTTGTTGTGGTTGGAATGAACACTTCCATTCTCAGAATGAGATCCCCGACTGCTGTTGTTATGCTCTAAGGAAACAATATTTACATCCTTAGAGTCTTCAACAGTCTCTTCACTCAATGAAACTCCACCGGTGTCGTCGGATTTTCGGCGGCTTCCGTTGCTCGACGCAGCGCTTATATCACTCAATTTCATGCTATTTTGTTCACTTATCATTCTTCCATCATGATCTTCTGATGCATTGCTGCTTCTTGGGCTTGTGGAAGAACTCTCATCACTTGATGAGGAGGAGCTACATTTTCTGCTTAAATTCGGTTCCAAATCGTCTTTGAAAGCGACTCTCTTGCGCTTGATTTCTTTACCTTCGTCCTCGTTTCGATGCTTCTGACTATCTTCTTCTTTAACAACATCATCATTGTCGCCGTCGTCATCTGAAGTATCACTCTCATGGTTTCTTTCACTTGTGATGTTTGATGATGCCTCATCTTTATGTTCTAAACTTTCATGATCTTTCGCGATTTCACGAGACTCGTTGTCCGAAGAATCTGATGAATCTCCATCTCCTTGATCTCTGTCATTGTCTTTTGGTTCTTTAATTTTCTCCTCAGGTGGTGTGAGGATGGGGATTGGAAGTAAATTCTCATCTGGGGTTGTGGAGAGGAAGCTGAGAGCTGTCACGACATCACCGATCAAAGGACGGACTTCTGGTTCCTCTTGCAGGCACATAGCTGCTATGGCAACTGCCTGATTCAAATCTTTTTCTGGGAACTTCCTCTCAAGAACTGGATCTGCCATATCTGGAAACTTTTTCGGATCTCGAAATAAAGGTTGTGCCTGTTACATAGGCCATAAATGGCCATAATGTTAATAGTGTTTGAAAAAATCAGGAGCAAGAACAATCAGAAAACAAGAGTCACATGAAGAGTTGATTGGGAAAAATATTAGAGACTCTTTAATATTTACATGCTTTCATTACTCAAATCATCAAATCATCAAATCACTAGTTAAAATCAATAGTAGACTCAAAAACTAAGTTGTTAAATCTATGAAATTTTTTATCTTTTTGTGTCTGTTCACAACACTCCTTTACATGATGGTAACAGTCATTAATATTAAAAATCCAATATGTGAACAAATAATCAGAAACGAGGACAAATAACACAACAGATGGTTGAACTCAAGATCCTTACTCTGATACCATGTAACTACAAGAACTAAAGGCAATAGTTGTTAGGTCAAAAACTTCATAAATTTAAGGGTATAGTATTTTTTTGTCCCTGAATTTTGAGGCTTGTGTCTATTGATCCTTGTGTTTTCGATTTGTATATATTTCGTCTCCGGTTTTTGAGAAATAGGCCAATTCGGTCCTTGCTATTAATTTTTTCACAGATTAGTATAAAGAAATTTGTTTACTGATGATTGAAAACTAACTTCATGAACCAAATAAGTGTTATTTCTCAAAATCTAATGATCAAATAGACACAAATTGAAAATTTAAGAACCAAA
Organism: Gynostemma pentaphyllum; assembly: GCA_028015215.1. Lineage (NCBI taxonomy): Eukaryota > Viridiplantae > Streptophyta > Magnoliopsida > Cucurbitales > Cucurbitaceae > Gynostemma > Gynostemma pentaphyllum. The sequence continues at coordinate 45,911,673 of CM051351.1, read as the reverse complement.
TAAACCTAATTCTCAAAACTCGGGACGGAGTAGACATAGATTGAAAACTCAAGAAACAAATAGACAAAAACCTCAAGATTCAGAGATAAAAAAGGTACTTTACCCTAGATTTAACAACTAGAATCAAAGTTTTGAAAGTTGAAAAAACAGAGTTAAGAATAAGTTAAATTTCAAGGACTAAAACCTATAACTGAACCATAACATTGCATTTAAAGGTGACAGATCAGATCAATGTAAACAATACAAAACTGTTACTTCCTTTTTCTTTTTCTAAAAACCAAATTAAAAACTTTCCTGCCCAAACATGTTTTCCAAGTTTGAAAAAAAGTTTTTAAACCACAAGTTCTAAACAACCCTTTTATATATCATTCTATATATACATTTAAAAAGTAAATTAAAAAAAAATATAGTTCAATAAATTATTAAACTATAATAGTTCAATAGTTCAATAATTTATTAAATTGCTATTTGGGTAATGTTTAAAAGTTCTAACATTTCAATAATAAATATAAAAAATATGTTATTATATATATATAGTAAGTAAAATACATACCCAAGTAACAAGATTTTGCTCATTATTTGGCTTTGTGGTATCAATGGCTCTTCTTCCAGTGATGAGTTCAAGCATAACAACTCCAAAACTATATACATCTGATTTCAATGTGAGCTGACCACTTCTTGTATATTCTGGAGCAGAGTAGCCATATGTACTCATCACTCTCGACGGCAAAGGCGTTTTATCGCCGGCGGGCCTCATCTTTGCGAGCCCGAAATCGGAGAGCTTTGGATTGAAATCTTCATCTAAAAGAATATTTGATGACTTTAAATCTCGATATATTATAGGAGGATTGGCCTTGTCATGCAAATACTCCAATCCTTGAGCAATTCCTGATGCTATCTTAATGCGAATAAACCAATCTAATGGTTTCTGATCTTTTCTTGTGTCTGCACTCAATCAAAAACCCACTAATTTATGATACATATAATTTAGAGAGAGAATAATCTCTCAATGGGTTTTTTTTTTTTATTTATATTATATCATATAAATATATATATCTCACTAATATTTTTTATCGAATAAATATTACGACATATTAGGAAGCAAAGAAGTTCCTACTCATCTATGTGTGTCGAATCCTTTTTTTTTATTATGAAACCATGACTAAACTAATGATTAAGAACTTAGTCTCATCTGTATTAGATAAAAAAAAAAAAAAAAATCCAGTAGATGGCACTTTTTTTTATGAGTAATTTGAAAAATAGTAATTGTTTTGAAATATTTCCACCAATCTCAATTTAAGATTAGACCAATCTAGATCTGAGATTGGTCGATCTTAGTCTGATAAATTTCATCTTTTAAAATTTTCAAACGTTCATTGTTCTCTTTCTTTCATCGAATACTATGTACTACTGTTACTTGTTACTGGACGACTAACCAATTCCTTAAAATGAAAAAAAGATTCAAAAAATATAACTCCAAACACAAAGGAAAAATTTTTTGATTTCACGTCTAATTTAATTGAATTTTGGGACTATGAGAATCCGCTTCCTGAATTATTATAAACCAACCCGTCGGATTCACATTTTACCCAATCTTCGGTTTCTAGCCCGAAGCCAATAATCGAGAGAACCCCTAATTACAGGAATTTTCATAATTTTCTATTGAATGGTACATGATTCTACATCGACAAGCAACAAGAAAAGAAAAAACAAATATTTTCCTATTTTTTAAAATATCAATTCTTAAAATGTTATTTTTGAAAGAAAAAAAATATTAACGGAACCATTAATTTATTATAAATAGATAAAATTGAAAGACGAGAAATGTTGATGAAAATGAACATACCAAGAACACAATCTTCCAAAGAACCAGCAGACATGTATTCATGTACCAAAAGCCTTTGATCTCCATCAGCACAATATCCCTTAAACTTCACAAGATTTGGATGATTTAGAAGACTCAATGACTTTACCTCACCAATAAACTCCTTGTTTCCTTGCAAACCATTTCTGTCTAGCTGCTTTACAGCCACCACCTTAAATTTCATACATTAAAAAAAAATAAACAAAACATAAACATCTTTTGTGACCATTATCAGGGCCGGATTTAAGAAGAGGAGAACGGTAGTGTTGTCCTCTTTTATATTTTGATAAAAAAAAAATTGAAATTGAAATTTTTTGGAATAACATCAATTTTTACCCCGGAACTTTTAGCTAAATGGTAACAAATTGAAAAAAAAAAAAGGAAAAAAAAATATGGATACTCTTTTTGCATTAACGTAGAGATACAATTCAATATTTGCAATTTTAAGATAGTTCAACTGGTTAGGTATTAGTGTTTTGTTTTATAAGGTTTAAGTACCGAGCTTCCCCTCTTCCTATTTGATGTAATATCTAAAAAAAATACAAAATTTAAGAAGAAAAAATGAAATAGTTACCTGACTAGTTGATTGAAGTGTAGCCTTAAAGACTCTCCCAAAGCCACCTTCACCAAGAAGACATTCCTGACGGAAATTCTTGGTAGCAGTAGCTAATTCTCTAAAAGTAAATATCTGAGCATCGATTTTTCCATTTTCTATATTATTTCCCTTACTATCGACTGTCGAATTTTGTTTTTTCACATCTGTTTCAAACACATGGTTTTAATTCATCAACCGCTTAATGGATACAAATTAAAATGTCTCCATTTTTAATTTTTTTTTTTATAAATGTTTGACTACATCATAAAAATATTTTTGAAATTTTTATAAAACGCTTAGCATTTAGCAATGCCAAAACGTTGAAATACTACTAAAATGGATATAGAAAGAGTGTTTTACTCAAAAAAAAAAAAAAAAATTCTATTTTGTTTTTAATTCCTTTTTTAAAATCAAAATTATTTACCAAAAAAATTAACTTGTTTTCACATCTTAAAGAGTCTTTAAATACTAATTTTTAAAAGTTACGATTTTGTCTTTAAAATTTGATTAGAAGTTTTTATTGAAATAAAATTACAAAACTATTGAGATAAATGATTTCAGTGGTGATTTGACATATTTAATAAAAACAAACATTTTTTTAAATGGAAAATCATTATCATTATCAAACAGAAATTAGTTTTATTTTTTTCTATTGTCTGGAAATATACAAGATTAGAAAAAATAACAGAAATAAAGAGAACATCTTTAGACAAAAGTAAACAAAAACACAACGAATGGCAATATGCTACAATATCTCAATAAAAATAATTAATAATTCCCACATCAAATTGAAAATATTGAGAAATATTTTCTTTTCTTTTTGCTTCTTTTGTCAAGAAAAATAAATTTATTAAAATTTAAAAAAAAAAATGATGAATGTTTGACATTCGTTTATTATAATTAAAATATAAATTAAAAAAGAAAAAAAAAAGCAATATCCTCTAACAAATAAAATTAAAAACAAGAAGAGAACTCACCAGGCAATCTAGACGAAGAAGAATTCTCATTCCTAATTATCCCTTTCTTACTTTTCTGAGATGAAAAACACGGAAAGCAACTCATCATTCTAAAAATCAAAATTATCAAACCCTTCAACACTTTTTTAAATATTATTAATCAACCAATTAATCAATCTCCTTAATCACAAAATCTAAACTGATTTCATGGAAAGAGAAAAGCTGGGTCCTCCAAAGATTATTGAAGGACCCTGCAAATAGAGGTAGAGAGAAGTTAATTTAAAAAGGGAAAAAAGAAAAAGAAGAATAAAGCTATAATAAAAAAATTTCATTGATTGAGGAAGAACATAATTGAAATTAGAAAAATGGAGAGAGGGAGATAGAAAGAGAGAGGAGAAAAATAGGGAGATTTGAATGGAAATGTTGAGGCAATGAACAAAGGGAGAGAAAAAAAAGGGATTTCAATTCTGTTAAAAGAAAAAAAAAACTATGATCTGTTTTTGAGTTTTATGCAATATTTTTTTTATTGTTTCGTATCCATGCATGCAAATTTACTCAATTATTGTTTCTTCTAACCGGTGAGGTGTTTAAATAACTGATCAATTTAATCCAAGTCGTGCATTTTTTTTTTTGGGTTACAAGATTATTAAAAAAATTAGTTAGTAAACTTAATCTTGTTTAGATATTTGTAACCATTAATTATAAATCAGTAATGTATCAAATAGCATATTTTTGTATGCTAATTATTGAAATGCCACAAGTTTTTAAAAATTACCCAAAAAACAGCTATTTATTTCATTGTTATTTTTATTGAATTTTTAGTTTTTTTTTTTTTTTTAGTTTGATAAATTATTATCAATAATTTATTGAAATGTTTTGTAATTTTTCATTGTTATTTTTTAATGAATTTATTCGTTTTTTACAATAATTTATTGAACTGTTATTTGAGTAATTTTTAAAAAACTCAAACATTTCAGTAATTAGTATATAAAAATATGTTATTTTAATAACTGCCCCAATTATAAATATAGTTGATTTTGCCATACCAAAAATTTATAATTGATTTTTAAATTTTAATTACAAATATAATATTTTTAAAATTATACTCATGAACTATTGATTGATTTTGAAAAAGAAAATTAAATTTTCCATTTATTTATTTTAAAAATATTTTTTTCCTTATTTCATTAAGAGGCCGATTATTTGAGATATCATGATATCTAAGTTTGTTGGGAATATTCTTTTGCAAAAAAAAAAAGTTTGTTGGGAATATTTGAATAATAAGGTATCTGAATAACAAAGAATGTAATATTATAGTATTTGTTTACTGTAGTTATACGAATCGAAATCCAGTGAGAAGTATTATAATGCTCGTTTCACAATACTTGACGAAAATGTAATGAATTAACGAGGAAAATTATGCGTGGTAGCCAACTTTTGAGTTTTGTTTTCACATATGCCACACTTCCATATTTATATCAGATTTACCCATTTTTATATATTCTATTAATTGAATGATATATCATTGATGTAATTTTACAACAATAATTTATCACTAATGTAAATTCTAGTATTAAATTTATATTTTAATAATATAAATTTACAAAAATAATATATCAATTATAATCAAATTTTCATAAAATAATTATGGGTTAATTATGTGTTGGATAATTTTGATATTTTTCAATGTTTGTGGTTTTTTTTTAAAACTGAGACTCGATATTAGGTATATGTGATAATAGCCCAATTAACAATTCCGCTTTTCAGTAATACTCTTGTTATAAGTTTCTTATTAATTAATTATACATCTTAATTTAATTAATATTTCTTTTTTATACATCAATGTATTATATATCAATTCAATTAATTTATAATATTATCATTTAAGTATTCATTTAACAGAATTTGTCTCAAATAACATAAATTTATTCTATAATCAATTCGAATAATAAATAAATAAATAAATTCGTTCTATGATTTATCGTGATAGTGTGTTAAACAACTAATTTTAGATTATTTATCTTAATTTTATTCGATTAACAGTCATCCTTCAAATAAGTTGAACCTAAATAGATTAGATTGATAGTGAGTTTCTAAAAATTAATTTGGTTCGAACTAAACCAACCTAAACACACTCTCTCTCTAACTTTTTTTTCTTTGAAAATGACTATTCTCATTATTGTTTTTTATGATAGCTATTTTGGATATTTTGAATTAGAAATCTACAGCTTTCAAATTTTGTGAGTATTTACCATTTTATTTTCTAAAATTAAAAAAACTTTTACTATCTTTAAAATACTATTACAAGTACTGTCTTTGTAAATATCTTTCTCAATAAATAGTTAGCGATTCACGCAATAATAATTTATTTATAATTTGGTGATTAATTTAAAATTTTAGATCACGAAATGATGTGTTCTATGATTTATCGTGATAGTGTGTTAAACTACTAATTTTAGATTATTTATCTTAATTTTATTAGATTGACAGTCACCCTTCAAATAAGTTGAACCAAAATAGATTGGATTGGTAGTGAGTTTCTAAAAATTAATTTAGTTCGAACTAAATCAACCTAAACTCTATATAATGGGAGATCCTCCCCTTCAGCTGTCAGAAATTATCACCTCTAATATTGGAAAGCACAGGCTTATTCTCTATTAGATTTCAGAATCGGAGAGCTGTTGGATACTACAATTAAGCGCACGTTTGGGATAACTTTTAGAAGTGTTTAAAACTGTTTTTGAATGAAGTTCTTTTATTACCATTAAAAAATATCATTAAAACTTATCCCAAATGGACTCTAAGAAAGAGAAAACATGACACTAGAAATTTAAGGGAAAATAGATCCTCATGTTTCTTTTTCTCTTTGGGGTCGTTTGGTTGTCAGGTTTAAGTTATTAAGCAAAGTGTTGTTAAGCAGGGCTATTAAATAGTGAGATTGGTAAGTGTAAAATATATTGAAATTGTGAAAATGAATTTGTTTGTTAAGAGAGGGTTAATAAACCCATCATATTAGGTTTCAAAACTGGAAGATAAACACTGGTTATGATTGTGTAACCCCTAACTAGCTACCTAAACCTAACAACCAAACGACCCATTTGTGATAGCTATAGACTCATATGGTAAATTGTTAAATAAGAAGACATCTAAATTCATCTCTAGAAGTCCTTGGGGTTAATTTCCCAATGCAAATCGCTTCTGAATCCCTATCGCCACTTCCTTCTTGGTAATGATGAAAGAATCTCAAAAGATGTCATTTGTCCAAATAATTTCACTCTGTTTCTTCAATTGTTGCTTCTTGACCTTCCTCAAACTCAAAAAACTAAATTACATTCAAATAGAATGACATGACTATCTTTGACGACTCTCCCAACATTGACATGATTGACGGCACATGGTTTAGGCTAAAACATATAAAATACCCGTACAAAGCTTCGTATATAAAAGATTTTAATTTTACCCTCAATGTTCCAATTTCTCTCTTCTTTCATACAGCCTGATAAACTACCAACAAAACTTTGATGCAACTTCCAATGTAATAACATATTGCTAACATAATTGAATTTAAAAGGGATTAAATTGAAAGTATGGCTACTGATCTATACTTCCCTTAATAGGGGACGTAATTTTAAACAAAAATATCCATTTCCACTAAAAGGACAAAATAAACACAACCAAATGACCTTGATCTAGATTTATATCTCCCTTTATCACATCATGTCAACTAATTTTACGACACCACAATGTTCTCCAAAGGTATTTAAAAAAAAAAAATATTAAACAAGACCTGCATATCAACAGCTATCAAAACATTAGTTCATCTTTTTTGGTGCTGCTTTATGCATCTTTATCATATTACAAAATTCTCCCGTACGAATTTGTCAGTCACCTGGACATGCCAATTGACGATGCTACCCCTTTTCAACTATTCCGACAATTAGCATGATCGAAACTCGAGCTTCGAACACAGGCATCTTTTAGCCGTCAATGAAATTTAATTCACCAAGATACCAACCAAGAAGCCAGGATTGAGACCTTTCAACTGTTGATTAAAAGTACATATTTCTAACTCAATATTAATAATCAGCAAAAAATTATGATAAGAGCACTACAAAAAACTTGTGTCGATTATGATTTATGACCAAGGTCATCTCGCAGACTGCTGTTGTACTTGCTGATGTAGCAGGCTCTAAAAGTAGAAAAATAAATAATTGACACAAGTTTATGATAAGAGCAGCGCTACAAACGGTCTGAAACTTGTGTCGATTATGATTCGTGATTAAGGTCATCTCACACACTGCCCTTCTACTTGCTGATGTGGCAGGCGCTAAAAGTAGAAAAATAAAGGAGTCAAAACACTAAAAGTAAATTCAACATAGTAGAAAAATCACAAATAAGGTTGAATCATAATATTCATACCGTTCTCTTGCACAGAACAGGTGACTAACTATATATTAATGTCACATGAGAAAGGAGCAAATTTAACAAATTTTGCATGTGAAGATTGTGTTGTACTATGCACTGTTGCAGAACCTAGTGGTAGGAAGCACAGTTTACAAACTCAAAGATAACTAATAAGGCTTCAATTTTCCTCCATCTAAACTAAACTCCATTACGATATATTTTATCCCACCTTAATTCCTAATGTTTAAATTGGAAATGCCTCTGGCCTACTCAATATTACTGCCAGACCAAGTAATCATTTTGTGATGCTCCCCTCATTAATTATTTTTCTTAATGCACATAATTATTTTTCTCATGACATTTGGAGGACTTTCTTCAAGATCTTCAATATGGAGTGGATTTTTCATAAAGATCATGACAACAATACCATGGCTCTTCTAGGAGGCTCGACTCTCTTTCACAAAAAAAGAGTAGAATACTTTGGGATAATGGGGTGAGAGCTATTATGTGGAATGTTTGGCTTGAGCGTAATAGAAGAATTTTTTAGGGGAAGGCTAGCTCTTGGGCTGAGGTTTGGGAAGTTGGTGTTCTTAATGCTTCCATGTGGAGTGCTAATTGTAAATCTTTTGGTAACTATGGCCCCTCTATCATTGCTTCCAATTGGAATGCATTTTTGTAATCTTCTTTTGCCTTTTTTGGGCTCTTTCATACATCAAAACTTGACTGGAAAGAACGGGGAAATAACAGAAAGATGCAACACCAAGTAATTCCCAGAATTCTTAAAGGCAGCTACAATGGGAGGAAGAGAACAGAAAAGCAATCCTATGACACAGTAAAGCTATAGCTAAAACTTGTCTATTTTATGGGCTGTATGATAGTTTTCCAACTCCATTCATTCATATGATAATACAATGCCCTTGGCAATCTCATTGCATTCGTGTTTAGTTCAGAAATAGACCTTAGAATGGATAGAAGATCGTGTAAACATGGCATTTTCTTAATAAAAATTATGATGGAGATCATGATGATTCAATTAAAGCTAATGCAAGTGCAACATTGTTAGGAACAGTTCTACTAGTAAAGAGGAAAAAAACAGGTAAAAAAAGATTTTAACAAGATTTAAGTGTACAATAAGCAAATTAGATAAACTTCAAGGATACTATGGAGGATACAGATGTAGATAAAAATTCTGAAGCCAGACAACTTCATGCTGCAAGGTTGTGTGAATAAAACATGTCAAAAAAAATTGTTATGCAACTCACAGTAAAAGATACTTGGGATGTGCACATGTTCAGAAAGATTTACCACATGCTAAAAATTTGTTGTGCTAAAATGATTCTTCAGGATAACCATAGGATCATTTGTGCAATTCGTGAAACTAAGGTTTATCTGGATAGACATATCTGCTGCCAGTGGAGTAGTCATCTTTCCAATGGTCATCACATTCTGAAGGGTCGTATCTATCACTATATGAGCTAAGTGCCAAAGACTCCGAACCATGATTGTTGATTGTGTTCCCTTTCCATCTATCACTAGCTCTCGACCTATGACCATCCTTCCTTGCACTTGAATCAGCTCCAGATCTTAAGGATGAAGGTGATCTATAATCGTGGAAACTAGAAGTTGATTCTCTAATTTCATGATGCCTGGTTTCCATAGGTAACTCATCATCTTGAGCACTGGAACACCTTTTCTGTTTGTGTGACCGGCTAGGACTACTGTGTCGATCTGATAACCTAGAATAGCGGTCTCGGTCATATCTGTCCTTACTAACACTTCTTCTTACAGCTTCTGGAGATTCATTGCGCCCATAATAGCCTTTTTGTGGCTTATTGAAAGTTGAAGATCTGTCATTGTAGTTAGAATGTTTATTGGAATAACTTGAGCTATGTCTGGCTGCTCCATATGAATCATGGCTTCTGTTTATGTGCTCATCGGCAATGGCAGTGATAACAAGATCAGATGATTGTTCAGATGTTATCCGCCTCTCTTCAGTTCCCTTGACAAAGCATCCAATCCCTCCAGCTTTCATAATTTCCTCCATGTACTCCTCAATAATATCTCTTGTAACCTTCCCAAAAAAAAAAATACAAATTAATTAAAGAAAATTGAATGAATATCATCTATCATCTTACATAAAAATGTCTACAAAAACAACATAGTTTAATAATCTGAAAATACAGATGTAGTCTCATACAAGGAATGATTGAATTTGCAAATTCACCTTTTCTATGATAGAGAAACAAAACGTCAAAAAGAAAATTGGACAAAAAAAAGTGCCCCTCCCCCCTCCTTTTTCTTCATCATGAACTATCATGTAATAAAACAATGGTGAAAAGACTCCCTGCAATGCCATGTCCATGAAAAAGGATAAAAAGTAATACATTCCAAGCAAATAACCTGCTTGCCTACCTGTAAAGTTGACCGCTTTGTCTTTTTTCCACGGTACGACATTCTTCGACGTTTATAATCCCTTTCTTCAGCCAATAATTCCTCCCTTGTTTTAGTCTTGCTTGCATCCTTTTTTTTGGGGGGTGGGGACAACATATTAAAGCTATAAGTTAGAACAAACAGCCAACAGCCAACAGCCAACAGCCAAATAACGTCAGGGGTGAGTGGACATAAAATAGTTGACAGTGAAAGAGGTGCAAAAGATGAAGAAAAGAACAAAACCCTCTCAAAAGCTCCACTACATAAATCTACAAATGCACTCAATAGGATAATATGATGTAGGAATTGGAGGATTTTTATCTTCTTTAGGACATGTGGTGCCACTCAGAGGAGGTAAATAGGAAGGATCAGCAAGAATTAAACATCACCAACAAATGATTAGAGAAAATCAAGAGAGAAATCCAAATGGAGGAATATTTACCATGAAAACAATGTGCCAGAATATCTGGATAATTCATTATCATACAAGGATAATTTCCATAAATACCTCATAATGTGACTGCTGTTTTGGGAGTCCATCATGCTCAATTATAGGTTTATAGTCACAACGTTTCTTACGCTCATCATAAGCTCTTTGAGAGATATAGTTATGCTCAGAAACCCTGCAAATTTTTTTTAACAAACTCTGTTTACAACAATCATCTACTTGAAAACAAAAAAATAATCCTGATGGAAAGAAAAACTTTAAATAAGAACACGAGGAATTATTAATTTTTTGTTTAGAAAAAAAACTGCTCAAAAGCTTATTTCATTAAGATAATGATAAGAACCAACAGGAATTTGTTTCAAAAAAGAACCAACAGGAATTTCACTATCTTAATAAACATCACCCAAGTAATTTGAGGAACTTGGATGCCTCCCCTCTCGAGTAAAACTCAAGCCAAAATAACCATCTAACCCTAGCTTTCACTATTTATAACCATCATTTCCTAACAAACTCAATATTAATTACAAATATGCCCTTAACAATCCTATCATTACTCCGCTCTTGAAACACACCTTATCGTCAAGGTGTGGGTCATGTAATTGCACTTCAATATCTCCAACCCCTCCCAATACATAACCTCCCTCTAAAAGTAATTAGAGGTATTCCTTCCAACAAAACCCATGGTCGAACCACATCCTCTTTTTCCTTGGTGGTAATGGCGCCTCTGCAGATAATGGCTTGATTCTGGAATTAGGATACACTTTTTTGGAATCTTAGTCAAACTGGTCAACAATATTCCAAACTTTGATCCTTGCTTGGTTGTGCCTCTCTAAATACCAAGCCCATTTCCATTTCTTCCACATTAAACTCACCTTCTCAATTGATGTCAGCCCATTCTTTTGCTGGTTCTTCTCATAAATGGGCGTTGGGAACCCCATAAGTAGACCCTGAAACACGGCAGATGAGTAATTTTCTAGGGCCCCACACAATGTCCCCTTTTCATTAAAATGGGCTTTTAGACCCACTTTATTTTCAAGCCCATTAGGAAAATTCGACCTAATCTGCATTCTTTTGACTTGGGCTTTATTCTTCACTATAAACCTCTCAGCCATATTGTTTTCAAAAGTATTTGAATAAATGGCAACCCTAGGTCCCTTATTCTTTAGTCAGCAACAAAAAATATAGGGTAGAGAGGTGATGTCTCTTTACCTTCTTCATTCTGACTCGTTGCCTTCCGCCACCACTGCAGCCACCCATCTTCCAACTTCAACTGAGCGCTCCACCAACGTTGGCGGCCTTTCCGCAGTTCTTTTTCGACTATCCCTATTCCTGAGAGCTAGTGATTTGCATGGGAGTTGAGTTTTACTCGTTCAAGACCGAACTCCTCTTCAACTTTCACAATCGGCACTGCCACCCTTCGTCACTCTCTCCCTTTCCTTGCATAGCTTTGACCGATTGCGCTGCCAATTATTCCATAGCTTCACCTCCGTCCACCCAACCTTCTGCCACCCAATGATCTTCATGAATGCAACATTAGCACAAGTATTTTCCAACATCTCAATCGTCATTCGTCCATGGCTACCTTTCTTCCTCTTCCTTTCACTCCAAAGATTTTTTTTTTTGATAAGAAACATTTTCATTGATATATGAAAACATGTACAAAAAACCACCCAAAGGTTACAAAAAATTCCTCCAATTGGGGGCAATCAAAGAGGGAGAGAAGTTACAAAAGGTCTTAGCATTAGCCGACCATAAAGACGTAAATCTAACCAAAAGCTCCCAAATATCAGACGAATTCAAATGATCCTCATTAAAAATTCTCTTGTTTCTTTCCCACCAGACAAGCCATAAAAGAGCTCTAATAGCGTTACACCATAAAACACGAGCTTTATCCTTCAGAGCCACACCGCACAACAGACCATGGAGAAGATGCTGAATATTGTGTGGAAACGGCCCATGAACCGAGAAGATGTCCAAGAGGTAGCTCCAAAGCTTGGCCGTAAAAGAACAAGATCAAAACAGATGGTACGGATCTTCCTCACTGGCACAGCACAGACAACACCGGTTGGGACACAAAGCCATTGAAGGAAACCTCCTTTGAATTTTATCATTAGTGTTAATCCCACCGTGGAAAATAGTCCATAAGAGGACTTTCACCTTTTTAGGGAAACGGCCTTTCCAGATAGCGTTAATGATCTCAGGAGACAGAGTAGGATCTCGGGCAAACATAGATCTAAAAGCACTTTTGCAAGAGAAAATATTGCCGTCAGCACCATTCCAAACCCTCACATCCTGCGAAGGCCCCACATGGCAACTACTAATATTGTGAAGAAGATTAGTGAAAGCCTCAATCTCATCATCCTTGAGGTTCCTCCTAAAAGCAATGCTCCAAGAATGACACTCAGCATCCCATAAATCAGCCACCATAGCCGAAGGAGAAAGCGAGATCCGGAACAAAGAGGGGAACACCTCAGCTAAGGGCCTGGACAACGGGGACCAAATATCTTTCCAAAAGCTGATAGTGGAACCAGTACCGAGTTGAAAGCTGGAAAGGGAAGCTAAGTGGCTATCAAGCTTAACAATAGCCTTCCATGGACTGCGAGAAGAGCAAAAGCGATTGGAATTGAAGTACCAACGAGACTCAGAAGAACCATGAATGGCTTTAATCACCTCGGACCACAAGGATTCCTGCTCAAAGGGCCACCTCCACAGCCACATAATAAGAAGGGCCTTGTTCCTTTTCACCATATTGCCAACAGCCAAGCCTCCAAGACACGTAGGCTTGGAAACAAGGTCCCACTTAACAAGGTTGGAGCCACTGTCACTGTTCACTCCTTTCCAAAAAAAAGTCTCTGATCATCTTGTCAATAGAACTAACAATGGAAATGGGGATAGCAAAAACAGACAAGTAGTAGATGGGGAGACTACTAAGAACAGATTGAGCAAGAGTTAGCCTACCTCCCTTGGATAGCAAACAATTCTGCCATCTGCTAAGCCTTTTCTGGATTCTTTCCACCACGGGAGCCCAAAAGGAAACAAGTCTTGGATTACCCCCAAGAGGGAGCCCCAGATACTGTAAAGGTAAACTCGCAGCTTTACAAGAGAAGAAAGAAGCCATTTCATCCACCAGATCAACATCCAAATTAATGCCAGAAACAACAGTTTTCTCAAGATTGAATTTGAGCCCAGACATTTGCTCGAAAACACGAAGGACAGCAAGAAGATTATGGATATTTGATTGTCATACGTGGAAAAGATTAGAGTGTCGTCCGCGAATTGAAGATGTGAGACGGAAACACCGCTACCCCCAATCGAAAAGCCCCTAAACAAGCCAAATTGCTCCGCGTGACAAAGGAGCCTGCTCAAGGCATCAGCAACCAGAGTAAATAGAAAGGGAGATAGGGGGTCCCCTTGCCTCAGACCCCTGGAAGCTTTAAACTTAGCTCTTGGCTTCCCGTTGATTAAAATAGAATAGTTAACCGAGGAAATGCAACCCCTGATCCACTTCCTCCATCTGACACCAAACCCTTTAGCTTTCATAACAGCGTCAAGAAAATCCCAGTCAACTCTGTCGTACGCCTTCTCCAAATCAAGTTTGAACACAAGGCCCTGCTTGTTAGACCTCCTCCAGTCTTCAACTAATTCATTAGCTGTCAGGATAGAATCCACAATCTGTCTTTTGCCTATAAAGGCATTCTGGTACTTAGAGATAGTCTTGGGAAGAACCAATTGGAGCCTGTCAGCCAAGACTTTAGCAAGAATCTTGTAGGGACCTGTGGTGAGGCTGATAGGTCTAAAGTCCTTAACCATCCTGGCGTCAACCTTCTTCGGAATCAAGGAAATGTAGGTTTCATTAGTAATCGCATTAACGACCCCATTTTGAAAAAACTCCAAGAACATTCTCAAAAAATCAGGTTTGAGAATGTTCCAAGTGTTTTTAAAAAATTCACCAGTGAAACCGTCCGGCCCCGGGGACTTAGCACAACCAAGGCAAGAGATAGCATTCCAGATTTCACTCTCAGAAAATTGCTACTCCAGCAGATGAACATCAGTAATCGTCACCGGGGACCACTCAAGATTAAGAGGAATGAATCTAGTCCCACGATCTTTAGAGAAGAGGTTCCCAAAAAAGGAGTTGAACTCGAGCTCAATCTCACTGTCCGTGAACAAACTGGAACCGTGGGAGGAGAGAATCTCAGAGATGAAAGCTTTGGATCTTCTATCAGACAAGCTCCTATGGAAGAAACCAGTGTTATCATCACCCTCCTTAATCCAATGGCGCTTCAATTTCTGACCCCACAAAACATTCTCATTGTGCGTGATATCAAGAAGAGCAAGACGGGCTGATTGCTTCCTCTCTCATTGAATGCTTATTATGACCTTGAAGTAGACTTCTCACGACCTCTTGCTTCACTTTGATTCCAATCAAAGTGTTCTTTTTATCTTTTTCTCCTTCTATCTCAGATTTAATTCCTACCTAGCTTCTGTTTCCTTGGTTGACTTCTCATTTTCTTGTTGTTCGAGGTTCTTTTTCTCCCCGACCGCTTTTGTTATCAATTTGACTATTTAAAACCATTGATCTTACATCTTCGTTTATTGATCTTAACACCTCAAAAGGCCATTTCATTGATATAATGAAAGAAAAAAGTAAAAAATAATGCAATACATAACAGTGACAATCTTGCAACTTTCACTGTTAGGTTGTGCATTTCCAACAATAACTTCCTATCTTTTGAACCCTCTCCAAGAAATTCTCCCGCATTCATTTCAAAGATCGAACAACTTTGATACCAATTGATAGGAAACAACGGGAATTAAACAAAAAAATATAGAATTAATGTAATTATAACAAGGAAAACAAGATAATGCCAAGTAATTCAAGGAATTTGGATGCCTCCCCTTTTGAGTAAAACTCAAGAAAAATAACCATCTAGTGACCTAACTAAAATCTACCCTAGCTTCGACTAGTTATAACCAATATTCCCTAACAATTATTAATTACAAATATGCCCCTAGTAATATCTATAATTACCCCATAACACAATCCCATCAAATAATGAAAGACAAAAAAAAAAAAAAAAATGGGCACCACCACCTATTTACAAGTACATGGCGCAATGTTAATAATTAGAGAAATGAAGGCTACAAAAATGTTTAGAGTTGGACACCCAAACAGAAGTATTAACATAAGTCAATTTGTTGAAAGGAAAACTCAAGGCTTGGAATAAGGAATTTTTTGGGAACATCTTTTCTCAAAAAGACAAGATACAGTCTGCTATTGAAGCTCTGGACATCAGTGATGAAGCTGGGTTGCTGACCTCTGAGCAAAGAATTGAGAGAATTAGATTGCAAAGGGAGATTTTGGATTTAATCCAAAAAGAAAGTATGTATTGGAGTCAGAAAAGTAAGTCTATTTGGCTCAAAGGTGGGGATGAAAACTCCAAAGTTTTCCACAGCTTTAAAACTTCATAAACCAAGTTTTGGCAAGATAAGGGGAACTTCTTTTGAATGCGGATGCGGTTGAAGGAGAGTTTATTGATTACTATGGTAAGCTCTCTAAGAAGGAGGGTAGTAGGGGTTTGTGGGATGGGATCGAGTGGAGTCCCATTTCTACTCGGGACAGTGATTGGCTAACCATTCCTTTCATGGACTTGGAGGAGGAAGTCTTCAAGGCTATATCTGATTTAGGGGTGAATAAAGCACCTGGCCCGGATGGTTTTTCGATTGAATTCTTTAAAAAAAACATGGAACATCATCAAATATGATGTAATGAAGGTGTTCCATGAGTTTTTTGAGAAAGGGATCACAATGCTAGTGTGAATGAAACCTGTATAGCCCTTATTCAAAAGAAAGTGGATGCTATAGCACTAAATGACTTTCGTCCCATTAGCCTTACTACTAGCTTATATAAGATCATTCCCAAAGTTCTAGCGGAAATAATCAAAGTTGTGCTTCCGGACACGATCTCTATTTTCCAGAATGCTTTTATGGGAGGAAGACAAATCATTGATTCCATTTTGGTGGCAAACGAAATGGTGGAAGACTTAAAAGAAGAAAAGAGAAAGGAGTTATCATCATCAAGTTGGATCTTGAAAAGGCGTATGATAGTATGGACTCGGAGTTTTTACTGGAAATTCTTTATCATAAAGGATTCAACCAAAAGTGGTATAGATGGATGAAAGGGTGCCTTCAAAGTGTTAACTTCTCTATCCTTATTAATGGCAGACCAAGGGGCAAATTTGGTGCTTCTAAAGGTGTTAAGCAAGGTGACCCATTGTCTCCATTTTTGTTTCTTTTGGTGGCTGACAGTTTTAGTCGACTCATGTAAAGAAACCAAGAAAGAGGTTGGATCAAAGGGTTTAAAATGGGCAACCTTGAGGTGTCTCATCTCCAATTCGCGGATGATACTTTGCTTTTTTCCCATTTTGATAAAGAGTGCATCAACAACATGGTGAATATAATCCAACAATTTGAAGATGGGTCAGGCTTGCAAGTCAATTTCCAAAAGTCTTGTGCTGTTGGTATTAATCTGGAGGTTAAGGAGATGCAGTGGCTCTCAGATAATGGAAGATTTGTGGTTTGTGAGCTTCCTTTTTTTACCTTGGCATGTCTCTCGGTGGTAATTCTAACACCTTAGCTTTTTGGGATCCGGTGATAGCAAGATCCTCAAACGCATCACCAAATGGAAAAAGATTTTGATCTCGGGGGGAGGAAGACTTACTCTCCTACATTCTATATTAAATAGCCTACCCACTTATTCTCTCGGTCTTTAAAGCTCCCATTGCCGTTACTAAGGCCATTGACAAGATTTTGAGATCTTTTTTTTGGAAAGGTGTTGATGGCAAGGCTGGCTGCCACCTTGTCAAATGGGAAAATATCATTCCCCCCACTAACCAAGGCGGCCTGGCTTTTGGTGGATTGAAGTACAAAAACAAGGCTTTACTTCTTAAATGGCTTTGGCGATTCCCTTTGGAGCCTAATCATCTCTAGCATAAGGTGATTGTGGAGATTCACGGCAAAGATCCTTTAGGATGGAGATCTAACTTCAAGACAAATTGCAATAGTACATCTCCTCGAGGATCATGGATGCTAATTGTAGATTCTCGGTGGGTAAAGGAGACTCCATTATATTTTGGGAGCAGGTTTGGCTGAGTGAGTATTCCCTTGCCTCTCTCTTCCCCAGATTGTATCATCTAGCTACAATCAAGAAGCGCCCAATGAGCAATTTCTGGGATAAAGATTTTAATTCTTGGGTGGTTGAGTTTAGAAGAAATCTAAAAGATGATGAAGTTGAGGATTGGATTAACTTCTTCACTTTGTTGGAGCCTATTACCTTAAGCAATAGGGATGACACTAGATTATGGATCCCATATTTGATAAATGGCTTCTCTACCCAGTTTGCCTTCAAGATGTTGTGGAATGGTTTTGATGATAATAGCAAGTCTGATATTGCAGTGGTTTGGAAAGGGATGTCTCCTAAGAAAATCAAGGTGTTCCTTTGGTTAGTGTTGAGGGATGGAATTAATTCTAATTATAAGTTTCAGTCTAGAAACCCTTGGATTTCCGTCCAACCCAATTGGTGCAGCCTTTGTATGATTAGCTCGGAGACCACAGGGCATCTTTTGTTTGATTGCAGCTTCTCGCAAGACATTTGGAATTCTTTTTTGAAGATGTTCAACATGGCATGGATCTTCCACAAAGGCCACAAGGCCAACACCTTAGCCCTTTTAGGAGGCACGAGCTTTTTTCACAATAAACAAATACTCTTTGGGATAATGGAGTGCGAGTTGCTCTTTGGAATATATGGCTTGAACGAAATAGAAGAATTTTTTAGGGTAAACCTAGGCTTTGGGTTGAGGTTTGGGAGAATTGTGTTCTTAATGCCTCCATGTAGAGTGCAAATTGTAATTCTCTTTGTAATTATGGCCCCTCTTATTGCTTCCATTTGGAAGGCTTTTTTGTAATCTCCCTTTGCCTTTTTTGGCTCTTTCATACATCAATGAAATAGCGTGTTTCTAATAAAAAAATATTTGAAACTAGATCCCAAGTTTTCTCAATATTTTAGAAGATCTTCATATTCCTCTCCAATCAAATATTCCATAGTATGGCAAGGAAATCTGCTTGACATAAATCTTGATTGTTCCTCTTAAAGGGTGGAGTAGGAATTACCTCACTCATTATGTCCCTACAACTCCTTGCATAGATCAAAGGTCCTAAACAAACTTCTTCAAATATGTCTAGAAAAAGACAAGAAAAAATATAGTATTGCAAGCCTCGGGGTCCTGTTTGCAAAGACAACAACATTGTGGTCTTAGAACAAAAGGTGAGATCGGTGGGGAAGTTCAAGGTGTTAACTCAGGATCATTTGTTTCCACAACTAAGAAAATCTCCTGGAAAGAGAGGAGTATTCGACAAAGACAAAAATTTACATGAAAACTTTTCAGAAGAGTCAAGAATCCAAATTCTCATGCCCCCCCCCCCCCCCCCCCTTCCTCAAAATGATCAATAAGAGAATTAAGAGAACATAGTAGAATAGGATAGCTACACTACCTATAAAATGCAACAAAAAATAAACTAAGTTGTCCCACCAAAAATTTATACAAATGCTTTACTAGAAATTCCAATAGGTAAAAATTAAAAAACAAAACAAAGGCACATTCCAGCACTCTAAAGTAATAGAGAACCAAAGTGAAGATTCAAGATATAGGAATTTCCATTCCATTCTCATGTTGCAAGGTGAGAATTTCAAATTCTAACACTCCAGATGGCCTCTTCAAACCCCAGACTCTCGGCTAAGTCACCATCCAGTGGACTTCCTATTTAGGAGTTAGGACTCTTCTTCAAGAGTCCTACTTCATCTGAAACTCAATCCTCAATGAGTTTATTGTCAGTAGAACTCTTATCTTCATCATAGTTCCTACCCAAGATAGTCTTCTATTCAAAGAAAAGTCTTATACTCGGGAAAAAAAATCCCTTCATCTCACAACGCTCTTAATCTTATAAATGGAGACCCCAAATGATCTCCCAAGGTATGCATTCTAACGTTGATAACCCTCCATACAAGCTCTCCCAGATTCCTTCCTCCTTGTCTCACCTCTTATTTGGTCATCAAAGTCGCTTCGGCAAGCACCACACCAGTGCAAGTTGAACTCTTGACATCCTTTTAGATGTTTTTTACATCATTTTAGTCGTTTTACAAGTCACTAAAACTCAATGGTAGACTTCGACATCTACAATGGCCCAGGCTTTCTCACTCTTTGTGTCTCATTATTGCATTGACAATCTTCATTGTCGGGTATCTTCATTATTGGGTTATAGGGGCATATGGCCCATTCTTATAAATTTAGTGATGGTTTTTGGAAGGAGTTAAAACAAATATTTATGAATAATGCTTTGGTTCATGATGTTTGGGGAGAGGAGGGTTGATATATCCATAAACTAAGAATAGAAATCAAATGGAGGCTGTCTCACCAAAAGCATGCAAAGTTAAATAAGTTTATAGCTAAATTGGATCTAGCAAAAAAATCCTCTCAAGAATGTGCGCTTCACTTTGTCTCAGTTTAATTTTAGAGGAATGTCTTTCATTGACAACTCTTCAAAGACTCATGTCTGGTGCCTTTTCCCTTAAGAATTCAGGAGCTTCTTGATTATCAAGACTCATTTCAGATCATACAACAAATTTCCTAGAAATAGTATCTCTCCAATAGGTCCCTACACTTGTCAAATTTGGAACGTGCGAGTATATCACAACCAATTCAAAGAATGTATTAGCTTGTGGTGGTCTACTTTTCCTAATCTCTGATGACCAGATTTTTCTTTCATGTCAAGGCTTGAATGGCACTTCTAGTAATATGGTGGCTGTTTCCTTGGAACATGGAAGTCTTTTGAGATGTCACTACATTTGATTTAGGGATTTTTTTCCTTCTGAATAATCTTCTATTCTATTACGATATATATCTAAACCTTTGGCGAGAAGGAGAAAAGTTGCACCTTCGCCGAAAACTATGCTAAAATAGTTTGCTTCCACTGTACATAAAGGGTAACAGGGAGAAACCAACACCTAAGGAAAAAATGCAAACAACTAAAAGCCATTTTCAACTTATTTTATTTCTAAAGGCCCTAACTTAATCCATGGAGCGTTGATTCATCATGCTTCAGGAAAAGGTTGCATTCTATCATTCCCCCTCTGCGGGTTATTTCTGTCCGAAATCTGGTCCAAAAACTGGTCATTCTATTTATCACCAGCTCTCCTAACATAAGATCATATCCCAATCCATATTCCTTCTCATAAACAATATACATAAACTTGTCAGATAAATTAAGATCATAAAATAAGGCATATTTCAAGCTGATTGATGTACTCCATAAAAATAAGGAATATTCAAAGCTGATTGATTTACTCCAAGATTCAATAATAACTTTAATAATGTTAACCAAATGCGAGACATAAATAAAATGAGGATAGTTGTAACATACAGCTGATACTTCGTACGCAGATGAGAAAAACGTAAGCAATTTATCTTTTCTTCGAGTAGGAAGCGCTCGTGCAATGCTGCAACAGCCGCAGCCACTTGTGAAACAAAAATAGTCCTACTATTAACAGTTTCTTCCACGCTGACATCGTCATTGTTCCAAACTTTCTCAACTGAATTTTTCAGTTTGACTTTCTGAGCATCACTAAAACTTGATTCCAAATTATGAGAAACCTCTCCTAAAGTTGGACTCTCTGTTTGCTTCTGTTCTAATGGAAAAAGTAACAATCCTGATGCAGCATCTAATATACATTGTCTAAGCATGTTAATAGCAAAGAACTTCCCATTCGTTTCACCATATACAACAGAAAGCTGAGATGCTAGCCACATTAATACTTGAATCAAAATCGGACACTTAAAATCCCTATTCACTGAGGTAATTATTGAATCATCATCAATTTCATTTCCATTTTCCAAGGCAATCTTAAATCCGAAAGCTTCCTTTGAGATTGCCATAAAGCATAGCCTGAACAGCAAAGATATATGATCCCTCATAGCAGCATCAATGACAACACCAAACCGAGGCGAATTTGTGATAATCCATGTTGTCAAATGGCTTTCTATAACCATTTGTGAATTCAATATTACACAGAGAACAGCATATGAATACACATTAGGATAATCATTCCACACTTCAACCTCATTTCTAAGCGCCCACAACTCAGAGGGAAGCATTCGAAACTCCTTCCCCATACTCTCCATGTGCGTATCGTCTTTACCGACGAAATTTGCGCATTCAAGGGCTAAAACACGAGGTAGAGTGAAAACTTTGGACATTTCATCAAGGTTAGACAAGGAAACCACGCCAGGGGAATCAGTATAAAAGAAATTAGAACTGCTATCAGCATAATCAATGAGTGAGAAACAGAGGTCGGAATCGGAAACCGAATCCGGCAGTGTTTGATGGAAACCCTTTTCGTGAAGCAAGTTACGAGAAGATTCAAGGGTTTGGGGGTAAAGCAAGGACTGGAGGAGATTCGTGGGGTCAATACGAGGTTGCGGAGCGGATGAGCAGAGGAGAGAATGGCGGAATAAGGAATTAGGCGGGATACGATGGCGGTGATCAAAAGAACAGTGAATGAAATCGGAATTCTTACCATTATCAGATGAGTTGTGGATGAGATTGAGGTTTGAGAGAGACTGAATAGTTTGGTTGGCGACTTGGATGAGGTTTTTGAGGGAGGAAAGTGAAGAAGATAAGTCCTTCAATGGAAGATCTTGAGAATCGGGATATGAGAAGTTTGGGTTAGGGTTAGGGTTAGGGTTTGGGTTTGGAGGAAGAAAGGGAAGAAAAGCCTGGTTGGGAAATGGAAGAGAAGGGTTCATCTTTCATGGGAGCTCTAACAGATGGCGGGGACGAGATGCACTCAAATTTATTTAATGCGCTTAAACCTCAATTGTTCAGCTCTTTGTGACGGCTGCTCTAGTTGACACGTGATTTAAAATATTATAAATGATTTTAAATTCTTAATTGTACTTGGAATGGAACGAATTTAATCTTCATTTTATGTTTGGATGTTTGTAGGAAATAAAAAAAAAGTCAGG
The DNA here is from genome assembly GCA_028015215.1 of Gynostemma pentaphyllum. Lineage (NCBI taxonomy): Eukaryota > Viridiplantae > Streptophyta > Magnoliopsida > Cucurbitales > Cucurbitaceae > Gynostemma > Gynostemma pentaphyllum. The sequence goes on along the minus strand of CM051351.1, from coordinate 45,888,899 downwards.
TTAATGGAAAGTTACTCTCTGTTTGGCGACAGGATTTCATATGAAATGATTTCAAATATGCTATGTTGTTTGGAACAAAATGGATTTGAAATAAATTCTAATTTATTTGGATGCAATCCAAAAATGAAAAGAAACTAAATATTTTACTATTATATCCTTGTAATTAATATTTAAAATTACATGATATATTATTGATAAAAAGAATATTTCTATATAAAAACGACATAAAATATTTTTAAAATATAAGATACAATTTAAAATCTTAAACCATTGAAAATAATAAGGATCTCTCATGAATAATTGAATTTGCTATGACAATTTAATTTTAAACAAGCTTCCATAAAAAAATTTAGGATGAAAAATCAAAATAGCCACTTTTTGGATCAAAAATACCAAAATAGCCACATTTTTTTTAAAAAGTTTTAGGTAGCCACTTTTACTCTTCAATTTGTTAATATACCAATTTTGCCTTTTTCGTATGACAGGTATAGTCTGATACCTCTGACACGTATAATACGTGTAGTCTGATATTTCTGACATTTTTTTCTTTCTCAATGCAATTTTTCTTCCACCACTTTTTAGTATATTTGGTATAGTGTTCATAGTTCATTAGTGCATTTAGTATATTTAATATTTTTTGTATTTTTTTGTATGTTTTGGTTTTATACTACATACTTCAATTTTAATTCAATTTTTATAGATTCATTTTAATATATTATTTAGAGTTTTCCCTCTCATGAAAAGTGTTTTGTACATCCAGTATATTGGGTATATCATCTTTCGCATCGTAAGTACATTTGAGAAAGGTGTGGATGCACGTAATATATGCAATATACGTAATCTGCAAATGAAAAATGAAAGAGTGTTAATTACAATACTTAAATATGCAAACAAAACAAAAAGATATGTATATTACATTAACCACTCGTCATTTCGTATATCAACCACTCGTCATTTTCGTATATCGCGTGTGTTGCAAAATATACATTTAGTAAAACAATATAGTAAACTGAAAAAAAAAACACATGGTTATGTATATCACATATATTACAAAATATATATTTAAACAGACCACAAAAAAGTGTATATTACGTATATTACAGACTGTATACTAAGCAAACAGAAGGAGAACAAACAACAAAAACAGTTATGTATATTGCGTATATTACAAAAGAGATACATTTAGAGAAACACCACCTCGAAAGATAAAACAAAAAAAAACGTATATTGCATATATTACATGTATCACAGAAAACATTATTAAGAAATTACGTATATTACATAAAACAACAAAGGACAAAAATGAGAAAAAAAAATATAAAAAACTAAAAAAAAAATACCTTTTGTCAAATCCATGCTATTTTTTGTTTAGATCTTCAAGATTCGAAACCAAAAACCGTGAAAAATATTTATGAAAAAAACGAAAACGAGAAGAAATTAAGAAGAGAGATAGTAAATTAAAAAAGTGTACGAAATTTGTGAGATGAACATTTGTAGAAGATAAAAATGGTAGATTTTTTTAAAAAGAAAGAGAAAGAATGAGAGAATCAATGGAGGTTTGAAAGAAAATGATAGAGAATGGATAAAAAAATGAGAGAGGAGGGGAGAAAATCTAATATATATATATATATATATATATATATATATATATATATATAAGAAAAGGGGGGGAATGGGAGGGAAAATATTTTTAAAATAATTATGAAAAGTAGAGAGGGTTATTAAAAAAAGGAATGGACAGTAAGGGAAGAAGGAGAGAGTGTGTGATTTGACATTAAGGGCATTTCTGTCTTTTTACAATTAGAGGTGGCTAAAAAAATAAAATAAAAAGCATGGCTACTAGATAAAAGGTGCACTCAAATGTGGCCATTTTGATATTTTTACTCAAAAATTTATTCATCGTAATAAAATGAAATACGATAATTTAATTACTGCAACAAAGTCTCAATTGAAAATAACAAAAAAATTGCAGTCCAATACCAAATAAAATTAAAAAGATAATAAAAAAAAATTAAAAAGATAAGAGAAATAAAACTAGATCAATTATAGTTACCCATTTTCCAGGTTAACCACTCTCCACACATTTGAATTAGGCACCCAAAAAAGTCTATGTTATCATACGATCAGACAGTGTAAAATCAGAGGCCTTGAAAGTAATGTCCTATGAGATTCTCATGTTAAAGAGTTAATTAAAAACCTCTCCAGTCGTATAAAGACGTCGACTATGCATTCTGGTTATAACATTTGCTTCTCGTACAACATCATTACTTATATATAAAACAATGAATAAGTATATATTATACAATGCTCCATATATGTATTTAAATATATTGAGTGTAATTGAAATAAAAATCACACTTTTATCAAGTATCATTGCTACTTTATCCATATAATTAGTAAGCGCGTCAAATTTTTCTCCAATTAAATCAACCACAGGTGCCTTCTTCTTTCCACGCTTAGACGCAGAGGGAGATGCTTCAGGCATGGACGTATTGTTATTTACAAAATCATTGTGACGGCCCGAGAATTGGAAAATATTTAAAGAATGAAAATTAAACTAATTTAAATTAATGAAGCTGAACACTTCATTTTTGGTAAGAAATTGTGTTTTAAATAGTTCAAAAATAAAATAATAATAAAGTGGTATTTTAATTTAATATTTGGTAAATTGAAATTAAAATAATATTCCATGGCTGATTTGAACTTGGTTATTTATTTTAAGTTAAATTAATTCAGTTTAAAAGAGTTAACTAAGGTTGGGTAAGAAACTAACGATGGTTAGTTTTAAAAAGTAAACATTTAACTATGGTTAAATAGATATAAATAGGAGTTAAATTTGAAAGTTAATATGGTTAGTTATGGGTTTTTAAAAGAAAAGGGGTTAGAAAACAAGGCACTTAATGAGGTGTCACTCATTCCTCTTATTTAGACAAAAGGGGAAAAAAAAAACAAAAACATTCTTTTCTTCTTCTCCTTCAACGCACACGAGCAGGCAGCCATGGGAGGAGTTCGAATTTCTTCTTCTTCTTCTCTTTGCTTGAGTTCAAACCGAAATTGATAGATTAGGTTGAGGGATTCAGAATTAACACAAAGGGAAATCGAAAACCACTCGAAATCTTCCTCTTTTCCTTCTTGGGCCGACGCTACAGCAGCTCAGGGGAGAAGCTCGATTTTATCTTCAAATCATCTTGGGTTTTCTTCAATTCTATGAAAAACTATTGGGTTTATGATGGATTTTCAATTCTATAAGGGTTGGAGTAAGAATCCATGAGTTTTCAAGAGTATTGATAAGTTTCTTTAAACCCTAAATTTTACAAATTGGGGGAAAGTAAGGAATTCATGAATCTAGGTTATGGGTTTCCTTAACTATTATGGAAATTGAAAAGAACCTACTTTGATTTTTGGAAATTTACTTTTAAAATTACATAACTCTTAGGAATTTCATTTAGATTAAAGACATAAATCGTTTACAAGAATATTTGTAAAGAACTTCCATTGTTAATACATTTTGTAACTTTTTTTGTTGAGGAATTTATAAGAATTTGTTGTTCTTTTGATTTTAAACTTAGTTAATTAATGAATTGATAATAGACAGTATAAGTAGGGACCAAAGGTGAACTCAACTACCAAAAACTCCCCTTTCCCCATTGTTTTCCTTAACTGTTTATATAGAAACTGTTTTGCTGGATCGAGACTATGGGGCTGTTGTAGTGCAAATCAAGGGGTTGTTTTGTATTAATGGAATAGGGGTTGTTTTGTAGTTATTGGTTACAGGCTGAATTGGAGTCTCGAAATGATGATTAATTGTTCCACAAAATGTTTAAAACTTGTATTAAAGGATAACGATCCATGTGGGGCTGTTTCAGGGTCCCGAAATAATGCTTAATCATTGTTTTTTTATAAATGTTTATTGAATGGAATTAAGGTATTATTGTGTATGAATGTGCTTGGTGTAGGTAAAGGATGAAAGGACTCCAAGATGTGTAAGCTAGGCACTTTACATCATAAGGTGGGAATGCCTAAGAATTAAAGTACATTTATGTTTGCTTTTTCATGATATGAATTGAATTGTGCAAAGATATGTAAGAAACGTTAGCATAGTTGAGCGTTAGGTAAGCTAGATGGAGGTTTTCCATGAGCAAGAAGTTGGGGATGAGAATGTGAGAGGCGAACGGGGTCAAGTTATATCGAAGGGTTTGGCAGTTGAGTCATATGGAGTACAGGGGTTCTAGGATGATGGGTTTTCTTTTCAGAAAGCCAAATCGATATTGTTTGGGTCTTTAAAATAAACAAGGGTGAGATTATGTAAGGAAAGATTTAGGCTTGGTTGAAGATTAGAGACTCATTTGTTAAAGGAGGTGTTGTGGTTAGTTAGAAGGGGGTTGATGGTTCGTCTTGAGTTATAATGATGTAAAGGCTAGACAAGACGTTACCGAAAGGCACGCAAGTTGTCCCGAAAAGGAATAGTAGTTTCCAATAGTTAAGTTTAGTCATTTGAGCTACTGCATAAATATAGGAAGCCCAAAATGGAACCCAACACTAAAAAAACCCGATTGTAGGCCATTTGAAGATTCACTAGTGTTCCTAAACTAGGAGTGTTCTTAGCCTTCCTTTGGTACCTTTTAATTGTGGTAAATTTGAGTGTGTAATTACTTATTTTACGTACAACACTAATGCTCGGAAGTCCAACCAATGATTTTTCCAAAAACCCCTCAAGTTTCGGGTTTAGTTTATTTGTTCTTACTGAATTGTTTAAGATATTTTAAGCTTAAGGTTAGTTGTTAAATGTTTGTAATTTACGAGGAAAGAAAAACCAAGGTCAAGCCCTGTGTTGACTTGAAAAGTGAGAACACAAAGAATCGGAGGGGTGATTGTTGTGGTGTTCACGATTCTTTCTGAACTATCTTGGAAATGGAATATTGTGGTTATGGGTAAAGGTGTCTTGTGGAATGGTTGGTAAGGTTATAGGAGTAAGTGAAGTAACGAGAAGAGATATCGACTTCGGCATTGGTTTCAAGAGCTGAAATGCTAGATAGCTCAAAACCGGATTATGTTTTTGTCTAGTTGATCATGCAAGCATGCCTACTTGTTTAATTCTTGTGTTTTTAGTCCATGATCAAGTCATATACTGATTTGGGTCTATGATTATGCATAATTGACATGTTTTCGGTTTATGCTCGATGGATAGTTACAAACGAGATAATAGAGAAAAGTGTGAAATGTATGAAATGTGAATTTTGAGCATAATGCGTGTATTGATTAAGTCACATACTGTTTGGAGGAATTGTCTTATTCATACTCATTAAACCGATACTTTGTTATATGTCGTTGTTGAAAGGAAGCATGCTAATTCCATTTCATTCATGCATAACATGTGATCGGTAAGTGGCCATGGGGTCATAACCAGTGTAACGGTGTGTGGGTGTTGGATGTTACACGTGGTTACCGTGGCGGAAATGTGATTAACCCGTGTAACGGTGTGTGGGTGTTGGACGTTACACGTGGTTACTGTGGCGGTGATGTTGTGGAGCTCCGGAGTGCTATGTAATGAATGGCTCGGATCCTAGTGGTTATTGAGATAACCTGAGGTTGTGAAATGAGCTTCGGCTCGGATGATGTAAAATGAGCTACAACTCGAGTGAGAAATGTGGTCTTTATGTACAGGTATAGTAGGTTGCATAACGGTAATTGAAAGATTGTGAAATGAGCTACGGCTCGAGTTAAAATGTGAAATGCACGTAGTGAGACGCGGGAATTGAGAAATAGGTGCACGCTGTATTACGATGATTGATGTTCACCCGGCTTGGCTATGGGGTTGAGATATTCATGTTTTGGAAGGCTTACACGTTTTGTACTTCGTAGCCCATTTTATGCATTTAACTAGTGAATGAATTCGTTTGGGCATTTTTATGCATTTCTTTTAAACTATAACACCTACATCCTTGCTTTATGTTATTAGCTCATCGTACAATTGCCTTGAGTTCGGATCTCACTTTGGAGATGGTTTCCGGAATGTGCGTAAACGACCCATGGAGTGGGAGCTAGTGCGAAACGAGTAGCAAGTACTATAGGTTAGTTTGGGCCTTAGGGGCATGAGTTGAGAGAAGCGGGTTTAGGAGGAAACGAGTTATGGGGAAGGTAGTTGGTTAGCCTAGTTTCAGGGACGTTCAAGGGAACGGTCAAGCAAAGAGTGGTGGGTTCCGAGGTAGGAAGGAACAGGACGGAAGTTAGAGAGGTGAATGGAGTTGAACTACTTCTAGAAGATTAGAAGTTGAATTATTCAGTTATAGTTAGTTAAACCAGGAATGGGAGAGTTCCTAGTTGGTGGTCGAGTTTACTATAGGAAGCGGGTTCTTTGGTAAAAGGGAAAAGTGGGAGAGGGGCGAGAGGCTCGAGTCCTTGGCCTCAATTTTCTTTATTAATTTCTTATTTAAATCACTTTATTTTCTTGTTATTCTCACTGAGGGCCATGCTCAAAGGTGCTACATATCACCTTTCAGGTTTTGCTGCGGTCGAGGTTGTGACAAGGAAGATGGTACGCGTTGAAGCTTAGATGCCGAGCTTGGAAGTGGACTAGTGGACCATTTCTCGAGCTCGAGTTGTGTGGGCTACATAAAAAGTGTCTTATGTATTCTTTAGATGAAATTTTTAGTCAACGTTGTTTTGTAAACCATGTATAAAGTTGCATTTCATTTTTATTTTTTTTGAAACGTTCATTTACCGCTTTTCTGCTTGGGATTTTGATGTAAATAGGTTTTTGGTTTATTCGATTTTTAAATGGACCTACGCAAATTTTTCGTAGAAACTGTTGTTTTTCATTACGAGTTGTTTTAAATGCAATTTAAATTTCTTATTCTCCGAGCTTCCACTAAGAGCACACGCGGCCCAGTCTTTATTTGAGTCGGGTCGTTACAATCATCGTCATCAAGATTTTCAAGGTGTATTTCATTTTGTGACATGAGCTCATCGATATTTAAAGAATCATCATGTTGCCAACGACACACCTTCTCTTTTTCACTTTCTGCAAATACTCCTTGTAGATACCGTATTTTGTCCAGGCCAAATTTATTAATTTTCATTTTTAAAATAAAGAAAATTGATATGAAAAAATAAAATTTTATTGTTTTAAAAATAGAGATAATTTTATTCTTAAAAATAAAATTGATCCTTATATTTTAAAAATAATTAGATTTTAATTTGGTTTTAAATTTAAATGATAAAGACGATTTTTAATTCAAAAATAAAATTGGCTTTTAATTTTAAATATAAAATAATTTTCTATTTTATTTATTTTAAAAGTTATTTAAATTTGTTTTTTTAAAATTTTTGTAGAGATAAGGTAGTTAATTTTAAATTAATTTGAAATGGTCGAAGATAAACATGATTTGGGATAGATTTAAATAAATTTGTAGAGATATTATTTGATTTAAGTTGAGTTAATCTCTAAGAATTATCTGCTATTATCATAAGTTTATCTCAATCTATTTTAAATATCTCTAATTTTGGCTATAAATATGTGACGACCCGACTCCTTTAAAATCAATTAAAATTTAAAACACATCGGAAGTCTTAGTATTTTAAAAAAAAAAGGCATGGATATGTTTGAAACTTAGACTATCCAAAACCTATATACATTTTTCACATCAGAAAATTTAAAAGCAAGGAAATGCAATTCCTTTTCCAAAGTTTAAAGAAGTTTATAATAATAAAAGTTAAGACAAAAAGCTCTTATGAGCTTATATACAAATTTACATCTCAAAAGACACAAAATAAAACAAAATAAGTCCATGGACTTTAAAATACTCTTAGTCCATCTCAGCATCATCATCCATTGATCAAGCTACACCAGATCCTCTCCCACGACCCCGAGCAAGAGCGTTACTTGAAATGTTGGTAATATCATGAGCTAACAACAAGCCCAGTGAAAATAAAAAGAATAAAAAGTAACAATAGACACCAAACCTGCATTCTGATTTGTGTCCAAGTAAAACTTACTTATTCTTTACTAAAACTCCCAAAATTTGGAAGAATGTTTTCATATCACATATCTCTTTTGAAGGATATCGATACGGCCTATCTCGAGGCAGTTGGAAGTCGACGTCCAAACGGCACTGTTCCTGGCTCGGTAACCTCGGGCCTATCCTGTAAGCCGATCAGTCTCGCTTGTCTCAAACGGCTCGTAGTACTAAAGAGACTCAGGAGCTCCGCGAGAGCAACCTGTCTCTTAGGGCACAGACTGTTCAGCTCCATGAGAGCAACGAGCGTCTGACGGCAGACATGTCGACGGTTCTTGCTCATCTCGATGCATCTAAGCGGGCTCGTTTTGAGTCTGAACTGGAACCTAGGAAGTTTGAGAGGTTGATGAAGGCGACAGTGGATAGTCTTATGGCTGCCGTGCGAGGATTAGAGGGTTTAGCGACTTCCGGTATTGCTGCACCTCGACACGAGCCTCCGCCTGATCTGGAGTAGATTTTGTATATTTTTGGGATTTTTTTTTGTATTGTTGTATTATATACAGTTTGCTACTTTTTTATTATATTTATATATTATTCATTTTCTTATTTTATTATTTATTCAATTTACATTTTTTAATTATTAATAATTTAATTAAATCGTTTTTTTTTTAAATATAGTAATTTTGAGCGACGAAATGCATCGCTGATATCGAAAGCGACGAAATGCATCGTAAAATTTCAAAATTGGACAATGATTATGGACGATGAATTCCATCGTTACTTACAAATTAAATAACTATGCATCTAGTAGTTGTGATTAATATTACGCACGATGTAGTACGTCGTTAAAGTCAAAATACATATTGACTTTTGGAACGACGCAATACGTCGTTAAAATCGTGGTCAATATATGCTAACGATGGAACAGTTTTGCCTCGTTAGGAACGAGGCAATCCATCGTTGATTTTCACCAACGACGTCAAAAATAACGTCCAGCCGTTTCGTTGTTGATTCCGTCGTTATTCCTTGCTAACGACGTAATACAGGCCCCATTACGTCGCTAATTTTCGTCGTTATTTGCTAGTTTTGTTGTAGTATATACCAAGGTCTCCCATGAATTGGGCTAATATGTGAACTGAGTAACAAAGCTGAGGTTTGAGTGAGAGTCAAATTGTAATGTCTCGTTACTTAATTAAACTATTTAATTTAATTTTAGAGTTAATAATTAGATTTTAGAGGTTTTATGGTTCATACTTTTGATGTTTCATACTATATATGTATAATCACATAATGTCAATCTCGCTCGGACTTAACATATCCAACAATCACAATTTACGATAAAAGACGATAATGTTAGCATACGAGTCTAAACATTATTTATTAACTCATTAAACAAGTGAAAAAGGCACACCACCTTTATATCAATATAACCATCTCATGCTTATAATAACAGTATGAAAGCTCTCACAGGCTAACAATACTTCATTATCTTGCTTTCCAAAATAAATTATAAAAATCCCTTTTAATAATATCTTCCCATCTCTAGTGAATAATGACAGGTAATGAATGCTCCCGTAGGCTAAGCTCATTCACCTCATTATCTCACCCACTGAATACAAGGTTCAATACACCCCTGTATCCTCGTATATGTATAATAGTAATTATGGATAATACTAGATAATGTGAACTCGCATAGTTCCATCATTATCTCATTATCCATCTCCTCCGATCATGCAAAGTCCCGCAGTCCTTTAGCATTCCTCATGTACATATACGTAAACATGAAACGAATAATACCAGACAATGCAAGCTCACTCAGTCTATGCATTGCCTCATTATTCCTCCCAATTTCGTTTATGCAATATGATATAAGAATATGAATATGCTTTCAAGTGCAAGTAAATAAATATAAACATTTAAAGTAATCGAAAGAACATAAAGGTAAATAGATCACGCAATACTCTTAAATATAAAATAAGAAAGTAGGAACTTTTGATAAGAGATCAATAACTAAATCAATCAAACAACCTTCAGTTAAGCTTACTTACTAACTTTATCTTAAAGTCTCCAATTCAAAAGATTCTAATTCTTCCAATAAATACTTGAAGTTCCCTAATCAAGTTTCTTATTCAATCCATTAAACTCGAAACCTTCGACTTCCGATAATCATTCTTAAGCGTCATAACTAACCTAAACTTAGAATTTCCGATAGTTAAACGTTTCCTTCGAAACACCTACGAGTTCTCTCAACTCGAAATTAGAACTAATTCCCAATTCTAACAAGTTAACTCACTTTATATTATTCTTTCAATTCAAACCTTAAGCTCAACTTCCGATCCTACAAATCATTCAACTTATTCGGTTTCTAAAGCTACTTTAAATTCAATTTATTCTCACCTTGGCAAAAGTAGATTCGATCCCGTGTTCTGAAAGAGCGATCAAGCAACGATCCACAAACACCTACAATTAAATTACATCTAACAATCATTAATTAACCTAACATCGATCAAATGTCATCTAAAAGCATAAAACGACGAAAAACCCGGAAAACTCCTAATTGAGCTCTTGGCCCCTCCATAATAAATGGGTTTCGGGTTTCAATTTCTGGCTTTTAGGCACTTTAGAGACGTTTCAGGTTGTTTTCAAGTAGTTTGGAAGTTCCCGATTTCAATGGGTAACGATAATTTGAGTTTTTGGACAATAATCGATTTCCCGAATTTAATTATAACATACAATTTATCAATAATAAAGCATACCAAAATAGCTCAAACTTAGTAAATTTCAAACGGGATGGGTTTCGGCTCAAACTCGGCTTTAGGGTTAAGGGAAAGTTCCAAAAATCACATAAAACAACTTCCGTAGTAAAAATCATCGAGTTTCTCGGCAAGAAATCGAAGATTCAAATAAAAAACTCCATTAAAACACTATTTGAAGCTTAGGTTAGAAACTTTGACATACCTTGAGGCCTTTAGAAAACGGATGGAAAGCTCGATTGTTAGGTTAAAAAGAATCCTAGGACCGAAGGCTTTCCAACGCAACCGGAATCAAGTCGATCTGTCGAGAAACGAACGAAACCCGAAAAATTCTCCAAAACCCTTGAGACCCACGACAAAGGAGAGAAAGAAGAGAAGAATTTGGTGGTCAACTTTGGTCAAATGGCAATTTAAAGAGAAAGTGAATAGTAATTTGATATTTTTAGAATCTCGAAAACGACAGTTATGTCCCTTAAATGAATTTCATCTCATAAATCGAAACCCAAAGTTCTTAAACTAGCCAAATGGTGATTAATAATTATTAATTGCCCCATTAATAATTATTAATACGACCAAAACTAATTTAAGCTAATAACGCGATTAAAAAGGTTTAAAACAAAATAAACCACTAAATTCTAAATTACTCATTCTAAAATTAACTTTAAATACTTAATTAAAATAAAATAAATAATAATTTTTTTATACCTCAAAAGTAACGGGACGTTACAAAATAAGAGCCCTCACTCTTAGAATAGGTCACAGTAGAAACATAGAGAAAAAAACGGTAGAAACACAAAAAAAACCGCAGAGGTTAAATTTTCTCCCCAATCGGCAAAGCCATTCTAAACCTATCTTCCTTCACTTTTTACGTTGAATACTATACTCCCTTTCTCATTCATCACCGATCCCAGAAATATCACACAAAAGAAAGGTTTGTTTTTCTCTAGCGGTGGAGCATCAAATTTGGTTGGGAAGTTTTGTTCTTTGTCTTCGATTGGAGTAGGTTTTCTGTCTTTCTAATATCAAATTTATATATATTGCTATGTGTTTTTCTTTTTTTATCATGGACAGTGAGTTCTAATAAATATATATGTCAAATATATGTGATTTGCTTTACATGCCAATTCTTTTACTTTGACTTGCAATATATATAATACATGTACAAAATTTCCACGGCTAATGAAATCTCTGTCAACTCATTATGAACTTCATTTACATCATTATGTTTTGTTTTTTATTAGTTTATTCTAAATTGGAAATCTACTTTCAAACAAGTTACATCCATACATTTTAAAAGAAAAATCATTTGCTTAATAACAATTTTAAATTCGGTTATTCTTTTTAAAAGTTATGTTTTTTTAAAAAATTTGGGAAAAAGTAATATGTCTATCAAAACTAACATCATACTTATTATTTTAAAAATAAAAAAGAAGTATTTTAAATAAGAAAAATTAATGAAATGTTTTAAAATATAAATACAAACCCGATGATGGGATTTTGGGAAGTAACAATTCTCAATTTCTCTAGGTGAGGAATTCTCAATTCCGATATTTGTTCAATTAACGGTCGTAACCCCGCTCAATTAATCTTTGAACTTACATCATTCTTGATGTTAAGAGAATATTTGAATGAGGCATTTTTTTCATAAATTAAAAATCAATCTTTCACCAATTAGTTTAATTAGGGACCAATAATTTAAAATTAGATAATATAAGATAAGATTAGGGTAACCATTTTTTTAAATGGATGTCGTAGGGTGCTAGTACCTTCCCTATGCATAAATGACTCCCGAACCCGATCTGGTTTTTGTAGATTGTTTTTATTAATAAGGTGACCAATCACACCCGAATTTGGTTGGTGGCGACTCCAAATTTTTCCTTTTCACAAAGAGGCCTATAAATTGGACGTTGGCACTTCGCGTTGCAATTACGTTGTGACACTCCTGTTGCTCTATCTTTCTTAAAAAAATCTTTTTATACTTCAAAATTATAAATTGGTTTGCCTTGTACTTGTTGAGTTTTTGGATATGACTTGGAATGAAAAAATATATATATTAAATAAAAAACAAATAATTACCTGGATAAAAGCCTCCCAAATTGGATGCTCTCCTTCAATAGTTTCTGAAATATTGTTCCAAGTAAATTACACTGCCACATCGAAACATTTCAAGCCCAATAGCCATCTTATCATTTAAAGTTTTCAAATGATTAATGATATTATCTTTTGATAAGTCTATTTGAAACTTTGAGTTTATACCTTCAACTACAACTTGATATGCATCATTTGTAAAATTTCTATCTGGTTCTTGACCTCCTACTTTATGCTCTTTCGGTATGTCAAGTAGATATCTATCCATCTGAAGTGTCCAATTAATATATTTCTTTCTTTTCATTTGCAGTTTCCATCTCTCTGTCGTTTATCATTTATTAAAAACAAAATATAGTTATTTATGTCTAAAAATATATACTAAACTAAGTTATTAGTTGACAATACTAAAATTACTTGAAAACAATGTAATTAAAAAACAAATTAATGTTAAACAATTTGAAATCAATAAAATGCTAATAACAAAACATCACATACAAAATTGAAACAAACTAGACTATTGAGTAGATAAATAATCTTGCCACATGTAAGTTGCTATTGAATTTCGAATTTGTTCTCCCTTCCTTCCATCATTTGTAAAGTTTGTTGTTCCTATAGATCCGTTGTCTATTTAAGTATCCATAATTTTTCTTTCAACTGCTGCAATCAATCTTTCATTAGGATCACAAGTCATGAGAAAATTATGTAAAATGCAACAGGCTCGAACTATTTCAGTTTGTGTTTCAAAACAATAATGTGGTTCAGTCCCACTTGTTATGATTGTAAATCTCTTCTTTAATACCCTAAAAGCCATTTCAATTGCATTTCTCAATGATGCGTGTCTATGATTAAATAACTCGAGAAATTTACTAAAATGACCTCGAAAATATGGCCCAAATGAAACTTGACCTTCATTTCTAATTTATACATTTTAGACCCTTTGGTGATGTCACTATTGGGTGAAAACACCAAAAGGTCATTTTAAATTCTTTGATTTGAAAGGAAAAAAAACTTTAAAACTCTCTCACTTTCTCATATTTATTAGTCTAAAAGAGGTTCCATACAAGCTCATCTATTTTAAAACACCAAAAACACACTTGAATACACAAATTTTGTAAAAAAAAAAATCAAAAAATCAGACAGATCAATCATTCATAATAGGTTCGAAAGGATATTTTGCTCATAACTTTTCCTAAAAAATTGATATTGCTACGAATTTAGATTCAATGGATAGATTTCTAAAAAGCGAAAAGAATCAATATCTTATTTACACGAAACAGAGTCCGGATGAAGAAGTTAACGCTAGATACTAAATTTTTGTAAAGAAAATATTCTTGAAAAAAATCAAGAAAAAAAACCTTGTCTGATCGAATAGATCATGATCTATCCGATTTTTTTCCCCATAATATTTTCGATATTTTTTTTTTACAATGTTTTAGTATTTTGACCGTAACTTTTTCATCTGAACTCCGTTTCGCACAAGTAAGATATCAATTTCATTGGTTTTTTCAATATCTATTTATTGAATCTAAATTTGTAGCAATCTTAATTTTATAGGAAAGTTATGAACAAAATATTCTTTGGACCTTCTAGTCTTTTCACCCAATAGTGACATCAGCAAAGGGTCATAAATATGTAAATTAGAAATGGAGGTCGTGTAAACGCTTATTTTTTTAAAAAAAAAACACCAAAATGCATGGCTTTGGCATGACACATGGCTTAGAAGGTGTAATTTAAAAAAAAAAGACAAAACTCAGGATTTTGGCTGCAGACCCGTGAACAGAGAAACGAAAGAGAGAAAGGGAAAAGGAAAAAGAAAAAGAAAAAGAAAATTTGAATGTTTTCTTGGAATTTTCGAATAATAACGACAAATTGTGGAGTGTTGAATTCAATTTGTAGTATAATTGCTTGTTGGTAAGTGATTTCTTCAACTCAATTCTTCATTTGGTGGATTTTGGTGGATTTTTGGTAAGCTTCAAAGTTGATGTTATTTAGTTTGAAAAGTATATTGGAAGTGTAGTAACTGAAGGAAAAGGGAAACTCTAGCCATTGGGATGTGACCGTCATTTTATGTGTTTTCAATATGTTTTTCGAATTTATAAAAGTTTTAAAAGATTATTGATGGGTATTTTTATTCAATATATATTTCAGGTGATACGAAGATTGGCACCGCTTATAACAAGCAGGATTGTTTTTGTGAGTGGTTAAAAATATTATTTTCAAATTATTTATAATTATTTTCTTATAATTTTCAAGTTAGCCTATATATTATGAATATCCTATTATACTCTTGTTTTTATGATTTACAAATAATGTTTATGTGTCTTTACTATTACTTATGAACATTCTTATGAAATTGGACATCACGTTAATATGAAAAAAATATTAGTTTCCATGGATTTATGATGGTTTGCAAGTTATATAACAGTTTTCGTAAGCTATTTTCAAACGGCTAAATTGTTATATACCCACTAGTTCAGCTTTCAGCGGGTCTTTGGGACCTACTTTAGCATACACATAGGCTTTGGGCTGTATGTTAGGGTGAATAGCCCTTAGGAGGCAGCTCTGCGGGCGTATGACCGGTTTCAGTATATTCAGTTGCTCTACTGCATAACTTGATTTATCTTGTGTGTAGTATGACCAGTTGTGGGTATGCGTTTGGTGTCGGTTTTCTACTATATGATTATAATATGATATTATTACATAAACTCGCTAGCTATGAGTTTTTATTATGTATGAAAAGTGATTTGCTCAAAAATATATTCGTTTTCAAAAAGTCGTGTTTTCTACGATGTTTAACTCAAAAGTATATGTTAGTTATAAAAGATCCCACTCACTGAGTTTTTGCTCATGATTTTCCATGTTTTGTTTTTCCCCCTCCGGGTAGCTCCTAAGTTTCGAGGACAAGCCTTACGAGAGACGTTTGCATCACCAGTTTTGGTTTCATCTTCATCTAGCCTATGTATGGCATTTTGTGTGTGACTGTACATGTCTGTTATAAGTGTTGGTGGTTTTATGACTTTTGAGGTTAGTTGAGTAAGTGGAGATGATTATAGTGGAACAACCGTGAAATGTTCTCTTAATGTTAATAAAATAAGAACTAGAGTGTGTGACTGTTTTTAGTTATTTTCTGAGGGCAGAGCCCGTTATAATATATCCAGGTTTATGTTAAATGTATTCATAGATTGATTTACTTGAAAAATAAATGAAACTCTGCCAAAATTTCCTTAAATAAGTAGAATTTAAATTGATGATTAATTAGTTATTTAAGTTCCGCTTGATGGTGTCCGTTGGCACTAGTTTTCGCTTGCCATTGGCACGTGTCGTCTCGAGTGTTTAAGGGGTTATCAAGACGGGTCGTGTCAAGTCGAGTTTTATTTGGGCCTTATTTTCAAGGTCATTTTAGCAAATTTCTCAAATCAAATAACGCTTTTGGAGATTGTGGTGCACTAGTTGAGTATTCTTTAAGATGATACCTCATTTCATGATAGAATCCAGATCTCAACATAAAACCAGAATAGACAACGTAATATTTACCTATAAAAGAAATTATACCCGGATGAACTTTTATACTATTTTGTCTTGATAATGCATCATCTAAAATACAAGAATCTGAAGCAGAGCCTTCCCATCCAGGTGATACATAAGTGAACTTCAAATTAAATGTGCATGCTGCTAATGTTGGGGTTTCTGCCCTAAATCTTATATAATCTAATTAAACTATAAATAAATGAAGGAATTATTCAATTAGTATTATTTTCATTGTCATTTATTGTTATATAATAAATATAATCCATCATAAGATCTAGAGTTACTTATGATAGCTTAATGTGAGCATTGGATGCAAGAAGATCACATAAGTTGTAACTCAAAAGGTCTGTGGTATTATGAATAAAAGGGGGGTGCCTTATTTTTGGTAACACTACTAACACGGACCACTTGTGAATTGACACAAGGATCTCATCTGGTTCACTCATGTAGAGATATGTGAGTGGTGGTGTTGCTGCAATAGAGATTGTAGTAAACTGCACGAAGATGTACTTACTGTCTTCTGGTAAAACCGCTCAAAAAGACACTTTGTATATCAATCAATTAATCATGTACAATTGATCTTAACCCTGAGTGAATTATGAACTTCTGTTTGCAAGAGACAAACTTTTGATTTGCATAGGTGAGAGTGACTCGATATAGTTCACTCCATATGCATCCCACTTTGGGGATTGTATCTTACTTATAGCTGAGAATGTAATTACACAATATTGGAATTCACTCTTTTCCTAATAAGGAAAATAGATAAGTAGTTCTCTTATGGACTGATTCATGGCTTGAACAGCGGGGCCTCATATTCCTCTAATTAAGGAACTAAACAAAGACACTGGAGATTATGTAAGGTTGTTCATTAGAGAATCAATTGGCTTAAGGAACAAGATGCATCATGGAGGTTAAATCAGTAAATTATCTAGCCATGGATACGAACTACTTGTGAAGGGTGAAAGTGTAGTTAATGATTATAGCCAATAGACATAACTATGTCTATAGAACTAAGAGTGCAACTCTAGATATTTAGTAGAGTTATCTAGTAGTTAACGAATAAAAATTAATTGATTTAATGAGTTTTAATCAAGGTAATACTAAATCATTTGAGCTTAGTCCCCATTAAGTCCCTGAACTAACGTATGTAATTGAGAACAATAATCGATGAGATTAATTTCTTTAGAAAAATGGTTTCAAGTAAATTAATTTGAAGTTGTCAAATTAATTAAAGGAAAAAACAAATAGAGGAGTCTATTTGATTAATTAAAAGAAATTAAATAGATAAGTCTATTTAATTAATGGAAAATTAAATAGAAGAGTCTATTTAATTATTTAAAAGAGATTAAATAGAAGTCTATTTAATTAAATTAATTTTGAAGTTGTCTAAAATTAATGGGAGATTAAATAGAGGAGACTATTTAATTATTTAATTTGAAGTTGTCAAATTAAGAGGAGTGAAAAAATAAATAAAAGGAATTTTATTTATTTAACTATTTTATGGAATTGTTTTATTAAATTAAGAGGAAAAATAAAATGCCCAGTAATATCATGGAAATAGTGATATGAGCGTGTGACCCCATGGAAGGGGTCACACGCCACATTGATGGTGAGATAGTCATCATTATGCATTTAATTTATTTAAATTAATATGGAATATCTTATAATTAATTTGATTAATATTATTATTCAAATTTAAATTTGAACATCTTTAATTATTTTGATAATTAAAAGGATATTCAATAGATATTCTGATGTGTTTAGTTTTCCTATAAATAGAAGAGTTGGGTAGGACCCTAAACACACAATTCAAAAGAGAGAAGAAATACTCATAAAATTCTTCTCCTTCTCCTCTCTTGCTTGCCGTAGTCGCCTATAGGGTGATATGGATGAAATTTTTCTTTCCTCTTCCTTTTTCCAAGGAGATAGTACGTACCCACGCACCGATTCTCTTTTGTGCTTAGTAAGAATAATATTATACTGGAAGGAACGATCCTTGGGAATTTCGCTTGAGATATCTAAGTTTTAGAGGCCTCAATCCCAACAACTGGTATCGAAGCAGTCTTGTTCCTATAATATTTTTTTGAAAATGTTTTGTTATGATGGGAAAAACTAGTTTAAAAAAGTTTTAAAATATATGGTTTGCATTTGGTTGAATTTGAACTATTGGCCTAGGATTTATTACTTTCCTAGAAATTTTGTAAACCCACTAGTTGGGTATAGGAAAAAATTTGTAATTGTTTTAATCATATGGAGATATTGATTAAAATAACGAAGGAAAGAAAGAGAACTGGATCCCAGCCAGTACTGTACGTGAAGGTACCGCGAGCTGCCGATGGAGGAAGCCACTACGACTGTGGTCTTGCTGCGTGAGGCAAGAAATAGCGAGAATCGCCACACCGTTGTCATGGCATTGAAGCGAAAAAATATTTTTATTTGCGACGGCGCCTAGGGTTAAAACCCTAGGTGTGCCTTCGATTTTTCTGGTTTTCGTTTTTTCTAGAGATTCTTGAGATTGTTCGTGATGCTTAATCTGGACTAAGTAGTTTTGGTTCGACTTTATGCTTAATCTGGACTCGTCCATTTTTTAAGACGGTCATTTTTGTGAGAGTTGGATTTGGATTCAGAATTATGTTAAGTTGTCAGTGGATGAAGCTAGTTTTTTTTTTTTAATCCTTTTTTGTGTTTGGAGCTTTGAGATTGTAAAAAATGTGTCATGATCATTCTTTCCAAAGAAGAGAACCAAACATTGAGTAAGGTCTGAGTAAGGCTTTGGAGGATTTTATGGAATGCTCATCTCTGTTCTGACCTTTTTCTATTAGAGTGCTGGCCGTGGTTGACAATTTCCTTTCAAATCTTGATAGCTACAATATTTTTTTTGTGTGATGCTACTTGGAATAAAGACTCTCTTATGGCTTGTTGTGGTTAGATTTTAAAATCTCATTCAGGAGCAAGTCTAGTTTCTATCGGTATTGTGGAAGATTTTTTTCTCAAGCTGAAGGGCATTCGTTGGTAAGCGGCCTTGATGATTGACATGTGAAAAACTTCAGGTTTTTTGCGACGCCAAGAATCTGGTTTTGTCTGTATTCTTGAGGATATTAAGGCTCTGTTGCCTTTTTTTATCTGATTAGTTTTTATTTTATTTGTAGGGATGCAAATTTTGAAGCCCTCTTGCTAAGAAGGTCATAACTTATTTTGTAACTTTTTTTTTGCCCTTCATGATGAAGTTTATTGCTTAGAATTTTTTTTTCTAAATTCAAATTACAAATTCAAAATCTAACAAAATTTCAATTTCTAAATTCTTTTCCAAATTTTAATTTCTAAATTCCTTTCCAAATTTCAATTTCTAAATTTATTCTCAATTTCCAAATTACAATTTCACTTTCTAAAAAAATTCTTAATTTCACAAATTCACAACAATCCTAAAAAGACAAATTTCCAATTTTTTTCTACAATAATCAACAATTATATAACCATTATACTAAATCATAACACAAAAGTATAAACCACAACACTAAAAACACATAAAAAACTATTAAATCTTAGCCTTTTAAAAAAATAAAAATAAAGTATGAAAACGTACCTAAAAACGTCAATTAGCAAAACTCCAAGCTTGGAACAGAAGAAATCTCGGCCTTAACACGACCAAAATCAGACAAAAATCGGTGATGGGGCGTCGGCGAAAGATGCGTTTCTTGTAGTAAAAATAAGTTAAATTATTATAATATACATAAAAAAATAGTTGTTATCATAGTAGACATATTAAAATATTTAAAATACATGAAATTCATTGGGTATTTGAGTGCACATTTGCATTGAAGATGTAAAACTTGAAGGTGCACCGATATTTGATATTATGTCAATATATAATTTATAATACAATAAAGATAATGATAGTGGAAAGAATCAAATTCCAAAATTTACTTGATTATTAGTAAAATTGAAACCATCTTTATGAGGAAGTTGATGCTGTAACACTTGCCTTGTAGGTAAACTAAACCGCCGCCTTTACAACTCTATTTTACAAATAAAAAAAATTACTAAAAAAATATTGGAACTATTTATAAACTATAGTAAAAAAAAAAAAAAGAACACTCATCTGTTTTTCCTTTCTTTGATATTATTTTCTTCTTTTTGCCCGATCCATATGATTTTTCAATCATAGACGGCCAACATACCTCAAACTCATCCACAGAATATGAAAAATAAAGATATCCATTGAAACATCTCTTAAATTCTTGGTTTGCATACAAAGCAAAAAAAAAATGTTGTTTGACATTTTTAAAATATGCCAAATACAAAGACAATTTCTTGTTGTATACAAAATTTGAGAAATTACATTTGACATAGCTTGGTCTTGATGGGTAAAAATTGTTTTTGGTTTTCAACTTCCCATTGACTCCAAAAAAATCTCAAATATCCAAACAAACGTAGCAATAGAAAGCACATCTTAATAGCACATTCTTCTAATGGTGGTTTACTCCTATAAGTGAAGCACATATCATATTGTATTTGTTCATACGATATGTTTTGTCAAATACTACAATGTCTCCAAAAATTATCATAATCAAGCCTTGATCTACCATCTCTCAAGAAAACATTTGTTACCCTATTTTCCTGAACAACTTGAAATGAGTAGGAAAATAGTGGATCATTCTCTTGTTTATTTCGAAAGAAATCTATCAAACTTTTTGCACCACCACCTCAATTAAATGTAATCTTTTAGAGTTCACAAAGTTATAACAATCTCTTTTGGTAAAACCCATATTCTCAAATCCTCCAGATTCTTGAGCTATACACATGAGTAAGTTTGTATTGTTTTTAAACCTGCATCAACCATTGTCTTCATAATACCCCTTGTGTTCATTAATAATTTTTCGTGGAGATATTAAAAAACGTACTTCTTCGAGTTTTGCTAAGTCATGGTTATGGTCCAAATGAATTTTGATAACTTTCCATTGACCAAAGATATTATTTTGAAATCTAATGCTTGCCTCACATCAAGTTCTTGTCTTTAGTCTATCTACTCTTATCTCTTTTTCTAAAGTATTATATGTCTTGTGACCTTCTTTTGAACATATGTAACAAACTATAGTTGAATTTTCCCACTTTTCATGTATTCGTTTCATTTTTCTAATGTTACAGCCCAAATGCATAGCATTTTTGTTATATACGTTACAACTCTCTTCAACACTATCAACACTCAACCCAAGATATAGCTCTATGAACTCTAATTCTCTTTGATTATCATTCATATGATACATTATAATTTAAAAAAATAAATGAAAAACCCTATTGCCTGATATTTTAAATAAATTTAAAATAAAATAATAATAACTAACTTGTGAATAGTACTTTATCTCCTTCAAACATTCTATCCTTTTTTTTCTCGTGATTTTTCACTGTTGATTCCTTCGAATCTTACCTAAAAAAGAACAAAAAAAAATGCTATCTCAAACTATACTAAAACATAAATATTAATAAAGTAAACTAAATTGGAGGAGTGAAAGTAAATATTTTTATTGTTATGAACAAGCTTACTATGGAGTGTGGACAGAGGCTTGTTTTAGTTGAGGAAAAAAAAAGCAATCGTTGTATTTTTTTATAAAAAAAACCTCTTAAAAGAAATTTACTATATGTAGACTCTTGATGTAAAAACCCGACTCTTTATTTCAAAATAAAACAAGAAAAAGACTTAGTGGGAGATTTTTTTAAAACTAATTAACAGACTTAATAAACAAGTTTGGATAAAATCCATATCTTTCGTAAAATGGGTTGCACAACCGTTTTCATTAATGAATAAAACTTTCCCATTCTTTTTATCTTTTTTAACCCAAATTGAGATGTTTCTATGATCTTAAAAGATAAATGTATCATTCAAAAGGTCGATAAAAGTGGTGAAATTGTGTTGTGAATTAATCAAAAAAGAAAAAAAAAATGTGGAAAAGAACAAGGAAAGGGAAAAAAATAGTTGTTGAAAATCCAAAAGGAAAGTAGAGAGTTGAGAAAAGAAAAGAAGAATGTGAAGAAAGTTTTTGATTTTTGAGAGTTTGTTGGAATTGTTGAGTTTTGATTAAATTTATTGAATATGCTCATAGTAATCTCTCATTTATTTAGCCGAAAAGTCTTCTATCAATCCTCCCATTACAACCTTTATAGACCCTTGGATTCATGTATTTTGATTTCTTGCATTAACGGTCTAAATTTGATATATTTACAAGCCCATGGTAAATTTCTTCCATGTTTTGACTTGAGTGATATTTTTTGACTCCCTTAAACACTTTGAGCGATTTGAGTGAATACCTCGTGAGGGTATCTAATCCTATATGATTTGATTTTGAAAAGATTGTTTAGGTTTCTATTCTTGATATGGCTCGTGAAATCTAGATATCATTTGTTCCTCATGGTTTTATTTGAAAAACTGCAAATTGAGCAAGATTGATCGTACACACTTGGGATTTTGTACGAGTTTTTTATTCCTTATAAGTATTAATTGTGTACAAGCTTTATGGTTGCATAACTTTTGAGAATTTTCATGATTTATTGATAATTGTGTTTAATGCTAGAATTACTAAGGGACTAGCAATTGTCTAAATTTGGGGTATTTGATTACTTGTTAATTTTGTGGTATTTATTAGTGATAATATCTCCATTACCATTAAAATATGTGATTAATGTGACTCAAATGTCTATAATATTGTTAATCGTTGAATTTTATGAACGTAGGAGAAAATGACGCTCAAATCAAACTTAAAACGAAAAAGTTACGCGCGTTTTAATATCCATGACGGTCTGAGGCCGCAACCTACAAAAAAAATGCTTCCCAAGCCAAAAACTCGAGGGTGGATGTGGCGATGACCAAAAGGCGGTGCAAAGATCGCATCTTCATTTTGTTGTTGTGGCGGTGGAAGATCTTGGTTGCAGTGACCAAATAAAATAAAAGGTGAAACATGATGACGTTAGTGAACAAAGTAAAAGGATGCGAAAAAAGTGCGCTGACTGCAGCGTACATAGGGGTGGCAGAGACTGAGCGAGACAACGCATTGCTTTGTTGAAGGAGATAAGGAAGCAGAGGAAGCTTTAGAGTAGCTTGGGTTGGGGGTGCATGTCGTTAGGAATGGTGTCCTAGAACTTGTAATTATTTAATTATAATAATTTATTTCGAATAAATCAAATAAATAAACATAAGTTCCTTATATTATCTAGACTGATTCAATTGACGATATTAGGAATATATGGAAATATATTAATATCAAACATTCAAATAGTAAACCTTAAGTTACTCTTATGAAATCACGACTTAGTATGTGAGTCATACGAGAGGATTAAAGTCGAGATGAGTAACTTAAAAGTGTCTACAGTAAATGGATAACGTTTGGGAACCTTATCCTGGTAACACTGTTGATAGCTTCGCATTTTGTTTATAGACAAATGATCTAATTCTGATCATTCATGTGGGAGACATGAAATGGAAGTATCATATGCAATGTTGATTGTATAAGACAGGACCAAGATGTTCGATCAAATTTCTCATTAGTACCGTTTACGAGAAATGATCGAATATCGAACTAAGTTTATCAACCGTGATAGATCTCAATCCTGAGTGAAATGCGGACTCCTAGTTGTGGAGTTATGTTTTTTGATTCACATGGTTGAGAGTTGTAACGTCCCGTTAATTTTGAAGTGAATTATTTATTTATTTATTTATTTTATTTAATGTTATTTATTTATTTTAATTTAAGTATTTAGTTTAATTATTATTTTTGTAATTTTGATTTTAGTAGTTAATTTCGCCCGAAATCCTTTTTTATCGTTTTAATACTTTAAATTCGTTTCGGTGACATTAATAATTATTAATAGGCCAATTAATAATTATTAATCACCTTTAGATTTATTTAAGAACTTCGGGTTTCGATTCATAAGTCAAAAGTCATAAAAGGACGCAACCGTCATTTCTAATTTCTTAAAAATATCAAAACACAATTCATCCATCTTTAAAAACTCATCTTGACCACGTTTGACTCATTTTTGCTCATTCTTTTCTTCCCAAAACCGTGGGTATCAATGGGAGGGGAGAAATTTTCGGGTTTTGCTCGTTTCTCGGCGGATCGACTAGATTTCGGTTGCATCGGAAAGCCCTCGGGTCTAGGATTCTTTTCCACCCATCGATCGTGCCTTTCTCCCATGATCCACAGAGTTCTCGGTAAGTTTATATTCAAACCCTAAGCTCCAAATAGTATTTTAATGGAGTTTTCTCTTGATTCCTTTGATTTCTTGTCGTGAAACTCGATGTTTGTAAATACGAGAGTTGTTTTAAGTGTTTTTGGAAACAATCCCATAACCCTAAAACCGAGTTTCAGTCGAAACCCTTCCCGTTTGAAATTTACCTTTTTGGGATTGATTATGGGTTATAAATTAATGAATTAATGTTTATTTAAATTCAATTCGGGAAATGGCATATTGTTCATTAATTTATTTGTTTGAAACCAACTCGAAACACATCTAAATTGCCTAAAAACCGGAAAACCAAAACCAAAACCCTTTTATGGAAGGGGGGCCGAGAGCCTAATTGATGGGTTGTTGGGTTTTTCGTCGTTTTGTACGCTTAGATGTTATTTGATCATTTTTGGTAATTATTGATTGTTAGAATGTAATTCTAATTGTAGGTTTTTGGATCGCTTGCTCGATCGCTCTATCGATTTTAGGAGCGAAGTCATCTTTTACTAAGGTGAGAATAGTTAGGATTTAAAGTATCTTTAGAAAGCAAATAGGTATGATGGTTTGTAGAATTGGAACTAAGACTAGAATTCGAATCTAAGATTAGAGGGATGCGAGTTAGTGCCCTTAGGATTAGGAGTTAATCCTTTAAGTGAGAACTTAGGAGTTCTCGAGGAAACCATTGAATCTTAGACGATTCTAAGTTAGATTCGTTTCGAAGCTTAGGTTGGATCATTGGAAGTTAAAAAATCCAAACTTTTATATAGAACGATTAATAGAACCTCGGATTATGTTGGAAGTTTAGAATCCTTGACGGTATAGGTTAATCGTTTAAGTTATGATTTTACTTTTATTATTTTTAGCGGAGTTCGATTGACATATCGTTCGTCCAGAGTTTCCTATTTATTTACTTTATGTCTTTTACTTTATGCCCCTTTACTTTATGTTTGTTTCGGTTACTTTATTATTCGCACTTTACTTTATTTACTTTTTGCAAGCATGTGCAAGTATAACCATAACATCTTGCACCATAACATCTCGCATCATTGAAAAGAGAAAAAAAAAAGAAAAGAAAGTGATAAAGAAAGGAAGGGAAGAATGTTGGAGCCTACGGGTAGTGTCCGCATCACCTTCAGAAAAAGAAAAGAAAGTAAAACTAAGAAAGAAGATGAATGGGTAACCTACGGGATGTACTCGTTACTTCTTCATTCATAAGATTGAATGGGTAGCCTATGGGATGTACTCGTTATCTTCATTCATGCATAAAAGGCGAATGCGAATCCTACGGGATGTTCTCATTACTTCATGCATATGATCGATGGAAATAGAGAATCGAGATGTTATATTTTATGCAAAGTTATTTACTTTTCTTATTTTATGTCGTAACAAGTTAATGGATGAGGATTGACTACGAGTATTAGTAATATCATCCTTTGGAGATTATAGAATGAAATTACCTAGAGTTTGGAGAACTTTAGGAGTGAATTGTGTCAGATTAATTAGACACAAATCGGAATGCGAGTTTGAGGTCTATTTTTACTTTTTATTCTTATTATTCTCACTGGGCTTAAGTTGTTAGCTCATGATATTACAAAATTTCAGGTAATGCCCTGGCTAGAGGTCGAGGGAGAGGAGGTGGTGCGGCGTGATCAAAGGATAATGACTTCGAGATGGACTAGGTGTTATGTAAAAGTCCATGGACTGAGTTGTGAATTTTACCATTTTGGGATTTGTAAAATTTGTAAATGGCTCTTAAGAGCTTTTGTCTTATTTTTATGATTATAAGCTTTTGAACTCCTGGATAGGAACTTAATGTTTCTTGTGTTATTTAGATTTTGAAATTAAGATGTAAACAGGTTTTGGCTAGCCAATTTTCAAATCACGCCAATTTTCTTAAAATATAAAGACTTTCGCTGTGTTTTCTAATTTAAATTATTTAAAAGTGACGGGTCGTGGGAACATGGCTAGATAAGTAGCTGGGAACTCATTTTCACGAGATGAAATTCATAGCTTTCCTATAAATTAACGGTATCAGTGCGATACCTAAACATTTTAGGAACTTTAGGAAACTCCCTTGATGTACTGATTCGAGACATGAACAAGTGGCGCCACGACTTCTATTGATCACAGAAGTACCTTATCTCTAGTTCGACTAAAGATAAAGTTCATTGGAGAATCAACGGGAACACAAGGATAAAGCGGTAATTACAGGGGCAAAACGGTAAATTTATCATCCTGTAATCATGAGGGTTCCACGTGAAGGATATATCACAGATATAAATAAAAGATAAACTAAATGGACATAACTCATCTATAGTGAGGGGAGTTCAGCTATGAATCTATAGTGGAATTATTCATAGTTAGATAGTAAGTAATTAACTGATTATGAGTTAATCACTTAATTAACTAATTATTAAGCCTATGATCTATAGGTCCATCGGGTCCCTATGCTAGCCCAAATATCGTTGTAGCAAAACTAAGTTATTAATTTAACTTAGGAAGAACAAAAAATTTAAGTAATTGAATTTACTTAAAATTAAGCAATATTAATTATTGGAATAATGAGATTATTTCAATGAAAATTAATATTAATATTGTTAATATTGATACAATATTAATTGTTTAAATAAAGACTTTATTTAAATAGAAATTAATATGACATTATCAATTATAATATTTAAAGCAAAATTAATTGTTTAAATAAATAAATTATTTAAACGGGAATTAATGTTAGTATTATTAATTATTTAAATAATGAGTTTAATTAGTATTATTAATTAAATAATGAGTTTATTTAATTTAATAATAAATATTAGAGAGAATTAAATACAATTGGTTTAAGAAACAAATTGGTATTGGCCCAAAACAATTAATTAATTGAATAAGATTCAATAGTAATTAATATATTAATTTTTGGCTAAATGTATTTAATTAGAAATTATTATTTGAATTTTTCTAATATTAAATACATAATAAAGAAAAGTAATTATAAATAAAAAAAAAAAAAGGAAAAGTCAATTTTGCTTCAGCCTAGGCGTGCATGATGGCATTGTTTTTTCTTTTATTTTTTGTTTCTTAATTTAAATTATTTATTTATCTTCTCTATTTTGTAATTAGGAGATAAGGATATCTAATAAGATTATGATATCATATTTTCCTATAAATATGACCATTGGGATTCATATTTTATACATTACTCACTTTAATTAAGAAAGTGAAAATTCTCTCTCATGTTTTTGCCCAATTGCCGTTTTTCCTTAGGGAAAAATTTAGAAGAAATTTCTTCTTCTTTTGTTCTTCCGGTTCGATTCCACAAGTCGGTTTTGCTTTCGATCAGGATATAGCATAGAAGATTCGGTGTTGCTGAGGATTTGATGCTGTAAAGAAACTTCCAACCGATTCTCCATTAATTACTCAATGTAAGTAATGGTTTTAATTTTTGAAATTTAAAGCATGAATATATATGTTTTATCACAAATTGCATGATATTAATAGATTCGTAATTAAATGTTAATTAGTTTACAAAATAAAATTCCACAATTTAGTAAATCATCCCTTCACATGTGACGACACAACTCCTTTAAAAACACATATTACATTACGCAGCGTAAAACAACCATTTTATGGAAAATTTTCGTGGTTCCATTTATATTTTGAACATACTAAAACCTGTTTACAATATTCACATCATAGAAAAACGGGAAATGCGCATTTCCTATGTTTAAGAAAACATAAACGAAAACATAAAACGTTTAAAATACAAAACAACGCTCTTTCGAGATCAGAACACCAACTATATACACATTTATAGACAACCAAAAGACTAACATTTCGCAATGCTACAATCCATATCCCAGGCTCATCGCATGATCAGTCAAGTGGCACCACGACCTCTACCCTGACCTCTCCCACGAGATGTACCAGTAAAATTGTAGTGTAGCAACATTAGCATAAAGCTATGAGAGTAAAATAAAGTTAAGTGTTTATATGGACCGAAGTCCTTATCAGAAATAGTGTCCAACATTTCTATTACGAGTCTACTTTTGATTAAGCTTCCAATCACTAAACACCGAGCATATCAACAATAAGGCTAAATATGCATTTACATTCAGAACTACATGCATAGGGAAGTAAACATAATTGGCTCGGTTAAAGTCAGTTACAACTACCATAATACATTTCAAACTCCCCTTGTCACCTCGCGTATAACAACGCTATAATCACCGTAATTATATTGTCACCATTCATACATAGTCACCATTATTACATGTCACCATAAGTCACCATGAATATAAGTCACCATTAGTCACCATAGTCAATATGAATATAAGTCACCATTAGTCACCGTTATTACATGTCACCATAAGTCACCATAGTCACCATGAATATAAGTCACCATTTGTTACCATTAACCTCGGTTTCTATCCTATTACCTAAGTACGTAGGATAATAATTAAGAGAAAACCTAAAGCATGTTAGGACTATCTTCCCCTCCTCAGAAGTCCCGAGTCCGAACCGTTACTTTCCATCTCTACTTTCAAATCTATTACACCCAAACCACACTTTAGCCCTCAAGTCTTAATACCATTCAGTAACGAGAATCTCGTCTTAATGCACTTTCCTTAGCCCAAACATACTTTCCACAATATTTTTTTCCTAAACATCCACAACCCTTAACCTCGAATCAACTAAATCATCAATTAATCTGAGCCATTAAAACACTAAAACTCATTTTAAACTCACCTTGAAAAGTCGTAGGAGAACCACATCTCGATGGACGTGTGAACGGTCGCTCGTGGATCAAACTTACAAACAAAGTACATAACTAAATGGATTAAGTTCCAAGCCTCGAATGATTAACTACGAGCTAGATTAAACGTCTAAATGCTCTCGGAAATCTTATGGAGTTTTAGTCCTGGACAAGAAAAAGTCTCGGATTCCGCTTCCCAAGAATGCTACTCGACACCATGTGTCCCAAGAATGCTACTTCCTATAGCCAGAACTCGTATTTTGAGACCTTCGCATAAAGTTTCTCGTTACGTAACACCGTCAAAATGTTTTCCAGGTGCATAACCTACAACTCCTCAGTCTCAGAATAAACCAGTATATCGTCAATGAACACTATGACAAAGGAGTCAAGGAACCTCCTAAACACCGTATGCATAAGATCCATGAAAGTGGCTGGGGCATTAGTAAGGCCAAAAGACATAACAACGAACTCATAGTGGCCATATCATGTCCCGAAAGCCGTTTTCGGAATACCCTCATCTCTGATCCTCAACTGATGATATCCCGATCGAAGATCTATCTTCGAAAAGACAGTGGCTCCCCTCAATTGATCAAATAAATCCTCTATCCTGGGGAATGAATATTTGTTCTTCATCGTAACACGATTCAACTCCTGATAGTCAATGCACAACCTCATCGAGCCATCCTTCTTTTTCACAAAAAGAACAGGTGCTCCCTAAGGTGACACACTCGGGCGGATGTATCCTAAGTCTAAGAGCCCCTGTAACTGATCACTCTTGAGCTCTTTCAACTCAGCCAGTGCCATACAATAAGGTGCTTTGGACAAAGGAGTTGTCCCAGGTATCACCTCTATCTGGAAATCTAATTCTCTCACTGGTGGTAACCTAGGTAATTCATCAGGAAAAACATCTACAAAGTCTCGTACCACACGTATAGTATCTAGAGTAGGCACACTAACTGACGTGTCGACTACACTAGCAAGATAACCCCAAGCACCATCACTCAGTAGTACCCTAACCTGAAACACTGAGATAACAGC
This sequence comes from Gynostemma pentaphyllum, assembly GCA_028015215.1. Lineage (NCBI taxonomy): Eukaryota > Viridiplantae > Streptophyta > Magnoliopsida > Cucurbitales > Cucurbitaceae > Gynostemma > Gynostemma pentaphyllum. The sequence continues at coordinate 45,858,570 of CM051351.1, read as the reverse complement.
TAGGGTCGCTCTACCTCGAGTTCCATGAAAACGAAGTTTTGTCCCAAATGGACTAACAAAATCCACGACTCTCTCGCCACAACTAATACTAGCATGGTTGCGAGACAACCAATCCATGCCCAGAATAATATCAAAATCAGACATGGGCATCATGATCAACGTAGTATGCAAACAAAAACCCAAGATACTCAACTCATCAGAATGAATGACTCTATCCACAACAATAGACTTCCCCAACGGTGTAATAACACATAACTCATGCCCTAGAGGCTCAGACTCAAAAACAGCTGACTCAACAAACTCGGTAGAAATAAAGGAGTGACTAGTTCCAGAATCAAACAATACAAGTGCAGAATGGCCCATAAAAGTCACAGTACCTGTAACAACGGTGCCTGCAACCTCGGCATCCTCGCTATGGTGGAAAATACCCGAGCCTACTGTCGAGTTTGAGGTGGTGGTCTCGACTGTTGGTTGTGCCTAGCCTAGCCTCTGCCCTCAAACTGACCTCGTCCCCGTCCTTGCTTTTGGTCCTGACCCTGGACATAACCCTGGCCCTATCCACTAGTTTCTGCGTGGCCTAAAGTCTAGGGCAATTTCATCTGACGTGCCCTAACTGGTCACAAAAAAAAAATCTCATCGTCTTGCACCCCCCAAAATGATACCCCAGAACAGGCATGACATAAGGCATAGGAGGAACTTGAGCCTTAGGCTGGCTCGTCTGTCCCGAATAAGCCTGAGACCCGGTTGATACCCTACTCTTACCCTGGAACTGTCTCTGTGGCTGAGTCCCTCGACCTGAATGGTCATCTTCAGCCTTTCATTTCTGCGAAGAAGAGTGTGCAACTGACATCTCAACCTTCTTCTCGGAGGGTCCGATATCCAAATCCAAGGCAAGGCTCAACGCCTCCGCATAGGTGGTGGGTCGTAAGGCTTGTTCTTGCCCCAAAGATCTGCTCACAATCCCACGATGAACCTCTTCATTTTCAAGGTTAGCGATGTGGCTCGTGGTAAATCTAGATAACCGGTCAAACTCTCTCTCGTACTCCACCACAGATCTGTCTCCCTGTTTCAAGGTAAGAAATTGTACTTCCAACTGATCCCTGATGTCCCCCAAGTAATATTTATCAAAAAACTTCTCTCAGAACATTTCCCAAGTAACTATCAATGCTGGATCTAGAGAATGGGATAATCCCTCCAACCAAAACCGTGAGTCATCAACCAATGAGTAAATCCCGCAATGGATTTTCAAATGCTCGGGGCATCAAATGGAGTCAAGTGCTCTCTCCACTCTCAAGATCCATCTCTCGGCAAGTGCCAAATCAGTAGAAGTCCCATCAAACTCAAACGGTGCATGCCTTCTATAATCTCTCAAAACCTTGGCAATATCATCAACCCTAGGTAAGGCAGCTGCCGGATCAGGCACTCAAATAGGTGGAGGAGTAGTGGGACCAGCACAATCTCCTCTACCTTGTAGTAAGTCTAGGTAATCTTTTTCCGAGATAGTATGTAAGGGCCCGGGTTTGTAATTTTTATTAAATAAGGAATTTATTTGATTTAGCATGCTTGGGTAAGTTATTAAATCCTTAGAAAGTTAATATCTCTACTTAATTGAATTTTGATGGTTAACCATAGTTAGTTTAACCATGGTTAAGTTAGGAAAAAGGATTTATTGACAAAATTTATTGGATGGAGGCCGGCTCGTTAGCAAAGGAAAGATGAAAAAGGGACTTTAAACATATATTAGGAGGTGGGAGGATTTGAAGTGTAAATGTAGGAGGTGGAGGGACCTTATTGCAATTTTATTATTTTGATTTTAGGAATTAAAATTATATAATGGAAGTTAAGAGAAAAGAAAAGAGAAAAATCAAAAAACACATTTTTCATTCTTCTTCTTCCTTCCCCAAACCCGAGCAAGAATTGAGAAAAAAATGAAGAGAAAGAAAGGGTTGGATCTCTCTCGTTTCTCGGCCGATTTCTTCGTATCTTAGCTCGTTGGAAAGCTCTCGCAACAAGCTTTCTACCCAACCTACATTTGAATTATTTCCATCCATTTCTAAGGGACGAAAAGGTGAGGGAAAGTTTCAGATTTTTATGGGTATTGTTGTTTTGATTTTCAATTCCAAACCCACACTTGAATCCTCTTGTTTGGAGTTTAAGGAGTTGTTGTATGTGGGTTTTCATACTTTTATTTCTGGAAAATTGATGTTGAATTGATGAGTTTTGGCTTTAAGTTTCATCTATATTTAAAAGGAAATTGGGAACCATGGTTTTGCAAGAACACTTGACCTCCATTGATGTTGAAATTCCAAGCTTATGTTGGTTGTTATTTTGAGTTCTTGGCTTGAATTTGTAGGATGTTAAATTCTGGAAATTGGTTTTAAATTGATGTTTTAAAGCTTTAAGATGTATTTTTAGCAAGTTTATGAGGAACTAAAAGCCATGGATGAACTCATGTTGAAAAACACCTTAAATTGGCAATGTCTTGGAATTTCTACTTTCTCTAAAATGTGGTTTTCTTTAGTTTTACTTTGAAATTCTTAAATTATGGAAATTATGTGTGTATATATGTATATGTGTCACATGAAAAACAACTTGGAAGGATAAGGGAATGATTATTGAAAGGTTTCCAAAATTGGCCTAAAAACTAGTTTATTTTAGCTAGTTTTGGGGTTGTTTGTGTTCTTAAGGGTTGAGTTTGAATTTGATGATTATGGGCTGAGGAAATATCATTATTTTGAACTCAAATTTGTTTACAATGGTTTGTTGTAGGAGGAAGACAATCCTAAACAAGTTGGTTCCTAAATTGGTAAAGGTGAGAACACAAAGAATCGGAACGGTGTTGCCGATTTGTTTCAATGCTTGGTGTGGTTGTGGATTGATTTGTTGTCATGGATGATTTTGAGTCACTTGGACTCATGTTTGATGAAGGAGTGGCCTTCTGAAAGTAATGAGGGGCGAGGTTCATGCTTGACTCGTCGTAAAAGTCGAAAGAGTGGAAATGCATAAATTGACTACTCTTGTTTGCAAAATTGAGTTAAATGGATATGTTTTCTTGTTTAAATATATCTACCTTGATATATATGATTATGTCACTTGTATGAATATACCAAATGAGATAGAGAATGCATATATGTCCACATGAGCATGATTTACCTATGAATTGGCTAGTGAAACATGACTACTTGAACTTTGCCTCTACTTACCACATGAGCTAGAAATACTTGCCTACTTGTTCATTATATTTTAGTCCATGATTGGGTTATAAGCTGATTTGGGAATATTCTTATATGATTTTAGCATGATTTTGATTATGCTCGATAATAAAGCGATTGAGATATCATGGATGTAATAATGCTTTTGCTGGAAATTAACTATATGCTTATTGTGCTTATTTGAACAAGTTATATAGCATGACATTGTTATGTATTGCTTAGAGGCATGGCTTTACATATGCTCGTTGAGCGGTAAGTAATACTTTGTTAAGAATTGTAAGAAAGCATGACAAGTCGTTACATTTCATAACACATCATTCATGCATTTCATACTTTCGACATGTGTCCATGGGGTTGTAACCCGTGTAACGGTGTATGGGTGTTGGACGTTATACGTGGTTACCGTGGCAGAGATGTGATTAACCCGTGTAACGGTGTATGGGTGTTGGACGTTACACGTGGTTACCGTGGAAAGGTGATGAGCTCTGGTGTGCTATATAGTGCATGGCCGGATGCTAGTGACGTTGAGATAGCACGAAATTGAGATGAGCTACGGCTTGGATGATGATTAATCATGTAACTTGGGGCGTAGTAAGACGCCAGATTTGAGATGGCATGGCTTGAGAAATTAAAGAGGATGGTAATTGTGATAAGTGCGATATGGTAACGGTTTGACGAAAGTGTTTGTTAGAGAACTTGTGTTTAATTGACACCATCCATTCGCATTGCATTTATTCTATTTGTTTTACATTTTTAAGCATGTCATTACTCTTTATACATTTAACTATGATCATTTCCGCACCACCATTCATATTTTTTTTTGTTTTCACTGAGTGTCATGCTCAAAGGTGCTCTATATCACCTTTCAGGTAATGCTCGGGGACGAGGGCGTGGAGCGGCAAGTGGTGCTCGTTGATAGCTCGAGATGAAGACTTTTGGATTGGCCTACAGTCACGCGAGCCATGGGTTTTGGGAACGTTGTCTGAAAGTAATGTTTATGTTTTGGAGTAAAAAAAATAATAATTAAAACCTTATGTACATATTATGTTTTGTATAACGTTTTGAACTGGTGCACCAAACTTTTGTTTTGAATTTTGATCTTGTGTGATATTCTAAACCGGCCGATGTTGTTATTAAACAGGTTGAAGTATGAATTTGGGTTTTTGAATTTACGTATACATCATGCCGAAATTTCGAATGTTTTGTTAATTTATAAGTTTTAAGGTTTAATTTGTTCGTTTCCGTTACGTGCTCGCGTCCTGGACTTTTATTTAAGTCGGGTCGTCACATAGTAACATTTAGCCCTTGCCTAGGCGGCGGGTCGATTAGGGGCTCATTCCCTAACTCAACATTGCCTGGAGCCGCACCTCCAACATTAACATGATTCACAGGAGGTGGCGGTGGTGGATTAACGACTCTAGGTCGACCCCGTCCTCGTACCGCAACCAACCTCTACCTACCCTAAGTACTCTCGGAGGCATACTGGAAAACAACAAAACAATTATAAGATGAATGACTACATACTAAATTGCGAATTCACACTTTTAAACTTAACACTAGCAAGTTCTAAAAGTGCAAAGTCTAAGGTTACCTGGTGCCGTTGACCTCGTTCGATGATAGGGACATGGATTATAAAACCAAAACATGAAAACATATGATGCATGTGGTCTATAGAAACCGTAGGCTTTGATACCAACTGTGACGACCCGACTCCTTTAAAAACACATATTACATTACGCAGCGGAAAACAACCACTTTATAGAAAATTTCGTGGTTCCATTTATATTTGGACTTACCAAAACTTGTCTACAATATTCACATAAGAGAAAAACGGGAAATGCGCATTTCCTATGTTTAAGAAAACATAAACGACAACATAAAACGTTTAAAATACAAAACAACGCTCTTTCGAGCTCAGAACACCAACTATATACACATTTACAGACAACCAAAAGACTAGCATTTCACAATGCTACAATCCATATCCCAGGCTCATCGCACGGTCAGTCAAGCAGCACCACGACCTCTCCCACGAGATGTATGTAACATCTCGTTAGTGATTTTTTTATTTAATGTTATTATTTATTTATTTATTTATTTCAATTTAAGTATTTAGTTTAATTATTATTTTTGTAATTTAGAATTCAGTAGTTAATTTCGCCCGAAATTCTTTTTAATCGTTTTAATACTTTAAATTCGTTTCGGTGACATTAATAATTATTAATAGGCCAATTAATAATTATTAATCACCTTTAGATTAATTTAAGAGCTTCAGGGTTTCGATTTATAAGTCAAAAGTCATTAAAGGACGCAACCGTCATTTCCAATTTCTTAAAAATATCAATTCACTATTCATATTCTTCTTTAAATTGCCTTTGACCAAAAAGATTGACCATTCTTCTCTTTTCTTCCTCTCAAAACCGTGGGTATCATAAAGGGAAGGGGATTTTTCGGGTTTCATTCGTTTCTCGACGGATCGGCTCGATTTCAGTTGTATCGGAAAGCCTTCAGTCCTAGGATTCTTCTCCACCTAGCTATCGTGCTTTCCATTCGTGTTCTAAGGACTTCTCGGTAAGTTAAAGTTCAAACCCTAAGCTCCAAATGGTGTTTTAATGGAGTTTTCATTTTGAATCTTCGATTTCTTGCCGTTAAACTCGATAACTTTTATTACGGGAGTTGTTTTTAGTGATTTTGACAACTTTCCCTAAACCCTAAAACCGAGTTTCAGTCGAAGCCCTTCCCGTTTGAATTTTACATCGTGGGGGTTGTTTTGGGGTTTACTTTTATTGATATAATGTTTATTGTAATTAAATTCGGGAAATTGTTTATTGTTCAAAAACCCGAATCATCGATACCCATTGAAATCGGGAACTTCGAAACTACTTAAAACCAACTTGAAACACCTCTAAAGTGCCTAAAAGTCGGAAAACCGAACTCGAAACCCATTTTTCATTGAGGGGCCGAGAGCACCCTTGGATTTTTCCGGGGTTGTTCACCGTTTTGAGCTTTTAGATGTTAATTGATCGATGTATGATTTATTAATGATTGTTAGATATACTTTTAATTGTAGGTGTTTTTGGATCGTTGATTAATCGTGCTTTCGGAGACTTGGAGCAAAACTAAATGGGCCAAGGTGAGAATAAATGGGATTTAAAGTAACTTTAGAAACTGAATAAGTAGAACGGTTTGTAAAATCGGAGGTTAAGAATAGGATTCGAATCTAAGAGTAAAAAAAGTGAGCTAGTGCCCTTAGGATTAGGAGCTAGTTCTTTGAGTAAAAACTTTGGAGTTTCTCGAGGGAACGTTGAACTTTTGAAAGTTCTAAGTTAGAATCGTTCCGGAGATTAAATGGATCATTGGAAGTTAAAAGATCCAAACTTTTAGATAGAATGGTTAAAGGAATTCGAAAATAGAACTTTGGATTTTAGTTGGAAGTTTAGAATCCTTGGAAGTGTAGATTACTTATTTAAGATAAGATCTACTTTATTTAAAGTAGCGGAAGTTCGAACTACTTAATGTTCTTCCGGAATTCCTATCTATTTACTTTATGCATAAGGACATCTATGTTCCTTTTACTTTATGTCTTTTACTTTATGCCCCTTTACTTTATGCTTGTTTCGGCTACTTTAATATTCGCACTTTACGTTTATTTACTTTTGCGAGCATATCATAACATCTCGCACCATAACATATTGCACCATAACATCTCACATCATTGAAAAGAAGAGAAAGTGAGAAAGAAATGAAGGGGAGAATGATGGATCCTACGGGGAAAGTCCACATCACCTTCATAGAAAAAGAAGAGAAAGTAAGAAAGAAAAGAAGGGGAGAATGTTGGACCCTACGGGGATGTCCGCATCACCTTCAGAGAAAAAGAAAAGAAAGTGAGAAACCCTATGGGGAATGTCCGCATCGCCTTCAGAGAAAAAGAAAAGAAAGTGAGAAAGAAAAGAAGGTTGAATGTTGGATCCTACGGGATGCCTCATTACTTTCTTCATTCATAAGGTTGAATCGGGATCCTATGGGATGTCCTCATTATCTTCATTCATGGATAAAGGGCGAATGCGAATCCTACAGGATGTCCTCATTACCCTCATGCATATTATCGTGGTTAGAGAATCGAGATGTTATATTTATGTAAAGTTTATTTACTTTTTTTATTTGTGTTATAACTGTTAGGAATGGTGTCCTAGAACTTGTAATTATAATAATTTATTTCGAATAAATTAAATAAATAAACATAAGTTCTTTATATTATCTAGATTGATTCAATTGACGATATTAGGAATATATGGAAATATATTAATATCAAACATTCAAATAGTAAACCCTAAGTTACTCTTATGAAATCACGACTTAGTATGTGAGTCATACGAGAGGATTAAAGTCGAGATGAGTAACTTAAAAGTGTTTACAGGAAATGGATAACGTTTGGGAACCTTATCCTGGTAACACTGTTGATAGCTTCGCATTTTGTTTATAGACAAATGATCTAATCCTGATCATTCATATGGGAGAAATGGAAGTATCATATGCAATGTTGATTGTATAAGGCAGGACCACGATGTTCAATCAAATTTCTCATTAGTACCGTTTACGAGAAATGATCGAATATCAAACTAAGTTTATCAACCGTGATAGATCTCAATCCTGAGTGAAATGCGGACTCCTATTTATGGAGTTATGTTCTTTGATTCACATGGTTGAGAGCGATCTGTAAGAACGTTCAATATACTCCTGTTTTGGGAACATGGCTAGATAAAAAGCTGGGAACTCATCTTCACGAGATGGAATTCATAACTTTCTTATAAATTAAGGGTATCAGTACGATACCTAAACATTTTAGGAACTTTAGGAAACTCCCTTGATGTACTGATTCAAGACATGAACAAGTGGCACCATGACTTCTATTGATCACAGAAGTATATTATCTCTAGCTCGACTAAAGATAATGTTCATTGGAGAATCAGCGGGAACACAAGGATAAAGCGGTAATTACAGGGGCAAAACGGTAAATTTATCCGCATGTAATTATGAGGGTTCGACGTGAAGGATATATCACAGATATAAATAAAAGATAAACTAAATGGACATAACTCATCTATAGTGAGGGGAGTTCAGATATGAATTTATAGTGGAATTATTCATAGTTAAATAATAAGTAATTAACTGATTATGAGTTAATCACTTAATTGACTAATTATTAAGCTCATGATCTATAGGTCCATCGGGTCCCTATACTAGCCAAAATATCGTTGTAGCAAAACTAAGTTATTAATTTAACTTAGGAAGAACAAATAATTTAAGTAATTGATTTTACTTAAAATTAGGCAATATTAATTATTTGAATAATGAGATTATTTAAATGAAAATTAATATTAATATTATTAATATTGATACAAAATTAATTGTTTACATAAAGAGTTTAATTAAATGGAAATTAATATGACATTATCAATTATAATATTTTAAGGCAAAATTAATTGTTTAAATAAATAAATTATTTAAACGGGAATTAATGTTAATATTATTAATTATTTAAATAATGAGTTTATTTAAATAGAAATTAATAATTAATATTTTTAATTAAATAATGAGTTTATTTAATTTAATAATAAATATTAGAGAGAATTAAATACAATTGGTTTAAGAAATAAATTGGTTTTGGTCCAAAATAATTAATTAATTGAATAAGATTCAATGGTAATTAATATATTATTTTTGGCTAAATGTATTTAGTTAGAAATTATTATTTGAATTTTTTCTAATTTTAAATACACATATATATAATTATTGAATAAAGAAAAGTTAAAGAATAAAAAATTAATAAAAAATCTATATCTATGTTTTGGCTTCAGGATCAACGTGGCATGATATGTCGTGGTCCAAGTGAATTAATATATATATTATTATTTTATTATTTTTATTTATCTTTTCTATATTAAATAATTAGGAGATAAGCTAATCTAATTTGAATAGATATCATATTTTCCTATAAATATGACCATTAAGATTCATATTTTATACAATTATCACTTTCATTAGAAAAGTGAAATTCTCTCTCAAGTTTTTGCCCAATTGCCGATTTTGCTTAGGGGAAAATTTAGAAGAAATTTCTTCTTCTTTTGTTCTTCCCGTTCGATTCCCACAAGTCGGTTTTGCTTTCGATCGGGATATAGCATAGAAGATCCGGTGTTGCTGAGGATTTGATGCTGTAAAGAAACCTCCAACCGATTCTCCATTAATTACTCAATGTAAGTAAAAGACCTTTAATTTTTCGAAACTAGCATGAATCTACATGTTTTTATCACAAATTGCATGATGTTAATAGATCCGTTATTAAATGTTAATAAATTTACTAAATAAATTTCCGCTAGTTTAGTAAATCATCCCTTCAATAACAAGTTAATGGATGAGAGTTAGACTACGTGTGCTAGTATTATCATCATATGGAGATTATGATTATGAAAGTTAGTTTTCTAGAGATTAAAGAACTATAGAAAGGATTATGTAAGACGTACTTTTCTAGAGAGAAAAGAAATGAAATTGATGTATAGCCAAGTGCTATAGGAAAAAAAAGGAATGAGATTGAATTGGATAATGAGAGAATACAAGGGCGTATTGAACCTTGTATAATCATTATGTGACACATATGTAAGAGAGTTAGTTTCTCAATATAAATTACATATGTAAGAGAACTAGTTTCTCATTAAATTGGAAGATCTCATTTTGGGAGAATAAGATTTGATGTAAACCTTGTATATAGTATAAGGTGTATAAAGAAAATGAGATATAAATGCTATATGCATTTATGAAACCATACCTAGAAATGCTTGGAATGTAGTTCCACGATTATTGGAGAATTGGTAAGTAAAAGTGGAACACTTGATATAAACTCTTTGAATGGATTAATAGCAAAGAGTAAGTATGTTCTTGGACACGAATCCAGATACGGGTTTGGGGTCTAACTTTACTTTTTATTTTGTTTATTCTCACTGGGCTTAATTTGTTAGCTCATGATATTACAAACATTTCAGGTAATGTTTGGGGTCGTGGGAGAGGAGCTGGTGCGCGCTTGATCGAGAGGATGATGACACAGAGATGGACTAGATATTTGTAAAAGACCATGGTCTCATTTTGTTATGTTATGTCTTTTGAGATGTAAATTGTATATAGCTCTTAAGAGCTTTTCGTCTTTACTTTTATGTTTATAACTCTTTTGAACTCCTGGTTAGGAACTTGATGTTCCTTGTGTTTTTAGAATTCAGAATTTAAGATGTAAACAGGTTTTGGCTAGCCAATTTTCAAACATAACCACACCATTTTTCTTAAAATATAAAGACTTCCGCTGTGTTTTATATCTAAATTATAAAAAAAAAAATAGTCGGGTCGTCACAATGTACCTGTAAAATTGTAGTGTAGCAACATTAGCATAAAACTAGTGAGAGTAAAATGAAGTTAAGTGTTTATATGGACTGAAGTCCTTATCAGAAATAGTGTCCAACATTTCTATTACGATTCTACTTTCGTTAAGCATCCAATCACTAAACACCGAGCACGTAAACAATAAGGCTAAATATGCATTTACATTTAGAACTATATGCACAGGGAAGTAAACATAATTGGCTCGGTTAAAGTCAGTTACACCTACCATAATACATTTCAAACTCCCCTTGTCACCTCGCATATAACAACGCTATAATCACCATAATTATATTGTCACCATTCATACATAGTCACCATTATTACATGTCACCATAAGTCACCATGAATATAAGTCACCATAGTCACCGTGAATATAAGTCACCATTAGTCACCATAGTCACCGTTATTACATGTCACAATAAGTCACCATAGTCACCATGAATATAAGTCACCATTTGTCACCATTAACCTCGGTTTCTATCCTATTACCTAAGTACGTAGGATAATAATTAAGAGAAACCTAAAGCATGTTAGGACTATATTCCCCTCCTCAGAAGTCCCGAGTCCGAACCGTTACTTTCCATCTCTACTTTCAAATCTATTACACCCAAACCACACTTTAGCCCTCAAGTCTTAATAACATTTAGTGACGTGAATCTCGTCTTAATGCACTTTCCTTAGCCCAAACATACTTTCCACAATATTTTCTTCCTAAACATCCACAACCCTTAACCTCGAATCAACTAAATCATCAATTAATCCGAGCCATTAAAACACTAAAGCTCATTTTAAACTCACCTCGAAAAGTCGTAGGAGAACCACTGCTCGATGGACGTGCGAACGGTCGCTCGTGGATCAAACCTACAAACAAAGTACATAACTAAACGGATTAGGTTTCAAGCCTCGAATGATTAACTATGAGCTAGATTAAACGTCTAAATGCTCCCGAAAATCCTTTGGACTTTTCGGCCTAGACAAGAAAAAGTCTCGGTTTCCGCTTCCGATCAATAATCACGAAGTAAATTCAAATAAAAAACTCAACATACGAAGACCTCAATTTGGAATACCTCAAAGGGCTCGAGTTTTCCATTTGACTCAGGTTTAGATTCAAGACAACAACCTCGACCAAAATGATTTTCCCTAACTAGATATCACCAACAACACCCGGGAATAACGAATCGAAGCTTAAACGCAAAATCGGGAAAAAGGAAACCTAAAAACTCATTTTTTCTTTACCTCATTCCTCCCGGATCTGGAACAGATCGACTCGATTGATGGTATGAAATGAAAGCTTGCGTGGAGATCTTCCTATCGTGACGAGAATCAATAAAATCGGTCGAGAAACGGTGACGGAATCCCAGATTTCCTCTTTTCTTTAAACTCACGGGTGGGGAAGGTTTTATTTCGTTTTTCTCTTTGCTTTTTCCTTGCCAAAATGTCTTATAAGCATATATATATATATATGGTAAATTACCTAAAGTCCCCTCCTTTTATTTCCTTCAGAAAACTTACTCCGGATGCTCGTTATTTCGCGTTTCTAACTCCAATTCAACTTAACTACTTCTAACCTAGCTTAAAAGTATTTAATGATCAATAATGGGCCCGCTAATAATCATTAATACACTTGATTCTAATTAAATGCTTCAACATAAATTACTTAACGATCGAACTTGAGCCTAAAATTAAAATACTAAATTAAACTTATAAGTAAAATAAACAATCACCAACCACTATAATTATACTAAGTGAAGCAATAATAATAATAAAAGCAAAACTTTCACCTCAAAAGTAACAGGACGTTATAGTGTGATTGGCTCAGAAGCAACTTCAGGCATAAAAAGAAGGCGCTCGCTTGGCTCGGCTTGGCTTCATGGGTTGGCTTAAACGACCAAGCAAATAATAATCTTATTTTAAGCACAAATTTATCTCATTTTTGGCTTTTTAAAGCCAAACTATTTCATAGTTCCTTCTCCCCCTCTCTTTCTTAGGAATTTTAGAATAGTTTTGTCATATTTTCTAGCTTATTTTCTTATTCCAACTAGATGTTAATCAAGGTTTGGCTCATGGATTTGTGAGATTTTGTTCTTAATATTATTCCTATTTTATTTTTAATCATATTATCTCTTTGCATATATTATTGTTGATTGATGATTGTGCAAAAAGGCCCTTTATTCATTGATCAATTTAACATATTGCTAATTAGAACACTAAATCCTTATCAGTTTAATTGTTAGATTCATGTTATGGGAATTTATGATCTAACATAAATAAATCGATCGTTTCATGTTTATTGGTTAGAATTGAGTTATTATCTTCTTAATGCTTTCAATAAATTAAATTATATTATCGTATCCTAGGGTTGTTTATTGATTAGGGAAATAGTCAACTTGTATCTTGGCTATCGAATAATTAAGGAAAAATATTTTGTTATTACGGTTGTCTTGATAACTACAACCAATTTAGAGAAGAATTTAGGAATGCATGTTTATGAATCGATAATCAAATTGATGAACCATAACCAAGATTAAACCTTTAGTTGAAAGCTTTTCTCCTTGATTTCTTATTCTTTTTAATTTGTTTTCTTTTTTATTTTCAAAATTCAAAACCCCCTATTTATTACTTACTTTAATTTAATTACCCATTCCATGTGGAGATCGACATTACTCAACGCTACTACAAATTTCCATAAATTCCAAGCGTAAGTTTATTCTTGGGTGGGTTTCGACACCCATCAGATATTTTGAATGTTGACGAGAAGTTGGAGACTTTAAGAAGGATATCAATTATTCCTTCTCAAATTGTTGTATCTCCAACCTGGTGATAAGTCGCTCGATATGTCGACGCTATCGGCAATTTTTAACACCAAATTAAAGTAGCAACTTGGAATAGACACAATTTCAATACACCAAAGAATGAAAAAAAAGGTAAAAATTTGGAATAGACACAAACAAGAAGCCCTTTTTATTTCCCAAACTTGGAGTTCAAGAGGTACATAAAGCAAAACCCACACTTATACTAATACACAATATAGTTCCATAGTTGATCAATCAAACTTTCACAGACACATTTGTTTCCCAATCTCTAGTAACTTCCTGAACCAAATCGCTTTTGAAGATAGGCAACGATATTATTCTCCAATTGGAAAGCTTTAGCAAGAACATCAACGGGGATTGGAGGTTTAGATCCAAAAACAGCATTAGCAATTGTAATAACACCTGGGTTTTGGCTTCCAAGTCCAGCAAAAGCAAGAGCCGGGGTACGACCAACATTAAACTGAAAATGAATAAGACCAATAGGAAAAACAAAAACATCCCCAGGGTATAGAACTTTAGAGAAAAGCTTATTATCAGGATTGGATGTCACAAAACCAACAAGGAGAGTTCCTTCTATAACAACTAGAAGTTCGGTGGCTCGAGGGTGAGTGTGGGGTGGGTTAAGGCCATACGGCTCGTAGTCGATTCGGGCTAACGAGATGCCGAGAGTGTTGAGTCCTGGTAGCTTGTCTACGTTAACAAGAGTTACGTTTGAACCGTTTGGATTGTCTGTATTTCCAGCAATGTTGAGTCCTTGGAAAAAGAAATCGTTGGCGCTTACATATTTTGGATCCTTGCAGAACTTGCCATTCACAAATACTGGAGAAGGGAATGTGTTAGATCATGAATTTAAAAATCCAAATTTCAATCTTTTGAATCCATTGTCATTTTAAGACTAAAAAAAATATTAAAAGACCTTGAATTTATTTTATTTCATCAAAAAGTAAGGGGGAGAGAGAACTAATTAACAACTCCCTCATATCATGAACTATTCTAAACACATTTATTTCACTTCAACTTAAGATAGTATTAATCAGAACCCCCAAATTATGTCGGTTAAGAATCCCAAATCAGAAAAATGATCTCACAAGGTTTATAAAATACATGGACTACGTCTCTCATTACCAATTACTCACAAGGTTTATAAGATACACAGACTACTCCTTTAATTACCAATTGGTTTTGAGATGGATGTCCATGATTATCAAGAATGTCATACATGTCTAGAAAAAAAAAAGCTATACATCACCATTCAGTTTACATAGAAACAAAAAGGAGAAATTTTGATGTGTAAAAATTTATATAATATTTACAAATTTATAATTTTTCAAGAAGTATTTACACATTGTCATTTAACCAAAAAAAAAAAAAAAAGTCTATTACCGATTGACTATAATAAATGATTGACTAATTTTGATATATGATAATTTTATCAAATAAAAACTATTAATTGACGTGTTCAGTAAAAATGACAAATTTTTAAATATTATAAAAAATTTACTAGATTCATAATCACATTAAAAAAAAAACTATATTTATGAATATTTTTAAAAAAATCCCAAAAATATGTATTATAAAGAGAAATTTTATTGGATAGCAAATTTTGATATAATATTTGTAAAAATAGCAACTTTAAAAAATATTTGCAATAGCAATTTTTAATATGTTAATCAATGATTTACCATGATTAATGTATGTATCAGTGATAAATTTAATGTAAAAATATGTAATTCATTGTTTATCAGTAATTCACCAGATGAAAATTTGCTATATTTACCATAGACCTAATATTTTTACAAATATTACTAAAAAAATTACTAGATTTGCAAATACCCTTATTATAAAAGAGATGAACTGAAAATGCCAGTGCACATTAATTACCAGGAGATCTAGGGTCATTCACTGCTACACAGAAGTCTTGAAGAGGGCTGGGGTCAAACCCAAAAGTGGGAAGAGTTTGCAAAACAAAAAGAAGAAATCCAAAAATAACTTTAAAACCCTTCATTTGTTTTTTCTATTTTCTTTAAAATTGAGTGCTGAAATGAAAACTCTTTGATTCAAAGTTAGGAATATTTTCTGAGTGATGTGTCAAATATCATTTCATATTGTTTCTATTTATAAGCAAGAAAAAATGTAGTTTCTCCAAGTAATTCCAAGAAATATTAGATAAGGATTTGGTTATTAGTATTTAATGCCTATATACCTAATATCTTCCACTCCAAATGGTCATCCCACTAATTTTTTTTTCTTTAAAATCCTCCCATGTGCTCATATTAATTACTAATATTACAAATTAATGGAATTGGTTATACAAATATCTTTAGAAATTTATTAGCACTTTTCACTATTTTTTGTTTTGTTTTGTTTTGAGTTGAGCACTTTTCACTAAAAGTGATAAATAATTGTATAATATTTCAGGCAAATTGCATAGTCATTTAGCATGTGATTGGTGTAAATATCATGGGTTAGAGCACATTATTAAAGTTATCTTTTCACTTGGTACATTATCTCTTATACAACAATTTAGGTGTTGCCTGGTTTTCATGTTTTGACTTAGTCGTGGAAAATTTTATAAGTTTTTCTTTTTCCACTATTTTAAATAAAATATTATAATTTTAAAATCTTCTGTCAATAATTATTGTTAAGTTCTAAAATAAAAGGATTGATTTTTCAAAAAAACAACATTATCGTTGGATGTATCCATTTAAAGGTAACACATACATTTTCAGTTTTAATATTTAAATTTGATTGATCTTACATAACTCAGTATATTTTGTTGTGTCACAGGTACTTACATAGGTTGAAGAAGACGGTCGAAAATAAAGCACGAGTTGAAAGGTTAATTTGTAGTGCATAACTAATGTACGAGACGACCACTTTCTGTTCGTACTACTTCGATCAGCACATTGCTGATCAGTATCGACCGACAAAGCAAAATGTCATTGACAACTTCGCAGAGGGAGTTGATGCAAATGACTTGTCTGTTTTTATAAAAGCAGGCATGGCCATTGGAAAATGTGTGCGAAGGTCGTTGGACGATGCTGAGTATCACTTTATTCAAACTTATTTGCTATGCGTGTTCGGAAGTGGAGCCGTACCTCGAGTAAGTTTTATACTAAACACGTCGGTTTCATCATTTAGTCATTCATTTTATTTGTTTACATAGTCTTACTCATACAGGTTATTTATCAACTTGTATGTTCGAATGTCACGACCTGTTATTACTGTAGCACAAGAGGGAACAATCATCGACAGAAAATTATGTTCATGGTTCTGCGCATAAGTAGTGGTTGTTTGCAGTATTTTGATCTTGTAAATGACGCATGAATTATTTGAAAATGGTTTTACGTGTTCGTCTATGTAGGTGGACTCACCTACATTGCCGGTTTCTGATCCCCGCATTATGCCGTTGGCAAACGGGCCTACAAGGATTGCCTGATCATATACTGGTTATGTTGCCAATGGGTATAAGTTTCAAACAAAGGTGCATTCAGTGAACAAATCAACGAATCATCGTGGCGTATGCATAAGGGGTAAACTGTTCATAACCGATGCAGACGATTACTTTGGAGTCATTGACAAGATTCTTGAGATTCACTATGCAGGTTCTACTCTAAAATGTATTTTCGTGTTCAACTGCACGTGATTTGAGACAATTAGACACGGTGGGATCTTTAAGCTGGATCCTTTGAAGACCGTTGAGGTGAAAAAGACCAAACATATGCGCACAGACAATCGATTTGTGATGGCACATCAGGAAATTCAAGTATACTATCTGAACTGTTTCACCAATAAGACAAAACATATGCGCACAGACAGTTGGACGTATGTCGTCGCAAAAAGCGTTTTAAGAAAAAAAATAAATAGAATAGTTTCTCCTATGATTCCCTCTCTCTAAATATATTTTCAATCTTTTACTCTCTTTCTTTCTCATTTTTAATTTTGAGGCTCGCTCGTCTTACAACCCAGGTTAGTTTTCAACATTTCAAGTAATTTTACGTTTAATTTTTTTTTCTAAGGGTTAAAGATTGTAGGTTGTATGTTATGCGCGTTAGGTAAATTAGTTAGATTACAATAAATTATTATTTTTGTTTAGTTAGTTAAGTTAGATAAATTAAATTAGTTAGTTAAATTAGATAAATTAAATTAGCTAGTTAAATTAGATAAATTAAATTAGCTAGTTAAATTAGATAAATTAAATTAAATTAGTTAGGTTGTATGTTAGATTACGGTAAATGTGTTATGATCTAAGGCAACCCTAGAGGGGGTGAATAGGGTTTTAAATAATTTTATAAAACTTTTTCAATTAATTAAAAAATTAAGGTTTCTAATTAATAAACTAATTAGACCTTTTAAGCTCAACCAATTTATAAGAAATTTATACTAAAATTCTCTTCAGCAAAGTAAGCAAAAATGATATAATGATATAAAATATTTATCACAATTAACTTCTAACTATTTAATTATACTTCAATAAATTATAACAATGAATATTTGAAGCAATAAATAAACGAGTAAGGGTTAGAGAATGTGACACCAAATTTTATAGTGGTTCGGCAAAAAACACGGCCTAGTCCACTACCAGAGCACCTCTCGAGAATTTGTATTCAACACTTTTTGCGGGAGCAAGTGCAACCCAATCCTTTTCGCGGGAGCAAGATCAACCGTTAACGACCTTTTCCACGGAGCAAGGACAACCGATACAACTCACTCTTTTTAGAAGAGGTTCAAGAGTAAACCTTTACAAATGTAAATCCTCTCAAAGGATAAATATTATAAAATTATAGCTCACAAATAGAGATAACACTCTAAAGAAATTAGCCCTTAACAATGGCTAGAAAAACACAAGTGTATGCTCACATATAGCTCATAAAAATGGTGGGAAAATGAAGAACTCAAGAGCTCAACAAATCTGGAATTTAGCCTCTAATTCTTGCTTATTTAATCTGTCATTTTCGTCCAAATATATAGGTGATTAAAAATATTACCGTTTTATTATCCATCATCACCATTTGCATGCATGGTTTCATTTTTCATAAAAAGTCTTCAAGGTTTGTGCATAGAGGAGAGATGTTTGGAAGAGTAATTGACTTTGTATGCATGGAGGAGAGAGGAAAGAAATTTCGAATTTAATAATAAATTCTGAAATTAAATTAAATGTCAAAAGACCAAGACGCCCTCATACTTCCATGTGAGTCCAAAATAAAGTAGGGGCAAGTTTGTAACAACCAATAAAGCAATAATTGCTTTAGAAGATAAGCAGGCCACGTGGCGCGCGCTGATAGGCTGTCAAAAAGGTGCTGGGACCCACGCGTCAGAAAAAGCAAATGACTTTAAGAAGATTTGTACAAAGCCAAGTGCGCGGCTACGGAAATCTTCTACTCGCCTTTATAGCCATCAGATGAGCTTTGATGAACAACCGAGATCAGCTAACAATGTGGACACTTGATGAATGTCGGATTGGTGAGATATAACAGTGTATATGGAGAATGATGTTAGCCAAGAGTACAATGGTCATATTTCAAATTTCCTTTTCTTTTTTAATTAATTTATGCTTCAAAATTCAAGGACCGTTGGATAAGAAGCTTTTGGCGATTGAACGGTTATAATAAAATTTGATTTCTTTCCTCTTCTTTATTTTATAAATTTGAATTAATCGTGACCTTCCATTTCAAAAGTAGTCTGATCTGACGGATGAGATATGAAGCTCATAATAATAACAATGAACTCACCGCATACGATCCAAACGAATTAATTAAATTAATTCCAATGTTCGAATATTCATATCTCGCTCGTTTGAAATCTGATTAAGTCGATTTCAATTGCATTGGACTCGTTATAATTTTCTCTACAACATGGACTATTAAAACACAGAAAATTGATTAATAATAAAAACATGTTTGTTATCATCAAAATAAGAAATAAGATTAATTGACTTCGAATGTCAACACATTTCACGTAATTTTAGGTTTAATTTTTTTTTTCTAAGGGTTAGAGATTGTAGGTTATGTTTGTTAGGTAAATTAGTTAGATTGCAATAAATTATTATTTTCGTTGTTAAATTAGATAAATTAAATTAGTTAGTTTAATTAGTTAAATTAGTTAGGTTGTATGTTAGATTACGTTAAATTAGTTAGTTAAATTTCGTTCAATTAGTTAGTTTATATTACATTTAAAGTTAATTAAATTAGTTAGATTACATTAAATTAGTTATTTCAGCTAGTTAGTTAAATTAATATTAAATTTTGCTAATTAAGCTTATATAAATTACTATTAATTTTAAATTCAAGATATTATGACAGGCGCATGATAATGTACGATAATGAGGTAGAGGGCTTGACGAGCCTGTCTATTGACACGACTGATCTCAATGCGTTGCTCGCAAAGCTCGATGAGACAAGGGTCCCCGAGATAGCGGAGTCGCTGCCGTCGTTGTAACTGCTGCTGGCGCTCCTAGTCCAGGTGATCCATCCGTACTTCGAATGGTGGGTGATAAGTACGTAATTCATTTCAAAATTTATAAATTTTTGTTACGTTTATTATTCAACGTGTTTAACTCCTAGTCCATGTAGAGCCTGAATAGGCCCACACTGTAACAGAGTATAATACCAAATAGAGCAAGAAGAACGGTCGCCCACCATACATCGAATATACGACCTGAACAACTCATGCACTTTCAGAATCTTCCGCAAACACCAGGAATACTCATATGAGGGCCTAATAGCCCAAATACTTCTACATCTATGAATAACTGTCCTCACCCACTCTAGCGATAATAACATTTATAAAATTATAGCATGCTTCACATACATTAGCATATAATAACACATATTATATCATGATGCATGTATGTATAATTAATTAAAATCATACAACCTATGGTGGGATTTTCTACATGACATACTCTTATGCATGAATATTATTTAAAAGCAATTATATCATACATATAAACAATTTAAATAATAAATAGCTAAATTGACCGGTATTCTTGGCACTATTTCTAAAACGGAAAATTAAAATTACAACTTAATTTAAATCTTCCATTGTAGAACTTGAGGCTTCAACTTTCTCTCTCCTCCATGGTGTAGGCGTGGCAATGGGTAATTATGGAGGCAATATTATCTCCCATAATATTTCCATAATTACTTGTTTTAAAATAATTATCTTTTAATTATATGGAAAAAAATTCCATATAATCTTATATCAAATCTAAATTCATAATTTAAAATATGGAGATAATCTTAAAAAGATTTTATCCTTATCTTAAATATTTGATTTCTTCAATTTGATATAACAAGATAATTATCTTAAAATATCTTACCATTATCTTGACTTATCTCCTCATTTTCTCTCTCCTTGGGCGTGGACTTCTTGGAATGGTGGAGAACAATTTTCTTCTCTTCCTCCCTTGGTGTAGCCGATTTTGCCATCATTGGGTATGGGAAAATTACAAATTTTTCCTGTACCCTAAAATTTAGGGTTTACAAATTTTCTACTAAAATTTAAAATCCTAAGTGCCTCAAGAATACCTAAACAGTCAATAAGCAAACCTCCACAATTTATATAGCACAATTTATATAAACATACATAAAACGATTTTTATGCAACCCACCAAAATTTTCGAAAAATCACAAATTTAGCATGATAATTAAAATTAGCTCTGATACCAATTGAAAGGATGATTTACTAAATTAGCGGAATTTATTTAGTAACACAAATTAACACTTAATTTAGGATCTATTAATATCATGCAATTTGTGATAAAAACACGAAGAACATGTAGATTCATGCTTTATTTTCGAAAATTAAAACCGGTTATACTTACATTGAGTAGTTAATGGAGAATCGATTGGAGGTTTCTTTACAGCATCAATCCTCAGCAACACCGGATCTTCTACGCTATATCCCGATCGATCAAACGAAATCCGATTGTGGGATCGAACTTAAGAAGAAATTGGGAAGAAGAAGAATATTTTCTTCCCAATAATGACTAGGGAATTTCGGCTATGGGGGGAAGAAAGGAAGAAGAGAGAGTTCCAACTTTCTATGGAATTAAATTATGTGATTTATGAATGACCCAACCCTCCTATTTATAGAAAAATAGGAATCCTAATCACATTAGGATTAATCTATAGAGATAAATACAAAAAGAAAAAAGATTATCTCTTTCCTTTATCTAGCAATTTCGAAAATGCTATGGATAAATAGGAGATTATTTTATTTTCTTTATTTTTAATTTATCTTGGGCAAATAAATCTATGTAATTATTTTAGGATATAATTCAAACAATTATCTCCTCAAAATACATGTCATGGCCGATTTTATCATCATAAAATAATAAATAAATACAATTTATTTAATTAATTATTTTGGGCCAATTCCAATTGGGTTCATTAATCCAATTGGGCTTGAAATTCTCTCTTAAATTAATAAGTCCAACTTAATTAATTTATTTATTAATTACCATTTAAATAAAATATTTTATTTAAACAATTAATAATATTAATATTTTCTCCTGACTAAATATTATCCAATTTATATTTAATTATTAATTTCCATTTAAATAATTTTCATTATTTAAATAATTAATAATAAATATTATAATTATTAATTTCCATAAACTCATTATTTAATTAATAATTTTATTGACAATATTTTATTATTAATTTAATTAATTTTAATTATTAATTTCCGTTTAAATATAATTAATTATTTAAACAATTAATAATTGTTAATTAATTTCAAATTATTAATTACCATTTAAATATACTCAATATTTAAATAATTAATAATGTATAATTAATAATATTTCATTATTAATTTCATGTTTAAATAAAATCATTATTTAAACAATTAATAATGTTTATATTAATTACCGTTTAAATATACTCAATATTTAAACAATTAATATTGCCTATTTTAAGTAATTCACTTTACTTAAAATTTCCATTTCTTCTACTTGATTTCGCGACTACGATATTTGGGCTAGCATAGGGACCCGATGGACCTATAGATCATGGGCTTAATAATTAGTCAATTAAGTGATTAACACATAATTAGTTAATTACTTATTATCTAACTATGAATAATTCCACTATAGATTCATAGTTGAACTCCCCTCACTATAGATGAGTTATGTCCATTTAGTTTATCTTTTATTTATATCGGTTATATATCCTTCACGTGGAACCCTCATAATTACAAAGGATAAATTTACCGTTTTGCCATGTAATTACCGCTTTATCCTTGTGTTCCCGCTGATTCTCCAATGAACTTTATCTTTAGTCGAACTAGAGATAAGATATTTCGTGATCAATAGAAGTCGTGACGTCACTTGTTCATGTCTCGAATCGATACATCAAGGGAGTTTCCTAAAGTTCCTAAAATGTTTAGGTATCGCACCGATACTTGGTTAATTTAAAGGAAAGTTATGAATTCCATCTCGTGAAAATGAGTTCCCAGCTACTTATCTAGTCATGTTCCCAAAACAGAGAGTGTATTGAGCGTTCTTACGGATCGCTCTCAACTATGTGAATCAAAGAACATAATTCCACAAATAGGAGTCCGCATTTCACTCGGGATTGAGATCTATCACGGTTAATAAACTTAGTTTGATATTCGATTATTTCTGTAAACGGTAGTAATGAGAAATTTGATCGAACATCGTGGTCCTGTCTTATACAATCAACATTGCATATGATACTTCCATTTCATGTCTCCCACATGAATGATCAGGATTCGATCATTTGTCTATAAACAAAATGCGAAGCTATCAACAATGTTACCAGGATAAGGTTCCCAAACGTTATCCGTTTCATGGTAGACACGTTTAAGTTACTCATCTCGACTTTAATCCTCTCGTATGACTCACATACTAAGTCATGATTTCATAAGAGTAACTTAGGGTTTACTATTTGAATGTTTGATATTTATATATTTCCATATATTCCTAATATCATTAATTGAATCAATCTAGATAATCTAAAGAACTTATGTTTATTTATTTAATTTATTCTTAATAAATTATTATTATTAAATAATTACAAGTTCTAGGACACCATTCCTAACAGTAATCTCATAATTACAACTGGGTCAAAATTACCGTTTTACCCTTGTAATTATCTCTTTTATCCTTGTGTACCTGATGATTCTCTAATGAACATTTTTCTATAGTTTTCAAGTATAGAACGATCCTTCTCGGGCCAGTGAGAAGGTGAGGCCTCATGTTCAAGTACCGAATCATTACAACAAGGTAGATACCTAAAGTTTCTAAGTTAGAATAGTGTCGCGCTAACACTTTCATTTGTTTTAGGAAAGTTATGAATGCCATCTTGTATAGAAATGTTCCCAAGCACTATTTTAGTCATTTCCCCAAAACTGGAGTTTATCGAGTGTATCAACAGATCACCCTCAACTATGTGAATCAAAGGAAAAAACTTCATTAATGTGAGTTCACAACATACTCAGGATTGAGACGTATCAATCTTAATAACGTAAATTTTATATTATAAATCATTTCCTATCAACGGTGTTATTTAGGAATCGATTTATTATCCTGGTCCAGTCTTATATAAACTCATTATATATGATGTTTCCACTTGCATCTACATCATGCTAATGATTTAGATCAAATCAGTGAACAACATCAACAGTGTTACCAGAATAAGGTTTCCTAACCGTATTCGTTTATTGTAGACTATTTGAGTTACTATCTTGGACTAGATCCACTTTATATCTCATAGTAGTCAAGATTACAGAATTAGTAACTCTGGAATTTTCTATTAATGTTTGAATATATAACGAATATCAACATATAATAAATTGCACAAAATTCACTAAAATAATACATTTATTTATTCATAAAATATTCTATTACAAATTACGAATTCTAGGGCATAAATCCCAACACATGCCTCGTTCATCCAATGTTGCGGCTAGTCGTTACGAGACCGCTGATCTGAGGCAGAATAACTTTTCATTATTGGACAAGGTGCATCAGCTCGAGGCTCGTCTAGAGCAGTAACAACAATCTTCAGTTGAGCGAGTGGCTGCCCTCGAAGCAAGGAAGGAGGCTCGGATACAAGTTCATATGTGAGAGTTAGTAGCCCAGCTCTCCTCAACTTCTCATCAGCCACCCACTCGACACTCGAGTAGTCATAGATTTAGGTTTTGTCGTTTTCTGTAATTTTTTTGGTAAATTGTAAAAAACTTTTACTATTATATAATATTTTTTCATTTTATATTTTTCAATTTTCTAATTAATTTTTTTGAAAAAGAAAAAAATATTTACGACACAACACGTCGCAAAAGTCAACATTTATAACAGTTGATATTTTTACGTTTGTGACGCATGCGTCATTTCAATCGTGACACCTTGCTTCTTTATATTCAACTTGAAACGACAATTTCATCCTTTCTTTTTAACGACGCATGGGTCGCAACCAAGGTCAGTGACGCATAATTGTTTGATCACTGCTTATGACGCATGCTTCGTTAGTGTTAGTGACGCATGCATCGAAGATAAAAGTCAATCAATCTCAATGACGCATGGTTGTTCCGTCATTAATTTGTGATGAACAGCATCGTAAATATCACTGCGAATGATATTTTTATCGACAACACAATGGGTCGTTTTTGACGCAATCTCTCTTTTTACGTCGCAAATCTTGCGTCGCAAACGAACAATTTTCTTATTGTAACGTCCCGTTATTTTGTGATAAAAAAAAACTTTTATTTATTTTATTTCAATTTAAGTAATTAAAGTTTATTTATTTATCGGTAATTTAGAATTTGCAGTTTATTTCGGTTTTAATCTTTTAATTGACCTTTTTATTTTATTTTCGTTTTAATGGTATTAATAATTATTAACGGGCCAATTAATAATTATTAATCACCATTGGGATAGTTTGAGAAGTTCGGGATTCGTTGTATAAGTCAAAAGTCATAAAAGGACGTAACCTTCATTTCCAATTTCTTAAAAAACTATCCAAACACTATTCATCTCATTTTAAATAAACCATTTGACTTTCATTGACCAAAAAATCACTCATCTTCTTCCTCCTTTTGCTCCCAAAACCGTGGTCCTCTCCTCCTCAATTCCCAAATTTGGTTTTTGTTCGTTTCTTGCCCGATCGACTTGATTCCGGGTCCATTGGAAAGGTATCGGTCATACAAATCATTTCCACCTAGCTATTGTCCGTTTCTCTCGAGATACAAGGAGTTCTCGGTGTTTTTGAACCGCTCGCTTGATCGCTCCTTCGGACTTAGGGGAAAAAATCATCTTTTATTAAAGGTGAGAATAGTTAGGATTTAAAGTATTTATAGAAAGCAAATGAGTGTGAAGGTTTGTAGAGTTTGAAACTAAGATTAGAATCCAAATCTAAGATTAGAGGGATGTGAATTAGTGCCCTTAGGATTAGAAGTTAATCCTTTAAGTGAGAACTTAGGAGTTCTCAAGGAAGTATTTGAATCTTAGAAGATTCTAAGTTAGTTTCGATTTGAAATTAAGATTGGACCATTGGAAGTTAAAAGATCCAACTTGTAATTAGAACGATTAATAGAACCTCGGATTATTGGAAGTTTAGAATCCTTAAAGGTATAGGTTAATCGTTAAGTTATGATTTTATTTTCATAAAGGGTAGCGTAGTTCGATTTACATATCGTTCGTCCGAGATGCTCATTTATTTTACTTGTTTTAATTCCGCACTTTATTTATTTACTTTTACAAGATATGCAAGCATATGCATATCAATTGCACCATACCATTATCGCATCATTCATGAAAAAGAAATGAAAAGGAGAAAAGAAAGTGAAAAAGAAAAGAAAATGAAAAAGAAAAGAAAGTGAAAAGAGACGAATGGGACCCTAAGGGATTTGCTCATTACTCTAAATGAAAAGAGAGGAATGGGACCCTACGGGATTTGCTCATTACTCTAAATGAAAAGAGACGAATGGGATCCTACGGGATTTGCTCATTACTCTAGATGAAAAGAGACGAATGGGATCCTACGGGATTTGCTCATTACTATTGATGAAAAGGAAGTGAATGGTATCCTATGGGATTGACGCATTACTTCATTCATGCATAAAGGTATATGCGAGCCCTACATTGCATATGACTGATGATATAAAGAATTGAGATGTTATATTTTATGCAAAGTCATTTACTTTTATTACTTTATGTCATAACGAGTTAATGGAGGAGATTTGACTATAAGTGTTAGTAGTATCATCCTTTGGAGAAAATGGAATAGAATCACCTAGATTTTGGAGAATTCTAGGAAAGAATGTGTCAGTTTAATGAGACACAAATCGAAATGAGAGTTTGAGGTCAATCTTTAATTTTTATTCTTATTATTCTTACTGGGCTTAAGTTGCTAGCTCATGATATTACAAAAATTTCAGGTAATGCCCTGGCTAGAGGCCGTGGAAGGGGAGATGGTGCTGCATGATCGAGGGATGCTGACCTCGAGATGGACTCGTTGTTGCAAAGTCTTTGTAAATATTTTTGTGAATTTCAAGGACTTTGATGATTTATATGTTGTATTTAGCTCATAAGAGTTTTTGATGTGGTTTTTATGATATGAAATATTTGAACTCCTGATTGGGACTTAAAGTCCATGTGATTTTAGTAGATTTGAAAAATTAGGATGTAAACAGGTTTTCGGCATGCTAAAATTTCAAACAAAACCACGCAAATTTTCTTAAAATAAAAGACTTCCTCTGTTTTCTCTGATTTAATTTATTTTAAAAGTGACGGGTCGTCACACTTATACTGAGAAATAATGGTTTTATATGATATAAAGTTGTTAAAGTACCAATATTATTTTTAAAGCTTCTAGAGGCGTAAATGGCGGTTGGAGGAGTTTTTTTTAGAAGAAAAGGGTTTCCAAAGATACACAAGAAATGTTGGTTTATAATATAAACTTTTTGAACAAATCGTAATCTTCTTTTCTAAAACTTGAAGAAGCTTTAATGGTGATTAGATGAATTTTTGAGAAGAAATTGGTTTCAAAAGACATGTGAGAAATGATGGTTTAAATAACATAAACTTGTTAAACTAATTATAATTTTCTTATCCAAAACTTTTTATTTTATTCATTTTTTTTTAAACTCTTATCCAAAACGTAAATAAGTGTTGATGGTGGTTGGAGGGATTTTGGAGAATAAATTGGTTTTCAAAGACAAGCGCGAAATGATTGTCTATATAACATAAACTTATTAAACTTATTATGATTTTCTTTTCCGAAGCTTAAATAAGCATTATGGAAATTGAAGGCTTTTTGAAGAAGAAAATGGTTTCAAAAGACACGCAAGAAATGATTTGAGATTTGTTCTGTTTGCTACTAATGTCACGCTAGAAAGATTGCAATTTATGAATTTTATTTTTTATTTATTCTTTTTAATCCAATATAGCAAGATTTAAGGAGTTTCATAATGACCGACATTTTTTTATGTCAAGGGGTATATTTCGTCAATTTCACATTGCTTTGAATTCAGCAAGGGGTATATTTGGCCATATTCAGTAATGTATTTGGTTATCTAAACATAATTTTAATAAACAGAGTAAATTTGGCCATTTATGATAATAGCGTTTATAGATTTAATAAAATACAATATAAAATGATGGAATTATAAAATCATTCTGGAAGGGCCCAACACATTTCAAGTAAATTGTGCCAAAAAAATTTAGTTTTGGGTATTTAATTTTTTTTTTAAAATTTTAAAATTGGTTATTTTTTATAAGATGACTTATAGAATGAGTATACGTGCATTTATAAACCTCATTTTTATATACTCATGATCATTTGTCGATCTAACAAATGTGGGATTTTATTTGTTACCAACACAATCTTCGTAGAAAACTTATTGATGATTTTTTTCTCAACATAGGAGACAAAAATGTTTGTTTTGTTTTTAAATTTGTTAATATGCCGATGATAAATTTAAGTTATTGTAGTTTTGTCTATTTTTATAGTTAAAGAATAGTTCAATATAACAAATAATGAAGAACATTATTGTATGATAATTAATTAAATATTTTTAAATACGTATAAACTCAATATATATATATATATATTATACAATATGAAATTTTAAATTGTCATTTTTATGATTTTAGGTCATACCCACTATTTTCTTAACTTCAAGTTTTCAAAAAGATCCTTCTTGCAATCAACCGAGTACAGTATGTAATACAGTTTTGATATTAAATTTGAAAAATGGTTTAAACCTGGATATAAATGAATTTTGATTAACGATAATCATAGTCATTTAGTCAATTATGTGTTGATTGAGTGGGTTGATTATTCTCGAGCAGGTTGTGCCAAAGTTGAAACTATTATTAACTTGCGAGCAATTTGGTAATGGTGTACTCATCACTCACCGCCGCCAGATGTCTTCGTCTTGTTTAGTAAAATAAGTCTTGTTTTGCGGCAAATGGCCTACTAATTTATCTTGTCCCATCCGTCTAAAAACAAAGTAAAATGTAAATAAAACTAATGTGGTTTTAATTAAATGTAAATATATCTCTTATAATTAAAAGAAATAAAAATTTATGTCTTTATTAAAGAATTTGAATAAGATTTATTCTTATTAAGAATTAAGCACGAAAAAAGCAAGGTTTATATACAATTAGATTAGGGTAAGTTTCTACAAGGAAATAAAATAATTATACAATTATCTATCAGGAAACAAAAAGACAGATCATATTTTCGAGCTGTCACAACGACGAGGAGAAGGCCTTGCCGCAGCGCTGAGCGCGAAAGCATGATTCCAACGTAAAGTGTCGCCTCGATGAAGAGGAGCAATTATCGCGATGCCCACACTCGGATTTTTGGTCCAAGGATAAAAAATCTGTAGGCCGCGGCCACACTTGGGAGGAAAATCTACCAACATGCATATTTTCCTCCCCAAATCTCAATACTTTCCCTCAAGTTGGAGCATGTAGATCACAAATGCTGAATTTATTGATAAGAAATTGAAATTGAGCTTTCCCCATTACCTTAGTCAGTAAATCTGCAAGTTGATCGTCAGTTCGAATATGACAAGTAGAAATAACACCCTCATTGAGTACGTCACGAACAAAATAGAAATTCATCTCTATATGTTTCATGCACTCATGAAAAATATGATTTTCCGCTATATGTAAAGCAGCTTGACTGTTGAATGAATGTATAAAAAAATTGTAACTTTTTTTTATATATTAAAGTCAAAATACCCAATATAATTTAACAAGCTGAGTGTGATTGATTCTAAAACATGACAATAGGACTTCAACCACTTCAACTCACAAGTTCCTCAACTGAAGAGCGAGCTTTCTTAATCTTCCATGAAATATGAGAAAGGAACCCAAGAGAATAAAATATCTCGTCAAAGAACGTCGAGTTAAAGGGTAGCTTGCCTAATCACTGTCAAAGCAAATTGTTAGATGAAAGTCACACTCACCACGAAGAAGAATACCTTGACATCCTTTTAAATATCACAAAACGTGCAAGCCTGCATCCCAATGCTCAGTACAAGGGATTTAACATATTGAACATGGTATCAGAGCGGGTTAACAATTTAACCGTAAATGACCAATATTGATGAAAATTTGATGGATCCAAATCCAATCAACATGATAACTCATTCCGATGGAATAAACGACTTATATGGCGATGATAGGAAATATTTCTTGATTGGAAACAGACGTGGAGTGATTACACACGGCACATCTACTTCTAAAATTTATATTGATATAGGTTCTTCTTTAACACCTATTCAACAGTTGGATCGAAGGGGGATAATTGGTCTTGACGATGACCAGTGGGCTGTTATTGTGAATTCGATTAACACATTGAAAAAGATGAAATCTTCAACAACACATTTGGATGGTGATTTTGACAAATATGGCATTCCTCCCCAATAGATCATCAATCAAGGATGTTCAAATCACATGACTTGTAATACTAAATTATTTAAGAATTTAATTGATATCGGTCCCATTTCAATTGGCTTCCCTCACGGAACAAAGCCTCTAGTGCAAGCCTGTATCCCAATGCTATATACCAAGGTCTCCCATGAATTGGGCTAATATGTGAACTGAGTAACAAAGCTAATGTTTGAGTGAGAGTCAAATTGTAACGTCCTGTTACTTGATTAAAGTATTTAATTTAATTTTAGAGTTAATAATTAGATTTTAGAGGTTTTATTCTTTTATTTGATGTTTATTAATTTGGAAGCTTAAACTAGTATTAGGCGCATTAAGAATTATTGACAGGCCAATTGATAATTATTAATCACCTTTTAGCTAGTTAAGTGCTTAGTTTTAAAAGCTAGAGAGGGGGGGGGGACTTTTTTGTAATTTTTTTTTTCAATTTAAATAGACATTCTTGTCATCTTCTTCATTGACTAAAACACGAAAAAAAAAAAAAAAAAAAAGAGAGAGAAAAGCTCTCCTATGCCGTCCATGGTCGACGCCTAGAAGAAGAGAAGAACTCCCGGGTTTTTCTCGATTTTACTCCGTTTTGTTTGATTTTTAGTGCGTTGGAAAACTCTCGCTCAAAGCCTTCATTTCATCCTACCCTAGTGGCGTTTCTTCATCCTCAAGGAAAGCCATAAAAAGTGACTTTTCAAAACTGTTCTATGGTTTTCTTCCTTTTTGTTTCTAAATGACTTTTTAAGTTGAAATTATCAATTTCCTTTGAGAAATTTAACGATTTCGAGCTCAAAATTTCATAAAACACCATTCACTCGAAAACACTATTCATCCAAAATCATTGGTCGCCTGAGAATCACATTTTTCTCATTTTAGTTTTGGGTTGAAATTTTCTATTTCTTCATATGAATCATAGAGATTTCGGGATTGGGATATCATTTAGGTTTTCCTTGTTGTTCTTCAAGTCCTAGACACTTTGAGTAGCCAAAACATCACCAAATTTCTTTCCTAGAAACAGTGGCTGCTTGTTTTAAAAGAAAAACATGTTTGTTTTGTGTTTTCTTTCATTTGGGTGGAAAATTATTGTCCAAATACCACAAACCTTATTACCCATTAATAAATACCACCTAAAAATACCAAAAATGAACCCAGATCATCCTTAAATTGCCCAAAAATCGGAAAAATGCCCCCTTAGAACAACCCGTGTTTTTGGTCGTGAGTTTCAAGAAGTTTACCGGGCTGTTTTGAGCTTTTCTCTTGTTTAGGTGTCATTTGTTTGTTGTTTATTTAATTAATGTATGTTAGATGTAATTTGTAGGTGTAGGTAATCGCTCGCGTGATCGATCGTTTCGCATTTAGGAAGCTTGTTTACTTTGCTAAGGTGAGTTTAAAGGTGGTTGGTAATTTTATGTGTCGAGTTGCATGATGATATTGTTTGATCGAGGTTAAGAGTTTCCCTTGTTGTTAAAAATTATTAAATAGTTGGATGGTGACTATAAACCTTGGAAATGAGATTTGAGCTTCTCTTTGTATTATTAGTGTACTTGGAGTTTAATTAATGGTTTTGGGTGAAAAGTAAGATTTAGTATATTCTTGGAAGTCTTGTAAGGCTATGGTGGATTTTGGAAGAATCTTGGAAGTGGAAGGCTCCTTGAGTAGTTTTGGACCAAAGTAACTTAGTGGAAATACATGGGAGTTCTGATGTTAAAGTGTTCTATTGTCTTTGGTAGCATTGATATGTTGAATCTTGATAATTGTTTACTTTAGAAACTATGGTCCTCGTGGAATTTAGTAATGGCTTGGCAGTTAGTCTTTGTGATTTAAAGTGTTTTATTGTCATTAGTGATATTGTGGTGTTTAACCTTGATTTTACTTACTCTGGGAACTATTGACATCATGGAACTTGGTATCGGCGGTGATTACAAATGTTGTTTTATTCAATCTTGTTTCCTTATGTAATGATTGAAGGTTATGGTTTGATAGTGGTAGTATCGTGAATTATGAAAATTCTAATGATAATATGATTGATGTATTGAGATTTTACAAGAGACAACACCTTGAGGAGTACAAAATATATGCTTGTAATTGAGTGTAAATTGTAATGTGATTGTATTGATTGTTAGTTGTTTGTGTGTGATGCAACAGGGTCATGGACCGATTTATATGATGAAATTTATTGATATAGCGGATGTGATCTCGGGATATAATGGATTCATAGATGAAACAAGCTATGGGTGTTATTACATGATGAGATATTATAGGATGTGATCTTGGGATATAATGTATTCATAGATGAAATAGACTATGGGTGTTGTTATAAGATGAGATTTGTGGATATAGCGGATGTGATCTCGGGATATAATGGATTCATAGATGAAACAAGTTATGGGGTTATTATATGATGAGATATCATAGGATGTGATATTGGGATATAATATATTTATATATGAAACAGGCTATGGGTATTGTTATATGATGAAATTTGTGGATATAACAGGTTCATGGATGAAACAGGTTATGAGCGCCGTTATATCGAGAGATTTATGATTTATAGAATTTCGAGATATAATGGATTCATAGATGAAACAGACTATGAATGTTATTATATGATGAATTTCTTGGATATAACAACCCAAAGAGAAGGGGTGGATTATGAAGAAACCTTCTCCACTGTTTCAATTTTAAAGTCTATTAGAACTCTTTTATCCATACCAGCCCATTTCGATTATGAAATATAGCAGATAGATGTCATAACCACATTTTTAATGGGTGTCTTTATAAGAGTGTCTATATACTCCAACTAGAAGGACTTCTAGTCCAATGTGAAGAACTAAAGGTTTGTAAGTTGTAAAAATCCATTTATGGATTAAAGCAAGCTTCACAGTCTTGGAATATTAGATTTGACACCGCGGTCAAATCATATGGCTTTGAACAAAATATTGATGAGTCTAGTGTCTACAAGAAGATACTCAACAAAGACGTGGTATTTCTCATTCTATACGAAGACGCACCTTAATTATTGGTAATAATGTAAGGGTAGTATCATAATTTAAAAAATGGCTAGCTAATGAATTCCAAATGAAAGATTTGGGAGAGGCTCAATATGTTCTTGGTATCCAAATTATTAGGGATCGCAAGAACAAGACGTTAGCATTGTCTCATACATCCTATATTGACAAAATAGTTGCCAAGTATGG
Organism: Gynostemma pentaphyllum; assembly: GCA_028015215.1. Taxonomy (NCBI): domain Eukaryota; kingdom Viridiplantae; phylum Streptophyta; class Magnoliopsida; order Cucurbitales; family Cucurbitaceae; genus Gynostemma; species Gynostemma pentaphyllum. The sequence continues at coordinate 45,825,005 of CM051351.1, read as the reverse complement.
GATGGATAAATCCAATAAAGGAGCGTTATCTTTCAGGCATGTGATTTATTTGTCTAAGGATCAATGTCCTAAAACTCTTCAAGAAGTTGAGAGTATGAGACAATATCTTTATGCATCAGCAGTTGAAAGTCTAATGTATGCGATGTTGTGCACTAGACGAGACATTTTTTATGTAGTAGGGATAGTAAGCTGTTATCAGACGATCCCTGGTTATGAACGTTTGGTTATGGCAAGAATATTCTTAAGTATCTTAAGAGAACAAGAGAATATGTGCTTGTGTACGGTAAAGAGGATTTGATTCTTAGGGTGCACACGATTCTGATTTCCATTCAGATAAGGATTCTAGGAAATCCACGTCTAGATTAGTTTTCACACTTTGTGGTGGAGCCATTGTTTAGAGAAGTATTAAGTAAAGTTGTATTGATTACTCCACAATGGAGGCCGAGTACGTAGTTGCTTGCGAAGCTGTTAAAGAGAGTGTATGGCTTAGGAAGTTCCTAATCAATCTTGAAGTAATACCAGATATGGACAAATCTATAACACTATTCTGTGATAACAGTACTGCTGTAGCCAACGCCAAAGAGCCTGGAAGCCACAAACGAGGAAAGCACATAGAGAGGAAGTATCACCTAATAAGGGAGATAGTCCAAAGGGGAGATGTTGTAGTGAGAAAGATAGCCTCTGAGGATAACATTGTTGATCAATTTACAAAGACGCTTCCGGCTAAAGTGTTTGAGCGTCATATGGGTAGTTTAAGATTACTAGATAAATATCTATAAAGCGTCAGTGCAAGTGGGAGATTGCTGGGATCTTGTAATCTAATTAAACTATAAATAAATACCGAATTATTTAATTAGTAACATTTACACTGTAATTTATTATCGTTTAATAAATGTTATCCATCATAAGATCTAGAGTTACTTATGCTAACTTAAGCAAGCATGTGATGTGGGAAGATTCGCTTAAGTTGTAACTCGAAAAGTCTATGGTACATGAATAAAGGTTAGGTGTCTTATTTCTGGTAACACCACTAACACGACCCACTTGGGAATTGGCACAAGTGATCTTATATGGATCATTCATGTAGAGACATGTGAGTAGGGGTGTTGCTGCAATAAAGATTGTAGTAGACTGAGCTAAGATATTCTTAATGTCTTCTGGTAAAGCCATTATAGAAAGACACTTTGTATATTGATCGGTTGATCATGTATAATTGATGTTAATCCTGAGTGGATTACAAACTCCTGTTCGCAAGAGACAAACCTTTGATTTGTATGGGTGAGAGTGACTCGACATAGTTCGCTCAATATGCCTCTCACTTTGGGGATTGCATATTGCTTATAGCTGGGAATGTAATTATACAATATTGGAATTCACTCTTTTCCTTTTAGGAATATAGATAAGTAGTTCCCTTATGGACTGATTCGGTTGCTTGAACAGCGGGGTTTCATATTCCTCTAATCAAGGAAAAATAAAAGATGTGTAATGGAGATTATGTAAGGTTGTTCATTAGATATTCAGTTGGGTTTAAGGAACAAGATGTATCATGGAGGTTAATATGGTAAAATTGCCTAGCAATGGATAAGAACTACTTGTGAAGGATCAAAGTATACTTAATGATTATAGCCAGTGGACATAACTATATCTATAGTACTAAGAGTGCAACTCTAGATATATAGTTGAGTTATCTAGGAGTTAATGAATAAAAATTAATTGATTAAAGAATTTTAATCAATGCAATTCTAGATCTTTGGAGCTTAGTCTTATAGGTTCATTAAGTCATCTGAGCTATTGCATGTAATTGAGAACATGATTAATAAGATTAATCATCTTGGAAATTGGGAAAAATAAATAGAGGAGTCTATTTGATTAATTAAAAGAGTCTATTTAATTATTTATTTAATAGAAATTAAATAGAGGAGTCTATTTATATGAGGAGATTAAAATAGAAGAGCCTATTTGATTAATTTTGAGGTTGTCTAAAATTAATGGGAAATTAAATAGAGGAGTCTATTTAATTAATTAATTTGAATTGTAAATTAAAAGGGAATTAAATAAATAAAAGATTTTATTTATTTAATTACATATTTAATGGAATTGTTCTATTAAATAAATGGATGAAAAATAAAATGCCTAGTATTGACATTGGATGATGATATGGGAGTGTGACCCATGATGGGGTCAGACGCCGCTTTGGAAAATAATATGCCAATTATTTTTTTATTTTTTTATTTTTTTAAATATATTTGTGATATCTTTTATTTAAATTAATATGATTAATTTAAATATTTAGATATGGGAATAATTATTTAAATTAATGGAAATTAATTTAAATTGTAATATGAAATATCTTATTATGGAATAAGATATTATATTATAATTATTCAAAATATATTTTCAATATCTTTATTTAATTATTTGATAATTAAAAAGATATTCAAAGATTTTCCGAGACCTTAGTTTTCCTATAAATAGGAGGCTTGGGGTGACCCCAAACACACACAACTAAGAGAAGAGAAAGGCTAAGAAAATTTCCTCTCCCTTTTCTCCTATTTCTGCCACTGCCTGTGTTGTGTAAGGAAGAAATATTTTTCTTCCCTCTTTCTTTTTCCAAGGAGGAAAAGTGCCCACGCACCGTTTCTCTATTGTACTTAGTGAGGAAGATTTTTTTGTGGTCCCAGGATCGTAACCAAAAAGGAAGAGGAATCGTCAGACACTTCTCTATAAGGGTTAGTTTTCTATTTATGAATTTTAATTTTGATTAATTTTTATGGGAATTCCACTTGAGATCTCTATTTTAGAGGCCATAATCCCAGCGGTCGATACTTTTCTGGATCATCGAAAGCTTTTCCATCAATTTTGGCGAGATTATGATTTTGATCCATTGGAGTAGAGATTGGTTTTCCTCCTAGTAGACATGCCCGGCTGATAATATCAACAACATATTTCCGTTGAGAGAGATAAAAACCATTTGTCCTACGTGAAACTTCTACACCAAGAAAATAATTCAAGGCCCCTAAATCTTTCAAATGAATCTTTTCACTAAGTTGTTGTTTGAATGAGGCAGTTGCTTTGGATGAACTTCCTTTGATAATAAGATCATCCATATAGACTACAACATGCAGAGACACATAATTCTTTGAATAGCTAAAGAGAAAATAATCATGATAAGACTGAACAAATTCAATATCTTGTAAAGCGGAAGATAACTTAGCAAACCAAATGCGAGGTGTTTGATGAAGACTGTATAAAGACTTTCGTAAGCGACATACTTTACCAGTTCACTACAAAAGACTTGAGTACTACCGACACCGGCCGGCGTTGGTAATAATCATCACCGCGTCGGCAATGATCATTGGCGACATCACATAAATGTCGGCAGTGACGTCGACAATGCTCGTTATAAGCATAAATAACGCGGGACGTGGGCGTCAGTGATGGTAACACCGATGCCACATCGACATTGGCTAAATATCAATGTTGACGCGGTATTGGGTAAGTCCAATGCCGACGCGGCGTCGGTAAAGCCTATATTTTTTATAAAAAAAATTAAAACTGCTTGAACTAACATTACTTGCATCTAGAACCCATAATTTGAATTTATTAAAAAACATTTGGATTCACAAGTTGCCCATTCAACTAATAAGCCCAGCCAAGGTGGTTTATTACTACATTAACACAAAATATCGAATATAAAAACAGAGACTATGAAAAGATGTAAATATTGCCATGATGAAATTAAATGGAAAGTTTTGAAAATAGAGTCATACCTCAAAAATATCGTGCAATTGATAGGTAGTGTAGTTATAGAGAAACAAAAGGCAATCCTGGTGGTTTGCAAGCACAAAATCTTGATTATTTTCTTAGCTATCCTATTTACCTTGTCATATCAAAATGTCAGAGATGCAATGCATTCATAATGTCTTATTCCAATAAACATAAAATTTTAGTCATCCCTTCGATGTTAGAAGAATGCAATTCATCAAAACTCTCATTTGTAATTTAGTAAAAAAAAATCAAACACTTCATGATAATTAATGTAATACTAATATGAGAGTTAGTGTATACATAAGTCATTTGGGTATTAGTTGCTTTCACTTTCTGTTGCTATGTCCCAGGCTAAAAAATAAAATACTATAAAAAGGATAACAGACCAATTACCCAAGAGTTGTCTCTTTAAGTCTTCCTACATAGTAACATGGTTACAGACAAAGATGTATCCACCGAGTACTTCGTCTCTCGGGAGTGTCTCAGTTGCTGGCAATTGCAAAAGGAATAGGAAACTAACTTTGATCCCAAAATTATATACTACGAACAAATACGGCGGTAAAACTGATCCTAAATGTTGTAAACCCTTTAGACAGATATGAGATTTTATAGCAAGCTTAAAACCTATTTAGAAAAACTATAGTTATTCTTTATTCCACAATCATAGATTTTTCAATAGTGACTCCAAACATATAGATATAATGTCACCATTTAATCCAATTAAAGGAAAATTAAAATCACCCTCTATATGCTATGTACTCCCACCGTTTAAAAAATATATATATAACTAGGGTTGTGCACACCCTAAACCCTAAACCTTAAAACCCTAAACCCTAAAACCCTAAACCCTAAACTCTAAACAGTAAAATATTATAGCAAACTTAGAACCTATTTAGAAAAACTATAGTTATTCTTTATTCCACAATCATAGATTTTTTAATAGTGACTCCAAACATATAGATATAATGTCACCATTTAATCCAATTAAAGGAAAATTAAAATCACCCTCTATATGCTATGTACTCCCACCGTTTAAAATATATATATATAACTAGGGTTGTGCACACCTTATACAAACTTAACTAGCCTAGATTCCAGTACTTGGCTAGAAAACATACGAGGGTCCAAGAAAAATAATGACAAAATGCAAGAGCAATCATATACTAGAAGTCTAAAGAATATTTAATTCTTGAGAAGCATACCCGTTTGCATTTTTTCGGTAAGATTGGCTCTCCTTGCAATCAACATCTGAGACAAAAATATTCATAAACAATCACTTAAAACACCATGTAAAATTATAGGTGTGAATTTTGAAAAAAATAATTCCTTTGGATTTTCAATCAAAGACATACTTGACAGCACTGAACATTTACACCACAGGCAGCATAATGAAGGGTTGTGCTTCCTGCACCTGAAAATGACATTGTAATAATCTTCAGGCTAATAAAATCCAATAAAAAAATATAGCATGAAGAACAAATATTTATCAGCTACAGGTGGACTAACTTTAGCTACAATTTCCTTTTGAAAAGAAAGGGAAGCCCAATGATCTTTTTTTAACACAAAAGCCCCATGATGTTGCTGGTGATCCCTCCATAAGAAAGTATGTTAACTACCTCACTCAAAGAACTAATGGATAACATTCAAGAAAATGAATCAACAACTCAAGATAGCAGAAGACAAAAGCTCATGTCTGCAGAAGATATGACAATACCTATAGTCAAACACAGCAGAAATTGGTTCTTCATTGTATGAACTATTCTTGAATATATTCCAAAAATCAGGTGTAATTGGTATGTAATCAGCAAGCAGAAGTCTAATGCATCGAGAATGATCGTTTAAAGCTGCCAAGTGAAGTGCAGTACCTCCATTCAAGTATATGAATACTACGCAATTTGAAAAAAAAAACATAAAGTTCATCAAAAATTGTAAAACAAAACTCATCAATCTATCACATGTTTTAATAAAGCACAACAAATTCCCAATATTAAATTTAATAAAATCCTAAATTGAGTAATCTTGAAATCACACAAATCATATGTATTTTCAAAAATTAAAGGATGAAAACATACCTAAACTTGACGCTAATGAAAAACTCAGGCTTTGAACAGAAAAAATCGACCTTAAAAAGATTGAAAATGGAGGTTTTCCGATAGCTACAGCGTATGTTTTCGCGTCTGTCCTTGAGAAAGAAGAAGAAAAAAAGGAAAATAAGAAAGGAAGAAAGGGAATGGTCTTTTAATTATGTATTGGCACTACTGACGCCACATGGGTGTCAGTGGTACGTTTATTTGGCGTCAGTAATGCTCGTTTGCAACACGCATTCCCCTATGAGTATTACCGACGCTACGTAGGTAATACTAATAGAGTATTGTCGTTTCCACGTCGGCAATACCAAGCGATACCAATGTGGCGTGGGTATTACGAAGATCATATGTTGACTGATAACCATCACCGTTTCCACGTCGGTGATGGTTACTATTACCAACGCTACGCACGGCAGTCGACAATGCTAGCGTCGGTAGTACTACTACTTCTTGTAGTGGTTGTAGTAGGTTTGAAACCAGAAGGAAATTGCATTTACACTTCCTTATCAAGATCACCATGTAGAAAGGCATTATGCACATCCATCTGGTGTATTTCCTATTTTCGAGCGATAACAATGGATAGAAATGTACGTACTGTAACCATCTTTACAACAGGAGCAAAGGTTTCATTAAAATTGATTACCTCATTCTAACGATTTTCATGCACCATAAGTCTCCCATTTAACCTTTCAACTAAACCATCTGATTTATATTTATACTTTATTTTATAAACCCATTATGCTCAAGTGCATCAATTTCTTCTTTCGTGGCTTTTTTCCATCCAGGATCTTTAACAATTTTATTGAAAGAAGCAGGTTCTCTACCAGAAGTAATAGCTGCCAAGAAGCATGTATGTTGTGTAGAAAATCAATCACAATTTACATTAGTAGCTAAAGGAAACTGAGTACCTGAGGACAAGGATGAAGCAGCAGAAGGTGAGGTGACGGGATTTAGAACACGAACAATACTTGTAATATAAAAGTTCAATCTACTAGAAATCTTCTTAATATGATATTCAAGATAAGTTGTCAACACGAACAGTACTTGTAATGTATCAACAACTGCTTCCTCAATTTGTTAGGGTGAATCTTCCACATGCTCAATAACAAGTTCCAAAGTAACAATAATCAACACTCACACTTAACAAAGGATGAACCACCTAAAAAAATGTCATTTCTTCCATTACTTTCTGTGGGAAAATATGGTTCATAGAAAGGATGACTAAAAGATGTAAGGGCCAACTGATCATATGAGACAATGTCATGAAAAGGAAATATATGCTCATTAAAAGTAACATCTCTAGAAACAAAGTACTCCTTAGTTTCTAAGTCATATAAGCTCCACCCCTTTTTACCAAAAGGATAACCAAAAAAATCACAATGTCGAGACCGAGAACCAAACTTATCCTTAACACGAGGATTATTTTTAATGAAACATAGACACCCAAAGACACGAAGAAGAGCATAAAGTAGTTGGTCTTTTAAAAAGAAACTCATACGAGGTTTTATTATCAAGCAACAGTGTAGGAATTCGAGTAATCAAATAGGCTACAACCAAAACACTCTCACCCCAAAAAGAGGTGGGAAGATTGGCTTGAAATAATAAAACTCTACAAGAAGTTTGATGAATCATCCCATACTCAGCATAAAAACGATGAAAAGATGTAAAATCTCGTCCATTATCACTACACACAACCTTTATAGTTCTCGCAAACTATCTTAACTATTTTATAAAAATCCCTAAGTAATTGGGGTACTTCTAATTTAATAGTCATAAGGAAGACCCATACAACCAGATAACTTAGCAAATCCAATATGGTATCAGAATACGAGATCTTGAGTTCGAACCCTTGTGATGATATTTCCTCCCCATTTATATTTCATATGTTTGGGTCTTGTGCAAATATTCAAGCCCACATGTGAGTGGGAGTGTTGAGATATATCAATAAATTTATTCTTAAGGTTTTGAGACTAGTGGTGCTTTAACATATTTAACATTTATAGTTCTAAAATTATGTACATTATTGATCCCTCCCCATTTACACTGTTAAATTTTCAGTCACAATTTCTTTGTTTAAATTTTACTTTGGTGATTCAAGATATTTCGGAATCCTTGTTTCGAGCTTTAAGTTATTGTCACTTCAAACTTAAATAATCATTAAATAAAAGAGTTATCAACATCAATACATTAGGTATGATTGAAGTCATAAACCTTTTTATTACTGATGATTTCAAAGTTTTGAAATTACCATAATGTATAGCTCAAAACTAAGATCCCAAAATATTTTGAATCATCCAAATCGAAGTCCAAATGAAAATTATGAATAAAAGAAAAATTAACAGCGTTATTGGGGAGAGGTAAAATTACATAATTTTGGAACCATGAAGATATGAATTTTCATTTTTTTAACTATAGGGGTGGAGTTTCTATTTGACAAAAATCACAGGGATCTTATTAACAAAGTAAAACTAGTTTTCCAAACTTTCCAAAGGCAAGTGCAATGAAATTGGTTTTCGACTAGCGTCGCGACATTGGTATTCCAAGCTTTTCACGGATTTACAAAGACATTGGCTTTAAGCAACAATATCCCAGTTATTCTTTGTTTAGTTATTTGAAGGGCAATGTTACTTTTTATGTTCTTGTCTATGTTGATGATCTTATTATCACAAGTAGATCATCTAAGGTCATTTCTTCATTCAAGAAACAATTTAGTGAAAAAATTCACATGAAGGATTTGAGGGCCTTGAAGTATTTTCTTGACATCCAAGTTATATACGGGAATTATGGCTTATATCTATCTCAACAGAAATATATCTTGTATATTATTAGTGAAGCTAGTTTACTTTGAGCAAAACTTATCTCTAAACCAATAGATCAAAACCATCATCTTGCTACATATAGTAGCAAGGCTCTTGATGATCTAGAGAAGTATCGACGTCTTGTGGGGAATCTAATTTATATTACTATTATGCGACCATTTCTTTGTTACTCAGTTCACATATTGACACAATTAATGAGATACCCACGTATGGAGCATTGAGATGTGGGTTTGCGTGTTTTGAGATATTTGAAGGGGTGTCCTGGTCAAGGGTATTCTCTCCTTAGTGGTGAGTGTGATTTTCAACTCATAACTTATTGTGACAGTAATTGGGCAAGTTGCCCTTTAACTTCGAGTTCTTTAATAGACTACTTTATTCTCTTGGTTCTTCTTTGATATATTGGAAGACTAAGAAACAGATCACTGTTTTGCGTTAATCTACAGAGATCAAGTATCGGTCTATTGCAACTTACCACTTGTGAATTAAAATGGTTGCATTCTTTGTTGACATCTTTTGGCATTAACCATACTTAACGGGTTCAATTATATTGTGAAAGCACGCCACATTACATATAGCTACAATTATGGTTTTCCATAAAGAACGACACATATTGAGACGAATTATTATTTTATTTCGATGCTCTCAATGATGGTATTATTTCTCCTTCACATTTCATAACGGTGATCAACTTGTAAATGTCTAGACTTAGGAATTGGGAAAACTTAGTTTACGTTTCTTCTTCGTAAATTAAGCATTTGTGATCTTCAGATCCAACTTGAAGGGTATTCAAAATAGAATGAAAATATAAGGTTTTACAAGCTTCTTGGCCGTTTTGGCTGGTCGTCGTGGCAGCGACCTGCATATTTTTGGCTCTTCAAGACAAAAACCAATTAGTGTCATCGCAATAGTGACTCCTTGTCACCACGACCACTACAAGAAAATGGTAGTTTAGCGACGCATTGTTAACGACAGAATGTTATGCCTAGTTAAATAACGACGTAAAACATTGATCATTGAAAGAGTTAACTTTCAGCGATGGATTGCGTCGTCTAAATGATCTCAGATTTTAGGCGGGAAAAAAATGTGCCTCGGGCGAGCCATTTCCTCGCTAGTATTGGCGCCATTTATTCCCACCAAAAAGTAGACGATGTAATCCATCGTTAAAAATGGCATGAATTTTGCCGCGAAATGGGACGACGGAAACCATCACTCAAAATATGGCGGGAAATGGTCCCACCAAACAAATGACACATTTCTTCCCTAACTTCAGTGTATAAATTGAGGTCTTTGGCTATCATATTTATTTATCATAAAAAACACTCTGTTTGTTAATATTTTTCAGATTTTGTTTTTTATAATATCAAAAAAAAATGCGTGAATGGATGTATGTTCGTCTATTAGAAGGCTATTTGAACGATCAGTTCGTAGCAAGAGTGGAAGAATTCGTGGAGTTTTGTGAAAGTACTGTTGATTATGATCAGAATTGCAAAACGATACGATGTCCGTCCAGAAAATGTAAAAATAAGAAGTTATTTTCTTCATTTGATGTGAAGAAACACCTGTATAGTCGTGGATTTGTGGAGCATTATAACAAATGGGTTTATCAAGGGGAATCTGACGATCAATATAATACGGCGTTGGAGCGTGCCTTGTTTAACCAAGGAAGTAGCTCGAATGCAGTATCGAATGTGGAAGAAAATTGTGAAGAAAGACACAAAGAGTATGGACAAATGCAGCATATGATATACGAAGGTACGTTTAATCATACTCAAGACGATAATCAAACTATTCTAGCGGAGAAGGAAGAAATGAATCCTGAAGCACAAAGAATGTATCATATGCTCGAATTAGCAAGTATGCCATTATACCCGAGTTGTGATGTCAGTCAACTGGCTGCAGCTACAGAGCTTCTGAATATAAAAGCGTCATATCATATCCCGGAGAGGGGTTTTAATTCTATTGCACAATGGTTTCATTGTTGCGGTCCTGCTAACAACACGCTGCCAGAAAGTTTATACGACACGAAAAAATTAGTGGAGGGTCTCGGGTTTCCTGTTGAGAGAATTGATTGTTGCCCGAATGGATGCATGATATTCTGGGGTGATGGAGATTCGAGTCTTTATAATTATAAATTTTGTTTCCACACGAGATATAAACAAGGTAAACGCACTCTCATTCCACATACACGTATGTTTTATTTACCGATCACTCCTCGTCTTCAACGATTGTATGCATCGGAATTCACGGCTTCTCATATGAGATGGCATTATGAGCATTTACAAGGGAATGGTCATATGAAACATCCATCTGATTCTGATGCATGGAAACATTTGGATCGTTGTCATCCAGAATTTGCAAGAGAGGTTAGAAATGTGAGATTGGGGTTATGTACTGACGGTTTTAACCCATTTGGCACTTCTGGTGCACAATATTCTGTATGGCCTGTTATGTTGACACCGTATAATCTTCCTCCATCGATGTGTATGAAAGATCCTGTTATATTCTTAACGGTTATCGTACCGGGTCCGAAGAGTCCAAAGCAAAGGTTAGATATCTACCTCCAACCTCTTATTGTTGAGCTGAATAATTTATGGAATACCGGAGCGTTGATGTATGACGTATCGAGAAAACAAAATTTCTGTATGAGAGCCGCAGTAATTTGGATGATCAGTGACTTTCCGGCGTTTTCGATGTTATCTGGTAATTACGATAGTTTAGTAATTAATTTTTTTTAAATATTTAAGTAATTTATGCATAATTATATAATAGTGTATAATTAATTTAAACTTACCGTAGGTTGGAGCACATCCGGAAAATTAACTTGTCCTCATTGCATGATTGACACTGGAGCATTCTCATTGAGACATAGACGGAAAACGTGTTGGTTCGATTGTCACAGAAGATTTTTACTGAGCGACCATTCGTTTCGTTTAAATAAGTCAGATTGGATGCACGCAACCAAGGTCCACCCCGAATTTCCAGTGGAATTGAAATATTACACCGGTTGAATTGTATGGGTATGAAAAAAATTACCGAGATAGGTGCTGAGGTTGCAAACAAGGCTGCTGGTAAAAATGGTGGATTGAAGAAAAGAAGTATATTTTGGGATTTATCGTATTAGGGTGACTTACTAATCAAACACAACTTGAATGTCATGCACATAGAAAAGAATGTGTTCGACAATGTCTTCAATACAGTTTTAAACATGCCAAATAAGACAAAAGATAACCTGAAGGCACGGTATGACATCCAAGAAATATGTCGCCGACCTGAGTTAGAGCCGGATGCAGATAGACACTACGCAAAGGCCAAATACATGTTAAATACAGAAGAGAAGAAATTACTGTTTGAATGGATGAGGTCGATTAAGTTCCCTGATGGTTACGTTTCTAATCTCTCGAGATGCATTGACGTGCAGAGTCATACTGTTTTCGAAATGAAAAGTCATGATTGTCACGTTTTCATGCAATGATTGATGCCCATTGCATTCAGACCATTCCTCGAACAAAAACATTGGGAACCGTTGGCGCAGTTAAGTGTTTTCTTTAGAGATTTGACATGTGCAGATTTAACAAGAGAGGCAATTGAATCATTAAACCGAGAGATTCCACTTATATTATGCAAACTGGAGCGAATATTTCCACAGGGATTTTTGATTCGATGGAGCATCTTCCTGTTCATCTACTGTATGAGGCACTACTTGGAGGTCCTGTTCAATACAGATGGATGTATCCATTTGAGAGGTAAAATATAATATTTAATTACCTTTTATTATATTTAAAATATATATTATATGATGTTAATTATGTTTTTATACTGCGGTAATCTCAAATATTTGCATAGATTGAAGAAAAGTGTTGGAAATAAATCAAGAGTGGAATGATCGATTTATAATGCATACCTGGTGCATGAGACAACTACGTTCTGTTCATATTACTTTGATCAACATATGGCCAACCAGTTTCGTCCAGTGAACCGTAACATGATTAACAATCTTTCAGAGGGGGTAGACGTTAACAACCTGGATATGTTTACTATACCAGGGAAAGGTTTGGGCAAATCGCAAGATCTTACACTGGTTATCTCGTTCAAGGTTACAGATTTCAAACCAAAACTCATTCAGTGAACCGAGCAACAAACAACAGTGGCGTATGTATAAAGGGTCAAGTGTTCGGGAACAATGCAGAAGATTTCTACAGAATCATTGATGAGATTATTGAGCTTCAATTTGCAGGACCGAGTCTTAAACGTACAATCGTTTTTAACTGCACGTGGTTTGAAACAACGCGACAAGGTGGAATTCGCAATCATACAAATCTTAAAATTGATGAGGTGAATCGGTCAAAACACATGCAGACCCAAGATCGTTTTGTTTTGGCACAACAAGCAATTCAGGTATATTATTTAAATTATTCCGGTCATTGTCGAGATCTATCTGATTGGTTAGTTGTTTGTAAAGTAACACTGATGATAATAGATGATCGTTTCCTTGATAAAGATAGTGAGTATTACGTTGCATTCCAGGAGAATGAAGTTAAAAATCAGGAAATCGATGAAGGTATTAATTCTGACACTGCGCGTCCTTTGAATGATAAAACCAAGAGACTTGTTGATGAAATGAATGTGTATGTTCCACCTGGAAATGACAAAGATACTTCTCCAGATGAAACAAACGAAGAAGATAGCATTGATTCAAAAAGCACGAATGATTCTAAGGGCGATGATTGAAGTGTTTATTTGTAACGAGTGAAAATAATTGAATGTTAAAAAAAAACAAAATGTAACGACGTAAAGGATCGTTACTAACGATGTAAAGGATCGTTACTAACGACGGATAGCATCGTTAAGATCAAAAGAAAAAGTGGGGAAATTTTTTTAAGTATTATTATGGATATTAATGATGAAATGCATCGATATTAACGATGAAATGCATCGTTAAGATCAAAAAGAAAAGTGGGGAAATTTTTACTAAGTATTATCATGGATATTAACAATGAAATGCATCGTTAAGATGAAAAGGAAAAGTGGGGAAAATTTTACTAAGTATTATTATGGATCTTAATGATGAAATGCATCGTTAAGATCAAAAAGAAAAGTAGGAAAAATTTTACTAAGTATTATTATGGATCTTAACGACGATGCATTTCATCGTTAAGATCATATAACAGATAGATTTTTGGTAACTTTTCATATTCGTCAACGATGGAATCCATCGTGAAAAGCAATTAATTACGTGCGAATATCAGACATTTCGCAAAAATTTAGGCGGTACGAACCGAGGCATTCCGTCGCCCGATAGTCAAATTGACTGAATTTGAAGTTGACTTTTAACGACGGATTACGACATATCGATGAAATCATCGATGCAATGCGTCGTGTTGTTCATCTCCATATGAACACAGAAGACCATGTTCATGGCGTGAACGATAGATTCTATCGTTAAAAAAACACGCGCGACGGATTATTAAGTGATTAACGATGGACTCCATCGTTAATTCACGAATAAAACCCACCCGAGGCTGCCATTTCTTTCATTTCTTTTTTTCTCTCTACTACATTTCTTCCCATTTCGTCCTATTCCTCTAAATTCCTTTCCCCTATTTCAATCCCTCCTACCTTGGAACGATTCCAAGTAAGTTTCGTAAACTTCTATTTTTTATGTTTATTTGTTTTAAGCTTTGTGTAATTTTTATGAAATTAGTTAAATTTGTGAAATTGTTGCGAACTTACTAATTATGTAATATTAATTAAGTTATGTAATTTGTATTTTGTTAATTTCAATTAAATTGTATGTAATTAGTTTGTAATTTGATTAATTAAATAATTTGTATGTAATTTGATTAAGTAAATAATTAGTATGTAATTTGATTACTTAAATAATTAGTATGTAATTTGATTAACTAAATAATTAGTATGTAATTTGATTAATTAAATAATTAGTATGTAATTTGATTAATTAAATAATTAGAAATTTGATTAATTAAATAATTAGTATGTAATTTGATTAATTAAATAATTCGTAATTTGATTAATTAAATAATCATGCATTCTCTAATTAATTGTATATTTTAGGTCATGCCTCCTCGCAGACGTCCTCCAGCACCATCCGACACACTGGGGGCTAGTAGCTCTGGGAGTTAGCCCCATATTGAGGGTATCCACCTCACGGATTCTCCTGATCAGCAGGAGGAGGATCAGGCGACTGAGCCTGAGGAGCTTTCCATCAGCGGGCGGCCTTGCCTGATGTTAGAGGCTGGCAAGTAAGTCGTTAAATAATATATTGTTTTCTTTATATATAAATTTTTATCTAACTTAACTTTTCATTCATTTAAATAGGTTACAACCATCACAGCTCGTTTCCGCCAGGAGCACAGATGTGTTGAAGATGCTTCCAGTACGGGGACACCCTCGCTGACCGTCTGTCCCTGCTGCGCATAAGACGCGCTTGGAAGGTAAATAACTTTATCCTTTTCAATTAATGTCTTTTATTTATTTAATTGTTATATAACATTTTATAATTTGTTCTTTTTCAGCAATACTTCGATATTCCAACGGAGCTGACCGACGAGATCATCTACGCTCCCTGGCATCATCAGGCCGACATTCAGTATAGGGACACTGGCTACAATATTTTCCATGTCCCCGCCGATAAAAGGTCGACCCATATATCTGCGGAGGACTTGGCGGAGATCTTGAGCCGTTCGCAGACTCCAGATGCCCAGCGGATTTCAGCGATCAACATTACCAACCGGAGCACAAACCCATCGAAGCACACTGGACGATCGCTCTCAGCCTACGAGCACCAAAAGAGGCATGTAAGTGTTTTTCTTATTTTTAACTTTAAATTAATTGATTTCAATTGAATATTTACTAATTCTTAACTTTTGCAGGAAAAAGAGCTTGGACGTCCCGTGCATGCTGCCGAGATGTTCCTCATTCTCCACACCAAAGGTGGAGATAAGGAGACCTTCGTCGACGAGAAATCTAGAGAAAAGGCGGTAAATGTTTCATTAATAATTAAATACGATTAATCTATAATTTCATAACTAACGAAACTCTTTCTTCAACGTCATTACGAAGAACTCCTCATTACACGATTACCGAGTGAGGACCTTCCCACTTCGGAGGATATCGATGCGACCTATCTCGAGGCAGTTGGAGGCCGACTTCTAGAAGGCACTGTTCCTGGGCTCGGTAACCTCGGGTCTATCCTTTACGTCGATCAGCCTCACTCGTCTCAGACGACTCGTACTACTAGAGAGACTCAAGAGCTTCGCGAGAGCAACCTGTCTCTTAGGGCACAGACTGTTCAGCTCCAAGAGAGCAACGAACGTCTGACGGCGGACATGTCGACGGTTCTTGCTCGTCTCGATGCATCTGAGCGGGCTCGTCTTGAGTCTGAGTGGGAACGTCTGGAGTTCGAGAGGTCGATGAAGGCGACAGTGGATACTCTTATGGCTGCCATGCGAGGATCAGAGGGTTTTGTGACTTCGGTATTGCTGCACCGCGACACGAGCCTCCGCCTGATCTGGAGTAGATTTTGTATATTTTTTGGATTTTTTTGTATTGTTGTTTTATATACACTTTGATACTTTTTTATTATATTTGTATATTATTCATTTTGTTATTTTATTATTTATTTTATTTACATTTTTTAATTATTAATAATTTAATTAAATTTTTTTTTTAAAATATAGTCATTGCGAGCGATGAAATGCATCGCTGATATAGAAAGCGACGAAATGAATCGTAACATTTCAAAATTGGACAATTATTAAGGACGACGGATTCCATTGGTTACTCACAAATTAAATAACTATGTATCTAGTCGTTGTAATTAATATAGCGAGCTATGTAGTGCATCGTTAAAGTCAAAATGCACATTGACTTTGTTAAAGACGCAATTCCACTACAAAAAAAAAGTCTATTTGCGACCAACAGGTCGTTTTAATTGTAGAATGCGACCAAAAAAGTGACCAAGACGGTGGTGGCAAAAAAACTGGTCGTTCTGGAATTTTGTGCGACTGGATAGTCACAAAAATACTACCAAGAAAGTTTGGTCGCAAAAAAGTCAACATTTTGAAAAAACGACCAGATGGTCGCTTAAAAAGTGACCATCTGGTCGTAATTTAAGTTGAAGACAAGTGACCAGTTGGTCACATGAAATAGTGACCACGTGGTTGTTTTTATAAGAGACCAAATGGTCACTTTTGGACTCAGGCAAAATGCGACCAGATGGTCATTTTTTAGGGATAAAAAACGACCATCTGGTCGTTTATCTTAGGTACATGCGACCATCTGGTCGTATTTAATAATTTTTTTTATTTAATTATTATTTATTTATTTAATTAATATTAAAAGTATTATTTATTTATTTAATTAATATTAATTAATTATTATTTATTTATTTAATGAATATTAAAATTTAATAATAAAAAATTGGAAATAAAATAAAATATATATAAATAAAATATTCAAAAAATGTTGTATACAAAAGAAATCATCTATCTGCTGCAGAGGGGCGAGGGGTGGTGGAGGCGGCGTCGATGATGAAGGCCCGCTGTCTCGGGATCTGAAGTACGCGGCCAAAGATGCTGCGACCTGGCCTCGACCCGTGCCTGCATATCTGCCTCAATCGCAGCGACTTGAGAAACAAAGTCGTCGCGCATAGCGTCCATGTCGGTGTGAAGCTGTTGAACCTCCTCGGGCAGCTGCTACTCAACCGGAGAAGGGCCGGAGCTAGTGCTCGCTCCGCTCCGCTGGGGCCGATGCACATCCGTGTAAAGACGCCTCCCGTACGTTCCGAGACCAGCAACGGATCCATCTGGACGAACGCCTCCAGCAGCCTCCAAGAACGGCTGTCGACGGTCTTCCTGAGTCGGTTGCAAGTCGGGTGTGGGCAACCTCTGACTCAAAGACTCCTTGAAACGGTCATAAATATTTAAAATTCAGAAAGTATGTAAAAGTTAGAAAACGATGAACAAATTCTAAGTAATAATTGAAAAAACATATTAAATACCTGAGTTTGTTGCGCATTGTCGTCGACGATCGTCCCGTCTTTCTTTGTGTGAAAGACCAGGTGCAGCTCATCAGGCGGAACAGGACGACCGTACTTTTCTTCCTAAACATATTATAAAAGAGACAGAAATTAAATTAATAAATAATTGAAACAAAAAACAAAAAAATGACGTGGCAGAAAAATGACAATTACTTACCAATATACGATGGTGCTCGTCATGAGGCTTCGCGCCACCGGTGTGCTTCCTCGGATTCTTGGCTCGGTTGGCCTTATTCTTTGTAGACACTTTTTTGCCCTCTTGAGACTGCAAGCTCGCGAGGAGTCGGGCATGCTCCTCCTCGCTCATCAACACAGGCCGGTGTTCAGCTTGCTTCTGCCGCGCCCGGTACATGAGGTCCTTGAATCGATATGCACGTGCCTATCCCATAGGGGGAACATCAGACTATCAGTGACATCGGGATCGATCATAGGAAATTTTCCCTGAAAAAATTTGAAATAAGAAAACGTTAAAGTAATAAATTGATTGTTACAAATTTATAAATTAATTAATTATAAAAATAAGTGAAGTTATTTACCTTCCAGTTATCGTACATCCGACGCTTCTCCGTCGTCGGAATCTTCGTCCAGCGAAGCTCACTGGGTAGAGGCATGCTCTGGAGGACCTGTCGAAACCGCTTTGAAGCAGTTTGATGCGGCTGTATTCTGCAAAAAAAAAAAAGTAAAAAATATTTTTAGGTTATAAATAACATGAATATTTAATTAAAAAAATTACTTGTCTACTTACGTATCCCCTTATATCCGAAGGGTCGGGTTGGCGGTGGCCCGAGGACGGCCAGTGCCAGAAGCTCCAGCTCCCGCTGGATCGGGCGCGGTGTCGGAAGTGGAGGGTCCCGCGACAGTAGTGGCTAGAGCCTGTGAGTCCTCCCCCAAACGCGGTGTCGAAATCTGCTACTCGGGTACTGCAAAGGGATATGTCGGGTCGGGATTGTCGTCCATCCGTAATATCTCATCCAGGTCAGCATGCGTCCAGTCCCCCGCATCTGGAGAACTGTCCAACTCTGGTGCGTCATCCTCTGGCGGCAGATCAGTGCGGTCCTGCGCATCATTGCCGGACATCGGAGGACGACGTTGGCGTGCCATTTTCCTAATCAAACTAATTAAATTTATTAATTAAGTATATAAAAATAAATTAAATTAAAATAATTAATTAAATAAACTAAACTAAACTAAAGTAAATTAAATTACAGTAAGTAAACTACACTAATTATTTAACTAGATTAATTAATTAAATTTAAGAAAAATAGTTAAGTAAGTAATTAAAGTAATCTAATATATTTAATTTACTAAATTAAATTAATTAATTAATTAATGAAACTAAAGTAAATTAAATTAATTAAAGTAAGTAAACTACACTAATTAATCAACCTAATTAAATTGAATTAATTTAAAAAAAGTAATCTAAACTCATAATGTGACTAAATTAAATTAATAATTTATTAAACTAAATTTAATTAAGTAATGAAACTAAATTTAATTAAGTAATTAAACTAAATTAAATTAATTAACTAATTACTTAACTAAGTTTAACTAAACAAATTAAAGTAACTAACTAAACATAATTAATTAAGTAATTAATTACACTAATTTAAAGTTAAACTAAACAATTCAATTAAATGTAACTAAATTTAATTAAGTAATTAAACTAAATTAAATTAATTAACTAAGTTTAACTAAACAAATTAAAGTAACTAACTAAACATCATTAATTACACTAATTTAAAGTTAAACTAAACTATTAAATTAAATGTAACTAAATTTAACGAAACAAAAACAATTTATAATAACTTAATTAAAACGAAAACGAAAACTAACCTCGAATACGCTACCGGGTTTTGGTGGTTTTTGAAACGGGAATGGGTGAAAAACGGGGAACGGGAAAGGTAAGAAAGAACGGAGTTTAGGGGAACGGGCAAAAAGCAACGGGGGAACGAGAACGGGGAAAGAGAGAAAAGGAAAGAAAAGAAAGGAAAAGAGAATCAGGTGGGGGAGGGAAAGAATCGGGTGGGGAGTTTAAATTAAGAATTGCGACCAGATGGTCGCAATTTTGTAATTATGATGAGAAACGAAAAGTCGCTCGATTACGACCATTTGGTCGCATTATGGTTCAAAAATACGACCAGATGGTCGTATTTTAAGAATAATGCGACCAACTGGTCGTAATCGTGTCATTATGACAACCAACTGTCATATCAAACTTTATCAAATTTCTTCTTAAGTGTAACCCACTAATTTAGTCTTTTAAATAAAATTGAAGAGTGTCTACGAAGTGTAGATTCAGTCTTCAATCAATCTCATTTAAAATTCTTTATCCCTTTCGGGAGACCCAACTTGATATTGATTTATACAATAAACCTTCCTATGGGAATGAACACTGCAGCAGTTGTTACGAGGCCATGTATAAATCTCACGTTTCGAGCCCATTAGTGGAGACCATAGGATACATTGACATGTTTCCTTCTCCCACTTAATATTTTGAGTTAGGGTTTCATAACTTAGACTAATTCAGGCTAACTTATTAATCCAAGTTTTAATTAACCTAATCAACTTTAACTCTTAAATTGGTTAGATTAATTTTATAAAGTGATTGTTCAAGTTTTCCTAATTTAAACTAATCACATTATGCGCCGTCTTAATAATTTTGATTTATTAATTTGAACTTTTCTCCCAGGATCGCTCCCAAGTTAGAGGCGCTCCGTGTTAGGGGAACTTTATGAAACCTCATCGCCTGGCGAGCTTTCTCGCAGAGATCCGTTCATTTTAATTAATCTCAATTATTAATTTTTAATTAACCCTTAATTAAAAGTTTCTATTTGTTTATCTTATATGGATTTTGGCCCAATTGTTTAAACAATAATTCCATATTACAAATAATTCATTTAGTTTCTATTCAACTTTTAAACTAGATTTAACTTTTGAATTTTAACTAAATAAGCATGCTTTTAATTCTAAAACAATTAGAATATAATTTTCGATAATAACATTTATAAAATAAAATTATAGCATGCTTCACATACATTAGCATATAATAACACATATTATATCATGATGCATGTATGTACAATTAATTAAAATCATACAACCTATGGTGGGATTTTCTACATGACATACTTTTATGCATGAACATTATTTAAAACAATTATATCATACATATAAATAATTTAAATAATAAATAGCTAGATTGACCGTATATTCTTGGCACTATTTCTAAAACGGAAAATTAGAATTACAACTTAATTATATCTTCCATTCTAGAACTTGAGGCTTCAACTTTCTCTCTCCTCCATGGTGTAGGCGTGGGCATGGGTATTTATGGGGCAAATATTATCTCCTTAATATTTCCATAAATACTTGTTTTAAGATAATTATCTTTTAATTATATGGAAAAATAAAGAAAATATTTTCCATGTAATCTTATATCAATTTCTAAATTTATAATTTAAGATAGGGATATAATCTTTAAAAAAAATTTAATCCTTATCTTAAATATTTAAATTTTTAAATTGAGATAACAAGATAATTATGTTAAAATATCTTACCTTATCTCATCCTTTTCTCTCTCCTTGGGCGTGGGCATCATGAATGATGGAGAAAAATTTTCTTCTCTTCCTTCCCTTTGGTGGTGCCGATTTTTGCCTCATATGGTATGGGAAAATTACAAATTTTTCCTATACCCTAAAATTAGGGTTTACAAATTTTCTACTAAAATTTAAAAACCTAAGTGCCTCAAGAATACCTAAACAGTCAATAAGCAAACCTCCACAATTTATATAACACAATTTATATAAACATACATAAAACGATTTTTATGCAACCCACCAAAATTTTCGAAAACTCACAATTTTGCATGATAATTAAAATTAGCTCTGATACCAATTGAAGGGATGATTTACTAAATTAGCGGAATTTTATTTAGTAAACTTATTAACATTTAATAACGGATCTATTAACATCATGCAATTTGTGATAAAACATGTAGATTCATGCTTATATTTTCGAAAATTAAAACCGGAACTTACATTGACTGATTAATGGAGGATCGGTTGGAGGTTTCTTTACAGCATCAAATCCTCAGCAACACCGAATCTTCTATGCTATATCCCAATCGATCAAACGAAATTCGATTGTGGGATCGAACTTTAGAAGAAATTGGGAAGAAGAAAAAAATATTTTCTTCCCAATAAACTAAGGGAATTTCGGCCAAGGGGGGAGAAGAGAAGAAGAGAGAATTCCGAATTTCTAAGGAATTGAATTGTGTGATTTATGAATGACCCAACCCTCCTATTTATAGAAAAATAGGAATCCTAATCACATTAGGATTAATCTATAGAGATAAATACAAAAAGAAAAAAGATTATCTCTTTCCTTTATCTAGCAATTTCGAAAATGCCATAGATAAATAGGAGATTATTTTATTTTCTTTATTTTTATTTATCTTGGGTAAATAAATCTATGTAATTATTTTAGGATATAATTCAAGCAATTATCTCTTCCCAAAAATACATATATAGCCGAAAATGCATATATTAATTAATAAATAATTCTAATTTATTTAATTAATTATTTTGGGCCAATTCCAATTGGGTTCAATAATCCAATTGGGCTTGAAATTCTCTCTTAAATTAATAAGTCCAACTTAATTAATTTTTTTATTAATTATCATTTAAATAAAATATTTTATTTAAATAATATTAATATTTTCTCCCGACTAAATATTATTCAATTTATATTTAATTATTAATTTCCATTTAAATAATTTTCATTATTTAAATAATTAATAATAAATATAATAATTATTAATTTCCATAAATTAATAATTTTATTGACAATATTTTATTATTAATTTAATTAATTTTAATTATTAATTTCGTTTAAATATAATTATTTAAACAATTAATAATTGTTAATTAATTTCAAATTATTAATTACCATTTAAATATACTCAATATTTAAATAATTAATAATGTATAATTAATAATATTTCATTATTAATTTCATGTTTAAATAAACTCATTATATAAACAATTAATAATGTTTATATTAATTACCGTTTAAATATACTCAATATTTAAACAATTAATATTGCCTATTTAAGTAATTCACTTTACTTAAAATTTTCATTTCTTCTACTTGATTTCGCGACTACGATATTTGGGCTAGCATAGGGACCCGATGAACCTATAGATCATGGGCTTAATAATTAGTCAATTAAGTGATTAACACATAATCGGTTAATTACTTATTATCTAACTATGAATAATTCCACTATAGATTCATAGTGAACTCCCCTCACTATAGATGAGTTATGTCCATTTAGTTTATCATTATTTATATCTCGTGATATTATCCTTCACGTGGAACCCTCATAATTACAAGCGGATAAATTTACCGTTTTGCCCCTGTAATTACCGCTTTATCCTTGTGTTCCCGCTGATTCTCCAATGAACTTTATCTTTAGTCGAACTAGAGATAAGATACTTCGTGATCGGTAGAAGTCGTGACGTCACTTGTTCATGTCTCGAATCGAGACATCAAGGGAGTTTCCTAAAGTTCCTAAAATGTTTAGGTATCGCACTGATACCGTTAATTTATAGGAAAGTTATGAATTCCATCTCGTGAAAATGAGTTCCCAGCTACTTATCTAGTCATGTTCCCAAAACAGGAGTGTATTGAGCGTTCTTACAGATCGCTCTCAACTATGTGAATCAAAGAACATAACTCCACAAATAGGAGTTCGCATTTCACTCAGGATTGAGATCTATCACGGTTGATAAACTTAGTTTGATATTTGATTATTTCTCGTAAACGGTACTAATGAGAAATTTGATCGAACATCGTGGTCCTGTCTTATTCAATCAACATTGCATATGATACTTCCATTTCATGTCTCCCACATGAATGATCAGGATTTGATCATTTGTCTATAAACAAAATGCGAAGCTATCAACAGTGTTACCAGGATAAGGTTCCCAAACGTTATCCGTTTACTGTAGACACGTTTAAGTTACTCATCTCGACTTTAATCCTCTTGTATGACTCACATACTAAGTCGTGATTTCATAAGAGTAACTTAGGGTTTACTATTTGAATGTTTGATATTTATATATTTCCATATATTCCTAATATCGTTAATTGAATCAATCTAGATAATATAAAGAACTTATGTTTATTTATTTAATTTATTCTTAATAAATTATTATTATTAAATAATTACAAGTTCTAGGACACCATTCCTAACAAATATTACCTGCAAAATAAAAGTTTGCAGGGCATTCGAATACCGTGAGTTTTTAGCTCAGTAGATTAAATCCAAACTCAAATAAGTAAATTAAATACATTTAATCTCATATTTATATTAACGTATGGATACTCGTCCATTTCCTCCATTCATCAACTAGTAGGTACTTAGCCTACAAAGATCATAACCACAGTGTTCAGCTCTATAGAATAGTATCATAGTGGCCACTATGATACGTGCCACACTATCCATCGTGGTAATCACTTATCAAACTCATCTCAACTACTTAGATATATCATAATCACAGTGTTCAGCTCTATAGAATAGTATCATAATGGCCATTATGATACGTGCCACACTATCCAACGTGATTATTATATATCTGAGTAAAATCATTCAAATAAATTTCAAACAACAATCAGTCTCAACATAACTCCCTAATCATATCTCTTGAATAACAAAATAACAACAAAGAGTAAATATTTAGAACATCACACATTCATATCACAAATGTTTAAAAGGAAAGAAAACAACATAAACAAGTCACGACAAGGAAACCATTGAGTTAATATTTAATTTTATAAATTAACAATGTTATCATGTCATATTCGGCTCTAAAATCATCCTAAGCATTATTAAATCAATTAAAACTAATTATTATACGGCTATTAATTATTAATATTAATTAAATAAAACATTAAATTTAATATGGGTTTATTTAACTAAAATAATTTATAGGCTCTATTTATAATTAAAACTAATTAACCTTCATAATTCGATTATAAACACAAATCACGAGTCAAACGGGCACATAATACTTTCAAAATAATTAAATATGTCACCCATAACCATCCTAACAATCACACAATAAATACACAATCACATGGAATTTAATTTAACTTCTAAGTAGGAATTAACCTACCTTAAATCCAAATTGGGCAAGCAATCGAGCTCGAAATAACTCCAAATAAAATCCTAACGATGCCCACAACCTGTAATAATATTAATTTGAAGTTAATTTGGCGAGAACCAAGCTATCGGGACGAAAACTGGCTAGAATTGAGTCCAAAATGCCCCTGAACCGGCCTGGACCAGCTGAACCGGTCCAATTGGACCAGGCTCAGCCGGTCCATCTGGACCGGTTCCCCTACCTCCAGCTGCACGCAGGAAACGCAGTTGCTGCGTTTCCTTTCTTTTTTTTTTTTCTTTTTTTTTAAAAAAAAAAAAAACTTAAAACTCATCAATCTTACCTTCACGAATCTGCCCCACACTTGCCTTGGAACCACGTACGAAGAACACGACAAAAGCAACGACCAAAAACGATATGAAACTCGAAGATTCCGACGGCCAAAATTCCAGAAAACGGCGAGGATAAAAACTGACGAAAACGCACAAAAATCACGTTCAATTAACTTGAATTTACAGTAAATCGAAAGGAAAACCCAATGGATGCACTCACCTCGCGTGAAAACGAAAGCAACCCGATAAATCCTCAATTTTTCCGGCGAAGAATAATAGCTTGAAACTGACCTTAAATGGCAGCCAAAGAGGTTAGAATTCGATTCAAAATCAACGGCCAAAACAAATGATCGATATAGCTCGAACAATTTACCTTGCGAGAACTCAAAACGAACACCCACGGCTTGAACAAGAAGCGGCTGACGTGAGGGAGAGTACGAGAGGAAACGAACAAAACTAGGGTTGGTGGAAATATATATATATATATAAGACGAGAAATTACGAGAAAGCCCCTGGAGTAATAAATAGAGTTAGGGACATAGACGGTATTTAGGCCATATCTTTTTACTCGGGACTCGGAATCGAGTGTAGTCAATGGTGTTGAACTCGTAACGACGTGACGGTTCGGGAAAACTAAAGATTACGTTGATTGGAACAAAATTGGTGAAAAGACTAAAATACCCTTGGTGAAAATCCGGGTTGTTACATAAAGCGACCAGATAGTCACTAAAATACGACCAAATGGTCGTAAATTAATACAAATTTTTAAAAAACTTAAGTCTACATTTACATAGTTACGATCATATGGTCGCATTTTTGCTTAAAAATACGACCAGATGGTCGTATTTTTGAAGCAAAATGCGACCATTTGGTCGTAATTATACCTCTATATTTTTTTTAATATATATAAATTAATGGAGATTAAAACATATTTATATATATTGTTTAATGAAACACAACAATGACGATATTATAAAACATAAAGTGAATCATATAAATTTACAAAGTGTATTATTCTTCATCCTCAGTTTCTTCAGTAATTGCTTCTTCTTCTTCTTCTTCTTCTTCTTTTTCTTCATCTTCTTCATCATCTCGAATAAATTCAGCATCAATGTCACGTTCGCGAGAAGTGGAAGCATTTGTATCATCATCATGCAATGTTATCGTTCCATCATTCAAAGGACGTGTGGTACCTGCATTCTGGCCATCGTCTATTGCACGACATATTATCTGTCTTCTTGAAAAGCACCGGCTTCGTCTGCATGGTCGTCTTTCTCGGACAGGTTTTCTTCTACCTGTCGTGGTTTAACTTTACAAACAACTAACCAATCTGTCAGATCTCGTCTATTACTCGGATAGTTCAGGTAATAAACTTGAATCGCCTGTGAAGCAAGGACAAACCTATTAGCGGTGCATATATGCTTGTACTTGTTTACCTCAACGATTTGTAAATGATCAATCTTACGGACTCCGTCTCGTCTGGTTGTCTCGAACCAAGTGCAGTTGAATAGAACAATGCGTTTTAGCGTCGGACTTGCGTATTGAATCTCAAGAATCTCATCGATTACTCCAAAGTAATCGTCTTCGGTGCCGAACACTTGACCTTTTATGCAAACACCACTGTTGTTTGTTGCCCTGTTAACAGAATGCGCCTTCGTTTAAAATCTGAATCCGTTACCGACGTATCCAGTATATGACCTTACAATCCGTGCAGGTCCTTTTGCCAAAGAAATCATGCGAGGATCATCTACCGGTAACGTAGGGGAGTCCACCTATCATTCAGCACACATAGAGTATAATTATAAGGATATAGTATTTTTCAACAAATGACTTGACATGATATTTTTGACAATTTCAAATAACTCATGTATGCACTGAACCAGGAACGAAACTCCTTCTCGATTATTGACCCCTCCTCAGCGGCTGTAAGACCGACTCGTGTCATTCGAACGTATACGTTCAGAAATAGTCTGTATGTTACGAAAATAGTAAGAAAATATTTTAAACAGTTGTGATTGTTAAGTCAATGGAATAATATAACGTTACGAGAACTCACTCGATGTAAGGCTCGACTTCTGGGCAGTTGCATAACACCTAGCTCTGCATTACGTGATACTCAGAATTGGTCAACGGCCTACGCATTGATCTTCCAATTGTCATGCCAGGTTCAGTAAATATGGGTAGGTCGTTTACGTCAACACCTTCAAGTAAATTTTCGACAACGTTTCGTGTCGCTGGACGAAACTGCTCAGCAATGTGTTGATCAAAGTAGTATGAATAAAACGTGGTAGTCTCTTGCGTTAGGTACGCACTACAGATAGATCCTTCGACTCTTGCTTTATTTCCGACCGTCTTTTTCAACCGACGTAAGTACCTATGGGTTACAAACAATTAAGTAAACCTCTTTATAAGTTTAACATTAAAAAACTTGAATTATATACAAAGTAAGTTTGCTAACCTTTCAAATGGGTACATCCAGCGATTATGGACCGGACCCCCTAAGAATGCCTCGTATAGAAGATGCACTGAAAGATGCTCAATTGAGTCAAAAAAACCAGGTGGGAACATTCGCTCCAACTTACAGATAATAACAGCGATCTCCGAACTCTTTGAAGTGACAGTAGCTTCAGTCAGCTCTGTACACGTCAAGTCCCTGAAAAAAACACTGAACTGGGCAAGCGGCTCCCAATGTCTATTTTCTAGGAACGGTCTGAATACGACGGGCATCAATCGTTGCATGAACTCATGACAGTCGTGGCTTTTCATCCTAAACATGACATGTTTTTGACTGTCT
Organism: Gynostemma pentaphyllum; assembly: GCA_028015215.1. Taxonomy (NCBI): domain Eukaryota; kingdom Viridiplantae; phylum Streptophyta; class Magnoliopsida; order Cucurbitales; family Cucurbitaceae; genus Gynostemma; species Gynostemma pentaphyllum. Next base: position 45,796,984 of record CM051351.1, on the reverse strand, counting down.
ATACACCGACTCAGATTCGAAAAGTATCCTTCAGGGAATTTGATGGATTTGATCCACTCAAATAGTGTTTTCTTTTCATCCGTCGTCAACATGTACTTTGCTTTTGCGTAATTATCATTGTCGTCAGGCTCTAACTCAGGACGATTACATATCTCCCGTATATCATAACGTGCCTTCAGATTGTCCTTTGTTTTGCCAGAAACGTTCAAAACCCTATTGAAAATGTTGTCGAAGAAGTTCTTCTCGATATGCATTACATCCAGGTTGTGTCTGACAAGTAGATCTTCCCAATACGGTAGATCCCAAAAAATACTCCGTTTCTTCCAACCCGTGTTTTATCCAGCCGCATTGTTTGCAAGCTCTGCACCTTCCACTGTAATCTTCCGCATCCCTATAGCATCTATACCGTGCAGAATCTGCCTTCCACTGTACATTATCGGGGGGGTTTCCTTTCTTACTCGCCTACCCTTCTTCCAGTCAGTACCGTTTGAACGGAACGCGTGATTCAACGGCAGAAATCGACGGTGGCAATCAAACCAACAGGTTTTCCGACCGTTTCTGAGGTAAAACGCATCTGTGTCTAGCATGCAATGTGGACATGCGTATTTACCGGCCGTACTCCATCCTTTAATAGAGGATGGGGATCGATGTTTACAATTATTAACTAATGAACGCTAAGAAAAACAATAACAAAACTCATACTCATCAAGAAATAATGAACGTGAACGCAACATACCTGACAACATTGAATACGCTGGGAAGTCACTGATCATCCAGATTAACGTCGCGCGCAACAAGAAATTTTGTTTCTTCGAGATGTCGTACGTCATGACACCATCTGTCCACAACCTCTTCAACTCTGCGATAAGTTGTTGCAAATACACATCCAGTTTCTGTTTTGAACTTTTCGGGCCAGGTACGATCACTGTGAGAAAAATCACCGGGTCTCTCATACACATCGAGGGTGGCAAGTTATACAGGGTTACCATCACCGGCCAAACTGAATATTGCGCCCCGAATGCCCCGAACGGGTTAAAGCCATCTGTGCATAAACCCAATCTCGCGTTTCTCGAATCTTGTGCAAAATCAGGATGACAATTATTTAAATGCTTCCAAGCCGCAACGTCTGAGGGATGTCGCATAACACCTTCATCCTGTGCATGTTCATGATGTCATCTCATGTGTGAAGCTGTGACATCCGATGCATACAACCATTGCAGACGTGGGGTCAGCGGTAAATAGAACATGTGGGCGTACAGAATCATCCCGCATTTCCCCTGTTTATATCTTGGAAGAAAACAGAATTTGCAGTGATGCAGATCCGCATCCACATCCCAATAGATCATGCACCCGTTTCGACACGAATCTATCTTCTCTACGGGTAACCTGAGTCCCTCCACTAGCTTTTTCGTGTCGTACAAACTTTGCGGCATCAAGTTTTCTTATGGAGCGCATCGACGAAACCACGATGCAACCGAATCAAATCCTCTAGCAGGTAAGTTATATTGCGCTTTTATATTTAAAAGTTCTGTAGCAGCAGCAAGTTGACTAACTTGACAACCTTCGTACAACGGTTGGCTCGCTGTCTTCAGCAGATCGTGCATCTTACGTGCTTCCGGATTCATTTCTTCTTCAACAACCCCTTCTCTTTCGTCGTCTACGTTCAAACTTTCGCGATAACTTTCATTTCCGCCCCCTTATCCCACACCATCAAGTATCATTTGCTGCATCTGACTATACTGTTGTATTTCATTGGGTTCTTCGACGACAACGTCAGCATTCGAGCTGCTACCCTCGTACCGTCTCGCTTCCTGTACTGCAGCGTCGAACATTTCCCTCATCTCCCCATGATACACCTAGTGATAATAATTCTTCACAAATCCCTGACTATAAAGATGAACCTTCACATCTGAAACCGGTATGATTTTTCTATTGTCGCATTTTCTGCACGGGCATCGTAGCTGCTTTTCACCATAATTCGCGTAATAGACAGTTGTCTTGCAAAACTCAACAAACTGTTCAACCCTGGCCACGAACTCATCGTTCAAATACCCGTCTATCAAACGAATATACATCCACTCTCTCATTTTTCTTTTTTCTTATCTTCTCCACAATGGGAGGAGGAGATTTTATAATGGATTCCTCTGCTTAATTGCGACCCTATGGTCGCAAAATTACTACCATCTGGTCGTATTCCTACCGCCAAAATTTCCCGCCTTTGTTTACTACCAAGTGGTCACTTCAAAATGCGACCATATGGTAGCTTTCTTCTCGCCAAAATTACGCGCCTTTTTTTTGCTACCAAACTATATTTCAAGTCACAAAAATGCGACCATATGGTCACTTCCAAAGGCGACCAACTGGTAGCTTTCTTCCCACCAAAATTACGCTCCTTTTGTTACTACCAAACTATATTTCAAGTCACAAAAATGCGACCAGATAGTCACTTCCAAACGCAACCAACTGGTAGCTTTCTTCCCGCCAAAATTACGCGCCTTTTTTTTGCTGCCAAACTATATTTCAAGTCACAAAAATGCGACCGAATGGTCACTTCCAAAGGCGACCAACTGGTAGCTTTCTTCCCACCAAAATTACGCTCCTTTTTTTGCTACCAAACTATATTTCAAGTCACAAAAATGCGACCAGATGGTTGTTTTTTCAGGTGACCAAATGGTCGTTTATTTCGCGCCATAATTTTGCGCCATTTTTTGCTACCAAGTCATTTTTTAAGTCACAAAATTGCGACCAGATGATCGTTTTTTCAGGTGACCAAATGGTCGTTTATTTCGCGTCGTAATTTCGTGCCATTTTTTATGACTGCTTCTAATTTGGGCCACAATCTGGTCGCAAAAAAAGTGACCAGATGGTCACTTTGAGTCAACCTTACAAAAAAGTGACCAAATGGTCATTAAAAAACTACCACTTGTGTTTGGTCGCAAATGGTTGGTCGCATTTTGACTTTTTTTTTTTGTAGTGTACGTCGTTAAAATCGTGGTCAACATATGCTAATGATGGAATAGTTTTGCCACGTTACGAACGAGGAAATCCATCGTTAATTTTCACCAACGACGTCAAAAATAACGTCCAGCTGTTTAGTCGTTGATTCCGTCGTTATTCCTTGTTAACGACATAATACAGGCTTCATTACATCGTTAATTTTCGTCGTTATTTTCCAGTTTTCTTGTAGTGGACATCGAATCTCCAAAGCGTCAAAGCGGACGCTTCAGCTTCTCGGTGCTGGGGCGAACAAGAGCACCACGACGATGGAACATATTTTTTCTTATTTTGTGTATAATTTTTCCATACTTACTTTTAAATTTTTACGTCATACTTTAACCTAGATACTTGTATATATACATGGCCTATGGCCTCAATTCTATTAAGAATAACTAGTCGATAATAAATCTATTAATATATTTATAAATTTGAACATCCATATTTTCATCAACATCACCATTTATCTCATTACAAACAACTTTAGCGATTAAAAAATCATTGAAAATTTAGGGCGGAAAGGAGAAGGTAAGGATCGAACTATTTAGTGGATTTTCTGCTCCAACCCCATCACAATTTCTCTTCACCAATTATGAATTGTATTGAAAAAAAAGCATTTTGTTAGTTAATGGAAACAATTGTCTGACATCAAATTTGTAATTACGAAGCATATCTGTAATCGAAGATCAGCAAAGTTAAAAAAAAGGTGATTTTTATACATGACAATGACGTTTATAAATGGAAATAAGATATACGGCAGCCAAGGTACAAGGAAAATGGGGATGAAAGACCTTCAACTTTAATATCCTCCTCTCACTGTTTTTATTCCGTCGATCTTTTAGTGATGTTATTAATGTATGCAGGGCCGGTCCTAAGAAAATAAGGGCCCGGTGCGAAAATATAGTTTCAGACCCTCTATCAAATAATTCTGAATATAAAAAATTACAAAAAAAAACTAATTTTTTTTATTAAAATGCAATAACAAAAAAATTATAGTGTAAAGATTTTAGAAAATTGAATTTTAGAAATATATTTTTCCTTATTCCACATAAATAAAAAATGAAGTTTTCCTCTTAAAAAAAATGAAGTTTTCTTTTTCAAAAATATATATAATATTTTTTCAATTTATTTAATAAAACTCTATTTTAGGCATTAACAGGTATATGATTTAGGTTTAAGAATACAATGATTACGATCTGCATACATATTTAACTTAGTATAACTATAATACTTACATTTTAAATGATAACTTTTTCTAAGTATATTTCAAATGATAGCATAATATTTTAGAATGTTATAAAATTATATTTTTTAACGTTCAATAGATGAAAGAAAAACATTAAATGAATATATTTATAACAACATATCAAACTAACAAACTTAAAAAAATTAATGAAATAGATAAAGTGAGATTTAAAAAATAAAAACAATTTTTTTCTCTTATATTATAAATTGAGGTTAAAAATTTATTGGGCGAAATTTTTCATTATATATGGTAAATTTTAAATAAATAAAGTGAGGTAAATTTTTTTCGAAAAAATTATCAAATAAAATATTAAATCAATAAATTTATAATAAGATCAAACTAACAGACTAACAAAATAATGAAATAAATAAAGTGAGATTTAGAAAAGAAAAAAAAAACAAATTTTTCTCTTATATTTTAAATTAAGGTTAAAAATCTAAAATAATATATATATAACAAATGAAAAATAGCATAAAAAACCTAAAATAAACATTAAATTACGCCAGTAGGGATCGAACCCAGATCTTGGGGCATGACCAAAGTTGGCAAGGAAAACAATGCGCCATTAACCATTACTTGTAAGGATTCCGTCTTTTTAAATTATATTTAAACACATACTAATTTGAAACACTAAATAGACCCGTCTCTTATTTTGGGGCCCTCGATATTTGGGGGCCCTGTTCTGTCGCGCACGTTGAACGTGCCCAGGGCCGGCCCTGAATGTATGCAAAGACAAAACTATCATTATCATATATTTTCTTTTTTTTGTTAAATGCACCACCGTCCCCTGCATTTTCAAGTTTTTTTTTAAATTACACTCTTGCACTATCAATTTAGTTTTTTTAATTCCTACACTTTATATTGTCTAATTTCTGTCAAAAAAACCATCCAAATCTAACAGACTTTATTTTTGTAATATTTTTTTATATCTGAGGAAATGTGAAAAGACATATTTGCCCCAATTTTTTCAAGCTTCTCCATCTTCTCCAATCAACCAAGGAAGAAGGCCATGTGGAACACCAGGGAACAAAAATTTGTAAGATGTGGATTTGATGCTAAATTGTATTTAACTAAGAAAATTGTAGATGGTGTTATTCAGTGGTAAAATTCACAATTTAACTTGTCAAATGTAAATTGAAAAAGCTTAAATGTTATACCAGAGCAAGACACCATTTTCGTTCCACCATTTTCTTCGTCTTTTGTTTACGGCCCACACTTTCCAGATGCCGAACCAGACTAGATGGCATCCAAGAGCCTAAAAATCTCATCCATTCCTTCTCACCACCTTGGAGCACTTCATAAGCCAGATATTCCTGTGTTTTTTACTGGAACGAAAATGGTGGATTGACGAAAATGGCAGAAGCTAAACAAACGTGAAAGCATGGAGGAGGAGATGAAGAAGCTTGAAGAAATTGGGGGTAAATATGTCTTTTCACATACCCTTGGATATTAAAAATATTTAAAAAAAATAAACTCCGTTAGATTTGGATATTTTTTTGACGGAAATTGGACAATAGAAAGTGTAGGGGTGAAAAAAACTAAATTTATAGTCCAGGGGTGTAAATTAAAAAAAAAAACTTAAAAGTGCAGGGGTCGTTGGTGCATTTAACCTTTTTTTTTCATTTTCTGAAACCCTAACTCCAAAAAAAAACTTCATCTGTGTAACAACTCGAGTTTTGGGTAAGGGCATTTTAGTCTTTTCACCAATTTTGATCCAATCAATGTAATCTTTAGTTTTCCCGAACCGTCATGTCGTTACGAATTCAACGAAATTGACTACGCTCAATTCCGAGTTTCGAGTAAAAAGATATGACCTGATTACCGTTTACGTCCCTAATTCTTATTATTTATTTCAGGGGCATTAACGTATTTTATTCAGCTATTACTTGACACGAAACCCTAGAATTTGTTTTATTCTTTCTTTACGTGAGTTAGCTCTGCCAGCCGCACGCCCGAATTGCCTAGTTCCCGTTCCGATTTTCGGTAAGGCATCGATTTCGTTTTCTATTCGTTGTTCTTCCCTTTAACTTCGATTCGTTTCCAAACCTTTTGGGCTGTCGTTATTTTTCAGATTCAAGAGACTTTCGACTTCGTTCAACCTCGGATCATTCGGTATTTTACGTTAAAACACGTTATTCTTTGATTAGTTATTGAACCCAAATGATTTACGTGCTAAATGGACGAGTTTCTGTTGTTTTTCCGTTCGTTTAAGGACCCTGTCGGACTGTCTTGGCTGGCCGTTTTTCTGGAATTGCTCGGCCGGTGTTCATCGAGTTTAGATCCGAGTTTAGCATTACTTTACGTTTGTTCTTCGTGCGTGGATTCGAGGCGAGTGTTGGGACGGATTTGTGAAGGTAAGCTGCTGAGTTTTTAATTAAATGAAAAAGAAAAAAAAAATTGCACAGCGCTGTAACCAGCGCTACGAGAGGTTAGGGATGACCGGTCCAGTTGGACCGGCTGGACAGGTCCTATTGGACCGGTTCAGCTGGTCCAGACCGGTTCAGAGGCCATTTTTAGTCAATTTGAGCCGGTTTTCATTCCGTTCTTCCGGTTTTCATAAAATTGACTTTTAATTAATGTCAATACAGGTTTGGGGCACCTCTAGGATTTGTTTTCGCATCGTTTGGAGTTCGATTGCTTGGTTGAATTTCTATTAAGGTAGGTTAATTCCTACTTAAAGTGTTAATTGAGATTTTCTTTGATTGTTTGTTTTGTCTATGATTAATGGTATGACTTGGGAGATGATTTATTAGTTGCTAGGAATTATTATGTGATTATTATGATTTTCGATTATCATTTAATTATTATTTATGTTTGGTTAGTCGATAAGTGATAAATAGAGCCTTTAGGTTTTACAACTTGGGTTGAACCTATGCATAAAAAAAATATTAAATTTGTAGAGCGTATTTTATGGCACGTATCATGAGTGGCCATATACCCCACTATGATACATATATGCAAATTTAATTAAAACAAAGACTAAAGGAAATGTTGTAGGCTAAGTACCTACTAAATAATTAGGCTAAGTACCTATACTTATAAATGAGAAATTGGGGATTTGGACTAGTATCCAATGATTATTACATTTGGTGTAATTTCAATTTAGCTTACTTATATAAGTTGAAGTTAATCTACTGAGCTAAAAACTCACGGTATTCGAATGTCCTGCAAATTTAAATTTTGCAGGTAACGAAAATAATTTTGGAGCTCGAGGCGCATGACGAGGATGGTGCTACATGGAGGCCTTAGGATTTATTTGTTTTATCTTCTCCTTTGACTTTTCATATTAGTCATTTCTTTTGTTATTTGGGATATTTTAAATTTATTTTATTTAAACTCATGCATTTTATTTGGATTTTAATTATTTGAACTGGCGCCACATTTAAACGTTTTGTTTTATCTTTTAATTGTTATTTAAATAAAAGGCTTCCGCATTTATTGATTTTACTCTGATTTGTTTGTAAAATTAAATGAGTTCTTTTATTATTTATTTACTTATGTTACATTGAGTCGGGTTGTCACATTTGGTATCAGAGCCCTAGGTTTAAGGGTTCTGAAGACAGTATGTGTCACATACATTAGAGTGTCTTATGGCCCGTGTAGCACCTCGTCAGCGCCAGGTATGCCTTGAACTTAATAATTTGAATTATATTATAACGACATAATTATGTTGGTGAACTAGTATTCATTTTTTTTAAAAGGATAAACCTTAAGAGGTTTGCTTTTGTTTGTGATTCAGAATGCCTCCACGTTTGCAAACTTATGGGCGTAGAAGGGCTGCACCAGTGGGACGGGTGCCAGTGGATGAGAACAATGTCAACGAGCTGGAGATTCATGATGAACAGGAAAACCAGCAAATTCCTGTTGCACCGGCTCTTGTTGCTCTAGCTCCTGTTGTGACTTTTTCAGATGAGCAGTTTGCTATGCTCATGCAGGCTATGAGTAGAGCTCCAGCACCAGCACCTGAGCCAGTACTGGATCGATCCAGGTTAACTGTTGAGGCGAGATTTCTTGCAATGCTTCGCAAGAGTTCGATCATGACTTTTGATGGGAAGTCTATGGACCCCGCAGCTGCAGATGCATGGATTTATCAGTTAGAGGCTGGTTTTGAGGAGATTAATGTTCCTGAGCGATTGAAATCTCATTGTGGGGCCGTATCTTTGAAGGAAAAAGCTCGCTATTGGTGGGATTCTACCGCTAGATCGATTGATCGGGTCGATGGCATTATACCTTGGGAAACTTTCAAATCGAAATTCTTTGACAAGTATTATCCCAAATCGTACAAGTATCAGATGAAGAAAGAATTGATGACTTTGACTCAGGGGTCGAGATCTGTTGCCGAGTATGAGAGAGACTTTGACCGCTTGTCGCGTTTTGCTCCTGAGCACGTTGATACTGAAGTAAAGAAAATGGAAGCTTTTGTTATGGGCCTTAGAGAGGATATCCAGGGATTTGTGGAAGCTCATTTTCCCACTACTTATGCTAGTGCCCTTAGCATTGCATTAATCCTAGATAAGGGGTGTAATTTTAGGAATCAGCAATCGACATCTCAAGGGCAGAATTCTGGGCAGAAGAGAAGTTTTGATCAGTTTCGTGGTCACCAGAAACAGAACTCAGCTCCGTGACAGTTTCAGGGTAATCAGTCGTATCAGGGTAATCAGCAACACCAGAATAGGTCAGCTCAGACTCAGAAGTACACCTATCCGCAGTGTCGCCATTGTTTGAAGTATCATACGGGTCAGTGCACAAAGATAAAGTGCTTTACTTGTAATCAGTTGGGGCATATTTCTTCTCAGTGTCCTACTACAGCGACACCACTGAATCAGAGGCCTGCTCCTAAGACTCTTCCTGCTCCGCCGCGTCAGGACCCTCAGAAGGGTAAGGTATTTGCCACTACTAGAGGTGAGGCATCTGATTCTGCAGCCATTGTGACAGGGTACACTATCCGTTCTTGGTCATTCGGCCTTTGCTTTGTTTGATTCTGGTTCTAGTCATTCTTTTATATCTGATGATTTTGTGAGGCATGCTATATTTGAACTAGAACCGTTAGGATTTGAGTTATTTGTATCCACTCCAGCTGGAGTGTCGTTGCTAGCTAACCAGAAAGTCATATCTGGTCAGATTGAGTTGTGTGATCATCAACTGAGTGTAACTTTGATAGTCCTCAGTATTAGTGATTTCGATGTTATACTTGGCATGGATTGGTTGTCTGCCAACCATGCTAATATTATTTGTGATAAGAGGGAAGTCGAGTTCAGATTGCCTTCTGGTTCTCATTTTACATTTAAGGGGTCTATTGTTGGATCAACTCCGAAAGTCGTGTCAGCTTTGAAAGCCACGAAATTGCTGAGTCGAGGAGCGTGGGGTTATCTGGCCAGTGTAGTTGATAAAAGCCGATCTGAGACAAGTTTGAATAATGTGCCGGTTATTAGAGATTATCCGGATGTTTTTCCTGATGAGCTTCCTGGTTTACCTCCTGGTTAGAGATCTAGACTTACGTATAGAGTTGGTACCTGTACCGCTCCAATTTGAAAAGCACCATATAGAATGGCACCAAGAGAGTTGAAAGAGCTTAAGGCTCGATTGCCAGGAATTGCTCGACTTAGGATTCATTCGACCTAGTGTTTCCCAGTAGGGTGCACCTGCTTGCTTTGTAAAGAAGAAGGATGGGTCCATGCGTTTGTGTATCGATTACAGGGAGTTGAATAAAGTGACTGTGAAGAATAAGTATCCTTTGCCCAGGATTGACGATTTATTCGATCAACTTCAAGGAGCTTCTGTGTTTTCTAAAATCGATTTGCGATCTGGCTATCATCAGTTGAGGATTAGGGAGGGAGACATACCTAAGACAGAATTCAGGTCCCGATATGGTCATTATGAGTTTGTGGTCATGCTAACTAACGCACCTGCTGCATTCATGGATCTCATGAACACAGTGTTCAGAGATTACCTGGATACGTTTGTGATAGTTTTCATTGATGACATCTTGGTGTATTCTGTTTCAGAGGATCAGCATGTTCAGCATCTCACCACTGTGATGGAAGTTTTGCGAGCTAATCAATTGTATGCTAAGTTTTCAAAGTGTGAGTTTTGGCTGAAAGAAGTTGCATTTTTGGGTCACGTGGTTTCACAGAAGGGTATTGCTGTAGATCCTTCTAAGGTTGAAGCAGTGAGTAACTGGCCTCAACCAACCAATGTAGGTGAAGTTAGAAGCTTTCTAGGCCTTACAGGTTATTATCGGAGATTTATCCAGGATTTCTCTAAGATAGCGTCGCCGATGACCCAGCTTACCCGTAAGGGTAAAGGTTTTGTTTGGGATGCAGTTTGTGAACAGAGTTTTCAGGAACTCAAGAGGAGATTGGTTTCATCGCCATGTTGACAGTTCCAGATAATTCCGGTGGTCTTACCGTTTATACTGATGCGTCTAAGAAGGGTTTAGGATGTGTACTGATGCAACATGGGAAAGTGATATCTTATGCATCTCGACAGTTGAAGGATTATGAGAAGAAATATCCAACTCATGATTTAGAGTTGGCAGCAGTGATTCATGCTCTGAAGATTTTGAGACATTATTTGTATGGAGAGAAAATTCAGATTTTCACTGATCATAAAAGTCTAAAGTACTTCTTCACTCAGAAGGAGCTGAATATGAGACAACGCAGATGGCTAGAGTTGGTAAAAGATTATGACTGCGATATTCAGTATCACCCAGGTAAAGCTAACGTTGTAGCAGATGCTCTCAGTAGAAAGTCAGCTCACTCATCCGCACTTGTGGTTACTCAGCCTAAGTTACAAAAGGATTGGAAGCGAGCTCAGATAGCAGTTTTGACTTCAGAGGTTACGGCATTGATGGCACAGTTGACAGTGAGGCCAACTTTGAGGCAGCGAATTATTGATTCTCAGATAGCAGATCCCGAGTTGGTTGAAAAGTTAGCTTCAATTGAATCAGGAAAGGTTAGCGAGTATTCTATTTCTTCTGATTCTGCACTTCTATTTCGTGGGCGATTATGTGTTTCGGCTGATATTACTCTTCGGAGTGAGTTATTAGATGAAGCACATAACTTTATCTTTTCTGTGCATCCGGGTAGTACGAAGATGTATCGAGATTTGAAGCAGCATTATTGGTGGCCTAATATGAAGAGAGATGTGGCAGATTTTGTTAGTAAATGTTTGGTTTGCCAACAGGTAAAGGCTTTGAGGCAAAAACCTTCAGGTTATCTTCAACTATTGAGCGTTCCAGAGTGGAAATGGGAGAAGATATCTATGGACTTTATCAGTGGATTGCCTAGCACAGCTTCGGGTTTTACTACCGTTTGGGTCATTGTTGATCGTTTGACCAAGTCAGCACACTTTATACTGGGAAAGCCGACCTACCCAGTCGAGAAATGGGCTAAGTTGTACCTAAAGGAAATTGTTCGACTTCATGGTGTACCAGTGGAGATAGTTTCTGATAGAGACACTCGTTTTGTTTCTAAACTCTGGAAGAGTTTACATCGAGCTTTAGGGTCGTAGTTGTGTTTTAGCACGGCTTTTCATGCACAGACGGATGGGCAGACTGAGAGGGTGAATCAGATCTTGGAAGATATGTTGAGAGCGTGCGCTCTAGATTTTGGTGGTACTTGGGACGACCATTTGTATCTGGTTGAGTTTGCTTATAACAACAGTTTCCAGGCTACAAATGGTATGTCACCTTTCGAAGCACTCTATGGTAAGAAGTGTAGATCTCCCGTACATTGGGCTGAAGTTGGTGAAAGGAAGCTTTTGGGGCCAGAGTTAGTACGGTTATCTTGTGAAGCTGTAGATGTGATTAGAGAATTGATGAAAACAGCTCAGAGTAGACAGAAGAGTTATGCTGATTCAAGACGTCGAAATTTGGAGTTCATCGTTGGGGATCACGTATTCTTGAAAGTGTCACCAATGAAGGGTGTTATGCGGTTTGGGCGTAAAGGGAAACTTAGTCCTCGCTTTATTGGACCATTTGAGATACTAGAGCGAGTGGGATCAGTTGCTTATCGATTAGCATTGCCGCCAGTTTTATCAGCTGTTCATAATGTTTTTCATGTGTCTATGTTGAGGAAGTATATTGCAGATCCTTCACACGTGATCGATTTTGAACCGTTACAATTGAGTGAGGCTTTGTCTTATGAGGAGGTACCTGTTCAGATTTTAGATGAAGAGCGTAAAACGTTAAGAAATAAGGAGATTGAGCTCGTTAAGGTCTTGTGGAGGAATCAGAAATTTGAAGAAGCAACTTGGGAGCGCAAAGAGGAGATGCTAGCATTGTACCCGTTCCTTTTTCACCAGCAGTAATGCTTTTCGGGGCAAAAAGCTTTTAAGGAGGGAAGATTGTAACAACCCGAGTTTTGGGTAAGGGCATTTTAGTCTTTTCACCAATTTTGATCCAATCAATGTAATCTTTAGTTTTCCCGAACCGTCACGTCGTTACGAATTCAACGAAATTGACTACGCTCAATTCCGAGTTTCGAGTAAAAAGATATGACCTGATTACTGTTTACGTCCCTAATTCTTATTATTTATTTCAGGGGCATTAACGTATTTTAATCAGCTATTACTTGACACGAAACCCTAGAATTTGTTTTATTCTTTCTTTACGTGAGTTAGCTCTGCCGACCGCACGCCCGAATTGCCTAGTTCCCGTTCCGATTTTCGGTAAGGTATCGATTTCGTTTTCTATTCGTTGTTCTTCCCTTTAACTTCGATTCGTTTCCAAACCTTTTGGGCTGTCGCTATTTTTTAGATTCAAGCTCAGTGACCATCCGGAATTCAAGAGACTTTCGACTTCGTTCAACCTCGGATCATTCGGTATTTTACGTTAAAACACGTTATTCTTTGATTAGTTATTGAACCCAAATGATTTACGTGCTAAATGGACGAGTTTCTGTTGTTTTTTCGTTCGTTTAAGGACTCGTCGGACTGTCTTGGATGGCTGTTTTTCAGGAATTGCTCGGCCGGTGTTCATCGAGTTTAGATCTGAGTTTAGCATTACTTTACGTTTGTTCTTCGTGCGTGGATTCGAGGCGAGTGTTGGGACGGATTTGTGAAGGTAAGCTGCTGAGTTTTTAATTATATGAAAAAGAAAAAAAAATTGCACAGCGCTGTAACCAGCGCTGCGAGAGGTTAGGGATGACCGGTTCAGCTGGTCTAGACCGGTTCAGGGGCCATTTTTAGTCAATTTGAGCCGGTTTTCATTCCGTTCTTCCGGTTTTCATAAAACTGACTTTTAATTAATGTCAATACAGGTTTGGGGCACCTCTAGGATTTGTTTTCGCATCGTTTGGAGTTCGATTGCTTGCTTGAATTGCTATTAAGGTAGGTTAATTCCTACTTAAAGTGTTAATTGAAATTTTCTTTGATTGTTTGTTTTGTCTATGATTAATGGTATGACTTGGGAGATGATTTATTAGTTGCTAGGAATTATTATGTGATTATTATGATTTTTGATTTTCATTTAATTACTATTTATGTTTGGTTAGTCGATAAGTGATAAATAGAGCCTTTAGGTTTTACAACTTGGGTTGAACCTATGCATAAAAAAAATATTAAATTTATAGAGCGTATACTATGGCACGTATCATGAGTGGCCCTATACCCCACTATGATCATATTTTCAAGCGCATAGTATGGCACGTATCATGAGTGGCCATATACCCCACTATGATACATATATGCAAATTTAATTAAAACAAAGACTAAAGGAAATGTTGTAGGCTAAGTACCTACTAAATAATTAGGCTAAGTACCTATACTTATAAATGAGAAATTGGGGATTTGGACTAGTATCCAATGATTATTACATTTGGTGTAATTTCAATTTAGCTTACTTATATAAGTTGAAGTTAATCTACTGAGCTAAAAACTCACGGTATTTTGGAATGCCCTGCAAATTTAAATTTTGCGGGTAACGAAAATAATTTTGGAGCTCGGGCGCATGACGAGGATGGTGCTACATGGAGGCCTTAGGATTTATTTGTTTTATCTTCTCCTTTGACTTTTCATATTAGTCATTTCTTTTGTTATTTGGGATATTTTAAATTTATTTTATTTAAACTCATGCATTTTATTTGGATTTTAATTATTTGAACTGGCGCCACATTTAAACGTTTTGTTTTATCATTTAATTGTTATTTAAATAAAAGGCTTCCGCATTTATTGATTTTACTCTGATTTGTTTGTAAAATTAAATGAGTTCTTTTATTATTTATTTACTTATGTTACATTGAGTCGGGTCGTCACAATCTGACTCCATCTCTAGTTGTTGATGGCACAGAAAAAAATCACAATAACGATAAAGAGATTCAAACGACGAACTACTTGGACGAAAACTTTGTTTTTTTGGTTTCAAGGTGAGAGATATAAGACGGATGAGATTGTGTGGTTTTGATGTTTTAAAATAAAAGAAATTATATTGACTCTTCCAACATTTTTCTAACACATCAATTTTTTAAAGAAAGCTTACTTCAATCCATATATTTTTTTTAAATATCTCAATTCAATAATTAAATTCTTTAAATTAAATAAAATAGATTCTCTTTAATTGATCTAAGTATTGGAAAAATGAGAGAAGGAAAGTCAAGATATTTTTAAAAGTTGATGAAAAATGAGAATAAAGGAAGAAGATAAAATCTATGCATAACGGATAAAATGGGAAAAAAAAAATTAAAGAAAGTGGTAGTTCAACTCTAGCAAATTTTTTTAGTAATATTTGTAAAAATAATAATTCTGAAAAATATTTGTAAATATAGCAAATTTTGATCGGGAGAATCAGTGATAAACATTGAGCTACATATTTTTACACTAAATTTATCACTTATATACATGAATTATTGTTATCACTAATTAACATAATAAAGATTGTTATATTTATAAATAGTTTTTAGAGTTATTATTTTTATAAATATTATATTAAAATCTGCTTCCTAATAAATTTTCCGGCAATAAACCTCAGTTTACTATATTTAAGGTCAATAGTTCTGATTTTCCAAGGTACTAAGTGGACTTCTGGTGGAGAAATAATTATACGTAGTGGATTCTTATGTGAAATTCAACTTGGTTTCTTCGCATCCAAATCCTGGAATTTTAGCAAAGTGTCGAAGCAAGCACTAATTAATATCATGATGTGGTTAGTCAACCTTAATTACTAGTTATATTTTATTTTATCTTATCAGTACAATTAAATTAATTAAACATTGATCACTAATTAGTGGCAGTTCAACTAATAAAAGGAATATGCGTTTTCATTTCCTTTTTCTTTTTCCATTATGCAATTTAAAGAGTAAGATAAATGCCAGTATGTGTTGTTTGATTTTGTAAGCGTACGATGATTATAAGTAATAAAGTGATAAAGTAAAAAATCGTCACTATATAAATTGTAAATTTATCAATAATTATCCATTAATCTAATATAAATTATTCGATAAATTAATGGGACATGGGCTGAAAATGAAATGACATATTTTATAAAGGTAATTTCCCATATAGCAACCCATTTTCATAATTCCTCAAATGACATTTTTTATAATATAACAAAATTAATTATTTTCATCAAATTTATAAAAATATCACTGATTAATTAATTCACTACATTTTTTCTCTTCTTCAGTAATTTATTGAATTAAAATATGAGTTTTATCGATTCAATAAATTATTTTGTTAATTCAATAATTTATTGAATTAAAATTTGAATTTTATTAATTCAATAAATTATTTCGTTTAATTCAATTACTTTTTTTAATTAAAACCTATCAAGGTATTTCAATTATATATAGTAATTTAATTCAATAAATTATTCCACTAAATTCAATAACATATTGAATTAAAATCAATATCAGGTATTTCAAATGTAGAATTGGAGGATTTTTCATATTTTGATTGGATTTTTTTGATGAAGAAGACAACTAGGAAATCCTTTTGTTTCGAAAAAGCAGATAATGTACCAAAAAAACAAAAAACAAAAATCTAAGCAGCCTCGTCAAAAGCCCAAACGTCATGGCGCCCAAAAAACGCAGAAACGAATGGCGGCGCTCCTAGTGTGATCTGGCTCGTGGCAGCGATTCTTGGCGATGGAAAGGTTTGAAAAGTTCGAAATAAGACTAGGGTCATATCCAACGATGAAATCAATAGAAAACAAACCAACTCAAAAATTTGAAATCTGGCGAGCAAATTTGATTTTACTTCAACAAGTTATTGAGTTGAAGATAATAAATTATTGAATAGCGATTTTTTGTCTGCTTCTTAGTTTCTACATCAACAGCCCACCAATCAGTAAACACACTTGATACAAATTAGAACCTATCAACATATGAAGTTCAATAAGTCATTGACTAATAGTTTTAATTATAAAAAAACTGACTTATATCAAGTTATATCCCACCAAACATTAGTGATTATAAACTTGATATATAAAATAATATTTTCATGTAGTTGTAAGATAATATCAAGATTTTAATTCAATAATTTATTGAACTCAACGTAATAAATTATTGAATTGTAAATCTCAACACCAAGATCCATTTACACCTCTATACATAATCAACAATCCATTAAAATTAGTAACAAATACAAAAAAAAAGAATAAAAAAGAAAATGGCATCTTAATGTGTCTACTAATGTGTCAAATCTCATTAGGCCTCTCTTCACATTTTTTTCTTCTCTATCTTCTTCTCCAATTCCCATATAGCTTAGCACTTGTAATGCAGCAGTGCAGGAGAAGATGCCTAATGAATTATGCTGCATAATAAAACGAAGAAGTTTAATTGAATAATTTAGTGAACAACATGGTATATGGGGCATTTTCAAATATGTTAGAAATTTTTATAATATTTACAAATTTGTTAGGAAAAAAATATATTTACAAAAATTTAACAATTTTAAAAATTCTGAGTATACCAATCAATAACTATTAGTATTATCAGTGAACTTTTAGTATATCAATGGTAGTTTATCAGTCGATCATTAATATTCTATTATTGATATACTATTATATATCACTGATATACTATTAATTATTGACTGATATACTAATAGATTGACTGATATACTCGACTTTTGAAATTATAACATTTTTGTAAATATTTTTTTTTTCTAACATTTTTGTAAATATTTCACTCAATTATAACATTCATGTAAATTTCCCAATTATTAAATTGTACTATGAAAAACTAAATTAACACAAAAAGCGGGATCTGAGATGAAAAAATGTTTTATAAACTAAAATCACAGAGTTTACAAACTTTAAGAAGAAATATTATTCAATAACTTAGTGAACAACACACTATAAATTATTGAATTGTACAACATAAGCTAAATTAACACAAAAAATATGGGATGAAAAATTGTTTTAAAATCAGGTAGCAATACAACTTCTAAATCAAAAATTAGTATAAATAAAACAACAAAAAATAGTAAAAAAATAGAAACAAACCTGATATAAACTGTACTTGCTGAGACAAATGGCAGATGGCAACAAACCATTGATATTTGTAAGTTCCATGCAGATGGCAATAGCAATAAAGATGATTTTATATGCAGAAGATGCAAAGGAATCTGCACTTGCTGAGGCTCAAGAATACATTTACAAGTTGAAGAATAATACTGAAAATGATCTTGAAAATAGAAAATGGGTTTTAATTTGCAGATAAAAAAGTTTGGCCTTTAGATGAACTGAGGAAGGAAAAGGTGGTATCTTGCTAAGCAAAATCCCCCACAATTTCTCACTGATCTCCCCACACTTTCTGATCTAATGAAAAAGAGATTGTAGGCTTTGTTTTTTTTTTTCTTGTATGTGATGTACGAAAGATAAAGATTATTAACTGAACATTGACATTGATGTAATAACAAATACTTTACATCCATTGTTTTTCCCCTCCCAATTGGAAAATGTTGAACAAGAATCTTGTTATTTTCACTACAAGAAAATAGCAGTTTTGCCACTAAATAAGCCTCATTCCATCGCAAAGTGCTATTTAGTGACGAAATTACCGATGAATAGGCCCGTCGTTTTTTTTGTTATCGTTATCAGATAGTAACTACGGAATTCGTGGTTAATTTGCAATGTAACATTTTTTCATTGCTATAAAATGTTGACCAAACTTAACAATGCAATGCGTCGCCGAGTTTAGTCAAAGTAAACCTTTGACTTTAACGAAGAAATGCGCCGTTAGATTAAATTGTTTATAGAAATTGTATAGTGATGCATGTAGGGACCAAATGCGTTGCAGAAAAGGTCAATGTGAAACCTTTGAACGTAACGACAAAATGCATCGCTGGGTAAAGTTAAAGTAAACCTTTGACGTTAACGACAGAATATGTCGCCCTTGATTATTGTAATTTTTTTAATTAATTTATTATTTAGATTTGCAAAATAATTAAATTGTTAATTAGAATTATAAAATAATAAATAATAACATAAAAATATTATATTAATAATAAAATATCCACAAAATGTTAAAAAAAAAAGATCGGAAAACTACTGCAGATCAGTAGGAGGAAATTCGACAATGAAGAAAACTCGCCGCGTAGCGGAGCTAGCACAACATCCACTGTAGCTTTCATCAAAAGCTCAAAATCATGTCGAGCCCGCGACTCCTACTCAAGGCATTTATGATCGTGACCTTGTCCTTGACCGAATCATTGCTCTGTTTGAGCTTTTCCGTCTCTCTACTCATCTGAGCAAACTGTGACGCACTAAGCTACTCACCGTACAGAATGGGGCTGAGATAACCGAGTCCAGGAAACACTACCGTATGGGCACCGGCCTCCGGCTACCTCATGATAGGCAGACTGAATATCCTCCTGAGTCGGTTCACTGTTTGAAGTCAGTAACAGCTCAACGAGGATCTCGTTGTACCGAGTTGTAACGACCCGCTTTCCGTTAAATTCTTTAAATTCAAATGCACAGCGGAAGACTCAATTTCTAAAGAAAAACGGCATGGGTTCGTTTAAAAATCGAATAACCAAAACCTGTTTACAACCCAAATTTCCAGAAAAAGCGATAAATCGGGAATTTCGCATTCCAAAAGACATTTAGACCATAAAACATAGACATATTTTACACAAATACCCTTTCGGGCTCAAAAAGACACAAGTTATGTAAAGATGGAATAATTTACAAGCATTTCAATGAATGCTAAACAAAATGAGTTCTTAGTATTGTCCATACACCCTCTCGATCAGTCACACGGCTCCACCTCCTCTACCACGCTTCTTAGCTCGAGGTTTACCTGAAAATTGTAAGTGTAGCACCATTAGCATAACATGCTAGTGAGAGTAAAACGAAAGCAAGTAATCCTATGAACAATATCTCATAACCGAAATCGTGTCCAAAGGCCTATAATGCTCAGTACTACCCACATACACACTTCCAATTTCCATACAATCAATCGATAGTAGAATACCACCCACACGTCATTCAAACCAAGAGATAGAAATAAAGACTTAAAGTAAAAGTACCAGGAGTATATGTAATTGTAACATTAGCATTCATTATTACCAAACCAGGTTTCATCGTATTGGGTATACCATATGGATAAATATCACATACTAAGCCCGTACGGTGTTACCATATCACAACCATCGTCATGGGGTATACCATATGGATAAATATCACATACTAAGCCCGTACGGTATTACCATATCACAACCATCGTACCGGGTATACCATATGGATAAATATCACATACTAAGCCCGTACGGTATTACCATATCACAACCATCGTACCGGGTATACCATATGAATAAATATCACATACTAAGCCCGTACGGTATTACCATATCACAACTGTTAAGCTTCCTAAACGTTAGTTAATCTCGAAGAATCCTACAAAGCTATTACGAAGCCTAACTATCTAGATTACACGAGTTAACACTCAAGTGTATCTCTTGAGCTACTTTAACTTTCAACCACTCAAGTAACTCTCATTCCACTTTCCTCTATCATCTCCAATTCACTTTGTAACACTTTCAAACCACTCCGATGTTTCCTTTTTATCGAACTAATTATAGTTCCAAAATTCCTCCACTAACTTCCGAATTAAAGTTTCTAACCAAACTTAAATTCTAAGAAGCTAAATCCCGCTTAACTTCGATAAACAATAACATAACGAAACTTAATTCATAAAACAACTAACTTTCATTTCAAACTCACCTTGTAAACGAAGTCAACTCAGAAACACCGGTTGACCAAAAAATCACAATCGATGCACGAAACCTATAATTAAATACACCTAAAGTATATTAATTAACCGAATCGAAGAACGATCGTCACGATACTAAAATAAAAGACAAAACAACCCGGAACTCAAGCCAAGAGGCCCACGGCCCAAGGGAAAGGTAGAAAAGGAATTGTTTTCCGGATTTTAAGCACTTTAAAGACATTTTGGTTTGGTTTCGGGTACTTTGGAGATTGGTAACCTCAATGGGTATTCACAAAATAGGGTTTTGAGCATTAAACCATTTCCGAAACAATTAGAAAATAGCAAAAACATAATAAACTAAACATCCTAAATCAAGCCAAAAGAAGGGAAACCACAAGGAATGGGTTTCCGGCTCAAACTTGGTTTTAGGGTTTAGGGAAAGTTCCTAAAAATGACTATAACGACTTTCCCGATTGATATCTTAAAGCTCCGGTGAACGAATTCAAGACTACAACTCAAAACCTCCATTAAAACACTATTCACTTCAAGGTTTTGAAACTTTGACATACCTTAAGGCCTCGAGAAAACGAGCGGAAATCACGAAGAGTAGGTTGGAAATGATCCCGCAAAGAGCTTTCCAACGGATGTAGAATCGATACGATCCGTCGAGAAATAAACAAAAACGAAAATTGGGGTTTGGCTTTTGATACCCACTGCGCCAAGGGAGAAGAAGGAAAGGATTTTTGTCCAAATTTGCCTAATTTTTGATTATTTAAAAGATGATGAATAGTAACTTTAGATATTTAAGAAATTGGGTAATGACGCCTCGTCCCTCTTTTACTTTTACTTTAAAAACGAAACCCGAAGCTCGTAAATAAATCTAAAGGTGATTAATAATTATTAATTGGCCCGTTAATAATTATTAATGTCACCGAAACATATTTAAAGTATTAAAACGATTAAAAACAAATTCGGACGAAAAATAGCTACTAAAATCGAAGTTACTGAATTAAAACTAAACTTTAAAAGCTTTAATAAATAAAAAAAAATTTACCTCTAAAAGTAACGGGACGTTTCACGAGTCTGCATGAAGATAATAAAGAGTTTCATTAGTTATAATTTTTAATTAAAAAAATTAAAACATTAATAAATTATCTAATTCACATTTACCGCTCTTTCTTTTGCCTTATTGTAGACAAAAGTCTCTTTAGTGCCCTTCTTGGTGTGCAGAATTAGAAACAGCTCAGCAGAATCAACCGGACGTTTCAGGGTTTGTTCCTGAGAAACTTAAAAATTATTATATTTAAACTTAAAATATAGTAAAAGTTGAAAAGGTAAATAACTTACAACTCTCCTATGGTGCTTGTAGGCTGAGACTGACCCTCCAGTGTGCAACAAAAGGTTCGCATTCCGATTAGCTTTATTGATGGTGGAAATACGGAGTGCGTCCTCCATTTGGCTACGCCGCATGATCTCATCGTGCTCCTTGGCGGAAATGTGCACCGACCTCTTATCAGCAGAAGTATGGCAAACATTGTAGCCCATATCTTTGTAACAAGTGCCGACCAGCTGATCCCACAGAGGGTAGATGACCTCGTCTATGAGCTCAACAGGAATCTCAAAATATTGCTGAAAAATAATTACGTTTAATTACACATATATTAAATAAATGAAAAGATAAGTTTTGAATTTTACTTACCTTCCAAGCTGCGAATAATTGCATCTTGGTCGGAGGCGTGACGTTCTGCCAGTGTGGGTGTCCCGGGACTAGACTCATCTTCAACACCTCTGTAACTCTAGCTGATACGCTCTGCGAGGGTTGTAATCTAATAAAAGTACAAATGTTAATAACAATTGAGTTTTAAAATATATATTATTATAATTAAACATGAAATGAAATGGGAAAAAAAAAAGAACTTACTTGCCGTTCTCCAAGGTCAGGTGAACACACCCAAAGATGGTCCTCCTGCCCAATCTATGTGTCTGGCTCACATCCTTAGGGGGTTGACATCCCGAGCTACCATCCCCATGGGGTCAGAAGGTAATGGTGCACGTCTACGATGAGGCATGATCTACATAAATTAAAATAAATAAATTTAAATTAAATTATAAAACTGATAATAATTAAATTAAATTAATTTAAATTTACATAAACTACATTAAACTAAAATATAAAACTAATATTAACTAAATTAAATTAACCTAAATTCACGTAAACATTAAATTAAATTATAAAACTCAAATTAACTAATTTAAAACGAACCAATTTAAACTAAACTAATATAAACCGAACCAATTTAAACTAAACTGATTTAAACTAAATTAAAAAAAATTGTAAAAACAATAAAAATATGAAAACTTATAAAAATTAAAAAAATGGAAAAAAAAAACTTACTTGAAATCGTTCCAACGAATGGGAGAAATTTCAGAAACGGAAAGGAAAAGAAAGGGAAGTAGAGAGAAAAGAAGAAATGAAGAAAAAGAGATTAAATATTAAATGAAAGGGAGAATGGTGAAAAATGGAAGCCTCGGTAGGGTTTTAATCGCTTTGCTAATCACTTAAAAATCCGTCACATGTTTTTCTCTAATGACGAAATCCGTTGTTACCTGCTATGAATAACGTCATATATGTTCTTGCAAAAATGAAGTAGGCGACGCAATATATCATTGACATGAAGAAAACGACGAAATTCGTCACTAATATTCAAACCAAATTTCAGACTTGGCGTCTCTCCATCTTCTGTTGCGACGCAATATGTCGCTCCCTCCTGCCACAATTTTCAGAGAAAATTTTGAGGTTGGCGCCTATTTATTGCACTTAGCAAAGGATTACATCGCAAAGAAGACAGACAGGTCCCAAACTTTATGACGTAATATATTCGTTACAAGGTATATTGGCAACGCATTCTGTTGTAATATCCATGAACAAAAAAAAATCCATTCTGTGTTCATGGGTGCATTCTCGACACATTCTGTTTATAATATACATAACACTTAGAAAAAAAAACACCCAGTATTTGTTCATGGATGTCGTGGCGATGCATTCCGTTGTTTATATCCATGAACACTTAGAAAAAAACACCCATTCTGTGTTCATGGGTGTATTAACGATGCACTCCGTCCTAATGACTGAATTCATTCTTACAATTAAATTTTATTTTTTTAACATTCTTTTTTCCCCTTTTTCACTTATATTTTATCTTTGATACAAATAAAAAATATTTCAATCATTGTCATAATAATAATCACTATTGTCTTCTTCAGTTTCTTCTGAGTCATTAGTGTCTTCTTCATATATTTCGTCTGGAGAAGATTCTTTCTCATTTTCAATTGGAACATATACGTTTGATAAATCAAAAAGTGTCTATGTTGCATCACTCAAAGGACAAGCAATGTCAGTATTAATTCCTTCATCGATTTCATGATGTTGCACTTCATCCTCCTGGAATGTAATACAATTCTCACTATCTTTGTTAGGAAGACTGTTATATATTATCATTGGTCTTACTTTACAGACAATTAACCAATCAAATAGATCTTGACGATGCGTTGGATAATTTAAATAGTAAACCTGGATTACTTGTTGTGCCAACACGAAACGATCTCAGATGCGAATGTGTTTTGTCCGGTTGACTTCAACAATTTTCATATTTGAATACTTGCGAATCCCACCTTGTCTTGTTGCTTCGAGCCATGTGCATTTAAACACAATCGTATGCTTAAAACTCAGACCTACAAATCGAAGCTCAATAATCTCGTTAATGATTGCATAGAAATCTTCTGCATTGTTCCTGAACACATGACCCTTTATGCATATGTCACTATTGTTTGTTGCTTGGTTCACTGAATGAGCTTTGATTTGAAATATATACCCTTGAACTAGATAACCGATGTATGCTCTTGCGATTCTTGTTGGACCTTTTGCTATCGATATTATATGTGGATCGAATATCGATAGTGTGGCAATCAACGTAATTGTAAAACCATGAACGAAAATCTTTATCGATGATGTTCCCTTATCATGATTCAGTAATTCTAGGGTGTGATGGTCAAACAAATAAATTCACTAATAATCTTCAATCGAATTGATGTGATGTTTAAATCAAAATTCACTCTTTTAGTTTAAAAAATTGTTTGTAATTAGATGAATTTACTCAATATACGGCTCAACTTCTTCACAATTGCATAATAAATAAGTCTAGACGATATGGTACTCCTTATCGCTTAAGGGTCTTCGCATAGATTTGTCTAAATCTTTGCCTGGTACGGTAAAAATATTCAAGTCATTTAGATCTGCTCCTTCTGAAAGTTTGTCAACCATGTTACGGTTAACTGGGCGAAACTCCTCTACAATATGTTGATCGAAGTAATATGAACAAAAAGTTGTTGTCTTGTGTACCAGGTATGCGTTGCAAATCGAGTAAATATATATTGATCTAATTATATATTTCCAACAGTTATCTTCAACCTATGCAAATATCCGAGAATTGTGTAGATCGAGTAAATATATATTGATCTAATTATGTATTAATATAATAAGAAGAGACTATATATTATCTGTTACCTTTCAAACGAATACATCCATATGTATTGAACTGAACCGCCTGGTAATGCCTCATACGGTAGATGCACCGGAAGCTGCTCTATTGAATCGAAAAAAGCTTGTGAAAACATTCACTCCAATTTACAGATTATAACTGGAATCTCCCGATTTAATGATTCGACTATCTCTCGTGTTAAGTTTGTGTAAGTCAAATCTATAAAAAAACACACTCAAGTGCACCAACGGTTCCCAATGTTTCTGCTCAATGAATGGTCTGAATGCAACAGGCATTAATCGTTGCATGAAAATGTGACAATCATGGCTCTTCATTCTGAAAATAGTATGACTCTGCACGTCAATGCATCTAGAGAGATTAGAAACCTAACCACAAGGGAAATTAATCGATCGAATCCATTCAAATAGTAATTTTTTCTCTTATATATTCTACATGTATTTGGTCTTGACGTAGTGCCCACTTTCATCCGACTCTAACTTAGGGCGATGACATATTTTCTGGATGTCATATCGTGCCTTCAGGTTGTCTTTAATCTTATTTGACACATTTAAAACTCTATTGAAGATATTGTTGAACAAGTTTTTTTGTAATATACATGACATCCAGGTTGTGCCTGATCATTAAATCTCCCCAATATGGTATATCTCAAAAAATACTTTGTTTCTTCCAACCACTGTTTTTACCAGCAACTTTGTTTATAACCTCAGCCCCAGTCTCAATAATTTTTTGCATGCCAATAAAATCTAACCCGTGTAAGATTTGGATTCCACCGAAAACTTGGGGAGGTCCTTGTTTACGTGCACTCTGATCCATATACCTATCAGACTTATTAGTTCGAACCGAATGGTCGCTCGGTAAGAATCTTCTATGACAATCGAACCAATAGGTTTTTTGTTCACGGTTCAACGAGAAAGCTCCAGTGTCAATCATGCAATAAGGACAAGCAAAATTTATGAATGTGCTCTAACCTACGTTAAGTGTAAATTAGATTATTATTCAATTCATACTTCAAAATTAAAATAATAAATAAAAATATTCTTATCAAATAACATTGAATATTTCAGGAAGTCAGTGATCGTCCAAATTACTGCAGCTCTCATCTAGAAATTTTGTTTTCTCAATATATCATAAGTTAATGCTCCATAATTCCACAAATTAATCAAATCAACAATAAGAGGTTGAAGGTAGACATCTAACCTTTGTTTCGGACTCTTCAGACCTAGTACGATAATCGTTATACGGGGTCAACATAACAAGCCACAAGGAGTACTGTGCTCTAGAAGCATCGAACAGGTTGAACCCATTAGCGCATAACCCCAATCTGATATTTCTACTCTCCCTTACAAATTACGGATGACAACAGTCCAAACTTCCAAGCGTCAGCATCAGATGAATGTTTCATAAGACCATCCTCTTGGGAGTGCTAGTGATGCCATCTCATGTGAGAAGTCATGACTACAGATGAATACAACCGTTGGAGACGTTGAGTGATCGGAAAATAAAACATACGAGTATGTGGAATGAGAATGTGTTAACCTTGTTTATATCTCAAATGGAAACAGATTTTACAATTATGAAGACTTGAATCTCCGCCCCCAGAATATCATGCATCCGTTCGAACAATAATCAATCTTTTCAACAGGCAATCCGAGACCCTCAACAAATTTTATCATGTCCTATAAACTTTCAGGCAACATGTTGTTTGCAAGAGCGCAATGATGAAACAATAACGAAATCGAGTTAAAGCCTCTCTTTGGGATTTGATATGATTCTTTTATATTAAGAAGCTCTGTAGCTACAGCCAGTTGAGTGACATCACAACCCGATTACAGTGGCCTACTCGCTGATTCGAGTATATGGTACATTCATTGTTCTTCTGGATTCATTTCCTCCTTTAGAATAGTATGACTATTGTCTTGAGTATGATCAAACGTCTCTTCAAATATCATCTGCTGCATCCATTCATACTTTTGTTGCATATCATCACTCGGTTCTTCCATAATTGGCACTACATTTGAGATGCTGCCTTCAAACAACAAAGACTGCTCCAACGCCGCATTATATTGATCGTCAATTTCCCCTTGATACACCCATTGATAATAATTTTCTACAAACCCATGACTATACAAGTGTTTCTTCACGTCAACTTACGAAAATATCTTTTTATTTCTTCACTTTCTGTATAGACATCGTATCTTCTTTCCATAGCGATAAAAAACATCAGTACTTTGACAAAACTCTATGAACTGTTCCATCCCTACTAGGAATTGGTCAATCATATGACCTTCTAACAAACGAAGATACATCCATTCACACATTTTTTTATAAAAAAAAATAAAAAATAATAAACACAACTCAAAATCTCTCGAACTGAAAACCTCGTCAAACGTAAGTATGTAAATATTTTTTATCATGGTGATATCTCATTGCTTTACACATCTATTTATAAGTGAAACTGCAAAACTAGCGACAAAATTTGTCGTAAATATGGCGGGAACCTTCACCCCATTTATAACGACGTATTCTGTCGTTCCATATTTTTTAGGGAACATTTGGCGCCATTTTCAGCGACGCACTTTGTTTGTAAATCTGGCGCCAGTTCTTGAGGCCAACAATTTTGACCAACGTCGCTAATAGTCAACACTCGTGTCAGCGACAAAATCGATGAAGAATTATATTCTGTCATTAGAGTTGCATCGCTATTACGATTTTTTCTTGTAGTGTTTGGTCAATGTCAAATAAATATTGACATTTGTTACATTGATATCAACATTTAAATTAAAAGGCATTATACATACTGAGGTAGGTGATATCTGTAATAAATGAAAGGATGGATCTTTGAGAAATATTTTTGGACTACTATACCCTTTTTAAAATCTTAAATTTACTAACATGCCATTACATATAACCTTTTAAAAAATTTCAAATTACTGAAAATTATCTTTCAAAATGATGTTTCAAAATAATATATGCAATATACGTTCTTTTTGTTTATCTTTCAAAATGATGTTTCTCTAAATTGTAACTTTTTTGTAATATACGTAATATACATAACTGTTTTGTTTTATTGGTCTATTTCTATTTTTCTTAATGTACAGCCTGTAATATACGTAATATATATTTTTTGTGGTATACGAGATATACATGACTATGTGTATTTATTTAGTTTACTCTATTTGTTTTACTAAATATTTATTCTGTAATATACGCAATATATGAAAAATGATGAGAGGTTGATGTACACACACCCCTTTCTTTTATGTTCCATTTTTTGTTATTTGTACATTATGTAATATATGTACTATATGTAATACATGATATACGTAATATACGTCTGTTTGTTTATCTAAATATATATTCTGTAATATACATAATATATATACTGTAATATACGTAATATATATTACGTAATATACATTTGTTTTTGTTTATTTGCATACCAAATATTTTTTTTGTATATTAAGTACTTGTGTAATTAATATTTTTTTTGTTTTTCATTTGCAGATTAAATGACATGTATATTAATGTGCATACATCCTCACTTTTTCTCAAATGCACTTACGAAGCAGAAGACTATATACCCAATATAGCAGATGGACAAAATACTTTACATGAGAGGGGAAACTATAAATAATATTCTAAAATGAATATAAAAAATTGAATTAAAATCGAAGTATGTATCAAAACATGAAAAAAATAAAAATTTACAAAATATACTAAATACGCTAAAGAACTATGAACAATATACGAAATATACTTAAAACTGAGGGAAGAAAAAATGCATTGGAAAAGAAAAACTGTTAGAAGTATCATACTATACATAATATACGTGCAAAGGTGTCAGACTATACCTGACATACAAAAAGGGCAAAATAGGTATATTGAAAAATTGAATAGTAAAAAGTGGCTAAATATTACAATTTTTCAAACACAGGGTCATAGGGGAAATGACCCACCTCCAAGTGGCTAATTTGATTTTTCACCCTAATTTTTGTTTAAGAAAAATAAAAAAATCTTCCTATGAATTATTAGATTATTTGTGACAAATTCTTAATTTTTTTTCAATTCGATCAATTGTTCTATCAAATAATGATAATTGATCCTAATGGTTGATTTTTTTTCCATCTACAATTAAGAACGAGAGAGATTCAAATTAAATATAATATTTAAAATATAGGAAAATTATGCGTGGTAGCCAACTTTTGAGTCTTGTCTTCATATATGCCACACTTTCATGTTTATATCATATTTACCCATTTCTAGATATTCTATCAATTTAATGATATATTGTTGGAACCGGAACTCAAATAACAACAATTGAAATGTATATTGATATCGGCACTGTTTACATAATCAAAATAGATTAGTAATAACAAGAATTTAATTAATACGAAATAATGAAGGACAACTTTACAAAGCGTAAATCTTAAAAGCACGGTCAAGCCGTTGTCCTGAAGTCGATATTACCCCGCTCAGATTGTTTGGAGTTCAATGGCAACTTGGCTCGGCAGGATTCGATGAAGCGTTTCGTGAAAACAACAATCAGATACTCACGAACCTGGCAGAACCCTTCAAGAACAGCTCTCCAAAGCTTTAACAGAAAAGACTCGAGAAAAGAAGAACACACGATAAAGAAGAGATAAAATCAATATTTTTCAATTGATTTAGGATCGTTTAGTAGTACAAAATGACTTCCTATTTATAAGAATCAAAATTGTAACTTATGAAATTGGAATAAATTTACAATTTAATTCCAATATTAAACTTCAAATTAAATGTGAAAAATAAAATTCAATTCTATTTAAATCAACCCAATTGACTTTGTCAAACAACTTTCAAATTGAAAGTATTATTGAGCATATATATATAATATGTAAAATCAAAACTAAATGTGATTTTAGTTTTTGATTTAACACCAACTTACTTTCAAACATTATTTTAAATATCAC
Source organism: Gynostemma pentaphyllum (assembly GCA_028015215.1). Taxonomy (NCBI): domain Eukaryota; kingdom Viridiplantae; phylum Streptophyta; class Magnoliopsida; order Cucurbitales; family Cucurbitaceae; genus Gynostemma; species Gynostemma pentaphyllum. The sequence goes on along the minus strand of CM051351.1, from coordinate 45,767,085 downwards.
ATTATATATAAAATTTCTAACAATCCCCCACATGAAAGTAAGCAAACCGAGAAAATATGAAAAACAAAAATTTTGTTACTTTGGAGAGCCCTTGTTAAGTTATGCGTCAGGAGAGGTGTCTTTTGGACTTAAACCTTCCTTAGTGATAGATTATCGAATTTACCGAAGAAATAGTGAAACGTATTTCTTAAACTTTCCTTTTATTGAAAAATTGAGACAACAATCTGTCACACATAAATTAACTCATTCTATTGAGTTCTATTTGTTTGAGTCCGTTTTGGTCCTGGACTGCATCCCGTATTCGTGAAAGTTTTTAAAGAACACAAGCCTGTGTTGTTCTCAAAGAACCGACCTAATTCTACTCTCATATAGATAACTATTGATTTATAGTATTCTAAAAATACTCCTTTATCAATATTATCTTAATATTCACATATTTACACACAATTTATGGAAACGGGTTAGGACTAAAAGTCCTTGTGTGTTACTATAAACTATTCCAGCTTAGTTTGCCTATTGAACCCTAGATCTTGGGATCTCCAAGCAACAAGGTTAGGTTACCTCTAGATAGTTCATTTGGTAGGCTTTAATCCCATTTCCCTCGATGTATACGATAGTTGCTCTTTCGTCACTCCTTTGTATAAAGAATCAATAATTTTCTCTTTTGACTTCACATTGTCAATCAATATAAGTGAGCAATTGTCTTATTGAATTATGCCTATGCATAATATGTCTTGACATTCTATTGTAGACAATATTTTTAGTTCTCATATTAGTAGTTAAATTGTCACAATTGATACATATCACATTTACAGGCCTTGACCATAAAGGAATATCTTTTAGAAAATTCTGAAGTCATTTCGCTTTTTCACTACATCTAGTGTAATGAACTCAAATTCTATTGTAGATAGTACAATGCACATCTGTTTCGTAGATTTCTTAGAAACAGCTACTCCACCTAGGGTAAAAATATACCCACTAGTTGACTCAGTCTCTAAGCTATCTGATATCTAGTTAGCATCATTAAATCCTTCATGCACAGGTGGATATTGTGTATAATGCAATCCATAGTCAAGAGATACTTAAGATATCTCAGTATTCTAACTACATTTTTTATTGCTAGTTTATCTAGCCAATCTACTCACTTGGTAGGTTATATTAGTTCTTGTACAACTCATTATGTACATGACACTCCCTGGAATATTCTAAAGATGATACACCCTCATCTTTTCATACTTGGATCAAAAGGAGGAACTACAAGCTTACTCTCATAGTGTCCCAATTTTCTCAATACTTATAGTGTGATTCAAAAAATATATATCCGTTAGGATTTCTCGTTATTCAAATTTCAAGAATAACTTCATGAGACCCATGTCTTTCACACATCAAAGTTTGAATTCAACATTCTCTTTATTAATTCTATCATCAATCTTGTGATCATGATTAACATGTCATCCATATATAAGCATATAATGATATGATCATTATTTACAACCTTGTAATAAACACATTTGTCACACTCATTGATTTTAAATCCATTGAATATCAAGATGTGATCAAATTTCTCATGTCATTGTTTGTGTATTTATTTGTTTCAACACATATAGGACTTAACAAGTTTATAAACTTTGTTCTCATATCCTTTTACAACAAACCCTTTCGGTTTTTTTTTTTTTTATATATAGATGTCTTCATCTAAGTCTCTATTTACATTAATTTGGTGAATTTCCAAATCATGTAAAGTTGCTATAACAATCAACATCCTAATGGATATGATTCTATTTACTTAAATAGATATCAAAGAAATCTATTTCATCTTTCTGTTTATAGCCTATAAACAGGCTTTACTTATTTATTGATCTATCACCCTTAAGCATTCTCATAAAGATCAATTTACAACCAAATTGACTTGCTTCCAAGATGAAAGTCAACCAATACTCAACTATAGTCTTGCACCATGAATTCGATCTCACTATCTATCATGTGGAACAACATTAGTCTCTGGTTGAGACTCACCTTTTGTGATGACCCGACTTATTCTAGAAGCCCGGGACGTGAGTACGCAAACGGAAACAAAGAACTTAAGCTTAAAAAAATTATTTTAGTAAAATATTGAAAATTTCGGCATGTAGTATTCGTAAGTTCCAAGCCTCACATACAATATAAAAACCTGTTTTCCAGAAAACATTGGCTCGTCGGCCGGTTCAGAGTATCACCTAAACTTAAAACAAAATAAGGTTCGGTGCACCGAGTTAAAATAATTTTGTACACATAATGTACATACTTTAAGTTTAAAACTTGTCCCTAAAGCAAAAGAAAGCACAACTCAAAATATGACCACTACACTCCCAGAAAACGAGGCTCGCGTGACCGGAGACCAAATCCAAAAGCTCCATCTCGACGAAATCAACGAGCACCACCTGCCGCACCTCGTCCCCGCCCTCGTCCGATACCTGAAAGGTGATTTAGAGCACCTTTGAGCATGACACTCAGTGAAAACAAAAGAATATGAACGGTGATGCGGAATGATCGTGATAGGAAGCAAAAAAAAGTAATATCATGCTTAAAATGTATATAAAGAACAAATGCTTTATGTTTAGATGGTGACAACCTATCACAACCTCCTAACCCATACTTCCGTCAATCCGTACCATAGTATCATTTAACAGTTTTGGTTCTCTTTGATATCACAAGTCTAGCCAACACAAACCCGGCGTCTCGCTACGCCCAAGTTACAAGATCAATCAACATCCGAGCCGTAACTCATCTCAATTTCAAACTTTCTCAACTCACTAGCACCCGAGCCATTCATTACATAGCACACCGAAGTTCCATCACATCTCCGCCACGGTAACCACGTGTAACGTCCAACATCCATACACCGTTACACGGGTTACGACCCCATGGCCACATAACGATCACATGATATGCATGAGTTGAATGCTATGACATGAAATGGATTTAGCATTCTTCTTCACAACAACATCATATAACGGAATATCAACAACAAGTATAAATAGATCAATTTTTCCAAAATCGGTATATGACTCGATCTTTGCTCACATAATGTTCAAGTTTCACATATTCACTTAGTTCTTGATCACACTTTTCTCTATTATCTTAATCGTAACTATTTATCGAGCATAAATCAAAATCATGACAAATATGCATAATCATAGCCCCAAATCCAGTATATGACTCGTTCATGGACTATGAACATAATTATAAAGCAAGTAGGCATGCTTAAATGAACAACTAATCAAACATAAACCGAGTTTGAGCTAATTGGCATTTCGGGCCCTTTCCACCAATACCGGGGTCAATATCCGTTTCCATATTTCTCTTACGCTCTTAACCTTACCAACCATACTATCAATCACTACCATCCACATCACACTTTCCCTTTTAAGACAACTCGGGAAAAACTCGTGAATGCACACCATTCACCCTTCCGATTCTTTATGTTCTCACCTTCAAAATTGGCCCCGATCGTATCCAATCGCCTTTGTCCTACAACAAGTTAATCCATATATGTTTATTATAATATAAACATTACAAGTCAGCCCATATCAAGCACATATAACCCCAAAACCCGGTTAGTGGTAAAAGTTCCAAAACTAGTCGATTTGGGGTGTAATTTTCGGCCAAACAAGAGGTATTTATGAAATATACATTGGGTTGATTCCCTAAGGTGTTTTCCTTGTAAAAAATATATATAAAAACACCCAAAAGCTCCAGATTTAATAGCTTTTTAATAAAAGTCAAGAAACACACAAAATCAAGAAAACTAGTCCAATTAAAGTGAAATTTTTTTGGTCAAATTGGAAATTTACCAAAAATTCATTAAGTTGTTCTTCCAATGTGTTTTCCATATATCTTATAAACATATATTCACCCCTAAATTCAAGAATTGAGAATCTCAAAGCAATGGTAAAGAAATCCCAAAATCAAAGAAAAACCAAAAGCTTCAAAACCTCCATTAATGGAGTTTTCTTGAAAGCTTTCTTATCCATGGCCATCCTCTCATTCCTTTCAAAATATGAGAACTTCAAAGCTTGAATTCATTAATAACACTTGGATTTCCAGAATTTAAAACAAAAGAAACAACACCCAAAAGATTTTAAATACCAACTCATGAACAACCCCAAACCCATGAAAACCTAGAATTTTTCTCAATTGTAATCTTACCTTGAGTCTTGAAGAAACCAATTGATCCTTGGTTGAACCTTCTTAGAATGAAGATTATAGCATGAATCAACCAAATTCCCTTTAGATTTATCCAAGAACATAAGAGAATTGAGGGTGGAAAAGTTGCTAAAATTTTGAGAGGGGGGGGCGACGGGTTGGGGAAGAAAGAAAGGAATGCTTTGTTTTGTTTTTTTTTTTTTTTTCAATTTCCTTTACATACTTTTAGTTTTCCAAAATTTAAAATAATACTAAATTCAATTTATTAGAAAGTCCCTCCACCTCCTACTATTTCCACCTAACCCTTCCACCTCTTTTAATAAAAACAAACCCCTCCTCCTAATTTTTATTGCTAACTAGGCCTTGCCCCTTAATTTATTTACTAACCAACCCTTTTATTAATCTAACCATGGTTAACCATCCCTTTTTCCATCTATTTATCCACCCAAAGTTAAATTTACTTTGGTTAGTCACAAATTAATCAAAATCAATCATAACAAAAAAATAATTTTCTCTATTAAAAACAATTTAATTTATACTAAACATAAAGAATTCTACTAAAATTCTCGGGTCCTTACACCTTTCTACCATGTAGGTAAAAGATATGGATAAACTAAGTAGCTTTCTTAGCATCAATTTGATCAATTTCCTGATCATGACTAGGACTGATCAGTTTCCTATTCATGTTCAGTCTTTTGATCAACTTGACACCTTGAACTACTTGTTTTATAATTCATTTGATTCCACCACTATGTTCTTTAAAGATACGTATCTTTAAAGATATATATCATTATATATATATAGATTCTTTTCTTTATTAATTCCAGACACTTCTGAATTACACATAAGAAATCTATAATTGTCATTGTGTAAAACATTGCTTATAATACACAATTTATCATCTTAGGTTCAAGTTTGATTTTTAAATAAAACTTGTACCTTCTCTAAACACCATCACACTTTCAGCATTTAGAAAATGAGTGTTTTTCTAATTCTTATATTATAAGATAACTTATGTATAGAATTACATTTGCAATAAGCAAACCTCCCCCCCCACAATTATGTGGTAAAGTTGAACTATTTAACATATAATTATTCATGTCCTTCAAAGTTCAATTCTCAATTGTACTCACTTTTTGTACATATATCAAAATAGTAGGTTGACTCATACTAATCACCTTTATGTGATCTTTATTTCCTTCTCAAGTTGATTATCATTCTCTACTTTATAAGTCTTAAAACTTTTAAAACTTCGTCAACTATATAGTAAATAATTTTGACAATTTTACTACAACTAAATATGAATTGATTCAACATATACTTTATTTATGTCTATTATCGATTTCATATTTATGTTTATAATTATCATTCTATATTAAGAGCGATAATTCACATGCTTTAAAATTTTAAAGCCACAACTCAATAATATATGTAAAAGAAAATCTCCTTATTGATATTATTGAAACTTGAGCTATTACATTCTTCTTATTTAACAAGCTTTATTTCTGCAAAAGCTCATCATCATTGTTCTCATTAACTATGATCGCTTGCTTAGGTTTTGAGTTTAAACTCTGTTTTAAACTCTTGCAATGTTTGCACTCAGCTGTTATTTGTCTAGGATTCCCACAGACATAACATGCCCTCAAATGCGTTTAGATACTGCACTTTAGCTAAGATTCACATTTTTTCTGGATTGGGACTCTCTTACCCAAACCTTAAAGATTTAGCTATACTAGTCTTAATTTTTTGCATTATTTTGGATTGAGACTCTTTTATCGAAACCTTGGAGTTTGAATACTATATTCTCTTTAGTATAAATCCACTACTTACTTTTGAGATAGTTTCGAATTCTTTTTAAGAAGAAGACAACTTCTCAGTCACAACGGCCACTTATTCACGATGATCATTCTTTTGCCCATGCATGTCAATAAAAAGACTTGCAACTCCACTCTAGGAATATGACAACTTCTCAATTTCAGTTGCCTTTTTAGAAGGGTTCACATATTCTCATTCTTTCACTATGCAAGTCATCGATTATGACTTGTAGCTCCTCATTTTAATTGACTACCAATTTGGTATCAATTATAATGAAGTCTAAGAATTTCCCTCAAGAAATTTCTTAACTTCCAACACTAACTGAGCTATACTACAGTTCAAGTGTCTTTCACAAATTTTCAATTGTCACATCTTATATCAATTGAACAGTGTAAAATTTAAACTTTACACAAAATAAAATTTCAATTCAACATTTAAACCATAATTAAGTTGAATCCTCTGTATTCATTATTGGCCTACAAATTCTCTTCATTTTTCAAATTGACATCATTTATATTTATTTATACATAAATAAACTTTAGCAAATGTATACTAAAATACAAACTTCAAAGTTGCTAAAAATGCAAGATGTAATCATTATTTCGGTTTAAAGAAACTGTTTTCAATTAATTTTATGAAACGCAAAACCGAAACCTTAACTTCAAAATATAAACATAGATAATTCCAACAGGTTTCAATTTGAAAATTTTGCGTTGGTCAAAGCAAAATTTCACACATTTAATGAATTTAAATCGAACATTAAATATTTTATAAATATATATAAGCTGCAGGACAAAACCCATCGAACTCAAAATGAATTTTGGTTTCACATTAACCCATTATATTCAAATTAAAATGAATAATCATTTTCCATACATAGCAAGTCAATCACAATTACCAAATTACTTTTAGTCTAAATATATACACCATATAAATATATATTTATATATATTCAGTAAAGAGAAAACAAATTGACTAATTCAATTTGGAATCCTCCAAGGCCAGAGATGTAACAAAGCCAAACGAAAATTGAGAAATATTTGGTAAAAATTGGAGTTTCATACTTTGCAATTTCAATTTAGAATGTGATTTCCAATTGGCCAATTATATAAATTTCTTCAAATATCAACAAACTAATCAATTTGAAGATGATGCAGTTTTGCAAAATTAATTTGCTAATATGCCAGTATTTATAAACTCTCTCTATTTTATAAATAAATTTGCGATTAAGATGACGATTCATACCTCTCGATTATTGGTAGAAATCATCCTTGTCATCATGGAAAACCCAACGACGTCTCAAAATCTAATATAGAAAGAATCACGTCTATCTTAATTTAAGGTTATTAACAGCCTTGTTGTCGTTGATGAGTTCCACAAATATCGACTTCAGATTGTTGGAACTGGAACTCAAATAACAACAATTGAAATGTATACATCAATGTATATTGATATCGACACTGTTTACATAATCAAAATATATTAGTAATAACAATAATTTAATTAATACAAAATACTGAAGGACAACTTTACCAAGCGTAAATCTTCAAAGCACGGTCAAGTCATTGTCCTGAAGTCGATATTGCCCCGCTCAGATTATTTGCAGTTCAATGGTAACTCGACTAGGCAGGGATTCGATGAAGCGTTTCGTGAGAACAACTGTGACGACCCGACTCCTTTTAAAATCATTTAAAAATAAAACACAACGGAAGTCTTTAGATTAAAAAAAATGGCGTGGTTATGTTTGAAAGTTGGCTAGCCAAAAACCTGTTTATATTTTCAATTCATAAATTTAAATACACAAGGAACTTCAAGTTCCTATCCAGGAGTTCAAAAGGGTTATAATCATAAAAGTAAAGACGAAAAGGTATTAAGAGCTATATACAAATGTACAAATCCTAAATTATATAAAATTCACAAAACTAACTCCATGGACTTTTACAAACACCTAGTCCATCCCGAGGTCATCATCCCTCGATCATGCAGCACCAGCTCCTCTCCCACGACCTCTAACAAGAGCATTACCTGAAAATGTTTGTAATATCATGAGCTAACAACAAAGCCCAATGAAAATAGACAGAATAAAAAGTAAAGTTAGACCCCAAACCCGCATTCTGATTTGTGTCCAAGTAAGACTTTCTTATACTTTACTAAAACTCTGAAAGTTTGGAAGAATGATTCCAAATCATACATTTCCTTCTGGGTCATACTTTTGATGGTTCGTACTAAATATAAAATTTACCCTTCTTTTATGTTTAATCAATAAGGTTAATCTCGTTCGGACTTAACATGCCCAACAATCACATTCTAAGATAAATGTGATAATGTTCACATGTAGTCTAATCATTTATCATTCACTCGTAAAGTGAGTATAAAGAATACACCATCTTTATATCAAAATATCCATCACATGCGAATAATGTCAGGTAATGAAGCTCCCGTAGGCTAAGTTCATTCACCTCATTATCTCGCTTTCCAAATTAAATATACAAAATCTTTTCAATAATATCTTCCCACCTCTAGTGAATAATGACAGGTAATGAAGCTCCCGTAGGCTAAGTTCATTCACCTCATTATCTCACTCACCAAATACAGGTAATGAACTCCCGTAGGCTAAGTCATACTCTGTATTCTTGTATAATAGTAATTATGGATAATACTAGATAATGTGAACTAGCATAGTTCCATCATTATCTCATTATCCATTTCCTCCGATCATGCAAAGTACTGCAACCTTTACATTCCTCATGATACATATACATAAACATAAACGAATAATACCAGACAATGCAAAGTACTGCAACCCTTACATGTCTCATTATTCCTCCCAATTCGATTATGCAATATGATATGATATGGATAGGCTTTCAAGTACGAGTAAATAAATGTAAACTTTCAAGGTAAACTAAAGAACATAAAAGGTAAATGAATCTTACACTCTTAAATATAAAATAACAAGGTAGCAACTTCTGATAAGGAAAAAAAACAATAAGTAAATCGAATCAACGGTTTTCTGAAACTTACTTACTAACTCACTACAAAAAAACTGTCAATTTGCGACCATGAAATTGCGACCAAATGGTCGTTTTTTGTCTATAATGCGACCAAAAAAGCGACAAAATAAGTGGTGGCCAAAAAGCTGGTCGGTCCAGAATTTGTGCGACTGGATAGTCACAAATATACGACCATAAATTTTTGGTCGCAAAAAAGTCAACCTTTTGAAAATACGACCAGATGGTCACCTTAAAAGTGACCATATGGTCGTAATTTATCTTCAAGATAAGTGACCAATTGGTCACATAAAAAAGTGACCAAATGGTCGTATTTTATGTGACCAAATGGTCACTTTTAGACTCAGTTAAAATACGACCAGATGGTCGCCTAAAAAGTGACCATCTGGTCGTAATTTATGTGAAAGATAAGTGACCAATTGGTCACATACAAAAGTGACCAAATGGTCGTATGTTATGTGACTAAATGGTCACTTTTAGACTCAGTGAAAATACAACCAGATGGTCGCTTTAAAAGTGACTATATGGTCGCATTTAAGAATTTTTTTAAAAAATTTAAATTTCAATAATTAGTTAATTAATTATTAAATATTAAATATTAATTATTTATTAATTATTAATTATTTATTTAATTAATATTAAAATTTAATAACAAAAAATTGGAATTAAAATAAAAAATATATATATCAAATATTCAAAAAACGTTTTATACAGACGAAAGAATCCTAGAACTACTGCGAAGGGGCGGGGGGTGAGGGAGGAGGCGTCGATGATGAAGGGCTTTCGCCTAGAGATCTGAAGTACGCGGCCAAAGCGGATGCGACCTGGGCCTCGACTCGTGCCTGCATGTCGGCCTCAATCGCAGCGACTCTAGTAACGAAGTCCTCGCGCATAGAGTCCATGTCCGCGCGCAGCTGCTGCTCAACCGGAGAAGGGCCGGAGCTAGTGCTCGCTCCGCTCCGCTGAGGCCGGGGCACATCTGCGTAAAGGCGTCGCCCATACGAGCCGAGCCCAGGAACTGACCCATCAGGCTCCAGCAGCCTCCAAGAACGCCTCTCTACGGTCCTCTCCCGAGCCGGTTGCGAGTCCGGTGTGGGCAACCGCGAGTCAAGGACTCAGTGAAACGTTCCTAAACATTTAAAATTCAGGAAATAAAATGGTTAATATATAAGGTAGGAAAAATTTTAAAGAAAAATAATAATTGAAAAAATTATTAAATACCGAAGCGCTTTCGCCTTATCAGTCGACTTAACGTCCCGCCCTTCTTCGTGTGAAGAACGCGGTGCAGCTCATCGGGCGGGACGGGGCGCCCGTGTTTCGCTTCCTAAAAAATTAAAGATTGTAGAATAAAACATAATAAATTAATAACTAATTGAAAAAAGAAAACGAGAAAAAAGTACGTACGTAAGAAAACGACGAAAAAAAAACTTACCAATCGACGATGGTGCTCGTCGTGTGTCTGGGCCCCCGCTGTGTGTTTGGTGGGATTCTTCAAGCGATTGGCCTTATTCCTGCTTGACACTGCCTTGCCCTGAGGAGTGCTCAAGCTCGCGAGAAGCCGTGCGTGGTCCTCCGGGCTCATCCACACGGGGCGGTTTGCTGCTTGCTTTCTGCGCGCCCGATACATGAGGTCCTTGAATCGATCCCGGACGTGACTGTCCCATAGGGGGAACAATCTACCGTCGGTGATATCGGGATCGATAACAGGAAACTTGCCCTGAAAAAATTGAAATAAAAAATTGTTAAAGTAATAAATTTATTTCTATAAATTTCAAAATTAATTCATTATGAAAATAAACGAAGTTTTTTACCTTCCAATTGTCATACATCCGACGTTTCTCCGTCGTCGGAATCTTCTGCCAACGAAGGTCGCTAGGTAGAGGCATGCTCTGGAGGACCTCGCGAAACCGTTTTGAAACGGTTGTATGCGGCTGTACTATGCAAAATCATAAAAAATTATTGTGCTATTAGAAACTATTAGTTAACGGGAATAAAAAACACTTTGAAAAAAGTTTAAAGGTTTAAAAATGAAGTAATTAAAATAATAAACAAAATTACTTACGTATCCCCTTCAATCTGAAGGGTAGAGTCTGCGGCCCGAGACGGCTGCGTGCATGAAGTGGAGGGGCGAGACGCATACCCTGATGCTAAGCCAGGAGTCGTGGCCAGGGAGTCCTGCGGCATTCGTGGTGTCGCAGACTCGGTCTCAGGGACTGCATCATCGAGCGTGGCAGTAAGTCCCGTCTCGTAACTAAAGAGGATGTCCAACTCCTCCGTAGTCGTCCGCATCGTGGCGCGCGGCGAGGGCGTCGCGAAGACCCCTGGGTCACCGGCGTCGTCCAGGCTCGTCTGACCGGGAGGACGCTCGTCGCTGTCATAATCCTACAACCAAAATAAACTAATTTAATACTAATTACGTAAGTAAAATATTGAAATAAATTTAATTAATTAATTAATGAAATAATGTAAATTAAACTAACATAAATTAAGTAAATAATTTAAAATAAACTAATCAAATTAATTTGAATAAAAGTTAATTAAAATTAGATTAATTGAACTAAAATTAATTAAATTAAACTTAAGATTAATTAATTAAAACTAAAATAAACTAATGAATTAATTTGAATAAAAGTAAATTAAAATTAGATTAATTGAACTAAAATTAATTAAATTAAACTTAAGATTAATTAATTAAAACTAAAATAGACTAATGAATTAATTTGAATAAAAGTAAATTAAAATTAGATTAATTGAACTAAAATTAATTAAATTAAACTTAAGATTAATTAATTAAAACTAAAATAAACTAATGAATTAATTTGAATAAAAGTAAATTAAAATTAGATTAATTGAACTAAAATTAATTAAATTAAACTTAAGATTAATTAATTAAAACTAAAATAGACTAATGAATTAATTTGAATAAAAGTAAATTAAAATTAGATTAATTGAACTAAAATTAATTAAATTAAACTTAAGATTAATTAATTAAAACTAAAATAAACTAATGAATTAATTTGAATAAAAGTAAATTAAAATTAGATTAATTGAACTAAAATTAATTAAATTAAACTTAACATTAATTAATTAAAACTAAAATAAACTAATTATTTAATTTGAATTAAAGTAAATTAAAATTAGATTAATTGAAACTAAAATTAATTGAATTAAACTAAATTAAGTAATGAAGAATTAAAATAAATTAGATTAATTGAACTAAAATTAATTAAAGTAAACTAAGTAATGAAGATTTCAACTATTAGATTACCCTAAACTAAAATTAATTAAATTTAACTAACATTAATTAAATTTAATTACTAACATTAATTAATAAAAACTAAACTTAACTAAACAAATTAATTAAATTAAACTAAATTAAAATTAGATTGATTTGAACTAAAATGTATCAATTAATTAAAGTAAAGTAAACGGAATTAGATTAATTAACCTTAAGTAAACTAAGTACTTAATTAAACTAAATTACATTAATTAAAATAAAATTAATGAAATTAACCACATTAAACTAAACTAATTAAATTTAAACTAAAACTAACTAAAAATAACTTAAAACGGATACGAAACTAACCTCGTTATAGAAACCGGGATTGGAGGTTTAGGGTGTTTAGGTTTAGAGTAGGGTAGGAACGGGGAAAAGAGAATGGGGAACGGAACGGGGGAAAGAGAGAAAAGAAAGAAAAGGGAGAAAGAAAAAGAGAAAGGAAGAAAAGAAACGGGGAAAAGGAAAAGGGATCTGATTTTAAATCAGATTTTTGCGACCAAATGGTCGCAAATATGTAATAATGACAAGAAACGAAAGGTCGCGCGTGCTGGGGGAAATGCGACCAAATGGTCGCATTTCTTGAGATATTTGCGACCATATGGTAGCATTTATTGGAAAAGCGATCATATGATAGCATTTCTTGGAAAAGCGACCATATGGTCGCCACTTTGCCATGATGAACAACAGCTGTCATATCACAAGTCCCATCAATAATTGCGACCAGATGGTCGCAATTATGAAATTCACCGCCCAAAATTGCGACCAGACGGTCGTAATCTTTAAATTCACCGCCATAAATTTCATGGAAATTTAAATTTACCGCTCATATTTGCGACCATATGGTCGCCATGTCACTTATATTTTTTTTTAAAATATAATTATACTTTTCAAAAAATACGACCATATGGTCGCCTTTCCCTTCTAAATTACTACCATGTGGTCACCTTTTGTGTAAAATTGCGACCACATGGTCGCAAATATTAATATATATATATATATATTTTTTTAATCATTCCTTAAAAGAAATAGTTTTAATTAATTAAACACATACACACACATTTGAATAATCAAGTTAACGAAATATCTCATTCATCATCGTCTCCAAGAAGTCCGTCACATACAATCTTCTTCTTCTTCTTCTTCTTCTTCTTCTTCTTCTTCTGTTTCTTCATCAGATTCATGGTCTTGAATAAATTCATCATCAATGTCACGTGCGTGAGAAGTGGAAGCATTTGTATCATCATCATCATGCAATGTTATCGTTCCATTGTCAACAGTACTTGCATTCTGACCATCGTTGATTGCACGAGATCTTATCTCATCTTCTTGAAAAGCAACAGCTTCCTCTGCATGGTCGTCTTTCTCGGACAAGTTTTCTTCTACCTGGCGTGGTTTAACTTTACAAACAACTAACCAATCCGGCCGGATCTCGTCTATTAATCGGATAGTGCGGGTAATAAACTTGAATCGCCTGTGAAGCCAGGGACGAACCTATCGGTGGTGCGCATATGCTTAGACTTGTTTACCTCAACGATTTGTAAATGATCAATCTTACGGACTCCGCCTCGTCTGGTTGTCTCGAACCAAGTGCGGTTGAACGAACAATGCGTTTTAGCGTCGGACTTGCGTATTGAATCTCAAGAATCTCATCGATTACTCAAGTAATCGTCTTCGTTTGTCTTGCCAACACGTGACCTTTTATGCAAACACCACCGTTGTTGTTTGTTGCCCTGCTCACCTGAATGCTCCTTCGTTTGAAATCTGTAACCGTTACCGACGTATCCACCATACGACCTTGCTATCCGTCCAGGTCCCTTTGCCAAAGAAATTATGCGAGGATCATCCACCGGTAATGTAGGGGAGTCAACCTGTGTCATTGTCCACATACAGTAATGTTAGGAAGATAGTAATTGTTTCAACATAATGCAACGGTTTTTTGACAATTTAAAATAACTCACGTATGCACTGAACCAAGAACGAAACTCTTTGTCGATTATTGACCCCTCCTCAGCGTCTGTAAGACCAACTCGTGTCATTCGAACGTATACGTTTAGAAATAATTTGTATGTTACAAAAATAGTTAGCAAATAGTTTGTAATTGTTTATGCGATGAAATAATGTTAAGTTATAAACTCACTCTATGTAAGGCTCGATCTCTGCGCAGTTGCATAACACGTATGTCTGCATTACGTGATACTCAGAATCGGTCAACGGCCTACGCACTGATCTTCCAACTGTCATGCCAGGTTCCGTAAAAATCGGCAAGTCGTTCATGTCAACACCTTCAAGTAAATTTTCGACAATGTTTCGTTTCGCCGGTCGAAACTGCTCTGCAATGTGTTGATCAAAGTAGTATGAACAAAATGTGGTAGTCTCTTGCGTCAGGTACGCACTACAGATAGATCCTTCTACTCGTGATCTATTTCCAACCATCTTTTTCAACCGATGTAAGTACCTGTGGGTACAAAACATAATTAACATTCGATGATCACTGTACTGATTCATACGCGTACATTACAAAATAACTGTGTTTACCTTTCAAATGGGTACATCCAGCGGTAATGTACGGGACCCCCTAAGAATGCCTCGTATAGAAGATGCACTGGAAGATGCTCCATGGAGTCAAAAAGCCAGGAGGGAACATTCGCTCCAACTTACAAATAATAACGACGATCTCTGAACTCATTGAAGCGACAGTGGCTTCCGTCAGCTCTGTACATGTCAAGTCCCTGAAAAAAACACTCAACTGGGCAAGCGGCTCCCAATGTCTATTCTCTAGGAACGGTCTGAACGCGACGGGCATCAATCGTTGCATGAATATATGACAGTCGTGGCTTTTCATCCCGAACATGATATGTTTTTTACCTGTCTATACACCGACTCAAATTAAACGTATCCGTCCTGGGAATTTGATGGATTTGATCCACTCAAATAATGTTTTCTTTTCATCCGTCGTCAACATGTACTTTGCTTTTGCGTAATTATCATTGTCGTCATGCTCCAACTCGGAATCGTGACATATCTCCCGTATATCATAACGTGCCTTGATTGTCCTTCGTTTTTCCCTGGCGTTCAAAATCGTATTGAAAATGTTGTTGAAGAAATTCTTCTCGATATGCATTACATCAAGTTTGTGTCTAATCGGTAGATCTTCCCAATACGGTAGATCCCAAAAAATACTGCTTTCTTCCAACCCGTGTTTTTCCCGGCCGCATTGTTTGCACTCTCTCGCACCTTCCACTGTAATCTTCGCATCCCTATAGCATCTATACCGTGAAGAATCTGTCTTCCACTATACATGGTCGGGGGGTTTGTTTTCTTACTCGTCGACCCTTCTTCCAGTCACTGCCGTTTGAACGGAAAGTGTGATTCAACGGCAAAAATCGACGGTGACAGTCAAACCAACAAGTTTTCCGACCGTTTCTGAGATAAAATGCATCTGTGTCTAGCATGCAATGTGGACATGCGTATGTCCCCGCCGTACTCCATCCTTTAAGAGGAGGAAATTAAGGTTCACACAATTAACTACACTGACTAAGAAAAGCAATAACAAAAGCTAAACACAGACTCAAAAATGTATATGAAAGGAATTAAAGATCAACATACCTGACAACATTGAATACGCAGGGAAGTCACTGATCGTCCAGATTAACGCGGCGCGCATCAAGAAATTTTGTTTCTTCGAAATGTCGTACTCATAACACCGTCATTCCACAACCTTTTCAACTCTGCAACAAGTGGTTGCAAATACACATCCAGTTTCTGTTTTGGACTTTTCGGCCCAGGTACGATCACTGTTAGAAAAATCACCGGGTCTCGCATGCACATCGAGGGAGGCAAGTTATACGGGGTTACCATGACTGGCCAAACTGAATATTGTGCCCCGGATGCCCCAAACAGGTTGAAGCCATCTGTGCATAAGCCCAATCTGACGTTTCTCGGATCTTGTGCAAAATCCGGATGACAATTATTTAAATGCTTCCATGCCGCAGCATCTGAGGGATATCTCATAACACCTTCATCCTGTGAATGCTCGTGATGCTATCTCATGTGCGAGGCTGTCACATCCGATGCATACAACCGTTGCAGACGTGGAGTCAGCGGTAAATAGAACATGCGGACGTTCGGAATCAGGCTGCGTTTCCCTTGTTTGTATCTTGGAAGAAAACAGAATTTGCAATGATGCAGGTCCTCATCCACATCCCAGTAAATCATGCATCCGTTTTGACACGAATCTATTTTCTCCATGGGTAATCCAAGTCCCTCCACTAGCTTTTTCGTGTCATACAAACTGTGGGGCATATTATTTTCTTCTGGAGCACATCGACGAAACCACGATGCAATCGCATCAAATCCTCTACCGGGTATGTTGTCTCGCGCTTTATATTTAAAAGTTCTATAGCAGAGAAAGAAGTTGACTTACCTCACACCCATCGTACAATGGTCGGTTGTTTGTCTTTAGCATCTCGTGCATCTTTCATGCATCCTGATTCATTTCCTCTTCTACAACCCGTTCATCTTCGCTTCACGTTTAAACTTTCACGGAAATTTTCATTGCCCCCATACCCGGCACCATCAAGTATCATTTGCTGCATCTGACTATACTGTTGTTCATCATTCCGTTCTTCGTCAACAACCTCTACATTCGAGCTGCTACCTTCGTATCGTCTCGATTCCTGTAATGCATCGTCGAACATTTCCTGTGTTTCCCCCTGAAACACCCAGTGATAATAATTCTGCAAAAATCCCCGACTATAAAGATGCACCTTCACATCTGTAACCGGTATGATTCTCCTATTGTCGCATTTCCTGCACGGGCAACGTAGCTTTCCACCATATTTTTCATAATAGACAGTTGTCATGCAAAACTCAACAAACTGTTCAACCCCGGCCACGAACTCATCGTTCAAATACCCGTCTATCAAACGAACATACATCCACTCTCTCATTTTCTTTTTTCTTAATGCTAACAAACAATAGGTGGAGGGATTTTATAATGGACTCCTCTGCTCATTTGCGACCAGATGGTAGTATTTTTGCTACCATATGGTCGCATTTTCCCGCCAAAATTTCCCGTCATTTTCCTCACTGCCCAGAGTCACATCAAGTCAGAATTTACGACCAGATGGTCACTTTTTTGGTGACCAGTTGGTAGCTTTTATCCCACCAAATTTTTTATAAATTATTGGTCACATAAAATCACATAATTTGCGACCATCTGGTCACTTCTTAATGTGACCACGTGGTAGCTTAATTCCCGCCAAAATTTTAAGCCACCACTGCTCAATAAAGGTCACAAAAATTGCGACCAGTTAGTCACTTTTAATTGTGACCACTTGGTAGCTTTTTTCCCTCCAATTTTAAGCTACCACTGGTCAATAAATGTCACAAAAATTGCGACCAAATAGTCACTTTTAATTGTGACCACTTGATAGCTTTTTTCCCTCCAAAATTACGCGCCATTTTTTGCTACCAAGACATATTTTAGTCACAAAACTGCGACCAGCTGGTCGTTTTTTTAGGTGACCAATGGGTCGCTTCTTTCGCGCCATTTTTTATGACTACTTCTGCTTTTGATCGCAATATGGTCGTAAAAAAAGTGACCAGATGGTCACTTAAAGTCAACCTTCAAAGAAAGTGACTAGGTGGTCACCAAAAAACCACCACTTTTGTTTGGTCGCAAATTTCTGGTCGCATTTTGACAGTTTTTTTGTAGTGACTTTATCTTAAAGTCTCCAATTCAAGAGAATTCCAATTCTCCCAAATCTAATAAGTTAGCTCATTTTCTTATATCCTTTTTTATTCAAACCTTAAGATCGAATTTCGATCCTACAAATCATTCTACTTATTCGGTTCCTAAAGTTACTTTAAATCCTATTTATTCTCACCTTGGCAAAGAAGATTTCGCTCCCGAATCCTATAAAGCGATCAAGCAATCGGTCCACAAACACCTACAATTACAATTACATCTAACAATCATTAATTAAGCAAACATCGATCAATTAACACCGAAAAGCATAAAACGAAAAAAATCCTATAATGATGCTCTCGGTCCTTGAAGGATTTTGGGTTTCGGGTTTGGTTTTCCGGCTTTTAGACAATTTAGAGGTGTTTCGGGTTGTTTTCAAGTAGTTTCAAAGTTCCCGATTTCAATGGGTATCGATGATTAGGATTTTTGGACGAAATTTGATTTCCCGAATTTAATTACAATAAACAATATATCAATAAAAATAAACCCCAAAACAGCCCCCACGATGTAAATTTCAAACGGGAAGGGTTTCGACTGAAACTCGGTTTTAGGGTTAAGGGAAAGTTTTCAAAAACACTTAAAACAACTCCCGTAATTAAAATCATTGAGTTCCTCGGCAATAAATCGAAGAATCAATATGAAAACTCCATTAAAACACTATTTGGAGCTTAGGGTTTGAAGTTTAACTTACCGAGAAGTCCGTAGAACACGGGTGGGAGGCACGATTGTTAGGTGGAAAGGAATCCTAGGCTCGATGGCTTTCCGATGCAACCAAAATCATGTCGATCCGTCGAGAATTGAACGAAACTCGAAAATTGGGAATTTGGGAGGGATCCTCTCGGCTTTTAGGAGGAAGAGAAAAAGAAAAAATGAAGACTTTTCTTATTTTTGGTCAAAGATGAGTATTTAAGAAGAAAAGAGAATAGTGAATTGATATTTTTTAAGAAATTGGAAATGACGGTTGCGTCCTTTAATGACTTTTGACTTATAAATCGAAACCCGAAGTTCTTAAACTATCCCAATGGTGATTAATAATTATTAATTGGCCTGTTAATAATTATTAATACGAACAAAACTAAATTAAGCTATAAATGCGATTAAAAAGCTTTAAACCGAAATAAAGTATTAAATTCTAAATTACTGAATCTAAAATAATCTTTAATTACTTAAATTAAATTTAAATAAATAATATTTTTTTTATACCTCAAAAGTAACGAGACGTTACAACAACAATCAGATACTCACGAACCTGGCAGAACCCCTTAAGAACAGCTCTCCAAATCTTTAACAGAAAAGACTCGAGAAAAGAAGAACACACGATAAAAAAAGAGATAAAATCAATATTTTTCAATTGATTTAGGATCGTTTAGTAGTACAAAATGACTTCCTATTTATAAGAACCAAAATTGTAACTCATGAAATTGGAATAAATTCACAATTTAATTCCAATATTAAACTTCAAATTAAATGTGAAAAATAAAATTTAATTCTATTTAAAATCAACCCAACTGACTTTTTCAAATTGAAAGTATTATTGAGCATATATATATAATATGTAAAATCAAAACTAAATGTGATTTTAGTTTTTGATTTAACACCAACTTACTTTCAAACATTATTTTATATATCACATTATATATAAAATTTCTAACATATATCAGTAATGAAAATTTACAACAATAATTTATCACTAATATAAATTTAGAACAATAATATTAAATTTACATCAACAATGTGTAAATTCTAGTATTAAATTAATATCAGTAATGTAAATTTACAACAATAATATATCCATTATGAAAGAAAGATATTATGGTAAAAACTCATGTCTCCATATGCGTACATCTTCATGTGCTGAGTAATTTTGATATTTTTCAATCTTTGTAGTTTTTTTTTTAAAACTGAGTCTCAATATTGGTTATGTGTGATAATAGACCAAAAATATATGTCTTAATAATTATTAATTAAGATATTATATTAAATTAATGAGTGATGAGAGAATGAAATTAGTTTTAAATTCAGTTATTCATGTTAAAATCTAATGAAAAATGATATGACACATTTTATTATAGATATAAATTTCATGTTAGTTAGCAACGTAGATACTAATTGATCAACAACTAAAATATCCATGCCCTTTTTATTTATTAAATTCTAACTCAAGTTTTAATATTAAGAAATGAATTTAGATATTCCGAAAAATCTGATCGACAATTAAATAGAAACTTTAAAATAAAAAAAATAGAAACTTTAAAAATTAAATGACTAAATAATAAGTGGGAGTAAACTTTATGGACCAAAACTACCTTTTAAGCTCAAATGTATTAATTTGTTTACATCTTTTATAAAATAAAACATTTAATTAATTAAAAGAAATTGGGTAAGACTGAGAGAAGGCGAAGGGTTAGAGAATTTAAGAAAATAAAATAAAGTAGAGATATTAGAGGGACGTCTAGAGTAACAAAAAAAATGTAGATCATGAGTTGATAGTGAAATAGGAGATTTAAGAAAATTAAGGAAATGACTAATTAGATAAGGATTCATCTCTCCTTTTTAGTTCATATTTTTCTCTTTTATAGAAACGTTAAAAAATTTAATAGATTTAAAAAAAATTAATAGGATAAAATGTTTGCAAGTTTTTAGAAATTTTAATTTTAATTTTTTGATATTAATGTACGATTATAACAGTTAGACTAGCTATGCTTTAATATAGGATTTGGTGGTTTTTTATTCCAAAAGCAAATTTTATATTTTCAATAAAATATATCATTTAATTGGAGGATGAAATACTTAAATCTTTGATCTCATAGAAGAGAGCATGTATCTAACCACTCAAGTTATGACACATTGGTGAATAGTAAAAAAAACACCAAAAAAGAGAGGAATAACACAAGAGTTGAAAATGAATCCCCTCTAAAGAGGGAAATCTATGGGTATGATTTTTTTTTTCCCCTTTTCTGAAAAAAGGTTTTCTTTTTCAACAATTTTTTACAGGGTAATCTCTTTGTCCAAAGGGTAGGTAGGGAACATTAATTGCAAGTTAGAACCTTCCATTTCATTTTCTTCCTTATTCCGAAATTATAATTCCATTATCTTCTCTCTTAATGGAAGTGGGGGAATTATGATCCTCTCTATCTTGATTTTGATTTAAGTTTTTCTTTCTTGAATTAATTACAGATATAACCACTTTAATTCACCAAATTTTAAAATTAACGGTGAATTACAATCAATTTCAGAAATACCCAAAAAACACCATTTATGGTTGTTATCTGGTGGTTTCCGAGCTACAAGTTTACGGTAATACTGTTCAGCTCTTTTCTTACCAATTTTGTTGCCGTATTTATTGTTTTTTAATTTAAATTCATTTATTTCTGTTAGCTTAATTATAGGGATATTAATCCATCAATTTAGATTTTATCCATAATTGATAAAATTCAAAAGTTTTTGGAAAGTTTTTTTTAAAAAAAAAGATTTTAAAACCTGCAAGCTTTCTTACGCTCATTTGAAAAAAAAAACCAAAATTAAAACAAATCTTAAAGATTTGGTCAACTTGATGGTGCAACTGGGAAGCTTCCTCCGGTCAGATATGGTTGTGAAGGTTGTCACCATCCATTAAAATATGACGACGACGGACATTAACGTAATCCTTCGTGTTGTTAGTCTTCTTCTTCCTCCTTCTTTTTCTATTTGACGTCTTCTTCATTACCAAGAAATTTCCCAAATTCGACTTTCACCATTTTTCTGTCTCCGTTCGTCAGTGCCAATAAAACTGCACGCCATTTATTCAAATTTCGTTTCACCGATTGTGAATTCGATGCCCGACCACTGTTGTTTTGCCATTCTTCTTGAAATGGGTCGTCATTTTTGTCGGAGAATTGGGTTTCAGAAATGTACAAATTTCAAGATTTTGGGATTCCAATATCAGGATGAACCTGTTTCAAAACCTTGAATATGTAGATCTTGTAAGTTTCTACAAGTTACTTTTGATCAAATATTTATTTTTATTCAATATTTATTTTAAATTTCTATTTACGCATCTTTCAAAACTGTTACCTCTTTCCATCTTCAATTTTGTGCCCTGTATCAATTTTAACTACACATCAATCAATGTTTACTAAAAGTAAAGGGTTTATAAAAAAATTTACTTTTCAATTCTCTGGCTAACCAGCTTTCTTTGTATTTTGTAGAACAAGTTTCTTTTAATCAAATTTTTTTTATTCAATATTTATTTTAAATTTCTATTTACATATCTTTCTATTTACCCGATTTTTTCTCTGTATTTTGTAGGATGACGAAGAAGAAAGACATTTGAATATTCCGGGAAAAAGAATATTCAAAAGTTTGAAGATTTTTATTTTATTTTTTGTTATAGTTTTATTTTTGTTTAGATTTAATTTTTCCATTAATTTTGCAAAATTTAAGGGATTTTATAACTTTCCTTAATTCTTGCACAAATTAAGGATAAATTAAATCCGGGGGTATGTTTGTCTTTTCACAATGTAATTTAATTTGGCCGGTAGCGGTTTTGGATAGTTTTGATATATAAAAGATTGTGTTTTTCTTAAATAAGCAATTTTAATTTGTCCATTACTGAACCCTTCTTTCTTTTCTTACCGTACGAAAATGAAATTTATTTACTTAGGCTTGACTTTCTCGAATAGAGTTTAAATTCAATGACCCTTAAATCTTAATTAAAAGGTTTTGATTTCTTTTTTAACTTTACGTCAACAATATTTGTGCACACCGGGTCACCACAACTCCACAACGGTATGATATTGTCCACTTTGGGCCAAGGCCCGCATAACTTTAATTTTTTTCACCTAAAAAGCCTCATACCAATGGAGATGTGCCATTTCCCTTATACACCAATGATCATCCTCTTCCCTAACCAATGTGAGATTTTGTTTACACCCCCAACATAGTTACTAAGCTCCCTCCTCAAACTAAGCCTAATTTGCACTCTTATTTACTCATTCCTGATTAGTGATACCAAAACATTTGCAAAACGTGCCCGGTTAAATGTGTTTCAGTATCCATAATCCTCAAGATAAGTACAAGATAACTATAAGTCCATAGACATTATCTTGCTCTCGAAACTAACGAGGATGGAAGAAATTGATCTTATAAAAGTTATCAACTTAAAATATGAATGATTGACTCTTACAATTAAAGGTAACTAGGAAATACCTCTTCAGACAAAAAATCTAGAGCTTCCACAACTATATTCGGGTCTGGACATTAGACAAGCCGGTAAAGAACCTGTATAAGATCAACAATTTTAAAATTGAGATGGTGTCTAACAACATTTTATAATGGGGGAAAAATCAGAATAGCCACCTTTGGATTGAGTTTCATCAAAATGATATTTTTTCTTAAAACTAACTAAAACAACCATTTATGTACTATTCATCCCCATTTTATCCCTCTCGTCTGACATTTCTAATTTTTTCTTTACCAATGCAAAAAAAAAAATTCATTTTTATTATTTTCTCGTTCCTTTTACTTTATAAAATTTGAAATTCATTTCCTCCCTCATTTATTATCTCTCTTTCATTTTTTTTCCAATATCCACATGTTTTCCCCTTCATTTTCATTTATCTCTCTTACTTTATTATTGTGTTTCATTATAATATTCTCGGTTTTGTTGGTACATGTCGTATATTTTCATTTGTTTTTATATTTTGATTTTAATTCAACTCCGTACATTTTCTCCAATTTCTATTTAATATTTTGTACATTTGGTACATCGTCCTCCACTTTGCAAAGGAATTTGAGTGAAAGAGAAGATATGCGTAATATACATTTGGTACATTGTCCTCCACTTTGTAATAGAATTTGAGGGAAAGAAAAGATATCCGTAATATACATAATATACATGTCATTTTTTATCTCCAAATGAACAAAAAGTGTTATCAAACTTTAAAATCAATATATAATTTACAATGTATATTAATATATATGATATACTTAATATGAACACATAACAGTACAAACACATAAAATACTTGGTGTAAACACATAACACTGCAGTACAAAACAGACAGGGGATGGTTATTAGCCTCATATGCATAATATACAT
Source organism: Gynostemma pentaphyllum (assembly GCA_028015215.1). Lineage (NCBI taxonomy): Eukaryota > Viridiplantae > Streptophyta > Magnoliopsida > Cucurbitales > Cucurbitaceae > Gynostemma > Gynostemma pentaphyllum. Next base: position 45,742,966 of record CM051351.1, on the reverse strand, counting down.
GATATACATTTATCAATTAATAGCGAAAACGAAAACAAAATATTATGTATATTGCGAATGTTTCATAATGAACATACATAACGTATATTACAGTACACTTGTGGCGTGGACAACAAGAAAAGATCTTCACTGAAATACTAGTAATAACTATATTTCATGAGAGGCACTGAAATTCATGTATTCATTAATTCAAAAATTGCCTTGAGATTTACCCTAAACAAGAAATATATAGGGCTACAAAGGGATAACAATAACCCTAAAGACAAGAGACTGAAATTAAAGGGCCTAAAACAAGGGGCCCAAACTAAAAGACTGAAAGGAAACAATGGGCCTAAGGAAGTTTAAGTAGCCTTGTAAAGCAGCCCACATCAGATTCTCTCCCACCTAATTAGAACTCGTCCTCGAGTTCTTTGATAGTCGTTGGTGTGTCATCTGGTGGGTAGTATTATGAAATATCAGCTATATTAAAAGTTACAGAGATCTTCAAATCTGGGGGTAAGTCAAATATGAATGTATTCATTCATGCCTGATGAAGGATCTTGAAAGGACCAATATTTCGAGCCTTTAATTTGGAGTAAGTTCCAGTTGGATATCGCTCGCGTCATAGGTGTGTAGTTGAATTTCAGAAAGTAAGTAAAGAAAGAGAGAATGTGTGTTTGTATTGATATTGCTTGAATGAAATACAAGAGCTTGAACACTACTTAAATATTAGGAGAAAGAGTAAATGAGAAGATAAATCATTACAAGAGGAATGGGAGATTATGTGAAAGACAAGTAAATGGCAATAGTGAAAGACACTATGCTTGATTGTGTTGAAAACAAGGAGATGAAAAGTGGGAGCAATTCATGCTCTAACATCCCCCCTCAAACGCAGGCTAAGCATGAGCGAGACTGAGTTTGTCATAAAGAGCATGCAAGACTTCTACTCTATCATTGTTACTATGGAATCTCTTGTTCTCATAGCTACCGATGCCGGAAAAGAGCTTGGCCATCTCGGCCGCTATATTGGCGACTGCGGAATATTTGACGATAGACTATTTTCTTCGACGAATTTCGGCCATTAGTCTTCTCGTTCTTCATCTCTGTTTGTGAGACGGGATTTTCTTGCTTCAACCTCTTATTTGGGCTGGCTTTATCTCTCTAACTCTAATATGAGAGATTGGGGATTTCTTTTAATTGACCCCGGATTTCAAACCCATTATCGTAGGTTTGTTGGGAATTGTTTCCCTTTTTTTTTTATGGGGAAAGGAATTATCCATTTTGTTGGATGTATCCAATACAAAGAAGAACTTTCCTTTTGCACAAAATAAATTGTCTAAAGGAAAATTTAAAGGCTTCTTATACTCCTTTTTTTTTATAGCCATCAGACCCCATTATTGAAGGGGATCCTTTAAAATTGGGCTTCATTTTCTAAATCCAGCCCATGACTAAGCTTTCTCCAAAAGCTTCTCACTGTGTATTCGTCAGAAATCACACAAGATAGGGGTTTTTTTTTTTTTACTTTCCTTTGCCGCCGCCGCCCATCTTTTCCTTTCTTTCTCCCTTTTTTTTTTCTTCGCTGCCGCCGCTCGTCTTTTGACAACATCAGCTTCATGTGGTTCAACCTCAGAACTCGTTCTTGCTCTTTCCTCATCCCTATCATCATCGTCATCATCTTCATCGAGGTAATCGATGTTGTACCTCACAAGCAATGGCGGATCAGACCCAAAAGCCGGAGCTTTTCGAACTCAACAATGGAACCATGAAGGTTCTCATCACAAACCTTGGATGCACCATCACTTCCCTTTCTGTTCCTTATTTTGGCCAGGAGCTGTTTCTGTGAACGCTCACTTCAAGCACACCGATGAGGCTCCGATTCAGAATGGCGAACAAGATATGCCTTCTATAGTCTCCATTTCTTTTTTTTTTCTTTTCACGATCTAAAACATTCCTTTCTCTCCCTCTAAGATTTTCTCTCTCTTGAAATCAGTTCTTTCTTTCTCTCTGGTTTTTTTCTTTTGAATTAATCATCAATGGCTTCGAGTGTCATCACCATTTTGCCAGCTTCAAAATCTGACCAACTTTCTTCTCTTTCTCAAAAACATTACTTTCTCCATTTTGGAACCACCTGAAGAATGAAACCAAAATCTCCATCTTCTCTGTCACCATTCGTATTCTTCATAAAATCTTCAGCGTTTTTTTTTTTTTTTTTTTCCATCAGAAACTGATTTGTCAATAGCCAGGAATGGCGTTGGCCATTACTGCTCTGATACCAAGTTGAATTTCAGAAAGTAAGTAAAGAAAGAGAGAATGTGTGTTTGTATTGATATTGCTTGAATGAAATACAAGAGCTTGAACACTACTTAAATATTAGGAGAAAGAGTAAATGAGAAGATAAATCATTACAAGAGGAATGGGAGATTATGTGAAAGACAAGTAAATGGCAATAGTGAAAGACACTATGCTTGATTGTGTTGAAAACAAGGAGATGAAAAGTGGGAGCAATTCATGCTCTAACATGTGTATCATAACCAAATCGCGAGGCTCAAATTTCTTCTCTCGACGATGGGCATCTGCTGCATGTTTGTAAGAAGAGTTGGATTCTTTTAGACTTAGTCCCCAGCTCGTTTGTTCCTAGACTTAGTCACGCTCAGGAAATCCATTGATTTATTTGGGATTTCAGTGTATACAATAGCAAAAGGACATCGTCCAGTAGAGTAATTCGTCATGGAATTGAAAGCAAACTCAGCTTGTGGAAGTGCGGCATCCCACTGCTTAGGATTGATGCTCCGTATCATATTTCTCAAAGTGCGATTTACCACCTCTATTTGGCCATCAATTTAGTGTCAAATCTTCCCCAGAGAACCCTCCAGAAGTTACTCATGAATTTGACATCTCTGTCAGAGGTGATTGATTTTGGGATTCCATGAAGGCGAACGACTTTTCTGAAGAAGAGTTTGGCCACAACACTAGCATCAAACATTTTCTTACATTTAAGAGAAGCGATCTACAATTATGAAACAAAGTCAACTCCACATTGAGTCTTTGAAAGGCCAATCACGAAATCTATGGAGAGGTCCTCCCAGATGTTATATCAGGGATAGGGAGGGGTGTATAGAGGCCATTGTTTTGAGATCCCCCTTTGGTTGTTTGACAAATTACACAGTGCTTCACAAACTTGGCGACGTCTCAATGCAGTTGAGTCCAAAAGAAGCGCTCTTGAAGGAGAATGATTGTCTTTTCTCGCCCAGTATGAGCTGCGAGGCCTCCACTGTGAGCTTCATGGATGAGATTCATGCAGAGAGAGGTTTCTGAGATAAAAAGACAATTACCCTTAAAAGAGAATCCCAAATGAATGTGAAAGTCATCGGTTCGTCTATGGTTCAAGCAATCTCCCCAAATAGGAAGAAAGTCTGGATCTGTTTCATCTCATAGGAAATCAAATCCCACAACCTCAGTTTGTAATGTAACTAGTAAGCAAGCCTTTCTACTCAAATCATCTGCAACAATATTTGAAATTGAATTGAAACTTTGTAAATATGTGATCCAGTGAGCATACATTCTCTTCAAGTGTTTCTGAGAGTTGAGAAAACGTAACGATTGATGATCATAGTGCTGAAAGGTCTGAATAATGGCAAAGAGTTCCTGCTCATAAGTGATCCATCTTTGTTTAGTTTCATTTAATTTCTCGCTGAAGAATTCAATTGGCTGTCCATCTTGCATTAGCACTTCCCCTATTCCTAACATTGAAGCATCTGTCTCAACCTCAGAGACCTTCTCAAAGTTTGGAAACAAAACTAAAGGGGCTGATGTGAGTCTTTGTTTCAAAAGAGCAAAGCATTCATCCTGTTGTGGTCCGCATCTGAATTGGCCGTTCTTTAAAGTGTTTGTTTTTTGGAGCTGTGATTGTGCTAAAGTTTTGTATGAATCATCTGTAGAAAGTGGCGAGGTCATGGAAGCTAAGCACCTCAGATACACTAGAAGGGGAGGTTCAATCTACAATAGCTTTGACCTTTGTAGGGTCCATTTCACCTCCATTCTTACAATGATGAAACCCAAGAATAGAAGTCTATCTGTGCAGAAGTCACACTTTCCTCGATTCAAATAGAGTGTGTGGGTACAAAGTGTAGTAAACAATGTTCATATGTGAATCATATGATCCTCCCATGTCAGGCTATGCACTAAAATATCATCGAAGTAGACTACAACAAATTTACCCATCAGAGGCTTTAGAACATGGTGCATTAGTCTCATGAACGTACTTGGAGCATTGCTCAAATCGAATGACATCACTTTCCACTCAAACAACCCTTCCTTCGTCTTGAAAGTAGTTTTCCACTCATCCCTGGGGCGTATTCTTATTTGATGATACCCATTACGCAAATCTAAACGAGAGAAACTTTAGCTCCTGCTAGTTGGTCAAGTAAATCTTCTAAACGGGGGATGGGAAAATGGTATTTGACAGTTATTTTGTTTATTGTCTTATTGTCCATACACATCCGCCATGTTCCATCGTTCTTTGGCACAAGCAAAGCTACCACAACGCATGGGCTCATACTAACTTGGACTAGTTGATTGGCAAGGAGTTGATCAACTTTTTTTTTTTTGCAGAATTTCATGTTCATTTGGGTTCATCCTATAGTGTGGGAGGTTTGGCAGGCTTGCTCCTGGAATGAGATCAATACAATGTTGAATATCTCGAGCTGGTGGTAGGGTGGATGGCAATTCAATTGGGGCTATATCTTGGAATTCTGTTAAGAGTGCCTCAACCTCAAAGTGACGGGGACTGAAGCCTGTATTTGATATGGATAGGAGAATGAGAATGGGGGATGGGGATATTATGTTGGACAGTTTGTAAGAGGCTAAGCAGCCAGGAAAGGTGACTAGAATGAGTTTTGAGACAGGTTGCTGAGACTGTAAAGTGGATTCGTACGTGGGAATCAGGACAATTGCCTTAGAGCCCCATTGAAACGTATAGCTATTCTCTCGCCCATTGTAATGAACAAAATTATCAAATTGCCATGGTCGTCCGAGCAAGATATGACAAGCGTACATATCCACTACATCACATCAGATAGTATCCTTGTAAAACTTTCCAATGAAGAGCTCCACAGTACAGAAATTGGAAACACGATGCTCTCCTCCTTTCTTTATCCACCCTAATCGAAGTGTGTGGATGTTTTTCAGTGGACAGTTTTAGAGTTTGAACAAGACCCTTGGCGAAGATTTTTTCAGTGCTTCCATTGTCTATTATCATATCACAGACTTTCTTTTAGATTGCGCAATGGGTCCGAAAGATTTGTCTACGTTGTGAAGCTGATGGTTGTTTCGGGGCTAGTAAAACGTGCTGAACAACACAAGCCACTCGTTCCCCTTCATCACCGTACACATCTTCTACTTCTTCCCGTTCATGGGTCTCTACTCCAGAGTCATCAGAGATGTGGTCCATATTTTCTGCTATAGCCACTACTTGTCGAAGAGGACATTCATTAGATTTATGTCCAAGTTCTTTACATTTATAACAACGGATAGGGAGAGCATTGAACCTGTAAAATTCATTTTATAATCGCGTATTGTTCTGTCTTTTTTCTGGCATTGGTGATATTGGTTGTATAAAACTTGATCATGATCTTTAGGGAGGAACCTTTGCCTAAGGTATTTTCTCATTTTGGACCATGTTCGTATTTTAGGTTTTCCATCTTTTCTTTGTGCGTTAACAATCTGATCCCACCAAGCAGAGGCTCTGTCTTTCAGTTTGAATGCCACCAAAGTAACTCTTGTTCTTTAGGAACGTTCATGTATTAAAAAAATGTTTCACCATCCTCAACCATTGCAAAAATTCTTCGATACCAAAGTTGCCGTCAAAATATAGAACATCCACCTTCAACTTGTAATCACTATTATCTCGCCCAAGATGAGGAAATCATTGAGGACCTCTCATCTATCTATTCCCTTGAATAAGGAAATCTTCAGCCGTCCATTCTTCTACCGAGTTGTCTTGACCACTGTCTACAGACGAATTACTGTTATCAGGTATGGGATAATTCCTCCTCCCATTTCTTCCTCCTCGTCTATCAGGCAAGGCTCCCCGTGCAAAGTCACGAGGTTCAGGGACTGGTTGTACCTTATGGTTAATGAGCATTCTATATATCCCAGTCAAACTTCTCAAAACATCTCGAGTGAAACGTTCAAAATGTTCATCTACTCGTTGTTCTAGATTCGCAATCGCTACCCACAATGCTAGGAGTTCCTTTTCTCCTTCAGCTCCCAGTGGACCCTCGTGTTCATCGCTAGCAACCATTTCTGCTCCAAGAATTTTGGTGTTTTAATACCGATTAGCGTGGACAACAAGAAAAGACTTTCATTGAAATACTAATAATAACTATATTTCATGAGAGTCACTGAAATTAATGTATTCATTAATTCAAAAGCTGCCTTGAGAGTTACCCTAAACAAGAAATATATAGAGCTACAAAGGGAGAGCAATAACTCTAAAGACAAGAGACTGAAATTAAAAGGGCCTAAAACAAGGGGCCCAAACTAAAAGACTGAAAGGAAACAAGGGGCCTAAGGAAGTAAAGTAGGCCAGTAAAGCAGCCCACATCAACCTGTTTAGCAAAACAGACATAAACGTATATTACGTCCGTTATGTATATTACGTGTATTACATAATTTATTTATAGTGAAAAAGACATAACATATATTACGTGTATTACATAATTTATTTCTAGTGAAAAAGACATAACTTATATTATGTATATTACAGTACACTTCAGTAAATTTACGTTTATTACAATAACCATCTAAGAACAAATAAATCGAGAAAATGATGAAAATATGAGGAAAAAAACTCAAGAAAAATGGAGGAAATGGTTTCAACAATAAAAATAAACAAACCTTTTGTTAGTTCCATGCTTAAGCTTCAAGATTAATGCCGAATCTAAGGGTTTATGAAGAAAAAAAGAGGAAAAGAACACCAATTTTTTTTCCAAATCTATGTTTTTCTTGCTTTCGATCTTCAAGAAAAAGCATAGATCTGAGATATATGAAGACAAAAATGGATATAAAAAAAAAAGGGGTTCAGTTTTCTTTAAATATAAAATTGAAAAATAGTGAAAATGGAGAAACAAAATAGATGAAGAGAAAGAGAGTTAGTAGACTTACAAAATCTAAAAAATTGTGGGTTTTGTAAAATAAGAAATGAAGGAGAGAGGGATAAAAATGGATTAAAAATAAAAATAGCACTTTTCAACCACCTAATTTTACATATAGCCACTTTTTTCATTTCATCAATCAATAGCCACAAATAAATAGGAAGTTACTAAAATACCCTCATGTCAAATCTTTCCATCAAATCATTCTTTTTTTCTCTCTCTCTTCTCTTTCCATTCTCTTCCGTGTATCTTTCTCTTTTCCTTTTTTTTGTTTTTTTTTAATATTGTCACATCTCATTCTCTCTCATCTTTCCCTCTCAAATATTATTATTTTTTTCTAATAAATGTTTCCCCCCATTTTCCCATCAGATTTCTTCCTCCCCTCATTTCTCATCTCTCAAATTTAACCCATTTCCATTTCTCTCTCTCTCATTTTCTTTTCATTTTCCCTCTCATTCTCTCTACACGTTTCTCTCTCTCTCTCTCTCTCTCTCTCTCTCTCTCTCTCTCTCTCTCTCTCTCTATCTTTCAAAAAAACTTCTTCTCCACCACCATCATTCTTTTCTATTTTCCTCCATAAAATATTCAAAAAAATGCACACACATAGAAGAGTAATACATAGATCTGATGATGATTGTGCAAAAAAGGTCTGATTTTTTTTTTCTCGTTTTTCTCCATTCTTTCAATAGATTCTAGATTTAAGAGCTTCTTGAAGATCTAGGACAAGAAAAGCATAGATCTAGGAAAAAAATGTTTTTTTTCTTTTTTCTCCATGCTTCTCCACAGATCTCGCCGAATCTTGTATATTTTTTTGTTAATTTCTTTTCCTACACATCTCTTGAGTTATTTATGAATTTTTTCACATTTCTAAAAAAAATCTGGTTTTTTCTTTTCTTGATGTGCTTGGATTTACTAAACGCAGATCTTGTATTCGTAACATATATTCATTAATATACGTAATATACTTAAGTGTCGAAAAGATTAATGGACATCATCTTTCATTATATCTGTTTTTTTAAATGTATAGCTCTGTAATATACATAATATACATAAGTTTTTTTTATCATATTCTTATAACTTTTTTCCTTCATTTTATTTTGTTTGTTCCTTCAAATGTACCTTCTGTAATATACGTGATATCTTATGTCTTTTGTTGTTTTATGTAGTATATATAAGTTCTTAATACTGTTTTCTGCTATATATGCAATATATGTGACATACGTTTCTTTTACAACATACGTAATATACATATCTTGTCTATCGTTTGTTCATGTTTTACTTAATGTACAGTCTGTAATATACGTAATATAATATTTGTAATGTATTATCTGCAATATATGTACTATACAACTACTCTTTAATGTACACTCGGGTTTGCTTATCATACAATATGTAATATACACAATATACTTTTTATGTGATTTGTTTAAATATATATACCTTGTAATATACTTACTATACATAACTATGTGTTTTTTATAGTCTTAAATACACGTAGTATACAAAATATACGTACTACACACAACTATGTGTATTTCTTGATAACTGTTTTTTAAATGTATAGTCTTGTAATATGCATAATATACATAATTGTCTGTTTTTTTCAGTCCATTATATTATTTACTGAATGTACATTCTTTAATACACACAATATACGAAAATAACGAGTGGTTGATGTATATGCATAATATACATTGTGTCCCGTTCGTAATATTCGTAACATATATTCAGTAATATACGTAATATACTTAAGTGTCGAAAGGATTAACGGACATCATCTTTCATCATATCCGTTTTTTTAAATGTATAACTCTGTAAAATACATAATATACATACTGTCGCATACGTAATATGCATTTTTCTTGGTCTGTAATATACACAATATACAATATACAATATACGTAAGGTATTATTATCTTTTTAATTTTTTTCTCATTTATGCATTTGTTTTTTTTGTAATATACGTAATATACATAACTGTTTTTTGTCTCCTCATTTTGGTTCTGTTTTGCTTCTTATACAATATGTAATATACACAATATACTTTTTATGTGATTTGTTTAAATATATATACCTTGTAATATACTTACTATACATAACTATGTGTTTTTTATAGTCTTTAATACACGTAGTATACAAAATATACGTACTATACACAACTATGTGTATTTCTTGATAACTGTTTTTTAAAAGTATAGTCTTGTAATATACATAATATACATAATTGTCTCCTGATACGATGACATGTATATTATGTATATTATAAATATGAGACCTAATAACTATAATATGAAATGATTCGCATTAACACTGCTTAAATGACATGACTATGCATATGAGACATAATAATCATTCTCTGTCTATTTTTGCACTTCACTCTTATATGTCTATGCCAATTTGTTATGTGTTGTACTGTTATGTATTCATATCAAGTATATCATGTATATTATTCATATGAGACCTCAATAACATCATCGTATGTTTTGCATAATAGCGCTTGTGTTCATAGTAAGTAGTTTGTATGTGTATTGTTATGTGTCTCTATAAGTATATTTTGTGTATTAAGTATTGTGTAAATTATATATTGATTTTAAAGTTTGTTAACATTTTGTTTTTTTTTGCAGATAAAACGACATGTATATTATGTATATCACGTATATCACCCTTTTCCCTCAAATTTCATTGCAAAGTGGAGGACAGCATACCAAATATACAATAATTACATGAAAAATAAAGAGAATGTACGTAATTCACTTAAAATCAAATATAAAAAATGAAAATATACGGAATATACCAAAAAATAGATAATATTATACCGAAACAAAATAAAAAATCAAAAATAAATTAAAAAAAAAACAAATGGATATTGGAAAGAAAAAAGAAAAAAATAAATGAAATAATAAATGAGGGGGAAAATGAATTTCAAATTTTATAAATAATTAGAAAGAGAAAATAATAAAAAATAATTGTTTTCATGCATTGGGAAAGAAAAAAGTCAGAAATGTCAGACATGTCAAAACATACACATCATACGGAAGGGCAAAAATGGAATGAACAGTGAACCAAGTGGCTATTTTGATTAGTTTTTAAAAAATGGGTCATCTTGAGCTTTACACATCACCAGGTGGCTATTTTGATTTTTGCCCCGATAAAAATGGTGGATAGAAAGAAAAAAAGGGGTGAAACATGGGATGGGAAAAAAATAAAAAGAAAGATAAAAGGGGGGGGGGGAATCTAAAATAATTTAAAGAAAAATGGGGGAGAGAGGAGAGAAAGAGGGGTAGATTTGATGGCAAGATCTTTTGGTTATTTCTCCCCCCAAAATACTCTACTATTCAAAAATGGCTGAAAAGAGAAAAATATGTGGCTATTATAATTTTTTCACCTTTTATAATATCATCCACTTTAAAATTACTCTATGAATCTTACACAAAATTTGTTCGTTGTCTTCAATTGCGTCAGTCTCTCTGTATATTTACAACATATATTCAAAATATCCAAAAAAAAAATATACTTTTCTTTTCCATCTCCAAAAAATATGAATTTCAAACTAAAATAATTAAAATCAATAAGAATCAACAAAACCCAGAAAGTATTTACCTAAAAATTAATTCCCCAACAAGCAACAACTTATGAAGAAATTTATATGTATTTTTTTTAGAGAATTAGTGAAAACTAATACATGAAAACAAAGAAAAATAAATAAATGGAATACCACAGTGCCTTCTTAGAAAAAGTCTCGAACATTGTGCACCAGGCCTGGCCCTGGTACTGTGCCAGCTGTGCGACGGCATCGGGCACAAAAAATGGGGGGCCTGAAATTAGAATGATACTTTTATATTATATATATAAAAAAGGAGAATTAGATATTTAAAGTTTGCTTTGGCACATTGGCTTAGCTTATCCACACTCTATCTTCGCCTGCTGGTATTCCATGTTCAAATACCAGTGATTTCATTTTCTTTATCTAATTTTATATTGGTAAGATTTAATGTGTTTTATTATTGATTATGGACTCAAATGACATATTTTATAAAGTTAATTCTCCATATAGCACTCCATTTTCATAATTCCCCAAATGACATTTTTTCTAATTTAACAAAATTAATTATTTTCATCAAATTTACAAAAATGCCACTAATTTATTAATTCACTAATTTTTTCTCTTATTTAATAATTTATTGAATTAAAATCTGAGTTTTATGAATTCAATAATTTATTCCGCTTAATTCAATAAATTATTCTTTTTAATTCAATAATTTATTGAATTAAAAATCTGAGTTTTAATGTTTTGATTTTAAAATCAATACTCAGCTATCGCAATTGTATAAAAATAAATAATTCAATAAATTAATTCGTTTAATTCAATAACTTATTGAATTAAAATCAATATCAAAATATGTCAATTGTATATAGTAACTTATTCCATTTAATTCACTAACTTATTGAATTAAAACCAATATCAGTTATCTCAATTGTATATAGTAATTTAATTTAATAAAAAATTTCATTTAATTCAATAATTTATTGAATTAAAATCAATATTAGTAATATACGTAAATTATAATTAATTACTTTTCTATTGACAATTTGTCATAGATAGTTTAATTCAATGATTTTTAGATATTTGGAAAAGGGATGTAGAACTTTTTTTTGCCTTCAATTGTTCATCGGGACATCCAGTCAAACAATGCTCTTCTCTTTGACGATTTCTCGTTTCAAAAGATTATGATTTTAACTTCATATTATTCTCAAAGTAATAAGTAGAACCAAAAAGTTGAGGATCAATACCAAAGTTATTAAATCGTAAATCAAAATGTGTATCATTTTATTAAAATAATATATTGTGTATCTTAACGTATAGTAAAATCGTAAGATTCAATTTATTCATGAGATATTACAAAAATTAAATAGTTTTATATTTTATACTTTGACTTATGAAGAGGTACCTGTTCAAATTTTTGCTGAGGAACGTAAAACTTTGAGGAGCAGGGAGATTGAACTGGTTAAAGTGTTGTAGAGAAATCAGAAATATGAAGAAGCAACATGGGAGCAGAAGGAGGAGATGTTAGTGAAGTACCATTTTTTTGTTTCAAAAGGGGAAAGATTGTAACGACCCAAAACTTTGATAAGGGTATTTTAGTCTTTTATTTTGTGACATTAAGTCGTCATATCATTATGAGTTCAATGCATTTGACCGTTCTTAAATCTGAGCTCCGAGTAAAAAGTTATAGCTCAATTATCGATTTCGCCCTTATTCTTTATATTTGTTCTTATGGGCATATGAGTCTTTTTTCAGTCAATCTTGGTTATATAAAGCTTCATTGAATTCCTCCCTCTCCAAGTCTGAGCCATCCCCTCTCTCAGCCCCGCAACCGTCACTGTTCTTCGTCAAATTCTTGTTTGTTTCAAGTCCAATTCTTCAAGTATGTTTGAGCTTATTGTATATTCATTTCTTTCCTTAAAATTAAGCCTTTTAACTCACTGTTTTATGATTTTTTTTTCTCATCTGATTCAAAGCTCGCCAGGAGTCATTATTTGTCTTTCCTTTTTTGCTAGAAACCGAGGTTAATTATATTTCTTTCGAAAGGTAATTCTTTTATTCGTAATTCCCTTCAAGTTCCTCTAATTTTCAAGTTAATTGGCGATTGTTGTCACTGATTCTATCGTGTTTTTAGCCTCACCAGATTCATGAATTATTCTCTCCGTAAAACAACCCATCTATTCACCGTTTTCATTGATTTGTACGAGGTATTATGTTTTGTTTAATCCTTATTATTCTCCTATAGTTTTCTAGTTATTTACGTGATGATTGGATGTTGATTCTACTACGTTTCATTGGATCATTAGACTCACTGGAATCTGGGTTTCTTCGTGGGTTTGCTCAAGTTTGAGGTCGTTTGCTTCGGGTTCTTCGCTATGTTTGATTCAAGACATCTTGTTGAGCATTTACTTCGAGTTTCCACGCCTGGTGAGTGTTTGTTTTTAAAAAAAAAATGCAAATCTGCGGTTTTTTTAGTTGCTACGCGCGTGCGGCTGGAGGTAGGAGAACCGGTCCAGCTGGACCGACTGGGCTGGTCCATTTGGGTTGGTTCAGTTGGTCCAGACCGGTTCAGGGTTATTTTTGCTCAATTTGAGTCGGTTTTTGCTCTTTTAGCCCGGTTCTCGTAAAATTGACCTTAAATTAATTTTATATCAGGTCTTGGGAATCATTAGGAGTTTTTTTTGGATTTATTTCGAGGCTGTTTGCTTATCAATTTTAGATTAAGGTAGGTTAAATCATACTTAGAAGCTTAAATTAAATTCCTTGTGCTTGCTTGTTTATTTTATGATTATAAGGATGTCTTGGGAGATGATTTATTGATTTTAAATATTGTTATTATGTGCTCGTTTGATTTGCGAATATTGTATTTATTTAGTTTATGTTCGTTAGTTTGTTAGATGCTATATTTAGGACCTAATAACGGTTTAAGTTTAGACTAACATAATAAACACCTATTAATATTGTAGAGCTGCATGACACATATCATGAGTGGCCTTATACCCCACTATGATACATATATGCAAATTTAATAGTATCAAAGAGGTATCGTAGGCTAAGTACCTAATCCTTATGTTATTACAGCTATGTAAATTTTTGAATTTGATTTGCTTATTTGAGTTGGGAGTTAATCTACTGAGCTAAAAACTCACAGTATTCAAATGCCCTGCAAACTTTTATTTTGTAGGTAATAGAGGTAATAATGGAAACTGAGGCGGTTGACGAGAATGACGCTACACTTGAAAGCCTTAGGATATATGTCTGTATGTTTCACCATTTTCGGATACTTCATCTTTTGACTACTGAAGTCAGTTAACCTATGGATTTTCTTTTGTTTATTTTAATTGCTTTTATGTTTTAAAAATTGGAGCCAAAAAAACAAAGACTTCATTTTGAACTTTTCTTTTGTTATTAATCAAATGCTTTCGCAACTATTCGATTTACTCTCTTTATTTATAATTTAAAAAGAACTTTCTTTATTATTTATTTATTCTTGGATATTTCGAGTCGGGTCGTCACAGTGGGTGGGGGAGATGTCTACAGCGGCAAAGGAGCAATTGGCGGGGCCATGTACTGCTGAGCTGTCCTAGCCTGGCCTCAACCCCTATCTCTGCCTCTACCCTCATCGGCATACTAAGTTGGTTGTGCCTGAGCCCTCTATTGACCACCTTGAAACTGATTACCACGCGTTGGTGGCTGAGGTTGTTGTGACCTACAATCAGAGGCGTGATGCCCAGTATGACCGCAATGATAACATCTTGGTGGAAGAGTGCATCTCCCTGAATAGTAACTAGCACAACTATGACAATAAGGGTGAGCCTGACCGTGCCCTCTAAACTGTCCATGTTAGGCCCCACCCCGAGCCTGCTGCTGCTGCTGTGGCGGCCTCTACTGAGACAGAGTCCCTGGACCAACATGGTCATCCTTCGCCTTCCTCTTCTGAGAGGAAGGCTGTCCGGTTGCTGCCAATTTACCTTTCTTTCTGAAGATGCTACGTCTAAAGAAAGGGCAATGGCAAGGGCTTCCTCATATGTGACAGGACGCAAGGCACACACATGTCCTTTAATATCAGCTCTCATACCAACAATGAATTTTCTCTTCTTACTTTGAGTATCAGTAGCTGTCCCACAGTAAACTTGGACAAACGATCAAAGTCCCACCAAGGTAGGAGAAAGTGAGTTAGCAATCGGCTGCCACTAGTAGAGTGTGTCATCAACCAAAGAATAAGTTCCACAATGGTCCTTCAACCTATCCAAACACTGGATAAATGTAAAAGCTCTCTCAACCCTGGTCACCCATTTCTCAGCCAGGGCGGCATCCACAGTGGTCTCGTCAAACTCATCCGACGCATAACGCTTATACTCTCTCAGGGTCTTAGCTGCATTGGTAATCCTACCCTGATCATCTACCGGGTCAACTACTCTATAAGAAGGAGTAACATGCTCAATGGGCCTACCCGCATCCTGAAGTAAATCATAATAATCACCCTCCTCCAATAAACTCTCTGGCTTCGCCTGGGTGGTGGTACCACGGGAACGTCATCATCTGGCTCGACATCAGCCTCTCCATCCTTTGGATCCTCATGTGGCACAGATGTCGGCGGAGGAGTAAGGTCCCTAGCCCACCTCGTCTAAGGGCAGCTGCCCTCGCTCCGCCCCATCTAGCACCACGTCCAGGAGGCATACTGCATCACACCATACAACTTGGTAAAATACTAGAAAGATGAACCACTATCAATACTAAGTAACAAATAAACCACAACATTCTAAAGTAAATGGTCTAGGGATACCTGGTACAACTAATTTCATACGATGACTAGATGATGGACTTAAAGAAAAACATGAAAAACAAAACAAGACGTGCGATGCACGAAGTCTACAGAACCGTTAGGCTCTGATACCAACTGTAAAGACCCGACTCTTTTTGAAATAAATAAATAACGCAAGCGGAAGACTTGAGATAACAATTGAAAAAACCTATAAAATGATGGAACCATCCTTTTCATTTCAAAATATTATAAACTAAATGATTCAAGAATGGGAAGCGCTTCCCTTTTTAAGTTCTGAAATCCAAAGTAAGGTAAATTCATATAGTCAGAATATCCAAAATAGACAAATGTCTCAAAATATGCTCAAAAGAGCTCAACAACCCAAGAGAAGATAAAAACAGGACACCACAAGTCCATGGACTACAACCGACTCAAGTCCATCCATCGTCATCAATCCTGGAATCACGCCGCACCAGCTCCATGATCACGACCATGACCTCGACCCGTATCTGAAAGTGTAATATCATGAGCGGGAGACCCAGTGAAGATAAATTGAAAATAAAGTAACTTTAGATCCCAAATCCAATATGAATTTGCGTCTAACGAATCCTACTAACTCTTGACTACCCAAACATACTTCCAAATGAAATCATATAACTCTTCCAAGAATAAGGAACTATACAAGTAGTCAAGTCTCCCAAGCTCGTAATAACCATAATACGTAATCATACGTTAAATCTTTCAAGAATACAACGAGTACATGTTAAGCTCACGTAGTCCCAAGTTTCATAATGCTAAGGAACATATGAATAATGACAGATAATACAAGCATACGCAGTCTATGCACTATCTCACTATCTCACCCAATAACATGCAAAGCTCACGTAGTCTTTACATTCTTAACAAGAACTTTCTCAGTGAATAACGTCAGATGATGCAAGTACACGCAGTCAATACATGATCCCGTTATCTCACCAATGACATGCAAAGCTCACATGGTCTATGCAGTCCACAATATATATGTATTATAGCAATTATGAATAATACCAAATAATGCAAGCTCACACAACTAAACATTATCTCATTATTCATCTCCTCCGTTCATGCAAAGCTCACGCAGTCTATGCATTCCTCATGATACATATATAGCCGTATAACTAATAATACCAAACAATGCAAGCATACGCAGTCTATGCATTATCTCATTATCCCTCCATACAAACATGTGTGATACTGAAATACAGAATTATAAACAGAGTCCCAATTTTAGAATATCTCAACATAGTCACATTAATCAAGATCATTCTAACATATAGGCTCATAAGCCCATACTTTCATCGACCACATAATCCTGCAAAACCGAGTAACTAATATGCCAATGATCCAAATGCTAGAAGGTTCCAATCTCAGTAGATAAGTTCAAAGTAAACAGAAAATCTCAACATCATAAAATAAAACATCCAAGAACACAAGATAACCACATTTCATACATAAACATAACACCTCCGAACGTAACCATACTTTAACTCCCAAGAATACATAATATCCATAAATACCAAATATTGATTCTATACTCCCGAGTCCTAATCTTTCATATATAGCATGCTTAAATCACTTATTTCCAAGTTTAACTTAACTCCGGAGCCAAACAAATCGTTCAAAAACTTAGTTCCTAAATTTACAGTAAATATTATATTTATCCTCACCTTTTTGTTATAAGCTTGAATTCAAAACTCAAAGCAAGCGACGAGCGAGGGATTAAGCACCACCTACAATTAAATATATCCTAATTACATTAATTTAACCCAATAAGCAACAAACGACGCGTAAAATGAAAAGAACGAAAACAGCCCGAAAAATCCCTTATCCTTGCTCTCGGCCGAAACAGGGAATTCAGGGGGGGTGTTATCGGCTTGTGGTGATTTTTGGTACTATCCGTATTTTTTTCGGGTAGTTTTAGGGATGTATTTATCAATGGGTAAACTAAATTAGGGCATTTGGACATTATTTTACTACCCAATCTTAAAGAAAAATTCGAAAATGCAATGGGAAAATCCTCATGGTAGCCACGGTTTTGGGGGAGGAATGATGAGTTAGTGTTTTGTGATTTTCTTTGAAGTCTAGACCAAGGGATACTCAAGAAACAAGCTTAGACCTCTTTTTGATTTAAAATCTTCAAGTTCCATGGAATGGAATTGAAGATTTCAACTCAATCTCACAATAAAAGATGAAAAGGAATAAAAACCCATAAGGAAAAACAAGGAATCTTACTTTTAAGCCTTTGGAAGAATGCGTCCAAAGTTAGATCAAAAGATAGATCGGGACCCGATCTATTCAACGGAGAAGGGACGAGAAAAACCCGTCCCTTGGAGTGATGGTAGGGGTGGTGGCTTGGTTGGAGAGGATGTAGATGAGTTTTGTGTTTTGTTTCAAAATGGAGAGGAAGGAGATGACCCTAATTCTTGAAGAGGTAAAATTAATTTGCTAAAGAGTCCCCCAAGTTCTTTCTAGCTTTTAAAATTAACCTCATGCTCTTAAAACCCAAACTTTCTTCTAAAATTATCCCACTATAAAAAAATTGTCATTTTCCAACCAGAAAATTGCGACCAAAAAAAGAAGTAGCCATTTTGCGACCAATCCAGTCGCAATACCAAGCGTTGACCAAGGGCTACGGTGGGGTCGCAAAATTTACGACCACGTTGTGACCTAATCAAACAGAGTGTCTTAAAAAATGGCGCGATGATTGCGACCCTGTTGTCGCAAATATTTACGACCAAACAGTCGTATTAAAGCAACTCTTTACGTTCCCAGTCACAAAAATTGGCTGGAAATTTTGGTGGGGAATTTGCAACTCTAAGGTCGCAAATATTTGTGACCAAGAGGTCGCATTAAAGCGACTATCCACATTCCCAGTCACAAATTTTTGGTGGGAAATTTTATGGGGCAAATTGCGACCACCTAGTCGCAAAATGGCTACCATGGGGTCGCAAAAAATGGAGGGAAAATTACCTACCTTCCCGCCAATTTTTGTGACGATTGGTCGAAAAATGACAGATTCACACCCCTATAAAATGCACCTCTAAACATTATTTTTCAACATAAAAAAAAATAAGAGAGTGGATGTATATTCGTTTAATTGAGGGTTTTTTGAACGATGAATTCGTTGCTGGGTTTCAGCAATTTGTTGAGTTTTGCATGACAACGGGGTATTACGAAAAGTATGGTCAGAAACTATAATGTCCATGCAGAAAAATCATATTGGTTCCTGATCTAAAGAAGCATCTTTATAGTCGGGGTTTTGTGCAGAATTATTATCACTGGGTGTACCAAGGTGAAACGAAGGAATTGTTCGACCCTTCAGTACATGAATCTTGATAGTACGAAGGAAGCAGCTCGAATGTTGATGTTGCAGTTCATAATGAAGAACACCAGTTCTGTCAAATGCAGCAGATGATAATGGATGGTGCAGGTTATGGTAATGAAATTAATCGCGAAAGAGAATATGATGAACAAACTTACGTTGAAGAGGAAATGAATCCAGAAACACGTAAGATGCACGAGATGCTCACGACAGCTAGTCGACAGTTGTATAAAGAATGTGAGGTTAGTCAACTTGATGCAGCTACAGAACTTCTAAATATAAAATCGCAGTACCACATCTCGGTAAGAGCATTTGATTCAATTGCATCATGGTTTCGTCGATGTTCTCCACCAGAAAACACACTGCCAGAGAGTTTGTACAACACGAAAAAGCTAGTGGAGGGTCTCGGTTTACCTGTGGAGAAAATAGATTCTTGTTGAAACGAATGCATGATATACTGGGATGTGGATGAGAGTCTGCATCACTGCAAAATTTTCTTTTAGCTAAGATATAAACAAGGGAAACGCAGCCTGATTCCTGTTTTATTTACTGCCGACCCCGCGTCTGCAACTATTGTATGCATCATATGTGGCAACTTATCACATGAGATAGCATCACGAGCATTCTTAAGATGATGTAGTTATGAGACATCCCTCAGATGTTGCAGCGTGGGAGCATTTGAATAATTGTCATCCAGAGTTTGCCCAAGATCCTAGAAATGTCAGATTGGGATTATGCAAGAACGACTTTAACCCGTTTGGGGCATCAGGAGCACAATATTCAGTATGGTCGGTGATGGTGACCTCGTATAACTTGCCACCTTTGATGTGCATGAAAGACCTGGTGATTTTTTTAATAGTGATCATTCCTGGTTCGAAAAGTCCAAAACAGGAACTGAATGTGTATTTGCAACCACTTATCGTGGAGTTGAAAACGTTGTGGACTGATGGTGTTATGACGTACGATATATCAAGGAAACATAATTTCTTGGTGTGCACTGCATTAATTTGGACGATCAGTGACTTTCCAGCGTATTCAATGTTATCAGGTATGTTCAATATATTATTTATACTTTTATCTGTTTAGTTTTGGTCATTGATTGCTTAGTCATAATATGTAGTTAATTAATTTATACCTTCTTTCATCTCCTAATTAAAGGATGGAGTACGGTTGGAAAATACGCATGTCCATATTGTATGCTTGACACAGAGGCTTTTTCTCTAAGACACGGTCGAAAAACTTGTTGATTCGATTGTCATAGAAGATTTCTACCTTTGAATCATTCATTTCGTTCTAACAATAGTGACTGGAAGAAAGGTCGACGTGCATGAAAGAGATACCTCCGACAATGTTTACTGGGCGACAAATTCTTCACGGTATAGATGCCCTAGGCATGCAGAAGATTACATGTGAAGGTGCAGAGAATGGAAACAAGTTGGCTGAGAAGAACACAGGTTGGAAGAAACGGAGTATTTTTTGGGATCTACCGTATTGGGAAGATCTATTTATCAGACATAACTTGGATGTAATGCATATTGAGAAGAATTTCTTTGACAATGTTTTCAACACTATTTTGAATGTTCCGGGAAAAACAAAGGACAATCTGAAGGCACGTTATGATATCCGAGAGATATGTCATCGCCCTGAGTTGGAGCCTGATGCTAATGATCATTACGCTAAAGCGAAGAACATGTTGACCACGGAGGAAAAAAAGAAATTATTTGAGTGGATAAGAACAATCAAATTCCCAGACGGATATGTTTCTAATCTCAGTCGATGTATAGACAGTCAGAAACATATAATGTTCGGGATGAAAAGCCACGATTGTCATGTATTCATGCAACGTTTCATGTCGGTCGCTTTCAGGCCATTTCTAGAGCATAGACATTGGGAGTCGCTTGCGCAGTTGGGTGTTTTTCTTAGGGACTTTACTTGTACTGAATTGACCGACGAGAACCCCACTATCCCATCTCCTTTTACAGTAGTACCTGATGTTTTATGTTTTTTTAGGAACAAAAGCACGGACGTCCAGTCCCACCCGATGAGTTACACTTAGTCCTGCACACGAAGAAGGACGGAACTATTGTGGACGACAAGGCGAGAGAGGTTCAGGTAATGTGTCGTCTACCTTACATTGTAATTGTATATTTACTGAAATAAAATATTATAATTACAATATTTATTTTACTTACATTTTTGAATAGGAACGTTTTAGGGAAACATTGTCCCAACGCTTGCCATCTGAAGAGTCCCAGCCGACTCAGAAGGATCGATAGGAAGCTTTCTTAACTGCGGCAGGTGGCGTTTGGCCAGATGGATCTGTACTCGGGCTTGGATCTTACGGGAGACGTCTATACGCAGACGTACCTCGACCTGAGAGCAGCTCGCAGCGGAGGAACACTACTATTGAGAGGCAGCTGCGTGAGAAGGTCCAACAGCTCCAATCAGAGGTCCAGGAGATGCGTACTTCCATCGATTCTCGGGTTGAGGCTCAGGTCGCTGCACTTGTCCAGGAGCAGGTCTAGGCGCAACTTGCAGCTGTATTCTTCAATCCTTATGTACTGAATGACCCCGACCCTTCATCTTCAGCATCCCCTCCCCCACCCCGCAGTAGTTTTTTTATCTATACATTTTGGGTTTTATATGATTTATTTTGGTATATATTTTATTCCATTTTTTTTATTAATCATAATTAATAAATTAAAATAATAAACTATCATTAAATTAATTTTTTTTATTAATAATAAAAAAAAATTGAAATATTTGCTACCCCAGGGTCGCAATTTTTTCTACTCTGGGGTCACAAATATTTCAATATTAATTTAAAAATAAATAATGAATAATGAAGTTTGCGACCCCACCGTAGCAAATTTTGCTACACTGGAGTCGCATTTCTAGGCCCAACAAAATGACTCCAGAGTAGCAACTTTTGCTACCCTGGGGTTGCAATTTTGGGCCCAATAAAGCGACTCCAGTTATGGGCCCAATTTGGGGCTTAATAAAACGACCTACGAGTAGCAACTTTTGCTACCCATATTTATGGTTGAATTTTTTGCAACCAAAAATATTATAGTCGCATTTTGGTCGCATTTTTATGACAATATAGTCGCAATTTTTTTAGGGCG
Organism: Gynostemma pentaphyllum; assembly: GCA_028015215.1. NCBI lineage: Eukaryota > Viridiplantae > Streptophyta > Magnoliopsida > Cucurbitales > Cucurbitaceae > Gynostemma > Gynostemma pentaphyllum. The sequence continues at coordinate 45,721,038 of CM051351.1, read as the reverse complement.
ACCCACTTTTTGGCTACGCGATTTCTAGTCGCCTATTGGGTCGCATTTTGTAAAATGCGGCAAATTCCTAGTCGCAATTCGACAGTTTTTTTGTAGTGTCCATCACAATTAATCTAAGCTAGAAGGTGATTAATTATTATTAATTGGCCAATTAATAATATTTAATGCACCTAGTTCACAAATATAACTTTAGAAATTTAAAATTACTAAATAAAGATTAAAGCTTCTAAATTCTAAATTACCGGAATTAAACTAATTAAATAAAAATAGGAATAATAAAAAAAATTAATTCAACCTCAAAATAACAGGATGTTACATATAGCTGAAAAAAGTCTAATATTTGCAAAAATATTAGCCAAAAAAGTTATTTGTAAAAATAACAAAAAACTCAAATTCGCGCCTAAAATATTACAAATATACACTAGTTCGAGTAAGTAATCACTGATTTCAGCATAAGTAATCAATGGTTCCGCGCATAGGTAATCATTGATTTTACTGATTCGCTATATCAAATGATATTTCGTGCATGTAATGACTGATTACCTAATAATTTATCACTGATTATCTCCAAGTTATCACTGATTTCTTTGATTCACTTGAATGAGAGTTTTTAAAAAACTGTTATATTTGCAAATACTTTTTAAAACTGCTAGATTTATAAATATTGAAAAAAATTCTGCCACCCAATGAAATTTCCCTTATCAATATTATTATTGTATTTTTGTAACATCCCGTTACTCAGTAAGAAATTAATTATTGGAAATTAATATTATTTCAATAAATAATATTAGTAAAGTTAAGAATTTTAATTTTTGGATTATAATTTAATTATTATTCTTGCTTTGGCAAAATTTTAATTTAATTATTAATATTATTATTATTAGGAAAATAATAATAATAATAAAAGAAAAGAGAGTTAGGGAAAGGAAGGTGTAGTCAGAATGCAATCTTTCAACAGAGAAAGAAAAAGGTACGTTCTTTCTTCCTTTCTTCCTTCCTTCTTCCTCATGGCCGCCGCCTATGTCGTCATTCCAAGATCGGAGTTTCATTAATTCCTTTCGTTTTCTTTAAGGTTTAGGCGTATTATGGTGATGCTTGAAGCGGAATTGTGTTTGGAAAAGTTAGGGCAAATTTTCTTATTCTTCCAAGAAAAGGTGAGATTGATTCTTGTTGAAGATCTATTCTGTTTTGTTTATAGTTTTCCGATTCTTACTTAATTTATTGTGAATTAGAGTTATAGGAACTTTAATTCAAAAGCCCCAAATTTTTATTCCCAATTCTTGAACCCTAATGTTTAATTTTTGTTCTAAGCCAAACCAATCGACAACCTAATGTAGAATTGATAGATAACGAATGAATCGGAACCCCGAAATTCTTTCCCGTCACGTCTGTCCTACGTCTGTCCTACATCTGTCCTACGTCCGTCCTATATCTGTCCTACGTCCGTCCTATATCTGTCCTACCTCCGTAGCCTCCACCTTAAACCCGTCCTACACCTGTCCTAATTTCGTCCTAACCCGAAGCCAAACCCGTAGTCCTCTGTCATAACTGGCCTAACCCGAAGTCGAACCTGTCACTCTCCGTCCTAATTGTCCTAACCCGAAGAATCGAATCACTCTCCAAGCAATTACAATATAGAATATTTGAATAATAAACCTTACAAAATGCACTCTTACATGAATATTATAATAAGCACAATATGCTAATAAAAGCGAGAGAAATATAAAAAGCTTGGGTGAAACAAGCTAAAAGAAAGGCCTTCATCTTATAGGAAAAATGAAGAAGACTCCACAAATGGAAAATCTGTCAAATTGAAAATCTGCCAGCCACTTATGTTGTAACAGCCAATGCAGTGACAGTAGAGCAAGGAAAACTTTCCATACAAGAAAATATATCATCCAAAAATTAAGCTTCTTAAAACATAATAGCTGTTATCAATAGTAAAAAATATTAGTGGAAAAAGTCTTTAAATAACTACCATATAATGATTTAAAATAATCAGTCAAGATCCACAAATTTCTCAACCTTCCCATAATCAAGTTATCATTCAATCAATTAATATTCAAAATAAATTAATCAATGCCAATGATGAAGCAAAAGGAAATAATCCTTTAATGAAAATATGTATGCACAAAATTAAGAAATTATTAATAAGTTTTTTGTCAAAATAAAATGCCAAAATAAATATTAAATATAAAATAAATATTTCAACATAATATAATAAGGCTAGGCTATCCTTTCTTCAAGTGAGAGATCGATTCATGAAACCTTCGCCTTTGGGCTCCTTAGAAATCCTATGCTCATGTCTTTATCCCAAGGGCCATAGAACTATCTCTGTCAAGCATTAAGCCGTCGAACTGCTGACTCTACAAGCTTCTACGTGCTATATTCTCTTCACTTAACACATTCTACTACCTTTTCTTGCAAAGAGTTCGACTACTGCTCTAATACAGTTTGTTTCGAATCTCTTTTTATGTGGCTCCCCTTTCTGGGAGTCTTCTCGTTGTTGGAACCTCTTTTTCTTTTTATTTGTAATATTTCTTAACCAAAAAAATATAGCTAATTAAAGAGGATCATCATGATGTAAAATATAATTATCGATATTTGTGTGTCTGTGTATGTTTGTGTCTGTTTAGCTACATTGCTTGAGATCTTTTTTAGTGATTGTTGTGTAACTCATCATACCATGAGATTAGCCTTTGGTCTGATTAAATTATATTTGGTTATTCAGGATGCATTTATCAAATTGGCAGAGATAGAATTATATGGCAAAAAAGTCATTAATTCTAATTTTTCAAAGGAGTATTTTCCTGCCCTGAAAGTTCTTAAACTGAAGGATTTGGGTGATTATGAAGTGGCTCCTATATTTTCATTGGAAATTCATCAATTATTATATGGTCTTGAGAGACTAGATGTTCATCAGGCTTCCTTAGTGGAAATATTTTCATATGATAAAGCTTTCACTCATGAAGAGGCTAATCGAAGTAGAAGATATTCTGCCTCTTTGAAAGAATTATATTTAAAAGAATTGCCCAAACTTCTGCATATATGGAAAGAGAGCTCTTGCATGGTCCGACAATTATTTGACAATTTAGAAGTTGTTCGTGTCGAAGATTGTAGCAGATTAGATACTCTGGTAATGTCATCCTCGTTCTCTTTTCAAAACTTGAAGCAACTCACCATATATAAATGTCATGGATTGAGAAACTTGTTAGATCCGTCTGTGGCTAGAACTTTGGTTCGTCTCAAAGAAATGAAATTATTTGGATGCAAAAGTATGACTACAGTGCTTGTAGGAAGTGATGATGAAATAGAAGAGGATGAAATTGTTTTCACCAAATTGGAAGCTTTGGAGCTTTATAATCTACCTAAACTCAGAATGTTTCAATTGGCAAAATACACCGTTAAGTTTCCGTACCTGAAAATTCTAGCTATCGAGCAATGCCCAGAAATGAAGATGTTCTCTCCTGGACTTGTGTGCACACCTTTATTGAAATCTATAGACGTTGCAAAGAGTGAGTATAACTATTGGAGGAGAAAGCCAAAGCCAAAGACGTTTTGGGCAGGCGATATTAATGCTACTATTCGACAACTTTGGGAGGATGATTATGATGACAGTATCCATAACTTATTCAAAGAAGAGGTATGTGCTTTTATATATAGTGTTACAAGAATCTATTGATATACTAGATCTGTATTTTTTTCATCCCTTATTTAGAGTCAAATTGTTATAATTATTACCGTGTTGCTCTTATTTTTTTAATATCTCATTTGTAATCATAACTTGTGCAGAATCTTGAGCTAAGCTAGAACTTTGTTTCTTCAATTAATATTGAAGTTGAAGGAAAGTTTTTGGGCTTATTTTTTAAAATGGAGGTTCCATTCATGTCTTCAACAATGGATCAAGGAAGAAAAATGAAAATTCATAAGACGAAATCTACAATTCAAGTATTGATTCAATGTTCTCTATTCTTTCCTCAACATTTGAAATTTCTTTCGACAGCGAAGAATGGCGAGTTTTCTCTTTTCTATATATATTTACTTACTGATATCATATTAACAAATAACTATTGAGCATAAACGAGAGTCCAAATACCAAATCTATTCTATTGCTTGAAACACATTAGAAGTATAATTCAATATGTGCTGGTCAAGACCAAATTAGATATTTTATCCATGTTGTATGCTTTTTCGGGCGAATCCGCTTTTGTTAGAAGTATGTTGAGAAAATGAACACTTAAAGTTCCAGAAGCCAAGAATTGGTTCAAGATAAATTTGTCATACTAAAAGGAGAAATTGCCTAGGATGACATTTTTTTTAGGGTAAATGACATTTTTCCATTTTAGCCATTTCGTGCATTCTTAAGCTTTTCTTGGTTCATCGTCTTTTCTGCCTCTAATTTCTTCATCGTATTCTCTGATTTGATCCTACTTCCTTGTTAATTTCATCCTTCGTTATGCTCAATTTCATCTATTCTTCTCTATTTCTTTATCTATAGTAGATTTCTATCTGATTTCTTCATCTTCTACCTCTGTTTATACCAGGTTTATTTGAGTTCAATATGTTTTGTTTTGTTTTGCCATTTGCGATGGCTGAGATCTTAGATGGTGAAATCACCATGCGGTAGAAGAACTTCAATGACCTCAGGCGATTTTGGCATCTTGCTCAGATCTTTGATGCTTCCGTCGGCATGACAGGTCCTGCCCCTATTCGCGATTATGATTACTTTCACGTTTTAGTGAATCTGAAATTTGAGTGAAAAATTGTTACTTTGTTTTTTAATATTGAAAATTGAAATAATACCCTTCCAAAGAATTTTCTGTTGTTGTATCTTGTGCATTTATGCTAGTTGAATATTTTATTCATGTGTGATCAGAAAAAACAAATAGGAGACTTTGTTATGCTAAGGTTTTGTTCATATATGCTCATTTTGATGTTAAATTATGTAATGTTGAACAATTACTATTCTCAGGATTAAGGTTACATTTAATTTGTTGTAGTTAAAAAGAAAATATTGAGTCTGGTTACTTGTTACTTTGATCAGGCAAAACCAGATGGGTTTGGCTCTTTCAATACTTTTATAACGTTTTTTTTTTACTAATTCACTTGCTTGTAATGAATTGTTGGTTTCTCTTTAGAATGGTGATGAATTAAAACAAGTTTTTGATAAGTTTAGAGTAATTAGATAACATATATTCACCATTATTGTTGTTCTTGATGCATCGTACGGATACATGAAGCCTCATTGTTGCAGATTTGAAGTCCCTCGAAGATCTTAGAAAATAAAGATTTGCAGGGAAATGAATAGGAGGAGAAGATTCACTTAAATCTAGTTATTCACCCAATTTCAACCTCTCAGACGGCGACGATGTGCTTGACATCAGCCCTTCCTGCTCTCAGACTAAGCTCAAAGCCACTTTTTGATCAATGAATGATTTTCTCTCTCTAAATTTTTTTTTTCCAGTAGGATGAACCTGCATCCTATGATTTTTTATCTTTATTTTGAGGTGTTGAAAAATGTCTCTCTTTTGTTAATCTATATTTTGATTTAGAATGTGTCTTTGATTTTTTAACCTCCAAACCTTCTTCAAACTTCATGTTGTTAATCAACCAAATGATGACTGCTTCTATTACTCAAGATTTATCTGCTGCTCATATCAAAGGTTTTTTTAAGGAAGCCATTTTAGAAGAACTATTGTGTATTGTATTTATTGAACCAAATTTAAATGCATAATTCAAGTAATTTTGAATCCATGATTGAATAATTGTTATCTTTTGGTTCTCAAAAGTGCAATGAAGATAGCTGTTGATGTGAAAAGGGTTGTCATCCTCTAGGATTGAAATTTTAATTAACTACTTTACCGTTCTATTTTTAACCAAACTTTATCTAGAAATCAAAATATAATTGTAACGACCCAAAACTCGTAAAATCCTTTAAATTCAAGTGCACAGCAGGAAACACGATTTTTACGGAAAAATGGCATGGGTTCGTTTAAAAATCGAATTATCCAAAACCTGTTTACAAATATTCCCAATTTCAGAAAAGACAATAAACATGGAATGCGCATTCCAATCTATGATAAAACTTCTAAAAAAAGTTTTAAAATCCAAAGACAGTCACAAATTATACAAATGCTCCACCGAGCTCAAAAGTACAACATAGGAAAATATGATGAGATGTTTGTAAGCATTTCAAGAATGCTAAACCAAAACTAGTCATGTCCGTGTCCATCCATCGTCTCGATAAGTCACGCGGAGCCACCTCCTCTACCTCGTCCTTTGCCACGAGTCTTACCTGAAAAATTGTAAATGTAACAACATTAACATAAAAATGCTAGTGAGAGTAAAATGAAAACAAGAAATCCTATGAACCAAATTCCATACCAGAAATTATGTCCAAAGACCTACATTTCACTTTTACTACCCATTCCACATTCCAAATTCCACACAATCACATAATACGTAATATGCTTTTCGTAAGAAAAGATATTAAGACTTAAAGTAAAAGTACCGACTATTACTAAGTCTTTCTAACTATTCTAATGAATATATGTAACTGTAACACTAACTTTCTTTGTTACCAAACCAGTTTCATTGTAACGGGCTACCGTATGGATCAACATCAACATACTACCCCGTACGGTCTTACCATATCACAAGTCATCGTATCGGGTTACCGTATGGATCAACATCAACATACTATCCCGTACGGTCTTACCATATCACAAGTCATCATATCGAGTTACCGTATGGATCAACATCAACATACTATCCCGTACGGTCTTACCATATCACAAATCATCGTATCGGGTTACCGTATGGATCAACATCAACATACTACCCCGTACGGTCTTACCATATCACAAATCAACAAGTTCCCTAGTAAGTTAGATAGATAGAATTCTACTAAGCTACTAAAGAACATAAACTACTTAAAATTACACTAGTTAACTCTCAAGTGCAACTTCTAAGCCGCTTTGTCTCCCAAACCACTCAAAGTGCCTCAAACTTCCACTTTCATCTAAAATCTCCAATTTCATCTAAAACTCTTCAATTCATCTTACAAGACTTCCAAATCACTCAAATCTTACCTTTTTCACCCAAATTCACTAGAACTCCAAAGTCACTCCACTCACTTCCGAGTTTAAAGTCACCAACCAAATATTAACTTCCAGAAGTTAGTTTCCCTCTTAACCTCGATAAACAATATCGTAACGAAATTTAATTCATAAAATTACTAACTTCCATTTTAAACTCACCTTAGAAAGTGAAGTCCAAGTTCCCAAAGTGTCGAGATCCAAACCACGCAAGCAATCACAATCCTACAATTCAAATACACCTAACAATCATTAATTAACCGAGAATCGAGCAAACGACAACTAAATGCATAAAACGACGAAAAACCCGAAATTAAGCCTTATGGAGCTCTCGGCCATACAAGGGAAAGAGGGGCTCGGGTTCGGTTTTCTGGCTTTTATGCAATTTAGAGGTGTTTCGGGTTGGTTTCGGATACTTTAGAAGTTCGAGTTATCAATGGGTAACTGTATTTTAGGGTTTTACACAATAATCGATTTTTGAAAAATTAAGTAAAATACAAAATCATAACAAACTAAACACCCTAAACAAGGCCAAGTGAGAGAAATTCACACGGAACGGGTTTTCGACTCAAACTCGGTTTTAGGAAAGTTTCTAAAATTGTCTAAAACGACTTCCTCGATTGAAATCTTCAAGCTTCAGTGTGTGAATTTGAAGATTTCAATCTCAATCCTCCATTAAAACACTATTCAAAGCTTGATTTAGAAACTTTGTCATACCTTGAGGCTTGTAGAAAATTGATGAAAACCTCGATCGAGGGCTTTTCAATGAAACAGGAATTACGGCGATCCACCAAGAAATAAAGAAAAGCCAAGATGAGAGAGAGAGGGGAGTACCTTCGGCCAAGCAAGAGAAGAAGGAAAGAAAGAAAATGAGAAATTTGACCAAAGTTGTAACGTCCCGTTATTTTGAAGTGATTTTTTTTTATTATTTATTTTATTTAATATTGTTTATTTATTTATTTATTTCAATTTAAGTATTTAGTTAATTATTATTTTGTAATTTCGATTTTAGTAGTTAATTTCGACCGAAATTCGTTTTAATCGTTTTAATACTTTAATTTTCGTTTCGGTGACATTAATAATTATTAATAGGCCAATTAATAATTATTAATCACCTTTAGATTTATTTAAGAGCATCGGGTTTCGATTTAGAAGTCAAAAGTCATAAAAGGACGTAACCGTCATTTCCAATTTCTTAAAAATATCCAAACACTATTCATAATCTTCTTTAAATGTATCATTTGACCAAAGTTGACCCCAAAACCTCTCATTTTCTTCTCTTGGCCGAAACTTCAAGGTTTGGGGGGGATTTTTTTGGGTTTTGCTCAATTCTCGGTGGATCGACTCGATTTTGGTTGCATCGGAAAGCCCTCGAGTCTAGGATCCTTTTCCACCTAACTATCGTGCTTGCCACCCGTGTTATACGGAGTTCTCGGTAAGTAAAGCTTCAAACCCTAAGCTCCAAATAGTGTTTTAATGGAGTTTTCTTTGTTTCCTTTCGATTTCTTGCCGTGAAACTCGGTGTTTGTAAATACGGGAGTAGTTTTAAGAGTTTTTGGAAACTTTCCCATAACCCTAAAACCGAGTTTCAGTCGAAATCCTTCCCGTTTGAAATTTACCTTTTGGGATTTGAATATGGGTTATAAATTAGTGAATTAATGTTTATTTAAATTCAATTCGGGAAAGGGCTTAATGTTCAAAAACCCTAATTATCGATACCCATTGAAATCGGGAATATCGAATTTGCTTAAAACCAACTCGAAACACCTCTAAAGTACCTAAATCAGGAAAACCAAACCCGAGACCCAATTTTTATGGGGGGGCCGAGAGCCTCATAGTGGGGTTTGTGGGGTTGTTCGTTGTTTTGAGCTTTTAGATGTTAATTGATCGATGTATGTTTATTTATTAATTGTAGATGTAATTAATTGTAGGTGTTTCGGATCATTGTTTGATCATGCTTTCGGAAACTTGGAGCGAACTCTTATTTGGCTAAGGTGAGAATAGTTAGGATTTAAAGTAACTATAGAAAGCGAATGAGTATGAAGGTTTGTAGAATTTGAAACTAAGACTAGAATCTGATTCTAAGATTAGAGGGTTATGAGTTATTGCCCTTAGGATTAGAAGTTAATCCTTTAAGTGAGAACTTAGGAGTTCTCTAGGAAAGTATTGAATCTTAGAAGATTCTAAGTTAGATTCGATTCGAAACTAAGATTGGATCATTGGAAGTTAAAAGATCCAGCTTGTATTTAGAACGGTTAATAGAACCTCGGATTATTGGAAGTTTAGAATCCTGGAAGGTATAGGTTAATCTTTTAAGTTATGATTTTATTTTATTATTGGTAGCGGAGTTCGATTTACATATCATTCGTTCGAGATACTTATCTATTTTACTTTATGTCATTTACTTTATATCTTTTACTTTATGCCCCTTTACTTTATGCTTGCATCGACTACTTAAATTTCGCATTTTATTTATTTACGCTATAACACATCATATTGCATCATAACATTTCGCATCATGGAAAATAAGTGTGAAAGTGAGAAAGAATGAATGGGAGAACGATGGATCCTACGGGATAGACCACGTTACCTTCATTGAAAGAAAAGAGAAAGTGAGAAAGATATGAATGGGAGAATGATGGATCCTACGAGATAGACCACATTAACTTCATAGAAAGAAAAGAGAAAGTGAGAAAATATATGAAAGGGAGAACGATGGATCCTACGGGATAGACCACGTTACCTTCATAGAAAGAAAAGAGAAAGTGAGAAAGAAAAGGAGGGAGAACGATGGATCCTACGGGATAGACCACGTTACCTTCTTCATGCATAAGGGCATATGCGAATCCTACGGGATGGTCTCATGCATTCATATATATGTTCGATGAAAGAGAAAAGCGAGATGTTTAATTGATGCAAAGTTTATTTACTTTTATTACTTATGTCATAACAATGTTAATGGATGAGTATTGACTACGATTATTAGCAATATCATCCTTAGAAAGTATAAAATGAAATCACCTAGAGTTTGGATGACTTTAGGAGTGAATTGTGTCAGATTACTTGGACACAAATTGAAATGAAAGTTTGAGGTCTATCTTTACTTTTTATGCTTATTATTATCACTGGGCTTAAGTTGTTAGCTCATGATATTACAAACATTTCAGGTAATGTTTGGGATCGTGGGAGAGGAGCTGGTGCGCGCTTGATCGAGAGGATGATGATTTCGAGATGGACTAAGTAGTTGTAAAAAAATCCATGTACATGGCTTTGTGAATTTTATATAATTTTGGAGTTGTATATTTGTAAATGGCTCTTAAGAGCTTTTGTCTTTACTTTTACTTTTATGTTTGTAAATCATTTTGAACTCCTGATAGGAACTTAATGTTCCTTGTGTTTTTAGATATTTGAATTTAAGATGTAAACAGGTTTTGGCTAGCCTATTTTCAAACATAATCACGCCAATTTTCTTAAAATAAAAGACTTCCGCTGTTTTTCTCTAATTTAATTTATTTAAAAGTGACGGGTCGTCACAAAAGTTGACTTATTTAAGAAGATGGAGATGAATAGTAAAAAATGTGATATTTTAAGAAATTGGAAAATGACGGTTACGTCCCTTTTTAAATGATTTAGTTTATAAAATGAAACCCGAAGATCTTAAAATAATCTAAAGGTGATTAATAATTATTAATTGGCCCGTTAATAATTATTAATGTCACCGAAACGAATTTAAAGTAGTAAAAGGATTAAAAAGGTTTTTGAACGAAAATAACTACTAAATTCGAAATTACTAATTTTAAACTAACCTTAAATACTCTTAATAAAAAAAAAATTACCTCCAAAAGTAACGGGGCGTTACAATAATGAAATTGAATCAAACTAATAAAATAAAGAAAACTAAGTAACAAAATAAAGTAGAAAAGTGATGGAGAAAAATCGCAAGGAATGATTTCACTACTCTAGTTTATGGAATAATATTAATTCAGTCAAGAATTACAAAATAACATTTTATAAGTCAAGAACACATAAATTCTTAATTACCTCTCCCGAGCGTCGGATTAAGGTTCACACTTAATTAAGAAGCCAATATCCCTATTCAATTAAGTAATTAGAATTGTATTAATCACAAGTTCTTTTTAGACTTCTAAGACAAAATCAAGTTTCCCAACTCTAATTTTCTCTTAGTTATGTTCTTAAGTTCTATCTAAAAACCACCTCTTCCGAGTGTTAGATTTCAAGATTAAAATCAATTAATCTATGACCAATAGATCAAGGGGAATAAACATATAAGAACATAAATAGAACAATTAAATTGTATTCAAAACTAAATTAAATAAATCAAAACATAGTAGCTACTTCAATTCCTTAGAAAAAGTAAACTAGCAATCCATAAAACTAAAATTGACAAAATTAAATAAAAAGATGATTCTAAAGACATAAATAGACAAATAGAACGAATTGGAGAAATTATTGATGCTTCCAAGCTTCCCAGCCTTTGAAACCTTCAAAAATCACCAAATTCGGTCAAAAACCGCTATCTCGCGCCTCCAAAATGAAGAAAATATGGTTCAGCCTGCTATATATATAGAGAAAAGGGGCGGTGGTTCAGATTACGTTAGAGTGAGGTGCCGCTTAAGTTCAAGCTAGCCATTGCTGGACAGCCTGGCGAGGTGTTGCTTAATAGTCAAGCGAGCCATCTCTGGACAGCCTAGCGAGGTGTTGCTTTGCTTGACCAATTTTTGTCCAGCATCTTATTTTTGCCTATTTTCTTTATCTTTTATCTTTTTTTTCCCTTTCAATTTTAAATCTTTTCTTCTTTAAATCTTCAATCTTTTATCTAAGAAATTTATATTTTCTTCATTAACCTACAAAACAAATAAAATTAGAAATTAAGTTAATAAAACTTCCAAAAACTAATTAAAATTAAGAATAAGATATATAATAAGTGGGTATAAAACACACTTATCAAATACCCCAAACTTAAATCATTGCTAGTCCTCAAGCAATTAAAATATCAAAGAAAGATTTATAAATTTCAAAGATTTGGACTCATACATAAAAAAAAATTCTAAAATTTCAAGAAAGATATTAACATTAAGTGTTATTTACTAATCAAACTCACGAGCATACTCTATCTTAAAAACAATCTCAAATGTGTGTGTGTGTGACTAGTTCGTCAAACCTTGTCATCCTTTCACTCTCAAAATCATAATGTGTTTAAAACAATCAATAGTACTAGAAATTTTCACAAACATACATTAGAGTAGTCACCTTAGTGATCCTCTCAAAATTAAAATAATATATGATTAAATACTCACATTGGATGCACTCAATATGCTCAAAGTGTTTAGGATATCAAATGACTCTCAAGTCAATACAAAGAAAATAATTACCTTAAGCTTGCTAATATATCACATCATAACCATCAATGAAGAATTGGAATGCAAGAATCTAAGGGTTTTTAACAGTTTGTAATGGGGCTTAGGTACTGTTAAAGACCTATTTCTCAGATTTAATAAAATGAATTCGTATGCTTATATTGGGATTAACTAATCAGAATCAAATCTAAGGGTTTCGTGTGTTATAACACTGACTGCTCGACAGAACCAAAAATACAGCAGGATGTAAATATACAGAATAGTTCAATTATACAGAAACTTAAAACTCGAAAATCAGTGTTGCAACGTTTGAAGCAGAGACAGAGAGCAAAAGGGAGAAGTATAAATAGAGAGAAGAGAAATTGACACGATGAAAAGATTAACGTGAGAAACCTCCAACTGGTAAAAACTCACAGGGCCTTGCCCAGAAATAATCCACTAAATTCGTTAGAGGTTCAATACAAGCATTTAAAGTAAAACGCACAAAAAAGAAAAACTCCCTTTTTCTTTCTTTGTATTCGATTGCTCCTTGTAACGACTTCGTATTCGGTGGATATGATCACAAGCTCCCTTTGTGAAAGAACATTCAACCCCAAAAGATCAAGACCAAAGAACCCACATATGCCATTTGACACAACCCAAGGAAGAAGGCTAGAAAAGATTATCCTTATGATCAATGATCTAAAGACAAGAATTGGATTTTTTGTTCTAGATTCGAATCAATCCACCAAATTAGAATGATCAATCCTAATGGCTCGATTCTACAGCCACCCTAAATACAAGGAATGACAAGATGAAAAGGTAAGCACGTGATATGAAACCCTAGGAAATTGATAAAGAAACCCTTTGATGCACAAAGAACCCCTTAGATGCAAATCCTAAAACCCCATGAACAAAAAGGTAAAACTTTTGGAAAAACAAGAAAAGAAGATTATTCCAATGATCAAAGACCTTGAAATAAGAGAACTTGTTCTTATTTCAAGATTGAAACAATTCACAAACAAACTAGATCAAGGTTTGCTTGAATGTTCCTAAAACATGCAACCTAAGAACAAGGCTACAAAACTAAGCAATTTTAGCAAAGCAAAAAGCAATATTATTATCATATGAATTCTGAGTCTTTAGGGTTACAAATGAGGCCTTTAAATAGGCAAAGAAACCCTAAAAATAAGCTAGGAAATTCGGATTACAAGGAGCACAAAATCGCCCAAAACTTGCCTTATGTGAAATTGGCGATTTTGTGGAAAATCTTTTCTAAAGAATAATATCTTTCCTAATCCTTTCCAAACATATAAACTGAATATAAAAGGCCTAAAACATGTCCTTTGGCCATGGAAAACATTATAAAAAATCCCTAAATGCATAAAATAAATAGAAGACTCAAATAAGGAAGGTTGTCAAATATGGAAAGTTTGCAACTTTCTCTCTAAGCTTCATTCTTTGAATCTGATTGCACAACTTGTCCAAATTCTTCTTCCAATTGCACATGCCACAAGTTGAAGTGCTTTAAGTCTTCTTCCTTAGCCTCAATGTTCCAATCTTCAAAAGTCTCCTTGAGTTTGCTCATGTATGCTTGACAATGGATATTCAAAGCTTGTTGCAATTTCTTGGTCTTGGATCTTGTCATTGGCCCTTGAACCATCATAAGCTTGTCTATCTTGTCTTGTGCTCCATGATTCATATCATCCCCTCCCTCTTCAAAAATATTTGTCCTCAAATCTGATTCATCACCTACATCAAAAGGAGTTAAGTCAGAAACAATAAAAGAAGCACTCACATTATACTCACCTGGAAGATCAATCTTGTAAGCATTGTCATTGATTCTTTCCAGCACTTGGAATGGACCATCTCCTCTTGGATTAAGCTTGGATTTCCTTAGCAATGGAAACCTCTCTTTTCTAAAGTGAACCCAAACCCAATCTCCAGGTTGAAAAACAAGTCTAGTTCGGCCCTTATTGATCCTAGAAGCTACTTTGTTGTTTTGCTTCTCAATTCTTTCTCGAACCTCCTTGTGTAGCTTTTGAATCCTGTCAACCTTAGTACTAGCATCAAAACTCACCAAATCAGTAGGTAACATGGGCAATAAATCAATAGGAGTAGTTGGATTAAAACCATGAACAAGTTCAAAATGAGTGCATTTAGTAGTACTATGGACAGCCCTATTATATGCAAACTCTATGAATGGCATGCAATCTTCCCAAGTCTTATGGTTTTTATCAATTATAGCCCTAGGCAATGTAACCATAGTCCTATTGACAACCTCAGTTTGACCATCAGTTTGGGGGTGACAAGTAGTAGAGTACATTAATTTAGTCCCAAGCTTACCCCACAAAACCCTCCAAAAATGACTTAGAAACTTAACATCCCTATCACTCACAATGCTTTGAGGAATGCCATGCAATTTAACAACTTCTCTAAAGAACAAGTCAGCAATGTGTTTAGCATCATCAGCTTTTAGTACATGCAATGAAATGAGCCATTTTGCTAAACCTATCAACAACAACAAAAATGCTATCCTTTCCCCTTTTTGTCCTCGGCAAGCCTAGCACAAAATCCATAGAAACATCTAACCAAGGTGCTAAAGGAATAGGTAAAGGAGAATACAATCCATGTGGTTTAACCCTAGACTTGGTCGCCTTACATGTAATACAATGAGAACAAACTTTAACTACATCATGCTTCATCTTAGGCCAATAAAAATGTTCATGCAACATGTCATATGTCTTAGCTACCCCAAAATGTCCCATTAAACCTCCACCATGAGCCTCTTTAGTCAAAAGCTCCCTAATAGAACATTTAGGAATACAAAGTTTACCTTTCTTAAAAAGAAAATCATTACACATCACATAGTCATCAAATGAAGTCCCTCGGCCAATGGAAGCATAAATCTCTCCAAAATCTTCATCAAGTGCATAAAGTGTCTTAACATGCTCAAAACCTAAGAACTTAGCATTAAGAGAATTGAAAAGAGCATACCTTCTTGACAATGCATCAGCCACAACATTATCCTTACCTTTCTTGTACTTGATAACATAAGGAAATGTTTTAATGAACTCTACCCATTTTGCATGCCTTTTGTTGAGCTTGTCTTGTCCTTTCAAATGCTTCAAGCTTTCATGATCCGTATGGATGACAAACTCTCTTGGCCATAGGTAGTGTTGCCATGTTTGCAATGCCCTCACCAATGCATACAACTCTTTATCATAAGTTTGATAATTCAATGAAGCTCCACTCAACTTTTCACTAAAGTACATCACTGGCTTTCCATTTTGCATCAAAACAGCCCTTATGCCTATGCCACTTGCATCACACTCTATCTCAAAAGTCAAATCAAAGTTAGGCAAAACAAGTAGTGGTGCATTACACAATTTATCCTTAAGAGTTTGGAAGGCAGATTCTTGGGCTACTCCCCATGCAAACACAACATTCTTTTTAACCAATTCATTTAAAGGAGAAGCAATGGTGCTAAAGTCTTTTATAAACCTCCTATAAAAACCAGCAAGCCCATGAAAGCTCCTCACTTCACTCACATTTGTTGGGGTTGGCCACTCTTGGATGGCTTTAATCTTTTCCTCATCTACTTCTACCCCCTTATTAGACACAATGAACCCTAAGAACTTTACTCTTTCCATGCAAAAAGAACACTTTTTCAAATTAGCATACAACTTTTCTTTCCTAAGTGTTTCACAAACAGCCCCTACATGCTTTACATGGTCATGCAATGATCTAGAGTAAATGAGAATGTCATCAAAGTAAACTACCACAAATTTACCCAAAAAATCTCTAAGAACATGATTCATTAACCTCATGAATGTGCTAGGTGCATTTGTTAATCCAAAAGGCATTACTAACCATTCATACAATCCAAACTTTGTTTTAAAAGCTGTTTTCCATTCATCCCCCAATTCCATTCTAATTTGATGGTAACCTGATTTTAAATCAATTTTAGTAAAGAGTGTGCAACCATGTAATTCATCAAGCATGTCATCTAATCGAGGGATAGGATGTCTATACTTAATGGTGATCTTATTAATGGCCCTACAATCAACACACATGCGCCAAGTACCATCCTTTTTAGGAACTAACAAAACAGGGACAGAGAAAGGAGAAAGACTTTCTCTTACATATCCTTTAGCAAGCAACTCCTCAACTTGCTTTTGAATCTCATTTGCCTCGGTTGGATTTGATCTATAGGCTGGCCTATTTGGAATTGAAGCTCCTGGAATGAAGTCAATCTTGTGTTCAATACCTCCGATTGGTGGTAATTCATTAGGCATCTCTTCGGGAAAGACATCTCCATATTGCTTGCAAAAGATCAACAAAGACACTAGGCAATTCTTGGTTAAGTTGGTTAGTGATAAAGCAAGATCCTTTGCACAAAAGTACAAGGATTGTTTTGTTTGAAAACAAAGCTCTCTTAACCTCACTAGTTCTTGCAAACAAGCTCACTCCTTTCTTTTGCTCTCTTTTTTCACTCAAAGTGTTTTTATCACTCAAATCTTTTGAATCACTCAATTTCTTTTTGTCACTCAATTCTTTTGAATCACTCAATTTCTTTTTCTCACTCTCAAGCTCTTTCCTTCTCTTTTCTAACTTACATTGATCAATGTATACTTGAGCTAGTTAATGGTGTAAGTGTGGTCTTTCTTCCATTCAATGTAAATGAGTACCTATTTAGATAACCATCATGGATTGCCCTTCTATCAAACTGCCAAGGCCTTCCAAGTAAGATATCCCCAGCATGCATTGGAACTACATCACACTCCACCTCATCCTTATACTTCCCAAGAGTCATATAAATTAAAGTCTTTTTGTTCACTTTCAACTCTCCACAATCAGTAAGCCATTGTAGTTTGTAGGGTTTTGGATGGGGCTTGGTTGTTAGGTTTAATCTAGTGACAAGGGTAGAACTCACAAGATTTTGTGCAACTCCCACCATCTATGATGACACTACAAGGCACTCCTTCTACATAGCATCTAGTATAGAATAAGTTCTCTCTTTGGTCTTGGTCATTCTCTTTCACTTGTGCACTAAGTACCCTCCTAGACACTAGAGTAACTTTGTTTCCCTCCTCAACACTCCCATCACTTTCCTCCTCAAACTCCATATTTTCATGTTCACTCTCATCATCCCCGGATATGTATTCCCCATTCTCAATAAACATGGTTCTTTTGTTTGGACAATCTTTCATGACATGCCCTAACCCTTGACACTTCCAACATTTGATGTCCCTAGTCCTAGCTTCTTCTATTTTACCCTTACCCTTGAAAGAACTCTCACCTTCCCTCTTTTTTATCAAAAATAGGTTTGTCTTTGGGAAATTGGTCCCCTCGGCCAGAATATGTGTTTTTGGTGTCTTTTCCCCAAGGTTGGCTAGAAGTGGGTTTAGATGAAGTAGGTTTGGATGGATAGGGTTTAGAATAATACCTTGACTTAGAATCTTCTTGCATATGTGACTCAAATTTAATTGCAAGGTGTAATATTTCCTCCATGTCATAGCAAGAGTGAGCATCAACTTTGTGCCTTAATTCTCTATTCAAGCCCCCCATAAACCTTCCCATGGTAGCTAATTCAGTCTCCTCAATTCCAGCCCTTGTCATCAAGATATCAAGCTCCTTGTAATAGTCTTCTACACTTTTTGAGCCTTGATCAAACCTTTGCAACTTGAACACTATATCTCTTTCATAAGTTGTTGGAATGAACCTCTTCCTCATCATGCCTTTAAGCTCAGCCCATGTCTCTATTTGAGGTTGCCTCTCCCTTCTAAGTTTAGCTTTTAATCGAATCCACCAAACGAAGCATAATTAGTAAATTCGGGAATTGCTAAAAGTACCTTCCTTTGCTCACCGAAGTTGTTGCAATCAAATATGTGCTCGGTTTGTGCCTCCCATTGCAAGTACTCCTCCAGGATCGGTCTTGCCTTGGAATGGTGGAATTTTGAACTTGATTCCCTTTAAGTCATCATCTCTAGCAAGAGGAAACTCCCTGTTTGGTCTTTGAACTTGGAACCCTCGGCCTCTTCCTCTTCCTCCTCCATGATGTGTTCTCATTTGATTTCTAGGTTCTTCCTCATAATCATAAGGATCCCACCCTTGTTGTTCATTATGTGCCTCTGCCCCTTGCACAATTTGTTGCTCCCTGGCCTCATTTGGAGCCACATTTGGATTGGCTCTAGGTTGGTTTAAGAGCAAAGCTTGTATTTGAGCACTTAGGTTGGCAATCTCCCTTGTTTGAGCCTCCATCTTCCTATCAACATCCCTTTGTATTTTCAAGATGTAACCCTCCATTGTTTCAGTTTTCTTAATCTCCTCCTTCATATTAGAACAATCTCCTTCAATATTCATGGCTGCAAGAGAAACAAGTTAGTAATGTAAAAAATAGGACCTTTCAAATCACTCCCTAAGTGTTTCACTCAAAAAATGTCAATCCACTCGTGTTTGCACTCACAACAGATTTTACACCCTAAATGAAGTCTTGAACTCTTAGCACACTTTAGTAACTATCAAACAATTAAGATACTAAGAAAGTTTATAAAAAGTAACAACAAAGAAAAAAAGAACAAGCAATTTGGTTGGTTAAGAAAAATAGGACAGATTTTGCAACTATGGTGTATTTTAATAACAAGGAAAGAATAATAAAGAAAATATGCAAGAATAAACTTTCCTAAAAGAGAAAAAATCGAAATTAGACTTCCCTAATGTGTTTTGGATCAGAAAAAATGACTTTAATTGAGCAAGATATGCATATATTTGAATATGGGACAGAATTGATACTTTCCTAAAACTGTTTTGGCTATTTATGGTAAGTTCTAGCTTTTTTAGGAAACAAACAATTCTAGCACAAATCCTTTGTAATTTTCAGATTCAAGATGAAGATAGGATGAGTTTAAGATGAACTCTTCAAGAACAATACGAACACAAACCCCTTTTTTCCAGAAATTTCAACAAATCAAGCAAGAACAAACTTTTTTTTTTTTTTTTTCAATTTCTGCACAAAAAGACAGTCCGGAAAGATCTATTTTTTTCTCGATCTTCCAACTTTTTTTTGACAAACGTTTCTGAATACAAAATAAACTAGACAAAAAAAATAAAGACTTTTGTAGTTGGTGATTTTCTGAGAATCGAACGGGAACTCTATGAAAAAAATTAAAACAGTAGGCAAAAACAAATAAGGAAATTCTGGAACAGTTTTTTTTTTAATGTGTTTTCTGGTTTTTTTTTAGATGAACTAAGAACAAAACAAGAATAAAATTGAAATAACAAGAAAGCAAGTAAGATAGAAATCTTCCCTTGAGCCTAAGCTCTGATACCAAATGATATGAAACCCTAGGAAATTGATAAAGAAACCCTTTGATGCACAAAGAACCCCTTAGATGCAAATCCTAAAACCCCATGAACAAAAAGGTAAAACCTTTGGAAAAACAAGAAAAGAAGATTATTCCAATGATCAAAGACCTTGAAATAAGAGAACTTGTTCTTATTTCAAGATTGAAACAATTCACAAACAAACTAGATCAAGGTTTGCTTGAATGTTCCTAAAACATGCAACCTAAGAACAAGGCTACAAAACTAAGCAATTTTAGCAAAGCAAAAAGCAATATTATTATCATATGAATTCTGAGTCTTTAGGGTTACAAATGAGGCCTTTAAATAGGCAAAGAAACCCTAAAAATAAGCTAGGAAATTCGGATTACAAGGAGCACAAAATCTGCCCAAAACTTGCCTTATGTGAAATTGGCGATTTTGTGGAAAATCTTTTCTAAAGAATAATATCTTTCCTAATCCTTTCCAAACATATAAACTGAATATAAAAGGCCTAAAACATGTCCTTTGGCCATGGAAAACATTATAAAAAATCCCTAAATGCATAAAATAAATAGAAGACTCAAATAAGGAAAGTTGTCAAATATGGAAAGTTTGCAACTTTCTCTCTAAGCTTCATTCTTTGAATCGATTGCACAACTTGTCCAAATTCTTCTTCCAATTGCACATGCCACAAGTTGAAGTGCTTTAAGTCTTCTTCCTTAGCCTCAATGTTCCAATCTTCAAAAGTCTCCTTGAGTTTGCTCATGTATGCTTGACAATGGATATTCAAAGCTTGTTGCAATTTCTTGGTCTTGGATCTTGTCATTGGCCCTTGAACCATCCTAAGCTTGTCTATCTTGTCTTGTGCTCCATGATTCATATCAGCACGGCTCACAACAATTCAACGAAAAAACTCTCAATGAGACTTTGTTTTTTTACCTTCAAATAAAACCCCCTATTACAATCTAATTCATGGCTTTATAAGCCTTACAAAACAATGGGAAAAACGAAATTGACATAAAGGAAAGGAAACAAAACAGCTAAAACATTAAAGTCTTACAAAAGTAACCGAAAATAGTCTTAAACTACATAATTATGAATATTAACTATGCAAAACTTGTAATTGAAATTAGAGGAGTTACAAATCTGATTTGGAAGGCTTTGTAACTGAAACTCTTTGATCATATGTGTTTATGAGAGTCTTAAATGAAGCCTTAAGATGTCATGAATAAGTCTTGAGTAGCATTAATGTCTTGAGTTGCATTAAATGAACTTAATTTGAACCTGACTTGCATTTAATGAACTAGGCTTGAAGTTGACTTGCATTTAATGAACTAGGCTTGAAGTTGACTTTCATTTATTGAACTAATCTTGAACCTTTTATTGAAGTAGTTTGTAACTTGAGCTTGTCATGAACTTGGAGATCAATGGATGCATGCTTGGAAAAGATCAACATTAAGGCTCCTTGATTCACAACATTAAGGCTCCCTTACAATGGTTAAACAATAGTGGTGAGGTGAAGGTGCAGAAGCAAGCTATTATTTCTTTTAACCTTGGGAAATATAAGGATGAGGTAGTTTGTGATGTAGTCCCAATGCATGTCGGGGATATACTTTTGGGAATGCCTTGGCAGTGTAATAGGAGAGTGACCTATGATGGCTACCTAAATAGGTACACTTTTACCAAGGATGAGAGGAAGACTACTTTGGTACCTTTATCTTCAAAAGAGGTTTTCATTGATCAATGTAAGTTTGAACAAAGGAGGCTTGAGATTGAGTTGAAAGAAAAAGAGTTAAAAGAAAAAGAATTGAATGAAAAATTGAGTGAGAAAGAAAAGAAAGCTTTGAGTGGAAAAAGCAAGAGTGAAAACAATGAGAGAAAAGAGAATAATGAAAAAGAAATGTGTGAACACTTAGAGGAAATAGAGAGAAAAGACAAATTAGTGAGCTTTCATGTAAGAATGAGTGAGGTGAGGAAAGTTTTTTTTAGTCAAAAGCCTAATTTTGTGCTTATGTGCAAAGTAGACTTTTTGGCAACTAACCTTAACCATTATTTGCCTAGTGTGTTTGAATATCTTTTTCAAGTTTGGAAGCATTACTTATGGCCAAATAAGAGCTTGAGGTGTTCGAAAGGGCGATACATCCAAGCAAGAAAGTATATCGAATCTAAAGAGAATGTTGTGAGTAATATACTTTCTAGTTTTGAGATTGTGAAAGTTCTTGTTAATAAGCATCTTCAAAATTCTAGTTTTGACCTTGTTGAAAAGCTGAACTCGAATCATGCGCCATTTAGGAATACATATACATCTTATGTTGTAGATTTTACATTGAGTAATTACAATGTATTCCAAAATGTTTTTGCTAGAATGGGAAACTCAAGAGTTGATAAATGTGATCTTAGGAGCCAAGTTTAGGGAAACTAAATCTAAAGTGGAAACTTGGAAGAATTGTTTGCCTTTTGTGGATAATACATGTAATAGGAGAATACATCATAAAAATGTTTGTTTTTCAAATAAACTTTTTTATGGTCTTTATGCTATTACTCCCTTTGAGTTGCTGCCTTTGAGATCTAATGTCTTTGTGAGTGATTCAGCCAATTTTAAGAATGTTTTCATCAAATTAATGCTTATGGATGTGAAGAAAAAGATTGAGGAGCAAAGATTCACATTTACCTCTAAAATCAACATGAGAAGGAAACCACTTAAGTTTCATCCAAGAGCATGGATTTGGATGTATTTCCGGAAGAAACGACTTCAAAAAAGAACTAAATTGCATCCACGGAGTGATGGACCATATCAAGTACTTGGAAGAATCTATGCAAAAGTCCACACCATTGCATTTCAAGGTGAGTATTTTGAGAATTCAATCTTCAAAGTTACTGATTTTTAATCTTTAATTGTAGGGCATGAAGATTTGGATTCGAGGACGAATCCTTTTCAAGAAGGAGGGAATGATATGAATCAAGGAGCCTTAATGTTGATCTTTTTCGAGCATGCATTCATTGTTCTCCAAGTTCATGACAAGCTCAAGTTACAAACTACTTCAATAAAAGGTTCAAGATTAGTTCAATAAATGGAAGTCAAGTTCAAGCCTAGTTCATTAAATGCAAGTCAGGTTCAAATTAAGTTCATTTAATGCAACCGAAGCTCATTTAATGCAACTCAAGACATCAATGCTACTCAAGACTTATTCATGACATCTTAAGGCTTCATTTAAGACTCTCATAAACACATATGATCAAGGAGTTTCAGTTACAAAGTCTTCCAAATCAGATTTGTAACTCCTCTAATTTCAGTTACAAGTTTTGCATAGTTAATATTCATAATTATGTAGTTTAAGACTATTTTTGGTTACTTTTGTAAGACTTTAATGTTCTAGCTGTTTTGTTTCCTTTCCTTTATGTCAATTTCGTTTTTCCCATTGTTTTGTAAGGCTTATAAAGCCATGAAT
The DNA here is from genome assembly GCA_028015215.1 of Gynostemma pentaphyllum. NCBI lineage: Eukaryota > Viridiplantae > Streptophyta > Magnoliopsida > Cucurbitales > Cucurbitaceae > Gynostemma > Gynostemma pentaphyllum. The sequence continues at coordinate 45,697,809 of CM051351.1, read as the reverse complement.
CAGATTGTAATAGGAAGTTTTATTTGAAGGTAAAAAAAACAAAGTCTCATTGAGAGCTTTTTCGTTGAATTGTTGTGAGTCGTGCATACCTTTTCATCTTGTCATTCCTTGTGTTTAGGGTGGCTATAGAATCGAGCCATTAGGATTGATCATTCTAATTTGGTGGATTGATTCAAATCTAGAACAAGAAATCCAATTCTTGTCTTTAGATCATTGATCATAAGGATAATCTTTTCTAGCCTTTCTTCCTTGGGTTGTGTCAAATGGCATGTGTGGGTTCTTTGGTCTTGATCTTTTGGGGTCCTTAGTTAAGTTTAAGGGTTCTAAGAGCATTTCGAAAGGGTTTTCGTATCACAAGCTCTCCTTGTCAAGAACTTTTACGAGAAACTCCCTTCCTCGATTTGTAGTTGTTAGACTTCTTTTCTTAAGAATCTTCCAACTCGAAGCTTTGTTAATGTCGATGGTTGAGTGCAAATTGATACACATAAAACACAATTCTTACCACAAAATATAACTAAAAATAGAGGCAAATATCAGTCATCAAAAGATTAATTGGAGACAAGAATAGCAGCCCAATATATATACAAATTCGTCAGCCATTGCTTGGAGGAGACAACAATTCAAGAGGTGGAAAGGGCCAGCCAAGATCCAATAAATTAGCTCAATCAAACCATAAATAAAATCAATCATAAAGCTGGGATTTGGAGGTTTTGACAAGGCAACCCTTACGTGAGAAAACTTGAAGAGAGAGCCAAACAAACTTACCAAAGAAGAGGGAAGAAAATCAGGAACAATATAAAAGGAAATCTTTGAGAAAAGAGGAATTTTGAAATCTGTAAGCTAAAGTAAATAAAACATATTTCTTTTTCTCTTTTTATTTATTGATGACAAACACAAATGACAAAAATAATTATAACAAAATAATTTTCCAACAAACTCCCCCTTTGGCTTTGTTTTGGCATAAAACTAAAATTCAATATTAACAAGATTTCAATATTAGTTAAACAAGGTATGCTCCCCCTGCATCAAAGATTGGTTAAGACAAACATATCTCCTTTGTTTTTGACAAATCAAAGGCAAAGTGAAGGATACAAAAAAATCAGAAGTATAAAGAAGCCAAATAGGCAATTTATATTGTTTTAAAAAAATAAACATACTTAAAGGAAAAGTTGCTGGGAACTTAACCAAAAAAAAATAGATCATCTGAACACAAAAAAAAAATACCATTAAAAAGAAAAGTCCCCCTGAAGGGGCTAAACAAAACAACATATGAAATTTTTAAAGGGAAGTTCTTCTAATATTTAATTGGTCTCACAAAAGACAATAATTTCATACCATATAACAATTAGAATTATCAAGTTACATAGTAGAGCATTGAAAGCGGAAGCAATAAACAAAAATTCTAATGGATTTAAACTAATCAAACTCTCACTGTACCAAAAAGAAAGACCCCCCTCCAAAAAAAAATTGTTATAGAAGAATAAGACCAACAAGATAAAAACAAAGGATTTTGTTTCTGACAAAATTTTCTATCATTTAAAAACAATGACATAAGGTAAAAACATTCAAATACACCATGAGAGGACAATTTTATCAAAACAATTTTGAAGCAAGTGAAGAAGGTGGGGAAAACTAAGGATCAAAATTATGAAATTTAGGCATATACATTTCCTGATTTCTTCTAAGCATATTTTTAAGTTTAAAACAATTCGATCGAATATATGACCAACATTTCCACAGAAATAGCAAGTTGGTACAAACCTAATTTTTACATGCTGATAATTTTGATTACCTCTTGCATTACCATAGCTAGGCTTTTCCCATTTTGTGGTAGAATGAGGATGCTTACTTGTCTGTTTTGGAGCAGTTGATTGTGAGAAAAATCTGTCATTTTGTCTTGAGATGTCACTTCCTTTTCGCTGATATCTATCAAAGGGCAGACTATTTTTTACTGTAGGAGCCTGAACTGTTGTAACAGTGGTGGCCTGCTGTTTTTCTCTGTCCACAAATGTGGTTGATTTCGATGATTCTCCCACGAATCCAATACCATAGTTGTCCTTTGTAACAGATTTATCTTTTGCAATCTCTTGAGAATTTAGAATGAGTTCCAAGGTGTCAGTACCTGAGTTCAACATCTTCAATCCCTTATGAGTGTTATCCAATTGGATCTTCATTTTCATCATTTCAGCATCTTATCAATGATCAGTTTGTTCAAATGTTCGATTGTTGATATCAATTCATCTTTTCCCTTGACGAGTTCCTTATTCTTAGAAGTCAGGCTTTTGTTGGTCTCGCACAACTTCATTGACTTATTGTATAGTTTAGTACATGCCTCCTCAATGGTTTTTTAATTATCTTTATCATTTTCACTTTCATTCTTGTTGTTTGTTTCCACATTATTTTGCTCCTGTCCAGACACAACATTTTTATTAATAGAAACAGTAAAAGCAACACTTTTTACCTCGTTATCTTCCTGTTCTTCATCAGAATCTTCATCACTCCATGTGAGTGTCATAGCCTTTTTTTTCTTCTTTAGAGTATTAGCACATTCCATCTGAATATGTCCAAACCCCTCGCATTCTCTACACTGTATTCCCTTTTTCTTTTCCTGTGGTTTTCTGAAAAAAATGTTGTTTGGCTTTAAGGGCTTTAGATTACCATTGTTGTTTCTAGACATGCTCTTCACAATTTTGCTGAAATTTTTTTGCTAGAAGTATCACTTGATCATTATTTATTTCATTTCCTTCAAGATTACTCTCTTCCTTGACCGTTTTGAGTGCAATAGATTTTTCCTGCTTCCTGTGCTTAAGATTCAACTCAAAAGTTCTCAAGGAACCCATTAGTTCATCAACACGCATTGTATCGAGATTTTTACTCTCTTCTATAGCAGTTATTTTTGGTGAAAATCTTTCGGGAAGAGATCTAATGATTTTCCTAACAAGCTTTGACTCAGACATTTTTTCTCCTAGTGCGAATGATTCATTAGAAATATCACATAACTTCATGTAAAAATCAAATTAGTTTTCACTATCAAGCATGTTTAGATTTTCGAATCGGGAAGTAAGCATAACTAGTTTGGTACGTTTTACATCACCTGTTCCTTCATAGGTTTTTTGAAGGATATCCCATGCTTCTTTGGCAGTCTCACAAGTTGAAATTAATTTGATTTGATCTGAGTCTACACACCCAAAGATGGCATTTAGAGCTTTGCTATTCGAATTTGACAACTTGTCTTCTTCCGAGGTCCATTCTATCTCTGATTTTAGAGGGACGATTTTCGTAATAGCATCTATTTTTGTAGGGCAAGTCCACCCTATCAATACAGCATTCCAAGCCTTCTCATCCATTGCCTTGATGTAAGGCCTCATTCTAATCTTCCAATAAGGTTAGTTTCCTCCATTCAATAAAGGAGGTCTAGTACTTGAGACTCCTTCAAAGATAGGCATAAAACAAATATAGAGAAAGGTCAATAAAATTCTAGGATCTCACTAATAAATTAAATGAAACTGCTCTGATACCACTTGTTAGAGACGTATTTCTCAGATTTAATAAAATGAATTCGTATGTTGATATTGGGATTAACTAATCAGAATCAAATCACACTGACTGCTCGACAAAACAAAAAATACAGCACGATGTAAATATACAGAATAGTTCAATTATGCAGAAACTTAAAACTCGAAAATCAGTGTTGCAACGTTTGAAGCAGAGACAGAGAGCAAAAGGCAGAAGTATAAATAGAGAGAAGAGAAATTGACACGATGAAAAGATTAACGTGAAAAACCTTCAACTGGTAAAAACTCACAGAGCCTCGCCCAGAAATAATCCACTAAATTTGTTAGAAGTTCAATACAAGCATTTAAAGCAAAAAGCACAAAAAAGAAAAACTCCCTTTTTCTTTCTTTGTCTTCGATTGCTCCTTGCAACGACTTCGTATTCGGTGGATATGATCACAAGCTCCCTTTGTGAAAGAACGTTCAAAACAAGCTCCCCTTGTCAAGAACTTTTACGAGAAACTCCCTTCCTCAATTTGTAGTTGTTAGACTTCTTTTCTTAAGAATCTTCCAACTTGAAGCTTTGTTAATGTCGATGGTTGAGTGCAAAATAGACAAACATAAAACACAATTCTTGCCACAAAATATAACTAAAAACAGAGGCAAATATCAGTCATCAAAAGCTTAATTTGAGACAAGAATAGCAGCCCAATATATATACAAATTCGTCAGCCATTGCTTGGAGGAGACAACAATTCAAGAGGTGGAAAGGGCCAGCCAAGATCCAATAAATTAGCTCAATCAAACCATAAATAAAATCAATCATACAGCTGGGATTTGGAGGTTTTGACAAGGCAACCCCTTAAGTGAGAAAACTTGAAGAGAAAGCCAAACAAACTTACCAAAGAAGAGGGAAGAAAATCAGGAACAATATAAAAGAAAATCTTTGAGAAAAGAGGAATTTTGAAATCTGTAAGCTAAAGTAAATAAAACATATTTCTTTTTATTTCTTTTTCTCTTTTTATTTATTTATGACAAACACAAATGACAAAAATAATTATAACAAAATAATTTTCCAACAGGTACGGTGGGTTGAAAAAGAAAACTTTGAGCTATGGAATTCAGGGAATTATATTAACCTTTTTAGATGAGCTTCAACCACAACAACTATAAACACACTCTTACTTCTTTTTTCTTCTTCTTCTTTTTTGTTTTTCATTTTTTTCAACTTTTTTTTTTGCAATTTTTCTCGAACATCAACACATATTAATCCAATAATTTAGAAATCAAAGCAAACAACATAACCTTACTTCAAACATTTGTCACTCTCTCAAGAATATGTGAAGCTCCCTGATAAAGAATTCAAATAACCACAAAATTCTTGTTGAAAAAAGTGAGTTAAAAAAAAGTACAAGGGTCATTTTAATATGATTAATTTTCTAATAAAAATGGCTAAGGCTCAAAGTTTGTTTTCTAAGGATTTTATTCAAGGTAGGCTTTTAGAAAGCTAAAATTGACTCCACCTAAATGCCCAAATTATTCCATACATCCAACTCAACAAAAACAGTAGTGATATGGATAACAAAGTTCTAGAAAAATCAACTATGTATGACAATCACTCAAGAAATAAAAATAGAGCATGATGTAGTGATTTTTTACTCTTTCACCCAAAAACCTCACATAAGGGTAATGTGTATCAAATCATATATCTCTCTCATTTAATTAGATACTAAAACAACTACTCTAGGTATGACAAGTGAGAAATCATAATTAAACTTTTCACAAACCAACTATTCCAAAGCATCAAGATGACAAAAATCAGGACTAGAATGCTCAAAATAGTGCAAGGAACTATAGATAAAACAGAGCATGCAACAGAGTCTTAAAAGTAAATAAACTCAGTCTTATACTTTTCCTAAAATATAAAAAAACAAGTAAACAATGTATGCCAATTTTTTTTTATGAAAAATCATAAGAAAATCAGACATGCCACACCCCCAAACTTAAATTCAATATTGTCCTTAATGATGAAAATAAAAGAAGAAAGAAATACTCCATTCCCAAAAATTGATAACCAACTTTTCATCTTATTTGAATTTCGTACTGTTATTTTTTTTTTTTTTGCATGAGAATGAGTGTGTATGTTGATCTACCTGTACAAAAATAAAAAAATAAAACTTCAATATAAAAATAACTAAAATAACGACTAATTGAAAATACAGGTTGCCTCCCAAGAAGCGCTTTAGTTATAGTCTATAGCTAGACTATATCCCTCTAATTCTGTCAGGGAGTATGAAATTCGTCAATTTTTGTCAGTCCCTTCTTCCTTGAATCTACTTTAACCACTATATCTAGTAAGTTTCTTTGGTCTTCTAGGGAACCTGAAAGAGGAACAATTTTGTTAGAAATTTCAATCATATCATCAAATTGAAAATCAAAATTGTAAAACAACTCTTGAGAACTAGTAAGGAGAAATTGTGGCTGGGAGAGTCATCAGGTAAATAAAAGATATTAGGTTTTTTAACCTCTTGAATTTCAGCCTGATTTTTCTCTACTTGGAAATTTAGTTGTTGTTCGTTCTCTAAATACTCAAACAACTCTTCTTTTTTAAACTCTTGTTCTTCGAATTCCTCATCTCTATCTAAGTATATGGCTTCACATGGCTCTTCAACATCGATCTTAATATCTTTAGAAGAATTATTCTCTTGTAATGTATTTATAGAAGTAACTGATATGAACCGAACTGATATTAATAAGAAAATAACAAAATACAAATACTAAGCATTCAAGAGGCTTAGCTCTCTCCCCTCAGTATTCTAAAGACTACCTTACTCAATACTTTGGATGCCCTAACACCATTCCTACATAACCTATTTATAACCACTTTCCCTAACAAACTCTCACACTATTTACTAATATACCCTTTATTCTCATCCTAACATTACTGGTCCCTCAAAGACACCTTGTCCTCAAGGTGTGGTTCAAGTAATGACGCTCGAACTACTCCAACCCCTACCAATATAACGACATACAAAAGAGGAAACTACAAAAAAAAAGATCCCCTCGAATTAAAAAGCAAGCTAGTTTCTCCTTTAAGCAAAAATAGACGGTTGTGAACAAGAAAAATGGGTCTGATCCAACACTAGATTCCCTTGTCAATTGTTGTCCTTGTCCCCCTTTTTCGAAGTCAGTAACCTCAAGCCAAAAATAGAGGAAAATACCACGGTCATCATCAAATGCAAGAATAAAAGTAAAACAGTCAGCCTCATTAACTTCTGAATTCAATGACAACAATCTATTGCGATCATATTTGAAGAACATCGTGCTTGGAGATTTCGAGTTCACAGCCACCTCTAGGAGGCTAAAGAAAAGTGATCCAGCCAGCTCAAATATATCGACTTTGAACACAAAAGAGATGGGATGCTCCTTCTCACTTTCATGCCAAATGGTGCCCGACACCTTAGAGAAAGAAAACTCAACTTGGGACTGGCAAAAAATTACATGAATTATTCCAAGACCTTTATTCCAATCCTTATTCAAAAAATTCAACATTGAATGCCAATATCCCACGCTCAAAGTAAGGGCAAATTCCACGCTCATAGTAGGCCAAGAAGATACGCCAACAACTAACCCACTGTACATATGAAATTCAGCGGCACGCTTAGTGTACAACAAACCACTCTTGCCAAGCCGCAATAGACATTTATGAAAAACGAATGCTAGTGCACTGTTGTTCCTTCATCGTGACCAGGAAGGTTCGTTAGGAGAAAATTTAAACCTTCCAGATTTAAAAATCCAATCCGAAGTTTACTATCAATGTCATGGAGGTCAACAAAAAACTCATTTATCTTCATATATGCCCCATTCACCAATAGAATCAAGTAGCACCTCCTTCCCCGATGTACCCCGACTAGGACGTTGTAACGTCCCGTTATTTTGTGATAAAAAAAAAACTTTTACTTATTTTATTTCAATTTAAGTAATTAAAGTTTATTTATTTATCGATAATTTAGAATTTGAAGTTTATTTCGGTTTTAATCTTTTAATTGACCTTTTTCGTTTATTTTCGTTTTAATGGTATTAATAATTATTAACGGGCCAATTAATAATTATTAATCACCATTGGGATAGTTTGAGAAGTTCGGGATTCGTTTTATAAGTCAAAAGTCATAAAAGGACGTAACCGTCATTTCCAAATTTCCTAAATATCTAATAACTATTCACATCATCTTCTTTATAATACCATTGACTCATTTTTGACCAAAAAACTCACCCATTCTCCTCCTCCAACCCGTGAGCACCAAGAAGCAAGGGGGAAAATTCGGTTTTCGTTTATTTCTCGACGGATCGACTCAATCTTTGATAAATCGGAAAGCCCTCGAGTCAAGGATCCTTTTCCACCTAACCATAGTACTTGCCACTCGTGTTATACGGAGTTCTCGGTAAGTTTCTCTTGAAACCCTAAGCTCCAAATAGTGTTTTAATGGAGTTTTCTTTGTTTTCTTTTGATTTCTTGCCGTGAAACTTGGTGTTTGTAAATACGGGAGTAGTTTTAAGAGTTTTTGGAAACTTTCCCATAACCCTAAAACCGAGTTTCAGTCGAAACCCTTCCCGTTTGAAATTTACCCTTTTGGGTTTGAATATGGGTTAGAATTTAATGAAATGATGTTTATTTAAATTCAATTCGGGAAAGGGCTTAATGTTCGAAAACCCTAAATATCAATACCCATTGAAATCGAGAATATCGAATTTGCTTAAAACCAACTCGAAACACTTTTAAATTGCCTAAAAGCCGGAAAACCAAACCCGAGACCCAATTTTGATGATAGGGCCGTGGGCCTCTTGTGGGGATTTGTTGGGTTTTTCGTCGTTTTGTATGTTTAGTTGTTGTTTGATCGATAGTTGGTAATTATTGATTGTGTGATATAATTTAATTGTAGGTGTTTTCGAACCACTCGCTTGATCGCTCCTTCGGACTTAGGAGCAAAGTCATCTTGTAATTAAGGTGAGAATAGTTAGGATTTAAAGTATTTATAGAAAGCAAATGAGTGTGAAGGTTTGTAGAGTTTGAACTAAGACTAGAATCCGAATCTAAGATTAGAGGGATGCGAGTTAGTGCCCTTAGGATTAGAAGTTGATCCTTTAAGTGAGAACTTAGGAGTTCTCAAGGAAAGTATTGAATCTCAGAAGATTCTAAGTTAGATTCGATTCGAATTAAGGTTGGATCATTGGAAGTTAAAAGATCCAAACTTTTATATAGAACGATTAATAGAACCTCGGATTATATTGGAAGTTTAGAATCCTTGAAGGTATAGGTTAATCGTTTAAGTTATGATTCTACTTTTATTATTGATACTGGAGTTCAATCGACATATCGTTCGTCCGAGATTACTATCTATTTTACTTATGTCCTTTACTTTATGTCTCTACTTTTGCTCCTTTACTTTATGTATGTTTCGGTTACTTTAACATTTACATTTATTTTATTTACTTTGGCAAGCATATGCATAACATCTCGCATCGTTGAAAAGAAAAGAAAGTGAGAAAGAAAAACGAAAGGTTAAAGGTGGAATATGAGAAAAGTCCACACTATTTGCATGCATAAGTTTTGGTGGATGAAATGAGAAAAGTCCACACTACTTCCATGCATAAGTTTTGGTGGATACTACGGGAAAAGTCCACACTACTTCCATGCATAAGTTTTGGTGGATACTACGGGAAAAGTCCACACTACTTTCATACATAAGTTTTGGTGGATACTACGGGAAAAGTCCACACTACTTCCATGCATAAGTTTTGGTGGATACTACGGGAAAAGTCCACACTACTTTCATACATAAGTTTTGGTGGATGCTACGGGAAAAGTCCACACTACTTCATACATAAGGATAAGGGCGGATAGTATGTAAAAATCCACATTACCTTCATTTCATGCATAAATGGCGAATGCGTATCCTACGGGATGTACTCATTACTTTTATGCATATGATAGATGAGAAATAGAATTGAGATGTTATATTTAAGCAAAGTTTTATTTATTATTCTTATTTATGTCATAACCAGTAATTGGATGAGGATTGACTACGAGAGTTAGTAATAACATCCTTTTAGGGATTATAGAATGAAATTACCTAGAGTTGAAGGACTTTAGGAGTTAATTGTGTCAGATTATTTGGACACAAATCGAAATGCGAGTTTGAGGTCTATCTTTACTTTTTATGCTTATTATTCTTACTGGGCTTAGTTTGTTAGCTCATGATATTACAAAAATTTCAGGTAATGCCCTGGTTAGAGGCCATGGAAGGGGAGATGGTGCTGCGTGATCGAGGGATGTTGACCTCGAGATGGACTCGTTGTTTGTAAAGTATATGTAATTATTTTTGTGAATTTCAAAGACTTTGATGTTGTATTTAGCTCATAAGAGCTTTTGATGTGGTTTTATGATATGAAATATTTGAACTCCTGATTTGGGGACTTAAAGTCCATGTGAATTTATTAGATTGAAAAATTAGGATGTAAACAGGTTTTCGGCATGCCAACTTTCAAACAAAACCACGAAAAGTTTTCTTAAAATAAAAGACTTCCGCTGTTTTCTCTGAATTTAATTTATTTAAAAGTGTCGGGCCATCATAGACGTTGTCCCTCCAATGTTAACATTACCCACTGATCATAGTTTAGAATCACATGGTTCCCGACCTACGAATAAGAAGTTGTTTGCACTCAGTTACTTCGCTGATCGATTCAAACACATGAGGATGAAAAAATGGAGATTGGACTTCAGCTACTCCCTCCCCAATCAAAAAATAATCCAGTAAAATTATCTCATATTTTCGGGCTTGAATATTACGGCTACCAAAACACAAGAAAGAACTTGAGCACTGGTAAATAACGATGACAAAGGAAGAAAACAGTGGGAACTTCGGGCAAACCTGGCGACGGTGGTTACGTGAAGGCGTTGGATAGATGAAATGAATTCTCTCTCGTGAAAACATGTCCAACTTTCTTCAAATTCATGGTATGCCAATGGAGTTTCTACTTCTTGCCTAATTGTTCTTTTCTACAGGGTCCAATACTGCTCCTAATTTATAACATAGCTACTCATTTGGGCTTTCAAAGATAGCAGCCCATAACTACCTTCTTTTTTAATCCATCTGGAAGCTTCCTCCAGCAACCACGAATTGATGGGTTTAAAAAAGTGAAAATGATCTCTTCGTGGGTAGCCCATTGATTTGTGAATACCTTTAAGTTGGGCCCTTTTTTTAATTGTCCAAGGCCCACAGTTCAACTTTCTTCCAGAATCTTCAATTTTAGAATCGTAACCAGATTTCACCAATGCCGTCAACGCCCAAACCGGTGATTCTTCGGCTGCCGAACGTTCTCCTTCTTCTCTGTGAAGCTGATTGCCCCCTGATTTCTTTCCATTATTTTTTATCAGTCGTTGCTTCCATCGACTTAGGCTTCCACCCTTGTGATTTTGAAGCTTTCTTCTCCAACGCCCGCCATATCTTCCATTGCGTCGTCGGAAAGCTATGATCATCCAGCTTAGTCTTCCTTCATGATTTGTTTTCCGATAGGCCCTCCGAGTTACTTTCTCTTTTCGATTATCCGTCGGATCTTTACCTCGCTTTGAAAGTTTCGTTTTCCAGTATCGCCATCTCTTCGTCGACCATAGATTCCTCCACTTCCGGTCTTTTTCTCTCTTTCCGATTATCTGATTCATAGATGTTTGAAAACTTGTCGATCTGTTTCTTTTTAGCTTGAATGGTTTCTATTTTCGAAATTCTTGGCCATTTGATTCCTCTCAATCTCGAACCAGGAATTTCCTCTTCTTCATTCAAATGAGTATCTTCCTTTTTAGTTACAAGAGATACTTCTATAGAATTGTAACTCTCCTCTATTTCCTCATCGAAATTACCTCCATTAGTTGATTTCTGAATATCTACTTCAGTCTAATCGTTGCTCGATCTTCTTCTCTTTCACCTTCATCTTGCAACTCTTTCCACATTTCACCTAGACATTTCAGTTCTTCTTTCAATTCCTCAAAACTCTTCATAATCTCCTTCGTGGTTTTCTTAGCCTCTTCTCTGGCTCAAAATCATCAATCTTATCCATGATTTCTAGCATCAATTTAGACCTAGATTCAGAATCCATTCCCAAGGATTGAACAGCTCTGATACCAATTTGATATGAACCGAACTGATATTAATAAGAAAATAACAAAATACAAATACTAAACATTCAAGAGGCTTAGCTCTCTCCGCTCAATAGTCTAAAGACTACCTTACTCCATATTTTGGATGCCTAACACCATTCCTACACAACCTATTTATAACCACTTTCCCTAACAAACTCTCACACTATTTACTAATATACCCTTTATTCCTATCCTAACAGTAACTAAATGACCAAATGTAGTTTCTAATTTTTCAAAGCAATCCCCATACTATCAACTTTGGTCTTCAGTTCATCAATATTTGCTTCATTGAATTTAAACCTGTCCCAAAAAACTGAAACAAATGTTTTTATTTGGTCCTTTAGGGGATGTTTCATTTCAACTTGGTTGGAATAACCTATGGGTGAGTGCATATAGCTCAAATTATCACCATAATAATGATTTACATGATTAAAAGGCTCTGATTGGTAATAACTTGGTATATGATTTCCTCGAAAGCCATAATTCATATTTTCATAGATGGGGTAGGTTGAAAGATGATGAATATTTGGCTCAATGTGAAATCTCTTAGGAGGTACTCTTGATTGGGCTGTTAGAGAGCACAATTGGTAAGAAAGAACCGCAATCTGATTTGAAAGAAGTAAGGGTCTGTTTGGTTTGCAATCCAGATTCAGTTTTATGAATCTGGATTGAATGAATAAAAAGAATCTGCTTTGTGTTGTGTTTGGTTTACAATCTAGAAAAAAGCAATTTGGATTCAATTTGTTTTTTAGGCTAAAAAATGTCAACTAAAACAAGAATCCAAAATATCCAACTTAAAAACTGAAAAACACAGATTGACCTCACCAACACAATTTAATCCACGGGTTTGAACACATGAGATAAAAATACGAGTCGGGCCTATTTTCTGGGTTTGGGTCGGGTCGGGCCCCTTTTTTGAGGTTGACCTGGTCCGTTCTAGCTTTTATTTATTTAATTAAATTTTTAATTGCATGTTTTAAGCTGATTTTTAACTTTTTAAACTTAAACTTAATTCTAAAGTGATGGAAAAAAAAGTTAATTTATTTTTTCACTATATCCTATTTTTTATTTATACTTTGTTTTTATAATTATATATAAGATTAATTTAAATATAAAAAATAAAATAATTTATATATATATATGTTTTGGAGGTTGAAGCTCACATTTTTCTTTGCTTCTTGTTTACTAATGTATGTAGTACTATTTGAATAACGCTATTGAAGGTTTTCAATGCCCAAATGATCTCTCCATTCAGTGTAAAAATATTTTTTCAGATTCTCTTTTATTGAGAAATTCTCTCTTTGGTTGCACTAGGTTCTTATGAAATTTAAAATGGATCTCATTGTGTCTTGTATAGTTCTCCTTTTGGAAAAAACTGAGTTTTTTTAATCTAAATAGTTTATTTGCTAGACTTGCAATGCTCCTATTATCTTTATTATAATTTTTTTTATAAGAAAAATTTATCCTAAGAATGAGAATAGTTATAGTTGATGCGAATAAAGATGTTTCTAATTTATAAGTTATGAATTATTAGTTTTTTCAAACATAAAAATGAATGATTTAAAGTTGGAAGTATTATTTTCACACTGTTCTGATTCACAATCTGATTTTAAATTTTTTGAGTAACCAACCAAACACATATTTCAAATTTCTGAATCTCAATTATAAATTACGAATCACATTACCAAACACGGTTTGAAACCAACAAATTCACAGAATACAACTCTGAATTCATTAGAATCCACTAAATTCAAATTCTGCTTTTCAGATTGCATACCAAACAGGGCCTAAGTCTCCTTCCATTCTTTTGGAAACTTCAGGTCAACTGACTTAACCACTTGCTGACAATTTTTACTACTCTCAAACTATTCTCACTTTTAAATAAATTACATATGTTTTTTTTTTTTTTAATTTCATCAATAAAACTTACCAACCTGTAGCATCGAGTTTCATGGACATACCTCTGAGCCTACGAGCTTTGCCACCACAAATTTATGATTTTTTTTTTAATGTTACATGTGATGCAATAACACATATGCAATGAGACACAATGAGACATGTATAGAATCGTAATGCTCTGATACCATCTTGACACGACCCGACCCGGTATCTTCCTATAAACCAGTGACGAGTCGTGCGCCGATGGCAAGCGATAGCCCGAAAGCCAACACTTACCATCAAGGCAAACTAAACATAACTATGCTAATATTAAATCAAACTATAAATGATTCATGTACTAACTGGACTGATGCAAAACACGTGGTGGATAAGGTCGTCGTAGGCTCGATCATCTTCTGAAACTCGTAAGCTACCTGTGGGGGAAAAACATTTGAAAAGAATGAGCTAAAGGCCCAGTGAGTGGAATTTTTATTAAATTAGTATTTTCATCAAAACTACATAATATATAATAGTTTTCAAATTCAAAAAACTGTTCAAAACTAAAACTGGTAAAAACTGGATAGAGTCGTAATTTAATAAACATAATATCCTACTTTCGAAACCATATCAATACTTGTACGTAAATATATATATATATATATATATATATATATATATATATATATATATATATATATATATATATATATATATATATATATATATATATATATATATATATATATACAATAGAAACTGTTTATATACTATATCGTAGTGATAAAAACCCACTAAAAATGTACCCTTAACTGGTCATACTGCATGTAGAGCGAAATCATGCATGCAACAGAGCAACTCGGACCCGAACCGGTCATACGCGGCAGAGTCGCCCCTTTAAAGGGCTAAGCACCCTAACATACGGCCCAAAGCCTATGTGTATGCTAAAGTGGGTCCCAAAGACTGCGGAAAACGATAATCGAGGGTACTCTTTCTAGCGGTTTGAAAATAAATTACTGTAACTATTAACGTAATTTTCAAACCTTTCGTAAAACATAATTGCTTCTAAAAACATAACTAAGTCTTCATAATATTCGTAAATAATATATATTATATCATAAAATTCATTTTCATAAAATCTATAGCTAAATAGCTAAATATTTATATTTCAAAAATCTAAATTTAGATAATATCATAAATCTTAAAATAGAAACACTCACGACTTTTAAGGCAAATAATCCAACTCGTAAATATTTACGCTTTGATATCTCCTGAAAAGTTAATTTCATAAACATATCACTAATTAATCTAAAAGATAGAAGAAAAATCATGAAAAAGGAATAAAATGATAGCTATTATCCAATTGGTTAAGTCTCATACCCTTATAATCAAACCTTTTCTTTTCTCTTTCAAAGACTTATCCTTTCACCTTTACTTAATACTAAAAGTTTAGCCACCATCTTTCTCTTTCTTCTTCCCTACGTAGGTTCAACGTAACAAGAATGAAAGTCCATTTTCTTTTACTTCCTAAATTCTTCATTCTTCTTAGACAACTTGTTTCCCCCAAATCAAACATAATTTTTATTTTCATACTAGTAACCCCAAAAGCCTTGAAAATAAAGACAAATCCCTCAATTCTTTCTTCTCTTAACAGCACCACCAAAATCACTTCCATCACTATGTAATTTATTTAAAACTTTCCATCAATTCAAACCCAAACCTCTAACTTTCATCCATGGAGTTTCTAATTCAATATCTTACTACAAAAGTCCCCAACTACAAGACCCACAAATTTTCAGATTTAACAAAAACAGCCATCCATGAGAATAATTAGTTGAAGAATTACTTACCCAAGGCTTGAGTTCAATTTCTTTACCCAAGTATGCTTCCAAGATCTTCAAGAGACCAACATTAAAACAAAATCTCACTTTTTTTTTTCCTTTCCCTTTCGGTTTCCCTTTCTTTCTTTCTCTTTCTCTTTTTTTTTTCTTCCCTTTTCCCCTGTTTTGCTTCCCACGGTGGGTGGCTAAACAATTGAAGGTTTCTCTCCTTTTTTTTTTTTTTTTAAATTAATGTCTAATTGCCACATGTCAACCAAAGCCAAGATGTAATTTTTAATCCTTATCTTCTTCTCTTTTTTTTTCAACTCAACTTTATCCTCTTCTTTTTTTTTTTATTAATTGTTTTGTTTTAAAAGAGAGTTTTCATCGCGTGACATCCAAATTCTACCGAATCAACAAACGAGCAATCGCACCTAAAAATCATCAATTGCACAACATATTACAACTCATAACTAAGATGAGAACAAGTTTGAATTTTCGGATGAATAGTGTTTTTGGGTGAATAGTGTTTTTCGAAAATCCGGGTTCAAAATCGTCAAATTCCATGATAGAAATTCATGATTTCAACTTCAAAACTTATTTATAATAAAAAACGAACAAAAGCATATAAAAAGTTTTGAAAACTTACTTTTTGGGACTTCTCTTAGAGAACGGGAAACTTCAAAAAGGTAGGTTGGATAGGTAGCCCTCGTCCTACCAATCCAACGCAACCAAAATCAAGCCGATCCTTCGAGAAACGAATGAGAAACGAAGAAAACCAAAACCACATCTATGGAAGATGATGGCTACGGCAATGGCAAAGAAAGGAAGAGAAGAATGAGTCAACTTTGTCAATTTTTGTGATTTAAAAGAAGAATGAATAGTGTTTGGATATTTTTAAGAAATCAGAAATTACGGTTATGTCCTTTTTAATGAATTTAGCTTATAAATCAAAACCCGAAGTTCTTAAACTAGTCCAATGGTGATTAATAATTATTAATTGACCCGTTAATAATTATTAATACGACCAAAACTAATTTAATCTAATAAAACGATTAAAAAGGTCTTCGGACGAAAACAACTACTAAATTCTAAATTACAAAAATAAAAATTAAACTAAATACTTTAATTGAAATAAATAAATAAATGACATATTAAATAAATAAATAAAAAATTTCACTTCAAAAGTAACGGGATGTTACATACTTTGATCCCAAATTACATGAATTAAGATATTTTAAAATTGATATCAACAGTTATTATTTTTAATAATAAAAAAAAAGACCTTTTCTATAAATTATTCATTCTAAAAAACTTTTGAAAATTAAAGTTATCGTTTTCAAAACAAAAAAGCGGGGAATTGTAAGAATGTTAACATCCCTCATTTCAAAACTGAAATTTGAGAAGTTAAGCAGGCTTTTCTTCTCAAATATCTTAAGATGAGAAATCTTGTGGTAGGAGGCTATAGCAAGATTTTATTTTTCCTTAATGGCTTAATGCCACTCATATTTATTCAATTGTATCATTACTAATTAATGATACCGGGGGTGGGGGGGTACATATGAGACATTCCAAAATAATATTAAAAATCACATTTTTTTTTTAAATTAAAGGCTTTTAAATGCAATAAGAAGGGATAACCACAAAATAGTAATCGTTTTAAGAATGAATTGTTAGGGTGCTAACACCTTCCCTAATCATTAATAAACTCCCGAACCCTTTTTATTTAACTATTTATTCACCTTGAGACTCAAAATCTCCCTTTTAAAATTGGGCGATCAATCACATCCCTTTAAAATCCAATGATTGATTGCGACTCTTGTTGTTTTAGTTTTTACCTTTGTGTCGTTCAAACGGGTAGCGACAGATGGCGACTCTGCTGGGGACATTTGTGAGCCTTGCTATTTTGAATTGGTTGTCTTTGAATTATTTGTTTAAGGCTTTTACCTTTATTTTACTTTATATTTATGCTTATATATGTATACAATGTCATATATTCACACACATTCACGCCCCCGTACCTAGGCCTTACCCTTTAGGATTAGTAGAGATGTGTAGTGTAGACCTTCGTGGAGTTTACTCCCATGTAGGCTCACGAAAATCTCACCCAAGTTATCCCTTCCGGGACGTTGGAAGGGAGGGTTTCGTTGTAATAGACAAGTTTTTCAGGATACTGATAAAACCCCTATTACAATAGAAACAGCTTGGTGGCCTTTAGGTAAACCTTTGGTTAGATATTACAACCATACTTCATCTATACACATATTTTACCTTCGCATGTTACATTGTATTGTTATGCTACCGAAATTGTCCTTATTATGTTAATTTTGTTTTCCATATATGCTTTATTTTATGGTTTTCTTTTCATTTTCTTTTCTCTCGATCTTATTACATATGTTTCAAATTTTGTTAAAAGTGGAGGGTTCATCAAGTAATGAATATAACGGATTGTTCAACCATTATGTAAAATATGTAGTTTACTCATAAGCATGGTTGAAGGAAAACAGACAGTTAAGGTTGATGAGCATAAAGATGTTAAACAATGGTCATCACAGATTTTTAATGCTCATGGAAACCCACCCCTTATAGAGGTTGCACCTTTTGATGCAGTGGGCTCTATCTTCACCACTTTTGTTCACGGGATTGAAGATATGAAGGAAATATGGAATAATTTCTCCGGGTTCCAAAAATCTGAATTTATAAAAAGATATGGGAATTTGGTCGGACTTTAAAATGTATCGGTCAATGAAAATGCATTAAATGCTGCATTTCTGGTTTGGGACATATCGATGTTTCTCTTTCAATACTGTTGAGCTAACTCCCACAATCGAAGAATATACTGAATTAATGAAAACGCTTGGAAATGCAGAGGGGAGAGTCTATAGCATAGACAGAAGGCAAACTGAACAATGGATTTTATCAAGAGTCATAGGAGAATATAATGCCAAGGGATGGAAAGGTCGAATCAAGGACAAAGGGGAGGGTAGAGTGATATCAGTAGACTTCCTCATTCAGCTTACTAAGGAAAATATGGATTGCGATAAGGGGATGACTTTACTAGCCTTATGTATCTATGGCTTGATCCTCTATCCCAAAGCACGAGGATATATAGACGTCAAGGTGGTCAAATTGTTTTTGCAAGTTCAGAGTGGAGTAAACCCTGTCATCCCAATCTTGGCGGAGACTATATGATCTTTAGATTTCTGTCGAGAGCATGGCTTTGTATGGTTTCAGAGCCATTTGAAGTATCCAAAAGACTTTCCAATTATACAAGTGACATTCTTAAATTCATGGTATCCTGACAGAAACCCAATCGTTGAGAGCGCAGTTAGATCAGGGAATTCGAGTATCCCCGATATAGAGACGTGGAAGTCTTTCTTTGCTACTATGAACTATGCAGATGTTACCTGGAAGGCTAGTTGATTACCACGAAAAAACATGATTTATCGATGTGAAAACTGCCATAGTGTTCCACTACTTGGGCCATGGGGAATAACTTGTTATGCACAATTGATAGCCTTACAACAAATGGCGATTGATCAATTTGTTCCCGTTGCCAATAGTTTGAGAGAATTGGACTACAGTTACGATAAAAAGGATTCCATCGAAAAGGTTCAATCATAAGTGGAAGCATGAAAGGTCATCAGAAAAATCAAGGATGATTTAGATTGTACTACTGCCACTCGAGATCATAGAAATTGGCTAGTAGTAAGGAAAACAATTGAACCTCTAAGAAAATGGAAGGAAAAAATGATCGAGCCTGAGCAGTGCCCTGTTAACGAAGAAGAGATTCAAATAGAGGATGATTATCTGAACCAAGAAGATGTGGATAATCATCCGATAAATGAAAGGGGCAGGGTTATTGAACCTGGTCAATGTTCTTGTGAGCACATGACAAATGTATCAACCTGTGAAAAGATAGAAAGATTGCAGAAAGAGCTCGACCTGTGGAAAAAGCGAGCCCTAAAGGAAAAAGAAATCAATTCCAGACTTAGAGAAGAAAAGCAAGAATCCAGTTATAGTTTCAAGAGGTGGCTTAAGTTGGCAAAGAGATCAGAAACAAACAATGACTTTTTAGAGAAGGACATAAAAGCGAGAGACGATCGCATTGCAAAGTTGGAGAGCACAGTTGACTCATTCAAGAGACTGGCAACAGAGCTCGATGCTCGAGTGGAAGATAAGAGAGGGATATTGTTGAGAATGAGGAGGATATTTGGTCATTAAAGAAGATTATCGAAAAGCTTGAGAATTCAATGGAAAAAATAATGACTACTAATCGACAATTGCAAGAGCGGCATAGAAGTGTGCAAATTGGGGCAGAGCATCTGCAACACTAGAATGAAGCTCAACTGTTTTACATCAACAATGCACTTAACAACTTGAGAGCATTAACGGGGAGAGCTAGAAGTTTAGCAGTGTGGGGGACAAGCCTACATGATAGTGTCACGCAAGCCGAATGGGGAGGAGCTAATGGAGTTTCTTAGGACTATATGTAGGGAGCTTAGGTTCTTAGGATAGTTTATGTAAGGGTAGATTCTTAACTGTCAGGAATCTTTTCAAGATATGTTTTGTCATAGGCTAATATTTTGATGTAATGGTTGAAACCCAAACTATATTTATTACTTAATGAATGAAACTCCTCATATTTTGTTTACATGCATGTCTGAATATATTTTCCATTTTTTCTTACACGCTATTTATTTTTATTATTAGTTCATAAAATTCTTCACGCACAAAATTGATCACCCAACCCAATACCGCCATTCATATCAAACAAAGGCTCAAAGTAAGATCATGAGTGAACAAGAGAACTCGCAGGCTCAAGAGGCAAAGAAAGACATGGAGGCCATGAAGGAGCAAATATCAAAAATTCTGGAAACCTTGAATGCCCTTCAAAATGGGAAGGCTGTGGCAGAAACATCACAACACGTCATCGAGAATCCAGGATTTTTCCAAGGTGACACCCCATTATATCCCCCTGGATATACTCCACAAGTTATCCGTCACAATATGACTTATCATGCAAATGTTGGACCATATGTTAATATTGAGCCAACAAACCAAAGTGGTGACGAGAGGGCCCCTTCATTTACTCTACCTGGACAGTTCCATGCGCAGCCGGGCCAATATGCTATCGATCCGGTATTTATCCCTAATTTGGAGTAAAAGATGAAGATTCCTGATGGTAGCTCACCATCTAAAAGGAAGTTGGAGTATTTAGAGGAAAGATTGAGGGCAGTCGAGGGAGCTGACACCTTTGGAAGTATAGAAGAAAACCAGTTATGCCTGATTTCTGATGTGGTCATACCGCCAAAGTTCAAGGTCCCAGAATTTGAAAAATACAGTGGGGTGTCTTGCCCAAAAGATCATTTGATCATGTACTGTAGGAAAATGGCGGCCCATATGGGTAATGAAAAGCTGTTAATCCATTGTTTTCAAGACAGTCTGTCTGAACCTGCAGCTAGATGGTACAATCATCTGGATAGCTCTCATGTGGGTGGATGGAAAGACCTCGTTGAATCCTTCTTAAAGCAATATAAACACAATATGGACATGGCCCTTAATAGACTGAATCTCCAAAGGATGGAGAAGAAGGGGATTGAGACTTTCAAAGAGTATGCTTAAAGATGGAGAGAGTTGGCGGTTGAGATACAACCACCCTTGACTGATAAAGAAATGACCACGACATTTATCAACACCTTACAATCACCTTATTAGGATAGAATGATATGAAATGCTTCAGCCAACTTTTCTAACATAATTACAATTGGAGAGAGAATTGAATTTGGAGTGAAGTATGGGAAGATTGCTGATAATTCATCTGAATCAAGTCTGGAGAAGAGTTTGTCCCTAAGAAGAAAGAGGGGGATGTTAGCGAGTTGGGGCATTCCCAGAGGGTGACGTATATTAGGCCGCAGATACTGTCATTTCTGTATGTGAACAGTATGGGGCAGGGATCTTACGTAGTGCAACAAATGCCTAGATATTAAGTTGTATCCACGCCTACCTTCCAAACGCTTATCCACAGAATAATTTCCCTTCAAACACTTTCCTCCCAAATGTTCAACCTCCAAACACTTACTCTCCGAATAACTGTTGGTGGAATGGTGATCAAACTAGATGGTGTGTGGTGGCATGCAAGTGCACATGGTCATTAAGTTATAGTAGTGGTAAGTGAGTGTCGTGTCCCATGAGGATGGTTGTCTCAAACTGAATTTAGAAATTAAGAAGATTGCTACTACATCGATATGAATGAGTGATAAAACTAGTGGAAATTGTGCACAAGTTAAATGGATCAACACGAAGTGTAGATCAATGGATGAGGATGTGATGATATGTTAGGGATCTAGATAGATTGTATCAACAAGTGATAAACTTGCTATTCGACTTCACATATGGATGGAGTTATGAGACAATCAACACATAGGAAAACAAGATCAAGGACGAGTTTTCTCAAACTAACCTAATGCATCACTTTACCCTAGATCTTATCTCTAAAACCTTAAGTAAAGTCTGCTTCTTTTGAATCCCCTTGTATTGTTCTCTATTCCTCTTAATCTTTCCCTTATTTCTAAGTTATGACTAAAATGAACAAGTAATATCTTATGTGAAATTGGCATACAAACTATCTTCCAATAATTGCATACACTCTTATGACTATATTTTCATATAGCATTAAAGAAGATTAGAAATGATAAGAATCTTACATCACAATCTCCATGAATAGATGTGTCTCAAAATAATGGTTCTTGTCCTTCCATCTCCACTAACACTTCATCAAAAAAGAGCTTAGCCTCTCATGGCTATCAACAACATGCAAATAAACATAAACTTAAAACTGGAATCCATACTAAATATAAACTAAAAATGCTAAACGCTGAACTACAAGTTAACTCCGTTGGCAACACTCCCTTGCTTGTTGTGCTCTTCCTTCCTTTCAGCTCTTGCCTTCTCTGACTTCTTCTTCTTATTTTTTCTCTTCATTCTTTTTATATCTCTCGCTTCGTTCTCTTTGTTTTGCCATCTTTTACGTTTTCCTGCCAAAAAAGTGGTTGGTACAGTACTGGGGAGCTCGCGTGGCTCGGGAACTGTAGCTTGAACTGACTGCTGCATGTACCATTGAACAGCTCATCAGCGAAGATAATATCTCTTTGTTTTCTGAGTGCTTTGCTTCAACAACATTATAGTACGTTCTTCTTCACTCTTTTCCCGGCATCAGTAAAGAATTGCCAAGAGCACCCACTAAAACTATGCTCGCAAGGGCTATATTAGAATGCTCAGAAAGTAATCAAATAATGAGAGAAAATTGATCAAAAAGCCAAAGTGAATCAGAGGGCTCATATCGAAATTCAATTTACAAAATGTGACTTAGATAAGTGCAGAAGCTCAACATTTACTCGATTGCTTGGTCTTTTTACCTAGATTCATCCAAGTTTAAATATGTGCATACCCCTTTCTAAGGACTTATCATACCCCCAAACTTGAATCATTGCTCGCTTTCGAGTAATACTTCTCTAACTAGAAAAAGGAATTTAAAATTACTAATCTAATTCATTATTTACAATAGCTCGGGCAAGGTTCCAGTATCAACACCTTCTATTCAGTAAGAGCAAGAACAAAATTTTTTCTGACACAAAGAGAAAATGGCTCTCGGCAGTGTTTGTGTGCAACTCAATTTCAAGCTTCTCTTTTCAATTCTTACCAGCTAAAAGAGTTCTATCCTGGAGTTCTTTTTTTTTAGATTTACTTTTCCGACTTGCTTCCTTCTTTTGGATTTTCAAGTGCAAAAAGCTTAACTTCTTCCCCTTGTAATATTAAGAGCTTTTATTGCCTTTGGCACATTTTCTTTTCTTTTCTCTTTTTTTTTGTTAGAAGCAACTAAATGATGTGACTTCCTAGTCACCTTCACCTAGAGACTTGCCCTATCGGCTCACTCATTCCTATGGAAGATGAGTGACTAATTTTTTCCAGCCCATTTTTTGATTTTTTTGGGGGTGCATTATGTGCACTTTGGAAACAAGCTTTTGCTTTCTAAGGAAATTGGAAACATTTGACTTTGCAAAAAGATTGGTGGTTATGCCACCCCCAAACTTATTTCTTTTTATTTGTTTTGGCTCTATACAAGGGTTTCAAAGAAAGATTTTTGCTTTTGGATCACCATAGGAAGAAATGCTTGCTAGATCAGCTTATACTTAAGTAAGTGGCTCTCAAGTTCTTTCTTAACTATTCGGGCTGTACAAAGAATTAGTCAACTGAGGTCGTGTAAAAGAGTTGCCTTTTCAAAATTCTTTTAGTTTTATGAAATGCTCTTGTTTTGCATCTTAGGAGTTCTACTGCCTCATCTATGGGATGCTTGCTGAGCTACAATTTTTTTTATTCATTATCCATTTTTTTTATATAAGAATATCGAAGTAAAACAAACATTGAATTAAAACTTATTCTAATTAACTAAAGAAACAAGTAGAAATAAAAACAGAAATAAAAGATAAGTACATTAACCATTTGGATTTTCCTGTGGGAGCAACAAAAGTAAAGTGCTTCAAAAGTAACTAAAAACAAAATGCTATGGGGACTATCAATCCTCCCCCTCCCCCAAACTTAAACAAGGTTGTGCCCTCACAACCAATCACCTACGCAGTTGTTCACAGATTAAACATTTCATATAAAAGCAGGATAAGAAAAGAGATCTTTCCAGCATAGACTATTTGCAAATTAGTTCTTCATCAAACACATCCATGTCATAGTCATCAATGCGAGCATTCTCCAATTCCTCTTCCAAACTGTCGTATTAATAGTCCACATCGGATTCATGGTCATTGTCCCAGTCACATTCGTCAATCACTCCTAGCTCATTCAATCGACTCCCAATAGTTTCCCTCTCTGGCTCATAATGTAGATCTTCTTCCTCCTTCACGGATTCTTCCATTTCTTCCAGAGTCACTGAAGGTTCCTTGTTATGGGGTGAAGTGCATTGCTCTTATGGGGCAGGGTCGTCTGAGAAGAAATTAAATCCTCCTAAGATGGAAGAGGAGAACTTATGGAAGGACCTAGGAGGATGGATTTGTTGGGCCATTAAAGTGTCTTCAAGCACGCTGTTATGGATTTTCTGGTATGTCCACATGAGTTGGGTTTTCTGGGTAAAGCTAGAGAGATCACCCCTGGAGTTTGAGTATCATGACTTGAAGGGTTTCTAACATAGGAAATATAGGCAAGGTAGGTTCAGGCTCCGATGGGCTAATTGTTGGTAGAGGAATGGGACTTGGGCAACTAAAGACCCTGGCCATGCAATCCTTATCAATGATGCCACGCAAGTTTTTTACCTCATCCCTATTTTCAAATTGCACTCCTGCTTTCTCACATAACTTGGTTATCAAAGTAGGAAAGACTAGACAACCCCCTGACCCTGCACTCGCAGCACATTTTTCCATCCCTCGGGATATAATCCTCCCAAACTTAACTGGCTTTCCTAACATGACACTATAGAAAAGCAACATTCTTTCAGCACTTACAGTTGTTTTATGTGAGGTGGGCATGACACAGGTGAGAAGGCAAATAAACCATATTCTAGTAGTAGGCTTCAAATAAGCTTTCTGAACGGTGTAGATCTTTTGTGTAGAGATGGACCACTGGGCCCCTGGATGACCTGCATGCTGCAATATTTCTTCCAAAAATTCAGGGTGTAGTCCTTCCACATAGTCTCTAAAGAAATATCCCTGGTCAGGTATTCCATAATACTGGTTAATTACTTCTGGTGAAAAATTGACCTCTCTTCCATGGACTCGAACAACATAGTCTATTCTGTCTGCAAAGTTTGCGTAAAATTCCCTCTCAATAGTGAGGACGGGGTTCATTTAAGGGTGACGAAGTAAAGATTCCATCTGGAGCGTCTCCACAGGTCCATAGACATAGATGGGAAGTCCCAAAGCTACTGCGCTAGACATTTTAAATCCTCGTTCAAACAGAATCTCGCAACATTTAAACACCTTGCGATATGCTTTATCTGCTGCTGGGGAACTGAATCGCACAACTTCCAAACGTTCCCCCATTGCTTGAAAAGCATCTTCGATATCTTCCTCCAACTCATTTGTCTCGTGAATACCATCAATGTGGATAGGGTCATTGCATGCAACACCTTTTCCTTTTGATCCCCTACTAGAAGATGCTTCAGCATTCCTAACAGATCTCTTATGAGGAGTTGAGGCGTCCAATTGCTTTCGTAGACCATGGTGAGTTAGGGTTTTGGAGAGAAATGGGGAAATGAGTGAAATGGGTGAAATCTAAAGGGTAAAGAAAAGACGGTTTAAAAGTACATGAGGCAGGTGAAAAGGTGCAGTGGGGAGAGAAATGAAACGTGGCTTTGGGATGACCACACGCGTAGCCTCGAGTTACTGCACTGTAATTATGTGTCTGCTCGTGAAAAGTAATAACTACCCTTTTTCTTTTCAAATTTTCTACCTTCCCAGTGAAAGAAATCACGTGCAGCATGCGTGAGAGTTATAATTGAAAATAGTCCATGCATGCATTTATAAACGAAAATTTACGAACTTCCCTATTGGTTATGAAAAAGAATAAGACAAAAAGAATTGTTGCAAACCTGGTTGGAATGCATTCAGCTTGGCAGAATCATTACTTGAGAATGTCATGAAGCTCGCTCTGCCAGATACCATTTCTACTTAGGGGTCATGAAGAGGGATAGATAGCTTCTGCCTATCCACTTCTTGTCCCCAGTAATACTTAATTCTTTGAGCATTCACCTTGAAAATAATTGATGGTTCATGGCCAATGAGATCTACTACGCCAGAAGGATAAACCTTAGCAATTTTGAATGGCCTTGATCATTTGGATTTTAACTTGCCTGGAAACAATCTTAAATGAGAGTTGAAAAGTAAAACCATCTATCCTTCCTTGAAGTCCCTTCGAATAATTTTTTTATCATGCCACTTTTTAGTTTTCTCTTTAAAGATCTTGGCATTTTCATAAACTTGGTCTCTGAATTCCTCCATTTCCAGTAATTCCAAACATCGTCTTTCTCCAGCTGATTGTAGATTAAAGTTAAAGGCCTTCAATGCCCAAAATGCTTTATGCTCCAGCTCTAGTGGCAAGTGACAAGCTTTTCCAAAAACAACTTGATAGGGTGACATATCTAAAGGTGTTTTGAAAGCAGTAGGATGTGCCCATAAAGATTCATCTAGCTTTTCAGACCAATCTTTCCGGCTTGGATGAACTACCTTTTCCAGAATACGTTTAATTTCCCGATTTGAAATTTCAACTTGCCCATTACTCTGCGGATGATATGCTTTGGCAATTTTATGACGGATATTGTACTTGGCGAGAATTGTTTCAAGCATATTGTTACAGAAATGCGTTCTTTCATCACTGATCAATGCTCTTGGGGTTTCGAATCGTGTAAAAATATTCTTTTTCAGGAACTTGACTACAACTTTCGCATCATTTGTAGGTAATGCAACTGCTTCCACCCACTTGGATACGTAATCCACAACAAGGATGTATTGATTACCACATGACGGCAGGAAGGGTCCCATAAAATCAATGCCCCAAACATCGAACATTTCAATCTCCAAAATATTATTTAAAGGCATCTCATGTCTTTGAGAAATATTTCCCGTGCGCTGACAGTTGTCACATCTTTGCATAAATTCTTTTGCATCCTTGAACAAGGTAGGCCAATACAACCCACTTTGTAACACTTTGGCTGCTGTTCGAACACTTCCAAAATGACCACCATATGGGAAATCATGACAATGGGAGAGAATAGTATTCATTTCTTCGTCTGCTGCACATCGTCACAATAGTTGATCTGCACACCTCTTGTACAAATAAGGTTCATCCCACACGTAGGACTTGGCATGATGTAAAAAAACGTTTAAGATTTTTCCCTGACAAGCTTGGTGAATGCCTTCCACTAGCAATGTAATTAGCAAATTCTGCAAACCAAGGATAATCAAGTACTTTAATCTTCAGTATCTGTTCGTCAGGAAAACTCTCCTGGAGTTCCACTCCCTAGAATCCCTCTTGTGTGAATTGTAGACGAGATAAATGATCAGCTGCTTGGTTTTCTACACTTTTTCTGTCTCGTATTTCCACATCAAATTCTTGTAGAAGCAAAATTCATCGCAGCAAGCGTGGTTTTGCATCTTTCTTAAACAGTAAGTATTTGAGTGCAACATGGTCACTATGAATCACAACCTTCGTTCCCAATAAATAGGATCTGAATTTTTCCAGGGCAAAGACAATAGCTAACAACTCCTTTTCTGTGGTCGTATAATTTCTCTGAGCATCATTCAACGTTTTACTTGCATAATAGATTGCATGGAAAGTTCTTCCTGTCTTCTGTTTTAGAACAACTCCAATAGCATAATCACCGCCGTCACACATTAGTTCGAATGGTTTTGTCCAGCCTGCTGGAACAACAATAGGAGCTTGAATCAATGCCTTCTTGAGAGTTTCAAATGCTGCCAATCAGGCATCTCCCATTATAAAGAATTTGTTGTGTTCCAGTAAAGAACATAGGGGCTTTGTTTTCTTTGAGAAGTCCTTGATAAATCTTCTATAGAAACCTGTGTGGCCTAGGAAACTTCGAACTCCTTTTACATTGGTGGGTGGGCTCATATTTTCAATTACTTCCACTTTTGCTTTGTCAACTTCAATACCTGTTACAGAAATCTTATGCCCCAACACAATACCTTCTTTAACCATAAAATGGCATTTTTCCCAATTTACGACCAGATTGGTTTGGTGACAACATGCAAGTACTTTCTCCAAATGGATTAAACAGGAAGCAAACGTAGTGCCGTAAACAGAAAAATCGTCCATGAAGATCTCAAAGGAATCTTCTACCATATCGTTGAACAATGCCATCATACATCGTTGGAACATTATGGAAGCATTGCACAATCCAAATGGCATTCTTTTAAATGCAAAAGTACCATAGGGGCATGTAAAGGTTGTCTTTTCTTGATCTTCTAGAGTAATAGAAATTTGATTATACCCAGAGTATCCATCAAAAAAGCAGTAGTATTCCTTTCCAGCTAGTCTGTCCAGCATTTGATCTAAGAAAGGCAGAGGGAAATGATCCTTTCTAGTTGCTTTGTTGAGGCGTCTGTAGTCCATGCACACTCTCCACCCTGTAACGGTATGTTGTGGAATCAGCTCATTATTGACATTGGACTGGGTTCACCCATTTGCTATCAGAGTTTGGGTAGATAATGCTTGCGTCTAACCATTTGATAATTTCCTTCTTCACTACTTCTTTCATGGCTGGGTTCAAACGCCTTTGTTGTTCAATAGAACTGAAATTTGTATCTTCCAACAATATCTTGTGCATACAAATAATAGGACTTATCCCTTTGATGTCCGCCATTGTCCATCCCAATGCTGATTTGAATTTCCTTAAAACACCAAAGAGTTGATGCTCATGGTACTCTCCTAACATGGAGTTAATAATCACTGGGAAAGTTTCATTGCTTCCCAAAAAGGCGTATTTCAGATGTGATGGAAGAGTTTTGAGTATAAGTGGGGGTTCATTACTGGAGGTGTTTGTGCTCTAAACTTCATTGATCTGTTCAACCAACGATTCAAATTGAGGTAAATTCATGCTTGTAGAGTCAAGGTGCTCTGATATTTCGTTGTTGAGATCCTGCCCACACTCTTTCTTCAATGCTTTTCCACCGCTGAGTCTACAAAATCAACCATAGATCAACTTTCCACATGGTTAGGGTATTTTAAGGAATTAAAGACATTAAAAGTTACCTTCTGATCATTGACTCTCATGGTGAGCTCGCCTTTATAAACATCCACCAATGTTCTTCCTGTAGCCAAGAATGGATGGCCAAGAAGAATAGGCACTTCTTTGTCTGCTTTAAAGTCTAATATGATAAAATCGGCTGGGAAAATAAATTTATCCACCTGCACCAATACATCCTCTATTTTTCCTTCTGGATGTGTGATAGACTTATCAGCGAATTGTAAAGTTGCCCTGGTAGGTCTTGCAGCACCCACTCCCAACTGTTTGAAAATTGACAATGGCATCAGATTGATACTGGCTCGCAAATCACATAGTGCCCTTCCACAGTAGGTATTGCCAATGGAGCAAGGAATAGTGAAGCTCCCTGGGTATTGCGATTTTGGTGGAATGTTTGGTTGAAAGATGGAGCATACTTCAGAAGTCATATTAACTGTCTCTACCTCATCGAGCAGTCTTTTCTTGGTAAGAATATCCTTCATGAATTTTACATAATTAGGCATTTTGTTGCAAGGCTTCTACCAGTGGAATATTAATGTGCAGCTGCATCAGAACTTCCAAGAATTTTTTGAATTGAACATCTTGCTCTTGTCGAATGAATCTTTGTGGGAATGGAGGAACACACTCTTCCCTTGGGTTGCTTGTTGTGGCATAATCTTGCGCGGCGACATTCTGTTAAGTGGTTGGGATGTCAATCTTTGCAGTTTGGTTGTCTTCATGTGGCAGGCCTTGCTTGTTGGCTTCCCTTTTTTCGTTTGATAGGTTCTTTAGGAACACATTCCATCTACTGGTTGGTGTTACTGGTCCTTAACGTGATCGCATTACAATGCTCAATTCCCTTGCCTTTTAGATTGTTCATTGTGTCACTAAGTAAATTACCTGGAGGTCTTGCATTAAGTGAGGATGCTAACTGGCCCACTTCACTTTCTAGGTTTCTCATTTATGCCTCATTCCTAGTGATATATTCCTTCATGAATTGCTCTAGTGAACTCACTGGATGGTATGCTTGCTTTTGCTAATTCATTGGTTGCTGAATTTGTAAGGGTGCGGACCCTCGCTGAGGATAGCTATTTTGCATTGGTTGATTGTAGTTCATTGGCCTTGATGGTGCTGCATTGGATGGTCATGCTTCTGAATGATTAGATTGGTTCCATGAAAAATTAGGGTGATGTCGCCAACCAAGATTATAAGTGTTGGAATAAGGATTAAATATTTTATTGTACTCAACAAAATTCACAGACTCTGGATTCTGTTGGCATAACTCGACGGGGTGTCCTTCTTGA
The DNA here is from genome assembly GCA_028015215.1 of Gynostemma pentaphyllum. Classification (NCBI taxonomy): domain Eukaryota; kingdom Viridiplantae; phylum Streptophyta; class Magnoliopsida; order Cucurbitales; family Cucurbitaceae; genus Gynostemma; species Gynostemma pentaphyllum. Next base: position 45,667,381 of record CM051351.1, on the reverse strand, counting down.
CAAATGGTGCAAGTAATACCATTGTAGAATGAAGTGGAGTGTATTTGATTCACCCCTTGCACGGAACCACCTTGGTTTACGAGAGCAGTTGTAGTTCCCATGGTTGCATTCAAATTCTTCATAAACATGTTTTCCATTTGCTGTGTGAGGGCATTCAAATCTACCCCTGAACTTCCGTCTGTTTGTTTGAGTTGTGCACTGGGCCACTGATAACTATTGTACACTATCCCTTCCATAATTTCTTATGCTTCACTATAAGATTTTGACATAATGGTTCCATTGGAAGCGGAATCTATGGTTAAACGACTGTTTGCATCTAAAACCTTGTAAAAAGTTTCAATTTGTAGCCACCCTGGCATTCCATGCTGAGGACAGTGTCATATCATCTCTTTCCATCGTTCCCAAGCATCAGCTAATGGCTCATTGTTATGTTGCACAAAGTTTTGTAAATCAATTCGGATTTGTGAAGCCTTGCTTGGAGGAAAGTATTAGGTGAGGAACTTATCCACTAAATCAGCCTAACAGTGGATAGAGTCAACATCCATTGATATTAACCATGAGCTTACTTTACCTTTTAATGAGTATGGAAATAGAGATAAACGCAAAGCTTCGCCTGGTACCCCTGGCATTTTGAATGAATTGTACAGTTGCAAATATAATCTGATGTGGTTATGGGGGTCTTCATGAGCTCCTCCAAACTGATCAATAGAGTTAAGCATGGAAAACATTACTGGCTTAAACTCAAATCTATTTGTTTTGATTTCTGGTCTTGTTATGGTGGGCCTCAATCCTTCCAAATTAGGACGAGCAAAGTCTCGCATCAGTCTATGTTTGTCTTCAACATATTGTACTGCCTGGAGATCATCTTCTTTATTCCTGGCTGCCTCATGCATCCCCCCTCCAAAAACAGGTGGTGGTTGATCCATGACAGCTAGCTTGATTGTTTAATCTTCTTCTACGAAAAGTTCTCTAAATTTCCAGATCGTATGGAAATTCTTCTCCTTTAGAGTTACTACTTCCTGTAACACTCATAAAATTTGTTAAATAACAACAATAGTAATTACACACTGAAACAACTAATCACATGAATCCTTCTCAACATCTATAGGCAAAAGATATGCACCATCCTCAGCAACGGTGCCAAAAACTTGTTGGTGGAACGGTGATCAAACTAGATGGTGTGTTGTGGCATGCAAGTGCACATGGTCAACAAGTAATAATAGTAGTGGTAAATGAGTGTCGTGTCCCACGAGGATGGTTGTCTCAAACTGAATTTAGAAATTAAGAAGATTGCTACTACAGTGATATGAATGAGTGATAAAACTAGAGGAAATTGTGCACAAGTTAAATGGATCAACACGAAGTGTAGATCAATGGATGAGGATGTGATGATATGTTAGGGATCTGGATAGATCGTATCAACAAGTGATAAACTTGCTATTCGACTTCACATATGGATGGAGTACTTATAAGACAATCAACACATAGGAAAACAAGAGCAAGGATGAGTTTTCTCAAACTAACCTAATGCATCACTTTACCCTAGATCTTATCTCTAAAACCTTAAGTAAAGTCTGCTTCTTTTGAATCCCCTTGTATTGTTCTCTATTCCTCTTAATCTTTCCCTTATTTCTAAGTTATGATTAAAATCAGCAAGTAATATCATATGTGAAATTGGCATACAAATTATCTTCCAATAATTGCATACACTCTTCTGACTATATTTTCATACAGCATTAAAGAAGATTAAAAATGATAAGAATATTACATCACAATCTCCATGAATAGATGAGTCTCAAAATAATGGTTCTTGTGTTGGGGTTTCTGCCCTAAATCTTATGTAATCCAATTAAACTATAAATAAATAAAGGAATTATTAATTAGTAATATTTACATTTTCATTTATTATTAGTTTAATAAATGTAATCTATCATAAGATCTATAGTTACTTATGATAGCTTAAAGTGAGCATATGATGCGGGAAGATTGACTTAAGTGTAACTCAAATAGTCTGAGGTACATGAATAATGCCTTATTTCTGGTAACACCACTAACACGGCCCACTTGTGAATTGGCACAAGTGATCTCATCTGGATCGCTCATGTAGAGACATGTGAGTGGGGGTGTTGCTGCAATAGAGATTGTAGTAGACTGGACTAAGATAAACTTACTGTCTTTTGGTAAAGCCGTTACAGAAAGACACTTCATTTATCAACCGGTTGATCATGTACAATTGATCTTAATCCTGAGTGGATTACGAACTCCTGTTCGCAAAAGACAAGCCTTTGATTTGCATAGGTGAGAGTGACTCAAATAGTTCGCTCAAAATGTCTCCCACTTTGGGGGATTGCATCTTGCTTATAGCTGGGAACGTAATTACACAAGAATTGGAATTCACACTTTTCCATATAGGAAAAATAGATAAGTAGTTCCCTTATGGACTGATTCGGTCTTGAACAGCGGGGCCCCATATTCCTCTGATCAAGGAAAAGGTTAAAGACGCATAATGGAGATTATGTAAGGTTGTTCATTGGAGAATCAATTGGGCTTAATGAACAAGATGTATCATGGAGGTTAATACGGAGTAAATACCTAGCCATGGATACAAACTAACTTGTGAAGGATCAAAGTGTAGTTAATGATATTAGCCAATGGACATAACTATGTCTATAGTACTAAGAGTGCAACTCTAGATATTTAGTGGAGTTATCTAGGAGTTAATGAATGAGAATTAATTGATTAAAAGGATTTTTAATCAAAGGTAATTCTGGATCATTGGAGCTTAGTCCTATAGGTCCATTAAGTCCTCCGAGCTAACGCATGTAATTGAGAACATAAATTAATATGATTAATTTCTTTGGAAAAATGGAATTAAATAGAGGAGTCTATTTGATTAATTAAAGAAATTAAATAGAGGAGTCTATTTAATTATTAAATAGAAAAGTCTATTTAATTAATTATGAGAGATTAAATAGAAGAGTCTATTTAATTAAATTAATTTTGAGTTGTCCAAAATTAATGGGGATTTAAATAGAGGAGTCTATTTAAATATTTAATTTGAGATTGTCAAATTAAAGAGGAAATAAATAAAAGGAGTTTTATTTATTTAATTATTTAACGGAATTGTTCCATTAAATAAAAAGGAAAATAAAATGCCCAATATTGTCATGAGATGATGATAGGGGGCGTGTGACCCATGGTGGGGTCACACGCCACCTTGGTCAAAGGGTTGACTAAGTTTTGCATTTTATTTTATTTAAAATATATCAATATCTTATTTTAAATTAATGTGATTAATTTAAATGGAAGATATGGAATAATATATTTAAATTAATATTGATTAATTTAAATAAAAGATATGAGATATTTTATTATGGAATAAAATATAATATCTTTATTATTTAAATATATTTTAGAATATCTTATTTAATTATTTATTAATTAAAAGATATTCAAAAGATTTTCTAAGGCCTTAGTTTTCCTATAAATAGGAACCTTGGGGTGACCCCAAAACACACAACTAATAGAGCAATAGAAAAGGCTAAGGAAATTCCTCTCCTCCCTCTCTCTTAGCCGCCCATAAGGTGATTGGGAAGAAAATTTCTTCTTCCCATTTTTCCTTTTTCCAAAGGAGATAGTGCCCACACACCGATTCTCTTTTGTGCTTAGTGAGGAAGTACTTTTTGGTGGTCCCAGGATCGTAACCAGCCAAGAACAAGGAAGAGCCAGACACTTTTCTACAAGGGTTAGTATTTCTTTTATGCATTTAGATTTTGATTATATTATACTGCAAGGAAAGATCCTTGAGACTTTCGTTTAAGAACTCTTTTAGAGGTCCTCAATCCCAACATATTGTCCCTCCAACCCCACTAACACTTCATCACAAAAGAGTTTAGCCTCTCATGGCTATCAACAACATGCAAATAAACATAAACTTAAAACTGGAATCCATATACTAAATATAAACTAAAATTGCTAAACGCTGAACTACAAGTTAACTCCGTTGGCAACACTCCCTTGCTTGTTGCACTATTCCTTCCTTTCTGCTCTTGCCTTCACTGACTTCTTCTTCTTATTTTTTCTCTTCGTTCTTTTTAAATCTCTCGCTTCTTTCTCTTTATTTGCCATCTTTTACGTTTTCCCGCCAAAAAAGTAGTTGGTACAATACTGGGGAGCTCATGTGGCTCGGGAACTGTAGCACGAATTGACTGCCACATGTCCCATCGAACAGCTCATCAGCGAAGATAATATCTCTTTGTTTTCTGAGTGCTTTGCTTGAACAGCATTACAGTATGTTCTTCTTCACTCTTTGCCCTGCATCAGTAAAGAGTTACCAAGAGCACCCACTAGAACTATGCTCGCAAGGGCTATATTAGAATGCTCAGAAAGTAGTCAAATAATGAGAGAAAATTGATCAAAAAGCCAAAGTGAATCAGAGGGCTCATATCGAAATTGAATTTATAAAAGTAACTTAGATAAGTGCAGAAGCTCAACATTTACTCGATTGCTTGGTTTTTTTACCTAGATGTATCCAAGTTTAACTATGTGAATACCCCTTTCTAAGGACTTATCACACCTCCAAACTTGAATTATTGCTCGCTTTCGAGTAATGATTCTCTAACTAGAAAAAGGAATTTAAAATTATTCATCTAATTCATTATTTACAATAGCTCGGGCCAGGTTCCAGTAGCAACACCGCCTATTCATCAAGAGCAAGAATAAAACTTTTTCTAAAGACACAAAGAGAAAACAGCTCTCGGCAGTGTTTGTGTGCAACTCAATTTCAAGCTTCTCTTTTCAATTCTTCCCAGCGAAAAGAGTTCTATCCTGGAGTTCTTTTTTTTTAGATTTACTTTTCCGACTTGCTTCCTTCTTTTGGATTTTCAAGTGCAAAAAGCTTAACTTCTTCCCCTTGTAATACTAAGAGCTTTTATTGCCTTTGGCACATTTTCTTTTCTTTTCTCTGTTTTTTTTTGTTAGAAGTAACTAAATGATGTGACTTCCTAGTCACCTTCACCTAGAGACTTGCCCTATGGGCTCACTCATTCCTATGGAGTCTCGTGGGACTGTAATGAAAGTCTGGTCATCGAATATTCTCCTGTTATCTCTCATATATCTGGGCCTAGTGGAATGACAAGAAGTGGGAGATATTATAAACCAGATAATTTCCAAGTGGGGAAGAGCCAAATAAGAAAAGGCAAGGAGAAAATTTCTGAGGAAGATGCTAAAGAAGTCCTGAAAGAAAAAGAAAATAGGATGAAGAAATCTATAAGTGAGGAGGAGGCCATAGAGTTTTTGAAGTTTTTAAAGTAGAATGATTATAAGGTACTTGAACAGCTAAATCAAATACCAGCCCGCATATCGATATTGTCTTTGCTTTTGGATTCAGAACCTCATCGTTGGGCTTTGTTAGATATATTACATCAAGCTTACGTGGCACAAGACATCTCTGTGGACCAACTAAGTGGTATTATGGGTAGCATTTCGTCAACTAGCTCCATCACGTTCAACGATGATGAAATTCTGGGTGAAGGAAAAGATCATGTCAAGGCAATGCATGTCTCTGTTAAATACAAATATTATGTGATTGCTAAAGTACTTGTGGACAATGGGTCCTCGCTAAATATAATGCCAAAATCAACACTGATGAAGTTACCAATTGATATGTCTTGTATTCGTCACAGTAATATGATAGTTAGAGCTTTTGACAGATCTCGAAAGGAAGTTATGGGAGATATTGACCTAGCTATCGAGATTGGGCCAGTTACCTTTGATATCACTTTTTAAGTTATGGAAATGAATCCTGCATACAATTTTCTTTTAGGAAGACCATGGATTCACACTGCTGGTGCAATCCCCCCATCTCTACATCAGAAGATAAAGTTCATTCATGAGAACAAGATAGTTTGTATCTTCAGTGAAGATGATTTTCTAGTTAGTAAGTTAGCTTCATTAACGTATGTTGAGGCAACTGAGGAAGCAATAGAATGTTCTTATCGATCTTTTGAAATTGTGAACGCTTCAGTTTTGATCAACCCTCTAAGCAGTTTGTACCAAGTGCTTCCCTAATGATAGCAAAAGTTTTGATGAAAGGAGGATTTCAACTTGGGAAGGGGCTAGGGAAAATATTGCATGGGAGAAGCCAATTAGTGAGCGTGCCAAAAACTCCTAAGAGGTTGAGGCTTTGATATAAACGTTCTGCTATAGAATGGAGCAAATTGAGAAAAAGGAGGACCCTCGCTAATGCTCGACAAACAAGCCAAGAAATGGAATTCTCTTTTATGAATGTATTGCATATTTATGAAACTTTTGTTAAAGGTGAAACTATGTTCCCGGACATGCTGATGCGTTCTTTCCCAGAAGATGAAGAGTCTCTTTTGGCAAGTGCAATATCTGATATGTCAATCACTGCAATCATAGAGGATCAGGCTGGAATTGAGTCACTCGTTCATCGTCAGGAGCCAGATTTTGAATTGAAAAATTGGGATTCCACTGAGCTACCTGTTTGATCGTATTTGATGTAAAAGTAATTTTCTGTTTTCTTGTCTTGCATGTTATATCTCTCTAGCTATGCCTAAGGCTAAAGGGTTTTGCATTGTAGTAATGGGCTTCAATTTCATTAATAAAGTGTTATCATTTTGAGCATATCTATTAATTCTTTTTTCCTTAAAACATCTTTTTACTAGTCTTCATTTCTTGTCTCTCTTTCCTTTCACTTTTTAATCAAATTAGGATCGAAAGCATTAATTTTAAAGATGAAATCAATAATAATCCAGTATTTGACTCTAACTTGCCAGTGAGAAATGTCGAGGTTGGTGAGGATAATGAAGAAGATTTAGGGGAAGGTAATGTAACTCCTGAGATGCTAAGATTAATTGAAGAAGAGGAAAAGGTTATGTTGCCATATCAGGAAACATTGGAAACTATTAATTTAGGGACTGATGAAGAGACAAAGGAAGTTCGAATTGGCTCTTTGCTAAAAGAAGATAGTCGAAAAGCTCTGACTGAATTATTACTCGACTACCAAGATGTTTTTCCCTGGTCTTATCAGGATATGCCAGGCCTAGATACAGACATTGTGGTTCACCGTTTATCGTTGAAAGAAGACTGCGTGGCGGTAAAACAAAAGTTAAGGAAATTGAAGCCAGAAATGCTCACAAGATTAAAGAGGAAGTGAAGAAGCAGTTCGATGCTGGATTTTTGGCAGTAGCAGGATATCTCGAGTGGGTTGCTAACATAGTCCCTGTCCCAAAGAAGGACGAAAAAGTCAAGATGTGTATGGATTATAGGGGCCTTAATCGGGCAAGCCCGAAAGACAACTTCCCATTACCTCACATCGATGTTTTAGTAGACAATACAACTAGTTTTTCTACATTCTCGTTTATGGATGGTTTTTCAGGATGTAACCAAATCAAAATGGCATCAGAAGACCAGGAGAAAACAACATTAATCACGTTGTGGGGAAGATTTTGTTATATAGTTATGCCATTTGGTTTAAAAAATGTAGGAGCAACTTACCAGAGGGCTATGGTCACACTTTTCCATGATATGATGCACAAAGAGATTGAGGTTATGTAGATGACATAATAATGCAAAGTGTATCTTTGGGGCTTCTTCAGGAAAATTGTTGGGGTTTATAGTAAGTTAGGAGGGAATCAAAGTCGACCCTGACAAAGTAAGAGCTATTGCAAAAATGAAACCACCTCAAACTCAAAAGGAGGTTCGAAGTTTTTTGGGAAGGTTAAACTATATCTCTCAATTCATTTCCTACCTAATGGCAACTTGTGAACCGATTTTTAAACTCTTGTGCAAAAGAAATACAAGTAAGTGGAATGAAGAGTGTCAAATCACATTTGACAGGATAAAACATTATTTATAGAATCCACAAATACTTGTTCGTCCAACATCTGGTCGACCTTTAGTTCTATTATTTGACAGTGATGGATGTATCAATGGGGTGTGTATTGTGTCAGCATGATGAAACTAGAAGAAAGGATCAAGCCATATATTACGTGAGTAAGAAATTATCAAACTATGAATCGAACTATTTACTTCTAGAAAAGACATGTTGTGTCCTAGCTTAGGAAACTCAAAGACTCAGGCAATATATGTTGTATCATACCACCTGGCTCGTATCGAAGATGGATCCAATCAAATATATTTTCGACAAACCTTCGTTATCGGGACGAATCGCAAGGTAGCAAGTTTTTCTCTCTGAGTATGATATCATATATACTACTAGGAAGGTAATCAGGGGTAGTGTTATCGTCGATTATATCGCAGATCTTCTAGTTGATGATTATGAACAGATAAGTTTTGATTTTCCAGATGGGGATATTATGGCCATAGGCCAAGAGGAAGGAGAAACTTCGAATCCAGAGTTGTGGACCATATTGTTTGATGGAGCGTCCAATGAGTTGGGACATGGAATCATAGCAATTTTAGTATCCCCTGAAGGAAGTTTATTCCCACTCACAGCAAGATTATATTTTGATTGCACTGAGTATGATATCATATATACTACTAGGAAGGCAATCAGGGGTAGTGTTATCGTCGATTATATCGCAGATCTTCTAGTTGATGATTATGACCTGATAAGTTTTGATTTTCCAGATGGGGATATTATGGCCATAGGCCAAGAGGAAGGAGAAACTTCGAATCCAGAGTTGTGGACCATATTGTTTGATGGAACGTCCAATGAGTTGGGACATGGAATCAGAGCAATTTTACTATCCCCTGAAGGAAGTTTATTCCCACTCACAGCAAGATTATATTTTGATTGCACTAATAATATAGCTGAATATGAGGCATGCAGTACGGGGATCCTGGAAGCTAGACACATGAAAATAAAGAAGATTCAGGTGTACAAAGATTCGTTGTTGGTAATCAGTCAGTTAAAAGGTGAATGGGAGACTAGAGACTTCAAACTAATCCCATACAAGAAGCATATTTTAGAGTTATGTACTGAATTCAGTGAAATTTCGTTCGATCATGTTCTGAGAGAAAATAATCAAGTTGCTGATGCGTTAGATACATTGTCATCCATGTTCAACGTAGAGCTAAATGAGGAAGTACCCCTTATCATATTTGAGAAACGTGAATCTCCAGCTTACTATATGCACATTGAGGTAGAGCCTGATGGAAAGCCATGGTTCTATGACTTGAAACAATTCATTAAATACAAAGAATATCCAATTGGAATATCAGAGAATAACAAGCGTACTCTTCGAAGGTTAGCGATGAGTTTCTTCTTAAATGGAGAGATATTGTTCAAGAGAAATCACGATATGGTCCTCCTCAGATGTGTCGACGTCGTAGAAGCCAAGAAAACTATGGATGAAATTCCCGAGGGTATATGTGGCACCCATTGTAGTGGACACATGATGGCAAGACAAATCCTTAAAACTAGATACTTTTGGTTGACTATGGAAACAGACTGCATCAAATTTGCTAGAGAATGTCACAAGTGTCAAATATATGTAGATAAAATCCATGCACCAGCAAATAGTTTGCATGCGCTATCATCACCGTGGCCATTTTTAATGTGGGGAATAGACGTCATCGGGCCAATAGAATCGAAGGCATCAAATGGGCATCGCTTCATTCTGGTTGTAATTGATTACTTTACCAAGTGGGTCGAGGCTACCTCTTATAGAAATGTCACAAGAAGCGTGGTCCAAAGATTTCTGAAAAGAGAGATAGTTTGTCGATATGGTCTTCCTGAAAGGATCATCACTGATAATGCGAAGAATTTTAACAATAAGATGATGGAAGAATTCTGTGAAGAGTTGAAAATCAAGCATTCGAATTCGACTGCCTATCAGCCTAAGATGAATGGAGCTGTAGAGGTAGCCAACAAGAATATCAAGAAGATCGTCAGCAAAATGATAGTCACCTACAAGGATTGGCATGAGATGCTCTCTTATGCACTACATGGATATCACACGGCTATTCGAACCTCGACAGAAGTAACGTCGTTCTCTTTGGTTTATGGTATGGAGGTTGTACTTCCGATTGAAGTTGAGATTCCATCCTTGAGAATCTTAATGGAAGCAAAATTGGATGAGGCAGAGTGGGCCCGGGGTAGATATGAACAGCTAAACTTCATCGAGGGGAAGAGATTGACAGCACATTGTAGAGGGCAATTGTATCAAAGGAAAATGACAAAGGCATATCAGAAGAAAGTGCGTCATCGATCATTTCAAGAAGGGGACTTGGTGTTAAATATAATACTTCCATGTTAGAAAGATCAAAGAGGAAAATGGACTCCGAAGTACGAGGGACCATATGTGGTGAAAAGAGCTTTCTCCGAAGAGGCGTAGATTTTGACTAATATGGATGAGGAGGAGTTACCAAGCCCCATCTCAAAAGGTACTTTGCGTGAATGAACCGATCGTTGGGATGGATATCGTTCATTAGGAGGGAAGTCAATTTACTGCCAAGTTGTTTTAAAAAAAAAAAATTGCTTAAAAGGAATGATTCCTCTCACCTCACCCGATTCATCTTTTTTTTTTATGTACTTTTCTACTTTATCAATGAAATAGCCTTTTAAATTCCCAATACTTTTTTCTGATTCATCTCGTTATTCGTTTCAGTTTCCCTACTTAGCTTCTCAATTCAAATATAATTAACTATGTGTCAATAAATATGCTCTAAATGTCAAGATGATGCAATTAGAAGCCTATTATATACGATCAAGAAAAATGAAAAGAAAAAAAAGTAAAGTCTATTATCTTTTAAGATCAATGAGGATTCAAACAGCCAAGAATGAGACAAAACGCAAACGCTTTAAATTTTGTTATACTGGGGCAAATTTCGGGAACGAGCCCCGAAATTTTTGTATTAAGGTACGATTTTAAAATACTTGAGTTAATATTGGGGCAAATTTCGTGAACGAGTCACGAAATTTCCAAGTGAGAAGAAGTACTGAGGAATCTTGCACGCTCATGATCAAACTTCAAGCCTTTACATTCAAAAATGGATCGAAGGTTTGGATGTGGTCAGAAAAAAATAAAGTTTCACCTACTGTGGTTTTGTAAACAAATGCACATTAACGGTTTTTAAAATTTAGTTTTGGACAAAAACTGGTCCATATTTATTACAGGCATAATTTCGAACAAGAACAGGTCCGCCTTTCATTTCATTACATTTTGGACAAGAATCGGTCCACATGTTATTTTATCATATTTTTGGACAAGATCTGGTCCACATCTATTACATGCATACTTTCAGACAAGAACCGATCCACAATTTATTTCATCACATTTTTGGACAAGAACCGGTCCACATGTTATGTTGTTGCAGTTTTGAATAAGACTCGGTCTATCTTTTACTTTTCTTAAACCAGGTTAGACTATGCCTACACCTTTCTGAGAATTTAAAAGCACTAAGTCACTTTGTTTTACCCTTAACTCGGAAAGTTCGTATAATTCTGTTTAATTTTTAAATAATACTAACTAAATCAAGTCCTACGTCTTTGTCCTCCTTTCAATACTGTAAGGATGAGCAAAGAGGGGCAAGTTGTAGCCCCTAATTTTCTCCGGTATCATTTAAAAATTAGATTTTTTTATTAATACAGAAAATAAAATTGACCAATTAATTAATTAATTTATTTTTATCATAATCTTTTGAGATGAGCACATCTTTTGTAAATATGTTAACCCAAAGGCATTAAAAGAAAACTGTTTTTTTTTAATTGTTATTTATTATTATTAGATAAAAGTGGGAAAGAGTAGAAAATAAGTTTTACTAAAATAGGAAAAAGTTATGGATGAGAATTTGGATAAGATAAAAGAACGGGAAAAGAGTGTGAAATTAGTCTTGCTAAAATAGGAAAAATTATGGATAAAAAATTGGTTAAGCTAAAAGATGATTTAAAATTAAAATGAAAATGGGTATTAATTTTTTTTTTTTAAAAAAGGAGAAGGATAGTTTGAAAATTGGATGAAAAGTGAATAATGAGAGAAATGGAAAATAGTGGAAAAAAAGTCTTACTAAAATAGGGAAAATTATGGATGAGAATTAGGATAAACTACAAAAATTGAAAGAGTGGAAAATGAATCTTCCTAGAATAGGGAAATTTATGGTTAAAAATTTGGATAAGCTAAAAAAAAGGATTTTAAAATTAAAATTAAAATGAATATTAATTTTTAATTCTATTTTGGGATAAAAGAGGGGGAGTTTTATATTGAAAATTTTGACAAATAAAGTTATAGAAATTGGGGGAAAGGAAAGGAAAAGAAAATTTTAAAATTTTCTGAAAAAGTGACAAATATACTTTGCATTTAAAATGAATATATATATATATATATATATATATATATTAGCCTATACAAGGAGACTATTCATTTCAGGGAAAAAAGAGGGGAAGGGAGGGAAAAAAAAAAAAGGAGAAAAGAAAAAGAAGAAATATTTTTCTACCCACCACCGTTTCCCTCCCTCTCTCCTTCTTACCAAAAACCCAAAATTTCCCCCACCATTGAGTCGACAAGTGTCAAAAAAAAAAAGAAAAAAAAGGAATCAAACGTTAAAAAAGAGAAAAACAAATCCCAACTCCCCTCCCTATTTAATCTCTCCTCACTGTTCAAAATGGACAGAGGGATCACATAAGAAAAAAGGGGAAAAAGATCTACTTTCTCTTCCCACCACCACTGATCCCACTCTCTCTTTCTCAAAAAAATCAACCCTTTCTTCCTACGGAGACAGCCATGGTTCCTTGTCTTCCATTTTTTTTATTTTTTTTCATGTTAGACACCCTTCTCACCAGTGCATTTTTACCCTCTCATTCCATGTCTTAAAAAAAAAACATTTTTTTACATATTTATCCATCTCACTCAACAGTGGCACCCGTACACCATAAAACCTCAATTTCCTCTGTCCAAATCATTAAATCCAAAGCTATCTGTTAGATTTCATCTTCTTGGCAGCTGGAGATTCTAAGCTTTGGTCCGAGTTTCAGAATAGTGGTTTTCACGAATATTTAGTTGGAGCCGGAGTTTATTTATTTTACAAAAAAAAGAGAGAGGTTTTAAGGCGCCTGAAGGTATGACGAGTGTTAACTTACATTTACTTTTTATATTTGCTTTCAAAAAGTAAATGTAAGTTAACATTTATATATAAATATATTCTCTTTCTTTTTCCTAAGAAAGAAATACCAAAGTTATGTTGAAGTGTTTCAAAAATCCATTTATAAATTTCCTCTGATTTTTAAATAAAAAAAGAGGGTTAGTCACGATATTAAGAATCTTTTGGATCAATACTAAGATTGATAAAAATGAAATTTTCTTTTGAAACATCAATAAAAAAAAAATCTTTTCTTAAAATTTAAAATTCTGGAAATATAAGATTGCTTTGATTAAAAATTTCATGAGTTTGATTCAATACTAATAATTGATTTAAATGGTATTTGTTTTTTTTTTTTTTAAATAAATTCAAAAAAATTCTTAAAACTTAAAATTTGGGAGTACAAGGATGCTTTGATCCCAAACTTTATGAATTAAGAATCTTTTGGATCAATACTAAGGTTGATTAAAATGAAATTTTCTTTTGAAACATCAATTGAAAAAAAATCTTTTTAAAACTTAAAATTTTGGGAATGTAAGATTACTTTAATATAAAATTCCTTGAGTTTGGTTTAATACTAATGTTTGATTTAAATAATATTTATCTCTTTAAAGCATTAATTAAAAAAACAAAATCTTAAAACCTAAAATTTGGGAGTACAAGGAGGCTTTGATCCCAAAATTTTATGAATTAAGAATCTTTTTGGTTTAATACTAAGAATTAATTCAAAATAACATTTTCTTTCAAAATATCAATTAAAAAATTTCTTAAAATTTTAAAAATACAAAGATACTTTGATCCCAAATTACATGAATTGATATCAAGAGTTATTATTTTTAATAAAAAAAAGACTTTCTATAAATTATTCATTCTAAAAAACTTTTGAAAATTAAAGTTATCGTTTTCATAACAAAAAAGAGGGGATTTGTAAGGATACTAACATCCCTCATTTCAAAACTTCTTAACGAAATATGAGAAGTTAAGGAGGCTTTTCTTCTCAAATATCTTAAGATGAGAAATCTTGTGGTAGGAGGCTATAGCAAGATTTCATTTTTCCTTAATGGCTTAATGCCACTAATTGTATCATTACTAATTAATGATACAGGGGTACATATGAGACATTCCAAAATAATATTAAAAATCATATTTTTTTGAAATTAAAGGCTTTTAAATGCAATAAGAAGGGATAAACACAAAATAGTAATTGTTTTAAGAACGAATGGTTAGGGTGCTAACACCTTCCCTAATCATGAATAAAATGTCGAACCCTTTTTATTTAACTATTTATTCACCTTGAGACTCGATATCTCCCCTTTAAAATCGGGTGATCAATCACACCCCTTTAAAATCTAATGATTGATGGCGACTTTTGTTGTTTTAATTTTTGCCTCCGTGTCGTTCAAACGGGTAGCGACAATCATAACCACTAGCATTATTGTAATTGGGTAAATTAAACTAGTTATTAGTGTAATTAACTATAGAATTTTTTAGTTTATTTCGTTCGTAAATCTTTTTAATTGCTTCATTAGCTTAAATTAGTTTGGGGCATATTAATAATTATTAACGGGCCAATTAATAATTATTAATCACCTTTTGGCAAGTTTAAGTGCTTTGAGTTTCGTTTTATAAGCTAAAACCAAACGAGGGACAAGTTCGTAATTCTCAAATTTTTAAAATATCTTGGCACTATTCACTTTCTCTTTGAAAGCTCCCAAATAGTGAAAAATCACATTTTCTTCTCTTTTCTCTCCTCCTCCTTGCCGTGAGCATCAAAACCCTAAGAATTATTGTTTGGGTTTTCTTCGTTTCTCGATGGATCGACTCGATTCCACGTTTGATAGCCCTCGGTCCAAGCTTTCTTTTCAACCTATCTTTGAAGCTATTCCTTTATTTTTTAGAGGTCTTAAGATAAGACAAAGTTTCTAAATCGTTAAGGGTTTTGTTCCATATGATATTTTAATGGAATCCATGGTTGAAATCTTCAATTTCTTGGCAAGAAACTCGAAAATTTCAATTAAGGAAGTTGTTTAACGTGCTTAGTAAGCATCCCCTTAAACCCGTCCCATTTGAATTATCCAAATCGTGGGCTGAATTTGGGATGTTTTAATTGATTAATCTTATGTTGTAATTAAATTTGGAGAAGCAACTATTGTCTAAAAACCGTAATTAAGTTTACCTGGTTAAATTGCAAACTTCCAAACTACTCGAAACCAACCCCGAAATGCCTCTAAATTGCCTAAAAATAGGAAAATCAAATCCGAGACCCACCCCCCTTTTGTTTCATCGAGAGCCTTCATTGCCTTTTCTGGTGTTTTTTGTCATTTTATGCATTTAGATATTGTTTGTTCGATGTTTGGTTAATTAATGATTGTTAGATGTAATTTAATTGTAGGGGTTTTTAGATTTCCGCCTGAACGCTCTTTCAGAACCTTGGAGCTAGATCTATGTTTGTCAAGGTGAAGATAAATATAATTTAAATGTAAACTTAGAAATGAGATAATGTTGGGACTGCGTGTGCTCACATTATCTAGTATTAGCCATAATTACTATGATACATATATGAGAGAATGAAAGGGCTTAGTGTACCTTATATTTGGTGAGTGAGATAATGGTTCGACTGCGTGAGCTTTCATTACCCGTCATTATTCACTAGAGGTTGGAAGATAATTATAAAAGACTATATGTTCTTTGATTTGGAAAGCGAGATAATGAAGTATTGCTAGACTGCGTGTGCTTTCAATACTGTCATTATAAGCATGATTTTGGTTATATTAATGTAAAAACCGAGTGTACTTTACTTGTATTGGGCGAGTTAATGAATAATGTTAAGACTGTGTGTGCTAACATTCTTGACTTTAATCGCGAGTTATGTTGTTTGAATATGTTAAGACCGAGTGAGCTTAGAATGATTTTGGTTATATTAATATAAGACTAAGTGTACTTTACATGTATTGAGCGAGTTAATGAATAATGTTTAGACTGCGTGTGCTAACATTATTGACATTAATCGCGAGTTATGTTGTTTGAATATGTTTAGACTGAGTGATCTTAGCATGATTTATTAAGATATAAAGGAATGTAAACCTTATGTATAGTATAAGGTATTAAATAGAATGAAATATGAATGTTATGTGTGTTATGAAACACGTCCTTCTAAAGGCTTAAGAGCTAGTTTCTTGATTATTTGGGAAATCTAGTAAGTGAAGGTTGGATACCTGATGTGAAACCCATTTGAAGTGGTTGATTGGTAAAGAGTGTGTAAGCTTTATTTGGATACAAATCCGGATACGGGTTTGGAGTCGAATGTTACTTTACTTTCCATTTATCTTCACTGGGTTTTAGCTCATGATATTACAATTTTTCTGATCTGGATTATGATGATTGCGAGATGGACTAGAGATGTTTTAAAGTCCATAGACTTATGTTATTTCGTATTCTCTTTTGTGTTGTACGTTTGTATATAAGCTCATGAGAGATTTATTTTAAACTTTTATAACTCTGAAACTCCTTTAGAAATTCGCATTTCCTTGTCTTTACGATTTCTCTGATTGTGAAAAATATAAACAGGCTTTGGATAGTTCAAATTTTAAACGTATCCATGCCCTTTTTTTTAAATGCTAAGACTTCCGCTGCATTCTGCTTTTCCATGATTTAAAAGGAGTTGGGTCGTCACAACTAGTGAGAGTAAAATGGAGGCAAACAATTCTATGGATCGAGTTCTATATCGAAAATGTGTCCAAAGTCCTAGCAAGCTCTTTACTACCATTCCATACTCCCAAATTACAATTTATGCATAATATCGAAGTGTAATTCCAATTTAATCAACAACCAACTACGTAAAGTATTGAATTCGAGATTTGAAAATAAAAGTACTAACGATGATTATGACTTCCTAAACAAAACTATTACAAGTAAATAATCGTATCTCAGACTTTCTTTGTTACCATACCATAGATCACATCTCGTATTCCAACATGTTACCACGTATCGTGTTACCGCATGTTACCACATCAACATACTACCACATACTATGTTACCACATTTCGTACCACATGTTACCACGTACTATGTTACCGCATGTTACCACATCAACACACTACCATGTAACGTGTTACCACATGTTACCACATTTCGTATCACAACATATTACCACATACCATGTTACCGCATGTTACCACATCAACACACTACCACGTACCGTGTTACCACATGTGACCAAATCCATGAAGGTCAAAGTTCCCAAAGTAAGCTAATATCAAGATTAAAACACTACAATGCTACTAAAGACAATAAGTCGCTTTGAATTACATAAGTTAACTCCCAAAACTAACTTATAAGCTACTTTGGTCTAAAACTACTCAAGGTACCTTCAATTTCCAAGTTTCTTCTAAAGTTCTCCATAGTCTTACAAGACTTCAAAAACGTACTAAAACCTACTCTTTCAACCAACTCCACCACTTAACTCCAAAGACACTCAAACTCACTTCCAAGCCTTAAAGTCACCAACCAACAAGTATTATCTCTTAGTAATAGTTTTGTCACTTAACCTTAATCAAACAATAACGTCATACAAAACGAAACATAAAACTACTAACCAACACTTTAAACTCACCTTGGCCAAGAAGTTGAGCTTCCAAGGAGTTGAGGGAAAAGTTAAACGAGAAATTAAAAAACCTATAGTTAAATTACATCTAATAACCATTAATTAACCAAACATCGAACAAACGACACCTAAACACATAACGACGAAAAACCTGGTTTTAGCCATATGGAGCTCTCGGCCCAAAACAGGGGGGTTTTGGGTTCAATTTTCCAGCTTTTAGGCATTTTAGAGGTAGTGATGTGGATCAAGATAGGTTAATTAGTATAGGTTTATTTATGAGTTAGTTTACTTTAATGTATTTAATTAGTATAATTAAATAGTATTAGTTTTAGTTATTTTAGTTAAAATTAGGGTTTTCATTGTAAGGCTATCATATTGAATCAAGTATCAAATAGAGAGAGTTTTCTCCTCTTTAGGGTGAGTTTTCCTCTAGTTCTTGGGATGAATTTCACAATCAAGTATCAAATAAATAAGAATTTTCACAATCTTACACCTTTTCTTCTACTTCTCGTTCTTCTTCTTTCTTGCTATCTCTCTCTCTCCTCTTTTGCTGGATTTCTCTCAAGGCTTATATCACGCTCTCTTTCTTCTTCTTTTCTCCTTTTTCTCGCCAAAAGTCAGGATTGGTGAACTACCGGGTAAACCACTGTGGGCCACATGAATGGATAATGTAGAAGGAAGTGACAGCTTCTAGTCTTGTCAACAATAGCTGGCGAGAAAATATTTTCTGATCTTTTTTGCTCATTGTTTCAACTGCGGCTTTTCTTTCTTTAGGTAGACAACTCTCTTCCAATAAGGGACAGCTTATAAGGGCAAGCTTTTGATGAACCTTTCTACCTAAAGGCCTAATTTAGAACTAAGCAAAAATAGATTAAAATGAGAGAAAACTATCTTAAATAGAGAAGAAAATATGTAAAACGCAAATATGATTCTTGCTTAAATTCAAGTTATTTATGTAAAATCTACATTCTACTTGGTGAATAAAACCTAATTTTTCTTGAAATATAGACAAAATAAGGGTTTTAGAGATTCACTTTTATGCACTTATCATCTATCAATTAAGTAAGTTAATAATTAATATGAATAATTGAACTTACGTGTATATTTTTTTTTGTTTATTGTTTGTTCTTGCAGTTTGTAGCCGTCACGCATGGTCTCCTTGAAGTTTAAGGAGATTATTAGGAGGAGTCCATTTCCTCCTATGTGTTTTCAATGGCAAACCGATGTCCTATATCTGCTGAAGAGGTAGATTTTCGATCAGTGGAAGGAAAGTGTTTGTCTTTTTCCCTTTTTTTTTCTTCCTTTGGCACAAATAATAATAAAGTTTGTTCTTTTTTTTTTTTTTTTGTTCATATTTTCAGGCTTTCTTTGATATTCCTATCGAGCTCACTGATGAGGGCCTTTTTTTAGTTTGGAGCAAGCATGTGGGGCAGCGGTAAAACGATGACATCTATCGTATTCTTAAGACCACCCTCAACAAACCTATAGTGTGGCCACCTGTTGAATATCATCAGCATATCGTCAAGAGTGGTCAGACAGAGGTTGCACGACATTCATCAGAGCAGAAAGGTTGCAACTGTTTGGCTAACCTATCACTGCACACCAAAGGATCCATCTCCAACAGCGAGCATCACTGGAGATTGGAATGTTATTTAATTTACTGTTCTTTTTAAATTTGAATCTTTATTAACGTACTCGATGCAGATACATTGTTCTTGCACCTCCACACCAAAAAAACACGACGGTGAAACTTTTGTAGACGATGCTTCCCGAAAAAAAGTGATGAGTTAAAATTCTTTTTAAAAAAATTCTCATCAGCTTATGTTCTAAACTTAATTTTTTTTCATGTTCTTTTTTTGGCACGTTATGAACAGCTTTTGGAAGAGAGATTCCCGATTGATATGCCTCACTCATCCACCGCTTCTGCTAGTTGTACCGAGATCGTAGAGCTGAGGCAAAGTAGCGCATCATTAGAGGATCAGGCGCAAAAGCTTGAGACTCAGCAGACTGCAGTAGAGCTTAAGTCTCATCTGAAGCAACAGCAACAGTCTGCAATTGAGTGAAAGTCTACCCTTAAAACTCGGATGGAGGCTCGTATGCGGCAGATGCTTGCCCAACTCCCCTCAGCTACTCCTCAACCACCCCCACTGGCACCTGAGCAGTCCTAGATTTAGGATTACGTTTTTCTTTTTTTCTTTTTTCTTTTTTTTTGGATATTTTGTATAAATTTTTTATTATTATGTGTAATATTTTCATTTTATATTCATTTATTGTTTTATTATTATATTTTCTAATTAATTAATTCAAAAGATAAAAAAAAAATAATACTTTACGACGCAGTGCGTCACAA
Organism: Gynostemma pentaphyllum; assembly: GCA_028015215.1. Taxonomy (NCBI): domain Eukaryota; kingdom Viridiplantae; phylum Streptophyta; class Magnoliopsida; order Cucurbitales; family Cucurbitaceae; genus Gynostemma; species Gynostemma pentaphyllum. The sequence continues at coordinate 45,647,366 of CM051351.1, read as the reverse complement.
AAGTCAATAGGCCAACATTTGAATTTTTTTTAATATTTTTGACGTATACGTCACTCTATGTTGTGATGTATGCGTCGCGATAGTCAAGAATTTTAATATTTTACTTTTTTATACTTGTGACGCATGAGTCGCTATTTTTAAGAACTCATGTGTCACAGGACAAATCAGTGACGCAACATTTTTTTGATTGAGACGTATGGGTCACAAAATATAGCGACGCATGCCTCGTAAATAAAAGTCAACAAAATACAGTGACTCAACGTTCTTCTGTCACTAATATACAACCCATTGAGTCGCAAATATCCTCTGAATATTTATGACACAACGTTGGGACGCAAATTACATCGCAATTTGAATATTTATGACACAATTTACAATATTATGTCATAAATATTGCGACGCAAATAGGCAGTTTCTTGTAGTGCTCTAATATTTCTCTCGATCTAACAGGGGTTGAAGAAGGGGGAGTTTCTCTGATTTTGGGCGATTTTATGACGTTTCGGGTTCTTTTCGGAAGGTTTTCTTGGGTATTTCTACAATAGGTAAACTAAAATAGGGTATTTAAACAAGATTTCATCACCCAAAATCAAAGAAAATTCAAAATAAACGAGGGAAAAATACTCCACTAGGCTCACAATTTTGGGGTGTTTCCAAATGTTTGAAATTTTTAAGCTCAAGGTCAAGGGGGAAAACATAAATCAAGAATAAATACCTTTTGATTTGCAAAATCCAAGTTTCAATTTTAAGCCCTTTAATCAACAAAATCATGATGTGCAGGGCACATTGATTTTAATGGGGACCATGGCGATTGACGAGGACGGCGCTACACTGAGAGACCCTTAAGACTTGTCATTTCTATTTATTTTATCTTAATTTATTTTATTGAATATTTTGTCATTTGTTTTTTTATGGATTTTCATTTTCATTTATTTTAGTTGTTTTTTTTTAATTATTTAAATTGGCGCCAAAACACATGTTTTGTTTCGATTATTTCTTTGGTTATTAAACGAATGCTTCCGCAATTATTTGGCTTTTACTCTGATTTATTTATATTTAAAATGAGTCATTTAATTATTTATTTATTTATTTAATTATTGGTTATTTTGAGTCGGGTCGTTACAATTGGTGACTATATTTCTTAATAATCATGAGCGTCCATCTCAAAACAAATTGATAATGAGAGGAATGAGCCTTTGACTTTATAAACAATGTTAGGTCCCTTTATCTTTCCAATGTGGGATCCTTAACATGCCCCCTCAAGATTGTGTCACTTTCGGGTTTCTTCTCAAAACCAATTGCTAATGATAGAAGTGACCTTTAGACATTATAGACAATGTTAGGTCTCTTTCATCTTTTCAATGTGGGATTTTTAACATGCCCCCTCAAGATTGTGTCTCTTTTGGACTTTCCAATCTTGGACCGAATCCTATTTTTGAACTAGATGATCGCTTGAGCTTATTGGGCTCTAATATACCATCTTAATAATCATGGACTTCCATCTCAAAACCATTTGGTAATGAGCTGACTGACCCTTAAACTTTATAAATAATGTTAGGTCCATTCATTTTTCTGATGTGAGATTCTTAATAATATTTAACTCCAAATACCTAACAATCTACCACTTAGAGACAAATCAAACCTCTTCAACACCTACTGCATTAGTAGTTTATCGCTCGCTTGGAACACCAAGGCTTCAATTTGTAAACTCAAGCTGATTTGTAAAATAATACAAATTAAAATCCACTAATATATGGGCCCCCTGCAAAGCTCCTACTGTGAGCTATCTCTCAAGCCAACAACTCACATTCCAGTAACTTCCACTCCAGCTAAGTGGTCAGAAAAACAACCTTACCCATTATCCACCTACAATGAATTTTATTTCATTTTGGGGGGTTGTGGACTCATTTCGAGACAGCTCAAATTGTATTGTGATGATACCGCAACAATATATTTCTCTCGAAATGCTAGGAGCATCTCACACTCTAAGCATATTGATATCAAGTTTTATTTTGTTAAAGAGAAAGTCACAAAGTCTCTTATTATGGTTGAGCACATACCTACGAGCAGCATGTTGGCAGATCCACTTACTAATGGCTTACCTATTTACAAATTATGGGTGCATTTGAACTTGTTTTTATATTATTATTTTGAATTTTGGCTTCAAATTTTCCAAAACAAACACCCCCAAAAAAGACCCCTAAAACCGAGAGCACCATGTGCATTTTTCCTTTTGAGTTTTATGTTTTTCCTTTGAATCTAATGACCAAACCTTGACCAAATACCTTAATTATGACTACCCATTGCATTTAGAATGAGAAATTGAGCCCCAAACAAACCTGGTTGTCCCTAAATTTTATCAAAACCAAGAACACCCCTTGTTCTTAGCTGTTCGAATGAGGCAGTTATAGGGTCAAACCCTTGCTATTTTTGGTCGTTTGATGCTCGTTTGGTTGAATTAAATTTTTTAGATATAATTTAATGTAGGTGGAGTGTGAATTCTCACTCCAAGACCGTATTTGAACGTTGGTTATAAGTAAATTAACAAAAGGTGAGGATAAGGTGGAATTTGACATTTCTTTGGGTAAATTAAATTGAACGATTTGTTTGATGGATGATAAGCATTTTGAGAATTATAAATCGATATAATAACATGGTAAAATAGTGAAGTTTAGCTATGGAAGTAGATTTGGGACTTATGTGTTAGAATGGATCATATGATTAAGTTTTTGGTTCAAAGTGGTAAAAGAGATGGTTTGGGGTTAATCTTGATTAAGGAAACTATGTAATTGATTTGCAAGTTTGTCGATAGTATGTTAGTTGGAATTATGCGAACTATATGTTTAATCTGAATCATGTGAGCCATACGTTTATACAGAGATATTATGAACTGTATGATTATATAGAGATATTATGAATTGTCTGATTATACTGAGATATTATGAACTGTCTTATTAAATTGAGTTACAGGGAAAGTTTTATTTAGATCAAAATAGGGAATGGTCTAATCTTGATTAAGCATTCTAGTGTACATTTATGTGAATGGATACATTGGACCCTTGGGTGAAAGAGACTTTGGCTCACCAACGTATCATGTGATGGAAATGTATTAGACATATGGGTGAAAGAGACCATGGCTCACCAATTACATTACGTGATTTGGAATATAAGGAACCTATGGGTGTAAGAGACCATGACTCACCGTTATATTGAGAACAATTGAGTGGTGCATTCGACCTATGGGTGAAAGAGATCATAGCTCACCAATTCTAAAGCGAATTTAGATATCTTGAACCTATGGGTGAAAGAGATCATAGCTCACCAATTATCACAAACCATAGAATACGAATCAAACCCAGTCAAAGAATGTATTGAGTGGGTAAATGTTAGAATGTGAATTAGAGGTTTAAAGTGAGATGAAGGTAATTTGAACTTGTGATAGAGACTGTTAGTTCATGTTTGTGATAGTAAAGAGTTTATTAGGTTTTAGACACAAATCCAGACAAGAGATTTGTTCATTGAAATGCTTACTTTACTTTATCTCTCACTGGCAATCTTTTGCTCAAGGTGCTACACCTTTATTTTTCTGATAAACGTCAAGGTCGAGGGAGATGAGCTAATACTGCCTTGATGCTCGAGGTACAATTGACTGATGCTTATGGATGTTCGTTTAGCATCATGTAATGCTCACTTTTTGGACATGTTGTCCGAATTTTGTTTTACTTGAACTTATTCGTAAACACTTTATTAGTCCTATGTTGAACTATTTCTGGGCTTTATGTAATTTTGAGACCTCATGAAGTTATTTTGAATTTTTGAAATGGAAAAAGGGTTGCGCAATCCGATTTGCGAAACATGGATACTATCAAGAAATGTTTACCCGGGTTATGATTTTACAAGTCTTTCGTTGCATTTTTCTGATTTTTATTCGAAAATAAAGAGCTGGGTCTTTACAGTTATAATTTCTAGTATAAGTTAAGTGGTGTATTTTTTTTTTAATGGTGGTGTGTTCTTGATTGAGAGAGAGGAAAAACTCCAATAAACACTATTAATTTTCTTGATATTCTTCGTGGTTGATTAATCAGAGAAAGTTGGATGGCTTTTCAGATCCCGTCAAAGCATGGAGGTAATATCATAATCTATTTTCTTTACATTGTGCTTCTAATTCAATGAAAATTATCATGTGATTATTTGTGTTAAATGACTACTGTCTAACAAATATTTTTCTAACAAATTCATCATTCCATCCTCCACCAATGTCTCTTCCAGTTCTTTGGGGAAAAAAAAACAATAATAATAAAGTTTTAGACTTAGAAAATATTAAAAATGTTGAAAAGTGTCCTTAACTCTACCCACGAATTTCATACAAAGAAAGAATTCCTGTGATCAATCCAATACAGCAATGAACTTTTGCCCTCAGTATCAAGGTATAATTTGAGGTCAAAGAAAAAAAGAAAAACATATGGCTGGAAAACCTACAATAAAGCCTAGCTATATATTAAAACCACTTGAACAAAATTTAAGTAAAGCAAATCAATTAATTTATCATAATTTAAAAATCTCCATTAATATGCATTCTAAATTTGATTCATCTTCTCCTCCAACACTTTTTTTAGAAAATTTTCCAAAATCATGCACTAAAATAAATTTATGAAATAAAAAAAAGGCCACGAAAATTCATATGCAGGCAGTGGAATGGTCAATCAAATTAGACTTATGATTTTTGTATATGTTCTTGCAAGCGAGCTAGCATGCCTTTTCTTGTCTGTACTTTTTTTTTTTTGCTTGGAATTTATGAGCCTGAAAATTTAGATTCAAATTTGAAATCTCTTTTTTAAGTTTGATTAATCAATTAATTTGAAAATGGAAGGTTGCTATAATTGGAGTTAGATGAGCTGTTTTTCCAGCCAAAGTTGATTGTTTTGTCATATGATTGTAAACTAGTTGAAAGAACATAAAAGCCTTTTTATACAGCTATATCTAACTCATGAATTCCTTTTTGTTAATATTTATCACAAGTCTTTTCTAATTTTTTAGCCGTCATGTACCTTTTATCATTTGACATTTATTTTAGGATTAAACTATGTATTGGTTCCCCACCTTCTAATGTACATTATTTATTATTATTATTATTATATAATTTCGAATATTAACTTTTAACTTTTGCATAAAAAATCGTTTTAGTCCTAATTATTGTTGAAATTCTGTGATGTATTTAATAAAAATCTACACCACAAGGGTTTTTTTTTTTCTTTTTTTTAAGATATTAAATATTGGAGAAAGCTTCCCTCCTCACTAAGGGTGAACATGGAGTAGGGTCGGTATATCCCATTTACATCCTGACCCCGTATAAGGAAAAAAAAAAAGGACACCCCGACCCTGCTCCATTTAAATTCTACAACGATCCCATCCCATTTAGTTATCGGGTTTGGGGTCGGAGTCGGGGTGGATGGGGCGGGGCGGGGCGGAGTTAGGGTGTAAATGGATTTTAAAAAATAAAACGCATGATTTTATTTTAAAAAATGACTTACGTTTGTTTGTATCTAATAAAGAATTCAACAGATTTCTTCAATAATTCATAAAAAAAAACATAAAAAGAAAAAAAAAGTGGAAAAAAAAAGATAGAAAAGAAATAAAAGGAAAAACTAAAAAAAAAAGTGGTAATCGGGGTCTACATATTTATTAACTATAAAGAATAATACCTAATAAAAATATGATATGTAAATAAGTTTGAGGGCACTACTCGTAATTAGTGAGAATATTTATTCTTACTTATCATTGAGGCAGGGGATTCGGACTTTTAATTATGTGGGAGGGAGTGGATACAACTAATAATGGGACATACGGGTTTGTGTTTTAAGCACGAATATTGGATATAGAAAGGGATTGTCTATGATTTCGTGGGGTGCTGTTGAGCCGCGTCCATAGGGATTTTGTGACCACTAAGATCAAGAGAAGGTTAAAATGAAATCATAAAGGAGATGAATAAATTGCTGAAATATCTCACTATCTAAGTAGACTCCACATACTAATTTGTATTGAATATTTGATAAATAGGGTTATTATGAATCTAGTAAAACTTTGATAGAAATTTTGGTAATTTTCATAGTTTCTATTTTTTTTTTAATTCTTATTTTTATAAAAGAGAAACAAAAATATGTTTGGTGACCATTTATTATTTTTAAAATGACATTTAAAAAAAAAAAGAAAAAAAACATGTGTGAGTTGGGTTTCATTATTACTTTGAACTTATGAAGAAAAAAAATGTTATTCTTGAATTCTTTTTTTTTTCTAAAACTAATGCTATTTTTAAAAATATCAATTCATAAAATACTATTTTCATAAGAATTTTTTAAAAAAATATGTACAAACGTATAATTTTTTTTAAAACAAAAAACAACAAATTTAACAAACTTTATAATGTCTATAAATATGCCATTTTTATTTAACAACATGATTTATCAAAGTTTACTATAAATCAATATCTAAGTTAATCATTGAATTATGTAATTTACTTAGTATATCACAATCAATCAATCATTTTACATAATCCATCATTATTTTAAAAAATAACAAGATTTTAAATATGTATTGACATATTATTAAGACACCTCATTAAGAGCAAGTTTTTGAGTTCTTACATTATTGATTTTAGAGAGTTAAAAAGTTGTTAACAAATCTGATACAATTCAGTTAGACTTTTTGTAATATTATAAAAGCATTCTATGCTCATTCATTTTGTTAATAAGAAAGAAATTTCTCTCTCTATCTTCACTGAGTTCTCCCTCTCTTCTTGAATTCTGTTATGGTATCAGATGTTTTTAGGCTAAATGCCATTAATGATCCTGCAATTTTCTTCCGCACTTAGCTTCAATGGCAGCAGATAATCCGTCATCTTCTTCATCAACAACTCTAATTCTTGCATCTCAACTCACTCATTCGTAACCAATATCTTTTGGAAGTTCTTCATTGATTATCAAACTCACTGATGAAAATTATCTCAATTGGAAGTTTCAAGTATTATCTGCCATTGAAGGTCATGGACTTGAGGATTACATTTCAAAATCACCAGCGATTCCATCACAATTTCTCAATACTGAATCAACAACTCCAAATCCTCAGTATGTTTTATGGAACAGGCCAGACAAATTGCTGTCTTCTTGGCTTGGAGGTTCCATAACTGAATCCATTTTTTCTGAAATCAATGACTGTTAATTTGCGAGTGAGGTATGACATTGTATCTCTACTCTATTTTCTTCGCAAGATATGGCTAGGGTGATGTAATATTAATCTAAACTAAAATCTCAAAATAAGGATGCCTTATCCATGAAGGATTACTTGAGCAAGATGAAATCATATGCGAATGCTCTAAGTTCTGTAGGCAATAAGGTTTCAGAAAGTGATTTGATAATGAATGTTCTTGAAGGTCTGATTTCGGAATATGATTCAATTGTATCTATAATTACTTCCACTTCAACAAAATAAACCTTCAAAGATATTTCTGCTTTACTGCTTTCTCATAAAGGAAGAATTCTTCGCAAGACTTTTGTTTTTTATTCTACTTTACCAGCTGTTAATTTGAGTGTACAATCAAAGACTTCTTCCAATTCATCTGCAGGTAATTCACAACAAGCATCACCACCTTTCTTCAATGGAAAAGGAAAAGGTAGGAATTTTAGCAAAGGTAGATAAGGGAATAACAGTAATAGGCCTCAATGTCAAATGTGTAGTAAGTTTGGATACACAAGTCTAAAGTGTTATTCTCGTTTTGATCCAAACTATCATGGACCAAATTAGAATGGAAATGGAAATTCTGGAAACAGTGGCTCCTTTACTCCTAGCAACAATGGCTCATTTCCATCCTCACATTACACTTCAGGTAGCAGGGGACCTTCTTCATATCAAGGACAAACTAATTCAATGCAGGCATTTGTTGCAGCAACTGATTTGCCCTCTGACCCCAATTGGTTTCCTGATATTGGTGCTGCACATCATGTGACAAATGACATGAACAATCTCAATATATGTAATGTATATCAGGGTAAGAATACAATTAGAATTAGAAATGGAAAATGTTTGTCTATAACTCATCAAGGGTCTTCTAAAGTTTACTTTCCAAAAACTCTACACTCTTTCACTTTACAAAACCTATTTCATGTTCCTGAAATTACCCAAAATCTACTTAGTGTTCATAAATTTCCTAAAGATAATCATGTCTATTTTGAATACTTTCCTAATCATTGTTTTGTAAAAGATCAGGTAACTGGTCAAATTCTTCTTGAAGGTCATTTACATGGAGGGCTATATAGGTTTCATCTGCAGCATCATCCTAAAAAATACAACTGCTACACAGGCTGCTTATTCCACTTCTGCATCTTCTGCACCTTCTGCCTATTCCACTTCTGCAACTTCTGCTTCAAGTCCATCTGTTTTTCAATCTACAATTTCTAATAATGTTTCTTCTTCTTCCTGTAATACTGATAAATGTACTCCTCTAGATATTTGGCATAGACGATTGGGTCATGCTAACATTGCTATTGTCAAGAAAGTTTTACAAAATTGTAATGTTCCCTATCCATAAAATAAAGACTTTACCTTTTGTAATTCTTGTCAAACTGCTAAGAGTCACAAGTTACCATTTTCAAACTCTCAAACTATCTATAATTCACCATTACAACTTGTTGTTGCTGATGTATGGGGCCCTTCTTCAAACGTTTCAAGAAATGGATATCAATATTATTTGAGTTTTGTTGATTCTTTTTCAAGATTTACATGGATTTATTTTCTCAAAACCAAATCTGAGGTTCATTCTGCTTTCATTAGATTTAAGAAACAGGTTGAGAATCAATTTCAAACAACAATCAAATCTTTACAAACAGATGGAGGAGGTGAATTTCGTGCTCTTTCATCTTTTTTTTCAAACTCAGGGTATCATCCATAGATTCTCTAGTCCTTATACTTCAGTCCAAAATAGTTTGGTAGAAAGAAAACACAGACATATTGTTGAACTAGGTCTTTCCCTACTGCATCAAGCGTCCTTGCCTTTGTATTTTTGGGATGATGCATTTAACACTGCTGTGTTTCATATAAACAAATTACCTACATCAGCTCTTCAAGGTAAAGTTCCTCATTCCCTACTCTTTTCTACTCGTATTGATTACACATTTCTCAAAATCTTGGGCTGTTCATGTTTTCCATTACTAAGGCCTTTTAATAAACATAAACTAGACCCAAGATCATCTCATTGTCTTTTTTTTTTTTATAGTTCACAACATAGAGGCGATAAATGTCTTTGTGCATCAGGTAGAATTTACATATCCATCATGTTGTGTTCAATGAAACAGTTTTCCTTATCAGTTATTGTTCTCAAAAACCAGAAACTATATATGTTCCATCTACTTCCTCAATTCAAATTCCTATTACCAATGTCAATCTACCTTCTATTCTCGGTCCAATACCATCTCATACACCTTCAATTCAGTCTTCCACATCTCAGCTGCCTATTATCTTAGTGTCTACTCTAAATGTTGAACTACCACAAATACAATCTAATCAACTACCTTCTGTCTCTTCTGAGTCTATACCGCAAATGCCTATTCCATCTCCAATTGATAATTCTAATCTCCCTGATATTCAACCTCTTACAAATGCACACTCTATGGTTACTAGAACAAAGACTGGTGTGTACAAACCAAAGGCATATCTTATTGATCTGTCTAAAAAAGAACCTACTACTTGTAAACAGCATCTCAATCTGTTGACTGGGTTAAGGAAATGCAAGTTTAGTTTGATGCTCTCCAAAAGAATGAAACTTAGTTGTTAGTCCTGAAGGGATGATTTACTAAATTAGCGGAATTTTATTTAGTAAACTAATAAACATTTAATTACGGATCATTAACATCATGCAATTTGTGATAAAAACATATAGATTCATGCTTTAAATTTTCAAAAATTAAAACTCTAAAACTTACATTGAGTAATATATGGAGAATCGGTTGGAGGTTTCTATACAGCATCAAATCCTCAGCAACACCAGATCTTCTACGCTATATCCCAATCGATCAAACGAAACCCGATTGTGGGATCGAACTTAAGAAGAAATTGGGAAGAAGAAAAAATATTTTTCTTCCCAATGGACTAGGGAAATCGGCCAAGAGGGGAGGGAGAGAGGAAGAGAGAATTCCAATTTTCTAAGGAATTGAGTTGTGTGATTTACATGTTTAAGTAGGATTATCTTGATTTTTAGCTACTTCATAGTTTTTTTATGCTTCTTAAGTGTGAGACTCTTCCAATTGAGATTTTATCTTCTCGAGAACTCGTAGTTGGTGAAGCTGATGGAGTGGTAGCCTCCTCTCTTCCTTGATCCATCTTTAACTTGATTCATGTCATCTTCTCTTAAATGTGAAAAGTTGTAGTCTTCATCAGCTAAAAGTTGTAGTCTTCATCATCTGAAAGATCTTGTCCTCCTTGAAAGTTTTTGTACTCATTGGGCCATCAACCACATCTGTAGTCATGACCTTGTCCTCATACTTGATTACAATCTTTTCTTTGTTGGTCTTTACGATTTCCACGACTTTTATCCTTAGTTGAATCTATTCAAATTTCAAGTAGTCACTATGTGATCCCTTCCTTTTTTATTTTCCTTCATATGCTTGCAAGGAACCCAAACGTTTCTCTATTATCATGTCTTCTATGTCTTTTGACTATCCGATGTAGTAGCAATATGTTCGAATTTAGGATCTAATGATCTAAGATTTTTCTCCATAATTTTTTTCTTCATCTAAATTTTCACCACTTTTATTGGCTACTGTTGAAACCTCTGAATAGTAATTAGAGATAGATTCTTCTTCTTTCATATGTAAAGTTTAAAGACGTACCTTCTTAACTTGACATTCTACTTTATATGAGAATTGAAGCTTACCCAATGCTTCCTTAGCCGAATTTGATTTTAAAATCATCTTGAAAGCATCATCATCTAACCCTTGAAAGATTTGAAATTCAATAGAGAGCCTTCTTGTCTATCTTTCCAGAGTTTCTCAAACAATCTTTAAGTTTGAGTTAGACTACCCTTATTCTTCGACTCGCTGTGGTCTTTTTCTATCATCTATCACACATCTTAAATGTTATCATACATGATTAAGGGTTTTTATGTAATTCTATTGAGAGTTAGTTAGAGTGGTTGGTGGAGAAGTGCCATGTATAAATACTATTAGTTGTGGTAAATTAATTAAGTCATTCTTTCATATTTCTCATTTTTCTTAAAAATTGTTATATGGTATCAATGCAGAAAAATCGTTTCCTTTTTCTCAAAGCTTTCGCTTTTGTCTTTTCTTGCCAAAATTTTTGTTGATTGCTTGTTGATTTCTCTTCATTTTTCATTGATTCATTCTTGATTCCTTGTTATTTTTCATTCAATTTTTCAATACAGGATTTTCATTCTTCCTTTTCAATGGCATCTTTTTCAAATCCTAACCCTAATCCAAATTCATCTTCTTTAAATCTGGATTCCACTTCATCTTAGACAGATCTTGAACCGATTATCTCAAATCAACCTATGATTGAACGAGAATTTCAACATTTTTTGATTTTTTGTTGTCAAATATATTTATTTTGATTTCTGTTTATCTTGATACAGTGAATTATGTTATCTAGTGTTATTAGATGGAGTCTATCATGGAGGCTCACTATTTGTTTGGCTTTATTGATGGATGATTAGTTTATCTAGAGCAATCACTCACTGTCAATGTTACTACACCAAATAAAAAATATCGATTATAGAGAAGACAAGATCACGCCCTTAAAACTCTCATTAATGCAACTTTATCTCCTTTAGACTTAGGCCTTATTGTTGGTTGTTCCAATTCTCGACAGGCTTGGGAAACTCTTAAATGTTGATTTGCTTCTTCTACCCAAACAAATATTTTAGATCTTAAAACAAAAATATAGAAGATCACTTAGAAGAGTACTAAAACTATTAATGTTTATATCAAGTGTATCAAGACTATCGACTGACAAATTGACTGTGATCTCAAATCATATTGATCATGTTGATTGATTGTTCAAATGGGATCCTTTGATCAATCTTCAATTTGATAAATTGTCAATTAGGTGTTTAAATTCGTAATTATTTATGCATCATAATCTTAGTGAAAATTAGTATGATTGATTAGTAGGTCTTTTCATCCCATGGTATGAAAATATATGATCTAGTTTAAATGAATCGAACGTTTTGCATTTATTGGCTAGAATTGGTGGTCCTTCTCGTCTTATTGCTATCAATTGATTACATCCTATTGTCGTACTCTAAGGTTGTCTTTGATTAGGGAAGTAATTACTAATCATTACTTAATTACCGATGAACTAAGGAAGGATAGATTAATAAAACGTTCTTAATAATCATAACTAATTTAGAGAGTGATTTAGGATTTCATTAGATAATCGATGATCAAATAATATAGATTAAACAATGGTTTAATCTTTGGTTGGAACCTTTCCCTCATTGATTTTTTCTTAATTTCTATTGTTTTTCTTCAATTTCTAATCAAACTCTAAACCCCCCCCCCCAAGTTTTTATTCACCAATCTCTGTAGAGTCGACTCTACTTTCCACTATTACAAATCCCATCAACTTGAAAGTAAAGTACAAATTATTTTTGGTGGATTCGACGCCCAACAAAATAATTTTCACACAAAGAATAGATTAGGTTTAATTTATTGAAGCATAACAAAACCGGTGCCATGATATAAAGAAGAGACCTTGTGAGTGATAGTCAATTTGAATCTTGTTGGATGGATTAATAATTATTTTGATCTTGTTCTTATAGCATCAGTTCCTCAACCTGATGATGTTAAAGATATGTGGGATGACATTCAGATATATTCTTGATTAGAAACGGTCCTCAAATTCATTAATTGAAGATATTGAATAATTGAAAGCAACGAGGTAACACATTTGTTACTTACTTAAACAAATTAAGGAATATTTAGGATGAACTTTAAGGGTACCCTTGATAAATCGTTACTTTAGCACATAAAATTGGGATTTTTATTCATACTTTTATTATTAAATAGTCTAAGAAGCAATTAATTGTCTATGATTTGTGTTTATGTGCTAGGTTGAAGAAGTGATGATGAAATAGGGCTTAAAATGGTAATTTACAGCTTTCTTGGCACTTTCGCGTCATGGCAACAACTTTTAGTTTCTGCAGCCGCAAGTAAAAGTCAGAAACCAAGCCTAAATTCCAGAACGTTCATCTCCATAGCACCGAAATCGCAGATTTTGGTTTTTTTTTAATATTTTTTCCTGGTGCCACGACGCCAACCTGATTTTTTAGGATCTAACTTTCATTTAAATGTTTGAAACCCTAATTTTTTATGGATTTCTTTTTTAGATAGTTTTTGGCCATTTTTCTAGGTTTTTCTTTGGTAGCTATGAACACCATGTCAAGCTAAACACATATTTCCAACCAACGGTTAATCAAAGTTTGATTCTTTTTATTTGTGAGATTTGATCTTCATCTTTCCCTTCTAATCTCTCTATTTTTATGTTTTCTATGCTTCATTCATTATCTAGTTGATTGATTGTTCAAATAGAATCCTTTGATCATTCTTCAATTTGATATATTGTCAATTAGGTGTTTAAATCTGTAATTGTTTATGCATCCTAATCTTAGTGACAATCAGTATGATGGATTAATAAGTCTTTTCATCCCATGTTATAAAAATATATGATTTAGTTTAAATAAATCGAATGTTTCACATTTATTGGCTAGAATTTTCAGTCCTCATGTTATTTGTGTCAGTTGATTCAATCTTATTGTCAAACTTTAGGGTTATCTTTGATTAGGGAAGTAATTAATGATTGTATCTTAATTACTCACAAACTCTAGAAGGATAGATTAATAAGTCGTTCTTAATAATCATAACCAATTTAATGAGTGATTAAGGATTTCATTAGATAATCGATGATCAAATAATATGAATTAAACAATGATTATATCTTTGGTTAAAACCTTTCCTTAATTGAATCTCTCTTAAACTATTATTGTTTTCCTTAATTTCTCAAGAAACTCCAAAACCCTCCCAATTTTAATTCACCAATCTCTGTGGAATCAACTCTATGTTCCACTACTACAAAACCCATCATCCGAAACTAGACTTTTATTTTTGGTGGATTCGACATTCACAAAATTTTGGTGCCGATGATGAGGATTGGTGTTAATTAAATTTTTGTTTTTTTTATTTGCCTGTTTCTTTAGTGTTTCATATTTAATGGCTACTCTAAGGGAATTAGCTAAATTTGAATAGCAACTAACTAAGTTGACTGTTCTTGTTCAAAAATTGGCTTTGAAAAATCTACAACAAATGAATTCATGTAGAATTTACACCGCACCAAACCGTGTAATCGACATGTGTGTTCTCGATTTCAAAGCAACCCTTATGAGTATGTCAGTCCAGTTAAAGGATTTCAAGACCAATCACAAGGAAAATATCATCATTACCCTCATTCTTACAATCTAAGTTGGAGGGATTATCCTAGTTACGAACCAAATGTAATAGACTACCAACAATATTCACCTAGGCCTGCTAACTACCATCAACCATCTTTATCAAAACCAGGTTTGTCTCTTGAAGAAATTGTCCAATCACTCGCTGCTAACACACAACCAATTTTAACATGAAACGAGGAAGAGTATCAAGGAGACTAGAACTAGCACCCAAAATCTAGAAGATCAAATGGCTGAACTAACATCTTCAATTACTAGATTTAAAAATGATGATAAACTACCATCCGAAACTATAGAATATCGAGTAGAGAATGTTAATGCTATATCATTGAGGAGCGAAAAAGTTTTGGAAGAAACTAGGATGAAAGAGTCTCTTCATATTCAATGGGAAGAAATCGAAAAAGGATTGTTCTCATCCCCAAAAGCTCAATTGGAGGTTCCCGAAAGAGCAAAAGCCAAGGTATTGTTGACTTCTCTTCCTTTTCCATCTCGTTTGGTTAACTCAAAGAAATTTGAAGAAGAGAAAGAGAGATGTAAGAAACCTTTCGAAAGGTTGAGGTAAGTATTCTATTGATAGATGCAATTAAGCAAATACCTCAATATGCAAAATTCCTTAAAGATCTGTGCACAAACAAGAAGAAATTGAAGGGTAATGAGAAAATAAGAGTGGGGGAAAATGTCTCTGCCATTATTCAAAGAAAATGCCTCCTAAAAGGGGAGATCCAAGTATGTTTTCAATTCCATATAAGTTAGGAAATTTAAGAATTGATAAAGCCATGCTAGATTTAGGAGCTTCAATCAATGTCATGCCCCTTTCTGTGTTTAAATCTTTAAATATTGGTCATTTAAGAGAAATGGGTGTAATCCTCCAACTTACTGATAGATCCAATGCTTATCTTGAAGGAATTTCAGAGGACGTGCTAGTACAAGTTAATGGTTTGGTATTTCTTACTAATTTCTATGTTCTAGATATGGGGGATGATGCTTTTACCTCATCTTTAGTTCTATTAGGAAGACCATTCTTGTATACCACTAAAACAATAATTGATGTACATGCTAGTATAATTACTATGGAGTTCGATGGTGAAGGTATAAAATTCAATATACATAACTCCATGAAACACTCTGATGTTAATTTTCTATTTTTGCCATGATTTATTTTGTGGATCCTTTGGCTAATGATATTCTAGAGTTGTTTGATAAGGATGGCATGCATGTTGCTTCTATAAACAAATCCAAAATTGTAAATTTACGAGCCATAATCAGGAAATATGTCAAGTTGGTTTGGGATGTTCATTAATAAAGAAGTAACACCATCTAGCCATGGACGTTAAATAGAAGGCGCTTTTTTGGAGGCAACCCAAATTTTTATGTTTTTTGTTTTCATTTTCATTTTTTTATTTTTATTTAGCTTGATTTGATTTTTTTTGTTTTATCTTAAAAAAATAGGATCTAATAAGGGCTATGCATGCAAAAGGATGATATTTTTCGCCGAAATCTCATGCTTCCGAGCAGATAGAAATCCAATTACTAAGGATTGCTCTTTCAAGGTCGTTTTCTTCTCCTCTTTTATTTTTTTTATATGTTCATTGAGAAAAATTTGTGTGCTAAGTGTGGGGGGGAGGACAGTAGGAATAAAGTTCAATTTTTTGCTTAATCTTGATGCTTTTGTCTTGGATGATTAGAATTGTTTGGTTTTGTTGAATTAATTTGAGGCTAAATAGGGATAGCTTGAGTAGATAAATTCTTGTTGGCATGTCTTGAGTAGTTTATTTTGATATCTTTTTTTTTATTGAGATGTATTGTGGGATTGATGCAAACTATCCTTTGTGAGTATTTGGGCCAAAAATAGCATATTTTCATAACATCTTTCTCTATTCATTTCTTATGTGATTGTCAACCATGGTTGATTAAGTTAGAACTTGCTTTGTTATGCTTGTTGAGGCCCCTTTGTTATTTTGAATGCATAGAGTTTAGAAAGGTCAATTAGGTGTTGCCATTTTTAGCTTTCTTAAAAGCCAACCTTCACAAATGTCTTTAGAAAGCCAAATTTGAGCCTACGCCTTTTTCTTTCAAATTAACCACATTTTGAACTACCCATCTTCTTTTATTGATTTCCTTTGAACCAAATTTGAGAAGAATTACTTGAATTTTGATTCACTTCGTGCTTCTTCCCTTCAAAAAAAAAAGTGACAAATAGGTCATTTGTTATTTCTCCTTCTTTCTTGTTTGTCTCATCATTGAAAAAAAAAGGGGGGGAAACCACTAAAGTTGTTGTGAAAAAAGTAACTGGAAAAAAAAATGATGATGAGAAGTTTGAAATACGTTGAAAATAAAAAGGGGGGTTGAAAAGAAGAAAATAGTAGTGTAAGTGTGTGATCATTAAATGGTAGGATGTTTATTTGAAGCTTGTAAAAAAAGTTCATTTAATTCTTCAATTTGATTTTAGCTCAAATTTTCCTTCTATCCACCCTGACCTAAGCCCCATTACAACTCAAAGACCTTTAAATTCTAGAATTCAATTCTTGCATTGGTGGCCTTGATGTGATAACTTAGTAAGCCTATGGTAAGATCCTCTATGTTTTGACTTGAGAGTTTTATGCATACACCCTTAAACACTTTGAGTGAATTGAGAGAATCCAAGTGAGGTATCAAATCTTGTAGCATTTTGATTTTGAAAAGATCATTAGAATAATTATTCATGTGCATGGTTAATGGGATGTGACGACCCGACTCAAAATAACCGGATAAATGAGTAAATACATGACTCGTTTAAAATAAAATAATTAAATCAGAGTAAAACTAAATGATTGCGGAAACGTTTATTTAATAACCAAAAGATATTCAAAATAAAACATTTATTTTGGCGCCATTTTAAATAACTAAAACAATTAAAATAAATAAAAATGAAATCCCATGAAAATAAAGACTAACAAGATAGTCAATAAATGAAATATTAAAAAAGAAATGAAATAAATAAATAACAAATCCTAAGGGCTCTCAGTGTAGCGCCATCCTCGTCATTCGCCATGATCTCCATTATTATCAGTATTACCTACAAAATAAAAGTCTGCAGGGCATTCGAATACCGTGAGTTTTTAGCTCAGTAGATTAAATCCATACTCAAATAAGTAAATTAAATACAACTCATCTCAATCACAACACTTTATGGATACTCGTCCATTTACACGCTTTATAAATAATGAGTAGGTACTTAGCCTACGACACCTCTTAGTCAATATTGAATACGCTTTATATTTAATTAGTAGGTACTTAGCCTACGACATTTCTTATTTTATATTAAATTTGTACATAGGTATAAATGTGGAATATGTGACCACAAACTATACGTGCCATACTATCCAGCTTGGAAATAGGTATCAAGGCTAACCATGATACGTGCCATAGTATTCAGCTTATACAAATTTAATAAATATCTATTATATTACTTGTTTACTATTAAATTTGCTATAGGTATCATAGTGGGGTATAGGGCCACTTATGATACGTGCCATGCTAAGCATCCGGCTTGACAAATTTAATAGAAGTTTAGATTCAACTCAAATTGTAAAACCTAAAGGCTCTAACTAAACCACTTATCGAAATAAAGTATATAATAAATGAATAATATAAAAACCACACATTAACACACAATAATGCACTAGCAACAAAGAACAAATATTTATAACCACTCAACAATCAAATTACAAATAACTAAAAGGAAGAAAATTACACAATCAAGTCACAACAAGAAAGTCATTAAGTTATTATTTAATTTTATAAGTCAACTACGTCATCATCTCATAACCGTCTCTAAAAATTATCTTAAACATTAATAGATTATTTTAAACTAATTATTAAATGATTGTTAACCATTAGTATTTAATTAATTAAAACATCAAATTTTATTAATAAACATTCGATCCCCAATTTCATAATATTTAATGTTTATAAGTTTAATTTCATTAATAACCTAAAAGTAACCAAATAATAATAATAATAATAATAATACAATACATTAATCATTAAACTAATCATAGAAAAATATCAAATTTAATATTGATATTTATTGTAGTTAAATACTCTATAAACTCTAATTATAAATAAATCCAATTAACGATTGTAAATTAAATAAATAAAATATTTACAAATCAAACGAGCACGCTATATTATTTAAAATAAATAATTTCATCACCCAAAAATATCCTATGTATCACACGATACACAAGCAAGCACAATGAATTCAATTTAACTTCTAAGTAGGAATTAACCTACCTTATTCGCAAATTGAGCGAGCAATCGAACTCCAAACAATGCCAAATAAATTCCTAGAGGTGCCCAAAACCTGTATTGACATTGATTTAAAGTCAATTTTATGAAAACCGGAGAAACGGGACGAAAACCGGCTCAATTGGACCCCAAATAGGCCCTGAACCGGTCTGGACCAGCTGAACCGGTTCAATTGGACCAGTCCAGCCGGTCCAGTTGGACCGGCTCATCTTCCACCTTCAGCACGTAAGAACGCAGACACTGTTCTGCGTTTCTTTTTTTCTTTTTTTTTTCATTTAATTAAAAACTCAGCAGCTTACATTCACAAATTCGTCCCAACACTCGCCTCGAATCCACACACGAAGAACACGACGATAATACTACCCAAAACCCGAGCAAAACGTAGAGAATCCAACCCGGAATCCTGCGAGCCAACTGACAGTCCGACGAGGGTCTAAATAGCTTGAAATTCAACGAATTTATCATTCGATTAGCAACGAAAATAACTCGAGAACGATAACTAAACAAAAAGGAACGAAAATAACGTAATTACCAAAGGATTCACGGATTAAACGGGGTCGGATTTTCTTCAAATTCCTGGCGAGTTACAGAGCTTAATTTATCCCTGGACGGCAACCCAAATGGTTAGATTTCGATTTCGAAATAACGGGAAAACAACGATAAGTAAGAATCGATCAATACCTTGCGAGGAAACGAGGTGGAATTCGGCTGATGAGATGCGGCTGGTGGGGAGACATTCACGTAGAAGAATAGTAAACTAGGGTTGGTGGAAATATATATACAAGCTGGAAATTACGAAATTGCCCCTGGAATGAATAGTAAGAATTAGGGACGTAAACTGTATTCAGGTCATAACTTTTTACTCGGAACTCAGAATTGAGCGTAGTCAATTTCGTTGAATTCGTATCGACGTGACGGTTCGGGAAAACCAAAAATAATGTTGATTGGATCAAAATTGGTGAAAAGACTAAAATACCCTTGGGTGAAAATCCGGGTCGTTACATGGGAATTTATGCTATGATTGCTTGTCTTTTGTTTGTGATTCAATTTAATTCTCTAAAACTTGGTAATTTTGGTTGTTGATAAATGAATGTGAAAGTTGAAGGATTGGTGGGTAGTTGAATTTTATTAAGTTGCTTTATTTTATGCTTGTCGACAAGCATGGATTAAGTGTGTGAGATTTGATAAATCATTATTTTAGCACATAAACTTGGGATTTTTATTCATACTTTGATAATTAAATAACCTAAGAACTAATTAATTGTCTATGATTTGTGTTATGTGCTAGGTCGAAGAAGTGAGGATGAAAAAGGGCTAAAAATGGTAATTTGGAGCTTTCTTGACACTTCAGTGCCATGACAACAACTTTTATTGGCTACAGCTACAAGGAAAAGTCTGAAACCAAGCCAAAATTCCAGAAAGTTCAGCGTCATAGCACTAACTTTCCAGCGCCATTGCCTAGCGTCGCTGCACCCAAAAGATGGTGCCACGGCGCCAGCTGATTTTTTAGGATCTAACTTTCATTTAAATGTTTGAAAACCTAATTTTTTTAGGGAGTTCTTTTTCCGATAATTTAGGCCGTTTTTCTAGGTTTTTCTTTGGTAGCTATGAACACCATGTCTAGCTTAAACACCTATTTTCAACCAAACGTTAATTAAAATTTGATTCTTGTTATTTGTGAGATTTGATTTTCATCTTTCCATTCTAATCTCTCTATTTGTATGTTTTCTATGCTTCCATTCATTATCTTGGCGATTGATTGTTCAAATAGGATCCTTTGATCATTCTTCAATTTGATATATTGTCAATTAGGTGTTTAAATCCATAATTGTTTATGCATCCTAATCTTAGTGACAATTAATATGATTGATTAATAACTCTTTTCATCCCATGCTACAAAAATATATGATCTAGTTTAAAAAAATTAAACGTTTCACATTTATTGGCTAGAATTGGTAGTCCTTCTCATCTTAGGGTTGTCTTTGATTAGGGAAGTAATTAATGATCGTATCTTAATTACCGACAAACTAAGGAAGGATATAATAATAAGACGTTCTTAATAATCATAACAATTTAGAGACTGATTTAGGATTCACTACAAAAAAACTGTCAAAATGCGACCATAAATTTGCGACCAAGAAAAAGTGGTAGCTTTTTGGTGACCACTTGGTCACTTTCTTTGAAGGTTGACTCTAAGTGACCATGTGGTCACTTTTTTTGCGACCAGATTGCGACCAAAAGCAGAAGTAGTCATAAACAATGGCGCGAAATTATGGCGCGAAATAAGCGACCAATTGGTCACCTACAAAAACGACCAGTTGGTCGCATATATGTGACTAAAACATGCCTTGGTAGCAAAAAATGGCGCGTAATTTTGGAGGGAAAAAAGCTACCAAGTGGTCACAATTAAAAGTGACTACCTGGTCGCAATTTTTGTGACCTTTATTGAGCAGTGGTAGCTTTAAATTGGAGGGAAAAAAGCTACCAAGTGGTCACAATTAAAAGTGACTACCTGGTCGCAATTTTTGTGACCTTTATTGAGCAGTGGTAGCTTTAAATTGGAGGGAAAAAAAGCTACCAAGTGGTCACAATTAAAAGTGACTAACTGGTCGCAATTTTTGTGACTTTTATTGAGCAGTGGTAGCTTAAAATTGGAGGGAAGAAAGCTACCAAGTGGTCACAATTAAAAGTGACTACCTGGTCGCAATTTTTGTGACCTTTATTGAGCAGTTGTAGCTTTAAATTAAAGGGAAAAAAAGCTACCAAGTGGTCACAATTAAAAGTGACTAACTGGTCGCAATTTTTGTGACCTTTATTGACCAGTGGTAGCTTAAAATTTTGGCATGAATTAAGCTACCACGTGGTCACATTAAGAAGGGACCTGGATGGATAGCAAGGTCGTATGGTGGATACGTCGGTAACGGTTACAGATTTCAAACGAAGGCGCATTTAGTGAACAGGGCAACAAACAACAGTGGTGTGTTTGCAAAAAAGGTCACGTGTTCGGCAGAAACAAAGACGATTACTTCGGAGTAATCGATGAGATTCTTGAGATTCAATACGCAAGTCCGACGCTAAAACGCATTGTTTTGTTCAACTGCACTTGGTTCGAGACAACCAGATGAGACGGAGTCCGTAAGATTGATCATTTACAAGTTTATTACCTAAACTATCTGATTAATAGACGAGATCTGACAGATTGGTTAGTTGTTTGTAAAGTTAAACCACACCAGGTAGAAGAAAATTTGTCCGAGAAAGACGACCATGCAGAGGAAGCTGTTGCCTTAAACATCACTTTCTTTTCCCGTGATTGGATATTGGATTTCAGAAGCACTATGATCAAATATAACAACATGGAAACAAGAGTTCCCTTCATATGTAAATATCAGAAAGTAACCCAATTTAACATAGTAAAACTCCACAAAGTAACCCAATATAAAAAAAAAAGTATATAAATATTAATATTTGCGACCAGGTGGTCGCAATTTCACACAAAAGGTGACCACATGGTAGTAATTTAGAAGGAAAAGGCGACCAAAAGGTCGCATTTTAGGGTTTAGGGTTTTTTAGGGTTTAGGGTTTAGGGTTTAAAAGGAAAAGGCGACCAAATGGTCGCATTTTTGGAAAAGTATAATTATATTTTTAAAAAAATATAAGTGAAATTACGACCATATGGTCGCAAATCTGGGCGGTAAATTTAAATTTTCATGAAATTTATGGCGGTGAATTTAAAACATTACGACCATCTGGTCGCAATTTTGGCGGTCAATTTCATTATTGCGACCAGATGGTCGCAATATTGATGAGACTCGTGATATGACAGCTGTTCTTGATTCTGCCAAAGTGGCGACCAGATGGTCGCTTTTTCAAGGAATGCTACCATTTGGTCGCAAATTTATTATGAAATGCGACCATATGGTCGTATTTTCCTCAGCATGCGCACTCTTTCGTTTCTTGTCATAATTACATATTTGCGACCATTTGGTCGCAAATTTTGATTTAAAATCAGATCCCTTTTCCTTTCCCCCGTTTCTTTTCTTCCTCTCTTTTTCTTTCTCCCTTTTCTTTCTTTTCTCTCTTTCCCCCGTTCCGTTCCCCGTTCTTTTTTCCCCATTTCCGTTCCCATTCCCCGTTCTTACTCTAAACCTAAACACCCTAAACCTCCAATCCCGGTTTCTATTACGAGGTTAGTTTCATATACGTTTTAAGTTATTTTTAGTTAGTTTTAGTTTAAGTTTATGTTTAAATTTAATTAGTTTAGTTTAATGTTGTTAATTTCATTAATTTTAGTTTAATTAATATAATTTAGTTTAATTAGGTACTTAGTTTACTTAAGGTTAATTAATCTAATTTCGTTTACTTTAATTAATTGATACATTTTAGTTTAATTTAATTAATAAGTTTAGTTAAGTTTAGTTTTTATTAATTAATGTTAGTTAAATTTAATTAATGTTAGTTAAATTTAATTAATTTTAGTTTAATTTAATCTAATAGTTGAAATATTCATTACTTAGTTTACTTTAATTAATTTCTTTGTTTAGTTTATTTTAGTTTTAATTAATTAATGTTAGTTTAATTTAATTAGTTATAGTTCAATTAATCTAATTTATTTTAATTCTTCATTACTTAATTTAGTTTAATTTAATTAATTTTAGTTCAATTAATATAATTTAGTTTAATTCTTCATTACTTAATTTAGTTTAATTTAATTAATTTTAGTTCAATTAATCTAATTTAGTTTAATTTTTCATTACTTAATTTAGTTTAATTTAATTAATTTTAGTTCAATTAATCTAATTTAGTTTAATTCTTCATTACTTAATTTACTTTAATTTAATTAATTTTAGTTCAATTAATCTAATTTAGTTTAATTCTTCATTACTTAATTTACTTTAATTTAATTAATTTTAGTTCAATTAATCTAATTTAGTTTAATTCTTCATTACTTAATTTACTTTAATTTAATTAATTTTAGTTCAATTAATCTAATTTAGTTTAATTCTTCATTACTTAATTTAGTTTCTCGAGTCGTTGCAATTGAGGCGGAGATGCAGGCACGGGTCGAGGCCCAGGTCGCAGCATCTTTGGCCGCGTACTTCAGATCCCTAGACGGCGGCCACTCATCATCGACTCCTCCTTCGCCATCCCCGCCCCTCCGCAGTAGTTCTAGGTTGCTTTCTTCTGTATAAAACATTTTTTGAATATTTTATTTATATATATTTTATTTTAATTCCAATTTTTTATTATTAAATTTTAATATTAATTAAATAAATAATTAATAATTAATTA
Organism: Gynostemma pentaphyllum; assembly: GCA_028015215.1. Taxonomy (NCBI): domain Eukaryota; kingdom Viridiplantae; phylum Streptophyta; class Magnoliopsida; order Cucurbitales; family Cucurbitaceae; genus Gynostemma; species Gynostemma pentaphyllum. Next base: position 45,623,284 of record CM051351.1, on the reverse strand, counting down.
ACTAATTATTGAAATTTAAATTTTTTTAAAAAAAAAAATCTTAAATGCGACCATATGGTCGAAATTTATGTCAAAAAAACGACCATATATATGGTCGCATGTTGACTGAGTCCAAAAGTGACCAACTGGTCACTAATCTTCAACATAAATTACGACCAGATGGTCACTTTGTAGGCGACCATCTGGTCGTATTTTGACTGAGTCTAAAAGTGACCATTTGGTCACATAAAATACGACCATTTGGTCACTTTTTTATGTGACCAATTGGTCACTTATCTTCAACATAAATTACGACCAGATGGTCACTTTTATAAGCGACCATCTGGTCGTTTTTAAAAAAGTTGACTTTTTTGCGACCAAAAATTCTTGGTCGCAATATTGTGACTATACAGTCGCACAAATTTAGGACCGACCAGCTTTTTTGCCTCCACCATGTTGGTCGCATTCCACTATATAAGCGACCAGTTGGTCGCAAATTACTGGTCGCAAATTGACAGTTTTTTTGTAGTGATTTAATTAGATAATCGATGATCAAATAATATGAATTAAACAATCATTATATCTTTGGTTGGAACCTTTCCTTCATTGAATTTCTCTTAAACATTTATTGTTTTCCTTAATTTTTCAACAAACTCCAAACACCCCCCCCCCATTTTAATTGGCCAATCTCTTTGGAATCGACTCGACTTTCCACTACTACAAATCCCATCATCCGAAAGTAGACTTTTATTTTCGGTGGATTCGACGCCCACCAAATTTTGGTGCCGTTGCCGGGGATTGGTGTTAGTTAAATTTTTGTTTTTGTTTAATTTTTGTTTTAATTTTTTTATTTGATTGTTTCTTTAGTGTTTAAGATTCAATGGCTACTCTAAGAGAATTAGCTAAATTTGACCAACAACTAACTAACTTGACTGTTCTTGTTCAACAATTGGCTTTGAAAAATCTACAACAAATGAATTCATGTAGAACTTACACCGCACCGAACCGTGCAATCGACATGTATTCTAGATTTCAAAGCAACCCTTATAAGTATGTCAATCCAGTTAAAGGATTTCAAGACCAATCACAAGGAAAATATTATCACTACCCTTATTCTTACAATCCAAGTTGGAGGGATTATCCTAGTTACGAGCCAAATGTAATAGACTACAAACAATATTCACCTAGGCCCGCTAACTACCATCAACTATCTTTATCAAAACCAGGTTTGTCTCTCGAAGAAATTGTTCAATCACTTGCTGCTAACACACATCAATTTCAACAGGAAACGAGGACAAGTATCAAGGAGACAAGAACTAGCATCCAAAATCTAGAAGATCAAATGGCTTAACTAGCATCTTCAATTAGTAGATTTGAGAATGATGATAATCTAACATCCCAAACTGTAGAATATCAAGTAGAGAATGTTAGTGATATATCATTGAAGAGTGAAAAAAGTTTAGGAAGAACCTAGGATATTGAGAGGAACTGAAGGATTTTTTAGGACAAAGAAAACTTTGAGGAGGCGGTTGTGGTACAGCGCCACGTAATGGAGCTCTTTGGGCTTTATATATCCAAAATGTTTTTGCAATTATTTTGCTTCTCTTATTTACGAGAAATTGAGTTCTTTACTTTCCGCTCATGAAGGGGGTAAGAGAATAACAATAGATAATAGGCAATTACATTTCTTTTACAATGAATTCTCTTACACACATACATAGATAGATAGATAGAAGCCCACTTTATTTGGTGTAAAACATACACAGTAGCATTCTGTTTTTTCAAGACTTGAACTGCTTTTGAAGTAAGCCAATCACCTTCTCATCAACTTGGAAGGCTTTCATGAGAACATCAAGAGAGATTGGTGGATTAGATCCAAAAACAGCATTTGCAATTGTAATAACACCTGGGTTTTGGCTGCTAAGTCCAGCAAAAGCAAGAGCAGGGCCATGTCCAACATTCAATTGGAAATGAATCAAACCAATTGGAAATACAAACACATCTCCTTTGTTCAATACTTTGGTGAACAGTTTATTATCAGGATTAGATGTCACAAAACCAACAAGGAGAGTTCCTTCTACGACAACCAGAATTTCGGTGGCTCGAGGGTGGGTGTGGGGTGGGTTTTGTCCATACGGTGCGTAGTCGATTCGGGCCAAAGAGATGCCGAGAGTGTTGAGTCCTTTTAATTTCTCCACATTCACTAGAGTAACATTTGAACCTTGTTTATTACTTCCTGTGTCTCCAGGAATGTTAAGTCCTGGAGTGAAGAAATCTTCTGCTTTTACAAGTTTTGGGTCTTTGCAGAACTTCCCATTCACAAACACTGCAATATATAATGGTGTGTTAATATGGAACTCATAATGAAAATGCCATTATGTAGAAAACAATTTTTTGAAAACTTTCAATATATTTATTTTATGAAGGTTGTTGAGATTTCAATTCTTACCCATAAAGGAAATCAGTAAATAAAAAAGAACACGAAACGATTTGAAGCCGAAACAAGTGATATTGGGTCTAATGATTAATTTTAATATGATTTTAGAGCAAGATTATCCTGACCTGCTTGCAAAATTAAATACAAAAAAAAAAGTGTTAATGAGCATGTTTAAAAGATTAGTACAAGTTTTTTCTTCGAAAGATTAATAATTATTTTAAAAAAAATAAAATTTCTCCAATTTGAAAATATTTATGTTCGAGCCAACACGTATAGGATAGTGGAGTATAAGAATATAATCAGAAAATGAATCAACAAGGAAATAGATGTGTATGATAGGAGAGAAGGGGGAAAAGTTACCAGCAGAATGGGGTTCATCAATTGCTACACAAAAGTCTTGAAGAGGACTTGGATCATAGGCAGAAGTAAGGATTGCAAAATGCAAAACCAATAAAAAGGAAATGGCTGAAAGAACACCGACACTTCTCATCATTTATTTTTTCTTTTTCTTTTGTCTCTAGCTAATTGTGCTTCTTGTGAGAAACTTTGCATGGGGATGAGTCTCTATTTATAGGAATATTATGAAGGATTGAATTAGTCAATTATTTTAGTTGAATGGGGAGCATATTAAAAAAAAAACTAGGTAATTAAACTAGAAAAGTCTTTCTTGGTCACCCTACTAATTAATATTTCAATTTTCAACTATAAAAACTTTTCTTCAACCACTCCCTTATTAAACTAGTATTAGTTTGATAACGGGCCCTTTTCAAAGGTAGCATAAATTTATTCATATTAGCAAATATTATATTTTTTTGAACATGTAAATCACTTTAGATACTTTGTTATTTATGAAAAAACTAATCATAATAATTGATGATTGATTGATTGGTTCAATAATTTATTAGTGGGGTAGAATCAAAATCTAATATTTATAAAAATAACAGCCTAGAAACTTATTTATAAATATAGCAAAAGAAACTTAAATTCGCGCAATTAATATTACAAAATTGTCACAAGTTTCAAGTAAGTAATCACTGATTTTCGCTAAAGTAATAACTGATTCAACACATAAGTAATCACTGATTTTATCAATTCATTGTATCAATTGATATTTTGTTCATGTACTTACTAATTATCTAATATGTTACCATTGATTACCTTACAAGTGTTTACTGATTTTTATAATTCACATAAATGAATGTTCTTTAAAAAAATGTTACATTTGAAAATACTTTTTAAAAATACTATATTTATGAATATTGCATAAAAAATTTGTTATTCAATCCCTTATTTTACGATAAATTTTAACAATGTTACAGTTACAAATATTTTTAAAATAATGCTTGTATTTACCCACATAATTTTTGGGATTGTTACTGAAATAGCATATTTTACGCACTAATTACTAAAATGTGTGAACCTTTTAAAAACTACTCAAATAACATAATTATAGTTCAATAAATTTATTGATCTAAAAAAGTATAAAAAAAAAAAAACTAATAAATTCATTGAAAAAAAATCAAATAGTTCGATAAATTATTGAACTTGAACTTAAAAAATCAAAACACAAATAAATTTATTGAATTAATTATGCTATTTGAGTAATTTTTAAAAAGGTCTGACATTTTAGTAATTAATAGGCATATTTATGATATTTGAGATAAATTCTTTAAAAAAAATTTAGGCTATTGATTAAGTCAAGGGGGAAGGGATTTTTATATTTTAAATTAAAGAAGTAAAATCCAAGTTTCTTACGTAACTGCCTCCAATAATTCTCTTATTTCAAATAATAATAAATTAATTATCTAAATTATTTGTTATGTATAACATTCTGCAAACTTTTTTTTTTCATTGTGTTTTTATGTTCTCTAGATTGTTTGAAAAATTCAAAATATCCTTGTTTTAAACCATTGTTTATTTTGGCCAAGAAAGAGTTAAAGGAGAGGAACGTTTTTCCATTTATATATATATATATATATATATTAGGTGAGGAATTGAACAAATAAAAAGTTTGCAATATCATACCAGATACTTTCAAAGCGCCACCTGTCCCAGTTGTTTTTCCATTTTTCTTTATTATTTGATAAACAATGAGGTTTGTTCGAGAGGGACGAATTCTTAATTGTGATTGTCACAATGTGGCAGTTCCTTCTGTTGAATAATCATTTTTATTAAAAGAGATTAAGAGTAAGGCAGGATGATTTTTAAGGGGAAAATCACATTGAATAATTTCTTGTTTAATTATTAAATGAAATTGTCACGGTAAACTTTAAGAAAACTAGTTTGTCACGACAAGAAAAGCTTCATTTGGAGTCCCGGGTATAGCGACGAATCTCGCCTCTATTTAAAAAATAGCAACGAAATTAGAAACGAAACAATTCATCTCTAAAAAGGGCGACGCTTGTTTAAAATAGCGACATAAAAAGATTGGGACACTAATAAAATGTTGACCAATTAGCAACGCATTCAATCGCTGAAAATAGGGACAAAATACGTTATTACATCTCACTATTAGAGATACAATGCGTCGCTAATTTAACGTGTAACTTGGTCTCTAATACTAGCGACACATTGCATCTCTAATGTAGAAGCAATACGTCTCACTATTAGAGATGCAATGCGTCGCTAATGTAACGTGTGACTTCGTCTCTACATTAGCAAAGCAATACGTCTCACTATTAGAGACGTATTGCGTCACTATTTAAGCAATTAAATTTTAAAAAAATTAATTTTTAATAATTAATTTTTTTTTTTAAATTAAAACAAAATTAAACAAATGTTCATCATCCAAATAAAAATATCCACCACAAAATAAAATATTCAAAATACAATATAAAAAAAAAAACTAAGAAGTTGACCCGGAGCCGGGAGCCCTAGTCTGGAGCATCCATGCCTGCATCTGAGCCTCTAACCGATCATGCTGAGCCTGAAGATCATCTGTTCGGGCTTGAAAGAGGATCTCATTAGCTTGCATCTGTAGAAGCAATGATTCGTTCTCTCGCCTCAAACCCTCGGTCTCAGCACGTGCAGAAGTCAAAGCACGCGGCTAGTCTGCATAAAGCTCCTTCCCATAAGCGCCAAGACCTGAGACTGAACCATCAGGCTTCACACCACCGACCCCCAGAAGGAAAGCATCACGAGGTTCTCCTGAGTAGGCTGAGACTCAAGAGTGGGCAATAACGTCTCGAGCTTATCTTTAACTTTTTCCTACAAAAAATAACCAGAAATATATGTGAGTAATTAAAAAAATAAATATTTTTAAATAAATTAGAAAGCACGAAACTAACATGTATGTCCTTCGATCGATCATCTCTGAGTCTGTTAAAATGAAAAGAAGAAAAATAAGAGATTAGTTCAACATTAATTGAAAACATTAAAAATATAAAAGAACAAGTACAATTACTTACCAATATCTCGTAATACTCGTCGTGGCTCCGAGTCCCACCACAGTGTATATTCGGGTTCATCAGTCGATTGTCTGAGTTGATTTTGGAAATGCACAACTCCTCCTTCGTCTGAGCATCCGCCAGTAGCTTCAGACGAGCTTCTTCCACTCATCCACAAAAGCTTTTCAGTCGGTTTACCCTTCGTTTTGTAGATGGTGTCCCTGTAACATTTCCTCGCCATTCTGCTCCATGGCGTGTAAATAACGTCATCAGTGAGCTCCAGAGGGATCGTAAAATGTGTCTGCAAAAAAAATAAAATTCTTAAATTTGTTAGAAATTTAAAAAACTTGAAAAAAAAATGTAAGTTTTACCTTCCATGTTTGAAACCACCGTAGTTTGGCGAGTTCAGAAATATCCTTCCATTTCCCGAACTCAGGAAACCTTACCCTATGGATGTAATCTATAAAAAAGACACAAAAAATTATTTCTAAGTTAAAAAATAAATAATATAAAAAAAATTAATAATTGAAACCAAAAATATAAAGCGCACTCACTTTTTTCTTGACATCCGCAAACGAATCCCAGTGATCGGCAACTGCTCAGGGACGTGGTTGTCAGATACCGCTGATGATGAGGTCGGGGCAATGGGGACAGGTGTGTTGGATACCTATGTATCCCCTAACGCTGCTGCACTATCAGATGACACAGGAGTATCGAACTCCTGTGAACGAGGTGGATGGCGCCTCGACGTGGACATCTATAAAATAATTAGCATACAATGAATTTAATAAATTAACATTTAATATAATTATTAATTAATTAACACTAAATTTTGAATGTTAATCTAACTAATTTACAATTAATTAATTAAATGTTAATGTAAAATAATTAAAGGGTAAAATGCAAATTAGACCCCTGTGGTTTGTTTCAAATGCATGAACACCCCCTATGGTTTTAAAATGGCAAATCACACCCCTGTGGTTCCAAATTTTTTCAATCAGACCCATCTCCTTCAATATTAGTAATTTTCTTTTAGCCATAACTTCTTCGTTTGAACTCCGATTTAGATGATTCAAGATGTTTTAGAATCCTCATTTCATGCTCTACATAATAGCTTGAATCATCCAAATCAGAGTTCAAACGAAACATCTTGAATCATCCAAATCGGAGACTAGAGACTAAAATGAGGATTCCAAAATATCTTGAATCATCCAAATTGGAGTTCAAACGAAGAAGTTATGATTAAAAGAAAATTAACGACATTACAGGGGAGGGGTCTGATTGAAAATTTTTGGAACCACAGAGGTGTGATTTGCCATTTTCAAACTACAGGGGGTGTTCATGCATTTGAAACAAATCACAGGGGTCTCATTTTCATTTTACCCATAATTAAATTATTTAATTAAGTAACATTAACATCTAATTAAAAATTAATTAATAACATATAATTTAAATAATTTAGTAACATTATTTCAATTAACATTTACTTTTAAAAAACAACCTATTTAATGAATTATAAATTAATTAAACACAGATAATTCAATTAATTAAGTTTTTAAATTAACATTTATTTAATTAGCATTAAATTAAGAAAATTTACCAACTAATGAATTTAAAAGTAATTAATAACATATAATTTAATTAACACTGATTTATAAAAATTAACATACTAACGAATTAAAAATTAATTAATAACATCTAATTTAATTAACCTTAAATTTGAACAATTAACATAGTTAATGAAATTAAAGAATAACATATAATTTTTAAAATTTTAAAATTAACGTTTATTTAATTAACACTAAATTATGAAAAGTAACTTAACTAATTTTTATAACACTCTAATTAAACAACATCACAATAACACTATAATTAACATTTTTTTTTATTAAACAACATCCCAATAACACTCTAATTAACATTTTTATTAAACAACATCACAATAACACTCTAATTAACACATCATAATTAACTCTCTAATTAACACTCTAATTACCTTAAACAAAATACATAACCATTAACAAAAAAAAAACATAACAATTATCAATAACAATTAATCTGACTAATTTACAATTAACATTTAATTAACTAAATGAAAACATAAAAATTAAACGGAATCAATCGTTCACCGAAGCTTTGGCGGGAAATTTAAAATAAAATAAAATTGGGGAGGGGAGCTACGGTGGGGGAAGAAGGCTACGGTGGGGGAGGGAAATTTTGGGGATGAAGACTACGGTGGGGGAAGGGAGTGGCTATGGGGGATTTTGGGGGAGAGAGAGGGGGGCTACGGTGGGGGAGGAGAGGGGCTACGGTGGCTGGGGAACAAAGAGAAGAACAGAGAGAAGAAGAAAAGAGAGAAGAAAAGGAAAGTGAAGGGAAAGTGGTCTGCTGAATTCTTTTTATTTTATTTTAGCAACGCGTTCGATCGCTAAAGGGAAATGAATAGTCGTGAAATTTTTTAAAGCATGCGCCATTAATTGCCCATTAGGGACGAAATTTGTCGTTGAAAAAATTGAATATTTTAATTAACCGCCTAAAATTTCAGCATTATCGATACATTCCGTCGCTAATTTTAGTGAAAATTTAAATTACGCGCTTTTTTATTTCAGTTAGCGATGAAATGTGTCTCTGTTTTTAAAAAATATCTGGTGGACTATTTGATTTCCCAATAGAGACGAAAAACATCTTTATAAGGAAAAAATATTTGTTGTACTAATGATTATCCAATTAGAGATGAATTGTGTCTCAAAAGGTGGAATATTCTAGAATTTTATTCACATTAGTGACGAAATGCATCGCTATAACTATGTTTTTTTATATTCATTTTCATCATCATTATAGATTTCAGTGGGAAGAACACGACCTTCTTTTGTGGATGAGAGTAGTTTAGAAGATGAGATCACCTGGATATTTTGCCAATTAGAAAATGGAACAAACGATGGATCAATGCTTTATTTAAATCATCAACTTTCAGAGAGAGTCTTAAAGTTTAACTTGCATCTCCCCCTGCTGTGATTTGTGTATATGAAGGACGGTTTAAAAGGCCGAAAAAGAAATCACGGCATGATATTTATTGTAAAGCTGGCTACGCTCTCAAAATGTTAATGATCAGGAAAGAGTTTTGACATTTATGACAAAGCATCAACCACATGTTGTTGTTCTATTATCGTCGAATTTTTTCTTTATTACACAAATAGCGATGAAATGTGTCTCTATATTTCCCATTAGAGACGAAATGTATTGCTATTTCCCTGTTTTTTTTTGTTATCATTTTCTTTTTTTCGCTTACAAGTTTAACCGTTCATTGCTAATTTAAACATCATCTTGAACCTCATCACTATTGGATTTAGAAGTGTTGTCCTCAATATCTTCTTCTTCCTCCTCCGAAGGTTGAGCGGATGAATCATCAATGAAAGGAAGTTCAATATACAAGCTATCGGGATCAAATAATGTTTCTGTTACGTCATTCAACGGTCAAGCAGTTTTAGAGTTTATTCCTTCATCTATTTGACAACTCTGAACCTCTTCTTCTTGGAAGGCTACAAATTCCTCGCTAACTTTATCTGGAAGACTTTCGTCAATATGACACGACCTCACTTTGCAAACAACTAACCAATCATTCAATTGTCTAGAAGATGAATAAGGCAGTAATACGTTTGAATCGCTTGTTGTGCCAATATAAACCGATCATTGTGCGCATGTGCTTTCTCTTATTCACCTCTAAAATCTGTAAATGTTGTATCTTGCGCATCCTACCTCACCGCATTGTCTCAAACCAATTCTAGTTAAATAATACGGTACGTTTTACACTCCCTCCTGCATATTCAAGCTCAATAATTTCATCAATCATTCCAAAGAAATCCTCTTCACTATTTCCAAACATTTGACCCTTTATGCATACGCCGCTGCTATCTGTTGCTCTGTTCTGTGAATGAGATTTTGTTTGAAATTTGTAGCTCTTCCCTAGATAACTAGAGTGTGATTTGGCTACTCTAGCAGGTCCTTTTGCCAACATTACTATGTGATTGTTTGTCATTGGTGCAGTGGGCTAGTTAACCTGCACAACAGTGAAATTAGATTGAGAAATTACAATTTGCAGGTAATATGAACAATAATAACATGTAATGATACTCATGAAAGCATAAAACCATGAGCAGAAGTCCCTGTCAATTATGATTCCCTCCCCAGCTAAGTTCAGTCTAGGATTTGCCGAGCGTACGAATAACTCCATGAATAACCTATTATTGAAATTAATATAGTATAAACATTAAAATTAATTAATAATATAAAAGTTTCATATATTAATTTCGTTCATCCTTACTTGATATACGGTTCCATCTCCGGACAATTACACAACATGTACATCTATGCAATGATGTCCGCACGACCTTTTCAATAGTTCTCCTAATATTGTAAAAATAGACAAATCTTCTGGATCGACTCCAAGAGGAAGTGAATTTTGAACAAAATTCTACTTCACTATTCGGTATTGTTCTGCAATTCGTTGATGAAAGTAATATGAATAGAACGTGGTTGTCTCATGTATTATGTATGCCTTTCATATAGATCCTTCCACTCTAGACCTGTTTCCTATATTTCTTTTTAGCCTACGTAAATATCTGACATAAAAAAATGATCAGTTACAAACAGTACTTAGGAAAAATTCATAAAAACAATCAAACTATGTACTTTTCAAATAGGTACATCCATCGGTATTGAACTGGACCTCCTAGGTATGCCTCGTAAAGTAGATACACCGGTAGATGCTCCATCGAGTCTAAAAAAGATGGTGGAAACATTCTCTCTAACTTGCAAATGATGACAGCAATCTCACTGCTCAATGACTCGACAGTGACTTGGGACAGCTCTGCACATGTTAACTCTCTGAAGAACACACTCAATTGTGCCAACGGTTCCCAATGTTTCTGCTTAAGAAATGGTCAGAATGCAACAGGCATGAGTCGTTGCATGAATACGTGACAATAATGACTTTTCATTTCAAACATAGTATGACTGTGCATGTCAATGCACCTGCTCAGATTTGATACATATCCGTCCAGAAATTTAATCGATCGCATCCACTCGAACAATGTTTTATTCTGGTTCGCTGTTAGTATGTACTTTACCTTCGTGTATTTTTTTCCAGTTTCATCCGACTCTAACTTAGGTCGATGACAGATTTCTCGAATGTCGTAACGTGATCTCAGATTGTCTTTCATTTTGTTTGGAATATTTAGAACCATGTTGAAGACGTTGTCGAAAATGTTCTTCTCAATATGCATGACATCTAAGTTATGCCTTATCATTAAATCTCCCTAATACAGTAGCTCCCAAAAAATACTTCTTTTCTTCCAACCTGTATTTTTTCCTCCCGTCTTATTCTAAGCCTCACCACCAATCTCTGTAACACTTCGCATGTCAAGCGCATCTAACCGTTGCAGAATTTGGTATCCATCGATGATTTTAGGAGGGCCTTCGTTTCTTACACTCCTCCCTTTATACCAGTCAGTTTTGTTCGATCGAAATGAATGATTCAGCTGAAAGAACCTTCTATGGCAGTCTAACGAACACGTTTTGCTACCATGCACCAATGAGAAGGCACTGGTATCGTCCATGCAATGAGGGCATGCAAACTTTCCCGGAGTGCTCCACCCTAACAAATTTAGTTAGGGTTGTAGATTCGTTACGTTGTGCGTCAAAACATAAATTTTAATCTAATCTAAACAGTGATAAAATTTTAAATTAAATCTAATTATGCATGAAATAGTTTACAAACGTACCTGATAACATTGAATATGTCGAGAAGTCACTTATCATCCAAATAACTATTGCCCACATCACGAAGTTCTGTTTTTTAGAAACATCATTTGTCACAACGCCTTCGTTCCATAAAATACTGAGCTCAACAATTAATGGTTGGAGGTAGATATCCAGCTTCTGCTTCGGACTTTTAGGGCCTGGTACAATTACTGTTAAGAAAATCACAGGATCTTTCATGCACATCGATGGAAGCAAGTTATACGACATCACCATAACTGGCCAAACTGAATATTAAGCTCCAGAAGCCTCAAAAGGGTTAAAACCGTCAGTACATAAACTCAATCTAATGTTTCTGATTTCTTGTGCAAATCCTGGATGACAACGATTTAAATGTTTCTACACCTCATTACAAATGGGTGTCTCATTACTCCTTCATCTTGCAAGTGCTCGTGATGCCACCTTGTAACGTCCCGTTATTTTGAAGTGATTTTTTTTTATTTAATGTTATTTATTTATTTCAATTTAAGTATTTAGTTTAATTATTATTATTTTTTAATTTAGAATTTAGTAGTTAATTTCGCCCGAAATTCTTTTGAATCGTTTTAATACTTTAAATTCGTTTCGGTGACATTAATAATTATTAATAGGCCAATTAATAATTATTAATCACCTTTAGATTAATTTAAGAGCTTCGAGTTTCGATTTATAAGTCAAAAGTCATTAAAGGACGCAACCGTCATTTCCAATTTCTTAAAAATATCCAAAATTACTATTCCATCATCTTTAAAAGTCACAAAGTTGACCAAGACAACTCATTCTTCTCTCCTTCCCTTCTCCTTGCCGTGGGCATCAAAGCCATGGGATTTCTTGGCTTTTCTTCGTTTCTCGACGGATCGTCGTGTTTTCGGTTGCATTGGATTGGTAGGGACGAGGGCTACCTATCCAACCTAGCTTTTCAAAGTTTCCCGTCCTCTAAGGGAAGTCCCAAAAAGTAAGTTTTCAAAACTTTTTATATGGATTTGTTCGTTTTTTATTATGAATGAGTTTTGAAGTTTAAATCATGAATTTCTATCATGGAATTTGACGATTTTGAGCCCGGAGTTTTGAAAAACACTATTCACCCGAAATTACTATTCATCCGAAATCACTATTCATCAAAAAATTCAAACTTGTTCTCATCTTAGTTATGAGTTGTAATATGTTGTGCAATTGATGAATTGTAGGTTCGATTGCTCGTTTGTTGGTTCGTGGGAACTTTGTTATCACGGGAGCATTCGAGGTGAGAATAATTAGGATTTAAAGTAACTTTAGAAACCGAATAAGTAGAACGGTTTGTAAAATCGGAGGTTAAGAATAGGATTCGAATCTAAGAGTAAAAGAAAGTGAGCTAGTGCCCTTAGGATTAGAAACTAGTTCTTTGAGTGAAAACTTTGGAGTTTCTCGAGGGAAACATTGAACTTTAGGAAGTTCTAAGTTAGAATCGTTTCGGAGATTAAAAATGGATCATTGGAAGTTAAAGGATCCAAAATTTTAAATGGAATGGTTAAAGAAACTCGAAAATAGAACTTTGGATTTTATTTGGAAGTTTAGAATCCTTGGAAGTGTAGATTACTTATTTAAGATAAGATCTACTTTATTGAAAGTATCCTTAGTTCGGTTTACTTATTGTAAATCCGAAATTTCTGTTTATTTACTTTATGCACTTTACTTTATGTTCTTTCATTTAGTGATGAATGATTTATATTTATTTTACTTGCAATTAAAAGATTTTCATATCATATCACAAAGCCTGAGGGAGCTTACACATAGCCTGAGGGAGCTATCACATAGCCTGCGAGAGCTTACACACAGCCTGCGGGAGCTATTATTATTGTCATTCATCACAATTTATTTTTATTTGAATATGTTTATATCAAGAGAAGATGATATAAGTTTTTATGGTCAAATGAATATAACCATATACCTCGATGAAGGTTGTTAGGAGAAATTTGGGTATGACCACTTTCTTCTAAACTTTGGGAGTTATTATTCTCTAGTTTGGAAGTTTTAGTGAGAAAGTTGTAAGAGAACTAGTTTCTCAATAACTTGGAAGATTTCGTAATTGGAGAATAAGACTTGATGTAAACCTTATGTATAGTATAAGGTATTAAAGAGAACGAGATTCAAATGTTATATACATATGTTATGAAACATATCCTCCTAATGGTTGGAAGATGGTTCCTCAAATATTTGGGAGAATAAGATTTGATGTAAACCTTGTACATAGTATAAGGTATATAAAGAAAATGAGATATAAATGCTAAATGCATTACGAAACCATACCCAGAAATGCTTGGAATGTAGTTCCACAATTATATTGGAGAATTGGTAAGTAAAAGTGGAACACTTGAGATAAAAATCTTTGAATGGATTGATAACAAAGAGTAAGTATGTTCTTGGACACGAATCCGGATACGGGTTTGGGGTCTAACTTTACTTTTCATTCTGTTTATTCTCACAGGGCTTAGTTGTTAGCTCATGATATTACAAACATTTTCAGGTGTTCGGGTCATGAGAGAGGAGCTGGTGTGGCTTGATCGAGATGATGAGGATGCCGAGATGGACTAGATGTCATTTAAAAGTTCCGAAACTTATCTTATCTTATTTTGTTTTGTTCGGTCTTTGAGATGTAAAATTATATATATGCTCATATGAGCTTTTCGTTTGATTTATTTTGTCATAAATTCTTAAATTTTCAAGAGGAATTGCAATTCCTTGTCTTTTAATTTCTCTGCTTGTGAAAATTGTATACAGGTTGTGGACAGTCTAAGTTTTAAACATATCCACGCCAAATTTTTATTAAATAATAAGTCTTCCCCTGTTAATTTGATATAAAATTATTTAAAAGTGTCGGGTTGTCACACACCTCATGTGAGAAGTAGTGACATCTGACGCGTACAACCGTTGCAGTCGTTGTGTGATCAGTAAATAAAACATGCGGGTATGTGGAATCAAACTTTTTTTACCTTGTTTGTATCTTGTATGATTGCACATGTTACACATATGAAGATTTTCATCTTCACCCTAATATATCATACATCCGTTTGGGCAACAATCGATCTTCTCCACCGGTAAACCGAGACCCTCCACTAATTTCTTCGTATCGTACAAACTCTTTGGCCACGTGTTGTTCGTAGTAGCACAACGATGAAACCATTGTGAAATTGAGTTGTATCATCTTTCTGGAATGTGAAACTCGGCCTTTATATTCAATAATTCGGTTGCTGCAAGTTGCGTGACAGCAAAACCTTCGTACAACGGCCTACTCACTGATTCTATCATCTGAAACATCCTTTGAGCATCCTGGTTTAAATATTCATTTAATAAATTTTGAGGACCATCACCTTTATAATGCATCCATCATAAACCATCTGTTCTAGTTGATCGTAGTGATGTTCAATGTTTTCAGAACTTTCATTCACATTCAAATTGAACTGCAAGCTGCTTCTTTCATTTCGACATGACTGGCCCCTCGCTGCATTAAACATTTCTTCAGATTCTCCTTGATAAACCCAATGATAATAATTATCAACGAAACCAGGACTGTACAAATGTAACTTCACATCATCTGTCGACAATATTTTCTTATTTCTACACTTTTTGCATGGACATCGTATCTTCTGTCGGTTGTTATAAAAAATCACAGTGGATTGACAGAATTCAATAAAATCTTCGACCCCGGCTACAAATTGGTCATTGAGAAACCCTCCAAGCAAACAAACATACATCCACTTGCGCATTTTCTATCACCCGGGAGAATGTTTTAATGTAATTTCCTTTTATTTAAAGTCATTCTCAACACACCTATTTATAATCTTTCTTTTGTCTCTTTTAGAGACAAAATGTGTCTCTAATTAGGCTAGACCAATTCCCGCCATAAAATAATTGGCGGGAATCCAATTTTAGCGACGAAATGAGTCTCTAAAAAAAATAATTACATATTCATCAGAAATGGACTACGTCTCTATATAAGGAGACAATTTTTGTTTACTAAAATTTCATAGTAGAGGCGCATTTCATCACTATTGTAGAGTCTAAATGAGTCGCTATACTGCAGGAACTTTCTCGCCAAAATAAAATGGAGGGAAAAATTCTCGTCAAATTAGAGGCACAGTTCGTCACTATTATACACTCAAAATGTGCCGCTATAATTGCGTGTCCAAAATAGCGACGAAATGTATCGCTAAAAGTCAAACCTGTGACTTAGCGATAAACTTCGTTGCTAAAATAGCGTCCCAAATTTTGTGTCTCTAAAATTTGGTCGCTATTTACAATTTTTCTTGTAGTGTTTTAATTCGTGCGTTGTACATTATTTTTTCTAATATTATTTTTTATTATATTTTATAATCATCTATCTAAATTTCTTCTATCTCTTTAATTTCTATATTAATTAAATACAAGTGTGTAATAATAAATATATATAATAAAAAAAACGTTAAGATTAACATACATATCCATTAAATGATCAATTGGCAATCAAAAGTTATGTAATAAATTTTTTAGGGAAATTTCATTTGAAGGCAGATTTTTAGGGGCATTTGTAAATCTAGCTATTTTTTTTTAATAATATTTGTAAAAATAAAAGCTCAAAAAAATATTTGCAAATATAACAAATTTTGATTGGGTTTATCAGTGATAAACATCGAATTATATATTTTTACACTAAGTTTATCACTGATAAACACATAAATCACTGTTAATCACCGTTAAACATGATAAAAATTGCTATATTTACAAATACTATTTTGAGTTGATATTTTTTTTAAATATTGCATAAAAATCTGTCACCCAATGAAATTTCCCAGATTTTTATGCAATAATTGTAAAAATATCAACTCAAAAAAGTATTTGCAAATATAGTAATTTTTATCATGTTTAATAGTGATTAATGTGTTTATCAGTGATAAACTTAGTGAAAAAATATGTAATTCAATGTTGTTGTGGGGTGAAATTGGATTACATGTGAAATTTTACAACTTGACAAAATTTGTCTACGCACCTCGTCTGACCGCAGTACCAAAGCACCTGGTCCGAAGCACCTGGTCCGAAGCACCTGGTCTAAAGCACCTGGTCCAAAGCACCTGGTCCGAAGCACCTGGTCTAAAGCACCTGGTTCGAAGCACCTGGTCTAAAGAACCTGGTCTGAAGCACCTGGTCCAAAGCACCTCGTCTGACCGTGGTACCTAGGCATAAAGTCCATGCACCTGAAAAGACCTGGCTACACAGTCTTCGACATAGACCTAATACTTAAGATTGAATACAAGTATCCACTTGGGAAACGACACGTGGCACAACCCACAAGCGACACGTAATTGAGAAGCAACACATGGCCCAATCCCGAAGCGACACGTGGCATGATGATGTCATCAACCTAATCTCCTATAAATAGGAGAAGAAATTCATTCATTAGGTAACTAATTTCTACTACTATTCTCTCTGGCACACTAGCTCTGCTTGCTTTGACTTTAGCATCGAAAGGTGTTAGGCCGGCACCACACCTGTGCTCTTTTCCTTTCCTGTGCAGGCACCTACGTAGCACGCCGTCGAAGCAGCGCACTACCTCCGACTCGTCCCATATATTAAGTTCGTTACCTATGTGGAAGCTCTCCATTTTTACGCAACAACATTTGGCGCCGACTGTGGGAAGAGTATATGACTAAGTGCTCTACCATCAAGGATGACTCGTAGAAGTCAGCAACACGGTTATGATATAGATGACGGTGAAAATCGTAACCCTCGTAATACGAGATATTAAACTCGTAGCACTAGAGAACGACAATTATAACAACAAGCTGATGAAAATCAAGAAGTAGTTAGAGTTGTGCCAATGTCAGACGGAAGAGTAGATGCTCTAGAAGAACAGGTACGGGGTGTGAATCAAGATATTGCTAAAGTACTCGAAATTCTTACACAGAAAACTGATCATCAAGCCCCTACTCATAATCAGGAAGTACAATCTAAAAAAGACAAAGAACCTATAGAGCGAATAGGTGAATCACGGAATCTTGAGAAGGGTGGTTCAAAGGGGAAGTCAAGTCTAAATATCCAGGACAATTCCTCTTCTTCTCATAACTCTCCTCGCAACCAGCATCCTAGTAAGAAACGAAAGTCTGACCTTAGTGAAATTCTCAATCAAAAGAGAAAAGAACATTTAGATGTTGTGAAGTCTACTGCAGAAAGTGCCCAGCCTTGGGCGCCAGAGTTAAAAAAAACTCCAAGATCAACTTGGTCATATGAAGAAAGAGTATAGAGGAAAGACTCCTCTTGTACTGGAAGATTTACTCGAGCAAACTGAGCCACCATTCATTGATGATATAATGGAGGTGCAGCTTCCGACCAAGTTTAAAATGCCAACTATGACCACGTATGATGGTTCAAAGGATCCAATCGAGCATGTCGATACGTTTCGAACCTGGATGGAACTCCAGCGAGTCCGAGATGCCATCAAGTGTAGGGCATTACCCCTTACATTAGGAGGCCCTGCTCGTGGTTGGTACAGACAGCTCAAGCCGAGGTCAATCTCTTCATTTAAAGGCCTCACTCGATCTTTTGTAACTAAGTTCCTTGGTGGAAGAGATCATAAGAAATCGGTCACGCACCTTTTGACTGTGCGTCAGAAGTCAGAGGAGAGCCTCCGAAACTATATAGTAAGATTCAACAGCGAGGTATTGAATGTGGAAGGTTATAGTGACGACATAGCTCTAACTGCTATGATGGCTGGCTTGAAAGATGAAAAACTTTTATGGTCTCTAGGGAAGAAAACACCTGCTACATACACAGAGCTACTTGCCCGAGCACAGAAATACATGAGCGCTAGAGAGTTACTAAATGCAAGAGAAACTCCAGATGAAGGAGGTAGTAGTAGAAATTCTGAGTATAAAAGAAAAGGCTCAACAAATGACCTCACTTGGAGAACTGACCATCACGAGGATGACAATAGACATAAGTCGACAGACCAAATTGATAAGCTGAGTCTTCCTCCTAGTAAGTTTAAAAAATACAATCCTACCACAGTTCCGATCGAACAACTACTCTTGGAGATCAAAGACAAGAACTTGGTAAGGTGGCCGCCTAGGATGATAACGGGGTCAAACAAGAAGAACAAAGACAAGCATTGCCTCTTCCATAAAGACCACGAACATACCACCTCTGATTGCTTCGATCTCAAGGAAGAAATTGAGACCCGAATTCAAGAAGGGTACTTAAAGGAATTTGTGAGAAGTAAAAGAAATGAGTAAGATCAGGACCGTGATAATCAAAATTTTCCAATTGGAGAACTAATAACCATCTTTGCGAGCCCGACTATTGAAAAGGAGCCCAAGCTCTAGAAAGGACCATGCTGGGTCACTGGGGTATTGGTCAAGGCATAAACACATTGATCAAACTCATTTAAAAGGCTCTACAATACCTATGAAGATGTCAAGCAACTTAGATTTTATTTCAGCAATTTAATTTATTGCAGTTTTCATTTCCAATAGAGTCTTTTATTGTAAGAAGTTGGAAAATAAAATGAATAAGACCGTACCTTTTCTACTTATTTCATTTATGAGAGTTAAATCATTTAGAGAACTCTTAGATTCGAGCTAGATTTCAAGACGTAAAACTCTACTCGAGTGGGGGCCAACTATGTGAACCTACTACAAAAAGTTCTAAGTCCGCCACGGTGGAAGAGCTAAATGAAAAAAAATTCTAAGTCTACCAGGGAGTGCAGGGCTCGCACGAGCCGCACCTGAAAGAAGAATTTAAAACGACTAAAAAATTCTAAGTCTACCAAGGAGTGCAGGGATCGCATGAGCCGTACCTGGAATAAGAATTTAAAACGACTAAAAAATTCTAAGTCTACCAGGGAGTGCAGGGCTCGCACGAGCCGCAACTGGAAGAAGAATTTAAAACGACTAAAAACTTCTAAGTCTATCAGGGAGTGCAGGGCTCGCACGAGCCGCACCTGGAAGAAGAATTTAAAACGACTAAAAAATTCTAAGTCTACCAGGGAGTGCAGGGCTCGCACGAGCCGCACCTGGTAGAAGAATTTAAAACGACTAAAAAATTCTAAGTCTACCAGGGAGTGCAGGGCTCGCACGAGCCGGACCTGGTAGAAGAATTTAAAACGACTAAAAAATTCTAAGTCTACCAGGGAGTGCAGGGCTCGCACGAGCCGCACCTGGTAGAAGAATTTAAAATGACTAAAAAATTCTAAGTCTACCAGGGAGTGCATGGCTCGTACGAGCCGCATCTGGAAGAAGAATTTAAAATGACAAAATAATTCTAAGTCTACTAAGGAGTGCAAGGCTCGTAGAGGAATTGAGAAAAATTCTAAGTTTACTAAGGGTGTAAGGCTATTACACCTACAAAGCAACACTTAGAAATTTAAAGAAAAATGAAATCATATCAAGACTCAACGAGAAAAAAACTCTTAGAAACAAAGTTGAGTCTGGTTTGGAGGAAAAAAAAAAGTCAAAGTCAATCGTTGACCGGCCAACGGGTCAATGGCTGACCGGTGGCGGGTCTGTCTTTTACCCACTAAAAAAAATTGTGCAAAGTACTTTGACTTTGTATAAGGGAAGAGAGAAAAGAAGAAAAGAAAGAAAATGAAGGAAGGAAGGAAGGAAGAAAAGAGAGAGAGAAGGGAGAAAAAAATATATGCGGGTCAAAACCTGACCCGCATGAATACCCGCGGGTCAGGTTTTGATCCCCGGGTAAAAGCACCAGCAGGTGCCAAAAAAAAAAAGGAAAAAGGTGGGCGGGTCAGGCTTTGACCCGAGACCATGCCCGCGGGTCAAAGCCTGACCCACGGGTCTAGACCAAATTTTTTTTTTTTTTTTTTTTTTAAATTTTACTCTTTCTCCTTCCACCTTACACTCTTATCAATTCATTTCCTTCTCAAAATTTATGATTGTTTTTTCAATAATAGATGGAAGAATTTAATATTTTTTATTTAAAGAGAATTATTACTCTTAAAATCAAAGGGGGCGAAATACGTGATGATTAAGCCTGACAACTCAGACATACAACTCAACTTCAAAATGACCAGAGACAGAAAATTCAACCTACCAAGCTTCAACACTTAGTATTTTCTCAAAAAAAATTATGACAGAAAATTCAATTACAAAGGAGAAAAACAAGCTACAAACTATCAAAACTTTGATGAGTGCAACGGTAGAAAATTCAAGCTACAAAATTCAACACTTAGAATATTTTCAGAAATATCATCGAAGAAAAATTCTACTTTGAAAGAATAGTCCCAAGTAGCATTGAACTCGCATCTCAAATCAACTCGGGAGTAGGGGGCCTCTGTTATGGGGTGAAATTGGATTACACGTGGAATTTTACAACTTGACAAAATTTGTCTACGCACCTCATCTGACCGCAGTACCAAAGTACCTGGTCCGAAACACCTGGTCTAAAGCACCTGGTCCAAAGCACCTCTACCTGGTCTAAAGCACTTGGTCTGAAGCACCTGGTCTAAAGCACCTGGTTTGAAGCACCTGGTCTAAAGTACCTGGTCCAAAGAACCTCGTCTGACCATGGTACCTAGGCATAAAGTCCATGCACCTGAAAAGACCTGGCTACGCAGTCTTCGACATAGACCTAATACTTAAGATTGAATACAAGTATCAACTTGGGAAACGACACGTGGCGCAACCTACAAGCGACACGTAATTGGGAAGTAGCACATGGCCCAATCCCAAAGCGACACGTGGCACGATGATGTCATCAACCTAATCTCCTATAAATAGGAGAAGAAATTCATTCATTAGGTAACTAATTTCTACTACTATTCTCTCTGGCACACTAGCTCTGTTTGCTCTGACTTTAGCATCGGAGGGTGTTAGGCCGGCACCACACCGGTGCTCTTTTCCTTTCCTGTGCAGGCACCTACGTAGCACGCCGTCGAAGCAGCGCACTACCTCCGACTCGCCCCATATATTAAGTTCGTTACCTACGTGGAAGCTCTCCATTTTTACGCAACAACAAATGTTTATCACTGATAAACCCGATCAAAATTTGCTATATTTGCAAATAATATTTTTGAATTTTTATTTTTACAAATATTACTAAAACTTTTACTAGATTTGCAAATGGCCAGATATTTTATGTCTTTATAATATTTTTTAATTGATTATTAATACTCTATTTATTGTATTAAAATTCAGCCAAGTAGATCAACTTTTTTCCCAGTAATATTTTATAACAATATACGTTTAACTTAAAGTTATTGATCATTTGTCAAATAAAATTAAAATTATTCACACTATAATTTAAAACATGAATGAACTTAATTGGTCATTAAAAAAAACAATAATAAACTTCGCTATATTAATAAATAAAATAAAGAATTTGGAAAAAAAAATAAAGAAAGAAATGAAATGGATAGTGAACTATTTAAAGATTGAAAGAAAAAAAAATCACTAAGGCCCGTTTAGCAACTTTCTCAATTGTTGTTTCTTGTTTCTTATTCTTTGTTTCTCTTTTTTAATTTTTTTGTTTTTAAAATAGAGTTGTTTGATAACTCTTCTTATTTATTACTTCTCACTTTTAGAAACTCTTCTCAAAATTGTTGAAAAATTTAGAAACAACAAATTCGAATTTCCCGTTTCTTATTATTGTTTCTAAAATTTTCAACACATTTCTGTCACTTTTCGTCTTCTAGAAATAAGAAATAAAAAATAGTTTTAAAACATGTTTCTGTTTCTGCTTTAATAAAAATATGAATAAGAAACAAGAAATATAAACGAGAAAGGTACCAAACGGACCATAAAAAGTACAAATACAATCAAATAAATAGCTCTAAAAAACTATGAGATATTATAACAAATAGATACGAAAAAATTAGATTCCTCTAGAAAGACTCTTTGACAAAAAAAAAAACAAAAAAAATCAGCTTTCCCTAACTGGCCATCTCAAGCATCGTAAATGTGTGAATACACCAACTTCCTCTTTCTGTGTCATTGCTCTTTTTGTGCCATCCCCAGTGTTATCCAAATACTAAATACTCAACTATAGTAAGATAAGGCTTAATTTGGTAACCTTCCTAGTTTCTATTTCTTATTTTTCATTTTTATATATTAATTCTTGTTTCTGTTTTTTTTTGAGAAAGAGAAACATATTGGGTAACTCTTTTTTGTTTCCTCTTTTTGAAAAGAAAAAAAAAGAGAAGTTTTCTTGATAACTGTTTCTTATTTCTTTTTCTCATCTAAAAAAATATAGTTTTTTGTTTTTTAAATCAATTATTTAAAAATATTATATCAATTTCATTTTTTTGATATTTATATTGTAATTTAAAGTAAAAAAAAGACAAAATAAAAATATATTAATCTATTGAAAAATTTGGAAACAGAAAACTAGCATTTGTTGTTTCTAAATTTTCTATACAATTTTATGAATGTTTTTAGAATATGAGAAATAAGAAATTAGAAAGAGTTAACAAACAACTATGTTTCTCTATGAAAAAAAAAAGAAACAATAATTAAAAAATAGAAGGTTATCAAACAAGCCCTAGATTTCCTTTAAATTTGACAATCATTCCATACAGGGCCGGTCCTAAGAAAATAGGGGCCCAGTGCGAAAATATAATTTTGGACCCCTACCATAAATTATTAA
Organism: Gynostemma pentaphyllum; assembly: GCA_028015215.1. Taxonomy (NCBI): domain Eukaryota; kingdom Viridiplantae; phylum Streptophyta; class Magnoliopsida; order Cucurbitales; family Cucurbitaceae; genus Gynostemma; species Gynostemma pentaphyllum. The sequence goes on along the minus strand of CM051351.1, from coordinate 45,600,082 downwards.
AGTTTAAAAATATTAATATTTATTAAAACACTATAACAACTAAATAATATAATAAAAGGATTTTAGAAAATTATATTTTAGAAATATCTTATCCTAATCCACATAAATAAAGGAGATTTTTCTTTATAATATTTCATTAATTCATTTAATAAAACCCGACTTTGGAACTAACGAATCTAAGATTTAGGTTCTAGGGCATGATGATTGACTATCTGTATACATATCTAATTATAAATATAACACTATATTTTAAGAAATGGTAAATTTGTAATAGTATATTTCAAATAATAACTAAATATTTTAGAATGTCATAAAAAATGTTTTTTTAACATTCACTAATAAAAAAAACATTTATTTAATGAATTTTATTAAAACAATTCAAACTAACAAACTTGAAAAAAAATATTAATTTTAATTCATAACATCTCAATATTGATTATAAAAAATAACTTTTGGGGTATGTAAATCTGTAATATTAGGGCGAAAATTATTTTTAAAAATAAATCAAACTTTTGCTATATAATAATTTAAGGTTTATAAATACTATTAGGCGTACAATTTTCATTTACAATAACTTGAAGAATTATTTTAATTGTTGATTAATGATATTTAATAAGATTAAATCAAGTCAAAATAAATAAATTATATGAATTGATTTAACGTCATTCAATTCATATTAGTTATAATATATATAAATACAATAAATAAAAAGTGGAAGAAAAAAAATCATATTTTATAGTCTAAATTATAAATTTAAGTATATAATTTATATTAATAAATTTTAGATAGAGGAAAATTTTTTAATCATATTTAAATATATACTCCATGGTAAATTTAAATATATATTCATATAATAAATTTAGATAGAGGAAAAAAATTCACTCCATGGGATTTGAACACGGAACGCGCGCCAGCAAAGAGAGAGATTGGATTATAGGAAGCCAATGTACCAACAAATTCTTTTAAGTATTTTCTTCTCACTTTTATATATAATATATAATGTATTCATTTTGATTTTGGGCCCCCACCGTCGCACCGTTTGAACAGTGCCAGGGCCGGCCCTGATTCCATATGAGCTCATGAGTTGAAAATTTCATTTGCTCGTAAATTCCAAAAATTAATTGTAGCAATACCTTGCAGTTGATTTATCTCTATTGTGCCATCAATAACGTCAGAGTTCAAATTTTTACAAGTCCATATATTGAGAAGGAGAAATTGATTCAGATAAATAAAGAAACACAATGAAATTATAAATAGATAAAGAGAGAAAAAAAAAAAACCATCAAGCGATTTATATTTGAGTGAATCATAGTTATAATGTCCCCTAAACAGTTTGTAAAATGAGAGATATATTGGTAGATAGCCCACAAACTGAAGAAATAAAGCTTAGGGGCTGTTGTTACCTAAAAATGGATGGCTTCCACGTAGGCAACGAACTTAATTTATGAGACGAGTCGAAGGTAGTGCGCTGCTTCGACGGCGTGCTACGTAAGTACCTGCACAGGAAAGGAAAAGAGCACCGGTGTGGTGCCGGCCTAACACCCTCCGATGCTAAAGTCAGAGCAAGCAGAGCTAGTGTGCCAGAGAGTAGTAGTAGAGATTAGTTACCTAATGAATGAATTTCTTCTCCTATTTATAGGAGATTAGGTTGATGACATCATCGCGCCACGTGTCGCGTCGGGATTGGGCCATGTGTTGCTTCTCACTTACGTGTCGCTTTCGGGTCACGCCACGTGTCATTTTCTCGATTGGACACTTGTAATCGGTTTAGATATGTATGTCTGTGTTGGAGACGCGTAGCGTTCTTTTCAGGTGCATGGACTTTATGCCTAGGTACCACGGTCAGACGAGGTGCTTCGAACCAGGTGCTTTACACCAGGTGCTTCGGACCAGGTGCTTTACACCAGGTGCTTCGGACCAGGTGCTTTGGACCAGGTGCTTCGGACCAGGTGCTTTGGACCAGGTGCTTCGGACCAGGTGCTTTACACCAGGTGCTTTACACCAGGTGCTTTACACCAGGTGCTTCGGACCAGGTGCTTTACACCAGGTGCTTCGGACCAATTTTGTCAAGTTGTAAAATTCCACGTGTAATCCAATTTCACCCCACAACAGAGGCCCCCTACTCCCGAGTTGAGTTGAGATGCGAGTTCAAGCTACTTGGGAGTATTCTTTCAAAGCGGAATTTTACCTTAGTCAATTTCTTGAAAATATTCAAAGTGTTGAGGTCTGTAGCTTGAATTTTTCACCGTTGCACTCGTCAAAATTTTGATAGTTTGTAGCTTGTATTTCTCCTTTGTAATTGAATTTTCTGTCATAAATTTTTTTCTGAGAAAATACTAAGTGTTGAAGCTTGGTAGGTTGAATTTTCAGTCTCTCGTCCTTTTGAAGTTGAGTTGTATGTCCGAGTTGTCACGCTTACTCATCACATACTTCGCAAAATACTAAGTGTTGAAGCTTGGTAGGTTAAATTTTCAGTCTCTGGTCGTTTTGAAGTTGAGTTGTATGTCCGAGTTGTCACCCTTACTCATCACATACTTCGCCCCCTTTGATTTAAAGAGTAAAAATTCTCTTGAAATCAAAAACATTAAAATTTTCTATCTTTTATTGAAGAAAGGATTACAAAATTTGAAAGAAAATGGAATTAATCACAAATGTAGAGAGGAATGAAGAGGGGTTGAAAGAGAAAGAAGAAAGGAATAAAAAAAAATGAAGGGGGGAGGGGTTCCAGACCCGCGGATCAGGGCGCGGGTCAGGGAATGACCCGCGTCCCTCCATTCTTTTTTTTTTTTTTAAGAACCTGCTGGTTCTTTTGCCCGCGGGTCAAAGCCCGACCCACGGGCATGGGCGCGGGTCAGGTTTTGACCCGCGCCCACTAACTCTTTTTTTTTTTTCTCTCTCTCTCTCTCTCTTTCCAGCAGCTTTTCTTTTCTTTTCTTTCCTATTTTTTTTTTCTTTCTTTCTTTCTTCCATTATACAAAGTCAAACTACTTTATACCTTTTTATTTTTTAAATAATAATAATAACCAATTTCAAGTTGGTTTTCCGTCGTCGACTTGTCGTTGAATCTTAACACAAGCTTGCTTGATTGCTCCATCTTCAAATTTTCTAAGTGTTGCTTCGTAGGTGTAATAGCCTTACACTCTTAGTAAACTTAGAATTTTTTTAATTCCTCTACGAATCATGCATTCCTTAGTAGACTTAGAATTTTTTAGTCGTTTTTAAATTCTTCTACCAGGTGGGGCTCGTGCGAGCCCTGCACTCTCTGGTAGACTTAGAATTTTTTAGTCGTTTTAAATTCCTCTACCAGGTTCGGCTCGTGGGAGTTCTACACTCCCTGGTAGACTTAGAATTTTTTAGTCGTTTTAAATTCTTCTACCAGGTGCGGCTCGTGGGAGCCCTGCACTCCTTGACAGACTTAGAATTTTTTTAGTCGTTTTAAATTCTACTACCAGGTGCGGCTCATGCGAGCCCTGCACTTCCTAGTAGACTTAGAATTTTTTATGTAGAGCTCTCCCACCTTGATGGACTAAGAACTTTTTCCTTTTGCTCTTCCACCTTAGTGGACTTAGAACATTCTAATGTAGAGCTCTCCCACCTTGGTGGACTAAGAACTTTTTCCTTTTGCTCTTCCACCTTAGTGGACTTAGAACATTCTAATGTAGAGCTCTCCCACCTTGGTGGACTAAGAACTTTTTTCCTTTTGCTCTTCCACCTTAGTGGACTTAGAACATTTGCATTTTGCTCTTCCACCTTGGTGGACTTAGAACATTTTCATTTTTATGTAGAGCTCTCCCACCTTGGTGGACTAAGAACTTTTTCCTTTTGCTCTTCCACCTTAGTCGACTTAGAACATTTTCATTTTGTTGTAGTAGAGATTCACATAGTTGGCCCCCACTCGAGTAGAGTTTTATGTCTTGAAGTCTAACTCGAGTCTAATTTTCCACGTATGATTTAACTCTCATAAATGCAGTAAGTAGAAAAAGTACGATCTTATTCATTTTATTGTTGAACTTCTTACAATAAAAAACTTTATTGGAAATGAAACCGCAATAAATAAAATTGACAAAATGAAATCTAAGTTGCTTGACATCCTCATGGGTGTAGTAGAGCCTTTCTGATGAGATCAATCAATGTGTTGATGCCTTGACCAATACCTCAGTGACTTAACATGGTACTTTTTAAGGCTTGGGCTCTTTTTCAATAGTCGGACCTCCAAAGATTGTCCTTATTTCTCCATATGGGAAATTTTGATTATCACAGTCTTGGTCTTTCTTATCTCATTTACTTTTCACGAATTCTTTCAAGTACCCTTTTTGAATAAGGGTCTCAATTTCTTCCTTGAGATCGAAGCAGTCAGAGGTGGTATGTCCGTGGTCTTTGTGGAATAGACAATACTTGTTTTTGTTCCTCTTATTTGACGCTGCAACCATCCTAGCGGGCCACCTCACTATGTTTTTGTCTTGGATCTCCATGAGTAGTTGTTCAATTGGGACCGTGATGGGAGTGTATTTTTTAAACTTACTAGGAGGAAGACTTAGCTTATTGAATTGGTCTCCCGACTTATGTCTCTTGTCATCCTCGTGACGATCACTCCCCCAGACAAACTCTTCTGTTCGATCTCTCTTCTTGTGTTCTGATTGTTTACTACTACCTCCTTCATCTGAAGTCCTTCTTACACTAAGCAATTCTCCTGCGCTCATATATTTTTGCGCTCTAGCGAGAAGCTCGATGTATGTAGCAGGCGTTTTCTTGCCTAGTGACCACAAGAACCTTTCATCTTTCAAACCAACCATCATAGCAGTTAGAGCTATGTCATCACTGTAACCTTCCACATTCAATGCCTCGCTGTTGAATCTTACTATATAGTCTCGGAGGCTCTCCTCTGACTTCTGACGTACAGTCAAAAGGTGCGTGGCAGGTTTCTTATGATCTCTTCCACCAAGGAACTGAGTTACAAAAGATCGAGTGAGGTCTTTAAATGATGAGATAGACCTTGGCTTGAGCTGCCTATACCACCCTCGTGCAGAGCCTCCTAATGTAAGAGGGAATGCCCTGCATTTGATAGCATCTTGGACTCCCTGGAGCTCCATCCAGGTCCGAAATGTATCAACATGCTCGATTGGATCCTTTGAACCATCGTAGGTAGTCATTGTTGGCATTTTAAACTTGGTTGTTAGCTCCACCTTCATTATATCATCGGTGAATGGAGGCTTAGTTTGCTCAAGTAGATCTTCTAGTGCAAGAGTAGTCTTTCCTCTATACTCTTTCTTCATATGACCAAGTTGATCTTGGAGTTTTTTCAACTCTGGTGCCCAAGGCTGGGCACTTTCTACAGTAGACTTCACAACATCTGGATGTTCTTTTCTCTTTTGATTGAGAATTTCTCTAAGGTCGGACTTTCGTTTTTTACTAGGTTGCTTGTTGCGAGAAGAGTTACGAGAGGAAGAGGAACTGTCCTGGATATTTAACTTTGACCTCCCCTTTGAACCATTATTCTCGTGATCTCGTGATTCACCTATACGTTCTATAGATTCTTTGTCTTTCTTTGATTGCACTTCCTGGTTGTGAGCAGGGGCGGCTTGGTGATCAGTTTTTTGTGTAAGAATTTCGAGTACTTTAGCAAGATCTCAATTCACCCCTCAAACTTGCTCTTCTAGAGCATCTACCCTTCCGTCTGGCATTGGCACAACTCTTACTACTTCTTGATTTTCATCAGCTCGTTGTTGTTGTCGTTCTCTAGTGCTACGAGTTTGATATCTCGTATTACGGGGGTTACAGTTTTCACCATCATCTATATCATCACCGTGTTGCTGACTTCTACGACTCATCCTTAATGGTAGAGCACTTAGTTATATACTCTTTCCCACAGACGGCGCCAAATGTTGTTACCTAAAAATGGATGGCTTCCACGTAGGCAACGAACTTAATTTATGAGACGAGTCGGAGGTAGTGCGCTGCTTCGACGGCGTGCTACGTAGGTACCTGCACAGGAAAGGAAAAGAGCACCGGTGTGGTGCCGGCCTAACACCCTCCGATGTTAAAGTCAGAGCAAGCAGAGCTAGTGTGCCAGAGAGTAGTAGTAGAGATTAGTTACCTAATGAATGAATTTCTTCTCCTATTTATAGGAGATTAGGTTGATGACATCATCGCCACGTGTCGCGTCGGGATTGGGCCATGTGTTGCTTCTCAATTACGTGTCGCTTTGGTCACGCCACGTGTCATTTTCTGATTGGACACTTGTAATCGGTTTAGATATGTATGTCTGTGTTGGAGACTGCGTAGCCAGTTCTTTTCAGGTGCATAGACTTTATGCCTAGGTACCACGGTCAGACGAGGTGCTTTGGACCAGGTGCTTCGGACCAGGTGCTTTACACCAGGTGCTTCGGACCAGGTGCTTTACACCAGGTGCTTCGGACCAGGTGCTTTGGACCAGGTGCTTCGGACCAGGTGCTTTGGACCAGGTGCTTTGAACTAGGTGCTTTGGACCAGGTGCTTAGGACCAGGTGCTTTACACCAGGTGCTTCGGACCAGGTGCTTTACACCAGGTGCTTCGGACCAGGTGCTTCAGACCAGGTGCTTTACACCAGGTGCTTCGGACCAATTTTGTCAAGTTGTAAAATTCCACGTGTAATCCAATTTCACCCCACAACAGGGGCCATTCTAAAAAAATAAAATAAAATAACCTATTTGACATGTAAAATTCTCAAACCAAACTTAATTAGGAAGGAAAAAGGACGATTTTGAAAATGGTTAAGTCAAGGAAACATTAAATATGAAAAAATCATAAAAGTAAAGAAGAGAAGAAAAAAGTGATTAAAACCCTAAAACAAATAACAATGTAAATTCGAAAACAACATAATTAAATGAAAAAATAAAAAATAAAAGATACGAAAATGAAAAATAAAAAAACTCCCAACAAATCAAGGCATTTCAAAAACTAATAAAAAAAGAGATAAAAAAACTAAATGTATACATTAAGAGAGATAAAATCCCAACAAATCTGGACATTTTAAAACTAATAAAAAAGAGAGAAAAAAAGGAAAAGGAAAAGAATTAAATGTATATATATGGAGGGAGAGGAGAGAGACGGTGAGATATTAAAAGGAAAATAAATAAATGAGGGACAAATCAAGAATATTAAAAAAAACATATCAGAAATGGGCCAAAAAGCTTTAAAAAATGGAGGAGCTAAAAAAACATAGTAAATAGCTAGAATGGGCTATATACTGGATTATCCCGAGTTTGTATCAAATGTGAGTTACTTATAATTAGTAATAGAATGCATCTTCTTTTAAAAAAGAAATGTTTACTTGAATAATCAAATCAGAGCACATATTTACAAGCATATCTATGGTTTGTATTTAATTACAAAATTAGATTTTTATGGCCATATAAGTTGGTTCCCTTTTTTTTACCATTCTGCCCTTTAGCCTCTCCCATTCCGTTTGTTTCCATTTTTAAATTTATATTTTGTTTTATTTTTTATATTTAGATTTTAATTTTTTTTAATTCTATCCAAATGATAACTGCCATCAAATCTGATTTGCAATTATCCCGGATAATCCGTTTTCCTTTCCTTTTTATTTTATTTTTAAATTTCACTTTTTTTATATTCGTATCTTTTTTATCTGTTCCCTTTTTTTTTCATTTTTTTTTCAGTTTCTTTGAGTTTTTATTTTAAGCTTCCTTTTTCTCTGTTATTTTTTTCCGTTCATCTCATCTATCGTTCCTCCTTGTGTTTTTTTTTTTGTCCATTATAAGATGTAGGTGTTTTTTTTTTGTCCATTATAAGATGTAGGGGTGAACATAGGGTGAGGTGGTGCGAGGTCGGGGTACTCTGTTTATACCCTGGCCCTGTTTAAGCCAAAAATGGGCACCCGACCCCGCCCCATTTAACATTTACCCCAACCTCATTTAATTGTTGGGGTCGGGGCGGGGTGGGGTGGGGTGAGGTGGGTTTGGGGCATTATTGGGGTGTAAATGAGGTTTTTTTTTAATTGGGGTTGAGTTGTAAATGAGGTTGGATGGTAAACGAGGTGTAAATGGGTTTTGAGGAAAAAATGCATAGGATTAAGACTAGGAGAAAGACAAATTTTAAAAAAAATATAATAGAAGTCGGGGCCCTGATGGGGTCGAATCCCATCACACCGACCCCGCCCTGTTTAATAAATGGGGCATGATTGCTCACCCTGACCCTGACCTCAACCCCCTCCCCCATCCCCCATTACACACTTAAATGGGGCGGGTGGGGCGGGTTCATAGGGTAACGGGATGCTTGTTCACCCCTGATAAGATGGTTTGTTCGAATTAAAATCGTAATTTTACACAGTGGTCGGTTTGATGAAAATTCAAATTATGTTGATTATAAATCTTCTTCTTTTCGTTGTGTCAAGAACATTAACCTCAAAAGCTTGCACATGAAATTGGTGAGGGATTATGGTTTCTGACATGCACAAAATTTACATGGAGACGTGTTATCATTCAAAGGAAAAGAAATATGTTGTGTTAAATTCGGATGATGACGTTTCTTATTTTTGCTACACAGTTGGCGAGCCGTCGTTCAAATCGGTTGATTTGGTTATGGATGTTGTCACATAGTATGAAGTTCATGTAGTGTCGAATATTGTTTCTATCCAAAAAGCATGTCGAAATCTTATTTGCAGAGTCGTGGATTTTTCTTCTTCACCTTGATTTTTGAACTTTGTCTAGATGTTTATTGAGACTATTTTTGTTGTTGTTGTTGTTTATCTTCTTACGTTATTTTAGTTTCTTGGAACTTTGTTTTTTCTAATATTTGTGATTGATTGTTTTTTGGGATTTATCTGTTATAAACAGTTTTTTTTCTTTTTCATTATGTGTTTTTCTTGTCGATTAATATGTTCTGGCTGAATGTTCTAAGGCATAGTAAAAATATTTTTACCTTTTAATTTATTTATTTCTTTCAAAATGGTATTAAATATTAAATATTTTTATTTAAACGTGTTTTCCATTTATTCATTGATGTTATTTTTCTCAAATATTTTACAAATATAAACAATTTCTTTTTTAATACATTTTTTTTTCATTCTATTACTCTTATGTTTGTATTATTTCATAATTTAACAATATTAAACGTTATTAAATATTTATTATACTTCATTTACTTGTTAATTTTTTGTATACTACAGTGGTTTTTCCCCTTCGATAATGTTGTGCGGTGAAATTGATAACACATGGAATTTTACAACTTGGTAAAAATGTCTACGTACCTAGTCTTAGCGCAGTACCTGAACACATGGTCTGAGCGCAGTACCTGGGCACCTGGTCTTAGCGCAGTACCTGGGCACCTCATCTGAGCAAAGTACCGGGGCACCTCATCTAATCACAGTGCCTAGTTAAAAAATTGACGCACCTGACAAGACCTGGCTACGCAGTCTTCAGCATAGATTTACATACTTAAAAATTGAATGCAACTATCCAATTAGGAAATGATGCGTGGCATAACCCTCAAGCGATACGTAATTGAGAAGCAACACATGGCCCAATCTCGACGCGACACGTGGCATGATGATGTCATTAACTATTTCTTCTATAAATAGGGGAAGAAATTCATTCATCAGGTAACTAATTTCTACTACAATTCTACACGAATTCTCTCTGGCACACTAGCTCTAACTTAAGCATCAAAGGGTGTTAGGCCGGCACCACACCGGTGCTCTGCTCCTTTTTTATGCAGGTACGCTTGTCAGCTATCTAGCACACTGCCTACGTAGCACCGCCAGTGCAGCAAACGACCTCTGACTCATCTCATCTTCTAAGTTCGTTGCTTCGTGGAAGCTTTCCATTTTTAGGCAACAACATTTGGCACCGTCTATGGGGAGAGTATATAACTAAGTGCTCTACCATCGAGGATGAGTCGTAGAAGTTAGCAACACGATGATGATATGATGACTGTGAAAATCGTAACCCTCGTGATATGAGATATCAAACTTGTAGCACTAGAAAACGACAACAACAACAACAAGCTGATGAAAATCAAGAAGTAGTTAGAGTTGTGCCAATTCCAGTCAGAAGGGTAGATGATCTATAAGAGCAAGTGCGAGGTGTGAATCGAGATCTTGCTAAAGTACTCGAAATTCTCACACAGAAATCTGACATCGAGCCCCTACTGACGATCAGGAATTACAGTTCAAGAAGGACAAAGAACCTATAGAGCGCATAGGTGAATCGCAGAATTATGAGAAGAGCTTTTCGAAGGGGAAGTCAAGGCTAGATATCCAGGACAATTCCTCTTCATCTCATAACTTTCATCGCAACAAGAAACCTATTCCGAAACGAGAGTCAGACCTCAAAGAAGTTCTAAATATAAAGAGAAAAGAATATGTAGATGTTGTGAGGTCTACTGCAGAAAGTTCCTAGCCTTGGGCACCAGAGTTGAAAAATCTCCAGGATCAACTTGGTCCTATAAAGAAAGAGTATAGAGGAAAGACTCCTCTTGCACTAGAAGATCTATTTGAGCAAACTGAACCCCCATTCACCAATGATATAATGGAGGTAGAGCTTCCCACCAAGTTTAAAATGCCAACAATGACCACCTACGATGGTTCAAAGGATCCAATCGAGCATGTTGATACGTTTCGGACCTGGATTGAGCTCTAGGGAGTCCAAGATGCTATGAAGTGTAGGGTGTCCCCCCTTACATTATGAGGCCCTGCCCATGAGTGGTACAGACAGCTCAAGCCAAGATCCATCTCTTCATTTAAAGATCTCACTAGATCTTTTGTAACTTAGTTTCTTGGCGGAACGGATCATAAGAAACCAGCTAAGCATCTGTTGACTGTGTGTCAGAAGCCAGATGAGAGCCTCCGAAACTATGTATTTAATAGTGAGGCGTTGAAACTGGAAGGTTAAAGTCACGGTATAGCTATGATTGTTGTGATGGTCAGTTTGAAAGATGAAAAGTTCTTGTGGTCACTAGGCAAAAAGACGCCTGCTACATACACAGAGCTCCTCGCTAGAGCGCAAAAATATATGAGCGCCAGAGAGTTGCTTAATGCAAGAAAGACTTCAGATGAAAGGGATATTAGTAAACGATCAGAACACAAGAAGAGAGATCGAACAGGAGAGTTTGTCTAGGGGACTGAACGTCACGAGGATGACAAAAGACATAAGTTGGGAGATCAACTTGAGAAGCTAAGTCTTCCTCCTAGTAAGTTTAAAAAATACACTCCCACCACAGTCCCAATTGAACAACTACTCTTGAAGATCAAAGATAAAGACTTGGTTAGGTGGCCGCTTAGGATGAAAGCAAGGTAAAACAAGAGGAACAAAGACAAGTATTGCCTCTTCCACAAAGACCACGGTCATACCACATCTGATTGCTTCGATCTCAAGGAAGAAATTGAGATTCTTATTCAAAGAGGGTACTTGAAAGAATTTGTGAGAAGTAAAGGAGATAAGAAAGACCATGACCGTGATAATCAAGATTTTCCAAATAGAGAAATAAGAACCATCTTTGGAGACCCAACTATTGAAAAAGAGCCCAAGCCCTAGAAAGGACCATGCTATAGGTCACTGAGGTATTGGCCAAGGCATCAACACATTGATTAAACTCATCTAAAAGGCTCTGATCTACCTACGATGATGTCAAGCAACTTAGATTTCATTTAAGCAATTTTATTTATTGCAGTTTTCATTTCCAATAAAGTTTTTTATTGTAAGAAGTTTGACAATAAAATGAATAAGATTGTACTTTTTCTACTTATTTCATCTATGAGAGTTAAATCATTCGAGAACAATTAGACTCGAGTTAGACTTCAAGACATAAAACTCTACTCGAGTGGGGGCCAACTATGTGAATCTACTACAACAAAATGAAAATGTTCTAAGTCCACCAAGGTGGAAGAGCAAAATAAAATAAAAAAAACTTAGCCCATCAAGGTGGGAGTGTTCTACATAAAAAACTCTAAGTCTATTAGGGGGTGCAGGGCTCGCATGAGCCGCACCTAGGTAGAAGAATTTAAAACGACAAAAAAATTCTGAGTCTACTAGGAAGTGCAGAGCTCACACCAGCCGCACCTGGTAGAAGAATTTAAAACGACTAAAAAAATCTAAGTCCACTTGGGATTGCAGGGCTCATACGAGTCGCACCTGGTAGAAGAATTTAAAACGACCAAAAAAATCTAAAGTCTACTAGACATTGCAGGGCTCGCACGAGCCACACCTGGTAGAAGAATTTAAAATGAAAAAAAAAATTCTAAGTCTACTAGGGAGTGCAGGGCTTTAATGAGCCGCACCTAGTAAAAGAATTTAAAAGAAGAAAAAATTCTAAGTCTACTAGGGAGTGTGGGGCTTTAATGAGCCGCACCTAGTAAAAGAATTTAAAAGAAGAAAAAATTCTAAGTCTACTTGGGAGTGCAAGGCTTTAATGAGCCGCACCTAGTAAAAGAATTTAAAAGAAGAAAAAAATCTAAGTCTACGAAGAGTGCTGGGCTTGTAGAAAAATCAAACCCTGTCAAGACTCAACAAGAAATTAACTCTTAAAAACCTAGTTGAGTTTGGTTAAAAAAAAAAAGTAAGAAAGGGCGCGGGTCAAAACCTGACCTGAGCCCACGCCCGTGGGTCAAGTTTTGACCCATGGGTTAAGACACCAGCACAGCACCAGCAGGGAAGGAAAAAAATGTGAGAAGGAGCGCGAGTCAAAACCAAACCCGCGCCCACGCCTGAGGGTCAAATCCTGACCCGCGGGTCTGGACACCTCTCCCCCCTAATTTTTTTTTTCTTTTCTCTTTCTCCCTTCTCTTTATTCTCACTCTTTATCAATCCAATTTCTTTTTAAATTTTTTGATCATTTTTCTAATAATAGATGGAAAAATTAATATTTTTTATTTAAAGAGAACTTCTACTCTTAAAATCAAAGGGGGCGAAGTACATGATGATTAATCGTGACAACTTGGACATACAACTCAACTCCAAAACGATCAGGATAGAAAATTCAACCTATCAAGCTCTAACACTAAGTATTTTCTAAAATTTCTGACAAATGAAATGATTGTAAATTCAAGCTACAAACATCAACACTTAGAATATTTTCAGAAAAATCACCGAGGCAAAATTCCACTTTGAAAGAATACTCCCAAGCAGCAGTGAACTCACATCTCAACTCAACTCGGGAGTAGGGAGCCTCTTTTTTGGGGTGAAATTGATAACACATGGAATTTTACAACTTGGTAAAAATGTCTCTGCACCTGGTCTGAGCGCAGTACCTGAACACCTGGTCTTAGCGCAGTACCTGGGAACCTTGTTTGAGCAGAGTACCTGGGCACCTCTTCTAATCATGGTGCATAGTTATAAAGTCTACGCAATTAACAAGACCTGGCTACGCAGTCTCCAGCATAGATTTACATACTTAAACCGAATGCAAGTAACCAATTAGGAAATGACATGTGGCATAACCCGTAAGCGACACGTAATTGAGAAGCAACACATGGCCCAATCTCAAAGCGACACGTTGCACGATTCTTCCCTATAACTATAACTTTCTTCTTCAAGCTTTTGAAAAAAAAAATACTCTTTATGAGCACATAAACATGTAGATAGACATTTATCATTGTTTAAAAAATTAAATATTTATTTAAGTTACGTGGGACACTTAACATATAGATAAATATTTATTATAGTTTAACAAAAATAAATATATATTAAATTTCAAAAATATATCTCTTTTATGATTATTATTTATTTACCTCTATATCTTCTTGTTATTCTTCTTCATATAAGTGTTCTTCTTTAACCCTTTCTTCCTTGTCAATGTTTTCATTCTCGCTTGAATTTGTGGAGTATTCACTATCTTCCATTACTTATTTTTCTTTTAGGGAACTTCTTTTCTCGTCGCCCAAATTTTGTATCCTTTTTATGATATAAAAGAATCATTTTTTTTAATCAAAGAAATTATTAAATATGTAAATAGTTCTTCGATTCTCATAAAAATTTAATTTTTTTTCAAGAACATACCTTCTCCACCATTTTGGTATCACAATCTTCTTCATACTTTTTGGTTTTCTCTTTCGATTTGCTTTTTATCTTCTTCATTATCTTGCATTATCAGTTTTCTTCTCGCCATCAAGATTTCTTTTCTGCTAGTCATCTTCAATCTTCTTCTCCATCCCTTTTCGATTTGATCTCTACAAGTTTTATTTCTTTCTCTTCTCTACTTCATTCGTATGTGATTTTATGAGATTATGGATCCTTTCTAGCAAGAGTTTTCCTTTTTCTTCGTTTCTTCCTTTTTGAAATCCCTTGATTTGTGCCTAATTTTTTTAAAGGCGTGTTCTTCAAACGCCGGCGCAATCAAATCGTATCAATTATGGTTATTTTGGTCTTTTACATTAGGCATGTGGTGTTGGTTGCCTATTTTTGTAATTAATTTCGTTCTCCCAAGATTGATATAATTATAGGAGTATTTTTTATTATTAATGAAATTATCACTTTAAAAAAATCATTTCTTGAAAATAATTGAGGACGTGGAGTGAGGGTCGTGCGTCATTGTCTTTTTCTTGCTAGTTTTCACTTACTTTTGTTTCTTTTTATTTGAAACAAATTAATTGTGACGACCCGACTTATTCTAAAAGCCTAGGACGCGAGTACACAAATGGAAGCGAAGAATTTAAAACTTAAATAAATTGATTTAACAAAATATTAGAAATTTTGGCAGGCAGTATACGTAAATTCCATAAACTCACTTAAAACATAAAACCTGTTTATCAAGCATACTCGGCTCGTCGGCCATATCAAAATATCAATATAATTTAATGTCAGAAAGTAAGGTGCACGAGCAAAAAGGTTACTACTACAATCCATTACTTTACCAAAACTATATACATCAGGTTAAAAAGTCTTGACCCTACAACGTAAACATTATGTATCAAAGAAAATGAACACTCCCAGAAAGCGTAGCTCACGTGACCGGAGGCTAATCCAAAAGACTTCATCTAGTATGTCAACTAGCACAACCTGCCGCACCTCACCTACGACCTCTCCCGGTACCTGAAAGGTGATATAGAGCACCTTTGAGCATGACACTCAGTAAAAACAAAAGGAATAAAAATGATGATATGCAATGTTCAGAATGTTATGCACAAAGTAATCAGATACTAAAGTATGCTTAATACATGTTAAGAAGAGTAAACATATAAGATGGACCAATCCATTGGTATTTCAAGTTCAAGGTAAAACCGAGTCATCAATCATTCAACCAATATCACCTTCTAAAAACACTTTCCGACCATATAGTTTCCACAAATTTTACCGTGTCTCACTACACACATTACATACATCATCTCATAAAAACACTTGAGCCACAGCTCACTAGTTCTTCCAGGTTATTGTAATAACCACTCTAGCATCCAGGCCATCCACCATTCAGCGCCTCCGAGCTACATCACTTCCGCCAAGGTAACCACGTGTAACGTCCAACAACCATTCACCATTACACGGGTTACGATTCCATGGCCAATCATTAAACACTTGGAATGCATGAATGAAGTGAGATGATATAGAAAATCATGCTTTCTTTACCATTGTCATCGGAAATAACATTTAAGCACAACAACCACAAGTAAAAAAAAAGTTCTCAATCAGCATACAATTCAATCTATCACTCGATATTTTCAAAGTGCACAAAAAGTATATCAAACTTCAAGCATGATGCCATGGCATTTCGCTATACTTTACTCGTCAAACAACAATCTAGAATATATCGAGCATGAATAACACGAATCTCAATTCAGTATATGATTCGAACTTTGACTTGAAAAGCGAGTAAAACAAGTAAACATGTCAATCCATCTCAATTTAGATATAAAAGCAAGTAGGCATATCAAAGTATGTCAAGTTGTATAAAAAGGAAAATTGGTGTAAGCAAAACCGCTCTTCCAACTCTTAGGAACGAGTCAAGCTTGAATCTCATCTCTCATTACTTTCACAACTCCATTTCTCATTCAAATTATACACCAAATTGTTTCCAAACAGCCATAACCATTTCCAATCCCACATCATCCCTCATACAATTGCAAACCACACCGCTGTCACCGATTTGATTCATTTTGTTCTCACCTTCACAATTAAGATTTATACTTGCTCGTGCTTGTCCATCTCCTACATCAAACCATCCCAAACATATTCAAGCTTATAATAAAGTAAATATCTCAGCCCAACAAGAAAAAATACAAAATTCAACCCGGTTAGTGGAAAAAGTCCCAAAACTAGCCAATTTTAGTGTATAGTTTTTGGTCAAATGGAGAATTATCATAAATTCATTGGTTTGCCTTCCTAGAATATTTTTCACATGAAAAATATATATATAAACACCCAAAATTTCCAGTTTTGACAGCCCCTTAAAAATAATTAAGAAAAAACCAAATTCAAGAAAACTAGAAGCTTCAAAAACCTCCATTAATGGAGTCTTTTGAAAGCTTATCATCATCCATAGTCTCCTCCCTTTTTCCTTTCAAAAAATATATATATATCCTTAAACTTAAGCTCACCAAAACAGCAAGGATTTTCAGAATTGATATACTTTAAAATTAAACAAGAAAACCCAAATTTAAGAAAACTAGTAGCTTGGTTGGCAATCCTCCATTAATGGAGTTTGATAGCTTTTGAACATACCCACGGCTCTCAACCACCAAGGAAATCTAAAACAATAATCCCTATGGTTGGTAAACATAATTTGAATAGCAATTTCAAGATTTCAACGTGAAGAAAAACAAACTCCCATAGAGATTTAAAACAACCAAGAACAACCCAATATTTTTGTGAAAAACCTAGAAATTTTTCTTGTTGAAATCTTACCTTGATCTTGCTTGAAATCTAAGGATTCTTGTTTGAGTCTTCCTTGGATGATAATTCTTGAAAAAAAGAACCAAAACCTACTCAAATCACCCAAGTGTTTGAGAGAGATTGAAGGAGGAAGCAAAGAAATCAAACAATTGGGGGGGGGGGATGGTGGAGAGGGGAGAAGAAGAAAATTTGAATTTTTTTCCCCCTTTTTCTTTCAATTTTCTATTTATAATTTAATTTTCAGAAATTAACTATTATCTATTTGCAACAGAAATCCTCCCAACTCTTCACTTTAGATTCAACTCCTTCCACCTCCTAAAATCTACTTTAAGCCCCTCCTCTTCTTTCCTTTGCTAATTAGTCCTCTTTCCTAAATTAACTATAGTTAATTCTTGTCCTTCTATTAAAATCTCACCCATAGTTAAACTAACTATGGTTAATAACAATTTTTTTTTTAAAGAAACTAATTATGGTTAGTTGCTAATTAACCAAAATACACTTAGAAAATAATTTTCCTTAATTAAAATACTAAATAAAAAAATCAATATAAGGATAATTCTAAATACCCGACATCAAACCTCGGGTCCTTACATTAATGATGTTACGTTTCAAATTAATATATATGTCGGACCAACCCTGACATTGTTCCATCACTTCGATGGAATAGGGCTCCAAAATATTAGCGGCTCAATGTGCCAGGGCGTCTGTTCTTGAAAAAAAAATATTATTGTGACGACCCGACTCCTTTTAAATCATTTTAAAACAAAAACGCAGCGGAAGACTTAGTTTAAAAAAAGGGCGTGGATATGTTTAAAATTTGGACTATTTAAAACCTGTTTGCATTTTTCACTATTAACTATTAGAGAAATCGTAAAGACAAGGAAATGCATTTCCTGTTACAAAGTTTAAAGGAGTTTCATAGTTATAAAGTTTAAAACAAAAAGCTCTCATGAGCTTATATACACATGTACAATACCAAAAGAGAAACGTAAAATAAAATGAGTCTATGGACTCTAAAACATCTCTAGTCTATCTCGCCATCATCATAATCTAGATCAGACAACTCTAGCTCCTCTCCCACGACCTCGACCATGGTCGATACCTGAAAATTTTGTAATATCATGAGCTAAAGCCAGCCCAGTGAAGATAAACGGAAAATAAAGTAACATTAGACTCCAAACCCGTATCCAGATTTGTGTCCAAATAAAGCTTACATACCCTTTACCTTTCAACCACTTAAAATTCATATCAAGTATCCAACTTTCACTTACTAGATCTCTCAAATAACTAAGAATCTAGTTCTTAAGCCTTTAATAGGATGTTTTTCATAACACCCATAACATTCTTATTCTGTTCTTTTTAATACCTTATACACTATACATAAGGTTTACATTCCTTTGTCTTAATACATCATGCTTATAATGACAGTATTGAAAGCACACACAGTCTAACAATACTTCATTATCTCGCTTTCCGAATCAAAATATACATAGTCTTTGTACAAGGTTCAATCCACCCTTGCATTCTCTCATATATGTATCATAATAATTATACAAGGTTCAATACACCCTTGCATTCTCTCATATATGTATCATAATAATTATACAAGGTTCAATATACCCTTGCATTTCTCACCTACCGAATACAAGGTTCAATTCACCCTTGCATTCTCTCACTATTCCTCCAATATAATCATGCAAAATAAACATAAATAGGGTCTCAAGTGTGAATAAACATAAATATAACCATTCAAAGTAATCGAAAGAACATAACGATAAACGATAAATGAATCATAAATTACCCTTTATACATAAAACAAGAAGTAGGAACTTTAGAAAAACAATGAATAAGTCAAGGCAAATGGCCTTCAGATAAATTCGAGTTACTAACTTTATCATAAAAGTGTCCAATCCATTGTTTTAGTAAACAAATGAAGTTCCATTATAAATTTCCTTATTCACCCCATTATATTCAGAACCTTTAACTTCCGATAATCATTAGTAAACGCCGAAGCGAATCTAAACTTAGAACTTCCAAGAGTTAATCGTTTCCTTTGAAACACCTATGAGTTCTCTCAACTCAAATTAGAACTAACTCCCAAGCCTAAGCAAGTTAGTTCACTTACTTTAATCCTTTCGATTCAAATCTTTATCTCAACTTCTGATCCTACAAGTCGTTCAACTTGTTCGGTTTCTAAGTTTACATTTAAATTCTATTTATCCTCACCTCGAATGTTCGCGTGACAACAAAGTTCCCATGAACCATCAAACAAGCAATCGCACCTACAATTCATCAATTGAACAACATTTTACAACTCATAACTAAGATGAGAAAAAGTGTGATTCTCGGGTGAATAGGGTTTTAAGATGAATAGTGTTTTTAGTGAATAGTGTTTTCAGATGAATAGCATTTTTCAAAAATCCGAGCTCGAAATCGTCAAATTCCTTGATGGAAATACATGATTTCAACTTCAAAACTCATTTAGAAACAAAAACAAAGAAAACCATATAAAATGTTTTGAAAACTCACTTTTTAGGGCTTCCCTTAGAGAACGAGAAACACCACAAGGCTAGGTTGGGTAGGTAGCCCTCGTCCCGAGCAATCCAACGCAACTAGAATCGAGACGATCCAAAGAGAAACAAAGAATGGAAATCTCCATGGAGATGAGTCCCACGGACATGGAGAAGGAAAAGAAGGAATTTTGTCAAATTTTGCCTTGTTGGTCTATTTAAGAAGATGAGTGAATAGTAATTAGATATTTTAAAAATTAGGAATTATGAATGTGTCCCTCATTAGCTTTTAGCCTTTAAAACTAAACCCGAAGCACTTAAGCTAGTCAAAAGGTGATTAATAATTATTAATTGGCCCATTAATAATTATTAATACGCCTAATACTAATTTAAGCTACTAAAGTAATAAACATCAAATAAAAGGAATATAAATTCAAAATCTAAATTAATTAACTCTAAAAATTAAATTGAGTGCTTTAAATAAAATAAATAATAAATAAATTTGCCTTGCAAAATAACAGGACGTTACAGCCTACCTTCCTTAAAAGACTTTTCGTCTCCAAAAAGTGCGCTCAGTAAGTGAAAAGGCGAGGGTACTTAGACTACATCTCATCCTCACGTTCCCACCTGGCCTCTTTTAACACTTGGTTTCTCCACCAAACCTTAACAAATGGATCATTTTATTTCTCAACATCTTTTGTTCAAATGCTATATTCAACCAACGTCTCCTCATAAGACAATTTAGCATCCAAAACCACAGGCTCATAATGAATCACAGATCCGCCATGTATTTCTGAAACATCGATACATGGAAAACATTATGAACGATCAATAACCAATGTCGTAAAGCCAAACGGTAAGCTACCACTCCAACTCGATCGAGTATCTCAAAAGAGCCAATACATCTAGGGCTCAACTTGCACTTCTTCCCAAATCTCATAACACCCTTCATAGGTGCACACTTTTAAGAATACGTGATCCACCACTACAAGCTTGAAGGGATTACGCCGCTTATCAGAATAACTTTTCTGTCGACTTTGGGCAACCCTCAACCTCTTTCTAATCAAAGCGATAGACTCACTAGTCATTTGTAACAATTGGGGTCCTAAAAGTCTCCTCTCTTTAATATCATCCCAATGAGCGGAAGAACGACACTTTGTACCTTAAAATGCCTCAACAGTGCCATCTCGATAGTAGCCTGGTAACTGTTATTATATACGAACTTTACCAAGTACAAGTGAGAGTCCTGACTGCTACCAAAGTCAAGAACACAAGTTCTCAACATATCCTCTAAAATATGGTTAACCTTCTCGGTCTAACCATCGGTCTAAGGATTAAAGGTTGTACTAAATTTCAGGCCAGTACCCATGACTGTGTAAACTCTGCCAAAACTTCGAGACAAACTGAGTGTCCCGATCTGATATGATTCTTATAGACACACAAGTAATGATGTTTCAGGTCCTCGTACATCTTTATACTATTTGGATAAACAGAAAAGATAGAACTGTGAGCCTCCTCCAACGGTTCTTTTCAAAAGTTGATCTCGAAGGCACACAAAGCCCTTACGATTTATCATGCACCTCCTTGATCTTAGAATAAACCAAGATATCATAAATGAACACAATCACAAAAGAATCAATGAACCTTATGAAAACAATATGCATAAAATCCACAAAAGCTGCAGACGCGTTAGTCAAGCCAAAAGACATAACTATAAACTCATAATGTCCATAATGCGTCCTAAAAATAGTCTTGGGAATATCCTCATCTTGAATCCTCAACTGGAGATAGCCAGATCTGTGAGGTATTTAGTTTGAGACAAATGGATATTTCCATAAGCTAGATAGGAAACCTCTACTAAGTAAGCTGACCAAGATCTTTTAGTGCAAAAGTTAAGTTGAGTTGAGTAGTCAAAGCTTGAATCTCAGAAGGAGAAGTGCCAGTAATCAAGATATCATCTACATAAATAAAAACATATATGGAATAAGTGGAAGTAACTTTAAAGAAGGGAAATTTCATTGGGTAGCAGAATTTTCAACAATATTTATAAATATAGCGTTTTTAAAAAGTATTTGTAAATATAACAGTTTTTTATAAACCTTCATTCATGTGTATCAAAGAAATCAGTGATAACTTATAAGATAATTAGTGATAACTATTAAGTAATCAGTGATTCATGCACAAAATATCAAGATATCAGCAATATCAGTGATTACTTTGTGCAGAAATCAGTGATTAGTCATGCAAAACTAGTGGCAATTTTATAATATTTTAGGAATGAATTTGAGTTTTCTACTATTTTTATAAATATTGAACTAATTTTGTTATTTTTGCAAAAGCCCCTTTAAAGAATTGTGAATGATCTGCCTTGGATGAATTGAATTGCTGTGAGAGAAGAAAGTTGCTCAATCTGTCAAACCAAGCTCATGGTGCTTGCTTGAGGTCATATATTACTTTACTCAACTTACAAATCAATGGAACGTAATTGTATTGAACTTGAAAACCTGGAGGTTTCTCCATAAACACTTGTTCACCTAATAAGTCATGAAGAAAGGCATTATTAATGTCAAGTTGTCTTTGAAGGGATGACTTACTAAACTAGCGGAATTTTATTTAGTAAACTTATTAACATTTAATAACGGATCTATTAACATCATGCAATTTGTGAAAAAGACATGTAAATTCATGCTATTTTCGAAAATTAAAAGCTTTTTACTTACATTGAGTAATTAATGGAGAATTGGTTGGAGGTTTGTTTACAACATCAAATCCTCAGCAACACCGGATCTTCTATGCTATATCCCGATCGAAAGCAAAACCGACTTGTGGGAATCGAACCGGAAGAACAAAAGAAGAAGAAATTTCTTCTAAATTTTTCCCTAAGGAAAATCGACAATTGGGCAAAAACTTGAGAGAGAATTTTCACTTTTCTAATTAAAGTGAGAAGTGTGTAAAATATGAATCCCAATGGTCATATTTATAAGAAAATATGGTATCCTAATCTAATTAGAATTTCTTATTTTCTAATTATTAAATTAATAGATTAGATAAGATAAATAATAAATAAAAATATAAAAAATCATGCTTTTGCACCTTGGCACACACATGCACAGCCACGCCTAAGGTAAAGTTGATTTTTTTTTAATTTTATTTATTTATTTACTTTTCTATATTTAATAAATTTATGTATTCAAAATTAGAAAAATTCAAATAATAATTTCTAATTAAACACATTTAGCCAAAAACTAATATAATCAATTACTATAGAATCTTATCCAGTTAATTAATTGTTTTGGGCCAAAACCAATTTGTTTCTTAAACCAATTGTATTTAATTCTCTCTAATATTTATTATTAAATTAAATAAACTCATTATTTAATTAATAATATTAATTATTAATTTCCATTTAAATAAATTTATTATTTAAATAATTAATAATATTAACATTAATTCTCGTTTAAATAATTTATTTATTTAAACAATTAATTTTGCCTTAAAATATTATAATTGATAATATCATATTAATTTCCATTTAAATAAACTCTTTATTTAAACCATTAATATTGTATCAATATTAATAATATTAATATTAATTTTTATTGAAATAATCTCATTATTCAAATAATTTATATTGCCTAATTTTAAGTAAATTCAATTACTTAAATTATTTATTCTTCCTAAGATAAATAAATAGCTTAGTTTTGCTACAACGATATTTGGGCTAGCATAGGGACCCGATGGACCTATAGATCATGGGCTTAATAATTAGTCAATTAAGTGATTAACACATAATCAGTTAATTACTTATTATCTAACTATGAATAATTCCACTATAAATTCATAGCTGAACTCCCCTCACTATAGATGAGTTATTGTCCATTTAGTTTATCTTCATTTTTATCTGTGATATATCCTTCACGTGGAACCCTCATAATTACAGACGGATAAATTTACTGTTTTGCCCCTGTAATTACCGCTTTATCCTTGTGTTCCCGCTGATTCTCCAATGAACTTTATCTTTAGTCGAACTAGAGATAAGGTACTTCTGTGATCAATAGAAGTCGTGACGTCACTTGTTCATGTCTCGAATCAGTGCATCAAGGGAGTTTCCTAAAGTTCCTAAAATGTTTAGGTATCGCACTGATACCGTTAATTTATAGGAAAGTTATGAATTCCATCTTGTGAAAATGAGTTCCCAGCTACATATCTAGTCATGTTCCCAAAACAGGAGTGTGTTGAGCGTTCTTACAGATCGCTCTCAACTATATGAATCAAAGAACATAACTCCACAAATAGGAGTCCGCATTTCACTCATGATTGAGATCTATCACGGTTGATAAACTTAGTTTGATATTCGATTATTTCTCGTAAACGGTACTAATGAGAAATTTGATCGAACATCGTGGTCCTGTCTTATACAATCAACATTGCATATGCTACTTCCATTTCATGTCTCCCACATGAATGATTAGGATTCGATCATTTGTCTATAAACAAAATGCGAAGCTATCAACAGTGCTACCAGGATAAGGTTTCCAAACGTTATCCGTTTACTGTAGACACGTTTAAGTTACTCATCTGGACTTTAATCCTCTTGTATGACTCACATACTAAATCATGATTTCATAAGAGTAACTTAGGGTTTACTATTTGAATGTTTGATATTAATATATTTCCATATATTCCTAATATCGTCAATTGAATAATCTAGATAATATAAAGAACTTATGTATTTATTTAATTTATTTTAAACAAATTATTATTATTAAATAATTACAAGTTCTAGGACACTATTCCTAACAGTCATATGGCCCAGTTCTTTGCCATTGTTAGAGTAATGATGGTTCGAATAGTTGCAGCCTTAACAACAGGACTAAATATTTCTATGTAATTAATGTCAGGTAATTGATGATAACCCTTGGAATTGATCCATCAGAATTCCTTTTGATTTTGAACACCCACTTACATCCAATTATCTTTTGATTTGTTGAAAGAGGAACAAGAGACAAAGTGTTGTTCTTTTGCAAGGCATTAAATTCAGCTTGCATTGCTTTAACCCAACTAGGTGACTGAAAGAGCTTGTTTAACAGAAGTAGGCTCCTCTTCTGATAAATCAGTCAATAATACTTTGGGCCTATATATTCCATTCTTTGCTCTTGTAATTATAGGATGCTGATTAGGAATGGTGATATCAAGTGTTGTAATAGAGTTCAACTGAGAGTTATTGACATCAGGAATAGATATGGGTTCATGGACAGTAGTATCAGGATTTAATGTAACATGTTGAATTAAATCTGGTTCAGGAACAAAAACATCAGGAAATGTTGAGTTGTTAGAGGAAATTATAGGAGAAATGTGAGTAGGAGGTGGACCTAAAATATAAGGAAGAGTGGATGGACTGATTTGTGAGTTAGAAATGTTAGGTAACAATATAGGCAGAGTATATGTTGTAGCAGAATTTGGTGCTGTAGGATGTTTGGGTAAAAGAGAAGAATAAGAAAAATATTACTCATTGAATACATGTCTGGAAATATACACCTTCCTTGAGGGTGCAAGGTATTTATATCCTTTGTGTTGAGTATTGTAGCCAAGAAAAAGACAATGAGATGATCTGGGGTCTAGTTTATGATTATTACATGGTCTAAATAGAGGATAACAGGAGCAGTCAATGACTTTAATAAATGAGTAATCAAAGTTAGTACTAAACAACTTATTGAATGAAATTTTACCTTGAAGAGCTTTAGTAGGCAATCCAATTCATCACAAACACTTATGTGTTAAAAGAATCATCCCAATAGAACAAAAGCATAACAGCTTTGTGAAGAAGACAGACACCAAATTCAACTATTTGCCTATATTCCTTTCAATAAGACCATTTTGAGCAGAGGTATATAGGCATGAGATTCGATATGTGATGCCATGTTTTTGAAAAAGAGGAACAAGAGCTCTAAACTCTCCACCCCCATTAGTTTGAATTGACTTTATTGTAGTGCTAAGAATGTTTTCTACTTGTGTTGTGAAATGAATAAAGGTTTGATAGACATTATATTTGGATTATAAAAAATATATCCATGTGTATATAGAATAGGCATCAACAAGACAAAGATAATATCTATAACAACTTCTAGATAATGTAGAGGAAGGATTCCAAAGATTAGCAACAAATGAGTTGTGAAGGAGTTGTGCAAACAGTTTGAGAATTTGAA
Organism: Gynostemma pentaphyllum; assembly: GCA_028015215.1. NCBI lineage: Eukaryota > Viridiplantae > Streptophyta > Magnoliopsida > Cucurbitales > Cucurbitaceae > Gynostemma > Gynostemma pentaphyllum. The sequence goes on along the minus strand of CM051351.1, from coordinate 45,574,548 downwards.
AACGAATGTTTATGGCTTTTTGAGACTTGACAAGATGAGTAAAAAGAAAATTCTTTATCGATAGGTAATTGAATGTTACAATTTTGTAAGACTTGCTTTACAGTAGACACATTTACATGACCTAAGCGTTCAAGCCTTAGATCTAAGGTAGTACAATCAGTAGAAAAACTAGGTTGAGATGCTGTAGAATTTGATAAAGAGGTATAAAGAGCCACTACTTTACAAGGAGTAGAATTCTGAGTGTGTCTTGTGTTATTAGGATAAAGATTTTTTAGATTGAACCTATAAATCCCTCTTCGAGATTCCCTTAAGCAAAATTTTACTAGTAACCTGATCTTTGACAAAACAACGATTACGATAAAACTCAAAATATACATTATTGTCTTTTCAAGTTGGTGAACACTTAGCAAGTTTTGTGAAATTTGTGGGACATAAAATAAATTTTGTAATTTGAATGTGTTTAAGGTATTTGGAAAGTAAACTAAGGAAGAACTTGAATGAGAGATATGAAAAACTATGTCATTTCCCATTTGAACTCTATTACTGCCTTGATATTCATTCTTAATATTCAGATTTACCAAGTCATTAGTAATCTAGACACCAATTGGAGTTAAATGATAAATCATTCAAAGCAAGAAAGGTTGTCATTAGTCCAGAATTAGATGTAGAAGGTTGATGATGAGAATAAGATATGCCATTGATGTGATTCGTAGATGAGTTTTGAAACTGATTTTGATTCTGACCATTTCCATTACTATTGCTTCCATTGTGATTTGGTCCATGATAAATTGGTTCAAATCTAGCATAACATTTTAGGCTTGTATGCCCCATCTTACTGCACAATTGGAATTGAGGACAATTGTTATTACCATATCTTCCTCCTCTATTGTTTCTTTCTTTTCCTCGATTGTTGTAGTGATTGTTTGATCCATTTTCGAAATTTTGAGATGAACCATCTTGTCTATTTTGAACTGAGAGATTTATAGACGGAATAGTTGAGTCATGATTTGTTAGCTTTCTTTGAATTCTACCTCCATGATATAGAAGAAGAACTGGGACTTCTTGAAAAGATTGATTCAGTGATTATGTTGTGATAACAGATACAATTGAATCGTATTCTGTGCCTAATCCTTCAAGAACATTCATTATGAGATCTTGCTCTAAAATCTTATGCTTTACTGAGGAGAGGGCACCCACATATGACTTCATCTTACCAAGATAATCTTTCATGGACAATCAATCTTTCTTCTAAGTTTGTAGTTTGGATTTATACTGCATGATTCTTTCCATATTTTGTGATGAAAACAGAGTGATAATACATTTTCATACCTCACTTGAAGATGCATAGTCAGTAATTTCAGTAAGAATCGGTTCTGTCATTGATCCTCCAAGCCAATAAGATAATAAATGATCTTGTCTCCTCCATTGAACATATTCTAGATTAATAGAGGTAGTAGATCAAGTAGTTGTGGTAGTAGAGATCATCGGATTTGGATTAGCAAGGAATTCATAGAGAAAATCTTCATGACCATGGCCTTCAATTTCAAAAAGGACTTGAAATTTCGACATTTAGGAAATTGTCATCATTTACTTTAACAATGGAAGCTTGATTTCCAAATGTTGTGAGGTGATTTGATTTAGTGTGCCTAGCAAAAATTGTAGACGAACAAGAAGAGGTCACCATTAATGGCAGAAATGGCAGTTTAGCCGAGAAAGAAAAAGAAAGAAGAAGGATGATTCTTATGATCGAAGGTAGTTGGCCAAAAAAATCTGATACTATATTAGAAATGAATGAGAGATGAAGAAATGGATTGAGTTTCAAGTTGATTTTCATTAACCAATTATCAACAATTGAAGCTCACTTATATAGAGCATTGCAAGCTTAACTTAATCAATTTTTCAGTTACAAAATAACAGCTCAAGACTAACTACTTTTTGACAAAAACTTCATCTCTCAATGCTGAGTTGTCAGCTTTCATTTGAGCTATTAGTGAGCTTCTTTTACAAGGAGAATGTTACTTTTTTCATGAAAGTTTGAATTGTATTATGTTATTGTTATTGGATTTTAATATAAGTTTATAATTTTTCATTTTAAATTTTGGCAATTTATTCATATTAAAGTTATATGATAGATATGCCCGGCCGGTCTGAATCACCCCTACCCAACCTGCAAGTCAACATTTGATGAGTCAGGCCCACCTGGCCCTTAAATTTTTCGGGCTGAATATGTATCACATATTTAGTATTCGGGCTGGCTCACAGGCTTTATCCATAGGGCCTGAGACCCGCTTAAAAATTATTTATTAAAATGATACATATATATATATATATATACATCAATAATTGAGTATAATCAATTAAGTTCAATTTAACTTATATCTTTTTAAAATTCAATTTTTTTTAATATAATCAAACTAACCAACAAGAATAATACATAAAGTTAAGTTTAAAAATTAAAAATAAGTTTAATTTTAATTGAATTAAATTTTTCTCAATTTTAGCTTATATATTTTAAAGTTATGCTTTTAAAAAAAATTGAAAATAATCAAACACAAAACTATAAAAGAAATAGCTAATTTAAAAGCTTAGAAGTTTATTAAAAAATTTAATAAAAAATTTAATAATTTTAGTTAAATGATTAAAAACTTGAACCGACCCAGCCAAGATCGCGTAAAATATGTCAGGCCCAGCTCAATCCATATTTTAGGGAAATTGACTTAACTACCCCATTGGGAAAACAAATTTTCAAACTTGCCCTATGTATGTTGAAGTTATCAAAATGCCCCTAATTTTACACATGAGAGTGGTCAATTAAAGTTAGTGGGATGGCCATAAATAATTAGAGGGTAAAAGTAAAAGTATCATAGGGTAGGGGGTATTTTTAATAACTCACCTTAAATTCGGGGTTTAGGGTCCCATAACTAACTAGAGGGTAAAAATGAAACTATCATAGGGGAGGGGGTATTTTTTATAACACACCTTAAATTTGGGGTAGATATGATAAAATTCCCATATTTTATCCCTTAGGTCCAGGTCTATGGGTTGGTTTTCGGCTTACAATTTTAAGTAAGGCTCTGGCTTAGGCCCGACCCACTCATTTTCCAAGCCTTGCAGGCCCGGCCCATAGACAAGGCTTAATAATAAAGGTCAACAAATACTTTTCACATCAGAGCCCTTATTTTTCTAAGAACACGCGCGTACACACACACACACACACACAATATATATATATATATATATATATATATATATATATATATATATTATATTTCTTCCATATCCTATTTTGAAATATAGTAGAAAAAGATTAAAAAAAATAGATGAAAAATTAAGGATATAGAATAGATTATGCATATATATTATAGATAGAAAAATTAGTATTTAAAAACTTTTTCATTATTATTAAAATGAATAGACATAGTGTGAGTCCCTAGGTTTAAAAGAGGTTAATTGAATTATTATTTATATTTAGTATGCTTGTGTGTTAGGTGTTAAGTAATTAGGAAGTTAGTTTATATCATTGATTTGATTATTTGTTGGCTAACTATAGTTAAAAACTAACCAAAGGTAGAAAATTTCATAGAAGGGAACTTTTAACCATGGTTTAATATTTGAAAAAGGGTTAATTAGTAATTAGAGTTTGGGCAACGGTTGGTTAGCAAAAGGAGTAGATTGGAGGGACTTTGGAAGATAGGTGAAGCGGTGGAGGGATTTATTTGCAATTAGTTAATTTTATTTTCAGAAATTAGAAGTTTAAAAAGATTAAAAAAAAGAAAAAAAATTACTCTCATTTCTCTTTCCTACCTCCCCACCGTCAGGCCCCCCCTCTTTTCCTCTCTTTGATAATTTTTGCTTCCTCCTTCAATTCCTCTTGAAATCTAGTTGAATCAAATTGTGTTTTGGTTGATTTGTGATAGAATTATCATCCTACGAAGGTTCAAGCAAGATCAATTGATTTCAATAAGATTCAAGGTATGATTTCAAATAGAAAATTCTAGGTTTTTTCATAAAGTTGTTGGGTTGTTCTTTGTTAATGTTTAAATCACTTTGGGTATTGTTTTCTTTCTTTTTAAAATTCTGAAAATATATTTTCAAATGATGAATATAAGCCTTAGGTTTCACTTATTTAAGAAGTCTTTAAAGGATGGAAGTCATGGTTGGATGTAAGCTTTCAAAACTCCATTAATGGTGGTTTTTTCCATGCTTCTAGTTTCTCTAAATTTTGATTTTCTTGATTTTTACTAAAAGACTTTCAATTCTAGAATTTAGGAGTGAATATATATATATATATATATATATATATATCTATATATATATATATATATATATCTATATATATATATATCTATATATATATATATATATATATCTATATATATATATATATATATAGATATATATATATATATATATATAGATATATATATATCTATATATATTATACATAAAAAAACACTTTGGAAGAGCAACCCAATAATTTTATGATAAATCTCCTTTTGGTCGAAAATTTAACATTAAAATTGGCTAGTTTTGGGACTTTTTCCACTAACCGGGTTTGAGACTTTAAATATATGTTATGGGCTGAGATATTAATTTTATTTAAAGACTAAATGAGTTTGGATTGGTTTGATGTAGGAGGAAGACAAGCGTAGGAAATTTGGAGGTTGTTTGTAAAGGTGAGAACAAAAGGAATCAAAGTGGTGATGGTGGTGTTGTTGTGGTTGTTAGTGGAATGGTGTGAGATGAATATTAGAGTGATCATGGCTGGTTTTGAGGTTTCTTTGGTGTATGAAATAAAGGGGAATCGGAGGTTGTGAAAGCATAATGCTTGAAGTGTGACCTTATATGTTTGATGTGTACTTTGAAAAGTATCAAGTAGAAAGATAGAGTCATATGCTGATTGAGAATCCTTCTTACTTATGTTCGATATGCTGAAGTTTCATTTCCGATGAGAATTTTAAGAAAGCATGTTCAATTACATTTCATTTTATTCATGCATATCATGTGTTTGTTGAATGGCCATAAGGTCGTAACCTATGTAATGGTGAGTGGTAGTTAGACGTTACATATGTTACTGTGGCAGAAGGTATGTAGCTCCGAGGCGCTGTGTGGTTTATGGCTTGGATGCTAGAGTGGCTATTACGATAGCCTGGAAGAAAATAATGAGCTACGGCTTGAGTGATTTCTGTGATGGTTTGTGAAATGTGTGTAGTAAGACACGAGATATGAATACGGAAACAAATGATGATTGGAAAGCATAACGGAAAGTGGTATTGGTTTGAATGTTGTTTACTTGGCTTAGTCTCGAACTTGAAATGCCTATGGTTTGATCAAACATACATGTCTTTGATTCCTAGCACATTTTCATACATTCTTAGTACTTGATTTTGTTTGAGCATATCATTCCGAGCATCGAATATCATGGCTTTAATTCTTTTTGCTTTCACTGAGTGTCATGCTCAAAGGTGCTTTATATCACCTTTCAGGTACCGGTAGGGGACGTGACCGAGGTGCGGCAGGTGGTGCTCGTTGATGCATCGGTATAGAAGCTTTTGGGTTAGGCCACCGGTCATGTGAAGCTTTGAATATGGAGTGTCGTTTGGTCGTTTTGAGTTCCCGGTTTATGACATGTCTTTTGAAATATTTGTATATAACTGTGTATGTTTAAAAATAACTATTGTATACGGTGCACCATATACTTTCTTACGTTTTAAAATAACTTGATATTTTGAGAACGACCGATGTGCCGAGAATTAATATAAAACAGGGCTTTCTTTCGGAAATTTTCATTTGTACTTATTTTCAGGTTATTGATGTTTTGAGTTTTTATTTTAAACTAGGTTTGTTAATCCTACGCTTCTACTTTGCGTACTCGCGTCCTAAGCTTGTTTTACAAGCCGGGTCGTTACACATAGACCTGTTTTGTTTATATATACAATCTTATTACTAATTTACGAATTATTTTTTTAAAATAATGCATGATATTTTTTATATTTTGATGAGTGTTTTTTATAATTTAGATGATATGTATATATTTCTTATAGTAATTATAGATAATAAATATAAGTGTAAATTTTTTAATTATATTATTGAATAAAATAAAAATTACAATTTAATATGGGAAAATGGCTAGTAATTTAGATATTAAAGTGAACTTAATAAGGATAAAAATGGAAATAAGTTTTTTTTCCATCCAATCCATTTTTATATATAACGTAGATTATGTCAATCCGAGTAGAGCTCAATTGGTTGGCACCTACTTCTTTCCCATAAGGTCGAAGATTCAAGTCACCCCTCCCCCAATTTGATACAATATCTTTGAAAAAAAAAATTTAAACATGGTTGGCACTCTTAACTTTAAGAATAAAAACAAGGAAAGGGAGAGCAGGAGAACAAACAAAGCAAATAGAGTTACATTGTGTATAATCAACTTGACCTAAACTATAATACAAGGACCTATTGATACTAATAAAGATAAGTAAAATATTTATTATACCCTTGAACTCATAAATGAGAGATAAACCAATAATCTTAGGACTGGTTTGGGAGTTTTTGGGAAATAAGTGTTTTTAATCAAAGTATTGTTATGTAGTATGATAAAAAAATGCTTGGTGTGGTATATTATTTTATTATTTGGTTCTAATATTTAAAAGAGTTAATTAGAGATATAATCACTTTAATTTACTCAATTTCAAATTTAATGTCAAATTACAATCAATTTCAAAAATACGAAAGAACCACCATTTATGGTGGTTATCCTATTTATTCTGAGAATCAATTTTGCAGTAATACCCTTTCATGTCTCTCTTTCTATTTCTGTATTTAATATTTTTTTATTTGTTTTTATTTCTTTCTTTATTTCATTTTGGGAAATTAATCAATTAGTTTTGGTTTTTATTTAAAATGGATACGTTTTTTTAAAAAAAATTCCTTATCCGTTTTTCTCGTATGTCTTCCATCCTTTTTTCAATTTTTTTCAAATATTGTTCTCTATTTATTTTCAGATCTTGTTCTCTATTCATTTCTTAATTTTGTCCAGATTGAATTAATCAATCGATTTGTTATTCGTCCAGATCTTGTTTTCTACTCATTTTCTTTCTCTTTCTTTCTTCCTTCATTTTCATTTTTATGTTTTGTTTCTTCCAAGATGAATCTGTTTCAATTGATTTTTTATCTGGTGGTTGTTGGAATGAAAAGCACATCTATCAGAATTATGATTTGAAGACAATGATTTTGTTCAAGAATCAAGAATGCCTCGAGCTGGTTAACAAAGTTAAACAAAAGTTGCCATTTAACTTTGATACACATTGTTTGTTGATGGAGGTTGTTACTAATACTAACATCAAGGTTTATTTGGATGTAAAATACGACAATGATGTCCCTTTTTGGATCATGTCCTTGGCTGCGATGAAGACTGATTGAAAAAAAAAACATCAAGATCGGCATATTTTCCCTATGCCATTTTCCTCCAATAAACCTTATTGTTTCTAATGCCTCACCTTGTTGCCAAGATTTTTTCATTTCCATTAAGCATCATTATTTCCCATAAATTTATGAGGTGGAACTTTGGATGAAGCTCAAAACTACGTAAATTATTAGGTGAAATCTTTATTCATCTATAAGAATACTAAGTTTTTTTATTTGGTAAAAAGAGTTAAATGGAAGGCTCTATTTAACACAGATAAACATAGACTCTTAATGAAACTGATTACTCATAACAATCTCAAAAGGTACGAGGATGGAACTGATTCTTCATCTATTTCATTGTGTTTTTTATGTTTTATTATCAATTTAACCTTGTATTTAGTTTACTTTTGTTAAACTTTTTATTTAAGAAAATGAATACTTATTAATATTTGTTTCTTTTTTTGGTATAAAAAATAAACATGTTAAACTATGTATGATATTGGATTAGATATTGACTTTATATTTAGGCTTTTTTTAATCATTTATTCATAGTTTATCAAATTTAACATAGTTAAACTAACGGTGATATTGTTTAAAAACTTTCAAAGCATGAAGAAGTATTAATGGCGGTTGGAGGATGATCGAAAAATAAAGAAATTCGATATTTCCTGAAAAATAAGTATTTAGAAGCTTGAAGATTTTTTTTGTTATAGTTTTAAATTTTTTAGATTTGAACTTTCCTTTAATTTTACAAAATTTAAGGGATTTTATAACTTTCATAAAATGTTACACAAATTAAGGAAAATTGAATTGGGGGTATGTTTTATCTTTCACAGTGTAATTTGAATTGGCTGGTGGTGGTTTTAGGTAGTTTTGATATATATATATATATAAAAGATTGTGTTTATCTGAAATAAACTATATAAAATTGTGCCTTATTGAAAATAATACTATTTAAAAAGTGCTTTTAATATTATTTAGAGTTCTTTTGGGAGAAAATGTATCGGAAAAAAAGTTCATAAAGAGAAGTTAGAGAGACTGTGGAAAAATAAGTTAGAGAGAGAAAATACATGGAGAGAAGTTAGAGAGAGAAAATGCATGGAGATAAGTTAGATAGAGAAAGTATGTAGAAAGAAGTATGAGAGATAAAATATATAGAGAGAAGTTATAAAGATAAAATGTGTAGAAGAAATTAGATATACAAGCTTTAAAATATGAAAACACTTAAAAAAGAACCTATTCTTACTTCTTCAAAAAGCACTTTGAAGTGTTATTGACTTTTACAAAAAGTGCCAATAAAATGTTGTCAAACATAAATATTGTATTTAGAAATTGCTTTTCCTCATTTAAAAGCACTTTTGACTTGGTCAAAAGCACTCCCAACCATATCCTTAATCTACTAAACAATCTAAGAAAATGTGACCTGTCCCTTTTGTATATGTTGAATTGCATTCTTCTTAGATTGTAAAGCACTTTGAAGTGTTATTGACTTTTACAAAAAGTGCTAATTAAATGTTGTCAAACATAAATATTGTATTTAGAAAATGCTTTTCCTCATTTAAAAGCACTTTTTGCCTGGTCAAAAGCACTCCCAACCATATCCTTAATCTGCTAAACAATCTAAGAAAATGTGACCTGTACCTTTTGTATATGTTGAATTGCATCAGTTTTATTAAGAAAAAAAAGGTTTATTTAGATAGAATCATTTTGAGTGAATGAAGCCACATTAAATATATTTTTGGCTTTTTGTGAACAATTACTAAAGGGATGATTGCATATCTTAAAAAAAAATCTATGATATTTATAAACATATCATGATTTAAAAATATTTATAAATTTAGCTAATGTTAAGTAGATGAATAAGCGATTAGCATTGAATTACATATTTTTACAATAAATGAATCTCGATCCACACATTAATCATTTGCAATCATGGATTAACACAATAAAAATGGTATATATACTATAGAGGATAATTTCTGTTACGGTCGATCACGTGCATCCTTGATTTGAATAACTTTATAATAAGAACAAGAAAACACTGGTATGGTGCCTGCCAAACCGTCTCCGACAAGCAAGTCAATAATTGGAGGCAGATGATATGAGAATTATAGAGTAAAATAATGAATGACATACCGTTTTAGGTTTAATTGAGCTCTTTATATAGATGATTTACAGATAAGATGATATGCGTATCTGTGATGAGATAAAGATGATATCTTTTGAAAAAAAGTTTTTATCTCCTCTATCTTTAGATGATGATATGCTTATCTCAAGAGATATGGTAATCCTGATCAAGGATTTTGTTCGAACGATTAGGTTGTATACGTTCAAGCCGACTTGAAAATTCCTAACCTCTTCAGATTAGATTGGGTTCAAGTGCTTCGGACTAGCTATGATCCAAATATCGAGGAAACATGATCCATACCACCTCTTATGGGCACGACATACCAAGATTTGGACGTTTAGTATTGGGCTATATCCATGGTGGATTTTACCTCTACAGATCTCCCCTGTTTTTATGTTCGTGATACTTGGACGTGAAAACAAGTTGAGGTTTAAATGAACTGGGGCGACTCAATATCCAAGTAGTTGACACTCGTGTACCATTTCAAAATCGAATGTTTAAATTCGAAAAAGTGACTTCTCCATTTCTACATCTTCTTGTACTTTCACATCTTAGCATTTCTATCTAAGGATTCAGAAACACTTCGCACAAAAAGGAGGGTTTCATTTATCATTCATCTTCTCAAGTTGGTATTTATCTTTTAAATTTCTAGCATGCATCAGTAGATTCCTCCTAATTTTAAAGTCACTGACTTAGGGCTAAAAATTCAACTTTTCCATGAAACCTACTTTTGTGGAGATGGTTGAAGAATGGCAGAACGGTGAAAGAATGTATGTTTATTCTAGTAGAATAGCTATAAATGTCGATGAATCTGATACACAGACTGCTACCAGAAAATGTTTCCTCACTGACGCGATGCAGGAAGATAATTTGATGATCACACTTTAAAAACTGATAGACAAAAACCCAAATAACACTCATCTAACTGTTTCATCCTCCATGTGTGGATCTGGAGAATATGCTGAGGATTCCGAAGAAACTCTTAGCGATGATGTGGGAGTGTGTAATTCCCCTCATATTTTAGATGAAAATGTTATAGCATCCTCGTCCGGCTGATCGAGGGTAGTTGACCACCCTATATTAAAAATGTCAGTTTTGAAACAATCAAACTTGGATTTTTATCACCTCTTGTATCGTATTTTTCTTGATGTAGAGATGAGGCTTCCAAATCCTGATGAGCGCGCCCATCATGATGTTGGAGGTGGTTGGACTTCCTTCTATGAAATTTTCTATGACCGTGGATTCAGATTCCCTATTGGGCACGGATGGCTCATTTGCTGAAGTTGGCATTGTGTGACGGTGATGCAGTTAAGCAGTTATCAACCGTTGCACCTGAAAAGCTGGCCTCGGTAGAAGTGAGATCCACAGAATTGGCTGAGAGGCTAAAAACCGTAAAGGGTAAGAATGAGGAGCTCGAGGCTCAACTGAAGAAGTGGGGGGGGGGGATTTGGCCTAAAGAGAAGAGTTGATTAAGGATCTTTGTTCTGGACTGGGAAATACTCAATTCTTGTTCGTCAAGGCCAATGAAAATCTCTCCCAAAAACTAGAATGTGTCAGTCTTTATGCGATGAATATTGGCCGTGACGAGCTGAAGTTATCATTTCCTAAGGAAGAGAGGTCTCTCGATTCAGCCCTTTGAGGAGGGACAATGCCATAAAAAACTTAGGCCTCTTTGCTTGCTTCTTGCAAAAAGATCAGTAGGCTACCAAAGATGAAAGGACCACTGATGGTTGTACATTCAAAGAGGATGGGGATACGGGGGTTACTTCTGACTTTGTGAAGGGGAACATTGTGGATGTTGATGATATCCATGAGGTGTGAAGGTGAGTTCTCAAGTTGTCGGTTACCCGTACTGATTCTCTTCTTATCTTCTGTTACTCAAAACACTTAACTTACTTTTCTGTGACTCTAGCACTAAATATTGCGTTTGCATGGGCAGCACTATCGAATTTTTTGCGTATTCATGTAGGCCTTGTATGCATGTTCCTTATCAAAGGCTTTGGTTCGATCTTATTCTTTGAAGATTACGCCTGGTTTGAGCTAGGCCTTTTCTTCTTCGAAAAGGTTGTTCGTTTAATTTGAGAGATATGATATTTTATTCTTCAAAGCTTATGCCTAGTCCGAGCTAGGTCTTTTCTTCTTTCTTTTGGAAAGGATACTCATCTAACTTCGAAGTTAGGATATTTTATTCTTCAAAGCTTATGCCTAGTCTGAGCTATGTCTTTTCTTCTTTCTTCAGGAAAGGGTGCTTGTCTAACTTGGGAGTTAGGATATTTTATTCTTCGAAGATTGTGTGTAGTCCGAGCTAGGTCTTTTCTTCCTTCTCTTTGGAAAGGTTAGTGGCCTAAATTAATATTAGGATATTTATATTCTTCAAACATTATGCCTAGTTTGAGCTAGGTCTTTTCTTCCTTCTCTTTGGAAGGGTTGTTCGCCCTTACTTAATATTAGGATGTTTATGTTCTTCAGGGTTGGGCGTAGTCCGAGCTAGGCCTTTTTCTTCTTTCTTTTGGAAAGGTTATTCATCTAACTTAGGAGTTAGGGTGTTTCATTCATCAAAGATTCGAGCTTTAAGGTCATCCAAAACATCGTCCGTGCGACGTGGTGATCGCGTAGGTTCTTGGACTTCGAGGGCGATGATGTCCCCGATTCGTTAAGTACCATAGAGAATATGGTAGCGTTCGGAATGGCTCTTTGTAGCCTGCTCTCCACTTTGTTAAGCCTGTTATGCAGGCGTCCGTAGAGTCAGCGTTCTTAGTTTGCTTCTCTTTCGCAAAGGAGCTCTTCATTTCTCCTCCTAAGTGTTATTCTTAGTATACTTTGCTTCTTGCATTCTCTCTTAACTTGCCATCATTGATAGGCGGCTTCGTTGTTGCCATCACTCATGCTGGAGTTGGGTGATGTCATTTGCTTGGTGTCAGTAAGTGATGGAGGTTTTGGAGGGAGGTTGATGAATTTTTTCTCTATTTAGGATAGGGTTAGTCTTTTTCCTTTTTTTTTTGTCTTTAGGATTGGTCTTATTTATAGGCCAACGTTGGTTTCCTTCTGAAGTTAGGAAATGTTTCATTTTCCTAACACGGATCACGAAGATAAGGGATGTTATCTCTATCTCCAAGCGTTGCAATAAAGGTGTATTCCTTTCGATGTCTCTCAGACTTCCCTGGATGTGACGTGCTACTTCTATTTCCAAGGTTCTAATAAATGCGTCTTCTACTAGTGGTCTTTCGGATGTCCCTAGCTGGGTTCGTCTCATTGGGGCGCGAGATAGCATTTAATGCCCTTCTTATTCGAGCTGTTTTCCTTTTAAAGATTCAATCTGTTATTAATTGAATATCTTTGAGAATTTGGTGATGGTGACGTTGTGTCAGTAATGAATACGTGACAATCATGACTTTTCCTCCCAAACACAGTATGACTATGCACATCAATGCACCTGCTCAAATTCGATACGTATCAATCTGTAAATTTAATCGATCTCATGCACTCAAACAATGTTTTTTTCTGATCCGTTGTTCGCATGTACTTTGGCTTCATGTATTTTTTTCCAGTTTCGTCTAGCTCTAATTCAGGTCGATGACAGATTTCTCGAATGTCGTAACGTGATCTCATATTATCTTTTGTTTTGTTTGGTATATTTAGAACTGTGTTGAAGACATTGTCGAAAACGTTCTTTTCGATATGCATGACATCTACATTATGCCTGATCACTAAATCTTCCTAATACGGCAGCTCCCAGAAAATACTCTTTTTTTTCCATCCTGTATTTTTCCCAGCTGCCTTATTCCAAGCCTCACCCCCAATCTCTGTAACCATTTGCATGTTAAGTGCATCTAACTGTTGCAGTACTTAGTATTCATTGATAACTTCAGGAGGGCCTTGATTTCTTGCAGTACGCCCTTTACAACAGTCAGTTTTGTTCGATCGAAATGAATGATTGAGAGGTAAAAACCTTCTATGACAGTCAAACCAACACGTTTTTCGACCATGCACCAACGAGAATGCACCGGTATCATCCATGCAAACTTTCCCGAAGTGCTCCACCCTATGAATTTAGTTAGGGTAGTATAGATTCGTTATGTTGGGTGTAAATCATAAATTTTAATCTAATCTAAATAGTGAAAAATTATAAAATAACGAATGAAGTAATTGAAACACGAATTATTTTACGAACGTACCTGATAACATAGAATATGTCGGGAAGTCACTTATCGTCCAAATAACTACTACTGCATCAAGAAATTCTGTTTTTGTGAAACATCGTACGTCATAACTTCTTCGTTCCATAAACCACAGAGCTCAACAATTAATGGTTGGAGGTAGACATCCAGCTTCTGCTTTGGACTTTTTAGGCCAGGTATAATTACCATTAAGAAAATCACAGGATCTTTCATGCACATTGATGGAGGCAAGTTATACGGCGTCAACATAACTGGCCACGATGAATATTGAGCTCCCGAAGCCCCGAAAGGGTTGAACCCATCAGTACATAAACCCAATCTAACGTTTCTAATTTCCCGCGCAAATTCAGGATGAAAACAATTTAAATGCTTCCACGCCTCGGCATCGGAAGGATTTTTCATTATTCCATCATCTTGAGAGTGCTCGTGGTACCACCTCATGTACGAAGCAGTGACTTCTGACGCGTACAGTTGTTGGAGACGTTGTGTGATCTGTAAATAAAACATGCGAGTATGCGGAATAAGACTTTTTTTTACCTTGTTTATATCTCGAATGATTGAACATTTTACACATATGAAGACTTGCATCATCACCCCAATATATCATACATCCTTTCGGGCAACAATCAGTCTTCTCCACTGGTAAACTGAGACCCTCCACTAATTTTTTCATATTGTACAAATTGTGCGGCAACGTGTTGTTTGCAGGAGCGCACTGATGAAACCATTGTGAAATCGAGTTAAATCCTCTTTCTGTGATATGAAACTCTGCCTTGATATTCAATAATTCGGTCGCAGCAGCGACTTACGTTACATCACAACTTGGATACATTGGCCTACTCGCTGATTCTATCATCTGAAACATTTTTTGCGCATCTGGATTTAAATCTTCGTTTACTAAATTATGAGGATCATCTCCCTGATAATCGCATCCATCAACTACCATCTGTTCAAACTGCCCATACTGATGTTTAACGTTTTCAGAACTATCATTCACATTCGAATAGAACTGCAAGCTGCTTCCTTCATTTCGACATGACTCGCCCCTCACTGCATCGAATATTTCTGTAGATTCTCACTTATACACCCAATGATAATAATTATCAATGAAACCATGACTGTACAAACTTCACATCATCTTTCGGCAACAACTTCTTATTTCTACACTTTTTGCATGGACATTGTATCTTCTATCCGTTGTTATCAAAAATCACTGTGGATTCACATATTTCAACAAACTGTTCAACCTCAGCTACAAAATCGTCGTTGAGAAACCCTTCAATCAAATGAACATACATCCACTCACGCATTTTCTCTCTCTCGGGAAGATGTTTTAATGTAACTTGATTTCATTTAAAGTGATTCTGCACGTCTATTTATAATTTTTCTACTGCTCTTTTAGAGATGAAATGTGTTTCTAATATAGCGGGAAATATTCCCGCCAGAAAATATTGGAGGGAAATTTCCTGCCCAAATTTAGCTATGAAATGTGTCTCTAATGAAAGCTAATTAGCGACGAAATGTGTCTCTAAAATATTAATAAAAAATCATGTAAAATAGAGATACATTTTGTCGCTAATATATGGACAAACTGCGTCTCTATTCTTTCAGGAAGATTAGCACTATGCTAATTAGCGACGAAATGTGTCTCTAAAATTAATAAAAAAAATTCATGTAAAATAGAGACATATTTTGTCGCTAATATAGGGACAAATTGTGTCTCTATTCTTTTAGGAAGATTAGCACTATGCTAATTAGCGACAAAATGTGTCTCTAAAATTAATAATAAAAAAAACATGTAAAATAGAGATATATTTTGTCGCTAATATAGGGACAAATTGAGTCTCTATTCTAGCAGGAAGATTAGCACCATGCTAATTAGCAACGAAATGTGTCTCTAAAATTAATAAAAAAAAAAGGAAAATAGAGACATATTTTGTCGCTAATATAGGGACAAAATGAGCTAAATAGCGACGAAATATGTCTCTAAAATTAAAAAAAAATCATGTAAAAAAAGAGACACATTTCATCGCTATTATAGGGACAAAATGAGTCGCTATTATGGCGGAAGCTTGGCACCAATTCTTGAGATAAACATTAACGATGGACTTTCGTTAAGACGCTAAATAGAGATGGATTTCGTCGGTAAAAGTCAAACGTGCCATTAGAGATACAGTTCATCGCTAAATAGCGTCACACCCTTTTTGTCGCTAAATTTAGGTCACTATTTCCAGCTTTTCTTGTATTGTAATGTACGTAATATACAGTACTTTTTATTGTACATTTGTATCGTGTTGTTTTTAAATGTGCATAATATACGTATAATATCACATGCAATGCTTTTATAATCAGTTTTTAAGTACATATTATGATTTTAATTCAATTTTGTACATTTGGTATATTTGTGTTTCTACATAAAAAAAATTGTACATTTGGTAGATCCATCCTCCATGTCGTAATTGCATTTGAGTAAAAAGAAAATCGACATAATATACACAGTAAACGTGTCATTTAATCTGCATTTGAAAAAAAAAAAGTGTTAACAAATATACACAACACACGGAATGTACAAAAGATACTTGATATGCATACATGGAGAGTATGTATAGTTTAGCAAAAACATAAGAAAATGCAGAGTTAGTATATATTTTTAAAACAAAATCCAAAAAAATTAAAAAATAAAAATAAATAAAAACTCATAAAAATGGAGGAAAACAATTTAACAAAAAAAAATCTAATCTTTTGTCAGTTCTATATTTTTCAAGCTTTAGATCTTCAAGATTTGTGTGAGATTCATGATTTTATGATGAAAATGATGGTGTAAAAGAACGAATGGGTTTGGAAGAAGAAAAACCACAAGTTTTTTTGGTAAGATCTCTCTCAGATCATACGTCTACGGCCTTAGGTCTTCAATATTTGACATTTTTACAAGCTTTTTTAATGCATTAATGGTGGAAAGAAAGGTTTTGGAAGAAAAGAAGAAAAAGAGTTTTATTTATACAAATTCAAGAAAGATAAAACAAAAAAGAAAAAGTAAGAGAGAAAGGGACAGTGGGGAAGGGGAAAAAGGAGAGATAAATTTTATTTTATTATTATTATTTTTTTATAAAAATGATGTGATGAGTGAGAGAGAGTAATAAAATAAAAATAAAAGGAAAAGGAAAAATAATAATAAAAAAATATATTTGATTGTTGGGTGAATTTCACTAATAACCAAATTTATATAGGATATATCAATAAAACCGTTTCTTTGAATACAATTTCAAAAATACCCATTTGAAGTCCACGCGCCACTGATATTGAATAGAAAAGACTGATAGTACCCCTGCATTCACGAATTGTCAGATAGGAGAAGAGAAAAATGGAAAACGCAAAAATCAAGGAAAAGAATTGATTGTCCTAATTTTTAATATCCCGAAAATCAAGGATTTTTAAAAAAATATAGATTGATGAAGGTATTTTCAAACAACATGAAGAAGAGGTTGTAGAAGAAGAATCTGATGAAAAAGAGGAGGAAGATGAAGAAATAAGGGTAAATCTCTTTATAAAATATGAAAATAACTAAAACATATAATTGACTAATCATAGATTAAACAGGTGGTACGAGTGGGGACATCTAAAAGTACTGGCAGAGGAAGAAGAAAAAGGATAGGAATAAAGGAGGGAATGAAAGCCATGAAGAGTAAAGAGGTATGTAATAATGAATACGTAGTTATAAACATATTTAAAAATAAATGATAATAAACAGTGTTCTTGATAACATTAATGCTAAATGTAGGTCCAAAAATTGGGAGTGAAATGAAGGATAGATGAATACTTCAACAAAAATGTTAGTCGATGTGAACCCTGAAATGTAAGAAAGAAATGCATTTAATAAAACCTTACTCATATGTAATTAAGATAAAGCATGTACATTTACGGATAAATTCATAGAATATCTTATTTGCAGGATTCAGAGTTCGTTATAAAATCCAAAGACTGGCATAAGGATAAAAAAACAGTATCATATGCAAAATATGATATCATTCTGGATGTTAAGAAGTTATGCATAGATAGGGTGGTGAGACTCTTAGAGGAAAGCTGCCTTAGGAATATTATTCGGATGTCAGTAAGGAAATTCCCCCCTAAACTTATACAACATTTGCTAGTTAGGATTGTTAAAAATGAAAATCCAAATGAGCTATGTTTTAGACTGGAGGGTGAAATTTTCACATTTGGTCTTTGTGACTTTTGTCTTATTATTGGTCTAGATTGTAGTCTATTAAAGAACATAGATTTGGATAGGTTTCCAGAAAGTGAGTTGATAGAAACAATTTTCGAGGGAGATGAACAAGTGAATTGGTATGATCTTCATGACGGATTCAAAGAATGTGACTTCAAAGATGAGGAGCTATCTTTGAAAATTTCAAAACTTTTTTTCGTTGAGTCTATGGTGGTTGCAAAGCAATATCAAACCAATATAGAGAAAATGCATTTTAGATTGGTAGAGGATGATGATGCATTTAACTCATACCCATGGGGTAGATTAAGTTACAATCTTCTTTGTGCAAGCATGAAGAAAATTCTGAAATTTCAAAACACCAGATTCCATAGACTATTAGGGTTCCCCCAAGCTTTAGTGATATGGGCCTGTGAAATTCTACTTGCTCTATCTTTAAATTCTAGTTACACTAGACGGATCAGTTCTGAGTACCCTAGAATTTTGAACTGGGACTACCATAAGCAGGGTACATGGAGGAACTATCAAACTAATATCTTCAAAGAACCAGTAAGTATTTTTATTTTAATTTAAATTTCCAAAATATGTTTATAAACTGTTTAACCAAATTAAACATTTAAAGGAGTGCATAAAATAATCAGTAAGTACTGTTATCTGAATTTCACCTACTGAAATATTTATTCTTGTTCAATTGTTTAACAAAGTTAAACAGTTAATAAGAGTTATTTACTAATATTATTTTTTGTTATGAGTGAAGATGAATGTACAGATGATAAAACCAACCGAAGAAGAGTTAGAAACAAAATATCTCGCCCCATTTGTCAATGAATTCAGAGAGAGAGAGAGAGAGAGAGAGAATGTTGCAAGTGGTCAGAGGACATCTAAAAGGAAAAGACAATTGAATGAAGACGATGAATATGATGTAGTTGGAAAGAAGATGGAAGAAGATATCCAACTGATCATTTCACAGAATTATATGATGAAAATATCCGTGCAGAACTTGACAAAGAAGGTGGAAGATTTACAAGATATGTTTATGAAACACATGAGTATGGGAGGTTCTAACAAGATGGAGATAGACAAACATCTGGTGAGAAATATAGTATTAAATGGTATTTGTAATGCATTGAATTGAATAAAACTCAATTTGTTATTTGTACTGAATAAAACAGATGAATGTGGAAGTAGAGGAAGAAGAAGCACCCATAACTAATCTTAGAAGTGACGACGATGATGAAGAAATGACGTATGTAACAAGAACGAGAAAGGTATAAACATGTAATGGTTTAAATTAAAAATACTTGAAAGTATTGACTAAATTCAAATGCAGGTGACTGAAAAAGGGACGGGAAATGTTGAAACTAGACAAGGTGATAAAAGGAAAAAGAAGGAGGTGGTGATTGAAAAGAAGAAGAATAAAAATTCTGAAGGGGAGAAGTCAAATGTCATGATGAATACCAAAAGGCTACGAAAAGCTGGATCAAAACACCTACCACCATACACTGACAAATTCGGATCAAACGAAAAAGAAATGAAGGGTCCAAGTTTCCACATTCTGACACCCGCTACGCAAAATGAATGAAGACTGATTGAGACATGAATCTTTAGTTTTTTTTTGTGAAATGAATTAGATGGATGAACAATTAATATCTTTTGTTAAAAATGTTGCTGGATTTTTTAGAAGTATTACAAATTTTTGGTTATGTATTGGTTAATGACAATCTCTTTTTGTTGATTTTGTGTTAAATATATTAAAAAATTGGATAAAGACCGAATATTTTGAATGGAAGAAAACCAACAATATTGTTAAATAGTAAAGGGTTGAACAATATTAAACATTTAAGAAATGGAATAACATTAAACAAAAAGTAAAAATAGTGTAACGAAAATAAATTCTAGTTACCCCCAAGCTTTAGTGATATGGGCCTATGAAATTCTACTAGCCCTGACTTTAAATTCTAGTTACACTAGACAGATCAGTTCTGAGTACCCTAGAATTTTGAACTAGGACTACAATAAGCGGGTACATGGAGGAACTTTCAAACTAATATCTTCAAAGAACCAGTAAGTATTTTTATTTTAATTTAAGTTTCCAAAATATGTTTATAAATTGTTTAACCAAATTAAACATTTAAAGGAGTGCATAAAATAATCAGTAAGTACTGTTATATGAATCTCACCTATTGAAATATTTATTCTTGTTCAATTGTTTAACAAAGTTAAACAGTTAATAAGAGTTATTTACTAATATAATTTTTTGTAATAGAAATGTTTAAGTTCAAAATCAAAGTAACAAAAAAAATTAAAGAAAACGATAACAACAATAACATTCATGTTGATTGAATTACAAAACAAAGAATAGATGAAAAACCCAAATAATAGTTGAAATATTAAAAAGGTTGAACTAATAGCAATATTTATTAAAAATCAATTAAACTAAATAACATAATTCATAGTTTGATAAGGAAGTTAAATAAAAAATTAAAAACATAAGTTAAATTATTGAAAAAAAGACATAGGAAGAACAAGCCCAGAAACATGACTTGATAATTAAAAACATAAAAAAAATTCAAGAAGGAATAGCATTTCTGCAAGACTGACGATTGTGACCGCAACCACCACAACGTGAACATTTCTTTGAACTCGAACTATAGTATTCAGAGTGTGATAGGTATCTCTTAATTCTGGGTCTACCAATTGGACGATGAACATCAGGAGGATAAACAACAACACAATCAACATCAGTAGGGACAACCCATTGTCTCTTATTCTCAATAGGCATAACCATACCGGCATAAGTCTTCCTAAGTGTATCAATTAAATATGAACGATGAACAAAGTCTGATGGAAGAAGGTTTCGAGAAATAATGGAAGCACAGGCATGTGAACATGGAATCTTTAAAAGATTCCAACGATTACACTAGCAAGACATCTTTGTGATATTAACACGATATTCCATTTCTGCTGTTACAACTACAGAATCAACGTCATTGAGATGACGAACCTATAATAAAAAGGTTGAACAATGTTAAACATTTATAAAACAAAAACAGTATATAAAAGAAAATAATCATATAAACTTACCATCATCCTCCTGCCAGCCTCAATATTATTCCTCAATAAAGATTCAGCCCATGGGGTTATATTGGAACGTATGTTTAAAGCAACAGTACGACGTTGGTAAAACCACTCCTCTAATTTCAAACGTATCTCCTCCAAAGCACTAACAACTGGAAGTTCTCTAGCATTTTTCAAAACCGCATTATAGCTTTCACAAATATTTGTGGTCATAACATTGAAATGGACCACAGGAAAGTAAGCACGAGCCAAACACATTTTTGGATATCATTCAAATAAGGAACAATATCAGGGTGCATCAAACCTAATTGATGAAAAAGAAATTCATGTTCTTCCTTAGTATATGCTTCTGCGCACCGTTTAAAATGGTCATCTAAGGATTTCTTATGAAAACGTTGTTTGATGTTTTGAGATAAATGTTGCATGCAAACCCCGTAATGGACACTGGGCATAACATTACAAACAGCTTTATAAATACTAGGGTGACGATCAGAAATAATTGATAAATTAGCATTACCACCAATAATAGCATTTAAATGAGTAAAAGACCATTCTCATGACTTATCGTTTTCAGAATCAACAACAGCGGCAGCTATAGGGAATATTTGATTATTGCCATCCAATGCGCAAGCAGTCAATAAAAATCCTGCATATTTGGCTTTGAGAAATGTACCATCGACAGAAACAACAGGCCTACAGTGAACGAAGCCGGAAATAGAAGCACTAAGACTCATAAAAAGATACTGAAACCTATTTCCATCAGAGAATTGATATCTCATGTACGAACCTGGAAAATAAAAATATTTAACAAAAATAAACGGAAGGAAAAAAGTAAACATTTATTAAAATTAACTAAAAGTGCTAATAAAACAGAATAAAAATTATAAATGTTTAACAAAAATCAACAAAAAAATAGGAAAAATTACCGGTGTTGTGTTGACATATAACGTAACAGAATTTAGGTACAAGAGTATAAGACTCGATGGGGCAGCCTCTGATCTCATTCAAAATCAATTCACGAACACGATGAGCTTTAATATAAACAACATGAATACCATGCCTCTCTTGCATGAAATGAGAAGTTTGATTCGCAGACATAAACTTACCACTCCCAATCCTAAAATAATCACGAATGTATTCTGCAATGATTGAAGCCCTTGCTTGGGGATGGTCAGATTTAATAATGTCAACTGAACATGTGTGTTACAAACAATGCTTCTTAATGGTCCACCAATCAGAACCCTCGTATTTTGAGGCCTTCACAAACCAGCTACACTCCTTATCTTTGCAACATATAAAATATCGTTCTCCATCAGACTTCACTATACGCAGTTCAAAATCATGTTTCAAAGCTTGAACATTGATGGCTTTCTTAAGAACATGCTTCGATGCGTAAATGGCATTCTCTGTCTTGAGATAAAAAGATTCTCGTGGACATTCGACATTGACCATAGTAATATATATAAACCCAGATGGAATCTCATCATAAACAACATCCTCAGGGTTGCTATATATACCTAAATTAAAAACATGCTCATTCCTTTTCCTGGATTTCACAGGAGTAACATAAGATTCTTCATACATAGGAATAGGATATGAAAACTTAATAGAATCAACTAAAAGCGAAACAAAAGATGATGAATTGTCAAACAGGAAAGAGTCCATAAAAGCAACGTCATTGTCGCATTTAACATCAAGATATTTCTTAATACTAGAGTTCGTAACAACTTCAATCATGAGACAATTGGATGCAAGGTTAAACGGAACTTTACGTTTAACTTTGTTAACTAGTGAATCCTAATTAGAACCCTTAACAATAACCATTGTCTTCAACTCATATTCATGAGAATCACTCCATACACCATTGTATAACAAATCAATAGATCTTAAACTCATATCAGAAAAGAATGGAGAGGAAAATAAAACTTTGATCGAAGAAAAAAGTAAATGAAATTGAAGAATGCAGAAAAGAAATGAAAACGTTAGAGAGACGTAAGAAAGAAAATAATCAAAAAATGAAACAATATAATTCGGATTTTGGTAACTGCAGAATCAAAAATAATTTTAAAATGAGAAAAAAGGAAACAAATCATGTAATTGAATATAATCCCAACAATTACGAAACGTAAGAAAGAAAAGAATCAAAAAATGAAACAGTATAATTCGGTTTTTGGTAACTGCCAAATCAAAATTAATTTTAAATGAGAAAAAAGGAAACAAATCATGTAATTGAATATAATCCCAACAATTACAGAATGCCAGAAATACGCACGCGATATATCTTTTAAAAAAAAGAAAAAAAAAACACGTATAAAAAAAGGGTATAACGGTAAATTGTATATTAAAGATCTATGGTTGAGCCGCCAAAATTGGTGTTAATTGGGTAAAGTGAAATATAATCTCAACAACCGGTAATAGTGAAATTAGGTGAATTAATCAGGATATTAATGATATTAATCTCTTGATTGTTTAGAGGTTTTTTTGTGTGGGTATTTTACTACTTTCTCTCTCTCTCTCGATTGTTATACACCATTTTTTTAATGTGTTTATAAAGCCTTATTTAGAGTAATCTAATGGCTATTAATATACATAACCCTTCTCACTAACACGGTTAAAATTTAACATATTGGCCCACTTTTAATTAATTTCTTCTCTTCATATTGGGAGGATGCACTCTTTTAGGGTGGGGGACAATTTTTTTTTTTTTTAAAATAACCATTTTCATTTGAAAACTGAAAATTTTAATGTAAAAAATTGTTTGTTTTAGTATATTTTGTTTATTTGCCCCATACTTTACTAAAAATGACTTTATATAATTTCGCCCACACCTAAAAATAATTATTGGTCAGAAGCAGCAAATGGAAAAAGAAAAAGATAAAAAAAGAAGTTGGCTCAAATGTTAAATATTTACCGATGTTGGTGAGGAAGTGATCTCATTGCCATAATTCTGAAACTACGTGAGAATAATTTGTCACTTGACCCACTATTAGCATCCGATGAATCTTGGCAAAAATAAATTTTCCACCAAAAGATTGATATTTGCATTCAAGTCGGTTGCCAAAACAGAAACATCATCTCCAATGTCTACACCCTCTCATTGACTCTAAATCCAGTCAATAGTGCTCTATTGCCCTCGAGCAACTTCACCAATCCTCTATACTACCTAACAGTTTAGGCTATTATTCGAGCGCTTTTAGATCTTTCCAACCGTTCTTTGACTTGACCTGATGAATTAGGAGTTAAGTGTTCTTTCTGCGTTGTTGGCTTACCCCTCCAATCTGAGGGAACATCAAGAACTCTTCGATTTTACACTTTGCATGTAGAACTCACATAATTGACAACATTAATAGATAAAGTCAACGATAATACATGTTTGTTTCAATCTTTATGCTTCATATCATCAGGCTTTTCTCCCAACGATAAAATATACAATTTCTCATCGTACAAGTAAGAATCAATCTGCATCATTCAGAATTAAAATTTTGAAGTATCAAAATTTTCAATCCAATATTATTTGTGCAATCCATCGATCTTGTTCACAAGTCTCGAAACGTTAAGCTCTGATACCTGTTGTTGGGAATTTGAAGGGTTTTAAATCCTAAACTCCCTAATCCAATGACGATAATATAATGCTACAAAGAATAAATAATCGACACCAAAATTTATACAAGTTTCCAATTGGTGTATCCTGTCTTCTGCAAAATTTGTACGTTCCCCTATAAAGTTGAAGATTACATCAAATTGAGATGAATAATAAATAGTGCATAAGTGATCACAATTATACACAACCTTTAAGAATCACCCAAACCGTTGTCCACTCTCTATTTTTCTCTCAATGGAATAAACCACACTGTAATCTCCTGTTAATTTTGAAGTGAATTTTTTTTATTTAATGTTATTATTTATTTATTTATTTCAATTTAAGTATTTAGTTTAATTATTATTTTTGTAATTTAGAATTCAGTAGTTAATTTTGCTACTGAATTCTAAATTAATAATTTAAATTCGTTTCGGTGACATTAATAATTATTAATAGGCCAATTAATAATTATTAATCACCTTTAGATTAATTTAAGAGCTTCGGGTTTCGATTTAGAAGTCAAAAGTCATTAAAAGGACGTAACCGTCATTTCCAAACTTCTTAAAATATCTAGATACTATTCATTCATCTTTAAAATGCCATCTTGACTAAAAGTTGACTTCACCTTCTCATTTACTCTCCCCAAACCCGAGCAAGAAGAGGAGGAAAAGAGAAGAGGAAGAAAGTGTCGCCCCAGCTTCGTTTCTTGGCCGTTTTGTGTGATTTCGGATGCGTTGGAAAGCTCTCGCCGAGACCTTTCTACCCATTCCACTCTTGGAACGTTTCAACCTCTCTAAGGTATGCCCTAGATCTCGAATTTTCATAGTATTTCGATGGAAATTGATTCAAGCTTTTGAGTTCTTGGCCAAAACCCTCATCCCCTTCCAATTTTGTTGTTGAATGTTGATGGAAAACTTATTGGGTAACTATTACTTAACTTTCCCTAAACCCTAAAACCGAGTTTCAGTCGAAACCCTTCCCGTTCGAAATTTACATCGTGGGGGTTGTTTTGGGGTTTTCTTTTATTGATATATTGTTTATTGTAATTAAATTCGGGAAATCGATTATTGTTCAAAAACCTGAATCATCGATACCCATTGAAATCGGGAACTTTGAAACTACTTAAAACTAACTCGAAACACCTCTAAAGTACCTAAAAGCCGGAAAACCGAACCCGAAACCCATTTTCCATAGAGGGGCCGAGAGCACCCTTAGGGTTTTTCCGAGGTTGTTCATCATTTTGAGCTTTTAGATGTTAATTGATCGATGTTTGATTTATTAATGATCGTTAGATATACTTTTAAATTGTAGGTGTTTCGGATCGTTGATTGATCGTGCTTTCGGAGATTTGGAGCAAATCTATTTTGGCTAAGGTGAGAATAAATAGGATTTAAAGTAACTTTAGAAACCGAATAAGTAGAACGGTTTGTAAAATCGGAGGTTAAGAATAGGATTCAAATCTAAGAGTAAAAGAAAGTGAGCTAGTGCCCTTAGGATTAGGAGCTAGTTCTTTGAGTGAAAACTTTGGAGTTTCTCAAGGGAACGTTGAACTTTTGAAAGTTCTAAGTTAGAATCGTTCCGGAGATTAAATGGATCATTGGAAGTTAAAAGATCCAAACTTTTAGATAGAATGGCTAAAGGAATTCGAAAATAGAACTTTGGATTTTAGTTGGAAGTTTAGAATCCTTTGAAGTGTAGATTACTTATTTAAGATAAGATCTACTTTATTAAAAGTATCGGAAGTAAGATCTACTTATTGTTCTTCCGGAATTCCTATCTATATACTTTATGCATAAGGACATCTATGATCCTTTTACTTATGTCCTTTACTTTATACCATTTACTTTATGCTCCATTTATATTTACGTTTATTTACTTTTGCTAGCATACCATAACATCTCGCACCATAACATATTGCACCATAACATCTCGCATCATTGAGAAAGAAAATAAGGGAGAATGTTGGACCCTACGGGGAATGTCTGCATCGCCTTCAAAGAAAAAGAAAAGAAAATAAGGGAGAATGTTGGACCCTACGGGGAATGTTCGCATCACCTTCAGAGGAAAAAGAAAGGAAAGTGAGAAACAAAAAAAGGTGAATGTGGATCCGACGGGAGTCCCCATTACCTTTATACATAAAGGTGAATGCGAATCCTACGGGATGTCTTCATTACCTTCATGCATATTATCAGTGGAATTATATCATAGAGCAAGAATTGTATATTTCATAATGGAAAGCAAGACAATAAGAAGAATTAAGATGTTATGTTTATGCAAAGTTTATTTACTTTTCTTATATGTGTTTTAACGAGTTAATGGATGAGAATTAGACTACGTGTGCTAGTATTATCATCCTATAGAGTTTATGCTTATGAAAGTTAGTTTTCTAGAGTTTAGAGAACTATAGAAAGGATTATGTAAGACATACATTTCTAGAGAAAAAAAATGAAATTGATGTATTGCCAAGTGCTATAGGAAAAAGGAATGAGATTGAATTGGATAATGAGAGAATACAATGGCGTGTTGAAACTTGTATAATTATTATGTGATATATATGTAAGAGAACTAGTTTTTCAATTAATTGGAAGATCTCGAAATTGGAGAATAAGATTAGATGTAAACCTTATTTATAGTATAAGGTATTAAAGATAACGAGATACAAATGTTGTATATATATATATATATATATGTTATGAAACATATCCTCCTAATGGTTGAAAGATATGTCCTCAATTAATTGGGAGAATTGGTAAGTAAAAGCGAAACATTGATGTAAAACCATTTTGGTGGTTGAAAGGTAAGAGAATGTGAGTTTACTTGGACACAAATCTGGATGCGGGTTTAGAGTCTAACTTTACTTTTTATTTTGTTTATTCTCACTGGGCTTTGTTGTTAGCTCATGATATTACAAACATTTTCAGGTGTCCGGGTCATGAGAAAGGAGCTGGTGCGGCTTGATCGAGAGGATGATGATGTGGAGATGGACTAGATGTCATTTAAAAGTCCCGGGGCTAAGCTTATTTTACTTTGTTTTATTTTCGGTCTTTGAGATGTAAATTTGTTATAAGCTCTTAAGAGCTTTTCATTTCACTTTTATTATTATAAACCTCTTTGAACTCCTGATAGGAACTTGAGTTCATTGTGTTTTAGATTTCGGATTTTAGATTGTAAACGGGTTATGGATAGTTCGAGTTTTAAACATATCCATGCCAAATTTTTATTAAATTTAAAGTCTTCCGCTGTCAATCTGATTTTAAATTATATAAAATAGTCGGGTTGTCACACACACAAAATAGCCCTCTAAGTATTTTTCCCATCAAAGCGACACTCTTGCAACTCCTAAAAGTTGTCGTCTCCCAGTTCTTGATTAAGAGTTCCGCCTCTTTCATATGAAGTATCTCTTAGTTGAGAGGGACCACCAGCCTCAACTCACACTCACATAACTTAGGATAAAAATAAAGGTTGAGTACGCTTATACGAGATTTGATGATGGACACTACTGTGGAAATGAGTGTTCGTGACTGCACTAAGGATTTGGCAGAAAACTATCAACTTTAGTTTATTCTATTTGATATATTTTTCTTCTTTTATCTTATTCCCTTTGATGATTATCTTATTCCTTTAATAATTATATTTTCCAATTTATATTATATTTTCCTTATTTATCTAGGGTCAGGTTTTTTTATATAAAAGCAAATGTATTACTTTTGTCATTAAGAAGAAAGTCTCATACAATGTAGAACTATTAGCTTTTCTCTCTATTCTTTCTTTTTCTCTTTAGCTTTATCATATTTCTTTAGTTTTATCATAGTATCAGAAGGGGTTATTGAATCCTCTGGTTTTATTATATTCCAATTCTAATTCCAGTGATGAACCTCTACGATCAGATCCATTCGGTTTTTATGTTTCTCAACCTCATCATCATAGGAGGAGAAGCAATAATTAGTTATAAAACATTGCCATTAAGAAAAGAAGTGAAAAAAATATTACATTGGGTTCTCCACGAAATTGCATTAATATTGAGAATTGTGGGAATTAGCGTAGCATTTTAAAACTACAACGAGAGTGGAATTGCACTCTTGGATTGGTATTGGCGTTATTGTCCTCTGTTGCGTTTAATTGGGAAATTGATCTTTTATCTCTGATTTTGAAGATGAAGAAAGTAGCAGAAGGAATGACTGATTTGTGCAGCTGCTACGACGCTGGTTTCTTGATTGGTTAAAAAAAGATTCAATTTCCTCGAAAGATTTGGAGTATTCGAATTGAAAAACGATTTTACTCGCAGACCTTGCCTTTTGCTGATGTATAACAACGTTTCTTCATTGAAAATGATGATGATTAATGTTCAATGCACAATAATATTCGTGCAAAGAATAAATTGGGGTTTCTCAATGGAACCATAACCGATGACGTATGACAAGAACTCAAGAAGAGTTCTTTTGATGAAAACGACCATGAAAGAAACTCAATAAGAATCCTTTCAATCAATGATGAAAACGACCCTCAAAGGAATTCAAGACGAGTTCTTTCGGTCATTGATGAAAACGGCTATGAAAGGAACTCAAGAAGAGTCCTTTCGAAAAATGATGAAAACGACTATGAAGGGAACTCAAGAAGAGTCCTTCTGTTAATGATGAATGGAGATGTTTCTTGATTAGAAATGAATTTTTTTTTACTAAAAACTCTTGAACAAGACCCTTTTTTCCTATCATATTTCAAAAGTTAGGCATTTCGTGATTTTCATGCTCCTATTTGAAGGGAGGCCGGTATACGGGATTTGACGATGGGTGCTGTGGAAACGAGTATTCGTGACCGTGGCGACGGTTCGGCAAAAAAACGGTTAACTTTAGTTTATTTTACTTGATATATTTTTCTTATTCTCTTTGATGATTATCTTATTCCTTTGATAATTATATTTTCTTATCCTTATTTATTTACGATCAGGTTTTCTATATAAACATATGTATTACTCTCGTCGTTAAGAAGAAAGTCTAATATAATGTTTCCTCTCTTCCCTTTTCTCTCTATTATTTTTCTCTTTAGCTTTAATCATATTTCTTTAGTTTTATCAGGGCTTGCGCTTGTAAAATTGTGTCGGTGGCCATTTATATGTTTGTTTAATATGTCAATGGGCCATAACATTTTGTTTGATTTAGCTTAAAAACCTAACACTTTTTTTCCGTTTACCCATATTTAGGACCAAAAGAAATTAAAAGAGAATGATTTTATTTATTAATAAAAACTATTTTAAAATCTATATAGGTGCATTTCTCTCCTTTAAAGATAAAGAATAATTCAAATTTTCTAATTATAAATTTTGCCGAGTAAACTCATTTCGGAGAGAGAGAAACAACTAGGTAAGAAGATTACTTACTGATTTATTATAAATTAGTGATTAGGTTTGAAAATCTAAACATGGTTGGTCGGGGTGTGGCCAATCAAATCCTTAGTCATCCCAAATATGAAAAAATATGATATTTTATTGGCTAGGAAAATTGACATTTTTTAAAATTAGTTAAATTCTAATTAATTGTAATTCATCGTTATTAATTTACGTGATAAATATTGATTTGCATGAGTCATTGAATTACTTAGAGAATTGGCCTCTAATAACATTTTTATTAGGGTTAATGGCTCAAATAACACTACTTTTTATTTATTCCCGAAATGACATTTTTCATTTAATTCTTTCCTAGCTATACGTTTGTTCTCTTTCCTTCATACTTAAAAAATATTAACTTTTCTTAAAACACTATAACTAAATAATATAATAAAAGGATTTTAGAAAATTATATTTTAGAAATATCTTATCCTAATCCACATATATAAAGGAGCTTATTTTAATATAATATTTCATTAATTTATTTAATAAAACCCGACTTTTAGAACTAACGAGTCTAAGATTTAGGTTTAGGGACATGATGATCGACTACCGGGATACATATATAATTATAACTGTAACCTTACATTTTAAAAAATTGTAAATTTTTAAATATGTTTATTTAAAAATTTATATTTAAAATAATAATAATAATAAAACACGTTAAATCTTACGAATATAAAATTAGAAAAAGAAAATGAAATGACTGGGAATTGAACCCGGAATACACAACAGGTGAGAGAGAGTGTGGATAAGCTTAAGCCAATGTGCCAAAGCTAACTTTAAATATACGCTTCTCCATTTTTATATATAATATAAAAGTATCATTCTAATTTTGGGCCCCCCATTTTTGGGGGCCAGCGCCGTCGCACAACTGGCACAGTACCAGAAATGGACCTGCTGCACAATGTTCTAGACTTTTTCGAAGAAGGCACTGTGGTGTTCCATATATTTATTTTTCTTTGTTTTCATGTATTAGTTTTCACTAATTCTCTAAAAAAAATAGATATAAATTTCTTCATTAGTTGTTGCCTATTGAGGAATTAATTTTTAGGTAAATCCTTTATGGGTTTTGTTGATTCTTATGGATTTTGATTATTTTAGTTTGAAATTCATTTTTTTTTTGGGGATGGAAAAGAAAAGTAATTTTTTTTTTTGGATATTTTGAATATATGTTGCAAATATGCAGAGAAACTGATGCAACTAAAGACAACGAACAAATTTTGCGTAAGATTCATAGAGTAATTTTAAAATGGATGATATTTTAAAAGGGGGAAAAATTATAACAGCACATATTTTTCTCTTTTATAAATAGCCATTTTTTAATAGTAAGTATTTTAGGGGGAGAAATAACCAAAGACCTTGCCATCAAATCTACCCCTCTCTCTTTCTCTCTCCTTGTCCCCATTTTTTTTTAAAAATTATTTTAGATCCCCCCCCCCCAAATCTCTTTTCACAAATCAACCCATCTCTCTCTCCCCTCTCTTTCTTTCTCTCCTCTCTCCTATGTTTCCCCCCTTTCTTTTCTTCCCATCCACCATTTTCATCTCTCTCACCCTCATTCCACCATTTTTTATCCCTCTCTCCCTCATTTCTTATTTTACAACAATTTTTGTTGTCGTATAACCCTAGCCATTAGTTAACTAGGTGTTACTAGTATAAATAGGGGTGATGTCTTAGTGTTTGTATGAAGAAAATTAAAAACAAATTTAGCAATAATATAAGTAGCTTAGGGTCTGTTTGGTTTGCAATCCAAATTCAGTTTTATGAATCTGGATTGAATGAATAAAATGAATCTGCTTTGTTTTGTGTTTGGTTTACAATCCAGAAAAAAGTAATTTGGATTCAATTTCTTTTTTAGGCTAAAAAATGAATTCAACTAAAACAAGCATCCAAAATATCCAACTCAAAAACTGAACAACACATATTGACCTCACCCACACAATTTAATCCACGGGTTTGAACACATGAGATAAAAATACGAGTCGGGCCCATTTTCCAGATTTGGGTCGGGCCAGACCTATTTTCGGGTTTGGGTCAGGTCGAGCCCGTTTTTCGAGGTTGACCCAGTTCGTTTTAGCTTTTATTTATTTAATTAAATTTTTAATTGCATGTTTTTAAGCTAATTTTTAACTTTTTACACTTAAACTTAATTCTAAAGTGATGGAAAAAAGTTAATTTATTTTTCACTATATCCTATTTTTTATTTATACTTTGTTTTTATAATTATATATAAGATTAATTTAAATATAAAAAATAAAATAATATATATGTTTTGGAGGTTGTTGCTCACATTTTTCTCTGCTTATTGTTTACTAATGTATGTAGTACTATTTGAATAACGCTATTGGAGATTTTTAATGCCCAAATGGTTTCTCTATTCGGTGTGAAAATATTTTTTCATATTCTCTTTTATTGAGAAATTCTCTCATTGGTTGCACTAGGTTCTTATGAGTTTTAGAATGGATCTCATTGTGTCTTGTATATTCTCCTTTTGGAAGAAACTGAGTTGTTTTAATCTAAAGAGTTTATTTGATAGACTTGCAATGCTTCTATTATCTTTATTATAATTTTTTTAAAAAGAAAAAATTATCCTAAGAATGAGAATAGTTATAGTTGATGCGGATAAAGATGTTTTCAATTTATAAGTTATGAATTATTAGTTTTTTCAAACTTAAAAATGAATGATTTAAAGTTGGAAGTATTATTTTCACACTGTTCTTATTCACAATCTGATTTTAAATTTTTTTAGTAACCAACCAAACACATATTTTAAATTTCTGAATCTCAATTATAAATTCTGAATCTGTTACCAAACACAGTTTCAGAACCAACAAATTTACAGAATACAACTCTGAATTCATTAGAATCCACTAAATTCAAATTCTGCTTTAGTAAAGATTCAATAAGAGAAGAAATAGTTGGAAGAGATATTGTATTGATGTATTGCTTCCATGAATTACAAGGAGGATGAACACTCGTTAAATACTATGAGAAAGAGTAAAGAAATAGATAAACATAATTATAAAAGGAATGAGAGAAAATGTAAAACACAAGTAAATGAAAACAGTAAAAGCAACTATGCTTGAATGTGATAAAAACAAGGAGAGATTGAGGGGAATGAAATCATGCTCTAACAGCTTTTCAGATTGCATATCAAACAGGGCCTTAATTCCCCATATGTCTCCCATTTCAAAAATATTATCTACAACTAAAATTCCCTTCCAACCGATTATACTTTTGCTGAGAGCTGATGTAATTCCTTGAAATAGTGTTGATATTTAGATCAAAGTTATCAATTACATTAGTTTTAGAAACTTTATAAATTAATTAAAACGAAACTATGTCGTGGTGTAACGACAAATCATAGAGGTAAATTTTCACTGGAGAAATCGAATATCCGTAAACGTTTCCGAGATCAGTATCATTTATCTCAAATTCATCAGAAACAATAACTGAATTGGCAATGCTGAAGGGGAAGGAACGGTCAAGCTTCAGAGTGGCGGAGGAGCTGATAAAGGCGTTGACGTAAGCATATAGAGCGAGGTTATGACAGAGAGAAGCTAGGGTTCGTTTAAGGAGTGAGGGATTTCTCGCCATTGATGGGAATGGAATTAGGGTTGGAGGATTTTATAGGAAAACGAAGAAGAAGGAGAAGAATTGAGGAAGATGATATCCAGCTTCAATGGCGTAATGCGATGGGGCGCGTGACCTTACATGTGAATATTAAGCGAGTAAGAAAATATTACTAAATCCACTTCTCAAATCTTGTGAACTTGGTAATTAGGGAAAATTACATATAAAAAAGTCGAGTAACTGCCAGCTTATAGACTTTTTTTAATTTGGTGCAAGAGTAATCTTTATGAAAATATAAAACTATTTAATTTCTTTAATATCTCATGATTTACGATTTAACAACTTTGGTATTGATCCTCAACTTTTTGGTTGTACTTATTACTTTGAGAATAATATAAAGTTAAAATCATAATCTTTTTAAACGAGAGATCGTCAAAGAGAAGAGCATTGCTGGACTGGATGTCCAAATATCTAAAAATCATTGAATTAAACTATCTATGAATTAATTATTTTTATACAATTGAGATAGGTGAGTATTGATTTTAAAATCAATACGCTAAAACTCAGATTTTTAATTCAATAAATTATTGAATTAAACAGAATAATTTATTGAGGTAATAAAATTCAGATTTTAATTCAATAAATTATTGAATTAAACGGAATAATTTATTGAATTAATAAAACTCAGATTTTAATTCAATAAATTATTGAATAAGAGAAAATTTTAGTGAATTAATAAATGAGTGACATTTTTGTAAATTTAGTTTAAGCACGTTGGGTTTTCAAGGAATCTGGTCATATTGTTGAAAGAAAATTCTCCCCCTCTCTCGTTAGTAATATTAAGTTATATTAAAATAATAATACGATTAGTTGGAAGCTTTTGAATTAGATTATATTAAGTAGATTACTAAAAGTTGCCATGTCAATCTTCTCTACTGTCAAGGAAGAGAATTATTTGGATGGAGTTGTTATAATTTAAATTATTAAATTACCTAATTCATCCTTTTCAATTAAACAAGTATAAAATTGGACTGGTTCTACAAATAATATTGTATTTAAAGAGTGGTTAAAGAAAAGTATTAATGAAATATTAATGAATTCTGTGACCAGGCAAGACAGCTTAGTTTTTTACTTTTTCTTTTAATCTGATTAAATTGAATTAAAGCTGACCAATTCAATCCCTCATACATCTATAAAACAAGACATAGAATCATGCTAAGTTTCTCACAGATAGAACATAAGCTATCAAAAAAAAAACAGAGAGAGATAATTATGGAGAGTGTTGGGTTTCTTTTAGCCATCTTTCTCATGGTTTTGAAGGCATCAATCTTTGTTTCTGCCTATGATCCAAGCCCTCTTCAAGACTTTTGTGTAGCAATTGATGATCCCAAACATTACAAGTCTGCTGGTAACTTTTTGCCTTCTCTCTGTCTTTTACACACATTTGTATCGTAATAACGGTTACATTTTTTAATTAGACTATACATAAAAGATTACATTTTTTCGTATAGTAATAACGGTTTACCCTTTTGAATCTTGTGATGATTTAACATGTTATCACAACACGGTCATGACTTCAAAATTATTCCATGTGATTTTAAACTTTAACTTATATTCTCCAGTATTTGTTTAAGTTTGCAAAATTTCATAAACTAAAAGTAATAAAAGTTTTCAAATTTTTATTTTCATTGTAAGTATATTTTCTAATGAATTTCATTAACACAAATTATATATTGCAGTGTTTGTGAATGGGAAGTTCTGCAAAGACCCAAAACTTGTAAAAGCAGAAGATTTCTTCACTCAAGGGCTTAACATTCCTGGAGACACAGGAAGTAATAAACAAGGCTCAAATGTTACTCTAGTCAATGTAGACAGATTAAAAGGACTCAACACTCTCGGCATCTCTTTGGCCCGAATCGACTACGCACCGTATGGCCAAAACCCACCCCACACCCACCCTCGAGCCACCGAAATTCTGGTTGTCGTAGAAGGAACTCTCCTTGTTGGTTTTGTGACATCTAATCCTGATAATAAACTGTTCACCAAAGTATTGAACAAAGGAGATGTGTTTGTATTTCCAATTGGTTTGATTCATTTCCAATTGAATGTTGGACATGGCCCTGCTCTTGCTTTTGCTGGACTTAGCAGCCAAAACCCAGGTGTTATTACAATTGCAAATGCTGTTTTTGGATCTAATCCACCAATCTCTCTTGATGTTCTCATGAAAGCCTTCCAAGTTGATGAGAATGTGATTGGCTTACTTCAAAAGCAGTTCAAGTCTTGAAAAAACAGAATGTTACTGAGCATTTTTTAAACCAAATAAAGTGGGCTTCTATCTATCTATGCATGTTTGTAAGAGAATTCAAGGTAAAAGAAATGTAACAGACTATTATTATCTATTCTTGGGGGTGAAAACTATTATAACAATTATCCATATAGTACGCGTGTGTCTAGGTTTTTTTTTTTAATGACAAAAGACACGTTTTTCATTGAAGAGGCTAAAAGAAACAAGGCAAATGCACGCTCAAACGAGCATAAGGTAAAACTACAAAAATAACTTCAATTCTCGTAAATAAGAGAAGCAGAATAATTGGAAAAACATTTTGGATAAATAAAGCCTAAAGAACTCCATTGTGTAGCGCTGTACCGAAAACTGCCTCCTCAGAGTTTTCTTTGTCCTAAAATATCCTTGTGTTCCTCTCAATCCAAAGACCCAAATTAAAGCTATGAAATAATTAATACGAAGAATTTGACCCTTCTTTTTAAAGGGGTGATTACAACACAAAATTTTAATGTTTTACTAGTTTCCTTGTGTTTACCAAAGAGCAGACAAATTTTGAAAGTAATTTCCAACAAAAACTACTGGGAGGTCACCCAAACAGCAGGTGGTCTTGATTCTCTTTATTTGCCTTTAAAAGAATACAACAGTTTGGATGAAGAGTCATGTTGAGCCATTTTCTAATTAGATTCTCATTCATATCCATTCCATTGTATTAAAGAGTATTAAGAGATAACAGGGCTCCATATTTTTCACATTGGTATGATATTTGTCCACTTTGGGTCTCGGCCAACATGACTTTTCTTTTTGGTTTCACCGAAAAGCTATCATACCAATGAAGATGTGCCACTTGCCCTATATACTCATGATCATCCCCTCTCCAACCAATGTGAGATTTTGTTCGCACTCCCACAAATAGTTCATATTAAATTTTAATCTTCCGCGCCCCTTTTCCTTTCAAACAACATCAACAAGATCTTTGCTAAGACTCATCTATTAAGAGGCAAGGATCGAGAAAAGAGATTTAGTTGAGTAACAATTGGCGGGTTCATATTCCATATCCTTTTATCCTCCCTATCCTGAATACGAAAATGAGCAAATTGCATTAAACATGTCACCACAATCTTTCAACACTTTGCTATGCATTTAACAAAATATAGATCTTTTGTTGGAAATCTAAAAATGCTTAAAAGATAGATATATTGAGATATGCATAAAAGAAGCAGTAAGTTAAATAGCAACAAAATAAAAGAAAATTAAGAGAAGTGAGGTATGCATAAATGAAAATTTACTTAAGACAATATTCGCCCAGTGCTAAGGTGCTTCATATATTGAACAATACTCTCCTAAGATACAACACTTCTAACCAAAATTAATACAACATTGTACTAACCTCAAAGGATAAATAAGAAGATGAACGAACTCTTTCTTGAAAGTGAAATCATAAATTCACAACAAACCAATGGAGAAAAAGAGAGTATAAGATAACAATTATTTTCTAATTTTTGAAGTACTTTAATTGTAAATTTTGGAAGTCTATTTATAGGCATTAAGGTGGTTGTTGATCATGGTCATTCCTACAGTTTGATCTGATCCGTACAATAATCCTCCTTCGCAACATGCGGTTCATATCGCACACCCGTATTCAAACGATCATACTTGATGATAGTGAAACCACCTGTACACGAACAATCTTGACTTTTCATCAATTCTATTGGTTGTACACTAGAACAAACTAACACTTTTTGTCACAATCGCTGACGATAACCACTGACCAACTTTAGATCGGTAAGTCCTGTCTCGTCAACTTCACACCCTAATGTCACTGCATGTGATTATCAACAACCGTCTGAGAGTCATTCGAATGTTAACCATCACTACTGGCACTAGTTGGGAAAAGTAAAAGCTCCTCTGCTCCTTGGGACGATATGTACGTGCAAAGTTTAAAGTGCACCCAGATCTACGACCACCCCCATTCCATCCTCCACTATGGCGAGATCGACCTCCTCTTCCTAGTCCATTATTTCTCTTGTCTCTTGTATACCACCAATCATGATATTCATGTAACTGAAAACAAGTAGAAGAATCATGACCTATTTTGGAGGAATGAGTGCAAGACACATTGCTCTTTGTATGATCTCCACCAGGACCTTTATCATTTCCCTTGTGAGCTCCCTGAGTTGCAAAACCAACTGCATCAGGCTTACCTCTAGTGTTGATCTAGCTAGTATGAGATGTCATTTTTCTGTCATTATCTATGAAAATGTCTTGTTCAATGGCGCCAAAGGCTCCATCATTAGAATATTGGAGACTACATTCCCACAAAGCGTCTGGATCTAACCCAACTAAAAAATAATGTACCTTTTCATTATCTCTTTCTTTTACACAAATATTAGTTGCTACACATTTGAAATTTGGTACAATAGAGTACCCTTCAAGCTCATCCCAAATATTCCTCAATTCGTTGTAGTAAGTAACAACTGTGTTACCCCTGTTGCTTTCAGTTATTCAATAACGTCTTCAATTCATGAATTTTTTAGGACCGTTTCCAATCAAAGAAAAGCATTTGAATGTCATCCCACATATATTTAACATCATCAGGTTGATGAAATGATGATCTAAGAACGAGATCAAAATAATTATGAATCCATCCCACAAGTGTCAAATTGACTGTCACCCACAAGGTCTCTTCTTTAGATCCTGACACCGGTTTTGTTATTCTTCCATAAATGACACTCAATCTATTCTTTGCGCCAATCGAAGTCATTCGTTGTAATTTCTATTTTTTCTTGTATTATAGGTTTTGATTTATTTCAACATTTTAGTTCATCTTTTTTCAATTTTGAAAAAAATTAACTGAGTTTTCTTTTTCTATTCAACGGTTATGGCCTATGATGTGTACTTGTTGTGTTTTCTAAGGTTAGGAGAAGTATAATGTTATGTTTGTTTATTTTTTAGACTTTTCGGGCCTCTACAATCTTCACATTGGTATGATATTGTCCACTTTCGACCTAGGCCCTTATTGATTTACCTTTGGCTTCACCCAAAAGGCCTCATGCCAATGGAGATATTCTCTTCAGGCATAACATCAACAAATTCAACTAACACATGTTGAATTTCTCTCGGAACAGGCCCGTCTTCACGTTTCACTTTAACTAAAGGGATTGATATAAATGTGGGTTCATCGTGCACAAGCCCGAGTTTTAACTGGAGGGCAGAGATCATTCAGTCAGCTCCCGGTTGCTTAATGACAGCAGGAATAATTGTTGAATTGTTGCTCGTGACTACCAAGCTTCTAATCATATGTATCGGAATGACTTTGTGTTCTAAGAGAAATTCCATACCAAGTACGACATCAAAATCATCCATCTTTACTAGTACAAAGTCAATAAACTCCAGCCCACTAGCCTAACCTTAGACGAACCCTTTTTACACTTCCAACTATAAGAAGGACCGCAAAGTTAACTGCTTTCATCTTCCCTGAGTCTTGTTCAATTTTCAATCCCAAACATTTAGCTTCAAGTTCGATCATGAAATTATGAGTGGCACCAGAATTCACCATTGTATTCTTTACGGTTTTACCATTGAACACTGCTTCTACAAACAGATGGTCGCCTAGCCGAAGGGTCGTATGCAACCATATGAAGGATTTGTGACAGGCCACACGAAACGTCACAGATCTGAGCCGATGCAGTCGATTTCCCGCACTAAAACTTCTAGCACGGAAAATAGGGGAAAACTGTAAAGGGTAAAATTCGCCCATCCGTGGACAGGCAAGCTGGTTCATTTTGGAAAGGTCCAGGCCAGAAGAAACCCATAGTGGAAACGAACTGGCCGAAGCTGTGATGGTCCCAGGCCGAATAAAGCCTAGTCCCGACTAGCACAGTCAAGCAAGCCCACGACGCCCCAAACTAAGAGGAGTATATAAGGGCTGTTAACCTATCAAATCATGTAAGTTCACATACTCCAATACCTAATTCTTATGGCTCTTTCCCATTCTCACTAACTTGATCGTTAGAAGGTCTTTGGTCAGTACCACACTTGTGCCCTTCTGACTGCTCCCTTTCTATTTTAGATAACGAGAGCCGCGAGAACAAAGCATGTGTTGCTACGTGCTTAACTGTGAGAATCATCCCACACAATTAATAATTACCAACTAATAGTATTTAAATTATTAATTTCCATTTAAATATACTCAATATTTAAACAATTAAATAATATTTCATTATTAATTTCTCTATTAATTACCATTTAAATATACTCAATATTTAAATAATTAATATTGCATATTTAAGTAACTTAACATACTTAAATTGTTTATTTCTTCAATAGTCAAATTATGACTTGATTTTGCGACTATGATATTTGGGCTAGCATAGCGACCCAATGAACCTATAGATCATGAGCTTAATAATTAGTCAATTAAGGGATTAACTCATAAGCAATTAATTACTTATTATCTAACTATGAATGATTCCACTATAGATTCATAGATGAACTCCCCTCACTATAGATGAGTTATGTCCATTTAGTTTATATTTAATTATTTATTTGATATATCCTTCACTTGGAAAACTCATAATTACAGATAGATTAAATTTACCGTTTTACTCATATACTTAACATTTATCCTTGTGTTCCCGTTAATTCTCCAATGAACGTTATCTACAGTCAAACTAGAGATAAAGTACTTCTGTGATCAATAGAAGTCGTGGAGCCACTTGTTCATGCTCAAATCAGTACATCAAGGAAGTTTCTTAAAGTTCCTAAAATGATTAGGTATCGCACTGATACCGTCAATTTTCAGAAAGTTATGAATTTTATCTCGTGTAAATGTGTTCCCAGCTACTATCTTGTTATGTTCCCAAAACAGGAGTGTATTGAGTGTTCATTCAAATCGCTCTTAGCCATGTAAATCAAATAACATAAGCCCGTGAATAGGAGTTTACATTTCACTTAGGATTGCAATTTTTCACTATTTGATAATTAAACTTAGTTTGATATTCGATTATTTCTCGGAAACGGTTAAAAGAGATATTTATTGAATTATCTTGGTCTTGTCTTATACAATCATCATTACATATGATACTTCCATTTTCATGTCACCCACATGAATGATCTGGATAAGATCATTGCAAACTATATAAATGGAGAGCTATCAATAGTGTTAACAGGACAAGGTTCCCAAACTTTATCCATTTACTGTAGACACTTTAAGTTACTAATCTCGACTTTAATCCTCTCGTACGACTCACATACTTAGTCATGATTTTATAAAAGTAAATTTGGGATTTACAATTTGAATGTTTGATATTAATATATAATATATTACTTATATCGTCAATGAATCCATATAGATAAAAAGAAACTTGAGTTTATTTATTTAATTTATGCAAAATAAATTATTTTTACTAAATAATTACAAATCCTAAGACATTATTCCTAACAGGGATATAGATGATCATAAGAGCACAATTAATATCGGCTTAAACTACTCTGTTCCTAACAATTATAAGCTTGCTAGGATATAGAGATAGAGATTGGAGTGGATATATAGATGACCATAAGAGCATAAGTGGTTTTGTGTTCTACATGGAGAGAATGCCTTTACATGGATGTAAAAAAAAAAAACAACCAATTCACTCTTTTTATACGTGAAAATGAAAATGTAGCTACTACTCCATGTGTCTATCATGCGATTTGGACTCGAGTTTCTGTGACGACCCGACTCCTT
The DNA here is from genome assembly GCA_028015215.1 of Gynostemma pentaphyllum. Taxonomy (NCBI): domain Eukaryota; kingdom Viridiplantae; phylum Streptophyta; class Magnoliopsida; order Cucurbitales; family Cucurbitaceae; genus Gynostemma; species Gynostemma pentaphyllum. Next base: position 45,532,990 of record CM051351.1, on the reverse strand, counting down.
TTAAATCATTTAAATTAGATTTCAGCGGAAGACTTTATATTTAATAAAAATTTGACATGGATATGTTTAAAACTTGGACTATACATAACATGTTTACACTTTTCACAATTAGAGAATTTAAAAGACAAGAAATTGCAATTCCTGTTGTACAGATTAAAGAAGTTCAAAGTTATAAAAGTTAAGACAAATAGCTTTTATAAGCTTAGATTCAAATATACAACCCAAAAGACGAAACATGAATAAATGAGTCCATGGACTTTAAAAATATATCTAGTCCCTCTCGGCATCATCATCATCCAGATCAGACTGCACCAGCTCCTCTCCCACGACCCCGAGCATTACCTGAAAATGTTTGTAATATCATGAGCTAAAAGCAAGTCCAGTGAAAATAAATAGAAAGTAAAGTAACATTAGACTCCAAACCCGCATCCGGATTTGTGTACAAGAACTTACTCACTCTTTGCTAACCATCCATTCAAAGAGATTTACATCAAGTATTCCACTTTTACTTACCAAGTCTCCCAAATAATCGAGGATCTAGCTTCCAAACATTTAAGAGGATGTGTTTCACAACACATATAACATTTGTATTTCATTCTCTTTAATACCCTATACCATACATAAGGTTTACATTCAAGTATTAATCTCCAATTGATTGAGAATCTAGTTCTCTTATATATATATATCATGATAATTATACAAGGTTCAATACACCCTTGTATTCTCTCATTATACAATTCAACCTCATTCCTTTTCCTATAGTACTCGGCTATACATCATATTTCATTTCTTTTCTCTATGGAAATGTATGATACACATATTGTTTCATTTATTTTCTCTATAGCAACTCAAGCTATAAAATAAGGTTTTCATTCATTTAATTTTAATAATTATTGCTAACCTCACTCAGTCTTAACATATTCAGACAATCATAATTTGCAATTAATGACGATAATATTAGCACACGCAGTCTATACATTATTCATTAACTCGCCCAGCTAGTGTAAAGAGCACACAACCTTTACATCAATATAACCATCACATGCTCATAATGACAGTATTGAAGCTCCCGCAGGCTAACAATACTTCATTATCTCGCTTTCCAAAATAAAATATACGAAGTCTTTTCAATAATATCTTCTCACCTCTAGTGAATAATGACAGGTAATGAAGCTCCCGTAGGCTAAGCATTACCTCACCCACCGAATACAAGGTTCAATGCACCCCGATATCCTCGTATATGTATCATAGTAATTATGGATAATACTAGATAATGTGAACTCGCATAGTTCCATCATTATCTCATTATCCATCTCCTCTGATCATGTAAAGTACCGCAACATTTAGCATTCCTCATGATACATATACTTAAACATAAACGAATAATACCAGACAATACATGCACGCTCAAGCTATGCATTGCCTCATTATTCCTCCAAATAATCGATTATGCAATATGAATATGAATATGAATATGCTTTCAAGTGCAAGTAAAAGTAAATATAAACATTCAAAGTGTGCAAGCAAAAATAAATATAAACATTCAAAGTGATCGAAAGGACATAACGATAAATGGATCACGAATTACCCTTTATATAAAAATTAAGAATTAGGAACTTCTGAAAAACAATGAATAAATCAAGCCAAACGGCCTTTAGATAACTCGAGATATTAACTTTATCATAAAAGTCTCTAATTCATTGCTCCATTGTTTTTAATAAACATTCGAAGTTCTTCATCCAAAATCCTTATTATACTTGAAACCTTCAACTTCCAATAACCATTAGGAAACTCTGAAGTGAATCTAAACTTATAACTTTCAAGAGTTAATCGTTTTCTTCGAAGCACCTATGAGTTATCTCACTCAAATAAAACTAACTTCCAAGCCTAAGCATATTAGCTCACTTACTGTAATCCTTTCGATCCAAATCTTAGTCTCAACTTCCGATCCTATAAATCATTCAAATTATTCGGTTTCTAAGTTTACTTTAAGTTCTATTTATTCTCACCTCGAAAGTGAGCGTGACAACAAAGTTCCCACGAACCATAAAATGAGCAATCACACCTACAATTCATCAATTGCACAACATATTACAACTCAAAACTAAGATGAGAAAAAGTGTGATTTTCGGGTGAATAGTGATTTCGGATGAATAGTGTTTTCGAGTGAATAATGTTTTTCAAAAATCCGAGCTCGAAACCATCAAATTCCTTGATAGAAATACATGATTTCAACTTCAAAACTCATTTATAAATAGAAACAAAGAAAACCATATAAAAAGTTTTGAAAACTCACTTTTTAGGGCTTCCCTTAGAAAACGAGAAATACCGAAAAGTTAGGTTGGATAGGTAGCTCTCGTCCCGAGCAATACAACACAACCGAAAACAAGACGATCCGTCGAGAAATGAACAAAAGCCAAGAATTTCTCCATGGAAGAAGAGCCCCACGACAATGGAGGAGAAGAAAATGAAGATCTTGGTCAATTGGGTCAACTTTGATGATTTTAAAGAGAGATGAATAGTGTTTTGATATTTTTAAGAAATTAAAAATTACGGTTACGTCCCTTTAATGAATTTTAGCTTATAAAACGAAACCCGATGTTCTTAAACTAGGCAAATGGTGATTAATAATTATTAATTGGCCCGTTAATAATTATTAATACGACTAAAACTAATTTAAGCTAATAAAATGATTAAAAAGGTTTTCGAACGAAATTAAATACTAAATTCTAAATTACTAAAACTAAAATTAAACTAAATACTTTAATTGAAATAAATAAATAAATTTCACTTCAAAAAAATAACGGGACGTTACATTTTCATAAGTGGATCCAACCAAGATTTTTGTGGACAAAAAGTTAGCAACAACCTTGGTGAAAAATCCCTTCCCTCCATGATGGAAGCAAGCACATTAATACGCGCTATCATTATATTCGGGAATGTATTATTAAGACAGATGTCGAACTCGAGTATGCATAAACTCTAGAGCTGATATCAGTGGCGGAGCCAGAAATTAAGTTCGGGGGGGGGGGGCACAACAGTATATATACACATAACATTTTCTTAATAATAGTAATATTATTATTATAAAAAATTTTAAATTTTATATATTCATCAATGATATTTTTATAATTGAAAAATAAAAATATACATCATAAAATTAAGGGGCAGTTACTGAAATAACATATTTTTACACACTAATTACAGAAATGTCAAAACTTTTTAAAAATGATTCAAATAGCATAATTATCGTTCAATAAATTTATTGAACTAAAAAGGTATAAAAACTAATAAATTCATTCAAAATAATAATGAAAAACAATCAAATAGTCGATAAATTATTGAACTTGAATTTAAAAAAGTAAAAAAAAAATCATTACAAAATACTCATGAAAAATAGTTTAATAAATTTATTGAATTATAATTATACTATTTGAGTAATTTTTATAAAATTCTAACATTTTATTAATTAGTATGTAGATTTCTGCTATTTGAGATAAATTCTTTAAAATGTACTAAATTTATTTTATATTTATGAAATTGAAGCATAAAAATAATTACATGTCTTCTTATAAAAATTTATAAATTAAATAAAATATATATATAATTACATACAAAAATTTAATTTATTAAAGTAAATATATTTTCTTTCATAAAATAATGATTTTTTTAAAAATAAATTATTAGGTTTGAAATTATTAGAAAATAAAATGCAAATCAAATGAATTCTTATGTTTGCAGTGGGATTCGAACAAGGGAACGGAGGAAAAGAATCTGTTTTGCGCACGCCATCCATCCACTACGCCAACTTTACAAATTTATCGATATTTTATTGATATTTTATATATTTAAAATATAGAAGAGGCATCATATTTTATACATTTAAAAAAATCGAGGGGGGGGGGGGGGGCACGTGCCCCCTCTGGTCCCTACGTGGCTCCGCCCCTGGCTGATATTATCACCAAGCCTTTCAAGAAAGAAAATTTTGAGTAGGTGATAAGTTTGATTGGGAATGACAAATCAAGTTTAAAATGAGGTGTTGAAATGTAAACTTGATTTGGGCTAATTTAAGGTTTTGGGTCTTAATTGTTTTAAGAAGTTGTTCTAGAAAAGTACAAAGATGTCCAAGAGAAGAGCTTTTTAGAAACATAACTAATTGTAAGTAGTTCTCTATACCTAAATTCTAGAAAAGTAGAAGCATGTTCTGGAGAAGAACTTATGTACTAAAAACATAGCTGATATAAAGTAGTTTATAGACTAGTATTTTACAACATGCGATGTACGTGTGAAATTTTTTATTTTATTTTTCAAAATATAGTTTAATTAATGACAATGAAGTGTATATGTGATAAAGTACACCATATATTTAAAATTTCTGATAGTATTTTTATTAGATAAACTTATTATGGTTTTATATTTTTATTTATTAAAAAACAACTAAATATATCTCTTAATAAATCTAAACTATTTTAAATTTATAACTTTAGACTAATTTGATCGTTTGTTGTCATATGAGACACTGAGCTTTAGAGTTTTATTTGTGAAAAACTATTCTGGGCTCTAAGATGTTTGATAAATTACTTAAAATTTTAGAATGCTGATCTTTTGAATAATTAAGTTTTTAAATTATATTAATATTAATATAAACAACTTAGTTCATTAATTTAATTGACTGTTAAATGTATTTAATTTATCTGAATAATAGAAATTGTGTTCTTCTAATTTTGTTTTTCAATTTCTTATCTAATTTAAATAATGTAATCTATAAATGATTTATAATTGTTTTTTTGTATAACAATACTTTTCTAATAATTATATTAACATATATATTTTAAACTAATATGTCGGAAAAAGATTTAATCGTAGTTGAAAATGTAATAATTGCTGTGCTTTGTATTTTATTTTGATAATTGATTTAGAAGTAATAAAAAATATTGTTCCACAGGTGTACTTTTTATACTAAATTAAAATGAGATATCTATATTATTATTTGTGAGAATTCATATCTATATAAATTTTAGTTAATACTGTACATTTATTTCTTTACTTACAAAAAGACATAAATATCCATATAATTTCTCATTATTCTAAGGTTTTAATAAATTAATAACCAAAAAAAAGTATCGATGGAATTTTATGCTGTTAATAAGATATTTTTATATTAGTTTTAATAAACTAGAGTTAATTAGAGAAAGTATAATGCACTACTAATGTAATCTTTTCTAAATTATAGATATGATAAAGCACATATAGTCTAAAATTATATGCTAATTTTTATAAGCTATGTAATATAAATATTTTTATTGAATACTTCATAATTAATTTTTATTTACTGTAAATCATATTATACAGTTATAGAAAATATATGAAATTCCCTTTAATTATCAGTGTCGAAATTATAACTAATTCAGAATTCATTTCTTTATCATTGATTTCGAGTAAATAAAATAATTATAGGTTGGGCATGCACCAATGTACAAAAATCTCAGGCATCACTAACCATTGTTAATTAGGTGTTAATAGCTACCATTTGTCCTATGCTTCTTTGTAAACATGAATAAGTGAGCATTCTACGATGGTTTGAGATCAACATAATTATTCTTATAAGCAGAGCACCGATAAAACAAAAAAGGAAAACAACAACTTTAAAAAAGAAAAAGATATCCTCTAATGCCTTTAGCTCCCACAACCACGAATTGTGTTTGAATGGATCTTGAAATTTATATAGCATTTATCTCAGTGATGTTAGGAAATATTAAAAATTATTTATTTATGTAAGGTCCCGGGTTTTAAAAGAGGTCAATTGAATTATTATTTATATTTAGTATGTTTGTGTGTTAGGTGTTAAGCAATTAGAAAATTAATTTCTATCCTTGATTTGATTATTTGATGGCCAAAATCTATAGTTAAAAACTAACCAGGGTTAGAAAATTGCATAGAAGGGAACTTTTAACCATGGTTTAATTAGGGAAAATGGTTAATTAGTAATTAGATTTTGGCAAGGGTTGGTTAGCAAAGGGAAAGTATGGAGGGACCTTGGTGATATAAGAGGAGGTGGAAGGATCTTGAAGAATAGGTGAAGAGGTGGAGGGGTTTAGCTGCAATTATTTAGTTTTAATTTTCAGAAAATTAAATGTATAAAAGGATTAATTAAAAAAAAAAAAGAAAGAAAGGAAGAAAGAAACATTTCCTCCCCATTTTCTTCTTCTCCACTGTCGCCCCCACCCCCCTCTTTGGTGACTTTTGCTTCCTCCTTCAATTTCTCTTCAAACTTGGTTGAATCAAGTTGGGTTTTGTTGGTTTATGATAGAATTATCATCCTAGAAAATTTCAAGCAATGATCAATTGGTTTCAATAAGATTCAAGGTAAATTAGAAAATTCTAGGTTTTCATAAAGTTTGTGAGTTGTTCTTAGTTGGTGTTTTAAATCATTATAGGTGTTGTTTTCTTTCATTTTAAAATTCTTGAAATCTATTTTCAAATGATGAGTACAAGCCTTAGGGTTCATTTTTAAGAAGTCTTTAGAGGATGGAAGCCATGGTTGGATTTAAGCTTTCAAAACTCCATTAATGGTGGTTTTTCCAAGCTTCTATCTTTTACATTTTTTAGGTTCTCTTGCCTTTTATTTAAGAACTCTCAATTCTGGAATTTATGAGTGACTATATTATATATATTACACATGAAAAACACCTTAGAAGAAGAACCCAATGATTTTATGATAAATCTCCTTTTGGCTGAAAATTAACCTTTAAAATGGCTAGTTTTGGGACTTTTTCCACTAACCGGGTTTGGAACTTTAAATATATGATATGGACTAAGCTATTAATATTATTTAATGACTAAATGAGTTTGGAATGGTTTGATGTAGGAGGAAGACAATCATAAGTAAGTTTGGAGGTTATTTGTGAAGATGAGAACAAAAAGGATCAAAGTGGTGATGGTGTTGTTGTTTGTGGTTGTTGGTGGAATAGTGTGGGTTGAATATTAGAGTTGATCATGGCTGGTTTGGGGACTCTTTGGTGTATGAAATTTATGGGAATCGAAGGTTGTGAAAGATACGAAAGACGAGGGCTAAGCTTGGCATGTCATTGGGAATTCAAAAAAGTGGAATTGCCTTGAACCAACTTTGCTTTTGCATAACTATAAGCTATTCTTTCATGATTAATTGCATTTATTCATGTGTCAAGTTCAAGATTGAGTCATATACTGATTTGGGATTTATTTTCATCTATGCTCGTTATACTTCTGATAGATGATCGATGAGTTTGCGTAGTCTAGAGGTTAAAAGGATAATGTTTGAAGTATGACATTATTTACTTGTTGTGCATTTTGAAAAATGTCAAGTGAAGATAGAGTCATATACTGATCAGGAATCATTCTTACTTGTGTTCGTTGTAATAAAGTTACATTTCCGATGAGAGTTGTAAAGAAAGCTTGATTAATTGCATCTCATTTCATTCATGCATATCATGTGTTTGTTGAAATGCCATGGGGTCGTAACCTATGTAATGATGTGTAACGCTTGGGTTTTCGGTAAGTTTTTTAATTAAAAATAAATAAATAAATAAATAATATATTTTCTCTATTTAATTTCTTAAATGATTTAAGGATAAAGTGTTTAAATTTAATTCTTATTATTAAGAATTTATTTTTAAATAACTTTAGACTTAGATAAATGAGAGATTTTATTTATTTATTAAATGATTTATTTTTTTAAAAATAAATGAGGGGGGAGTAAAAAGGAGGAAAAAGAAAGAAAAGGGGAAAAGTCATCTCATTCATCCTGCTTCACGTGAAAGACCTAGACAGAGGAAAAGGTAAGGCATTCTCCTTCTTCACCTTCTTCTCCTTTCGTTTTGAATGAGAAATTGATCGATTTCGGGTTAATCGATTCAAGAATTTTGCGATCTATAGGTGTGTTTGAAGGGATGATTTACTAAACTAGCGGAATTTGATTTAGTAACTAATTAACATTTAATTATGGATCTGTAACGTCCCGTTATTTTGTGATAAAAAAAAACTTTTATTTATTTTATTTTAATTGAGTAATTAGAATTCATTTATTTATTATTAAATTAGAATTTAGTAATTTATTTCATTTTAATTCATTTTAATAGCTTTATTTATTTAAATACGTTTAAATGGTATTAATAATTATTAACGGGCCAATTAATAATTATTAATCACCATTGGGATAGTTTGAGATGTTCGGGATTCGTTTTTAAGTCAAAAGTCATAAAAAGGACGTATCCGTCATTTCCAAAATTCTTAAAAAGTCAAATCACTATTCATTTATCACTTTAAATTGGATTTGACCAAGCAAAAATGTCATTTTCTTCTTCCTTTTTCTCCTCCAAGCCGTAGCCTCCTTCCCCCATTTTCCCATTTTATTTCAATTTTGGTTTTTGCTCATTTCTCAACCGATCGACTTGATTCCGGGTCCGTTGGAAAGGTATCGGTCATACGAATCTTTTCCACCTACCCATCGCACGTTTCTCTCGAGATCCACGGAGTTCTCGGTAAGTTTCTCTTGAAACCCTAAGCTCCAAATAGTGTTTTAATGGAGTTTTCTTTCGATTTCTTGCCGTGAAACTCGGTGTTTGTCAATTCAGGAGTAGTTTTAAGAGTTTTTGGAAACTATTCCTTAACCCTAAAACCGAGTTTCAGTCGAAACCCTTCCCGTTTGAATTTTACCCTTTTGGGTTTGAAAATGGGTTAGAAATTAATGAATGAATGTTTATTTAAATTCAATTCGGGAAAGGGCTTATTGTTCGAAAACCCTAAATATCGATACCCATTGAAATCGAGATTATCGAATTTGCTTAAAACCAACTCGAAATGTATTTAAATTGCCAAAAAGCCAGAAAACCAAACCCGAGACCCAATTTTGATGTTAGGGCCGTGGGCCTCTTTGTGGGATTTGTTGGGTTTTTCGTTGCTTTGTATGTTTAGTAGTTGTTTGATCGATAGTTGGTAAAGTTATTGATTTTTGCGATATAACTTAATTGTAGGTGTTTTCGAACCGCGTGATTGATTCCTCTTACGGTGTTTAGGAGCAAAGTCTTCACTTTTATTAAGGTGAGAATGATTAGTATGTAAAGTATCTATAGAAAGCAAATGAGTGTAATGATTTGTAGAGTATGAGACTAAGATTAGAATCCGAATCTAAGATTAGAGGGATGTGAGTTAGTGCCCTTAGGATTAAGAGTTAATCCTTTAAGTGAGAACTTAGGAGTTCTCAAGGAAAGTGTTGAATCTTAGAAGATTCTAAGTTAGATTCGTTTCGAAGCTTAGGTTGGATCATTGGAAGTTAAAAGATCCAACTTGTTTTTAAAACGGTTAATAGAACCTCGGATTATTTGGAAGTTTAGAATCCGGAGGGCATAGGTTAATCGTTTAAGTTATGTTTCTAATTTTATTATTTGTTATCGGAGTTCGATCGTCATATCGTTCGTCCGAGATTCTTATCTATTTTACTTTAAGTCATTTACTTATGTTCTTTACTTTATGCCATTTACTTTATGTTTGTGATGGTTATCTTAATTACGCACTTTATTTATTTACGCTATAAAACATCATATTGCATCATACCATATTGCATCATGGAAAATAAGTGTGAAAGTGAGAAAGAATGATTGGGGGAACGATGGGTCCTACGGGATATACCACGTTACCATCATTGAAAGAAAAGAGAAAGTGAGAAATAAATGATTGGGGGAACAATGGGTCCTACGGGATATACCACGTTACCATCATTGAAAGAAAAGGGAAAGTGAGAAAGAAAAGGAGGGTGAATGAACGATGGATCCTACGGGATAGACCACGTTACCTCCTCATGCATAAGGGCATATGCGAATCCTACGGGATGCTCTCATGCATTCATATTTATGATTGATGAAAAAGAGAATTGAGATGTTAAGTATGATGCAAAGTTTATTTACTTTTATTACCTTTGACATAAAGATGTTGATGGATGAGTATTGACTATGATTATTAGTAATATCATCCTTAAAAAGTATAAATGAAATTACCTAGAGTTTGAATGACTTTAGGAGTTAATTGTGTTATAAAAGTTAAAGGATGAATAATTAGACTAAGTGTGCTAATTAGTATCATCAATTGGAAAGTATGAAATAGAATGACTTAGACTTTGGAGAATTCTAGGGAGGATTGTGTCAGTTTATTTGGACACAAATCGAAATGCGAGTTTGAGGTCTATCTTTACTTTTTATGCTTATTATTCTCACTGGGCTTAGTTTGTTAGCTCATGATATTACAACCAATTTCAGGTAATGCCTTGGCTAGAGGTCGAGGGAGAGGAGGTGGTGCTGCGTGATCGAGGGATGTTGACCTCGAGATGGACATTTTTGTTGTAAAGTCTATGTCTTGATTTTGGTGAATTTTAAAGACTTTGATTATTTTGTATCATATTTTGGCTCATAAGAGCTTATGGATGATGTTTTATGATATTATATATTTGAACTCCTGATTTGGACTTAAAGTCCATGAGATTTGATTAGATTTGAAAATTAGGATGTAAACAGGTTTTCGGCATGCCAATTTTCAAACAAAACCACGCAAATTTTTCTTAAAATAAAGACTTCCGCTGTTTTCTCTGATTTTAATTTATTTAAAAGTGACGGGTCGTCACAGGATCTATTAATATCATGCAATTTGTGAAAAAACATGTAGATTCATGCTTTAAATTTCGAAAATTAAAATCAAAACTTACATTGAGTAATAAATGGAGAATCGGTTGGAGGTTTCTTTACAACATCAAATCCTCAGCAACACCGGATCTTCTACGCTATATCCCGATCTATCAAACGAAATCCGATTGTGGGATCGAACTTTAGAAGAAATTGGGAAGAAGAAAAAAAAAATATTTTCTTCCCAATGGACTAGGGAAAATCGGCTAAGGGGGGAGAAGGAAGAAGAGAGAATTCCAAATTTCTTAGGAATTGAATTGTATGATTTATGAATGACCCAACCCTCCTATTTATAGAAAAATAGGAATCCTAATCACATTAGGATTAATCTATAGAGATAAATACAAAAAGAATAAAGATTATCTCTTTCCTTTATCTTGCAATTTCGAAAATGCCATAGATAAATAGGAGATTATTTTATTTTCTTTATTTTTATTTATCTTGGGTAAATAAATCTATGTAATTATTTTAGGATATAATTCAAGCAATTATCTCTTCAAAATAATCATGTATAGCCGATTTTAGCATTAATAATTAATAAATAATTCTAATTTATTTAATTAATTATTTTGGGCTAATTTCAATTGGGTTCATTAATCCAATTGGGCTAGAAATTCTCTCTTAAATTAATAAGTCCAACTTAATTTATTTATTTATTAATTACCATTTAAATAAAATATTTTATTTAAACAATTAATATTTTCTCCCGACTAAATATTATTAAATTTATATTTAATTATTAATTTCCATTTAAATAATTTTTATTATTTAAATAATTAATAATAAATATTATAATTATTAATTTCCATTAAATAAACTCATTATTTAATTAATAATTTTATTGACAATATTTTATTATTAATTAATTAATTTTAATTATTAATTTCCGTTCAAATAAAATTAATTATTTAAACAATTAATAATTGTTAATTAATTTCAAATTATTAATTACCATTTAAATATACTCAATATTTAAATAATTAATAGTATCTAATTAATAATATTTCATTATTAATTTCCTGTTTAAATAAACTCATTATTTAAACAATTAATAATGTTTATATTAATTACCGTTTAAATATACTCAATATTTAAACAATTAATATTGCCTATTTTAAGTAATTCACTTTGCTTAAAATTTCCATTTCTTCTACTTGATTTCGCGACTACGATATTTGGGCTAGCATAGGGACCCGATGGACCTATAGATCATGGGCTTAATAATTAGTCAATTAAGTGATTAACCCATAATCGATTAATTACTTATTATCTAACTATGAATAATTCCACTATAGATTCATAGTGAACTCCCCTCACTATAGATGAGTTATGTCCATTTAGTTTATCTTTATTTATATCTCGTGATATAATCCTTCACGTGGAACCCTCATAATTACAAAGGATAAATTTACCGTTTTGCCCCTGTAATTACCGCTTTATCCTTGTGTTCCCGCTGATTCTCCAATGAACTTTATCTTTAGTCGAACTAGAGATAATGTACTTCTGTGATCAATAGAAGTCGTGGCGCCACTTGTTCATGTCTCGAATCAATACATCAAGGGAGTTTCCTAAAGTTCCTAAAATGTTTAGGTATCGCACTGATACCGTTAATTTATAGGAAAGTTATGAATTCCATCTCGTGAAAATGAGTTCCCAGCTACTTATCTAGTCATGTTCCCAAAACAGGAGTGTATTGAGCGTTCTTACAGATCGCTCTCAACTATGTGAATCAAAGAACATAACTCCACAAATAGGAGTCCGCATTTCACTCAGGATTGAGATCTATCACGGTTGATAAACTTAGTTTGATATTCGATCATTTCTCATAAACGGTACTAATGAGAAATTTGATCGAACATCGTGGTCCTGTCTTATACAATCAACATTGCATATGATACTTCCATTTCATGTCTCCCACATGAATGATCAGGATTAGATCATTTGTCTATAAACAAAATGCGAAGCTATCAACAGTGTTACCAGGATAAGGTTCCCAAACGTTATCCATTTACTGTAGACACTTTTAAGTTACTCATCTCGACTTTAATCCTCTCGTATGACTCACATACTAAGTCGTGATTTCATAAGAGTAACTTAGGGTTTACTATTTGAATGTTTGATATTTATATATTTCCATATATTCCTAAGGGGCTTTTGCGAAAATAGCAAAAATAGATCCAATATTTATAAAAATAGCAGTAAAAAAATATATTTGCAAAAATAGCAGAAAAATTAAATTCACACCTAAAATATTACAAAATTGCCACTAGTAATCAGTGATATCTTCCCAAGTAATCACTTACTAGTAATCACTGATTTACTGATATCCTGATTTTTGTGCAGGAATCATTGATTAACTAATAGTAATCACTGATTATTTTATAAGTTATCACTGATATCTCTGATCACATAAATGAGGGTTTTTAAAAATCTGCTATATTTGCAAATACTTTTTAAAACTGCTATATTTATAAATATTGCTAAAAATTCTGCTACCCAATGAAATTTCCCTATTCCTAATATCATTAATTGAATCAATCTAGATAATATAAAGAACTAATGTTTATTTATTTAATTTATTCTTAATAAATTATTATTATTAAATAATTACAAGTTCTAGAACACCATTCCTAACAGTGTTTTGCTTAGGGTTCTCTTTGGTGGAGTTGTGGAGAAATTTGAGAAGAGCCTTCTTTCAAGATTGAATTGAGGTAATGATTCCTATTTTGAAACCTATTGTAGAATTGATAGATAACGAACGAATCAAACCCCAAAATTCTTCCTCCATCCTACATCCGTCCTACGCTGTCCTACGTCCGTCCTACGTTGTCGTCCTACGCTGTCGTATGCTGCCGTCCTACACTGTCCTACTCCAGCCCTACGTCTGTCCTAACCGTCCTAACCCGAAGTCGAACCCGTCACTCTCCGTCCTAATACTGTCCTAATTGTCCTACCATTGTCCTACCCTGTAATCCCTCCGTCCTACGTTCAGTTTAATGTTTATCTTAGCATAAAGTCAGGTTTAATTTAATTTAGATTGTAACTTATTTTTCAGGTCGTAGTTGTATTGTGAAAGGAATAAAGAATTTGGAAGAATTCTTACTTTGTACAAGGTGAGTAGAAGTTGTTAAGGCTAGAATTTTTCCATGTTTGTTTTCCTTTTTCTTTAACAGTATAACCTCTTAAATTTTGGCATTGACCTTGGATGTTTATAAGTATAAAATGAGGTTATTTGGGTTGAATTAAGAACTTGAAAAAATTAATGAAAAGCATGCTTAAAAGATTGGGATGTTTAAGACTGATCTTGGGTAAATTTTAACAATTGTCGTTAAGTTATGAAATGCCGTTTTTGTATGATAGTGCCCAAATAGGAGAATTTAGGCTTAGGCGGCTAGTTAGTAATTGATGCTGGATTTATTATTTTGTGTTGCAATATTTATTTGGATGTGTAGGGCTATTTGGGAGTTAAAAATATAGCCGTTATGCCGCCGGTTTTTCTTCAGAAATTATTAGATTCTAAGTTTCGATTAAGGGACGAAATGGCGTAGACCTAGGCTAGTTTCATCTCTAGATTTGTAACAATGTTGGAAGTGACTGAGACTGACCCAAAGTGTATAGTTGGACGTGAATGGGTTGTTTTGAGGTTAATTTAAGATTAAATTCTAAAGGTTGTAATTTAGGGAATCTTAGCCTTTCGATTGGGTTAGTTGAGGGAAGTACGATTGTTGGCTTGTTGGAGCGTCATGGTTGACGTTGTGGGAAATCATATTACTTTAAAATACCTTGGGTAATATGGTTGTAGGTTCGCATTAGGCAAGGTCTTGTCTAATGAAGAATAGCCGTTAGGGGAGCTTATTTAGTGTGCACAACTTAAATAACACCTAACGGGGCAGGTTCATTCCATCCGTACTATGGAAAAGAATATCCCTAAAGGATTTAAATTGTAGAAAAATTATGTTTAAATTCCTTATGGGCGTAGTCTCTCTTTGTTGGTGAATAAAGAGGAGATTAAAGGTATTAAACGAGAAATGATTCGATTAGTTTTAAATTGTAGAAAAATTATGTTTAAAACTAATTCGAATAGAGATAACTTGAATAAAGAGGAGATTAAAGGTATTAAACGGGAAAGGATTCGATTAGTTTTAAATTGTAGAAAAATTATCTTTAAAACTAATTCGAATATAGATAACTTTTAATTTGTTGAGAAAGTATTTATAACTTCTTTGGGAGTGAGTGACTTATTGGAAGTCAGTAAGGACGTTTATGGACTTAAAGTCTTAGGAAACCTCTCATTGGCATGATTCTTTCTTTAACAATTTTCTATTCACTGGGCGTAGCCTCATGATGCTACAACTTTTTTTTTTCAGGTAAAGGAAAGAAGAAACTCAGTGGCTGATGTGTTTCGCGGTGGTGATTGGTTGGCATAGATTTGCATGCCGGCGAGATTGATTGTTCTTAATAATTTGGGGATTTGTCATGTTTTGATTTTGTTGAACTAAGTTTAGTAGTTCGGTTTTTAATTCGAGTATATTGCTCATTAATACTTTGAGATTTGTTTTAGTTTAAATGGTTTTATGGTTTTGAATTAAAATGATCGATCAATAATGTTTTGATGTTTTGTTTAAACTGAGGAAAAACTCTGATTTGGTTAATAAATGCTTCCGCTTTTGTTCTTTTACATTTATATGTATTTGGGATTTTTCAGCTTGTTACATGATGTGTGGTTGTTGGACGTTACATATGGTTACCGTGGCGGAAGGTAGGTAGCTCCAAGGCGTTGTGTGGTGGATAACCTTGATGCTAGAGTAGCTATTACGATAGCCTGGAAGAAAATAATGAGCTATGGCTCGAGTGATTTCTGTGATGGTTTGTGAAATGTGTGTAATAAGATACAGGATATGAATATGGAAACAAATGATGATTGGAAAGCATAATGGAAAGTGGTATCGGTTTGGCTGTTGTTGACTCGGCTTAGTCTCGAACTTGAAATGCCAACGGTTTGATCAAACATACATGTCTTTGATTCCTAGCACATTTTCATATATTCTTAGTACTTGATTTCATTTGAGCATATCATTCCGAGCATCGCATATCATGGTTTCAATTCTTTTTTTTTCCACTGAGTGTCATGGTCAAAGGTGCTTTATATCACCTTTTAGGTACCGGTAGGGGACATGGCCGAGGTGCCGTAGGTGGTGCTCGTTGATTGTAAACACTTACTTATTTTAAAACAAAATTGCATGGGTGACACGTGCCTAGTGAGTTGTAGAAAAAAAAATTAAAATGCAAACTCAATTTGCAGCAGCCGTGAGCAGGGAATGAAAGAGAGAAAGGTGGAAACGAGGGAAAAACAAGACGAAAAGGAAAAAAAAAGGAAAATTGAAAATTTTTCTTGGAAATTTTCGATAATAGCAACAAATTGTGGAGTTTTCAGTTCAATTTGTGGTATATTTGCTTGTTGGTAAGTGGTTTCTTCAGCCCAATTCTTCATTTGGTGGATTTTGGCTAAGCTTCAAAGTTGATGTTATTTGGTTTGAAAAGTATATTGGAAGTGTAGTCATTGAAAGGAAAGTAAAGTTCTAGCCATTGGGATATTAACCGCCATTTTATGTGTTTTCAATATGTTCTTCTAATATATAAAAATACTAAATATTATTAATAGGTATTTTTATTCAATATATGTTTCAGGTGATACGAAGATTGACACCGCTTATAATCCGGGATTGTAAGCAGGATAGTTTTTGTGAGTGGTTTAAATGTTATTTTTGAATTATCCTTAAACTATTTGCTTATAAATCTCAAGTTATCTTATATATTATGAATAGCCTATTATACACATGTTTTTATGATTTACCAATTACGTTTATGTGTTTTACAATTACCTATGAAATATTCTTATAGAACTCGACCATATGTATTTATGTATAGAGTATTGATTTCCATGGTTTTATGATAGTTTGAAAGTTATATAATGATATTCGTAAACTATTTTCAAACAGCTAAACTGTTGGACCCACTAGCTCAGTAGGTCTTTGGGACCCACTTTAGCATACATATAGGCTTTGGGCCGTATGCTAGGGTGAATAGCCTTTTGGGGGCAGCTCTACGCGCGTATAACCAGTTTTAGTATATTCAGTTGCTCTGCTGCACATCTTGATTTATCTTGTGTGTAGTATGACCAGTTGTGGGTATACGTTTAGTGTTGGTTTTGCTATTATATGATTATGATATGATATTATTATGAGAACCGTTAGCAATTATTTTTTATTATGTATGAAAAGTGATCTGCTCAGAAATATATTTTTTTGTTCAAAGTCATGTTTTCTACGATATTTAACTCAAAAGTATATGTTAGTTATAAAAGATCCCACTCACTGAGTTTTTGCTCATGATTTTCTATGTTTTGTTTTCCCCCCTACAAGTAGCTCCAGAGTTTTAAGGACAAACCTAACGAAAGGCGTTTACACCACTAGTTCTGGTTTCATCTTTAGCTAGCCTATGTATGACATTTTGGGTGTGATTGTACATGCTTATCTATAAGTGTCAGTGTTAGCTCAAGTAAGTGGTTTATGAGTTTTTTAGGCTAGTTGAGTAAGTGGAGATGTTTATAGTGGAACAGCTGTGGAATGTTTATCTTAGTGTTAATAAAATAAGAACTAGCGTGTGTGTGACTGTTTTTTAGTTATTTTCTGAGGGTGGAGCTCGTTTTAATATATGCAGATTTATGTTAAATGTATTCACAGGTTGGTTTACTCGAAAAATAAATAACTCTGCCAAAATTTCCTTAAATAAGTAGAATTTAAATTTATGATTAATTAGTTATTTAAGTTCCTCTTGATGGTATGCATTGGCATTAGCTTTTGCTTGCCATCGGCACGTGTTGTCTTGAGTGTTTAGGGGGTTATCGGGACGGGTCGTGTCATTGATGCATCGGGATGAAAGCTTTTGGGTTAGGCCACCGGTCATGCGAAGCTTTGAATATGGAAGTGGCGTTTGGTCGTTTTGAGTTCATGGTTTATGTCATGTCCTTTGAAATGTTTGTATATAACTATGTATGTTTAAAAGGGTTGTAATAACTATTGTATACGGTGCATCATATACTTTCTTACGTTTTAAAATAACTTGATATTTTGAGAACGGCCGACGTGCCTAGAATTAATATAAAACAGGGTTTTCTTTTGGAAATTTTCTCTTGAACTTATGTCCAGGTTATTGATGTTTTGTGTTTTTATTTTAAACCAAGTTTGTTAATCCTACGCTTTCGCTTTGCATACTCGCATCCTAAGCTTGTTTTACAAGCCAGGTCGTTACAGTTGGTATTAGAGCCTTTTGGCTCTAAGTTGTGTCTTGTGTATATAAGTCAGTTAGTTGAGCCTAATCCAAAAGTCATCTCGAAAGTCAACGATACCAGGTATGCCGGTAAACCTCGTTATATAAATTGTTTTAATAATTGTTTATGTCATTTTGTTAAGAATGATTATGAAAGTTGCGTTTAGAATGCTCACGAGTTGAGTGGTTATTTTGTTGTTAGGATGCCTCGAGGGTATGACTTGTGTATGTCAACTCCAATCGAATGGTCTATAGTTGTGAATCGAGTTTTGTACACTGGGGAACTCAGCATATTAGGCTTTGATACTCAGGCTATGTTGATTGTGATGCCCCTAACCCATTATGATGTAATCTTGGGCATGGATTGGTTGTCGGCCAATCATGCCACGATTGATTGTGAAAGCAAGAAAGTGGAGTTTGCAGGCCCGGGTGGAGTCCGAGTTTGCTTTCGGGGCTCTAAAGGCAAAGTGACACCGGTTATTATATCAGCTCTCCAAGCTAATGCGTTGATGCAAGAGGGAGCTTGGGTTATCTTGCAAGTGTGGTTGATACCTCGATAGAAGAGGTAAGTGTCAGTACAATACCCGTTGTACCAGAATTTCTGGATATTTTTCCGGATGAGCTACCAGGTTTGCCTCCGGTGAGGGAAATGGATTTCCGAATAGAAATACTTCCGGGAATCGCACCGCTATCCAAAGCGCCATATAGAATGGCACCGGCCGAATTGAAGTAACTCAAGGTGCAGCTTTATGGATTTCTTGACTTAGGGTTTATCCGACTCAGTGTTTGTAACGACCCGACTCCAATAAAGACTAGCCGAGAGTACTCTCAGCGGAAGCGCGGAAAATAAGAAATTTAAATTTGATTTAAAACATCTCGTAACGGAAAACAACAATTTCTACGAAAAATTTGCGTGGGTCCATTTAAAAATCGAATAAACCAAAACCTGTTTACATCAATTTCCCAAGCAGAAAAACGGTAAATAACGTTTCAAAAGTGTAACAACTTAAAACAACTTTATTCAAGGATTATAAACAACGACATTAAACTAATGATTACATAAGACACTTCTTATGCAATTCACACGACTCGAGCTCGAGATCCAGTCCACTAGTCCTCTTCCAAGCTCGACATCCAAGCTTCAACGTATACCATCTTCATAGTCACGACCTCGACCGCAACAACCTGAAAGGTGATATAAAGCACCTCTGAGTTTGATAACTCAGAGACTCGATTAGCCTTTGCCTTCTCTAGAGGTTCTATCTCATAATGTTCATCATGTTCCCAACCAAAAGCTCTAACATTCCCGGTTAAAAACCCATGATTATACATTTAAATTAACTTCTAAACCATTATGAACTAACTCCAAATCCGTTCGTCACTCTTATTCCTCGTCACTCTTATTCCCATCTCGTGCCTAGCTACACTTAATATTCACTACACTTTGCATTAGCACTTTCTTGATTCTCACTCAAACCAAGCTAAACCATTTTACCCTTCTTACACTCATATTTTCCTAAACCCATATCACCTAACTTTCCAATCCTCAAGCCCAATATAGCTTAAAGTACACTTTAACATGTTCCCCATACTTAACCTTTACACACGTCCCAATATATATATCAGAAGTTAAACGAAAAGTAAGAAATGTTATGATGCAATTGAAACGACAAGGAGACCAAAACATGTATGTTTAAAGATTAAGTATCCACGAACAAAATTAGTATGGTTAACACAATCACAAATGCTAATGAATGCAATGACCGGCTATGTAATAGATATGTACACTTGACCAATCTGTGGCATTTCAAACTCATAACCATGTCGAGTAAACATTATCCGTCTCATAATCACATTCCGCAAATTCCTTTCAATTAATAACCTTTCATATACAATCTTGGTGTCTCACTACGCACTTTGGACATATCAACACAAATTAATATTCAAGTCGTAGCTTCTTATATTCTTCCAGGTTATCGTAATAACCACTCTAGCATCCAGGCCATCCCCCACACAGCTCCTCGGAGCTACACAATATCCGCCACGGTAACCACGTGTAACGTCCAACAACCAACACACCGTTACACGAGTTACGACCCCATGGCCACAAACCGAAAGCATGATATGCATGAGTGACATGTTATGAGATGCAATGAGATTGACATGTTTTCTTTTAGTAATATCGTATATCAGAATCTCAATCACAAAATGTGTTAGGCTCAAAATCATATAACCCTTAGTACTCTTTTCAAGCAATTCCCTTTCTAAGCTTTTCCATAACAGCCATCGAGCATAGCCCGTATACATATCAAGTATGCATAAATATGGCCCAATTCAGCACATGACTCGATCTTTAACTCGACCATGTGATAATGAAATTAAAAGATGTAAGAGAAGAATAAAAATAACATATTAATGCAAGACAATAGTCATTCGACAACTTGTCAAGTCTAGCTCGTCTCCTTCGCAATATTCATTCCTCCATTGTATTCCGACACCAAAGTTTCACTACCAGCCATGTCAAATTTAAAACCATCTCACACCATTCGCAAACAACCACAACTTGTAAATCAATGGTAATATCATCCTCCAAATTCGAATATAAAGCAAAGGTATAGGTTTTAACAAAACAATCCTCCACTTGCATCTAACGCATCTGAGTCACAACCCGTCTACCTCTCGACTACAAGATTCATCCTCAACTATCACATACTTTCCTTTCTTACCGTCAAGGCCTAAACACGTTCAACAATCAGCCCCAATACCTCAAACCCATACCATAATACCCATAACTCAAATGGTTTTTAAGTGTCTCGCGCCATTACAAAACCCGCTCTATTCTCACCTTCGCTAGTAAGCTTTTGAGGCCCGACTTGAAACGACTTTTCCCTACAATCACTATCCATAAATAACCTTCAAATATTCTTATTATATCATACAAAATTCAGTAAGAACAGTTAATTAACTCTGGACCCCGGTTTGAACCAAAAAGTCTCAAAACTAGCCAAATGAAAAAGTGGTGATTTTGGCCTCTTGGTGCTTTTTGAGAGATCAATGGTTGGAGTTTCTATCTTGACTTTCTTTTGTAAAATATGTATTTAAGCACCCAAATATACCATCATTGAAAGATGTTAAGAGAAAGCCAAGAAGACTCCCAAATTAAGAAAACTAGTGGACTTCAAAGGAACAACATTGGAGGTTTAAACTTGAGCTTCATACAGGGCTTCCTATGTTTGGTTTTAATCTTACCTCTCGAATTACTAGTCTTTACCAATAGCTGAAGAGTTTAAGGATTGCCTTTCCGAATTACAACTTATAAGTCTAATGATCTTGTCACATAATCATGCTATTCTAGCAAGATGACATCTAATCTTGTCTCCACTTACCCCACTCTTGTTTTACTCACTTAACCCGCTATTGTTT
The DNA here is from genome assembly GCA_028015215.1 of Gynostemma pentaphyllum. Lineage (NCBI taxonomy): Eukaryota > Viridiplantae > Streptophyta > Magnoliopsida > Cucurbitales > Cucurbitaceae > Gynostemma > Gynostemma pentaphyllum. The sequence goes on along the minus strand of CM051351.1, from coordinate 45,511,529 downwards.
TACTCTCCATACCCAAATTTAAACACTACCACATTTATCAATTCATCAAATAAAATCTAACATAAATATACTTTTACCCCTTTTTATTCCCACCTTATGATATAAAGTATCTTTCTTGAACATCTTGGAGTTATTTGATCCTTTACCTACACCAAACAACATTTATACAAAATAACACCTTAATTTCCATTGATTAAACATTCATAACATATTAAGCAACAATTATATCAAGGTTATCCAAAACATCCCCTTATAAACAATTAATCCTTAATACCGATCATACTTCATTTTAAGACATGATAACACCATCTCGGGGGGTCCCAAAACAGCCCCATAATCAAAAACTCCAAAACAGCCCCTTAGTTCAATAACAAAACAGTAGCTTAAGGATAAGCCAAAGACTATTTCAAGTCCAAATATTGAGTTGTTGCATCTTAGATTCAATTCTAATTCTACATATGCTTAAAACCATAAACAACTTAAAAATTATTTAAGTTTTACAATCCTAGAGAAAATTTCAAAAAGTCATCCATAAACATTAATATTCATGGGCTAGTACACTTTTTCTATAAATTCATTATTCCCAAACTCAATTCATTTTAGATCATAAAATTAAGACTCAAAACATGTTATCTTACTTATATCTCTACAAATTTTAAACATCCAAACCAACCCCAACCCATAAAACAAAAACCCACAACTTGTACCCAAAACCTAGAAAAAAAACTCACCAAAACCTTTGGAAATTGATAGAAATTGATGGGGATTCTTCTAAAATCAGCTTCTACTCGAAAATCCAAAGAAAATGGACCCTGATTTCACTTGATTTGATGAAGAAATGAAGAAATTATAAGGTTTTCAATATCCTTGTCTTTGGTTTCCATGGCTGGCCGAAAATGGTAGGAGGAGAAGAATTGTAGCAGATTTTTTATTTTTAATTACTAATTAAATAAAGTTTCCTTTTATCCTTAGCCCAAAAATGTGCAATTTGGTCCTTTTATACAATATATTCAATGGAAAAGCCCTTTCTCTTGCATTTAGGTCCATTTTTTTATTTATCTATTGAAATTAGTCCCACCATTAACAATAGTTAATTTTATTAACTAAACTTTATTCTTACTCTCTAACCATGGTTAAATATTTACCCATTCAACTAACCGTGGTTAGTTTCTTACTCAAATTTGGTTAACTTGCTTAACCTTGGTTAATCACCCCAAAATAATTATCGAACTTTATTTAAAACAAATTTTTTTTATTATAAATAAATTTCTAACTTCCATATTTTAACATAAATTTTTTTAACTATTTTAATTATTTTCCCAAAACCCCGGCCGTCACAGTGTTTCTCTTTGAGGTACACCGTTATTGTTTTTCAAAAAGAAGGACGGGTCATTGAGGTTATGCATAGACTACCGTGAGTTGAATTGGGTGATGATAAAGAACAAATTCCCTTTGTCTCGTATTGAAGATCTTTTTGACCAATTGAGAGAGGCTACGATATTTTCTAAGATTGATCTTCGGTCAGTTGAGGATCACCGATGAAGATATTTCGAAGACGGCATTCCAAACTCGATACGGCCAATATGAGTTTGTGGTCATGTCATTTGGATTGACGAATGCTCGCAACATTCATAGATCTTATGCATACGGTATTTCAGAAGTTCTTGGATCTTTTCGTCATTATTTTCATTGACGATATTTTGGTGTACTTAGAAACCGAGGATTTGCATGCGATTCATCTCGAGAAGGTGTTATTGACATTGAGGGCCGAGAGACTTTATGCGAAGTTCTTAAAATGTGAATTTTGAAAACAAGTTGCCTTTTTAGGGCATGTGGTGTCAAGCGAGGGCATATCGGTTGATCCTTCAAAGATCGAAGCGGTTAGCAGTTGGCCTCGACCAACTAGTGTAGCTGAAATTCGAAGTTTTCTTGGGCTAACGGGATATTATAGAAGGTTTGTACATGACTTCTCTAAAATTGCATCTCCACTAACATAGTTGACTAGGAAGGGTGTGAAATATGTGTGGTCGGAAAAGTGCGAGCGAAGTTTTGAGGAGCTAAAACATAGACTTGTTACCGCCACAGTTTTAACATTGCCTGATCATTCGATTGGTCTTACAGTTTATAGTGATGTTTTGTTGCGGGGTATAGGCTGTGTGCTTATGCAACATGGTAAGGTGATAGTATATGCATCCAGGCAATTAAAAGAACATGAGAAGAGATATTCGACCTATGATCTGGAGTTAACAGCACTAGTTCATGCTTTGAAAATATGGCGCCATTACTTGTATAGAGAGAAGGTGACAATCTTCAGTGAGCAAAAGAGCTTGAAATACTTTTTCACTCAAAAAGAGTTGAATATAAGGCAACGTCGGTGACTAAAGCTAGTAAAAGATTATGATTCTGATATCCAGTACCACCCGGGAAAAGCCAACGTTGTTGCTGACGCTCTCAGTAGGAAGACGTCACATATCGCGACACTTTTGACGCATCAGATACGACTTCGATGGGAGATGGGTCGAGATGAGATTGCGTACCTCACTATTGAGGTTAAAGCAAGTCAAGCAAGCTTAATAGTTGGCCCTACTCTTAGACAACGAATGATTGGGGCCCAACAAGGTGAATCTCATTTGGCCACTGGATTCGCGGAGGCGAAGTCGAGTCTACCTGGACATTTTACTTTCTCCACAGATGACGTGTTAATGTATCGTAGGCGATTGTGTGTAACCCTGAGGTCAACTTTTCGGCAAGAGTTGTTGGAGGAAGCTTATAACTCTATATTTTCGATGCATCCGGGTAGTAACAAGATGTATCGGGACCTACGACAACATTATTGGTGGCCAGGGATGAAGCGGGAGGTAGCAGAGTATGTGAACAAATGCCTTGTGTGTCAGCGGGTCCAGGCACTTAAACGGTGTCCGTCGGGTTTTCTTCAACCGTTGAGTGTTCCTGAGTGTAAATGGGAAGACATATCAATGGATTTCATTACCGGCTTACCAAGGACACTCAAGGGGGTTCGATATGATTTGGGTAGTTGTGGATCAGTTAACCAAAACTGCTCATTTCATATTAGGGAGGATAACGTACTCAGTGGAGGCCTGAGCTCAGCTTTATTTGAAGGAGATTGTACGTTTACATGGTGTGCCTGTCAAAATCGTTTCTGATCGAGATACACGATTTGTTTCCAAGTTTTGGCAGACTTTGCATGATGCAATAGGAACCCGACTAAAGTTTAGTACAACTTTTGAACCCTCAGACTGATGGGCAAACGGAACGAGTTAACCAAATCTTGGAAGACATATTGAGGGCTTGCATTATGGATTTTGGTGGTAGCTGGGATACTCATTTGTATCTCGTGGAGTTTGCTTACAATAACAGCTACCAATCTTCGATTGAAATGGCCCCTTTTGAACCATTATATGGAAGGAAGTGTCGGTCACATGTTCATTGAGGTGAAGTGGGTGAGCACAGAATTTTGGGACCCGAACTTGTGCAAACAACATGTGAGAAGATCAATTTAATACGGGAGCGGATGTGTGTCGCTCAAAGCCGGAAAAAGACTTATATCGATACCTGACGAAGTGCATTAGAATTCGTAGTGGGAGATCACGTATTTCTTAAAGTTGCACCTATGAAGGGTGTAATGCGTTTCGGTAAAAAGGGTAAGCTCAGTCCGCGGTTTATTGGGCCTTTTGAGATCTTGGACCGAGTTGGGAAGCTAGCCTACCGATTGGCATTACCACCCACTCTCTCAACGGTGCATAATGCGTTTCATGTGTCTATGTTCTGGAAATACGTGGCCGATCCGTCACATGTCATTGACTTCTAGCCCACTGTGTTTGATGAAAATTTGACATACGAGGAGACACCGGTGAAAATCTTGGCAAGCGAGCAGAAAGTTCTGCGAAATAAAACGATTAACCTTGTAAAGGTTTTGTGGAGCAATCAGTTGACGTAGGAAGCTACTTGGGAGCTCGAAGATAGTATGAGAGAGTGTTATCCGTTCTTGCTTTCTGAAGCTTGATTTTGTAAGGACGCAAAATTTTAAAGTGGGGAGACTGTAAGGCCCCGAGTTTTAAAAATGGTTAATTGAATTATTATTTATATTTAGTATGTTTGTGTGTTAGGTGTTAAGCAATTAGGAAATTAATTTCTATCCTTGATTTGATTATTTGATGGCTAACTATAGTTAAAAACTAACCAAGGGTAGAAAATTGCATAGAAGGGAACTTTTAACCATGGTTTAATTATGGAAAAGGGTTAATTAGTAATTAGATTTTTGGCAAGGGTTGGTTAGCAAAGGGAAAGTATGAAGGGACCTTGGTGATATAAGAGGAGGTGGAGGGATCTTGAAGGATAGGTGAAGAGATGGAGGGGTTTAGTTGCAGTTATTTAGTTTTAATTTTCAGAAAATTAAATGTATAAAAGGATAAATTAAAAAAAAAAGGAAGAAAGAAACATTTCCTCCCCATTCCCCCCCCCCCCCTGGTAATTTTTGCTTCCTCCTTCAATTTCTTTTCAAACTTGGTTGAATCAAGTTGGATTTTGTTGGTTTATGATAGAATTATCATCCTAGAAATATTCAAGCAAGGATCAATTGGTTTCAATAAGATTCAAGGTAAGATTTCAAATTAGAAAATTCTAGGTTTTCATAAAGTTTGTGAATTATTCTTAGTTGTTGTTTTAAATCACTTTGGGTGTTGTTTTCTTTCATTTTTAAATTCTGGAAATCTATTTTCAAATGATGATTACAAGCCTTAGGGTTCATGATGAGGATCATGGTAGGTTAATTAGTATAGGGTTTATTTATGAGTTGTTATTAGAGAATTAGTTTATTTTAATGTAATTAATTAGTATTAGTTCTAGTTACTTTAGGTTAAATTTAGGGTTTTATTCTAAGGCTATAAATAGCCATCTAGAGTTTCATTTGTAATATCTTATATTTTATCAATATATCAAATATACTCTTGAGAGAGCATTTCTCCTCTTAGGGATGAGTTTACCCTAGTTCTTGGGATGAATTTCCCATTCAAGCATGGATTTGCTGGTTGAGGCCGTGGACTCGGCCTCGCCCCACATCACTTGGTATCAGAGCCTCGCCGTTCCGGGAGGTCCGATTACAAAGATAGTCGGAGTTGAAGTTTCGGAGGTGGATCTAACCACCACGATTTGTTCTTTATTCATCGGCATAATCGTAAGTTGTCGTTGCCATTGCCATTTCCATTTCTCTGTTTCATCTCCATTCATACCCAAAAAAAAAAATGTTTCATTTATCTCTTTTCCACCCCATTCTCGTTTGTTCTTTTGTTCATCAATTTTGTCTAACCTACTTTCAATCAGCCCAGTTCTTCATTTATAAAAAAAAACTGTTTCACCCCTGTTCTTCGTAACCAAGAAGAATTCCAAACACAAAAAAACCACAACAAACCCAGTTTCAACAACCCATTCATTTTCACCTCTCTGTTCCATTTAATTTTTTTTTAAAAAAATCAGTCAATCCCTTCTACTAAAAAGATGGCAGAAATATATTTTTCAGCAAAATCATATACTGAAACCTATTCCAAACTCCGAATTCCTAGCTTTGATGGATTTTTTTTAATTTAGAGGCATTCTTGTATTGGATTCAAAGCGTTGACGATTATTTCGAATGTATGGAAGTTCATAGAGAAGAACAAGAATTTTTGGTTGCTCAAAAACTTAGGGGTTTTGCTCATTATTGGTGGGAAAGAATTCAAGATCAGAGAATTTACCAAGGAAAAAGAGAAATTAGAAGTTGGAGAAAAATGAGGATCAAATTAATGGACAAATTCTACCAATTTGATGATGAAGAAGAAGAAATCTGGGCTGTCGAGGGATCTTCCCAAGGCAATGATTTTTCTTTCCAATCAGTTGTTGTGCAAGAAGTTGACGTCGAGAGAATGTTTGAGTCCCGTAAGTGTCTCACCAAGGACGACACAAAAACTGAAACCACGGCCAACTATGAAGATAATTACGTTGAAATTGAAGAGACAAGAGGAAGTAGAAAAGAACATGGAAAGAAAATAGGATCTCCACCATAAATGGATTGTGATAAAATCAAAAAAAGAAAAAAAATTACAAATCATCGATTGAGGGCGCTGGTGAGGTAGTAAAGGAAGAGGAAAAAGCTTAAGATAGTGCTGGCGGCGCCACCATATACGTTGATAGCGGCGGTGGTTAAGGGAAGCAAGATGAAAAATATGTTGATAGCGGCGGCGGCGCCTTACCTCCCTTGTCAATCTGATGAAAAAAGTAGAGATGCCCTAATTCCAACTTTACATCCTAGCCTTTCATTTTATATCTTAAACCAAGTGGGCCATCATTTTTCTTTCTCCATGAAACCCAATATTTTCCCTTTTTGGTCAGACTATCCACAACACTCCCGTGAGCTAATATTTTTCCATCCTTCATGTTCAGTTTCAAATGAAACGGGCCAAACACCTTTTGTTCCTCTTAAGCCCAAAATTTCATTAAACTTTGTGGACTTTTGCTTTTAATTCAATCATACCAAAGTCAATTCTCACCAATTATATTTTCCATCCTATTTTGAAGCCCAACCAAATTATTTTAGGTTCAAATGTTAAAGAAAGGGCCCAATTGGATATTTTTTCACCTAGGCCAAATTTGTTCCCACTTAAGCTACCCATTCCAATTCCACCAAAGCCCAATTTCACATTTAATTTTTATGACCCATTTCTTGTTGACCCAATTAAGAAAAATGAAAATTTTTCCATTTACTTCCCTGATTTTAATTTCAAGAGGCGGGTTCACTGACATCCGAGTCCATGGATTTTATTGTTTGTACCATTTTCGTGGCCCATTGCTTTGGTGCCCCTTTGGATTTGGGATGAGGTTCATCACGCGTTCTCAATTGGAGTCTTCTTCTCTTCGACGGGACCGAACTCGAGGACGAGTTCATTTTTTTTAGTGTGGTAGAATGATGAGGATCATGGTAGGTTAATTAGTATAGGGTTTATTTATGAGTTATTATTAGAGAATTAGTTTATTTTAATGTAATTAATTAGTATAATTAAATAGTATTAGTTCTAGTTACTTTAGGTTAAATTTAGGGTTCTAAGGCTATAAATAGCCATCTAGAGTTTCATTTGTAATATCTTATCTTTTATCAATATATCAAATATACTCATGAGAGAGCATTTCTCCTCTTAGGGATGAGTTTCCCCTAGTTCTTGGGATGAATTTCCCATTCAAGCATGAATTTACTTGTTGAGGCCGTGGACTCGGCCTCTCCCTACATCAATTCATTTTTAAGAAGTCTTTAGAGGATGGTAGCCATGGTTGGATTTAAGCTTTCAATACTCCATTAATGGTGGTTTTTCCAAGCTTCTAGCTTTTACAATTTTTTAGTTTTCTTGCCTTTTATTTAAGAACTCTCAATTCTTGAATTTATGAGTGACTATATATATATTACACATGAAAAACACCTTAGAAGAACAACCCAATGATTTTATGATAAATCTCCTTTTGGCCGAAAATTAACCTTTAAAATGGCTAGTTTTGGGACTTTTTCCACTAACCGGGTTGAGACTTTAAATATATGATATGAACTGAGCTATTAGTGTTATTTAATGACTAAATGAGTTTGGAATGGTTTGATGTAGGAGGAAGACAAGTATAAGCAAGTTTGGAGGTTATTTGTGAAGGTGAGAACAAAAAGGATCAAAGTGGTGATGGTGGTGTTGTTTGTGGTTGTTGGTGGAATGGTGTGGGTTCAATATTAGAGTTGATCATGGCTGGTTTGGGAACTCTTTGGTGTATGAAATTTATGGGAATTAGAGGTTGAGAAAGATACTAAAGACGAGGGCTAAGCTTGGCATGTCATTGGGAATTCGTAACAGCGGAATTGCCTTGAACCAATTTTGATCGAGTCATATACTGATTTAGGATTTATTTTCATTTATAGTTCTTATACTTTAGATAGATGATCGATGAGTTTGCGTAGTCGAGAGGTTAAAAGGATAATGTTTGAAGTATGACATTATTTACTTGTTGTGCATTTTGAAAAATGTCAAGTGAAGATAGAGTCATATACTGAAAGGTAATCATTCTTACTTGTTTTTGTTGTGATAAAGTTACATTTCCGATGAGAGTTGTAAAGAAAGCTTGATTAATTGCATCTCATTTCATTCATGCATATCATGTGTTTGTTGAAATTCCATGGGTTCTTAACCTATGTAATGGTGTATGGTTGTTGGACGTTACATATGGTTACAGTCGCGGAAGGTAGGCAGCTCCGAGGCAATGTGTGGTGGATGGCCTGTATGCTAGAGTGGCTATTACAATAACCTTGAAGAGAATAATGAGCTACGGATCGAGTGATTTCTGTGATGGTTTGCGAAAAGTGTGTAGTAAGATACGGGATATGAATATGGAAACAAATGATGATTGGAAAGCATAATGGAAAGTGGTATCACTTTGGCTATTGTTGACTCAGCTTAGTCTCGAACTTGAAATGCCAACGGTTTGATCAAACATACATGCCTTTGATTCCTAGCACATTTTTATATATTCTTAGTACTTTATTTCATTTGAGCATATCATTCCGAGCATCGCATATCATGGCTTTAATTCTTTTTGCTTTCACTGAGTGTCATGCTCAAAGGTACTTTATATCACCTTTCAGGTACCGGTAGGGGACGTGGCTGAGGTGCTGCAGGTGGTGCTCGTTTGGTCGTTTTGAGTTCCCTGTTTATGTCATGTCTTTTGAAATGTTTTATATAACTATGTATGTTTAAAAACGGTTGTAATAACTATTGTATACGGTGCACCATATAATTTCTTACGTTTTAAAATAACTTGATATTTTGAGAACAGCCGACGTGCGGAGAATTAATATAAAACAGGGTTTTCTTTTGGAAATTTTCTCTTGAACTTATGTCCAGGTTATTGATGTTTTTTTTATATTTTAAACCAAGTTTGTTAATCCTACGCTTCCGCTTTGCGTACTCGCGTCCTAAGCTTGTTTTACAAGCCGGGTCCTTACAATTTATTTTTATTGCAAGAAGTATCAAAAGTTACAATTAGGAGATAATTAAAAAATGGTGGTTAATTAAAAGCCATGATTGATTTTTTTTTCTATAAAAAAATGGCACAATTGATGTTTGGAATACCAAATACGGTGGTTAGGTTCTATTGTCTAAGAATCTGATCTTATGTCTCCTTGAAATAGTGTCGATAGTTTAGATCACTATTATCAATTACATTAGTTCTAGAAAGTAGAAACTTTATGAATTAATTAAAAAAAAAACTATAAGTGTTTCATATAGGGTAAGTATGCTTTTGAAGGGATCTGGTCATATTGTTGCAAGAATTTTTTATTGAATTAAATCACTATTTACAATTGAGATAACTGATATTGGTTTTAATTCAATAAGTTATTGAATTAAATGGAATAAATTAGTGAATTAAATGTAACAAGTTATTGAATTAAGTAATTACTATATACAATTGACATATTTGATATTGATTTTAATTCAATAAGTTATTTATTTATTTTTTCAAAGATAGACTTTCAATAAGATCAAAAGAAATTACAATAAAAATCCATAGCCCTATTATCAAGGATATGAGCTTAAGAATTAAACGTTCTTCTAATAAAAGAAAAAGCAACAGACTCAAAGCGGAGACTAAGATGAATTAAATCATCATAAATACAAGAAAAATCATTGGGACAACAAATGGTGGCCTTGAAGATATCAATGACAAGTTTGGCATATGAATAAACTTTGATGTCGGAATAGCCCTGAGCCAAAGCAATATCCTTGGCAGCAATGATTCAACGAGCCTCAGTATGCGAGGCACTGTGACAGAGAGGGCCCAACGAGCTTGAAGAAAAGAGCAAAGAGCCATCAACCTAAAAAAATCCAGCCAAAACCTGACATAAGGCTGTTCATATTTCAAGAAGCATCACAAAATATAGAAAGACCATTAAAAATGGTATCAGGAATATCACAATCAGTAGTTTCAACATTTGAAAGTAAAAAGGCAGAATGACACAATTCATAGTAGTCTTCATTAGCTTGAGAAATGCCAAGAAGTAAATCAAAATCACATCCTCTGAACTGCCTATTATTCCTCATTTTCCATAATCTCCAAGCCCCAAAGACAAAGAAATCAAGGGAAGATCTATCACCAAACTTGTCCGTAAGCATTGAGCAAATAATATCCCAGCTCTCACTAAAATTACAGTTAGCAAAATGATTTGAGTCCAAAGAGAGAGGAGAAGCAAACCAAAACCTCTGTGCTATATCACAAGACAATAGAATATGAGTAATAGATTCCACTAGAGAAGGACAAGAGTCACAATGAGGATTGATAGGAAAACCTCTTTTGGAAAGATTTATATTGGAAGCTAAATAGCCATTACATGCTTTCCAAATGAAATGCTTCAGCTTTTGAGGGACATTAAGTTTCCAAATAATATTCCAGCTACGTTTAACAGTAGAGAAATCACTACATTCACCAGCATTAACATGGAAATTTGAATAAAAGGGATGAAGAAGCTTCAAAGCTTCCTTATAACCTGACTTAATAAGAACCAGAAGAATTGAAATGCCAGATCAAGCAGTCAGGAAGATTATGCCTACTAATAGGAGTTGCAAGAATTAGGGAAGCATCCTTAGAATTAAAAGTTTGGAGAACTAAAGAGAGTCCCTAGACATAAAATTAGCAACTAAAGAATCAACTCCATTTGAAATGGTTGAAGGCAGAAAAGAAGAAGGTCGAAGGGACCAAGGATCCTTCCAAATTTTAATATTTTGACCATTTCCCACCCTGCATCTTAAACTTGAAATTAAGACTTTCCTACCAGCTAGGATACTTCTCCAACCCCAAGAGGAGTTGTTAGATTGGGTAACTTGAATAAAGGAATAATTATAAAAATATTTACCCTCTAAAACCCTGCTGATAAGAGAATTGGGATTTTGAATGATATTCTAGCCATGTTTAGCTAAAAGACTGAGATTGAAGCAGTGAAGATCTTTTAAATTTAAGCCCCCTTTATTTTTAGGTACTGTGAGTTTGTCCCAAGCTCTCCAATGGATACCCCTTCTATCTTGATTGGATTGCCACCAATAACGAGCAATGATATAGTTGATATCTTTACAAACAAAAAGAGGCAATTTAAAACAATTCATGGCATAAATAGGCATAGTTATAGCTACAGATTTAATCACAACCTCTTTACCTGCAGAAGAAAGAAAGTGCTCAGCCCAACCTTGAGAGATCCTCTCAATTTTATCTCTGATATCTTGAAAAATCTTCTTATTTGAATTGCCAAAATCCACTTGAAGACCCAGATATTTCCCAATTGAATCACATGATATAATTTCAAGTTGAGAAGAAATATCTTTACGGATTTGGGAGAGAGTATTTTTTCTAAATACCAGGCTGCTTTTATCCACATTCACCAACTGCCCTGAGTTATTACCATATAACTTCAAAATAGATTTCAGAATATGAACTTCATCATCCTTTGCTTTGCAGAATAGAAGAGAATCATCAGCAAACAGAAGATTAGTGATGCTTGGACCTATTTTAAAAGTTGAAACCCATGAAGTTTACCTTCTCTACCGCAGCATAAAATAGACTGTAAGGCCTTCAGTACAAAGAACACACAGGTAAGGTGATAAAGGGTCGCCTTGACGAATACCTCTAGTGGGTTTAAAGAAACCATGAGGGGAACCATTAACATTGAGACTGAAGGAAGTAGTAGAAATGCACTCCACAATCCGACCAATCCACACTTCACAAAATCCCAAACTTCGCAAAAATAATTCCACAAAATGCCATTCTAGGCGATCAAAAACTTTGGCCATGTCAAGCTTCAAACCAAACCAATGATCTTTGCCCGGATCTTTTATTTTTCATTGAATGGAGAATTTCATGAGCAATCAAAATATTATCAGAGATATTTCTACCCCTAATAAAAAGCTGTTTGGCTAACATTAACCAGGGAAGGGAGAAAGGATTTCAATCTACTACAAAGTACCTTAGAAATGATCTTATAGGCAACATTGGATAAAGAGATGGGACAAAGTTGGTTCATAATAATAGGACATTTTGACTTAGGGATGAGGGTAATGTGGGCATGGTTAAGCTTTTGCAAAAAACGACCTGTACGAAAGAAGTCTCTGACCATAAGAAAAACATCAGATTTCACAACATTCCAATGGTCCTGAAAGAAACATGCAGTCATACCATCTGGGCCCGATGATTTATTAGGATGGATTTGGAAAAGGGCTTGAGAAATTTCAAGATCAGTGACATCCTGAATTAAGAGCCTGTTGTCATTTTCACTAACTTTAGGAATGATGCCTCTCAGACAGAAAGAAATGTCAGTAGGAGGAGAAGAAGTAAAAAGGTTTTGAAAATATTTAATCCCAATATCAGCAATCTCTTCATCCCCATTCCTCCAAACACCATACTCATCTTCAAGACCCTTCAGGGAATTAAATCTTCTTTTTAATTTGACTTTGGAATGAAAGAAAGAAGTATTTTTGTCCTCCTCTTTCAGCCATAGCACTCTTGATTTAATTTTCCAGTAATGCTCCTCAAAAGTAATAGCTTCCCTTACTTTGGTCTCTAAAAACAAATTTTATCCATATCAGGAGAGTCACAACTCAAGGCTTCAGCCAACTCACTTTTGTATTTAGCTAAATAACCATGAGAACTCCATTTGGTTTTCTTCCTCCAAGTGAGAATACCCTTCCTTACCTTCTTGATTTTTTCAACTAAACAGTAAGAGTTGCTTCACAAACCTCTGTAAGACCAGGCGCTTTTAATAACTTCTTTACAACTATCATCACGGCCCCAACGTTGATCATATTTGAAATAAGACTTATGTTTTGTGATTTCAGGATCAGTGTTAACCAAAATCATTTTATGATCAGAGCCAAAAGAATTCAGATGAAAAAGAATGGTTGAAGGGAACATATGTAGCCACGAAGCAGAAACTAACCCTCTGTCAAGAAGTTCCTGAATAAAATCATCTGGTTTCCTTCTGTTTGCCTAGATCTTGCAAATGGTTATTAAATACAAAGTCACGAAAGGCTTTCAGACTCAGGGGAGATCTAGGAATACCTCCTCTATTATCATCACGGATAAGGAGATCATTAAAATCTCCTACTAACAAGACCTCCCGACGACAATTGAGAAGTCGTTTAGAAAGAAGAGTAAATTGAGATGATCTTGTTGGGAAAAACACCTTCCCACATTCACCGTTAGGAATAAAAAAGTAATCAAGAAATTAAAGAATAAAACACAATCAGAGAGACACAATAATTTTTACTGGTTCACCCAAATTGGCTACGTCCAGTTGCTACCGCTGCGGAACCCACTATGATGAATCATAGTTACAATAGAGAAATATCCAATACACTAAACCGTGTATTAACCGCCAAAAAGCCCTCAAGAAAGAAACCCCTTTCCTTTACAATATTTCTCTGCCAACTCACAAGCCTCTCTATCGCTCAACACGAACGAAAACAAGAATAAGAAAAATCGCTTTCCTTCTTCTCTCGGCTTGTTCTCTCTGACGGCTTCACATAGTAGGTCACAACAAAAACACCACCAAACGTATATATAAATATATATATTTATTGATTGTTTCCCACGACCAATTAATCAAAAAAGCACCGCCTCCCAAATGTCAAGCACGTGCCAAAATATTCAAGGATAATTAACATATTTCCTAATGCAAGCTATGCACGCTTCTCCATGCTAAATAATTCAAAGTCAAATTGATTTCCAACTTTTCATTCATTTGGCAGCAGACTTAGAAAACATGTAGCATTCTTATTTGGGCTTATTTTGATTTGGCTTCATAAATACACAACAAATTCCACCTTGAAGACAACATCAAAACACCATGTCTTCACTGCAGCGGTAGCGATTCCAATTCCACCTTAACAAGATAGAATAATTCATAGCTTCTGCTACAATCATTGTCTTCACCGACAATCATAGTTCTCAAATTTGAGAGCTATCCTACTCCACCATAGAAGTAGACCACTTGAAATATCACCTTTCAAGATTTCCCCTTTTCCGGCACATGTCGATAAACCTTTGCTGAAATTATGGTGCAACTTTCACCTACTTGACTTCCCCGAAAATTCTTCAGCCATCCACATCATTCCACCACACACCTTGCATAACTGTCAAGTCAATGCTCGTGTGCATCCGCTAACAACACATCATCTATCATGGTAAAGCGGTCATACCATGAGGATGAATTTCCTCTTTCTTCAAACAAAGTCGTCGTCTCCCTTTACAAGAGAGACAATGTTAGCTTCCAATCCAAAGCCCTTGGCCGAACCTACTCTGTTTGGACAATCTCTTTTCAGGTGACCAGATAATCCACATTCCCAGCAGCTTTTCTTTTGTATGAAATTCTTCTTCTTCCCATTGCCAACTACCAACATAGAGTTGTTATGTGAATCGCGCCCTTCACTCTTCAACCTCCTCTCCTCTGATAAGAGTTTACTTGTAGTTTCTGCAAAATCTAAAGAATCCTTTCCATACATTAGAACCGTCTTCATGTGCTCATATGAAGTTGGAAGAGACAAGATAAGCCTAAGTGCCTTATCCTCCTCATCTACATTCACTTCGATTGCCTCCAATTCTGAAATGATGCCATTGAGAACACTCAAGTGATCTGAGATTTTTGTACCTTCATCCATTCGCAGTGTGTGAAACCGCTCCTTCAGGTACAACCGATTTGAGAAACCCTTAGCTTGATACAAGGCTTCAAGCTTCTCCCAAAGTTCTTGAGCTGTCAAAATTCCATGCACATTTGCAAGAACATTTTTAGCCAAACATAATCTTATTGCGCTCGTTGCCCTCAAATCCATCTCCTCCCAATCTTCATCATTCGAACTAGACTTGTTAGCACCTCCACAAAGAAAACACCGAGGATGCGATTTTCGGTATAGCGCTACACAATGGAGCTCTTTGGGCTTATTGATCCAAAATGTTTTTGCAATTATTCTACTTCTCTTATTTTCAAAAAAATTTACTTCTTTTTTGTAGTTTACCTTCCGCTCGTTTGAGCACTCTTTTTCCTTGTTTCTTTTCACCTTTTCAATAAAAAAAAAACGTCTCTTTCGCCATTAGAAATAACACTAGACACACGTGGTACTAATGGATAATTGTTATAATAGTTTCCACCCCCAAGAATAGATAATAGTCTATTACATTTGTTTTACAATGAATTCTGTTACACACATACATAAGTAGATAGATAGAAGCCCACTTTATTTGGTGTAAAACATACACAGTAGCATTCTGTTTTTTCAAGACTTGAACTGCTTTTGAAGTAAGCCAATCACATTCTCATCAACTTGGAAGGCTTTCATGAGAACATCAAGAGAGATTGGTGGATTAGATCCAAAAACAGCATTTGCAATTGTAATAACACCTGGGTTTTGGCTGCTAAGTCCAGCAAAAGCAAGAGCAGGGCCATGTCCAACATTCAATTGGAAATGAATCAAACCAATTGGAAATACAAACACATCTCCTTTGTTCAATACTTTGGTGAACAGTTTATTATCAGGATTAGATGTCACAAAACCAACAAGGAGAGTTCCTTCTACGACAACCAGAATTTCGGTGGCTCGAGGGTGGGTGTGGGGTGGGTTTTGGCCATACGGTGCGTAGTCGATTCGGGCCAAAGAGATGCCGAGAGTGTTGAGTCCTTTTATTCTGTCCACATTCACTAGAGTAACATTTGATCCTTGTTTATTATTTCCTGTGTCTCCAGGAATGTTAAGTCCTTGAGTGAAGAAATCTTCTGCTTTTACAAGTTTTGGGTCTTTGCAGAACTTCCCATTCACAAACACTGCAATATATAATTTGTGTTAATGAAATTCATTAGAAAATATACTTACAATAAAATTTAAAAAATTTAAAAAATTGAAAACTTTTAATACTTTTAGTTTATGAAAGTTTGTAAACTTAAACAAATACTGGAGAATATAAGTTAAAGTTAAAAATCACATGGAATAATTTTGAAGTCATGACCTGTGTTGTGATAAACTGTTAAATCATTATAGGATTCAAAAGGGTATATGCCGTTATTACGATACGAAAAAATGTAATCTTTTATGTATAGTCTTATTAATATATATACACAAATGGAAAGAAAACAAATGTGTTTAAGAGACAGAGAGAAGGCAAAAAGTTACCAGCAGACTTGTAATGTTTGGGATCATCAATTGCTACACAAAAGTCTTGAAGAGGGCTTGGATCATAGGCAGAAACAAAGATTGATGACTTCAAAACCAAGAGAAAGATGGCTAAAAGAAACCCAACACTCTCCATAATATCTCTGTTTTTTTTTTTTTGGGTGATAGCTTCTGTTCTGTCTGTGAGAAACTTTGCATGATTCTATGTTCTTTTTTATAGATGTATGAGGGATTGAATTGGTCAGCTTTAATTCAATTTAATCAGATTAAAAGAAAAAGTAAAAAACTAAGCTGTCTTGCCTGGTCACAAAATTGATTAATATTTCATTAATACTTTTCTTTGACCACTCTTTAAATAATATATTATTGAAAGAACCAGTCCAATTTTATACTTCTTTAATTGAAAGGGATGAATTAGGTAATTTAATAATTTAAATTATAACAACTCCATCCAAATAATTCTCTTCCTTGACAGTAGAGAAGATTGACATGGCAACTTTTAGTACTCTACTTAATATAATGTAATTCAAAAGTTTCCAACGAATCTTATTATTATTTTAATATAACTTAATATTACTAACGAGAGAGGGGAGAATTTTCTTTCAATAGCAGGTAGGTAACTTGAATAAGAAAATTTTGCAACAATATGACCAGATCCCTTCAAAACCCAACATACTTACCCTATATGAAACACTTATAGTTTTGTTTTAATTAATTCAAAAAGTTTCTAGAACTAATGTAATTGATAACAGTGATCTAAACTATCAACACTATTTCAAGGAATTACCTCAGCTCTCAGCCAAAGATAATCGGTTAGAAGCAGGGCCGGTCCTAAGAAAATAAGGGCCGAGTACGAAAATATACTACTTAATAAAAACAATTACAAAAATATATACAAAAAAAAAGTATTAAAACACAATAACAAACAAAATAATATGATAAAGATTTTAGAAATATATTTTCCTAATCTACAAAAATAAATAAATAAATAAAATTTTATATATATAATATTTCATCAATTAATTTAATATAGCTCAATCCTGGGCATTAATGAATATATGATTTAGGTTCAAGAGCATAATGTTGGGCGATTTGGATAGCCATATAATTATAACCATATCACAAACATTTTGAAAATGGTAAATTTTTAATAATATATTTCAAACAATAATATAATAATTTAGAATGTTATAAAATATTTTTTTTTAACATTCACTGGATAAAAGAAAAACATCAAATAAATAAATTTATAAAAATAGTTCAAACTGACCTATAAAAATAATAAATTATAATTCAAAATATATAAACAATGAGATACATAAATCTACAATATAAGAGGAAAACATGGTTTTAAAAAATAAATAAAACCTTTTCTATATTATAAATTAAAGTTGAAAATATCATTGGTCATAATTTTTTATTATAATAACTAAAAAATTATTTTAATTATCGATCAATAATATTTAATGAGTCAAACATTAAATCAAAAAATAAACATTTTTTATCGATTTAATTTTACATCGTTCATTTCATATTAATTATAATATATATGAATATGTTAAAAGAAAAAATGTGAAAACAAAATCGTGATTTATACTCTAAATTTAAGTCATAAAATTTATACATGATAAGTATTAAATAGATAAAGTGATAGGTAAATTTTTTAATCATATTTCTAAATTTATAAATAGTAAATAACAATAACAAATAGATATAAAAAGAAAAGAAAAAAGAAGACAAAAAATACTTACTATTAAAATAATTCTCAAAGTTTAATTCATGTCTATAGGTTGGATCGAACAAAAATTTAGAGCAAGGAAACTTAGGCCCTAATTGGTTTGCAATCCAGATTCAATTTTATGAATCGAATTGCAGGAATAAAAAAATTGAATTTTAAATTTGTTTGGTTTGCCCTCCAAATTCACAAATTTTGCATACAATTTTTTTAAAAACCTAAAATCTAAATTCAACTAAAACAAGAATAAACTATCCAAAATTAATTTTGTGAATCTCGATGGCAAACCAAACAAATTTAAAATTCAATTTTTTTTATTCCCGAAGTTGAGCAACAAGTATTATATACTTACATGGTTCTCATTTAATTATATATTTAAATATGCTAACCCTCTCCTTTAATTGAGGCCCCCCATAATTTGGGGCCTCGTGCCATCGCCCATGTGACACATGGCCAGGGCTGGCCCCGGTTGGAAGGGAATTTTAGTTGTCGAGAATATTTTAGAAATGAGAGAGATATCGAAAAGTAGGTTACTTATATTTGTAACGTTCCGTTATTTTATTCAAGGTTATTTTTTTTATATTTTAATTAAAGTATTAAATTTTAATTAGAATTTAGAGTTTTATTTAATTAGTAACCTTTTTATTTTCGTTTGAAGTTTAAATTAGAATTAGGAGTATTAATGATTATTAACGGGCCAATTAATAATCATTAATCACCTTTTTATCCAGATTAATAACTTTTAGTTAATTTGTAGAAGTAATTGGTGTTTCAATTGCATGAGGTTTATTTTAAAAGGAATAAGGAAAGGTAGGGACCCCTTTGCAAATTATTTTCTCCTCTCCAAAATTTAGACCACCACTTCTTCTCCTTCATTTTAGACAAAGAAAAGAAAAGCTCCAATATCTCTCCCAACACACCCATGCCCCCCCCCTCGCTTTTCTAAGTTCCTTTTTTCTTCGTCCCTTGATGGATGTTTCTTAGTGCGTTGGAAAGGTCTCACCGGTAGCATTCTTTTCATCCAACTCTTGAGATAATTCCTCATCTCCTAAGGAAACCTGTGAAGACCCGACACTTTTAAATAAATTTAATTTATAAAACACAGCGGAAGTCTTTTATTTTAAGAAAAATTGGCGTGGTTATGTTTGAAAGTTGGCTAGCCAAAACCTGTTTACATCCTAATTTTCAAATCTAATAAAATCACATGGAACTTTAAGTCCCAATCAGGAGTTCAAAAATGTAATATCATAAAACAACATCCATAAGCTCTTATGAGCTAAATACAATGTATAATTCACAAAATCCTTTAAAGTTCACAAAAGTAATACATAAGCTTTACAACAACTGAGTCCATCTCGAGGTCATCATCCCTCGATCACGCAGCACCACCTCCTCTCCCACGACCTCTAGCCAGGGCATTACCTGAAATTGGTTGTAATATCATGAGCGAACAACTTAAGCCCAGTGAGAAAAATAAGAATAAAAAGTAAAAATAGACCTCAAACTCGCATTTTGATTTGTGTCCAATTAATCTGACACAATACACTCCTAAAGTTCTCCAAACTCTAGGTAATTTCATTTTATACTCTCTAAAGGATGATATTACTAACTCTCGTAGTCAATCCTCATCCAATTACTTGTTATGACAAAGTTAAGAAAAATAAATAAAACTTTGCATAAATATAACATCTCGATTCTCTATCCAGGATATATAATTTCATCGATCATATGCATGAAGGTAATGAGTACATCCCGTAGGATACGCATTCGCCCTTTATGCATGAAATGAAGGTAATGTGGACTTTTCCCGTAGTATCCACCATTCAACCTTATGCATAAAGGTAATGTGGACTTTTCCCGTAGTATCCACCATTCAACCTTATGCATGATGAAGGTAATGTGGACTTTTCCCGTAGTATCCACCATTAACCTTTCATTCTCTTTCTCACTTTCTTTCCTTTTTCACTTTCTTTTCTCTCTTTCACTTTCTTTTCTTTTTCACTTTCTTTTCTTTTTTCACTTTCTTTCAATAATGCGAGATGTTATGGTACAATAAATAATGGCGCAAGATGTTATGCATATGCTTGTAAAAGTAATAAAGTAAAGTACGATTATTAAAGTATCCGAGACAAACATAAAGTAAAGACATAAAGTAAAATAGATAGGAATCTCGGATGAACGATATGTCGATCGAACTCCGCTACCAATAATAAAAGTAAAAACATAACTTAAACGATTAACCTATACCTTCCAGGATTCTAAACTTCCAATATAATCCGAGGTTCTATTAACCGTTCTAAATACAAGTTTGGATCTTTTAACCTCCACTGATCCATCCTAAGCTTCGAAACGAATCTAACTTAGAATCTTCTAAGATTCAATAGTTTCCTCGAGAACTCCTAAGTTCTCACTTAAAGGATTATCTCCTAATCCTAAGGGCACTAACTCACCTCTCTCTAATCTTAGATTCGGATTCTAATCTTAGTTTCAATTCTACAAACCATTATACTTATTTGCTTTCTATAGTTACTTTAAATTCTAACTATTCTCACCTTAATAAAAGATGACTTCGCTCCTAAATCCGAAAGAGCGATCAAACGAGCGGTTCAAAAACACCTACAATTGAATTATATTACACAATCAATAAATTACCAACTATTGATCAAACAACAACTAAACGTACAAAACGACGAAAAACCCAACAAACCCCCCACAAAGAGGCTCTTGGCCCTCTCAAGTAAAATGGGCTTCGGGTTTGGTTTTCCAGCTTTTAGGGAATTTAAAAGTGTTTCGAGTTGGTTTTAAGCAAATTCGATATTCCCGATTTCAATGGGTATCGATAATTAGGGTTTTTGAACGTTATGCCCTTTCCCGAATTGAATTTCAATAAACAATAATTCACTAATTTATAACCCATAATTAAACCCAAAAGGGTAAATTTCAAACGGGAAGAGTTTCAACTGAAACTCGGTTTTAGGGTTAAGGGAAAGTTTTCAAAAACACTTAAAACGATTCCCGTATTAACAAACACCGAGTTCCACAACACGCAATCGAAGGAAATCAAAGAAAACTCCATTAAAACACTATTTGGAGCTTAGGGTTTGAAACTTTACTTACCGAGAACTCTGTATAACACGAGTGGCAAGTACGATGGTTAGGTGGAAAAGGATCCTTGACTCGAGGGCTTTCCAATTTATCCAAGATCGAGTCGATCCGTCGAGAAATAAACGAAAATCGAATTTTCCCTTTTTCTTCTTGGCACCCACGGCTTTGGAGGAGGAAATGGATGAAATTTTAGTCAACTTTTAAGTCAAGGGTAATTTAAAGAAGATGAGTGAATAGTGTTTAGATATTTAGGAATTTTGGAAATGACGGTTACGTCCTTTTATGACTTTTGACTTATAAAACAAAACCCGATGATCTTAAACTATCCCAATGGTGATTAATAATTATTAATTGGCCCGTTAATAATTATTAATACCATTAAAACGAAATTAAACTAAAAAGGTAATTAAAAGAACTTAAACCGAAATAAACTACTAAATTCTAATTTACCGATAAATAAATAAACTTTAATTACTTAAATTAAAATAAAATAAATAAATAAATAAATTTTATCACAAAATAACGGGACGTTACAAAACCCTAGAAAGTAAGTTTTTAGGTTTTTCTTAGTTTTTGATGCTAAATGGAATTTCAAGACAAAAACTTCAATTCCTTTCATGAAACTTGAAGATTTTGTGGTTGGGATTTCATTTAGAAGTTTCTTGTTGTTTCTCCTCAAACCATAGACCGAAATTGAGCAAACCTTCACCATTTTCCCTCCCAAAAACCGTGGGCTATATTGGGATTTGTCACCGTGCTTGTTTCGTTTTTAATTTGAGTTTGGGGGAAGAAATCGTGTTGCAAAACCCTAAATGAGTTTTTCCATTGTTAAATACTACCTAAAAAGTACCTAGAATGAACCCGGAATGCTCATAAATTGCCCAAAAAGCAGGAAAATCATTTCCCCAAAAATGCCCCTAGGGCCGTGAGGTATATTGGACTTTTGCGGGCTGTTTCATGCTTTATTTTGAGTATGTGTCGGTTCTTAGCTCGTTTGGTTAAATTATTGCATTTTAGATATATTAATTGTAGGTGTTGGTAACCGTTTCGCTTGATCGATCCCCCAGAGCTTAAAATTTTGTCTACTTTACCAAGGTGAGTTTAAAGTATTAGATTGTAGTTTTATATTTTCGGATTGCATGACGATCTTGTTTGATCGAGTTTAAGAGAATTTCCACTTGTTATTAATTTTATAGGTTGTTGGATGGTGAATTGAACTTTGGAAGTGAGATTTGAACTTTTTATGTTTTACCGAGTAATTTTTGGAGTTTTAGTTTTTGGTTGTGAGTGTTTTAGTGAGTTTTAGTGTTAATTGTAATGCTTGCAAGGTTGTATTCTTTTTGGAGGAATATTGGAATAGAAAGTGTTGATAAGTTGTTTCAAGGTAACCTAGAGGTTGTATTCTTGGAAGTTTGATGTAACTCAAGGTGTTATTTTGCCTTTTAGAATGTTCGTAGTGTTTAGTTCTGTTACTTTGCTTATTTTTGTTGGGCTTGATCTTTGTTGGTTTGGTAATGGTAGGGAACCGATTTTCCTTTTATTCAACTTGTTACATTTGTACATTTGTGGATTATGGTTGGTAATGGTGACACTTTGGTTTTGGAAAAGTAAGTTGTGACGAGATGTGATACGATCTTGGGATATAATGGATTCATATATAAAACAGGCTATGAGTGTTATTATATGAGGAGATCGGGATTGATAAGATACGATCTTCAGATATAATGGATTCATAGATAAAATAGGCTATAGGTGTTACTATATGAGGAGATCGAGATTGATGTGATACGATTTTGGGATATAATGGATTCATAGATGAAAGAGGCTATGGGTGTTATTATATGAGGAGATCGGGATTGATGTGATATGATCTTGGGATATAATGGATTCATAGATGAAATAGGCTATGAGTGTTATTATATGAGAGATCGGGATTGATGTAATACGATCTTGGGATATAATGGATTCATAGATGAAACTGGCTATAGGCGTTATTATATGAGGAGATCGGGATTTGTGTAAAGACCCGACTCTTTAAAATAGAACTAAATAATTAACGCAAGCGGAAGACTTGAATTAATAATAGAAACCCTGAAAATTCGATAAATCATCCTTTCATTTCAAAAATGAAATCCAAAATCCTTAAAAAAAATTCAAATATGGGAAGCGCTGCCCTTTTAAGTTCAAACCATAAAGTGAGTTATCACATAAATGCATAAAACGCATAAAGTCAAGTAACATAAATAGTAATGCTCAACAGAGCTCAACAAAATCCATAAGAAACGATACGAAATAAGGAAAAAAAGTCCATGGACTACACTGACTCAAGTCCATCCATCATCATCGATCTGCTAATCACGCTGCACCAGTTCCACGGCCACGAGCACGACCACGCCTCGTACCTAAAAGTGTAATATAATGACCAGTGAAGATAAATTGAATAGAAAGTAACTTTAGATCCCAAATCCAATCCGGATTTATGTCCAACAAATCCTATTGTCTCTTGACTACCCACACCAACTTCCGAACATCAAGTCATGCAATTCTCCCAAGAACAGAAAATAAAGTGTAAGAATGAAGATCATGCAAGTAGTCAAGTCTCCCAAACTCTTAGTAAGCAGAACATGTAATCATACATTTAACGTTCAGGGAAGATATCTAGAACGAGTTAAGCTCATGTAGTCTTAACTAAGAATAAGGTCAAGATCATAGAGCCAAGAACATAGATCATAGAACATAGAACATGTGAATAATGTCAGATGGTGCAAGCTCACGTAGTCTATGCACGATCCCATTATCTCACTCCAATATCAAGTAAAGCTCATGAAGCCTTTACTTTCTTATCAAGAACAAATGCTCGCTCACGTAGTCGATGCATTATAGAATAGAACCAGATCCAGAACCTCCTGGGTGAATAATCGTCAGATGGTGCAAGCACACGCAGTCAATGTACGATCCCATTATCTCACCAATGACATGCATAGATCACGTAGTCTAGCAGTCGAGAACATATATGTATCATAGTAATTATGAATAATACCAGATAATACTAGCTCACACAACTATATTATCTCATTATTCAACTCCTCCGTTCATGCAGCTCACGTAGTCTATGCATGCCTCATGATACATATATCGAATCATGAATAATACCAAACAATGCAAGCACACTTAGTCTATGCATTATCTCATTATTCATCACCATGCAAACAAGTGTGATAATATAGAATCAGAAATTTGAGAACAAAAAATAAACAGAGAACCAATTTCAGAACATCTCATCAAAGAATTATTAATCAAGAACATGAGAACGAATCGGTTCATAAGCCCATACTCTATCTATCACAACAATCCTGAAATCATCGAATGACTTATGAACTAAGTACCAATGCTAAAAGACCCAGTCTCAGTAAAAGTCCAAAGTAATCAGAAAACCTCGATATCGTAAATAATCTCTAAAAACATAAGATAACCATTGTTGGGAACGCCCAGTCTCATTAAAAGCTCAATTAAATCAGGAATATCTCGATAACGAAATTAAATCATCCAAGAACACATGGTAAACATACTTAAAGCGATAAGATAACTAAACCAATTAGGTTCATACTTCAACTCCCAAAAAAAATTGTAATTCCATAATTTCCCATATCAATTCTATACTCCCAATTCCTATAATTTCATAAAATTAGCATGCTTTAATTCACTTAATTCCAATTTTACTTAACACCCGAATCATACAAATCGTTCAAGTATTTGATTTCTAAATTTATTATAAAATTCTATTTATCCTCACCTTTGACGATTAGCAACCAAGCAATAACTAAGAACCGGCTTTCAATTAAGCAAAATCAAAGCTCCTAAAGTTTCCCGGAACCTGGAAAATAATTAATTACAAATAATTAGAGAGAGAACAGGACCAAAATAGCGAGAACCGGCTTCAATTTTAAGAAAGACTAGCTGAACCGGTTCAGGTGAACCGTGGACCGGCTCTCCTTCATCAAACAGCCACGAAATCGCAGCTCAACGGAAAGAAAAGGTTGTCTCTCACCTTCGTTTTTCAGGCCGATTTCAAGGGTAGTAACAACAGGAAATGATTGGGCAAGGTTGGTTGAAGTCCCGTGAGGCTAGAGATCGAAGCGAGTCGACGAATACAGCCTCAAATGTCAAAACTCCTTCTCCGTTCGGCGTCCCTTTTTCCAGATTCCGGCGAGGGTTATGTACAGTTCCTTCTTGCAAAAATGTGGGGGAAATATTAGCTAGAGAGTTGAGTAAGATACTGAAAGAAAAACCCGATACAAACTCGAATCATTACCTCTTCAAAACTCTGGTGAGCTTCAATCCCAGATTCCGGCGAGCTTGCATGGATTCCTTGCTGACTTCAAGAGGTGGTTAATGAGAGCAAGTTTAGGGGTTTAAGGCTGGGTTTGATTGATGCTTAGTGAGTGTCCCTTTTGATAGAAAAACAGAGAAGAAAATGTGAGGGTTGGCCGGCTGTTTCACGAGGGAGAGAGACGGTGGAAATCAGCTACGCACGGCGAGTGGATCCACGACTTTGAAATGAAACAAAAGAAAGCAAGCGAGGGAGATAGCATGGCTGACTCTTGCGATGAAGAAGAAGAAGAAAAAGAAGGAGACAAGGGAGAGAGATGGCGTGCGGCGCTGTAGCTGAGGAGAGAAGGAAAGAAATTATTTTTATTTTATATAATAAGAATTCTTTTTTTAAGAATACCCTATTGGTCCAAAACCCTAGTTTTTAGGATAAAGACAAAAAAAAAACTAATGTGGGGCCTTTTCTCTTCTCAATTTAAGTTTCTATTGTAATTAGGTTTTTATAATGCCATTAAAACTAAAATTAAACTACACTACTCTAATTATTTAACTAATAATAAGCTAAACTAAACTAGTTAATATAAATAACCTAAATTAATTTAATTAAAATAAATAACTATAATTAAGAATATTAAACTATTAAAATTAAATAATAAATAAAAAAAATTACCGTGAAATTTACGGGACGTTACAATTTGTGTGATGTGATCTTGGGATATAATGGATTCATAGATGAAACAAGTTATATGTGTTATTATATGAGGAGATCGGTGGATATTTCGAGTTCTTGATTTGAGTAACCTTTGTTTTTGTAATGTTCATTATAGAAATGGACAAGTTATACTTATTTCTTGTTTCAAGTGTGATGTTGTGATTGTGATACTAATCGTGGTTCCATGAGTATTTTGTTTTGGTTTATACTTGGTGATATGTTAATTTGTATCGGGAGTATAGAATGACTTGTAAAGAGTATGTTAGGCATTTGAACACAATTTCCGATATGAAATAAGATCCATAGGACTATTTACTTTCATTTTATTCTCACTAGCATTTTTATGCTAATGTTTCTACACTTTTACTTTTCAGGTACTCCACATGGTAAAGGATGTGGTAAGGGAGGTGGTGCCGCTTCATTGACGGGCGATGAATGATGAACAATGGACTTAGTTTTAGTTTTTCTTTTGGCATTCTAGGAATGCATGAAATGGAACTTTCTCTTTCACTTTACTTTGCTTTTTTGTTTTGAAATGTTGTTTATTCTGGGCTCTTGAGAGCATTTGGTTTGCTTTATGGATTATGTTTACTTTGATGTCTAAATTCAAAAGGAAATGCGCATTTCCATGTTTTTATCGCTTATCTGTTGGGAAAATTGCAAACAGGTTTTGGCATAGTCCCGGTTTTAAACGGCACCATGCCAATTTTTCGTTAAAATTTAGTCTTCCGCTATGTCTTTTAATTTAAAAGATTTTAATGAAGTCGAGTCTTTACAGTTGGAATCAGAGCCTAATGGATCTGTAGACTACATCCATCACATGCTTTTCATGTTTTGGTTTTAAGTTCTCTTTCAAATCATTGATCGTGCTCAACAGTAGCAGGTATCCTTAGAATTTACACTTTTAGAACTTTCTCTATTGTTAAGTTTTAAGTGTTGGATTCTAAGTTTCTTTTTTAATAGCTCATGTAGTAAGTGTTTGATTGAGATGCGGTTTGCCTCCTAGACGAGGTGTTAGACGGGGTGGAGTGAGAGCAGCTGCTCCTAGGCGAGGTCGGGGCCGGCCTCGAGGTCTTATTCCTCCACCGCCGCCACCTGAGGGTTAGGAGGGGGTGAGAGGTTTGAATTCCAACGATGTTGAGCTAGATGATGATGACGTTCCCGCGCCTCCGCCACCTAAGCAAGGGTGTAACATTACCATTCCTAAGGAGGATTATCTGGATTTATTGCGTAGTGGTGGGGGACACACAGACTACGTTATTCCATTTGTTAGGAGACCTGATCCAGTTGTAGACCCATTTGGGGTTACCGATGCTGCCAAGACATTGAATGAGTATATTAGTTATGCCCCTACTGAGTTCGATAGGACGTCTACTGATCTGGATGTCACCAAGAGATGGGTTACTAGGGTTGAGAGAGCGCTTAGTTGCATTCAGTGCCTGGATCATCTGAAGGTCCATTGTGAGACCTACTCTTTTGTTGACGATGAGCTTCACTGGTTGGATGGATTAGCTCGTTCTTTGAGCCCGACTTTGCTTGTCACCTATGAGATGTTCAGGGAGAAGTTCTTCGACAAATATTACCCCGAGTACATTATAGATCAGCTGGAGGTACAGTTTCTAACACTATGGCAGGATGATCGTTAAGTTATTGAGCATGAGAGGGAGTTCGATCGATGGTCTAAGTTTGGAACTGAGCATATTGCTGATCATGAGAATAAGAGAAAGAGGTTCATTGTGGGTTTGAGAGCAGACATCCAAGGTCAGGTTCGAGCTTTACGACCTGCCACTTATGCTGAGGCTTTGGAGTTTGCTTTGGCCTTAGAAATTGGTGCCTCTGAGAAGAAGGCCAATGTAGCAGCTGCACAGTCCTCTTCACAAAAGAAGAAGGATGAGGATGGCCATTAAGGTGGAGCGATATAGCTGTAGAGACAGGTTCAAGGTAAAGGCGAAGGGCAGACTGGACCTCAGTTTCATCAAAGACAGTAGACAGGTCAGGCTAGAGCTCAGGTTCCCCCTTTGCTCTATTGTCATCATTGTACTGTGTATCATGCCGGTGAGTGCAAGGCAAGGAAGTGCTTCCATTGTGGTCAGTTAGGACATGTTGGGCAGTTTTTCCCTAGTTTTCAGACGTCACAACACTGTGGTGGCCAGAGTCAGGGCCAGAGTCAAGCACGAGGTCAGACAGAGCGTAGAGGGCCAGGCTAGGCCTAACCAGCAGTAGAGACCACAGCCGTCTGTTCAGGAACAGCCTCAGACTCGACAGCAGGCCCGTGTTTTTGCCACCACTTGAGAGGATGCCGAGGAATCAGGCACCATTGTTACAGGTACTTTGACAGTTTTGGGGCACTCTGCCTTTGCATTATTTGATTCTGGGGCTAACCATTCCTTTATTTTCGTTGAGTTTGTCGAGTCTGCTGCTTGTGAGTCTGAGCCGTTAAGGCATGAGTTTCATGTTACTAGTCCCCTTGGGAAATCTTTTATTGTGGATAGAGTTTTCCATACTCTTGATGCGTTTTGGGTTGTTATCTGCATGCTTATTTAATTTTGATGCCGATGTCTGATTTTGATATTATTTTGGGCATGGATTGGCTATCAGCCAACCACGCTAACATCGGTTGTAGTGAGAAAGTGGTTGATTTTATTGTTCTATGTGGGACTATTTATCGATTCCATAGGTCTCGAGGTAAAGTGACACCTACAGTGATTTCGGTGATTCGTGGTAGAGCACTTTTGAATGGCGGTGCTTGGGGTTATTTGGCTAGTGTAGTAGACATGTCGGTTAGTGAGACTACCCTAGATTGTGTTCCTTTGGCGAGGGATTTCGCTGATGTTTTCCCTAATAAGTTACCAGGTTTACTGCAAGAGAGAGAGTTAGATTTTTAGATAGAGGTGATTCCTGGGACGACTCCATTGTCCAAGGCACCTTATCATATGACTCCAATCAAGTTGAAAGTGATCAAGAGTCAGTTGCAAGAGCTCTTAGACTTGGGGTCACCCTAGTCTGTCCCCGTGGGGAGTACCTGTTTTGTTTCTAAATAAGAAAGATGGTTCAATGAGGTTGTGTATCGACTATCGAGAATTGAACTGGGTTACTGTAAAGAACAAATATCCTTTGCCTAGGATTGAGGATCAATTTGATCAATTGAGGGGAGCTACGGTCTTTTCGAAGATGGATTTGAGATCCGGTTATCACCAGTTGAGGATTCGAGAGGGGGGATATTCCCAAGACGCCTTTCAGGATGCGTTATGGGCATTATGAGTTCGTAGTTATTTGGCTTGACCAACACGCCTGCAGCTTTTATGGATCTTATGCATACAGTATTTAGGACGTTCATTGACTCCTTTGTCATTGTGTTCATCGATGACATTTTGATATATTCCGAGATCGAGAAGTTGCATGCAATGCATGTGAAGAAGGTCTTAACCGTGTTACGGGACCAAAAGTTGTTTGCGAAATTCTCAAAGTGCGAGTTTTGGCAAAAGGAAGTGTGTAACGTCCTGTTAGTTTTACACGGATAAAAAAAAAGAAAAAAAAATTATTATTTAATTTAATTATTATTATTTGATGTAAAGCACTTAATTTAATTTTAAAATTATTAATTTAAATTTTAGATTTAATTTAGAATTTACGAGTTTATTTCGTTCGTAAATTCTTTTAATCGTTTTATTAGCTTAAATTAGTTTTGGTCGTATTAATAATTATTAACGGGCCAATTAATAATTATTAATCACCATTGGGCTAGTTTAAGAACTTCGGGTTTCGATTTATAAGCAAAAATTCATTAAAGGGACGTAACCGTAATTTCTGATTTCTTAAAAATATCTAAAATCACTATTCATCTCTTTAAAATCTCAAAGTTGACCCATTTTGACCAAGAGCTCATTTTCTTCTCCTCTCCTTTCTTCCATGGATGTGAGCTTCATCTCCATTGGAGAGCTTCTTGGGCTTTTGTCATTTCTCGACCGTTTTCGATGAGGTCAGTTGCGTTGGATTGCTCGGGACGAGGGCTACCTATCTAACCTAGCCTTTTAGCGTTTCTCGTTCCCTAAGGGAAGCCCTAAAAAGTAAGTTTTCAAAACTTTTTACATGGTTTTGTTCGTTTCTTATTACAAATGAGTTTTGAAGTTGAAATCATGAATTTCCATTAAGGAATTTGACGATTTCGAGCTCGGATTTTCAAAAAAAAACTATTCATCCGAAATTAATATTCACCCGAAAATCCCATTTTTTCTCTTATTAGATATGAATTGTAATTCATTGATCGATTAATGAATTGTAGGTGCGATTGCTCGTTTGTTGGTTCGTGGGAACTTTGTTGTCACGGGAGCATTCGCGGTGAGAATAAATAGAATTTAAAGTAGCTTTAGAAATCGAATAAGTTGAACGATTTGTAGAATCGGAAGTTGAGATTAAGGTTTAAATCGAGAGGATTAAAGTAAGTGAACTAACATTCTTAGGCTTGGAGTTAGTTATAGTTGAGTGAGAGAACTCATGGATTTTTGGAAGTAAACGAATAACTCTTGGAAGTTCTAAGTTTAGATTCGTTCCGGAGTTTAAGAATGATTATTAGAAGTTGAAGGTTTCAAGTATAATGGGTGAATAAGTAAATTGATTATGGAACTTCGGATAATAATTTAAAGCAATAGAATAATTTTGAATTGGGGACTTTAAGATAAAGTTAGTAATTCAAGTTTAACTAAAAGCCGTTTGGCTTGATCTATTATTGTTTTCTTATTAGAAGTTCCTAATTTCTTATTTTATGTATAAGAGCATTACGTGATCCATTTACCTTTATGTTCTTTCGATTACTTGGAATGTTTATATTTATTTACTTGCACTTGAAAGCATATTCATATCATATTGCATAATCGAAATTGGGAGGAATAATGAGACAATGCATAGACGGAGTGAGCTTGCATTGTCAGGTATTATTCGTTTTATGTTTATGTATATGTATCATGAGGAATGCTAAAGGCTGCGTGAACTTTG
Organism: Gynostemma pentaphyllum; assembly: GCA_028015215.1. Taxonomy (NCBI): domain Eukaryota; kingdom Viridiplantae; phylum Streptophyta; class Magnoliopsida; order Cucurbitales; family Cucurbitaceae; genus Gynostemma; species Gynostemma pentaphyllum. The sequence goes on along the minus strand of CM051351.1, from coordinate 45,480,436 downwards.
CATGATCGGAGGAGATGGATAATGAGATAATGGTGGAACTATGCGAGTTCATATTGTCTAGTATTATTCATAATTACTATGATACATATACGAGGATACAGGTGTGCATTGAAGCTTGTAGTCGGTGTGTGAGATAATGAGGTGAATGAGCTTAGCCTACGGGAGCATTCATTATCTGACATTATTCACTAGAGGTGGGAAGATATTATTGAAAAGAATTCGTATATTTTATTCTGGAAAATGAGTTTAATGAGGTGAATGAACTTAGCCTACGGGAGTTTCATTACCTGTCATTATTCACTAGAGATGGAAAGATATTATTTAAAGGACTTTGTATATTTTATTTTGGAAAGCGAGATAATGGGGTGAATGTTTAGTCCTGCGGGAGCTTTCATTACCTGACATTATTCACATGTGATGGTTATATTAATGTAAAGGTTGTGTGCCCTTTACATTTGTTTAGTGAGTTAATGAATGTTTAAATATTTTAAGACCAAGTGAACTTAGCATTATTTATTAAAGAAAGAAATGAAACATTTTATATATTATACTTTTCCATAGAGAAAAAGAATGAAATATGATGATAGCCGAGTGCTATAAGAAAGAGAAAGGAAATTGAATTGTATAATGAAAGAATACAAGGGTGTATTGAACCTTGTATAATTATTATGATATATGTATGTAAGAGAACTAGATTCTCAATAAATTGGAAGATCCTGAATTTGGAGATTAACAATTGAATGTAAACCTTATGTATAGTATAAGGTATTAAAGAGAATGAAATAGGATTACTATGGGTGTTATGAAACATGTCAATCAAATGCTTGGAAGTTAGTTCCTCAATTATTTGGGGGAATTGGTAAGTAAAAGTGAAATACTTGATATGAAACCGTTTTGGTGGTTGAAAGGTAAGGGAATGTGAGTTTTACTTGGACACAAATCCGAATGCGGGTTTGGAGTCTATTGTTACTTTTTATTCTGTTTATTTTCACTGGGCTTGCTTTTAGCTCATGATATTACAAACATTTTCAGGTAATGCTCGAGGTCGTGAGAGAGGAGCTGGTGCAGTCTGATCTGGATGATGATGATACCGAGAGGGACTATATACATTTTTTTAAGTCCATGGACACATTTTATTACATGTTTTGTCTTATGAGTTGAATATTTGTATATAAGCTCATAAGAGCCTTTTGTTTTAGCTTTTATAACATTGAACTCCTTTAATCTTTACAACAGGAATTGCATTTCCTGTCTTTTAATTTCTCTGACTGTGAAAAGTGTAAACAGGCTGTGGATAGTCTAAGTTTTAAATATATCCACGCCAAAGTTTTTATTAAATAATAAGTCTTCCGCTGCTAATTTGATTTTAAATGATTTAAAAGGAATCGGGTCGTCACAAAGTGTCATTTTTAGGCCATGTGGTATCTAGTAGATAAGTGATTGTCGATCCTTCTACGATTGAGGCAGTTAGTAGTTGGCCTAGACAAACTAGTGAGATGAAGATTCGCAGTTTTCTGGGGCGTGCAGGCTACTATAGACGATTTGTGCAAGACTTTTCTAAGATTGCATAGGCTTTAACTCATTTGACGAAAAATGGGGTAGACTTTATATGGTCTGAAAAGTGCGAAAAGAGCTTTGAGGAGCTCAAGAAGAGACTTGTAACATCCCTAGTTCTAGTGTCGCCTGACAGGACTGGTGGTTTGACTGTCTATACGGATGCTTCAAATTTAGGGTGCTTGTTGATGCAACACAGGATGTTTCCCGTCAGTTGTAAGAGCATGAAAAGCATTACCCTACTCATTACCTGAACTTAGTGGCAATGGTGCATTTTTGGAGGCATTTTTTGTACGATGAGAAGATCATCGTTTTTACCATTCACAGAAGTCTCAATTATTTCTTCACTCGAAAGGAGCTGAACATGAGGCAACGACGATGGTTAGAGCTTGTCAAGGATTATGATTGATATATTCAGTACCATCCTAGGAAAGCCAATGTATTGGCAGATGCACTTAGTAGGAAGTCATCGCACTTGTCCACTTTGCCTTTGAGATTGAGGTGGGATATGGAGTGAGTCGAGATATGTAATGGCCTGAGGTTTTAAAAATAAATATTTAAGTGAGAAATAACGATAGTTTGGGTAAGAAACTAACCATGGTTAGTTGTATGGTTAAAGAATAAGAATAGAGTTTAGTTAATAAAATTAACTATGGCTAATTGTGTGGCTAAATTCAAAAGTAAAATAAGGAAAATGGCGTAAATACAAGAGGTGGGATCATTATAATGAATACTAGTTGCATATGGACTATTGTGCAATTAGGCAAAAATTAAAAAATATTTAAATATCATTTTTCTTTAATTAAAACATGAAAAAACTGTTCTCTTCCTCTTCTTCTCCCTGCCATTCTCGGCCAACCAAGTGACCAAAATATTGAAAACCTTGTAACCTTTTCATTTCTTCATCATATCAAGTGAAATCAACATCTAATTTCATTACATTTTCAAGTAGAAGCTGATTTTAGAAGAATGCCCATTAATTTCCATCACTTTCCAGAGGTTTTGGTGAGTTTTCTTTTCTAGGTTTTGGGTTCAAAGTTGCAGGTTTTTGTTTTATGGGTTGGGGTTAGTTTGGATGTTCGAAATTTTTATAAATATAAGTAAGATAATATGTTTTTAGTCTTAATTTTATGATCTAAAATGAATTTAAAGAAAAAGTGTACTAAACCATGAAAATTAACATTAATGTCCATGAATGATTTTGAAGTTCTCTCTAGAATTGTAAAACTTAAATAATTTTTAAGTTGTTTATGGTTTTAAACTTATGTAGGATTAAATTTGAATCTAAAAGGCAACAACTCAATATTTGGACTTGAAATAAACTTTTGTTTATCTTTAAGCCAATGTATCTTGCACTCCTTGATGCAAAACAGGTCATGATTCTTCTACTTGTTTTCAGTTACATGAATATCCTAATAGATGGTATACAAAAGACAATAGAAATAATGAACTAGGAAGAGGAGGAAGCTAATGTAGCCATGGTGGAAGATGGAATGGGGGTGGTCGTAGATCTGGGTGACCTTTATACGTGACACGACCCGTCCCGATAACCCTCTAAACACTCGAGACGACACGTGTCGATGGCAAGCGAAAGCTAATGCCAACGCATACCATCAGACTGAACTTAAATAACTAATTAATCATAAATCTAAATTCTACCTATTTAAAGAAATTTTGGCAGAGTTTCGTTTATTTTTCGAATAAACCAACCTGTGACTACGTTTAACATAAACCTGGATATACTAAAACGGGCTCTGCCCTCAGCAAATAACTCAAAACAGTCACACACACACTAGTTCATATTTTATCACATTCAGATAACATCTCCACTCTCAAAATCATGAAAACCACCAACTCGGGCTAACACTGACAATATAGACAAACATGTACAATCACACGCAAAATGTCATACATAAGCTAGCGGAAGATGATACTAAAACTGGTGGTGCAAACGTCTCTCGTAAGGCTTATCCTCGGAACTCAGAAGCTACCTGGAGGGGGAAAAACAAAACATGGAAAACTATGAGCAAAAACTCAGTGAGTGGGATCTTTTATAACTAACATATACTTTTGAGTTAAATATCGTAGAAAACACGAATTTTAATGAACAAATACATTTCTGAGCAAAATACTTTTCATACATAATAAAAACTCATTGCTAACAGGTTCTCATAATAATATCATAATCATATAATAGCAAAACCGACACTAAACGTATACCCACAACTAGTCATACTACACACAAGATAAATCAAGATATGCAACAGAGCACTAAATATACTAAAACTGGTCATACGCGCGCAGAGCTGCCCCCAAAGGGCTAAGCACCCTAACATAAGGCCCAAAGCCTATGTGTATGCTAAAGTGGGTCCCAAAGACCTACTAAAAGCTGAGCTAGTGGGTACAACAATTTAGCTGTTTGAAAATAGTTTACGAATATCATTATATAACTTTCAAACTATCTTAAAACCATAAAAATCAATACTCTATACATAAATACATATGGTTGAGTTCTATAAGAATATTTCATAGGTATTCGTAAAACACATAAACGTAATTGGTAAATTATAAAAACATGTATATAATAGGCTATTCATAATACATAAGCTAACTTGAGATTTATAAACAAATAGTTTAGGGATAATTCGAAAATAACGTTTTAACCACTCACAAAAATTATCCCGTTTACGATCCCGGGTTATAAGCAGTTCCAATCTCCGTATCACCTGAAATATATATTTAATAAAAATACCTATTAATAATTTATTAAAACTTTTATATATTCGAAAAACATAATGAAAACACATAACATATCGGTTAATATTCCAATGGCTAGGGTTTCACTTTTCCTTCAATACTATACTTCCAATATACTTCTCAAACCGAATAATATCAACGTTAAAACTTATCAAAACTCCGTCAAATTCCACCAAATGAAGAATTGGGTTGAAGAAATCACTTACCAACAAACAATTACACCTCAAATTGAACTCAAAACTCCACAATTCCAAGCCAATTTCCGGAAATTTCCTTTTTTTTTTCTTTTCTTTTCTCCCTGTTTTCTTTTTCTCCTTCTCTGTTCCGTTTCCCTTGCCCACGGGCTGAGACCAAACTGAGTTTTGGTTTTAATTTTTTTTTTTTTGCCACGTGTCGAAAATATTCCGTGCAAATTTTTTTTTCCTTTTTTTTTTTTTTTAAAACAGCGTTTACAATACGTTTCTCTTACGTATCGTCGCAAGGAGTAGAGAAGTATTTACTTTTCCTAACTAGCGTAAATAGTGACAGTTAACGTTCGAATTACTCTCAGATGGTTGATGATAATCACGTGCATTGACATTAAGGTGTGGCGTTGACGAGACATGACTTACCGGTTAAAAGTTGGTCACAGGTTATCATCAAAGATTGTGACGAAAAGACTCAACTATTCGGGTGTAGAACCAACAGAATTGATGAAAAGTCAAGACTGTTTGTGTCTGGGTGGTTTCTCTATCATCAAGTTTGACCATTCGCATAAGGGTGTGCGATATGGACCACATGTTGCGAAGGAGCATTATCATATGGTTCAGATCAAACTGTAGGAATGACCATGATCAACAACCACGTTAATGCCTATAAATAGACTTCCAAAATTTACAATTAAAGTACTTTAAAATTAGAAAATAATTGTTATCTTATTCTCTCTACTTCTCCATTGTTGTGTTGTGAATTTATGATTTCATTTTCAAGAAAGAGTTCATTCATCTTCTTGTTTGTCTTTTGAGGTTAGTACAGTGTTGTATTAATTTCGATTAGAAGTATTGTATCTTGGGAGAGTATCATTCAATATTTGAAGAACCTTAGCAACTGGGCGAATATTGACTTAAGAAAATTTTCATTTATGCATGCCTCCCATCTCAATTTTCCTTTATTCTGTTACTATTTAACTTACTGCTTCTATTATGCATATCTCCATATATCTAACTTTTAAGCATTTTTAGATTTCCATTAAAATATCTATATTTTCATAAATGCATAGAAAACTATTGAAAGATTCTGGTGACATGTTTAATGCAATTGCTCATTTTCTGTTTTCAGAATAGGGAGGATAAAAAGATATGGAATATGAACCCATCTGGTCGTTACTCAACTAAATCTCTTTTCTTGATCCTTGTCTCTCTAAAGATGAGTCTTACCAAAGATTTTGTTTATGTTGTTTGAAAGAAAAAGGGGTAGTGAAAGATTAATTTAATATGGACTCTTTGTTGGACTGCGAATAAAATCTCACATTGGTTGGAGAGGGGATGATCATGAGTATGTAGGGGAAGAGGCACATCTCCATTGATATGATGAGGGCTTTTGGGTGAAACTAAAAAGTAAAGCCATGTGAACCGAGGCCCAAAGTGGACAATATCATACCAATGTGAAGTTATGGAGGCTTGTTGTCCCTTAATACTCTTTACTACAATGGGATCGATACGAATGAGAATCTAATTAAAAAAAAAGGCTCAACATGGCTCTTCATCCAAATTGTTGTGTTCTTTAAAAGGAAAATAAAGTGAGTCAAGACCACCTGCTGTTTGGGTGATCTCTCAGTAGTTTTTGTTGGAATTTACTTTCGAAATTTGGTTGCTCTTTGGTTCTACACAATGAAACTAGGGAAAACATTAAAATTTTGTGTTGTAATCACCGCTTTAAAGAGAAGGATAAAATTCTTCGGATTAATTCTTTTAGAGCTTTAATTTGGTGTCTTTGGATTGAGAGAAACCAAAGGCTTTTTTAGTACAAAGAAAACTCTAAGGAGGCGGTTTTCAGTACAGCGATACGCAATGGAGTTCTTTAGGCTTTATTTATCCAAAAAAAAATTTGCAATTATTCTGCTTCTCTAATTTACGAGATCTAAAATTCTTTTTTTGTAGTTTTACCTTCCGCTCATTTGAGCGCACTTTTGCCTTATTTCTTTTCACCTTTTCAATGAAAAACATCTCTTTTGGCATTAAAAAAAAAAAGTGCACCGTCGGACTATATGGAGAAAATAAGAATAGATAATAGTCTATTACATTTATGTTACCATGAATTCCCTTACATACATAGATAGATAGAAGCCCATTTTATTTGGTGTAAAACATACAAAGTAGCATTCTGTTTTTTCAAGACTTGAATAAATTTCATCCTGGTGAATCTTCAGCCACACAGTCCAATCGTGTTTTCTGTCAGATCTATTACAAGTTTGGGCATAATGCTCTTGATTGGTATGATCACTGGAATTTTTCCTTTCAGGGAAGACATCCACTAGCACAACTTGGTGCTATGGCTGCGACAACAATTACGAATGGAAATCAGAATCTTTGGCTTGCTGATAGTGGTAGCAATACATATTTGACAGCTGATTTGGCAAATTTCACAATTACAAATTATTATATTGGTGAGGATCAGATTGTTCTAGGAAATGGACAAACTCTGCCATTACTCACACAGGTTTGGGAACTCTATTTCCTCCAAATCAAACTTTATGTCTTACCAATCTTCACCATGTTCCTAACATCCCCACAAATCTTCTTTATATTCATCAACTTTGTTCTGACAATGATTGCTTTTTTTAGTTTCATTCTTATTCCTTTTCTATTCGTGACAGACGCACAAGGATAGTTCTATTCAAGGGTCCTAGCTTGAATGGTCTCTATCCTCTTCCATCCTCACCTCCTTCCATTTTTTAGAAGTGCAAAACTGCTTATTTGGGAGCCAAGATTTGTGATTCTGCATGGCATCATCACTTTTTTTTTTTTTTGCAACTTAGCATCATCACTTTAGACATCCTAGTAATCATATTCTTTCCTTATTAGCAAGCTCTTCTTGGATTTCTTTAAATAAAATGTGTACTTCATGTGTATGTACACACTGTCTTCATGGCGAGATATCTAAACTTCGTTTCTCTTTGTCTCACACTATTACTTATAATGTTTTGGATTTAATACATAGTGATGTATGGCGGCCTGCTCCTTATATTTTTTTTATCATGTCTATCGATATTATGTTTGTTTTATTGATGATCTTTCTCGCTATACCTGGTTATTTCCTTTATCTTCCAAATCTTCCCGTTTCTTCTATTTTTGTTAAATTCAAACCATATGTAGAGAATTTATTGAATGCTAGCATAAAGATATTTAGAAGTGATGGGGGAGGTGAATTTGTTAACTCTTCTTTGCAATCATTTTGTGAATCTCAAGGTATTACTCAGCAAAAATCCTGTCCTTACACTCTTGAACAAAACGGTGTTATTGAACGCAAACATAAACATGTTGTTGAGACTACTCTTTCTTTGCTTTCTACATCATATGTTTTTCTTAAATCTGTTTTTCTTATCAACCGAATGCCGACCCCTACTCTTAACAATTCTTCACCTTTTGAGTACCTTTTTAATGCAAAACTTGATTATCAGCATCTTAAAATTTTGGGTTGTGCATGTTACCCTCTTCTGAAACTTTACAAATCTCATAAACTTCATCCAAAGACGCGCTCCTTGTGTCTTCTCAAGCTATCCATTGGAATACAACGACTTATCTCTACTATGATCCTAAATCTGATAAGTTTCTCACTTCCAAGCATGTTTTTTTATGAAATTATCTTCCCTTTTGCTAGCTTAAAATCTTCTATCTCTTCTTCTTCTACTTCAATTAATACTCCTTCTACTCCTTATCTTACATAGTTTCTTCATACTTCAGATGGAAAGTAAATCAAGATCTTTCCAATTGTGATTCGTTATGAGAATTACAACGAATGACTTCGATTGATAGGAAATAATTTTCACTCAAAGAATAGATTGGGTTTCATTTATGGAAGCATGACAAAACTGGTGCCAAGATCTAAAGAAGAGACCCTGTGAGTGAAAGTCAATTCAACTCTTATTGGATGGATTCATAATTCTTTTGATCTCTTTCTTAGATCATCATTTACTCAACCTAATGATGTTTAAGATACATGGAATGACATTCGAATACTTTTCTTGATTGGAAACGATCCTTGAATTCATGAATTGAAGACGTTATTGAATAATTGAAAGCAACGGGATAACACAGTTTTTACTTACTACATCAAATTGAGGAAGATTTGGGATGAGCTTGAAGGGTACTTTATTGTATCAAACTGCAAACGTGTACAGACTAATGTTCGTGTAAAAGAAAGAGAGAATGAAGAGGTACATTATTTTTAAGTTAGGTTAGATTCGAAACTTTGTGGGAATGTAGTCTCGAATATTCTGATGATGGAGCCTTTTCCGCCATTGAACACGACATTTTCAAAGATAGTGACAAAAGAATGACATCACATAATAGCTAGAGCACTTGACAGTAACCGTGATGTAGTTGGTTTTGCAACTCATGATTCTTCCACTTGTTTTCAGTTACATGAATATCCGGATTGGTGGTACACAGAAGATAAGAGAAATATTGGACTAGGAAGAGGCGGAGGCCGATCAAGCCATGGTGGAGGATGGAATGGGGGTGGTCGTAGATCTGGGTGCACTTTATACTTTTAACGTACGTAGCGTCGCAAGGAGCAGATGAGCATTTACTTTTGCTAACTAGAGCAAATAGTGATAGTTAACGTTCGAATTACTCTTGGACAGTTGATGATAATCACGTAAAGTTACAATGGGGTGTGACGTTGACGAGATAGGACTTACTGATCGAAAGTTGGTAAGTGGTTATCGTCATCGATAGTGACGAAAGGACTCAGCTGTTCGGGTCTACAACCAATAGAATTGATGAAAAGTCAAGATTGTTCGTGTGCAGTTTGTTTCAATATCATAAAGTATGTTCGTTCGAATAAGGTGTGCGATATGGACCGCATGTTGCGAAGGAGCATTGTCATACGGTTTAGATAGAGCTGTAAGGATGACCATGATTAACAAACACCTTAATGTTTATAAATAGACTTCCAGAATTTACAATTAAAGTACTTCAAAAATTAGAAAATAATTGTTATCTTATTCTCTCTTCTTCTCCATTATTGTGTATTGAATTTATGATTTCAATTTCAAGAAAGAGTTCGTTCATCTTCTTGTTAGTCCATAGAGTTTAGAATAGTGTTGTATTGATTTCGGTTAGAAGTGTTGTATCTTGGTAGAGTATCATTCAATATCTGAAGCCTTAACACTGAGCGAATATTGTTTGAAGGAAATTTTCATTTATGCATATTTCCAACAAAAGATCTATATTTTGTTAAATGCATAGCAAACTATTGAAGATTGTGGTGATATGTTTAATGCAATTGCTTATTTCCGTATTCAGGATAGGGAGGATAAAAGGATATGGAAAATGAACCCGTTTAATCGTTACTCAACTAAATCTCTTTTCTCGATCCTTGCTTCTCAAAAGATGAGTCTTACGAAAGATGTTGTTGATGCTGTTTGAAAGGAAAAGGTGCCGCGAAAGATTAAAATTTAATATGGACCCTTTGTTCGAGTGCGAATAAAATCTCACATTGGTTAGAGAGGGGATGATCATGGGTATATAGGGGAAGAGGCACATCTTCATTGATATGAGAGCTTGTGGGTGAAACCAAAAAGCAAAGCCATGTGGGCAGAGACCCAAAGTGAACAATAGCATACCAATGTAAAGTTATGGAGGCCTATTGTCCCTTAATACTCTTTACAAAATGGGATTGATACGAATGAGAATCTAATAAAAAAAAAGGCTCAACATGGCTCTTCATCCAAACTATTGTGTTCTTTAAAAGGTAAATAAAGAGAATCAAGACCACCTACAGTTTGGGTGCCTTATCAGTAGTTTTTGTTGTAAATTACTTTCGAAACTTGGCTACTCTTTGGTTCTACACAAGCAAACTAGAAAAAACATTAAAATGGTTTGTTGTAATCACCCCTTTAAAAAGAAGGGTAAAATAATTTGGATATTTTCTTTCAGATCTTTAATTTGGGCTCTTTGGATTGAAGGAACCGAAGGATTTTTTAGGACAAAGAAAACACTGAGGATGCGATTTTCGGTACAGCGCTACACAATGGAGCTCTTTGGGCTTATTGATCCAAAATGTTTTTGCAATTATTCTACTTCTCTTATTTTCAAAAAAATTTACTTCTTTTTTGTAGTTTACCTTCCGCTCGTTTGAGCACTCTTTTTCCTTGTTTCTTTTCACCTTTTCAATAAAAAAAAAAACGTCTCTTTTGCCATTAGAAATAACACTAGACACACGTCGTACTATATGGATAATTGTTATAATAGTTTCCACCCCCAAGAATAGATAATAGTCTATTACATTTGTTTTACAATGAATTCTGTTACACACATACATAGATAGAAGCCCACTTTATTTGGTGTAAAACATACACAGTAGCATTCTGTTTTTTCAAGACTTGAACTGCTTTTGAAGTAAGCCAATCACCTTCTCATCAACTTGGAAGGCTTTCATGAGAACATCAAGAGAGATTGGTGGATTAGATCCAAAAACAGCATTTGCAATTGTAATAACACCTGGGTTTTGGCTGCTAAGTCCAGCAAAAGCAAGAGCAGGGCCATGTCCAACATTCAATTGGAAATGAATCAAACCAATTGGAAATACAAACACATCTCCTTTGTTCAATACTTTGGTGAACAGTTTATTATCAGGATTAGATGTCACAAAACCAACAAGGAGAGTTCCTTCTACGACAACCAGAATTTCGGTGGCTCGAGGGTGGGTGTGGGGTGGGTTTTGGCCATACGGTGCGTAGTCGATTCGGGCCAAAGAGATGCCGAGAGTGTTGAGTCCTTTTATTCTGTCCACATTCACTAGAGTAACATTTGATCCTTGTTTATTATTTCCTGTGTCTCCAGGAATGTTAAGTCCTTGAGTGAAGAAATCTTCTGCTTTTACAAGTTTTGGGTCTTTGCAGAACTTCCCATTCACAAACACTGCAATATATAATTTGTGTTAATGAAATTCATTAGAAAATATACTTACAATGAAAATAAAAATTTGAAAACTTTTATTACTTTTAGTTTATGAAATTTTGCAAACTTAAACAAATAATGGAGAATATAAGTTAAAGTTAAAAATCACATGGAATAATTTTGAAGTCATGACCGTGTTGTGATAACATGTTAAATTATCACAAGATTCAAAAGGGTATGCCATTATTACGATATACGAAAAAAATGTAATGTTTTATGTATATTCTAATTAATATATATACACATATGGAAAGAAAACAAATGTGTGTAAGAGACAGAGAGAAAGCAAAAGGTTACCAGCAGACTTGTAATGTTTGGGATCATCAATTGCTACACAAAAGTCTTGAAGAGGGCTTGGATCATAGGCAGAAACAAAGATTGATGACTTAAAAACAAAGAGAAAGATGGCTAAAAGAAACCCAACACTCTCCATAATTATCTCTGTTTTTTTTTTTTTTTTTGATAGCTTATGTTCTGTCTGAGAAACTTTGCATGATTCTATGTCCTGTTTTATAGATGTATGAGGGATTGAATTGGTCAGCTTTAATCAGATTAAAAGAGAAAGTAAAAAACTAAGCTGTCTTGCCTGGTCACAAAATTGATTAATATTTTATTAATACTTTTCTTTAACCACTCTTAAAATACAATATTCTTTGTAGAACCAGTCCAATTTTATACTTCTTTAATTGAAAAGAATGAATTAGGTAATAATTCTTTTCTTTTGACAGTAGAGAAGATTGACATGGCAACTTTTAGTACTCTACTTAATATAATCTAATTCAAAAGTTTCCAACTAATCGTATTATTATTTTCTTTCAACAGCAGGTAGGTAACTTGAATAATAAAATCTTGAACAATATGACCAGATCCCTTCAAAACCCAACATACTTACCCTATATGAAACACTTACAGTTTTGTTTTAATTAATTCATAAAGTTTCTAGAACTAATGTAATTGATAACAGTGATATAAACTATCAACACTATTTTAAGGAATCACCTCAGCTCTCAACGAAAGATAATTGGTTGGAAGCAAGGCTGGTCCTAAGAAAATAAGGGCCGGTCCTATGAAACATTTTAAGAACTATAATTAGTGTCATAGTTATGTGTTCCGAGTTGAATATCTAGTTGACCATGTGTAAAGACTAACTCCATTAAAATCTTGTAAATTAAAAGACAAATCGGAAAACTAAATTTTAAAGAAAAATCGGCATGGTACTGTTTAAAACTGGGACTAAGCCAAAACTTGTTTACAATTTTCCCAATAGATAAAACGATAAAAACATGGAAATGCGCATTTCCTATGGTAATTTAAATCCCAAAATAACATAAATTCATAAAGAAACAATTCAAATGCTCTCAAGAGCTCAGAAACAACATCTCCAAAAACAAAACAAAAAAACCAAAGTAGAGAAAAAGAGAAGATATCTAGTTCCATGCATTCCTAAAATGCCAAAAGACTAAAACTAAGTCCATAGTCCATAGTCCATCATCCATCGCTCGTCAGTCAAGCGTCACCACCTCCCCTACCACATCCTTTACCACGTCGAGTACCTGAAAAGTAAAAGTGTAGCAATATAAAAATATTAGTGAGAATAAAATGAAAGCAAGTAGTCTTATGGATCAAATTTCATATCGGAAATTGTGTCTAAAAACCTAACATACTCTTTACTAACCATATACTCCCTTACAATTTAACATATCACCAACTATAAACCACCTCAAATACTCATGGAACCACAATTAGTATCACTTTCACAACATTATACTTGAAACAAGAAGTAAGAATAACGTTTCCATTTCTATAATAAACATTACAAAAACAAAGGTTACTCAAAACAAGAACTCGAAATATCCACCGATCTCCTCATATAACAACACCGTTTCATCTATGAATCCATTGTATCCCAAGATCACTTTATATACTTCCCGATCTCCTCATATAATAACACCCATAGCTTGTTTCATCTATGAATCTATTATATTCCAAGATCGCATCATATTAATAGGTCAGTTTGAACTATTTTTATAAATTTATTTATTTGATGTTTTTCTTTTATCCAGTGAATGTTAAAAAAAAATATTTTATAACATTCTAAATTATTATATTATTGTTTGAAATATATTATTAAAAATTTACTATTTTCAAAATGTTTGTGATATGGTTATAATTATATGGCTATCCAAATCGCCCAACATTATGCCCTTGAACCTAAATCATATATTTGTTAATGCCCAGGATTGGGCTATATTAAATTAATTGATGAAATATTATATATATAAAATTTTATTTATTTATTTATTTTTGTAGATTAGGAAAATATATTTCTAAAATCTTTATCATATTATTTTGTTTGTTATTGCGTTTTAATACTTTTTTTTTGTATATATTTTTGTGATTGTTTTTAATAAGTAGTATATAGGGGGAAAAATAGGGATAGCCACTTAGTGGGCCTTAATCTCCTAAGTAGCCACGTCCAGCCATTTAAACATAAGTAGCCATCCCATTCATCCCCTTTACAGCAGTTTTACATAAATGCCCCCCAACATTGAGTAACGTATAACGCGAAGAAAAAAAACGGCTGCGTCTGACATGCACACTATACAAGATGTGTCCTTTCAGTTATCATGACTAAAAAAATAAAAAAAAACTCCAAGAAGCTTCCTTCGCACGATTCATTTCCTTTCTCCCCCTTTTTCTCCAATTGCAACTTCCCAAAACCGCCACATTCATTTCTCTGCTCTCATTTTTTGAATTGTAACCTCCACAAACTGCCATTGGAAAGGGATTTCAACTTCATAAGTTCTCCAAAAACAGGTACTGCTCTCTGATTTAAAAGTTTTTCGATAGGCTTGTTCTTTTCGCTGTATTGAACACTAAGAAATTTGTTGTTCAATTGTCAGCCATGGTTGAAACTCGAAGATCAGCGAAGAAGGAGAAACTTCCCATGAATTCGGGTGAAGAAGAAACAAACGATGGAGATGAAAATAGCACGCTGAAAGGATCAACCGATAGTGAGCCGAAGGTATTGTCCTGTTTGCAGTAAAAGAAAATAAATTTGAACAAAAGTTCTATAATAATAGTGTCATTATCCATGCAGACGCCTGAAAAAGACACCAGTGAAGATGTAACAAAAGATCAAGATTGGGACACCATCTTCTTCATCTCGGCGAAACAAGAAGAGGTCACAGGTAGGTGGAAAGAACAATGCATGTGGGTAAAAGGGTGACGTTTGAATTCACTAACTTATTAATGTATGACAAATGTATATCATATGCACAGTATCTACTTTGAAGACATGAAATCTGTTAATTTTTCCACTATGTTATTGCGTTTCTGAAACGTAACGAAAAGATACAATCTGTACTATATGGGCTATACAAACTATACACACGTAAACGGTATGCTTATATATGTTATGTACTATATCCACTATACAGTGCGTGACGTACGTCGTCCTCGCTGTCATTGTGCAATACGGGCTATACATGTTATATTGCATGTTGCAGCCGGTATGCTATAACGTGTTTTAACATGTATCGTCTATTTACAGGGACCATGCTTGATTCAACCAAGACATGCATGGCAAAAGGATCAGAAGGTCAATGTGTACTCTAAGACAAAGCTGCTTGGGGTGCTCCACAAGAAAATGTCTGACAAGCAAAAAAGGGTAATGAAAAACTCTTTCCTCTGGAATTTCTGGGAGCTCCCAACAGCAAACTTCCCCACTCAACTACTGCTCCAGATAATTCGTCGAAGGGTGCACAACGACGATAAGTCGCTGTTGACTTTTAATATATGTGGGTACACGGTTGACTTCACCATGGAGGATTTCGCCATAATCACCGGGCTGATATGTGATGACATTAAGTTCACAAACTTACACAAGCTGCCTACCAGCTCCATTGAGAAGAAGTTCTTCAAGACACACACGGTTCACAGCCTGAAAGCGTTGCTTGAAGAGATTGATGACTACGACTTTCACAATGACAAGATGTCAATCAAAGTTGCGAAGTTGGCTATGCTTGAGAGCATAGTCATTGCAAATCAACAAAAAAACACAATAAGTGATCTACATTTTCGGCTAGTTGAAGATGATGATTCTTTCGAATCATACCCGTGGGGGAGGATATCATACGATATGTTACGCCAGAGTGTGACACGAGCAGTGGGAAGCAACACTTCATTGTGCATGGCTGTCAGTGGGTGTGCTTATGCACTCATATATTGGGCTTTTGAACGGATTCCGGCATTAAGTATTGGAGAAAAGTATGCACGACGAATCAGTTATGATGAGCCAAGATTGTTAGCATGGGATGTTATGAGGCATGGTACATGCAAGGAACTAGATAAGGATGTGTTCAATGACCAGGTATGCATGTGTAATGCCTTGTATCATTTCATACATTGCTTCTAGTATTTACTATATAGACTATACGTATACTATTCGCTATACTATTTTATGAGCAGTGCTTAATCTGTGTACCTAACTTCATTCGCAGATTGTCGTTCACGAGATGCGTCCGGTCGAAAATCCTGAAAAGTGTTACTACCTGACTGAGTTTCAGCAAATGAAGAAGAGAAAAGGCAAAAGTGTGGAACAGGAGGTACATGTACAAAAGACGGACGTATTGGGCAGCTCCAACACGGATGAGGAAGCACAGTCCATAAGCGACGAGACTTCTAATGTTCCTGGGTATACAAAACTGAATAAGAAGCTCGATAAAATATCAACCGCAGTGGCAGCGTTGGCAAAGAGGGTTGAGTTCATAGCAGACATTGTGTACATGAGATATCTGAATGATGAGAAGGAGAGAAGGAACGTTGATAAGGAGAAAGATGGAAAAAAGGTAAGTTCGATACGAATTTTTTTTTTTTATATTTCGTAAATGGCACTAACCTGTCATATTGTAACGTGTAAAAATTGAACCAGGAAACAATGAGTGACAATGAAAGAGAAAGAGGGACGAATAGTAAAGACGGGGGTGGTGAAAATGAAGAGGTAAGATTATGGGACTATACGTGATATACAGTAATAAACTTTTCCAAGTGACCTGTATACATTAGCTACGTACTATACACTCATATGTGCTGTTTGAACTTTAAAAAATTGCAAGCAGGGCACAATGGGTGATGCTGAAGGAGACAAGGCCGGAAAAAATATACATGGGTTTCACGAAAATGAAGACGTATGTTTTTTATGATTACATCGTGCTGTATGCGCTATGCTCTGTTGTATGTTTATGTATGCTATACATTAAAATGCAAAAACAATGTAATGACCTGTTTATGGATTTGTACATGTTATGCATACATATATTTGTGTGTATATATATTTTATTAGACTGTGCATGCATAGCTATACACGCTATATATTTCTGGCTCGCTACGCTATACGTAAATAAGAGGCTATATCTGATGAACTGACTTATACTAATCAATTTCAGAGAGCAGACTCTCAAGCTGATGTGCATGTCGGTCGTAATGATACTATGTTTGGAGATGTCATCGTAGAGAACAAAGATGACAAAAAGGGCACAGAAGTGGAGGAATTACGTGAAGAACAGCCTCCTTTCGATCCAATTGACGAACTAGTCACCAACATTGTGGCGGACTTGGCGGACGATGTTGAACATGTATGTATATTCGACTACTTCTGGTTATTATTGCGGGTAGAAAATTACTAACAATTTAAATAATTATTATCCAAGATCATGGAGGACCCTCCTGAACATAATGACGACTTGGGTTCGCAAGAAATCCTGACCAAGCAGCGTGAACAAGCTGATTTAGAGACTGAAAACATAGCGGTGGAAACCGTTGATAACGTCGGTAGCTTATGAACTATCCATTGTGATGTATTATCTAGTTCTGAAAAAAAATGTATTGCTTCCGTAGTTAAGACATTTAAAAACATGTCTTCTTGTGCAGGTAGCTGCTGTGGTTGATGATACACTTGCTACACAAGAGACTGGATTGCTGACATCGAAGGTTAATATTTTTATCGTCTGTATAGCAGCTACAGTACATCTTCTTCTATAGTATGTATAGTACATTGTTTTCACAATTAAAATTACAATGACAATTCCAGCGTCCATGCCGAGCAAAGAATCTGGGTCAATACTTTAAGGAGCCGTACACGGATGCATTTGGCTCCGCTGATCCGAAGGGGAAAAAACCGGCAAAGAAGAGGCGGTCAGAACGAACAGGAAAAGCTGTGACGGGCAAGGCAACAAAGAAGGGCAAGCTTAAGGGTGTTCAGACCGAACAAACCGATGTCGAAACTCACAAGCCTTCCGAAGAAAATGAACCAGGTTTCGACATCAACTTAACAGCAACGGTGAATGAAATAAGGGCTGAAAAGGAAAATAAGTAGTTCTGGTAATGTGGTTTTAGTTATATGATTATTATGTCGATTGCGTGAACTATTTCTATATATTAGGTAATTATGTACTCTAATTAACTAAGTACTAGATTTTCGTGGCATTCATTTCATGTTTTGAAAAATGGCAGTATAACAATGACTTATGTGCTATGAAGTATGTAAATTATATGCTACAAAAATATATTTGATCCTTCCGGGCTGCATCTAAATTTCTGCTATTCTGAAAGAATTAGATATACGTGCTATACAAACTATATACAGTATACATATTATATATATTTAACCATGTATAAATATGTATGTATTTTGTATATATTTTGGTTCCTTTATTTAGAAGAATTTTACATTAAGAAATTTGTTATTCTGTGCATATAAGACTGCTATAAAAATGGATGTAAATGTCTGAATTACATTACAGTGTGTAAAATTTAAAACCTCCAGACACAAGGCACGAGATTTTTATATTGTACTCTGAGCAATACAGACTATACAACAACCTGCTGCACATGTATATGTACCCATTTTTTATACATCTAGCACGTGCAACAGTTTGTTTACACTCAGTCATACGCGGGTATAACATTATGCCATTTCTGTGTATAGGATATATTTGTATAGCCATTTTTATACATCTAGCACTAAAAAGTATCTACGGTTCTATATTGTGTATAGCTGAAAACAAAGACGTAGACAAGGATTTTAAGTCGTGTATATCCATGCTAATAACAATTATACGCCCTATAGAAACCGTGACCGTATCTAACAAAAATAATATATCTTATAAACATTTCTTATTGGTAGATTAATTACAATGCATCCAATAGTTACTGTAAAGAGTCGGAATTTTCTTGCAGGTAGTTAGTATGAAGAGTAACAAATTTATTTCAAGTAACTTATACGGTTCACATAAAAACATATAATATGTGTAGTTCTTATAGCACGTATAGCTCCACATATCTACACATTGGTAAATTAATGACACTGAATCAAGTACTTAGTGAACAGGGATAAACATAATGTGTCTAGTGCTTATAGCACGTATAGCTCCACATATTAACGAAGTGGTAAGTTAATGAGAATGAATCCAGTAGTTAGTGTAAAGAGCAACAAATTTCTTTCACGTAAAACATGTAGTATGTGTAGTGCTTATAGCACGTATAGCTCATTATATCTATACATCTGGTGTGTGCAAGCACTTACACATTTGCATAGCGTGTTTGAAATTTTTGCCTGCTCTTTTGTTCTGAATTATACATATTTATATTATATTCTAACAGAGCTATACTGGTATACGCACTACACGTATTATATGTTTTCCTGTAAAAGCGTATAATTTGCTTGGTAGTGCTTATAGCACATATAGCTCATATATAGCTATATTCATCTGGTATATCCGTGCAGTTGCACATTATAGAGACATTTTGAATTTTGGATGCTCCTTTGTTCTGGACTATACATATTTATATTATACTGTCATGTAGCTATACGTCCAATAGGCACCAAACATAGTATACGATTCGGCATGATTAATGTACAGCACATGTAGCTAGATGTATGTATAATACGTGTAATGCCGAGTGAAGTTATAGCTATACGTGCTGTACATTAATTATGACGCACAATACATAGCATGCGTTCATTTCCAATTAATGTATAGTACGTATAGCTAGATTAACGTATAATACGTGTAGTACCAGGTAGACTTTTAGTTATAGGTGCTATACATTTATTACAATAAAACGTATACTATGTGTGGTGCCTAGTGGACGTATAGCTACATGACAGTATAATATAAATATGGGTAGTGCTTATAGCACGTACAGCTCTGTATAGCTGTGTCACCTGGCATATCCGTGCAGTTGCACATTATATAGCATATTGGAATTTGGACGCTCTTCTGTTCTGGTCTATACATATTTATATTATACTGTCATGTAGCTATACGTCAACTAGGCACCATACATAGCATACGTTCATTTGCAATAAATGTATAGCACGTATAACTAGATTAACGTATAATACGTGTAGTGCAAGGTAGACTTTTAGCTATACGTACTATACATTTATTACAATAAAACGAATACTATGTGTGGTGCCTAGTGGACGTATAGCTACATGACAGTATAATATAAATATGGGTAGTTCAGAACAAAAGATCATCCAATTTTCAAAAAGCTATACAATGTGCAAGTGCACGAATATACCAGAGGGTATAGATATATGGAGCTATACGTGCTATAAGCAATATCCATATTATACGTTTTCCTGTAAACCGTATAATTAACTTACTTGAAAGAAGTTTGTTACTATTTACACTAACTACTGGATTCATATATACGTATCGTAGATCCATACATCTATGCATCTGGTGTGTATAGGGTTTGGATGCTCCTTTGTTCTGGACTATACATATTTATATTATACTATCATGTAGCTATACGTCCACTAGGCACCACACATAGTATACGATCGTCATAATTAAAGTGCAGCACGTATAGCTCCATATATCTATATCCTCTGGTATATTCGTGCACTTGCACATTGTATAGCTTTTTGAAAATTGGATGATCTTTTGTTCTGAACTACCCATATTTATATTATACTGTCATGTAGCTATACGTCCACTAGGCACCACACATAGTATTCGTTTTATTGTAATAGATGTATAGTACGTATAGCTAAGTCTACCTTGCACTACACGTATTATACGTTAATCTAGTTATACGTGCTATACATTAATTGCAAATGAACGTATGCTATGTATGGTGCCTAGTTGACGTATAGCTACATGACAGTATAATATAAATATGTATAGACCAGAACAGAAGAGCGTCCAAAATCCAATATGCTATATAATGTGCAACTGCACGGATATGCCAGGTGATAGAGCTATACAGAGCTGTACGTGCTATAAGCACTACCCATATTTATATTATACTGACATGTAGCTATACGTCCACTAGGCACGACACATAGTATGCGTTTTAGTGTAATAAATGTATAGCACCTATAACTAAGAGTCTACCTGGTGCTACACGTATTATACGTTAATCTAGCTATACGTGCTATACATTAATTGGAAATGAACGCATGCTATGTATTGTGCCTAGTTGACGTATACATAGCATGCGTTCATTTCCAATTAATGTATAGCACGTATAGCTAGATTAACGTATAATACGTGTAGCACCAGGTAGACTCTTAGTTATAGGTGCTATACATTTATTACAATAAAACGTATACTATGTGTCGTGCCTAGTGGACGTATAGCTACATGACAGTATAATATAAATATGGGTAGTGCTTATAGCACGTACAGCTCTGTATAGCTCTATCACCTGGCATATCCGTGCAGTTGCACATTATATAGCATATTGGATTTTGGACGCTCTTCTGTTCTGGTCTATACATATTTATATTATACTGTCATGTAGCTATACGTCAACTAGGCACCATACATAGCATACGTTCATTTGCAATTAATGTATAGCACGTATAACTAGATTAACGTATAATACGTGTAGTGCAAGGTAGACTTAGCTATACGTACTATACATCTATTACAATAAAACGAATACTATGTGTGGTGCCTAGTGGACGTATAGCTACATGACAGTATAATATAAATATGGGTAGTTCAGAACAAAAGATCATCCAATTTTCAAAAAGCTATACAATGTGCAAGTGCACGAATATACCAGAGGATATAGATATATGGAGCTATACGTGCTATATGCAATATCCATATTATACGTTTTCCTGTAAACCGTATAATTAACTTACTTGAAAGAAGTTTGTTACTATTTACACTAACTATTGGATTCATAGTATCGAATTCATCAATGTATAGATATACGGAGCTATACGTGCTACACTTTACTCGGAAGCGAAGTCTGACTCTTACATATATACGTATCGTAGATCCATACATCTATGCATCTGGTGTGTATAGGGTTTGGATGCTCCTTTGTTCTGGACTATACATATTTATAAGCACTACCCATCTTATACGTTTTACTGTAACCCGCATAATTAACTTACTTGAAAGAAGTTTGTTACTATGTACAATAACTACTGGATTCAGCGTATTTAATTGATCAAAGTATAGATGTACGGAGTCATGCGTGCTACAATTTACTCTACGAAAAATTATGACTCCTATATCTATACCAGGATCATAGCACCGTACACCCATACATATGTGTAGTGCTAATAGCACGTATAGCTCCACATACCTATACATTGGTTACATGATGACAACGAACCCAAGATTTTAGTGTAAAGCGTAACAAATTTCTTTCAAGTAAATCAGACGGATTACACGACAACGTATAGTATGTGTATTGCTTATAGCGCGTATAGCTCCAAATATTTCCAGTCATTTACATCCATTTATAAGCGATCTTATATGCACAGGTTAAACATTTTCGTAAAATAAAAATCTTCCAGATAAAGGAACAAAAATATATACTAACATACATACATATTTATACATGGTTAAATATGTATTGTTGAGCAAAACAAAACGCAAAAAGCCTACTTCCGCACATTTAAAAACATCACTTTGATCATCTCCAAAAAGAGGTTAACGAATAATTAGCATAGGTCGCATGAACGATGATCAAAATGATGTTTCTTAGGGGAGCTAATATTAACTAACCCAAAAATAAATAGAGGTGACAACTTTGGAGTCAATTTGGCAAAGCATCACCGTTTTGCCCTTTTCACTCCACATGAACTGCCTTCAATCAGATTGGTGTGACAATCATCCCTCTTATGTCCATTCGCATTACATCGGCCGCATCTTAGCAACGGTTTATGCTCGCCAACAGAGGGGATCCTCGCCATGCGTGGTCTACCTGCTTGTCGTTTGAATGGCGGTGGAAGTAAATGGAGGAAGACAAGATGATTCGGAACATCCCATTGTCGGAACCTACCTACAGGGTTAATTGAACCTGCATACGTGCGAACCACAGCAGTCGTTAGATAGAAGTCATGAACACAACTTCCGATGGGGATCCGTAAAAAAGTCAAAGCAGCACACGCATGGGCACATGGGAGCATTTGTTGTTGCCATTTCCCACATGAACACGTTCGACACTGGACATCGATGTCGTAATCGGCATGTGTATCAGAAACCATCAGTCTGGAAGAATCAGATGCGTTCACCTACAAAAAAGATGAAAATACGCTTCCAAAAGTTCAAAAATGCTGAAGCAAACCATATACATACTATATAGGCTATACTAAATCATCTAACCTTCATGCATCGCCCAGCTTGGATGCGCTTTTGCAATACCGCGTGTGGAACATCAGCAAATATGTTCTGATTTCCATTGGTAGAATTTCGACGGTCAAGGAACCAAGACTGCAACTTCATGATGTACTCTTCTATGAACGCAACTAAAGGATAATCACGGAATGGTGACATAACAGAATTGAAGCTTTCAGATATGTTAGTTGTCATAACCGAAAACCGAGAACCAGGAAACAATGCCCGAGCCCATAAAGATGGTCCCGCATCATCCAAATACTTTTGCGAGGAGGGGCAAATGTTGTACAACTGATTGCAGTGGAATTCAAATTCACGAAGTGTGTATGCTCTCGCAGCACGCATAAATACCTCACCAATACCCTTCTTCTTGAATCGGCTTTTCAAGTTATTTGACATGTGATACATGCAATACCCGTATTTCGCTTCAGGCATTACTTTACTAACAGCCTTTTTGATGCTATGATGTCGGTCCGAAATAATCGCAAGATCAGGTAATTCATTCCCAATCACAACCTTCAATTTGGTAAAAAACCATTCCCATGCAGCATCGTTCTCAGCATCAACTACAGCCATACAAATTGGGAAGATGTGGTTGTTCGCGTCCATGCACACTGCAGCTAGCATAGTGCCACCGTATTTTCCTCTAAGAAAGGTTCCGTCAACAGATATTACTGGTCTACAAAACCTGAAACCGTCAATGGACGCCTTCAACGCAATAAACATGTACTTGAACCTAAACTCCTCCCGATGAACAACGAATATAACCGTGCCTGCACAATGAATGGGAAAAAAATGTATAGTTTGTATAATATGGTTAGCATCTTTCGTATAGTTCGTATAGTATGTTTAATATATTTCGTATAGTACAAATAGCATCATACCGGGGTTCCTCTCCTTCACAACATAAAGGAATTTCGTTAAGTTAAGGAAAGAAGCTTCTGGACTACCACGAAAGTGTGTCAATGCTAACTCACGTGCCTTGCGCGCTTTCCCATAACTAACGTTTATCCCATGCTCAGCCCTCATAAACTCCTTTACCTCACACGGGCGTAACAATTTCCCCTTAATTGGTGGATGAAATTCCTTTATGAATTCTGCAATGATCTCCGCGCTCGCCTGGGGGTGATCAAATGGAACATAGTCGACAGGACATATGTGAACATTGTTTAATGTATGGACTTTAAAAGCTTGAGAATCTCCAAACCTTGAACAATGTGCATGCCATTCACATCCATCTTTATGGCACGCAACGTACACACGTTTCTGATTAGAGCGGATTACCTTGAAATAAAAGTGGTTCTTGATAGCTAACACCTTCAAAGCGTCCATAAGCAACTTTTTACTCGCATAGACGTCATTCACGAGAACATCAAATGTACTTCGGTAATCTCTTATATCAAGTCTATCAATGTACCTAACTCCATCAGAGATATACACGCCGTGGCAATACGGAGATCGTGGTCGAGGTGATGACAGATGATCGTCATCATTGTCTTCATGTATATCATGTATAGCGTCTATATTAATCGCCGCCGTACGACGTCGTGATCGACTTCCCCGCCCATTTCCCCATCAATCCTTTTTTCGTACATGTGTCATCCACAGAAGGTGAAATCTCTTCGTCACCCAGAGAATCAGGCACACTTTGTATATCAGAGTCATCGATTATACTGCATCGAGATTTCCAGTTGACATCCGAAACTCCATTCAAAACCTCAACCATTTGATCTTCAACTGGACTATCAAATGCAGGATCTTCACTATCATAATCTATAGGTACGTCAATAACTTCAATCACTACGGAACATTTCACGCTGTCTATCTTCAACAAATTGTAAAAGAACTTACAATCTTCGTCATTAGCCAACGGAAGATACTTGGAAATGTTTCCCCCCGTGACTACTTCGATCGACATCTTCATATGTACGGTGAGATCTAGGGCAGAAATAACTTGCTGTTTGAATTCGTTGAATACCTCCGTCAATGGAAATGATATAATTTGAGCTACATAAGACACGTACTTGCTTTCCGTATTCCAACTACCGTTTCTCTTCGTCTCCACGTTTACAAACTCCATTATCAATTAAAAACCCAGAAATTTCAAAAAGGCAACAGGGGAAACCTCTCCCTTCCCCTCCTACGTTTATATATCGGTGTACGTCCATTAAAAATGAAACTTCCATTTGAAGCTAGACCTACATCACCACCATCCACAAATTTCGAGGGAGGGTTTAAAAAAAAAAAGAGAAAGGAAGAAGCTTTCACCGGAAGGGACCGTACAAAAAATGAAACTTCCATTGGAAGCTAAACCTAAATCACCACCATCCACAAAATGGAGAGAGGGGTTTATAAAAAAAATAAAAAAAAAAGGAACAAGCTACCAACGGAAAGAATTGTAGGCTAAACCTCTAATCATTAGCTATCCTTGGGAAACAGAACTCGCAGAAAGGAAAGAAGCAATCACGTGGGCTCCACATCAGGGGTGCAACGGGGATATTAAAAAAATCACTTACAATTGATGGCTAAAACAATAAGGATATAAAGTTATGGCTATTAGGAAAAAGTGAACCTCTATTAGGGCCATTTAGACAATTTTACTCTATATTTTCGTACTCGGCCCTTATTTTCTTAGGACCGGCCCTGCTTCTAACCGATTATCTTTGGCTGAGAGCTGAGGTAATTCCTTGAAATAGTGTTGATAGTTTAGATCACTGTTATCAATTACATTAGTTCTAGAAACTTTTTGAATTAATTAAAACAAAACTATAAGTGTTTCATATAGGGTAAGTATGTTGGGTTTTGAAGGGATCTGGTCATATTGTTGCAAAATTTTCTTATTCAAGTTACCTACCTGCTATTGAAAGAAAATTCTCCCCTCTCTCGTTAGTAATATTAAGTTATATTAAAATAATAATAAGATTCGTTGGAAACTTTTGAATTACATTATATTAAGTAGAGTACTAAAAGTTGCCATGTCAATCTTCTCTACTGTCAAGGAAGAGAATTATTTGGATGGAGTTGTTATAATTTAAATTATTAAATTACCTAATTCATCCCTTTCAATTAAAGAAGTATAAAATTGGACTGGTTCTTTCAATAATATATTATTTAAAGAGTGGTCAAAGAAAAGTATTAATGAAATATTAATCAATTTTATGACCAGGCAAGACAGCTTAGATTTTTACTTTTTCTTTTAATCTGATTAAATTGAATTCAAGCTGACCAATTCAATCCCTCATACATCTATAAAACAGGACATAGAATCATGCAAAGTTTCTCACAGACAGAACAGAAGCTATCACCCAAAAAAAAAAAGAGATATTATGGAGAGTGTTGGGTTTCTTTTAACCATCTTTCTCTTGGTTTTGAAGGCATCAATCTTTGTTTCTGCCTATGATCCAAGCCCTCTTCAAGACTTTTGTGTAGCAATTGATGATCCCAAACATTACAAGTCTGCTGGTAACCTTTTGCTTTCTCTCTGTCTCTTACACACATTTGTTTTCTTTCCATATGTGTATATATATTAATTAGAATATACATAAAACATTACATTTTTTTCGTATATCGTAATAATGGCATACCCTTTTGAATCTTGTGATAATTTAACATGTTATCACAACACGGTCATGACTTCAAAATTATTCCATGTGATTTTTAACTTTAACTTATATTCTCCATTATTTGTTTAAGTTTGCAAAATTTCATAAACTAAAAGTAATAAAAGTTTTCAAATTTTTATTTTCATTGTAAGTATATTTTCTAATGAATTTCATTAACACAAATTATATATTGCAGTGTTTGTGAATGGGAAGTTCTGCAAAGACCCAAAACTTGTAAAAGCAGAAGATTTCTTCACTCAAGGGCTTAACATTCCTGGAGACACGGGAAGTAATAAACAAGGCTCAAATGTTACTCTAGTCAATGTAGACAGATTAAAAGGACTCAACACTCTCGGCATCTCTTTGGCCCGAATCGACTACGCACCGTATGGCCAAAACCCACCCCACACCCACCCTCGAGCCACCGAAATTTTGGTTGTTGTAGAAGGCACTCTCCTTGTTGGTTTTGTGACATCTAATCCCGATAATAAACTGTTCACCAAAGTATTGAACAAAGGAGATGTGTTTGTATTTCCAATTGGTTTGATTCATTTCCAATTGAATGTTGGACATGGCCCTGCTCTTGCTTTTGCTGGACTTAGCAGCCAAAACCCAGGTGTTATTACAATTGCAAATGCTGTTTTTGGATCTAATCCACCAATCTCTCTTGACGTTCTCATGAAAGCCTTCCAAGTTGATGAGAATGTGATTGGCTTACTTCAAAAGCAGTTCAAGTCTTGAAAAAACAGAATGTTACTGAGCATTTTTTAAACCAAATAAAGTATCTATGTATGTGTGTAAGAGAGAATTCATGGTAAAAGAAATGTAATAGACTATTATCTATTCTTATTCTGTTACCCCCTTCATGGGGTGAAAACTATTATAACAATTATCCATATAGTACGACGTGTGTCTAGTTTTTTTTTAATGGCAAAAGAGACGTTTTTCATTGAAAAGGTGAAAAGAAACAAGGCAAAAGCACGCTCAAACGAGCATAAGGTAAAACTACAAAAAGAACTTCAATTCTCGTAAATAAGAGGAGCAGAATAATTGGAAAAACATTTTGGATAAATAAAGCCTAAAGAACTCCATTGTGTAGCGCTGTACCGAAAACTGCCTCCTCAGAGTTTTCTTTGTCCTAAAATATCCTTGTGTTCCTCTCAATCCAAAGACCCAAATTAAAGCTATGAAATAATTAATACGAAGAATTTGACCCTTCTTTTTAAAGGGGTGATTACAACACAAAATTTTAATGTTTCACTAGTCTCCTTGTGTTTACCAAAGAGCAGACAAATTTTGAAAGTAATTTCCAACAAAAACTACTGGGAGGTTACCCAAACAGCAGGTGGTCTTGATTCTCTTTATTTGCCTTTAAAAGAATACAACAGTTTGGATGAAGAGTCATGTTGAGCCATTTTTTAATTAGATTCTCATTCGTATCCATTCCATTGTATTAAAGAGTATTAAGAGATAACAGGGCTCCATATTTTTCACATTGGTATGATATTTGTCCACTTTGGGTCTCGGCCAACATGACTTTTCTTTTTGGTTTCACCGAAAAGCTATCATACCAATGAAGATGTGCCACTTGCCCTATATACTCATGATCATCCCCTCTCCAACCAATGTGAGATTTTGTACAAACTCCCACAAATAGTCCATATTAAATTTTAATCTTCCGCAGCCCCTTTTCCTTTCAAACAGCATCAACAAGATCTTTGCTAAGACTCATCTTTTAAGAGGCAAGGATCGAGAAAAAAGATTTAGTTGAGTAACAATTGGCGGGTTCATATTCCATATCCTTTTATCCTCCCTATCCTGAATACGGAAATGAGCAAATTTCATTAAACATGTCACCACAATCTTTCAACACTTTGCTATGCATTTAACAAAATATAGATCTTTTGTTGGAAATCTAAAATTGCTTAAAAGATAGATATATTGAGATATGCATAAAAGAAGCAGTAAGTTAAATAGTAACAAAATAAAGAAAATTAAGAGAAGTGAGGTAAAATGAAAATTTACTTAAGACAATATTCGACCATTGCTAAGGTGCTTCATATATTGAACAATACTCTCCTAAGATACAACACTTCTAACCAAAATTAATACAACATTGTACTAACCTCAAAGGATAAATAAGAAGATGAACGAACTCTTTCTCGAAAGTGAAATAATAAATTCACAACAAACCAATGGAGAATAAGAGAGTATAAGATAACAATTATTTTCTAATTTTTGAAGTACTTTAATTGTAAATTTTGGAAGTCTATTTATAGGCATTAAGGTGGTTGTTGATCATGGTCATTCCTATAGTTTGATCTTAACCGTACGATAATCCTCCTTCGCAACATGCGGTTCATATCGCACACCCGTACACGAACGATCATACTTGATGATAGTGAAACCACCCGTACACGAACAATCTTGACTTTTCATCAATTCTATTGGTTGTACACCAGAACAAACTAACACTTTTTGTCACAATTGCTGACGATAACCACTGACCAAGTTTCGACCGGTAAGTCTTGTCTCGTCAACTTCACACCCTAATGTCACTGCACGTGATTATTAACAACCGTCTGAGAGTCATTCGAATGTTAACCATCACTATTGGCACTAGTTGGGAAAAGTAAAAGCTCCTCTGCTCCTTGGGACGATATGTACGTGCAAAGTTTAAAGTGCATCCAGATCTACGACCACCCCCATTCCATCCTCCACTATGGCGAGATCGGCCTCCTCCTCTTCCTAGTCCATTATTTCTCTTGTTTCCTGTATACCACCAATCATGATATTCATGTAACTGAAAACAAATAGAAGAATCATGACCTGTTTTGGAGGAATGAGTGCAAGACACATTGCTCTCTGTATGATCTCCACCAGGACCTTTATCATTTCCTTTGTAAGCTCCCTGAGTTCCAAAACCAACTGCATCCGGTTTACCTTTAGTGTTCTAGCTAGTATGAGATGTCATTTTTCTGTCACTATCTATGAAAATGTCTTGTTCAATGGCGCCAAAGGCTCCATTATTAGAATGTTGGAGACTACATTCCCACAAAGCGTCTGGATCTAACCCAACTAAAAAACGATGTACCTTTTCATTCTCTCTTTCTTTTACATGAATATTAGTTGCTACACATTTGAAATTTGGTACAATAGAGTACCCTTCAAGCTCATCCCAAATATTCCTCAATTCGTTGTAGTAAGTAACAACTGTGTTACCCTGTTGCTTTCAGTTATTCAATAACGTCTTCAATTCATGAATTTTTTAGGACCGTTTCCAATCAAGAAAAGCATTTGAATTTCATCCCACATATATTTAACATCATCAGGTTGATGAACTGATGATCTGAGAACGAGATCAAAATAATTATGAATCCATCCCACAAGTGTCAAATTGACTGTCACCCACAAGGTCTTTTCTTTAGATCCTGGCAGCGGTTTTGTTATTCTTCCATAAATGACACTCAATCTTATTCTTTGCGCCAATCGAAGTCATTCATTGTAATTTCTATTTTTTCTTGTATTATAGGTTTTGATTTATTTCAACATTTTAGTTCATCTTTTTTCAATTTTGAATAAAATTAACTGAGTTTTCTTTTTCTATTCAACGGTTATGGCCTATGATGTGTAATTGTTGTGTTTTCTAAGGTTAGGAGAAGTATAATGTTATGTTTGTTTATTTTTTAGACTTTTCAGGCCTCTACAATCTTCACATTGGTATGATATTGTCCACTTTCGACCTAGGCCCTTATGGATTTACTTTTGGCTTCACCCAAACGGCCTCATGCTAATGGAGATATCCCCTTCAGGCAAAACATCAACAAATTCAACTAACACATGTTGAATTTCTCTCAAAACAGGCCCTTCTTCACGTTTCTCTTTAACTAAAGGGATCGACATAAATGTGGGTTCGTCGTGCACAAGCCCGAGTTTTAACTGGAGGACAGAGGTCATTCAGTTAGCTCCTAGTTGCTTAATGACAGCTGGAATAATTGTCGGATTGTTGCTCGTGACTACCATGCTTCTAATCATAGGTATCAGAATGACTTTGTGTTCTAAGAGAAATTCCATACCAAGTACGACATCAAAATCATCCATCTTTACTAGTACAAAGTCAATAAATTCTAGCCCACTGGCTTAACCTTAGCCGAACCCTTTTTACACTTCCAACTATAAGAAGGACCGCGGAGTTAACTGCTTTCATCTTCCTTGAGTCTTGTTCAATTTTTAATCCCAAACGTTTAGCTTCAAGTTCGATCATGAAATTATGAGTGGCACCAGAATTCACCATTGTATTATTTACCGTTTTACCATTGAACACTGCTTCTACAAACAGATGGTCGCCTAGCTGAAGAGTCGTATGCAACCATACAAAGGATTTGTGATAGGCCACACGAAACGTCACAGATCTGAGCCGATGCAGTCTATTTCCCACACTAAAACTTCTAGCACGGAAAATAGGGGAAAACTGTAAAGGGCAAGATTCGCCCATCCGTGGGACAGACAAGCTGGTTCATTTTGGAAAGGTCCAGGCCCGAAGAAACCCACAGTGGAAACGAACTAGCCGAAGCTGTGCCAGTTCCAGGCCGAATAAAGCCTAGTCCCGACTAGCACAGCAAGCAAGGCCACGATGCCCCAAACTAAGAGGAGTATATAAGGGTTGTTAACCTATCAAATCAAGTAAGTTCACATACTCCAAGACCTAATTCTTGCGGCTCCTTCCCATTCTCACTAACTTGATCGTTAGAAGGTCTTTGGCCGGTACCACACTTGTGCCCTTCTGACTGCTCTCTTTCTATTTTAGATAACGAGAGCCGCGAGAACAACGCATGTGTTGCTACGTGCTCAATTGTGAGAATCATCCCACACAATTAATAATTACCAACTAATAGTATTTAAATTATTAATTTCCATTTAAATATACTCAATATTTAAACAATTAATAATATTTCATTATTAATTTCTCTACTAATTACCATTTAAATATACTCAATATTTAAATAATTAATATTGCATATTTAAGTAACTTAACTTACTTAAATTGTTTATTTCTTCAATAGTCAAATTATGACTTGATTTTGCGACTATGATATTTGGGCTAGCATAGCGACCCAATGAACCTATAGATCATGGGCTTAATAATTAGTCAATTAAGGGATTAACTCATAAGCAATTAATTACTTATTATCTAACTATGAATGATTCCACTATAGATTCATAGATGAACTCCCCTCACTATAGATGAGCTATGTCCATTTAGTTTATATTTAATTATTTATGTGATATATCCTTCACTTGGAAAACTCATAATTACAGATAGATTAAATTTACCGTTTTACTCATATACTTAACATTTATCCTTGTGTTCCCGTTAATTCTCCAATGAACATTATCTACAGTCAAACTAGAGATAAAGTACTTATGTGATCAATAGATGTCGTGGAGCCACTTGTTCATGTCTCAAATCAGTACATCTAGGAAGTTTCTTAAAGTTCCTAAAATGATTAGGTATCGCACTGATACCGTCAATTTTCA
Organism: Gynostemma pentaphyllum; assembly: GCA_028015215.1. Taxonomy (NCBI): domain Eukaryota; kingdom Viridiplantae; phylum Streptophyta; class Magnoliopsida; order Cucurbitales; family Cucurbitaceae; genus Gynostemma; species Gynostemma pentaphyllum. Next base: position 45,448,165 of record CM051351.1, on the reverse strand, counting down.
GAAAGTTATGAATTTTATCTCGTGTAAATTTGTTCCCAGCTACTATCTTATTATGTTCCTAAAACGGGAGTGTATTGAGTGTTCATTCAAATCGCTCTCAGCCATGTAAATCAAAGAACATAAGCCCATGAATAGGAGTTTACATTTCACTTAGGATTGCAATTTTTCATTGTTTGATAATTAAACTTAGTTTGATATTCGATTATTTCTCGGAAAGGGTTAAAAGAGAAATTTATTGAATTATCTTGGTCCTGTCTTATACAATCATCATTACATATGATACTTCCATTTTCATGTCACCCACATGAATGATCCGGATAAGATCATTTGCAAACTATATAAATGGACAGCTATCAATAGTGTTAACAGGACAAGGTTCCCAAACTTTATCCATTTACTGTAGACACTTTAAGTTACTAATCTCGACTTTAATCCTCTCGTACGACTCACATACTTAGTCATGATTTTATAAAAGTAAATTTGAGATTTACTATTTGAATGTTTGATATTAATATATAATATATTGCTTATATCGTCAATGAATCCATATAGATAAAAAGAAACTTGAGTTTATTTATTTAATTTATTCAAAATAAATTATTTTTACTAAATAATTACAAATCCTAAGACATTATTCCTAACAGGGATATAGATGATCATAAGAGCACAATAAACATCGACTTAAACTACTTTGTTCCTAACAATTATAAGCTTGCTAGGATATAGAGATAGAGATTGGAGTGGATATATAGATGACCATAAGAGCATAAGTGGTTTTGTGTTCTACATGGAGAGAGTGCCTTTACATGGATGTAAAAAAAAGCAACCAATTCACTCTTTCTATTCGTGAAAATGAAAATGTAGCTACTACTCCATGTGTCTATCATGCGATTTGGACCCGAGTTTCTGTGACGACCCAACTCCTTTTAAATTATTTAAATCAGATTTCAGCGGAAGACTTTATATTTAATAAAAATTTGACATGGATATGTTTAAAACTTGGACTATACATAACCTGTTTACACTTTTCACAATTAGAGAATTTAAAAGACAAGGAATTGCAATTCCTATTGGTACAGATTAAAGAAGTTCAAAGTTATAAAAGTTAAGACAAAAAGCTTTTATAAGCTTAGATACAAATATACAACCCAAAAGATGAAATATGAATAAATGAGTCCATGGACTTTAAAAATATATCTAGTCTCTCTCGACATCATCATCATCAAGATCATACTGCACCAGCTCCTCTCCCACGACCCCAAGCATTACCTGAAAATGTTTGTAATATCATGAGCTAAAAGCAAGTCCAGTGAAAATAAATAGAAAGTAAAGTAACATTAGACTCCAAACCCGCATCCGGATTTGTGTACAAGAACTTACTCACTCTTTGCTAACCATCCATTCAAAGAGATTTACATCAAGTATTCCACTTTTACTTACCAAGTCTCCCAAATAATCAAGGATCTAGCTTCCAAGCATTTAAGAGGATGTGTTTCACAACACACATAACATTTGTATTTCATTCTCTTTAATACCTTATACCATACATAAGGTTTACATTCAAGTATTAATCTCCAATTGATTGAGAATCTAGTTCTCTTATATATATATATATATATATATATATATATCGTGATAATTATACAAGGTTCAATACACCGTTGTATTCTCTCATTATACAATTCAATCTCATTCCTTTTCCTATAGCACTCGGCTATACATCATATTTCATTTCTTTTCTCTATGGAAATGTATGATACACATATTGTTTCATTTATTTTCTCTATAGCAACTCAGGCTATAAAATAAGGTTTTCATTCATTTAATTTTAATAATTATTGCTAAGCTCACTCGGTCTTAACGTATTCAAACAATCATAATTTGCAATTAATGATGATAATGTTAGCACACGCAGTCTATACATTATTCATTAACTCGCCCAGCTAGTGTAAAGGGCACACAACCTTTACATCAATATAACCATCACATGCTCATAATGACAGTATTGAAGCTCCCGCAGGCTAACAATACTTCATTATCTCGCTTTCCAAAATAAAATGTATGAAGTCTTTTCAATAATATCTTCTCACCTCTAATGGATAATGACATGTAATGAAGCTCCCGTAGGCTAAGCATTACCTCATTAACTCACCGACCGAATACAAGGTTCAATACACCCTGATATCCTCGTATATGTATCATAGTAATTATGGATAATACTAGATAATGTGAACTCACATCGTTCCATCATTATCTCATTATCCATCTCCTCCGATCATGTAAAGTACCGCAACATTTAGCATTCCTCATGATACATATACTTAAACATAAACGAATAATACCAGACAATACATGCACGCTCAAGCTATGCATTGCCTCATTATTCCTCCAAATAATCGATTATGCAATATGAATATGAATATGCTTTCAAGTGCAAGTAAAAGTAAATATAAACATTCAAAGTGTGCAAGTAAAAATAAATATAAACATTCAAAGTGATCGAAAGGACATAACGATAAATGGATCACGAATTACCCTTTATATAAAAATTAAGAATTAGGAACTTCTGAAAAACAATGAATAAATCAAGCCAAAAGGCCTTTAGATAACTCGAGATATTAACTTTATCATAAAAGTCTCTAATTCATTGCTCCATTGTTTTTAATAAACATTTGAAGTTCTTCATCCAAAATCCTTATTATATTTGAAACCTTCAACTTCCCAATAACCATTACGAAACTCCGAAGTGAATCTAAACTTATAACTTTCAAGAGTGAATCTTTTTCTTCGAAACACCTATGAGTTATCTCACTCAAATAAAACTAACTTCCAAGCCTAAGCATATTAGCTCACTTACTGTAATCCTTTCTATCCAAATCTCAATCTCAACTTCCGATCCTATAAATCCTTCAACTTATTCGGTTTCAAAGTTTACTTTAAGTTATATTTATTCTCACCTCAAAAGTGCACGTGACAACAAAGTTCCCACGAACCATAAAACGAGCAATCACACCTACAATTCATCAATTGCACAACATATTACAACTCAAAACTAAGATGAGAAAAAGTGTGATTTTCGGGTGAATGGTGATTTCGGATTAATAGTGTTTTTGGGTGAATAATGTTTTTCAAAAATCCGAGCTCGAAATCGTCAAATTCCTTGATAGAAATACATGATTTCAACTTCAAAACTCATTTATAAACAAAAACAAAGAAAACCATATAAAAAGTTTTGAAAACTCACTTTTTAGGGCTTCCCTTAGAGAACGAGAAATACCGAAAAGCTAGGTTAGATAGGTAGCTCTTGTCCTGAGCAATCCAACCCAACCGAAAACAAGACGATCTGTCGGGAAACGAACAAAAGCCAAGAATCTCTCCATGGAAGAAGAGCCCCATGGCAATGGAGGAGAAGAAAATGAAGATCTTGGTCAATTGGGTCAACTTTGATGATTTTAAAGAGAGATGAATAGTGTTTTGATATTTTTAAGAAATTGGAAATTACGGAAATTACGGTTACGTCCCTTTAATGAATTTTAGCTTATAAAACGAAACCCGATGTTCTTAAACTAGCCAAATGGTGATTAATAATTATTAATTGGCCCATTAATAATTATTAATACGACCAAAACTAAGTTAAGCTAATAAGACGATTAAAAAGGTTTTCGAATGAAATTAACTACTAAATTCTAAATTACTAAAACTAAATACTTTAATTAAAATAAATAAATTTCACTTCAAAAAAATAACGGGACGTTACATTTTCATAAGTGGATCCAACCAAGATTTGTGTGGACAAAAAGTTAGCAACTTCCTTGGTGAAAAATCCCTTCCCTCCATGATGGAAGCAAGCACATTAATACGCGCTATCATTATATTCGGGAATGTATTATTAAGACAGATGTCGAACTCGAGTATGCATAGACAAATTTTGAGTAGGTGAGAAGTTTGATTGGGAATGACAAATTAAGTTTAAAATGAGGTGTTGAAATGTAAACTTGATTTGGGCTAATTTAAGGTTTTGGGTCTTAATTGTTTAAGAAGTTGTTCTAGAAAAGTACAAAGATGTCTAAGAGAAGAGCTTTTTAGAAACATAACTAATTGTAAGTAGTTCTCTGTACCTAAATTTTAGAAAAGTAGAAGCATGTTCTGAAGAAGAACTTATGTACTAAAAACATAGCTTATATAAAGTAGTTTATATAGACTAATATTTTACAACATGCGATGTACGTGTCAAATTTTTTATTTTATTTTACAAAATATAGTTTAATTAATGACAATGAAGTGTATATGTGATAAAGTACCATATATTTAAAATTTCTGATAGTATTTTTATTAGATAAACTTATTATGGTTTTATATTTTTATTTATTAAAAAACAACTAAATATATCTCTTACTAAATCTAAACTATTTTAAATTTATAACTTTAAACTAATTTGATCGTTTGTTGTCATATGAGACACTGAGCTTTAGAGTTTTATTTGTGAAAAACTATTCTGGGCTTTAAGATGTTTGATAAATTACTTAAAATTTTAGAATACTGATCTTTTGAATAATTAAGCTTTTAAATTATATTAATATTAATATAAACAACTTAGTTCATTAATTTAATTGACTGTTAAATGTATTTAATTTATCTGAATACTAGAAATTGTGTTCTTCTAATTTTGTTTTTCAATTTCTTATCTAATTTAAATAATGTAATCTATAAATGATTTATAATTGTTTTTTTGTATAACAATACTTTTCTAATAATTATATTAACATATATATTTTAAACTAATATGTCGGAAAAAGATTTAATCGTAGTTGAAAATGTAATAATTGCTGTATTATTATTTAGAAGTAATAAAAAATATTGTTCCACAGGTTTACTTTTTATACTAAATTAAAATGAGATATCTATATTATTATTTGTGAGAATTCATATCTATATAAATTTTAGTTGATACTGTACATTTATTTCTTTACTTACAAAAAAACATAAATATAATACCATATAATTTCTCATTATTCTAAGGTTTTAATAAATTAATAACCAAAAAAAAGTATCGATGGAATTTTATGCTGTTAATAAGATATTTTTATATTAGTTTTAATAAACTAGAGTTAATTAGAGAAAGTATAATGCACTACTAATGTAATCTTTTCTAAATTATATTATAGATATGATAAAGCACATATAGTCTAAAATTATATGCTAATTTTTATAAGCTATGTAATATAAATATTTTTATTGAATACTTTATAATTAATTTTTATTTACTGTAAATCATATTATACAGTTATAGAAAATATATGAAATTAAAAAACCCTTTAATTATGAGTGTCGAAATTATAACTAATTCAGAATTCATTTCTTTATCATTGATTTCGAAAGACACCTTAGAATAATATTTTAAAATGAGTGTAACGACCCGATTTTTCGTAAAATCCTTTAAAACAAATGCACAGCGGAAAACTTGATTTTACAGAAAAATGGCATGGGTTCGTTTAAAATTCGGATAAACCAAAACGTGTTTATACATTGGCTCAAATCAGAGAAAGCAATAAACCTGGAATACGCATTCCATTCTATGATGAAACTTCATGAGAAAGTTTTAAAGCTCAAAAATATATGTAAATTATACAAATGCTCCATCGAGCTCAAAATGAAACATAATAAAAGTGATGAAATATTCATGAGTATTCAAGGATGCTACACCCAAAATCAGTTGTGTTCCTGTCCATTCATTATCTCGATCGGTCACGCGGCGCCACCTCCTCTACCTCGACCTCTACCATGTTTCTTACCTGAAAAATTGTAATTGTAGCAACATTAGCATAAAAATGCTAGTGAGAGTAAAATGAAAGCAAGTAATTCTATGAACCAAATTTCATATCGGAAATTGTGTCCAAAGGCCTAGATTTCACCTTTACTACCCATTCCACATTCCAAATTCCACACATAATCAACGTACATAATATGCTTCTTATGAAGTAACGATATCAAGACTTAAAGTAAAAGTATCGGTTATTACTAAGTCTTGCTACACAATTCTAAAGAATATGTAATTGTATTACTAACTATCTCTGTTACCAAACAAGTTTCATCATACCATAATACCATATGGACCGAGTCAACATACCACGTGCCATATCACAAATCATCGCACCATGATACCGTATGGACCGTATCAACATACTATCATGTGTCATATCACAAATACCGTATGGACCGAAGTTAACATACCACGTGCCATATCACAAATCATCGCACCATGATACCGTATGGACCGTATCAACATACTATCATGTGCCGTATCACAAATACCGTATGGACCGAAGTCAACATACCACGTGCCATATCACAAATACCGTATGGACCGAAGTCAACATACCACGTGCCATATCACAAACCATCGCACCATGATACCATATGGAGCGAATCAACATACTATCATATGTCGTATCACAAATCATCGCACCATGATACCGTATGGAGCGTATCAACATACTATCATGTGCCATATCACAAATCATCGCACCATGATACCGTATGGAGCGTATCAACATACTATCATGTGCCGCATCACAAATACCGTATAGAGCTCATCACGTTCCCTAGTAAGTTAGATAGAATTCCATTAAACTACTAAAGAAGATAAACTGCTTGAATTACACGAGTCAATACTCAAGTGTAATTTATAAGCCACTTTGACCCCCAAATCACTTAAAGTTCCTTATTCATCCACTTTCATCTAAAATCTCCAATTTATATTACAAGACTTCCAAACCACTCATGTCTTCTCTTTTACTTCCAAAATCATAAGAACACCAAAACCACTCCACTCACATCCGAGTTTAAAGTCACCAACCAAGTATAACTTCCGGAAGTTCGTTCCCCTCTTAACCTCGATAAACAATAACGTCATGAAACATAATTCATAAAATTACTAACTTCCATTTTAAACTCACCTTGAGAAGAAGTCGTCCTCTTATGAGCCGGAGGATAAATCCCGCGAATGGTTTCCAAAACCTACAATTTAATTACATCTAACATACATTAATTTAACAAAAAGAACAACGTTCGACATGTAACAAAAAAAAAGACGAAAACAGCCTGGGATGGGGACTTGATGCTCACGGCCCTAAGGGTGATTTGGAGAAGAGAGCATTCCGGTTTTCGGCACATTAGATGATCCGGGTTCTTTTTGGCACTTTTGAGGTGGATTCAAATAATGGGTAACATTAATTAGGGGTTTAGGGGCTAGAATTAACAACACAAATTTAAAGGAAAACGAAAATAAAGCACTTCTACACTACACATAACAGCCCAAGCAAAAGGGGTGAATCGACGGTGTCGGGTTTTTTACTCAATCCAAAATTAGGGAAAAGGATAAACATGCATCAACCCTAGGTAGGATCCTTTAGCTAACAACTACCAAAACCCAAAGGAAAAGGATGAATTCAAGCATAAACCAAAGATAAAATTTCAAAATCAACAATACCCATATTTTAAAGAATTTCCCTCACCTTTTCGTTCCTTGGAAGTGGATGGAAAGGATTCAAATGTAGGATGGGTATAAAGCTTGTTGCGAGAGCTTTCCAACGAGCTAAGGCACGACAAAATCGGCCAAGAAACGAGGGAGATCTGACACTTTCTTTCTCCTCTTTCTTTCTCCTCTTCCTACTCGGGTTTGGGGGATTTTGGGAGAGAAAAAGATGAGCAAATTTCTCTATATTTGGCTAAGGATGGGTTTTTAAAGAGTTGATGAATAGTAACTTGATATTTTTAAGAAATTGGAAATTACGTCTACGTCCTTCTTTTACTTTTTGCTTTTAAAACGAAACCCGAAGCTCTTAAACTAATCTAAAGGTGATTAATAATTATTAATTGGCCCGTTAATAATTATTAATGTCACCGAAACTAATTTTAAGTCATAAAAGGATTGAAAAGACTTTCGAACGAAAATAACTACTAAAATCGAAATTATTAAGTTTAAACTGAACTTAAATACTTTATAAAAAAAAATAAAAAATTTACCTCCAAAAGTAACGGGACGTTACAATGAGTTATATTATTGCTTCTTTTTAATTTGAGGTATATTTAAAAAAAAAAAAAAAAAAAAAAAAAACTCACATTGTATGTTATGAACTTTAATTTTTTATTGACGGTTTCTACAATAGTGGAGAAAGTAGAATAAATATATCAGAACAATAAAAAATTGAAAAGAAAAAAAAATACAATAATAAAGGAAAAGTGAAGCATATATTTAAAATATGACTTTTTTTTTTAGGATGTGATGTGATGGACATGTATTTTTCTCTTGTTCTATCAAGAACGCACACAAAAAGAGGGGGGGGGGGGGAATAATAGCGTAAATCCATCATGCACCAACCATTGTTAAGGTGTTAATAGCTACCATTTGTCCTATGCTTCTTTGTAAACATGTATAAGTGAGCATTTTACGATGGTTTGAGATCAACATAATTATTCTTATTTTTTGATAAGCAGAGCACCGATAAAACAAAAAAGGAAAACAACAACTTTAAAAAAAAAAAAAATCCTCTAATGCCTTTAGCTCCCACAACCACGAATTGTGTATGAATGGATCTTGAAATTTATATAGCATTTATCTCAGTGATGTTAGGAAATATTAAAAGTTATTTATTTATTTATTTATGTAAGGCCTCGGGTTTTAAAAGAGGTCAATTGAATTATTATTTATATTTAGTATGTTTGTGTGTTAGGTGTTAAGCAATTAGAAAATTAATTTCTATCCTTGATTTGATTATATGATGACTAACTATAGTTAAAAACTGACCAAGGGTAGAAAATTGCATAGAAGGGAACTTTTAACCATGGTTGAATTATGGAAAAGGGTTAATTAGTAATTAGATTTTGGCAAGGGTTGGTTAGCAAAGGGAAAGTATGGAGGGACCTTGGTGATATAAGAGGAGGTGGAAGGATCTTGAAGAATAGGTGAAGAGGTGGACGGGTTTAGTTGCAATTAGTTAGTTTTAATTTTCAGAAAATTAAATGTATAAAAGGATTAATTAAAAAAAAAAAGGAACAAAGAAACATTTCCTCCCCATTTTCTTCTTCTCCACCGTCGCCCCCCCTCCCCTCCCCCCTTTGGTGACTTTTGCTTCCTCCAATTTCTCTTGAAACTTGGTTGAATCAAGTTTGGTTTTGTTGGTTTATGATAGAATTATCATGCTATGAAGTTTCAAGCAATGATCAATTGGTTTCATTAAGATTCAAGGTAAATTAGAAAATTCTAGGTTTTCATAAAGTTTGTGAGTTGTTCTTAGTTGGTGTTTTAAATCACTTTAGGTGCTGTTTTCTTTCATTTTAAAATTCTGGAAATCTATTTTCAAATGATGAGTACAAGCCTTAGGGTTCATTTTTAAGAAGTCTTTAGAGGATGGAAGCCATGGTTGGATTTAAGCTAACAAAACTCCATTAATGGTGGTTTTTCCAGCTTTTCCAGCTTTTACATTTTTTAGGTTTTCTTGCCTTTTATTTAAGAACTCTCAATTCTGGAATTTATGAGTGACTATATTATATATATTACACATGAAAACACCTTAGAAGAAGAACCCAATGATTTTATGATAAATCTCCTTTTGGCTGAAAATTAACCTTTAAAATGGCTAGTTTTGGTACTTTTTCCACTAACCGGGTTGGGAACTTTAAATATATGATGTGGACTAAGCTATTAATATTATTTAATGACTAAATGAGTTTGGAATTGTTTGATGTAGGAGGAAGACAAGCATAAGTAAGTTTGGAGGTTATTTGTGAAGATGAGAACAAAAAGAATCAAAGTGGTGATGGTGTTGTTGTTTGTGGTTGTTGGTGGAATAGTGTGGGTTGAATATTAGAGGTTATCATGGCTGGTTTGGGGACTCTTTGGTGTATGAAATTTATGGGAATTGGAGGTTGTGAAAGATACGAAAGACAAAGGCTAAGCTTGGCATGTCATTGGGAATTCAGAAAAGCGGAATTGCCTTGAACCAACTTTGATTTTGCATAACTATAAGCTATTTTTTCATGATTAATTGCATTTATTCATGTGTCAAGTTCCATATTGAGTCATATACTGATTTGGGATTTATTTTCATCTATGCTCGTTATACTTCTGATAGATGATCGATGAGTTTGCGTAGTCGAGAGGTTAAAAGGATAATGTTTGAAGTATGACATTATTTAATTGTTGTGCATTTTGAAAAATGTCAAGTGAAGATAGAGTCATATACTGATTGGGAATCATTCTTACTTGTGTTCGTTGTGATAAAGTTACATTTCCGATGAGAGTTGTAAAGAAAGCTTGATTAATTGCATCTCATTTCATTAATGCATATCTTGTGTTTGTTGAAATGCCATGGGGTCGTAACCTATGTAATGATGTGTGGTTGTTGGACATTACATATGGTTAACGTGGCGGAAGGTAGGTAGCTCTGAGGCGTTGTGTGGTGGATAACCTTGATGCTAGAGTAGCTATTACGATAGCCTGGAAGAAAATAATGAGCTATGGCTCGAGTGATTTCTGTGATGGTTTGTGAAATGTGTGTAGTCAGATACGGGATATGAATATGGAAACAAATGATGATTGGAAAGCATAATGGAAAGTAGTATCAGTTTGAATATTGTTGACTTGGCTTAGTCTCGAACTTGAAATGCCAACGGTTTGATCAAACATACTTGTCTTTGATTCCTAGCACATTTTCATATATTCTTAGTACTTGATTTCATTTGAGCATATCATTCCGAGCATCGCATATCATGGCTTTAATTCTTTTTTCTTTCACTGAATGTCATGCTCAAAGGTGCTTTATATCACCTTTCAGGTACTGGTAGGGGACATGGCCGAGGTGTGGTAGGTGGTGCTTGTTGATTTGTAAACACTTACTTATTTTAAAACAAAATTGCATGGGTGACACATGGCTAGTGAGTTGTAGAAAAAATAAAATAAAATGCAAACTCAATTTGCAGCAGCCGTGAACAGGGAATGAAAGAGAGAAAGGCGGAAACAAGGGAAAAGCAAGAAGAAAAGGAAAAAAAGGAAAATTGAAAATTTTTCTTGGAAATTTTCGATAATAGCAACAAATTGTGGAGTTTTGAGTTCAATTTGTGGTATATTTGCTTGTTGGTAAGTGGTTTCTTCAACCCAATTCTTCATTTGGTGGATTTTGGCTAAGCTTCAAAGTTGATGTTATTTGGTTTGAAAAGTATATTGGAAGTGTAGTCATTGATAGGAAAGTAAAGTTCTAGCCATTGGGATATTAACTGCCATTTTATGTGTTTTCAATATGTTCTTCTAATATATAAAAATACTAAATATTATTAATAGGTATTTTTATTCAATATATGTTTCAGGTGATACGGAGATTGGCACCGCTTATAATCCGAGATCGTAAGCGGGATAGTTTTTGTGAGTGGTTTAAATGTTATTTTTGAATTATCCTTAAATGATTTGCTTATAAATCTGAAGTTAGCTTATATATTATGAATATCCTATTATACACATGTTTTTATGATTTACCAATTACGTTTATGTGTTTTACAATTACCTATGAAATATTCTTATAGAACTCAACCATATGTATTTATGTATAGAGTACTGATTTCCATGGTTTTATGATAGTTTGAAAGCTATATAATGATATTAGTAAACTATTTTCAAACAGCTAAACTGTTGTACCCACTAGCTCAGCTTTCAGTAGGTCTTTGGGACCCACTTTAGCATACATATAGGCTTTAGGCCATATGCTAGGGTGAATATCCCTTTGGGGGCAGCTCTACGCGCGTATGACCAATTTTAGTATATTCAGTTGCTCTGCTGCACATCTTAATTTATCTTGTGTGTAGTATGACCAGTTGTGGGTATAGGTTTAGTGTTGGTTTTGCTATTATATGATTATGATATGATATTATTATGAGAACCCGTTAGCAATTATTTTTTATTATATATGAAAAGTGATTTGCTCAGAAATATATTTTTTTGTTCAAAGTCGTGTTTTCTACGATATTTAACTCAAAAGTATATGTTAGTTATAAAAGATCCCACTCACTGGGTTTTTGCTCATGATTTTCCATGTTTTGTTTTTCCCTCTGCAAGTAGCTCCAGAGTTTCAAGGACAAGCCTAACGAGAGACGTTTACACCACTAGTTCTGGTTTCATCTTCAGCTAGCCTATGTATGACATTTTGGGTGTGGTTGTACATGTTTATCTATAAGTGTCAGTGTTAGCTCGAGTAAGTGGTTTTATGCTTTTTTTAGGCTAGTTGAGTAAGTGGAGATGTTTATATTGGAACAGCTGTGGAATGTTTATCTTAATGTTAATAAATAAGAACAAGCATGTGTGTGACTGTTTTTTAGTTATTTTCTGAGGGAGCCCGCTTTAATATATGCAGATTTATGTTAAATGTATTCACAGGTTGGTTTACTCGAAAAATTAATGAAACCCTGCCAAAATTTCTTTCAATAAGTAGAATTTAAATTTATGATTAATTAGTTATTTAAATTCCGCTTGATGGTATGCATTGGCATTAGGTTTCGCTTGCCATCGGTACGTGTCATTTCGAGTGTTTAGGGGGTTATCGGGATGCGTGTCATTGATGCATCGGGATGGAAGCTTTTGGGTTAGGCCACCGGTCATGCGAAGCTTTGAATATGGAAGTGGCGTTTGGTCGTTTTGAGTTCATGGTTTATGTCATGTCTTTTGAAATGTTTGTATATATCTATGTATGTTTAAAAGGGTTGTAATAACTATCGTATACAGTGCACCATATACTTTCTTACGTTTTAAAATAACTTGATATTTTGAGAACGGCCGACGTGCCGAGAATTAATATAAAATAGGGTTTTCTTTTGGAAATTTTCTCTTGAACTTATGTCCAGGTTATTGATGTTTTTTAAACCAAGTTTGTTAATCCTACGCTTTCGCTTTGCATACTCGCGTCCTAAGCTTGTTTTACAAGCCAGGTCGTTACAGTTGGTATCAGAGCCTTTTGGCTCTAAGTCGTGTCTTGTGTATATAAGTCAGTTAGTTGAGCCTAATCCAAAAGTCATCTCAAAAGTCAACGGTACCAGATATGCCGGTAAACCTCGTTATTTAAATTGTTTTAATAATTGTTTATGTCATTTTGTTAAGAATGATTATGGAAGTTTCATTTAGAATGCTTACGGGTTGAGTGGTTATTTTGTTGATTAGGATGCCTCGAGGGTATGATTTGTGTGTGTCAACTCCAATCAGATGGTCTATAGTTGTTAATCGAGTTTTGTACACTGGGGAAATCCGCATATTAGGCTTTGATACGCAGGCTATGTTGGTTGTGATGCCCCTAATCGATTATGATGTAATCTTGGGCATGTATTGGTTGTCGGCCAATCATGCCAGGATTGATTGTGAAAGTAAGAAAGTGGAGTTTGCACGCCCGGGTGGAGGCCGAGTTTTCTTTCGGGGCTCTAAAGGCAAAGTGACACCGGTTATTATATCAGCTCTCCAAGCTAATGCGTTGATGCAAGAGGGAGCTTGGGGTTATCTTACAAGTGTGGTTGATACCTCGATAGAAGAGGTAAGTGTCAGTACAGCACCCGTTGTACCAGAATTTTCGAATATTTTTCCGGATGAGCTACCAGGTTTGCCTCCGGTGAGGGAAATGGATTTCCGAATAGAAATACTTCCAGGAACCACACCGCTATCCAAATCGCCATATAGAATGGCACCGACCGAATTGAAGTAACTCAAGGTGCAACTTCATGGACTTCTTAACTTAGGGTTTATCCGACTTAGTGTTTCTCCTTGAGGTACATCGGTATTGTTTTTAAAAAAGAAGGACGGGTCATTGAGGTTATGCATAGACTACCGTGAGTTGAATTGGGTGACGATAAAGAACAAATTCCCTTTGTCTCGTATTGAAGATCTTTTTGACCAATTGAGAGGGGCTACGATATTTTCTAAGATTGATCTTCGGTCAGGGTATCACCAGTTGAGGATCAATGATGAAGATATTTTGAAGACGACATTCCAAACACGATACGGCCACTATGAGTTTGTGGTCATGTCATTTGGATTGACGAATGCCCGCAACATTCATAGATCTTATGCATACGGTATTTCAGAAGTTCTTGGATCTTTTCGTCATTGTTTTCTTTGACAATATTTTGGTGTACTTAGAAACTGAGGATTTGCATGTGATTCATCTCGAGAAGGTGTTATTGACATTGAGGGCCGAGAGACTTTATGCGAAGTTCTTAAAATGTGAATTTTGAAAACAAGTTGCCTTTTTAGGGCATGTGGTGTCAAGCGAGGGCATATCGGTTGATCCTTCAAAGATCAAATCCGTTAGCAGTTGGCCTCGACCAACTATTGTAGCTGAAATTCAAAGTTTTCTTGGGCTAACGGGATATTATAGAAGGTTTGTAAATGACTTCTCTAAAATTGCATCTCCACTAACATAGTTGACTAGGAAGAGTGTGAAATATGTGTGGTCGGAAAAGTGCGAGCGGAGTTTTGAGGAGCTAAAACATAGACTTGTTATCGCCCTGGTTTTGACATTGCCTAATCATTCGATTGGTCTTACAGTTTATAGTGATGTTTTGTTGCGGGGTATAGGCTGTGTGCTTATGCAACATGGTAAGGTGATAACATATGCATCCCGGCAATTAAAAGAACATGAGAAGAGATATCCGGCTTATGATCTGGAGTTAATAGCGCTAGTTCATGCTTTGAAAATATGGATCCATTACTTGTATAGAGAGAAGGTGACAATCTTCAGTGAGCATAAGAGCTTGAAATACTTTTTCACTCAGAAAGAGTTGAATATAAGGCAACGTTGGTGACTGGAGCTAGTAAAAGATTATGATTCTGACATCCAGTACCACCCAGGAAAAGCCAACGTTGTTTCTGACGCTCTTAGTAGGAAGACGTCACATATCGCGACACTTTTGAAGCATCAGATACGACTTCAATGGGAGATGGATCGGGATGAGATTGCATACCTCACTATCAAGGTTACAGCAAGTCAAGCAAGCTTAACAGTTGGCCCTACTCTTAGACAATGAATGATTGGGGCCCAGCGAGATGAATCTCATTTGGCCACAGGATTCGCGGAGGTGAAGTCGAGTCTACCTAGACATTTTACTTTCTCCACAGATGACGCGTTAATGTATCGTAGGCGATTGTGTGTAACCCTAGGGTCAACTTTTTGACAAGAGTTGTTAGAGGAAGCTAATAACTCTATATTTTCGATGCATCCGGGTAGTAACAAGATGTATCGGGACCTACGACAACATTATTAGTGGCCAGGGATGAAGCAGGAGGTAGCGGAGTATGTGAATAAATGCCTTGTGTGTCAGCGGGTCAAGGCACTTAAACGGTGTCCATTGGGTTTGTTTCAACCGTTGAGTGTTCCTGAGTGTAAGTGGGAAGACATATCAATAGATTTCATTACTGGCTTACCAAGGACACTCAAGGGGTTCGATACGATTTGGGTAGTTGTGGATCGGTTAACCAAAACTCTCATTTCGTACTAGGGAGGATAACGTACTCAGTGGAGGCCTGAGCTCAGCTTTATTTGAAGGAGATTATACGTTTACATGGTGTGCCTGTCAAAATCATTTCTGATCGAGATACACGCTTTGTTTCCAAGTTTTGGCAGACTTTTGCATGATGCAATGGGAACCCGACTCGAGTTTAGTACAACTTTTGGCCCTCAGACTGATGGGAAAACGGAACAGGTTAACCAAATCTTGGAAGACATATTGAGGGCTTGCATTATGGATTTTGGTGGTAGCTGGGATACTCATTTGTATCTCGTGGAGTTTGCTTACAATAAAAGCTACCAATCTTCGATTGAAATGGCCCCTTTTGAACCATTATATGGAAGGAAGTGTCGGTCACCTGTTAATTGGGATGAAGTGGGTGAGCACAGAATTTTGGGACCCAAACTTGTGCAAATAACATGTGAGAAGATCAATTTAATACGGGAGAGGATGCGTGTCGCTCAAAGCCGGCAAAAGACTTATGTCGATACCCGACGAAGTGCATTAGAATTTGTAGTGGGAGATCATGTATTTCTTAAAGTTGCACCTATGAAGGGTGTAATCACGGTTTATTGGGCCTTTTGAGATCTTGGATCGAGTTGGGAAGCTAGCCTACTGATTGGCATTACCACCTGCTCGCTCAACGGTGCATAATGTGTTTCATGTGTCTATGTTCTGGAAATACGTGGCCGATCCGTCACATGTCATTGACTTCCAGCCCACTGTGTTTGATGAAAATTTGACATACGAGGAGACACCGATGAAAATCTTGGCAAGCGAGCAGAAAGTTCTGCGAAATAAAACGATTAACCTTGTAAAGGTTTTGTGGAGCAATCAGTTGACGTAGGAAGCTACTTGGGAGCTCGAAGATAGTATGAGAGAGTGTTATCCGTTCTTGCTTTCTGAAGCTTGATTTTGTGAGGATGCAAAATTTTAAGGTGGGGAGGCTGTAAGGCCCCGGGTTTTAAAAGAGGTTAACTGAGTTATTATTTATATTTAATATGTTTGTGTGTTAGGTGTTAAGCAATTAGGAAATTAATTTATATCCTTGATTTGATTATTTGATGGCTAACTATAGTTAAAAACTAACCAAGTGTAGAAAATTACATAGAAGGGAACTTTTAACCATGGTTTAATTATGGAAAAGGGTTAATTAGTAATTAGATTTTATGCAAGGGTTGGTTAGCAAAGGGAAAGTATGAAGGGACCTTGGTGATATAAGTGAAGGGATGATTTACTAAACTAGCGGAATTTATTTAGTAACACAAATTAACACTTAATTTAGGATCTATTAATATCATGCAATTTGTGATAAAAACACGAAGAACATGCTTATATTTTCGAAAATTAAAACCGGAACTTACATTGACTGATTAATGGAGAATCGGTTGGAGGTTTCTTTACAACATCAAATCCTCAGCAACATCGGATCTTCTACGCTATATCCCGATCGATCAAATGAAATCCGATTGTGGGATCGAACTTAAGAAGAAATTGGGAAGAAGAAAAAAAAATATTTTTCTTCCCAATGACCTATGAAAATCGGCAATAGGGGAGGAGAGGAGGAAGAGAGAATTCCGAATTTCTAAGGAATTGAATTGTGTGATTTATGAATGATCCAACCCTCCTATTTATAGGAAAATAGGAATCCTAATCCCATTAGGATTAATCTATAGAGATAAATACAAAAAGAAAAAAGATTATCTCTTTCATTTATCTTGCAATTTCGAAAATGCCATAGATAAATAGGAGATTATTTTATTTTCTTTATTTTATTTATCTTGGGTAAATAAATCTATGTAATTATTTTAGGATATAATTCAAAAAATTATCTCTTCCTAAAATACATGTCATGGCCGAAAATTGGCTTAATAATTAATAAATAATTCTAATTTATTTAATTAATTATTTTGGGCCAATTTCAATTGGGTTCATTAATCCAATTGGGCTTGAAATTCTCTCTTAAATTAATAAGTCCAACTTAATTAATTAATTTATTAATTACCATTTAAATAAAATATTTTATTTAAACAATTAATAATATTAATATTTTCTCCCGACTAAATATTATCAAATTATATTTAATTATTAATTTCCATTTAAATAATTTTCATTATTTAAATAATTAATAATAAATATTTTAATTAAATAAACTCATTATTTAATTAATAATTTTATTGATAACATTTTATTATTAATTAATTAATTTTAATTATTAATTCCGTTCAAATAAAATTTATTATTTAAACAATTAATAATTGTTAATTAATTTCAAATTATTAATTACCATTTAAATATACTCAATATTTAAATAATTAATAATATCTAATTAATAATATTTCATTATTAATTTCATGTTTAAATAAACTCATTATTTAAACAATTAATAATGTTTATATTAATTACCGTTTAAATATACTCAATATTTAAACAATTAATATTGCCTATTTTAAGTAATTCACTTTACTTAAAATTTCCGTTTCTTCTACTTGATTTCGCGACTACGATATTTGGGCTAGCATAGGGACCCGATGGATCTATAGATCACGGGCTTAATAATTAGTGAATTAAGTGATTAACACATAATCAGTTAATTACTTATTATCTAACTATGAATAATTCCACTATAGATTCATAGCTGAACTCCCCTCACTATAGATGAGTTATGTCCATTTAGTTTATCTTTTATTTATATCTGTGATATATCCTTCACGTGGAACCCTCATAATTACAGGCGGATAAATTTACCGTTTTGCCCCTGTAACTACCGCTTTATCCTTGCGTTCCCGCTGATTCTCCAATGAACTTTATCTTTAGTCGAACTAGAGATAAGATACTTCTGTGATCAATAAAAGTCGTGACGTCACTTGTTCATGTCTCGAATCAGTACATCAAGGGAGTTTCCTAAAGTTCCTAAAATGTTTAGGTATCGCACTGATACCGTTAATTTATAGGAAAGTTATGAATTCCATCTCGTGAAAATGAGTTCCCAGCTACTTATCTAGTCATGTTCCCAAAACAGGAGTGTATTGAGCGTTTTTACAAATCGCTCTCAACTATGTGAATCAAAGAAAATAACTCCACAAATAGAAGTCCGCATTTCACTCAGGATTGAGATCTATCACGGTTGATAAACTTAGTTTGATATTCGATTATTTCGCGTAAACGGTACTAATGAGAAATTTGATCGAACATCGTGGTCCTGTCTTATACAATCAACATTGCATATGATATTTCCATTTCATGTCTCCCACATGAATGATCAGAATTAGATCATTTGTCTATAAACAAAATGTGAAGCTATCAACAGTGTTACCAGGATAAGGTTCCCAAACGTTATCCATTTACTGTAGACACTTTTAAGTTACTCATCTCGACTTTAATCCTCTTGTATGACTCACATACTAAGTCCACTACAACAAATTATCGATTTTATAGCTTTAAATTATGGCATTTTATAAAAAGGCTATAAAATATTCTAAATAATTTAGGCGCGTTTCAATTTACATACATGCCACCCGTGTGAAAAGGAAAAAAGTTAATTGATTTTAAATTATTTCATGCTTCTATTTTCTTTCAGTTCTCGTTTCTCTATTTTTTGTTCTTCACATGACCTTCGCTCCTTTCATCGCTCCTCTGCTCCTCGCATTTCCTTCTTCGTTCCTCAAATCATTCAAATTTTAATCTATCTCGATCTCACTCGATCTCTCAATCGCTTTCAAATATCTGTCTCACTATCTCCCTCCCAGTACTCTCATTCGCTCATAGTTTCATTTGAAGACTGGAATTGGTTTTTTTCTCTTCGCCATTAGTTTTGCCATTAAATACTTCGTTACAATTTTCCAGCCTCTCTTCCGACAGGTCAAAAATCCATATGTTTCTATGAGTTCAATTGAGACAATATCAGTATTTGTCAATTCTTGTAAGTTTAATTTCTTAGATCTTTAGTAAATGGGAAATTTCCATCTTTCAGTGGTTTATCATAATTGGAATTTGGTTATCTTAAATTTAACGAATTTTACAAGATTCCATTTGATTTATTTGATAGATTATGTAGGTTATTGGCTATTTGATTTATGGGACGAAGGCTAAAGAAGCACAATTTCGAGAATAAAATAAACCATTATTATAAAATTGAAGGAATGGATAAAAGAGACTATGGTTTATCATAATTTGAAAGTTATCTTAATTCAATGTTTTTGTTTGGAATTCTTAAGCTAAGCTTGTAATGAAGATGCTTAAGGAAACTGGATTGCAAGAGAAAAATAGGAATCATTTCTATTTTGCTCAATGGAAGGTGCTTTGATTTTTTATGGTGTTCTTGCACAAGACATCAATCAAATATCTTCTTTTTTGAATGTTAGTGAGGTACTTGTCCTTGGTAGTACAATATTCTTCAATTGGTATTGTTGTTGATTGAATTAGTGAATGTTATATTGGACTCTCAAATCTCTTCAAATAAATCATTATTCTCAATCATGTTTGCAAGCTTCTTGTTTGAATTATCTTACTTTATTTCTTGTTTTTTTAATCCTTTGTAGTTTTAAAACTATTAGTGTAGATATATATAGACATTATCAACAAAAAACATTAATAGTTATTCATGGTTCATGGAAGAGTTAGATAAAAATTAACAATTTATTTTTTCTCATTTTGATTTGAGGTTTGGGTTCAATTTTGTTATTTTATTTTAGAACACTTGTATTTACATTAATCTTTTTAACATGTGTTTTTTATCTTGTTTACATGACTGATAGTGCTTTGAAGCTTAGGTGGTTCTTCTTTTCTCTGTGTGTGCCATTTATTTCTGTTTTGAGTCTCAGTTATTGTAACGTCCCGTTATTTTATTCAAGGTAAATTTTTTTTATTATTTTTTAATTAAAGTATTTAATTTTAATTTTAATTAAATTTGATTTTACTAGTTATAGTATTCTACTTGTTAGAGAAAGTGAACCAAAGGGGGACAAGGGGCGTGGAGCAGCTACACATTGCCAGAGGATAAGGGGTTCGGAATCAGTGAGTGAAATTTCTCCCTCTTCGATTGGTCTGTGGTAAATACCTTTCCCCACCATTTTTTTTAATTTAATTTCTTTAAGAAAATTTTATACCACTTGCCACCGACTATTTTTTTTTTTACTTTAAAAATAAATAAAGCAACATCACTTGTGTAAGGGCCAGAGAATTTTAGTAGAATTCTTTATGTTTGGTATAAATTAAATTGTAATTTAAATAGGGAAAATAATTTTGTTATGTTAATTTTGGTTATTTTTGTGACTAACCATAGTTAATTTAGCAATTGGGGGAGGAAATAAATGAGAATGGAATGGTCAACCGTGGTTAGTTTGGTGAAGAGGGGTGGTTAGTAAAGGAAATTAAGGGCAAGGACTAGTTAGCAACAAAAATAGGTGAGTAGTTGTCTAACTCTATTTGAACTCTCAAGGTATGGAATCAGATAAAAAGGGTGCATTAGAATTTTCTAGGTATTGTCAAATTTTGCTATCCTATGTATTGTTATACTATTCTTTAATGCTTCTATCCTATCTAAAAAGTCAATTTTTTTATCAAGAATGTTCAGACCTAAAAGTTACCTAAAGAACCTGAGTAAAGAAAAGATGCTTCAATGATCGAAGATGCTCCAACGATCAAAGATTTTTATCAAGCAATGATTTGTTCTACTGTTAATCAGTAAGCCCTAATAAAGATTGTATCTATTGTAAATATCCTAAATATATATAGAACAGGCTCAATCTATATTAGAGTGCTTAGAGTTTTTTTTTTTAAATCTGCATCATTTACATAACGTAGACAATGTCGGCTACTATCAAAAGAGAAGTCATGATGCCTTCCATATAGTTACATGATGAGGGCTGCTTAGGTCAGCCATTGTTATTTGCTAGATATTTTTGTCCCTTTTTATCACTATTGTCATTGTCATATGTCTCAAATACATTCTCTTGACATCAAATGTGCGGGATCGGCTGGGGCAGTAGTTATAGTTATAAAATAGCTGTCCAACTCTATTTCAACTTTCAAGGTATGAATCAAATAAAAGGGGCGTTGTATAAATTTCTAGCTAGTTTCTCACTATTTGAATGTTGGTATCAATATATTCCATAACTCTTTGACTACTGTTTTCGATAGAGTATTTTTTATTACCCCCTAATCACATTCTCTTGCCATAAATTTTAATGATCTTGCAATTAAAATTATATTCATTTTCATATAGAATTGTCCACTTTCATATGCTCAATGATGGAGCAATAAATTTGAAATTGTTTCTTCCTTTCATTTAGATTCCCTTATGGTTTAAAAGCTTTAGAAAAAATTCATTTCAGTAAGTTAACACATATTTCTCGTATATTGCAGGTTGTTCGCGAGTTCTGCACAAGTAGTGCATCTTATCTAAGTTCTACAAATTGTGCATTATCAGTTTCCCATGGTCAATCATTTTGAAGCCGTGTTCGCGTTATTTAATTCTAAATTTAAGTTCCCCTACCCCCAAAGGAAAAGGAATTTAGAAGAATTGTAGAGTTTTATAGATATGTAACATGAAAAGTTACAAAGTTGTATTGACAGATGAGAATTTTGTAAGAACAAGAGATGAATTATAAAATGTGTTTTGATTTGAATTATATTGAAAATGCAAGTATTTTATAGTGAATTAGATATTAAATGTGTTTTAATAATTTAAGGCTATAGTAAACGCTATAGTAAGTTTAATAACAGAGTTTCGTAAACACTAATAAAAGTTCTTCGATAGCCTTTTGAAAAGCCTATAATACATTTTATAATAGCGTTTGTCAAGGGTATACTAAATGCTATAATAAGTTCTATCGTAGCCTTTTTTAGATCTCATAGTATGTTTAATAATAGCTATTATTAAACGCTATTACATTGCTTCGGTAGCCTTTTGGCAAGCCTATAGTTCATTTTTATAATAGGTTTTAGCATAGCATTGAAAAAAGGCTATAATAAGTACAGGATTTTTTATTGCAGGGGCTGTCACGGCGTTTCGTAAAAGGCTATCGTATACCTATGATAGCGTTTTTTCAAGGCTATTGTAGGCCTTTTTTCTTGTAGTGGTCGTGATTTCATAAGAGTGACTTAGGGTTTTACTATTTGAATGTTTGATATTTATGTATTTCTATATATTCCTAATATCATTAATTGAATCAATCTAGATAATATAAAGAACTTATGTTTATTTATTTAATTTATTCTTAATGAATTATTATTATTAAATAATTACATGTTCTAGGACACCATTCCTAACAATAAGAGGAGGTGGAGGGATCTTGAAGGATAGGTGAAGAGATGGAGGGGTTTAGTTACAATTATTTAGTTTTAATTTTCAGAAAATTAAATGTATAAAAGGATAAATTAAAAAAAAGGAAGAAAGAAACATTTCTTCCCCATTTTCTTCTTCTCCTTCGTCTTCCCCATTTTCTTCTTCTCCTCTTAGGGATGAGTTTCCCCTAGTTCTTGGGATGAATTTCCCATTCAAGCATGGATTTGCTGGTTGAGGTCGTGGACTCGGCCTCTCCCCACATCGGTTGGTATCAGAGCCTCGCCATTCCGGGAGGTCCGATTACAAAGATAGTCGGAGTTGAAGGTTCGGAAGTGGATCTAACCACCACGATTTGTTCTTTATTCATCAGCATAATCGTAAGTTGCCGTTGCCGTTGCCATTTCCATTTCTCTGTTTCATCTCCATTCATACCCAAAAAAAAAATTGTTTCATTCATCTCTTTTCCACCCCATTCTCATTTGTTCTTTTGTTCATCAATTTTGTCTAACCTACTTTCAAAACCACAACCCAGGTTTCATTCCTTTAGATCCACCCCTCATCTCATATCACCCCAATCAGCCCAGTTCTTCATTTAAAAAGAAAAAAAATATGTTTCACCCCTGTTCTTCGTAACCAAGAAGAATTCTAAACACAAAAAAACCACAGTAAACCCAGTTTCAACAACCCATTCCTTTTCACCTCTCTGTTCCATTTAATTTTTTTTTAAAAAAAATCAGTCAATCCCTTCTACCAAAAAGATGGCAGAAATATATTTTTCAGCAAAATCATATACTGAAACCTATTCCAAACTCCGAATTCCTAGCTTTGATGAATTTTTTTAATTTGGAGGCATTCTTGTATTGGATTCAAAGCGTTGACGATTATTTCGAATGTATGGAAGTTCATAGAGAAGAACAAGCATTTTTGGTTGCTCAAAAACTTAGGGGTTTTGCTCATTATTGGTGGGAAAGAATTCAAAATCAGAGAATTTACCAGGGAAAAAGAGAAATTAGAAGTTGGAGAAAAATGAGGATCAAATTAATGGATAGATTCTACCAAATTGATGATGAAGAAGAATAAATCTGGGCTGTCGAGGGATCTTCCCGAGGCAATGATTTTTCTTTCCAATCAGCTGTTATGCAAGAAGTTGACGTCGAGAGAATGTTTGAGTTCCGTAAATGTCTCACCAAGGACGACACAGAAACTGAAACCACGACCAACTATGAAGATAATTACGTTGAAATTGAAGAGACAAGAGGAAGAAGAAAAGAACATGGAAAGAAAATTGGATTTCCACCATAAATGGATTGTGATAAAATCAAAAAAATAAAAAAAAATTACAAATCATCTATGAGGGCGTCAGTGAGGTAGTAAAGGAAGAGGAAAGGAAGCTTAAGATAGTGTTGGCGGCGCCGCCATATACGTTGATAGCAGCGGTGGTTAAAGGAAGCAGGATGAAAAATATGTTGATAGCTGCGGCGGCGCCTCACCTCCCTTGTCAATTTGATGAAAAAAGTAGAGATGCCCTAATTCCAACTTTACATCCCAGCCTTTCATTTTCTATCTTAAACCAAGTGGGCCATCATTTTTCTTTCTCCATGGAGACCAATATTTTCCCTTTTTGGTCAGACTATCCACAACACTCTCGTGAGCTAATATTTTTCCATCCTTCATGTTCAATTTCAAATGAAATGGGCCAAACACCTTTTGTTCCTCTTAAGCCCAAAATTTCATTAAACTTTGTGGACTTTTGCTTTTAATTCAATCATACCAAAGTCAGTTCTCACCAATTATATTTTCCATCCTATTTTGAAGCCCAACCAAATTATTTTAGGTTCAAATGTTAAAGAAAGGGCCCAATTGGATATTTTTTCACCTAGGCCAAATTTGTTCCCACTTAAGCTACCCATTCCAATTCCACCAAAGCCCAATTTCACATTTAATTCTTATGACCCATTTCTTGTTGACCCAATTAAGAAAAATGAAAATTTTTCCATTTACTTCCCCGATTTTAATTTCAAGAGGCAGGTTCACTGACATCCGAGTGCATGGATTTTATTGTTTGCACCATTTTCGTGGCTCATTGCTTTGGTGCTGTGATGACCCGTCACTTTTAAATAAATTAAAATTTAGAGAAAACAGCGGAAGTCTTCTATTTTAAGAAAAATTTGCGTGGTTTTGTTTGAAAGTTGGCATGCCGAAAATTTGTTTACATCCTAATTTTTCAATCTAATAAATTCACATGGACTTTAAGTCCCCAATCAGGAGTTCAAATATTTCATATCATAAAAATCACATCAAAAGCTCTTATTAGCTAAATACAACATCAAAGTCTTTGAAATTCACAAAAATAATTACATATACTTTACAACAACGAGTCCATCTCGAGGTCAACATCCCTGGATCACGCAGCACCATCTCCCCTTCCACGGCCTCTAGCCAGGGCATTACATGAAATTTTTGTAATATCATGAGCTAACAACTTAAGCCCAGTGAGAATAATAAGCATAAAAAGTAAAGATAGACCTCAAACTCGCATTTCGATTTGTGTCCAAGTAAACTGACACAATTTACTCCTAAAGTCTTCCAAACTCTAGGTAATTTCATTCTAAACTTTCCAAGGGATGATATTGCTAACACTAGTAGTCAATCCTCATCCATTAATTTGTTATGACATAAAATAAGAAAAAGTAAATAACTTTGCATATAATATAACATCTCAATTCTCTTTCTCATCGATCATAAGCATGAATGCATGAGAGCATCCCGTAGGATTCGCATACGCCCTTATGCATGAAGAAGGTAACGTGGTCTATCCCGTAGGATCCATCGCTCTCCCTCCTTTTCTTTCTCACTTTCTCTTTTCTTTCTGTGAAGGTAATGTGGTCTATACCGTAGGATCCATCATTCTCCCATTCACATTTTTCTCATTCTCTCTTCTTTTTCTATGAAGGTAATGTGGTCTATCCCGTAGGACCCATCATTCTCCCATTCATATCTTTCTCACTTTCTCACTTTTTTTCCATGATGCGAGATGTTATGATGCAATATGATATGTTTTGTTGTAAATAAATAAAGTGCGGAATTAAAGTAGCCGATACACAAATAAAGTAAAAGGCATAAAGTAAAGGTATAAAGTAAATGACATAAGGTAAAAGTAGGCAAGCATCTCGAACGGACGATATATTGATCGAACTCCGGTATCAATAATAAAAGTAGAATCATAAATCAAACGATTAACCTATACCTTCAATGATTCTAAACTTCCAATAATCCGAGGTTCTATTAACCGTTCTAAAATACAAGTTGGATCTTTTAACTTCCAATGATCCAACCTAAGCTTCGAAACGAATCTAACTTAGAATCTTCTAAGATTCAATACTTTCCTCGAGAACTCCTAAGTTCTCACTTAAAGGATTAACTCTTAATCCTAAGGGCACTAACTCACATCCCTCTAATCTTAGATTCGGATTCTAGTCTTAGTTTCAAACTCTACAAACCTTCACACTCATTTGCTTTCAATAAATACTTTAAATCCTAACTATTCTCACCTTTAATAAAAGATGACTTTGCTCCTAAGTCTGAAGGAGCGATCAAGCGAGTGGTTCGAAAACACCTACAATCGAATTATAAAACATAATCAATAACTTTACCAACTATCGATCAAACATCAACTAAACATACAAAGCGACGAAAAACCCAACAAATCCCCACATGAGGCCCACGGCCCTATCATCAAAATTGGGTCTCGGGTTTGGTTTTCTGGCTTTTAGGAAATTTAAAAGTGTTTCGAGTTGGTTTTAAGCAAATTCGATATTCCCGATTTCAATGGGTATCGATAATTAGGGTTTTCCAACATTATGCCCTTTCCCGAATTGAATTTAAATAAACATTTTTTCATTAAATTCTAACCCATAATCAATCTCAAAAGGGTAAATTACAAACGGGAAGGGTTTCGACTGAAACTCGGTTTTAGGGTTATGGGAAAGTTTCCAAAAACACTTAAAACTACTCTCGTATTTACAAACACCGAGTTTCAGGACACGAAATCGAAGGAAATCAAAGAAAACTCCATTAAAACACTATTTGGAGCTTAGGGTTTGAAACTTTACTTACCGAAAACTCCGTATAACACGAGTGGCAAGTATGATGGTTGGTTGGAAATGAATCATAGGACCGATACCTTTCCAATGGCCCCGGAATCAAGTCGATCAGGCAAGAAATGAACAAAATCGAAAATCTCTCTTTTCTCTCTTGAGACCCACGGGTATGGAGGAAGAAATGGAGAGTGATTTTTGGTCAATTTGAGTCAATGGTTCATTTAAAGAAGATGACAAAATAGTATTTAGATATTTTGCAAATTTGGAAATGACGATTACGTCCTTTTATGACTTTTGGCTTAAAAACGAATCCCGAACTTCTCAAACTAATCCAATGGTGATTAATAATTATTAATTGGCCCGTTAATAATTATTAATACCATTAAAATGAAAATAAACGAAAAAGGTCAATTAAAAGATTAAAACCGAAATAAACTGCAAATTCTAAATTACCGATAAATAAATAAACTTTAATTACTTAAATTGAAATAAAATAAATAAAAGTTTTTTTTATCACAAAATAACGGGACGTTACAGTCAACCCTCCTAAAAAGGGCTTTTCGTCCCCGAAAAGTAAACTTACTAAGTGAAAAGCTGAGGATACTTTGCCCGCATATCATCCTCACGCTCCCACGTAGCTTCTTCAGACACTTGGTTCCTCCAAAGGACCTTAACCAAGCGAATCGTTTTGTTTCTCAACACCTTTTGTTCGAATGCTTGAATCTCAACTGGTGTCTCCTCATAAGACATACTAGCATCCAAAACTATCGGCTCATAGTCGATCACGTGAGAAGGATCTGTCATGTACTTCCGAAGCATCAATACATGGAAAACATTATGAACTGCCGATAAAGAAGGTGGTAAAGCCAACCTGTAAGCTACTGCTCCTATCCGATCAAGTACCTCGAAAGGGCCAATGAACCTAGGACTCAGCTTACCCTTCTTCCCGAATATCATAACACCTTTCATAGGTGCTACCTTCAAAAACACGTGGTCCCCCACTGAAAACTCAAGTGGACTACGTCGTCTATTTGCATAACTCTTCTGTCGACTCTGGGCAATCCTCATCCTCTCTATAATCAAGTCAATCGACTGACTAGTCAACTGTAACAACTCGGATCCCAAAAGCCTTCTCTCCCCAACCTCATCCTAGTGAGCTGGAGATCGACACTTTCTACCATAAAGTGCCTCAAAAGGTGCCATCTCAATAGTAGCCTGGTAGCTGTTATTATAAGCAAACTCTATCAAGTACAATTGAGAATCCCAACTACCTCCAAAATCAAGAACACAAGCTCTCAACATATCCTCCAGAATCTGGTTAACTCTCTCAGTCTGACCATCTATCTGGGGGTGAAAAGCTGTGCTAAAATCCAAGCCAGTACCCATGGCTGAATGCAAACTCTGCCAAAACTTCGAGACAAAACGAGTGTCCCGATCTGATACTATCCTCACAGGCACACCATGTAATCTGATAATCTCACGTAAATACAACTGTGCCCAAGTCTCAACTGGGTAGGTGATCCTCCCAGGTATAAAGTGTGCAGTCTTTGTCAAGCGGTCTACAATCACCCAAATGGTATTGTAACCCTTTGATGTCCTCGGAAAACCACTAATAAAGTCCATGGAAATCTCCTCCCATTTCCATTCTGGCACACTCAGAGGGTTAAGAAAACCCGATGCACTCTTCCTCAAGGCCTTGACTTGCTGACAAGTCAAGCATCTACTAACAAAGTCCGCAATCTCGAGCTTCATCCCAGGCCACCAATAATGCTCTCTCAGGTCTCTGTACATCTTCGTACTACCTGGATGAATAGAGAAGATAGAACTGTGGGCCTCATCCAACAGTTCCCTTCTAAAAGTCGATCCTAAAGGCACACATAGCCTCTTACGATACATCAGAGCACTGTCTGTAGAGAAGGTAAAATGGCTAGGGATATCTAACTCAGCCTCTCTAAAACCGGCCTGCAAATGAACCTCATCTCTCTGTGCATCAATCATCCTCTGCCTCAAAGTAGGTCCCACTGTCAAACTAGCTAAGCTTACTGTGACCTCGGCAGTTAAAAGTGCTATCTCAGCTCGTTCCATATCCCACCTCAATCTCAAAGGTATGGCTGACAAAGCTGATGAATGAGAAGACTTCCTACTGAGCGCGTCAGCCACTACATTGGCTTTCTCAGGATGATACTGAATGTCACAGTCATAATCCTTAACGAGCTCTAACCATCTCCGCTGTCTCATATTCAATTCCTTCTGAGTGAAGAAATATTTGAGACTCTTATGGTCAGTAAAAATTAGAATCTTCTCACCGTACAAGTAATGCCTTCATATCTTCAATGCATGAACAACAGCTACCAACTCTAAATCATGAGTCGGATATTTCTTCTCATGCTCTTTCAACTGACGGGAAGCATAAGCTATAATTTTCCCGTGCTGCATCAACACACAACCCAAACCTCTGTGGGAAGCATCTGTGTACACAATCAGACCACCAGTCCTATCAGGTGACACTAGAACAGGTACTGTCACAAGCCTCCTCTTGAGCTCCTCAAAGCTCCTCTCACAATCCTCAGACCATACAAAATCAACCCCGTTCCGGTCAAACGTGTTAAAGCTGAAGCAATCTTGGAGAAATCTTGAACAAACCGTCTATAATAGCCTGCAGGTCCCAGAAAATTGTGAATATCAGCCACACTAGTCGGCCTAGGCCAGTTAGTAACTGCCTCAATCTTAGAGGGATCAACAGATACTCCTCTACTCGATACTACATGGCCTAAAAATGTCACTTCCTTCAGCCAAAACTCACACTTGGAGAACTTGACATACAATCTCTGATCTCGTAGTACTGTCAATACTTCCCGAAGGTGCATAACATGCAACTCCTCTGTCTTGGAATAAACCAAGATATCATCAATAAAAACAATCACAAAAGAGTCAATGAACCTCCTGAACACCGTGTGCATAAGGTCCATAAAAGCTGCAGGCGCGTTGGTCAAGCCAAAGGACATAACTACAAACTCATAATGTCCATAACGCGTCCTGAATGCAGTCTTGGGAATATCCTCATCCCTAATCCTCAGCTGATGATAGCCAGATCTCAAATCTATCTTCGAAAAGATAGTGGCTCCCCTCAGCTGATCAAACAAGTCTTCTATCCTGGGCAAAGGTTACTTGTTTTTCACCGTAACACGATTCAACTCTCTATAATCAATGCATAATCGCATAGAACCATCCTTCTTCTTCACAAACAACACAGGGGCTCCCCACGGTGAAACACTCGGGCGTATAAACCCCAAGTCTAAAAGTCCCTATAACTGGCTCTAGAGTTCTTTCAACTCAGCTGGTGCCATACGATAACGTGCTTTGGATAATGGAGTTGTCCCAAGAGCAACCTCAATCTGAAAATCAAACTGCCTCACCGGTGGAAACCGGGTAACTCATCAGGGAAAACATCAACAAAATCCCTCACTACTGGCACAGAACTCAAACTAGCCTCTGGTATAGAAGTGTTAACCACACTAGCTATATAGCCCAAGGCTCCATCACTTAGAAGCATACTAGCTTCTAACATCGATATCAAAGTGGGTGCTACTCGACTGCTAGTCCCACGAAAACGTAAACTAGTCCCACATAGACCCATAAAATCAACAACTCTCTTAGTACAATCAATAGTGGCACGATTAGCTGATAGCCAATCCATACCCAAAATCACATCGAAATCAGACATAGACATGATAATCAAAGTAGCATGCAAGCAACAACCCATAAAACACAAATGATCTGTGCTAATCATACTATCAGCAATAACAAACTTCCCCACAGGGAAAACACGCATCTCATACCCTAACGATGCAGACTCAAGAGTAGCCGACTCAACAAACTCAGAAGAAATAAATGAGTGGCTAGCCCCATAATCAAATAAAACAAAAGCCGAATGGCCCAAAACTGTCAAAGTACCAGTCACTACAGTACCTGCAGTAAACTCCATTAAAACACTATTTGGAGCTTAGGGTTTGAAACTTTACTTACCGAGAACTCCGTATAACAAGAGTGGCAAGTATGATGGTTGGTTGGAAATGAATCGTAGGACCGATACCTTTCCAATGGACCCGGAATCAAGTCGATCGGGCAAGAAACGAACAAAATCGAAAATCTCTCTTTTCTCTCTTGAGACCCACGGGTATGGAGGAAGAAATGGAGAGTGATTTTTGGTCAATTTGAGTCAATGGTTCATTTAAAGAAGATGACCAAATAGTATTTAGATATTTTGAAATTTGGAAATGACGGTTACGTCCTTTTATGACTTTTGGCTTAAAAATGAATCCCGAACTTCTCAAACTAATCCAATGGTGATTAATAATTATTAATTGGCCCGTTAATAATTATTAATACCATTAAAACGAAAATAAATGAAAAAGGTCAATTAAAAGATTAAAACCGAAATAAACTGCAAATTCTAAATTACCGATAAATAAATAAACTTTAATTACTTAAATTGAAATAAAATAAATAAAAGTTTTTTTTTATCACAAAATAACGGGATGTTACAGGTGCCCCTTTGGATTTGGGATGAGGTTAGTCGCGCATTCTCAATTGGAGTCTTTTTCTCTTCGACAGGACCGAACTCGAGGATGAGTTCATTTTTTTTAGTGTGGTAGAATGATGAGGATCATGGTAGGTTAATTAGTATAGGGTTTATTTATGAGTTATTATTAGAGAATTAGTTTATTTTAATGTAATTCATTAGTATAATTAATTAGTATTAGTTCTAGTTACTTAAGGTTAAATTTAGGGTTCTAAGGCTATAAATAGCCATCTAGAGTTTCATTTGTAATACCTTATCTTTTATCAATATATCAAATATACTCTTGAGAGAGCATTTATCCTCTTAGGGATGAGTTTCCCCTAGTTCTTGGGATGAATTTCCCATTCAAGCATGAATTTACTTGTTGAGGCCGTGGACTCGGCCTCTCCCTATATCAGTTCATTTTTAAGAAGTCTTTAGAGGATGGTAGCCATGGTTGGATTTAAGCTTTCAAAACTCCATTAATGGTGGTTTTTCCAAGCTTCTAGCTTTTACAATTTTTGAGTTTTCTTGCCTTTTATTTAAGAACTCTCAATTCTTGAATTTATGAGTGACTATATATATATTACACATGAAAAACACTTTAGAAGAAAAACCCAGTGATTTTATGATAAATCTCCTTTTGGCCGAAAATTAACCTTTAAAATGGCTAGTTTTGGGACTTTTTCCACTAACCGGGTTGAGACTTAAAATATATGATATGGATTGAGCTATTAGTGTTATTTAATTACTAAATGAGTTTGGAATGGTTTGATGTAGGAGGAAGACAAGTATAAGCAAGTTTGGAGGTTATTTGTGAAGGTGAGAACAAAAAGGATCAAAGTGGTGATGGCGATTGCCTGAGGGGTTAATTAAAAGCCATGATTGATTTTTTTTTTCTATAAAAAAAAGTCACAATTGATGTTTGGAATACCAAATACGGTGGTTAGGTTCTATTGTCTAAGAATCTGATCTTATGTCTCCTTGAAATAGTGTCGATAGTTTAGATCACTGTTATCAATTACATTAGTTCTAGAAAGTAGAAACTTTATGAATTAATTAAAAAAAACTATAAGTGTTTCATATAGGTTAAGTATGCTTTTGAAGGGATCTAGTCATATTGTTGCAAGAATTTTTTTATTGAATTAAATCACTATTTACAATTGAGATAATTGATATTGGTTTTAATTCAATAAGTTATTGAATTAAATGGAATAAATTAGTGAATTAAATGGAATAAATTATTGAATTAAGTAATTACTATATACAATTGACATATTTGATATTGATTTTAATTCAATAAGTTATTTATTTATTTTTCCAAAGATAAACTTTCAATAAGATCAAAAGAAATTACAATAAAAATCCATTGCCCTATTAGCAAGGATATGAGCTTAAGAATTAAACGTTCTTCTAATAAAAGAAAAAGCAACAGACTCAAAGCGGAGACTGAGATGAATTAAATCATCATAAATACAAGAAAAATCATTGGGACAAAAAATGGTGGCCTTGAAGATATCAATGACAAGTTTGGCATATAAATAAACTTTGATGTTGGAATAGCCCTGAGCCAAAGCAATATCCTTGGCAGCAATGATACAACGAGCCTCAGTACGCGAGGCACTGTGACAGAGATGGCCCAACGAGCTTGAAGAAAAGAGCAAAGAGCCATCAGCCTAAAAAAATCCAGCCAAAACCTGACATAAGGCTGTTCATATTCCAAGAAGCATCACAAAATATAGAAAGACCATTAAAAATGGTATCAGGAATATCACAATCAGCAGTTTCAGCATTTGAAAGTAAAAAGACAGAAATGACACAATTCATAGTAGCTTCATTAGCTTGAGAAATGCCAAGAAGTAAATCAAAATCACATCCTCTGAACTGCCTATTATTCCTCATTTTTCATAATCTTCAAGCCCTAAAGACAAAGAAATCAAGGGAAGATCTATCACCAAACTTGTCCGTAAGCATTGAGCAAATAATATCCCAGCTCTTACTAAAATTACAGTTAGCAAAATGATTTGAGTCCAAAGAGAGAGGAGAAGCAAACCAAAACCTCTTTGCTATATCACAAGACAATAGAATATGAGTAATAGATTCCACTAGAAAAGGACAAGAGTCACAATGAGGATTGATAGGAAAACCTCTTTTGGAAAGATTTATATTGGAAGCTAAACAGCCATTACATGCTTTCCAAATGAAATACTTCAGCTTTTTAGGGACATTAAGGGTCTGTTTGGTAACCTTCCTCGTTTCCATTTCTTGTTTCTTATTTCTATTTCTTGTTTCTTGTTCCTGTTTTTTTAAAAAGAGAAACAGAAACATGTTTGGTAACTGTTTCTTATTTCTTGTTTCTGGAAGAAAAAAGAAATAGAAATATGTTTGGTAACTATTTCTTGTTTCTGTTTTTCATTTTAAAAAAATAAAAATATTTTGAAAATTTTACAATTTTAAATGATATATTTAAAAATATTAGATTAATATAATTTTTGTATATTTATAATATATTTTATAAGTCAAAACGGGTCAACGTAATAATTCATCAATGTGTGGAAATCTTTGGAAACAAGAAAGAGAAATAAGAAACAAGAATTTGTTGTTTCTAAAATTTCTACACAATTTTGGGAAGTGTTTCTAAAAGAATGAGAAACAAGAAACAAGAAGAGTTACCAAACAACTCCATTTCTTAAAAAATGAGAAATAGAAACAAGAAACAGAAATTGGGAAGGTTACCAAATGGGCCCTAAGTTTCCAAATAATATTGCAGCTACGTTTAACAGTAGAGAAATCACTACATTCACCAGCATTAACATGGAAATTTGAATAAAAGGGATGAAGAAGCTTCAAAGCTTCCTTATAACCTGACTTAACAGAATAAGAACCAGAAGAATTGAAATGCTAGATCAAGCAGTCAGGAATATTATGCCTACTAATAGGAGTTGCAAGAATTAGGGAAGCATCCATAGAATTAAAAGTTTGGAGAATTAAAGAGAGTCCCTAGACATAAAATTAGCAACTAAAAAATCATCTCCATTTGAAATGGTTGAAGGCAGAAAAGAAGAAGGTCGAAGGGACCAAGGATCTTTCCAAATTTTAATATTTTGACCATTTCCCACCCTGCATCTTAAACTTGAAATTAAGACTTTCCTACCAGCTAGGATACTTCTCCAACTCCAAGAGGAATTGTTAGATTGGGTAACTTGAATAAAGGAAGAATTATGAAAATATTTACCCTTTAAAACCCTATTGAGAAGAGAATTGGGATTTTGAATGATATTCCAGCCCTGTTTAGCTAAAAGACTGAGATAGAAGCAGTGAAGATCTTTTAGATTTTAAGCCCCCTTTATTTTTAGGTATTGTGAGTTTGTCCCAAGCTCCCCACTGGATACCCTTTCTATCTTGATTGGATTGCCACCAATAACGAGCAATGATATAGTTAATGTCTTTACAAACAAAAAGAGGCAATTTGAAACAATTTATGGCATAAATAGGATTTAATCAGAACCTCTTCACCTGCAGAAGAAAGAAAGTGCTCAGCCCAACCTTGAGAGATCCACTCAATTTTATCTCTAATACCTTGAAAAATCTTCTTCTTTGAATTGCCAAAATCCACTTGAAGACCCAGATATTTTCCCAATTGAATCACATGATTTAATTTCAAGCAGAGAAGAAATATCTTTACGGATTTGGGAGGGAGTATTTTTTCTAAATACCAGGCTGCTTTTATCCACATTCACCAACTGCCCTGAGTTATCAGCATATAACTTCAAAATAGATTTCAGAATATTAACTTCATCATCATTTGCTTTGCAGAATAGAAGAGAATCATCAGCAAACAGAAGATTAGTGATGCTTGGACCTGTTTTAGAAGTTGAAACCCATGAAGTTTACCTTCTCTACCACAGCATAAAATAGACTGTAAGGCCTTCAGTACAAAGAATAAGCAGGTAAGGTGATAAAGGGTCGTCTTGACGAATACCTCTTGTGGGTTTAAAGAAACCATGAGGGGAACCATTAACATTGAGACTGAAGGAAGTAGTAGAAATGCACTCCACAATCCAACCAATCCACACTTCACAAAATCCCAACCTTCGCAAAAATGATTCCACAAAATGCCATTGTAGGCGATCAAAAACTTTGGCCATGTCAAGCTTCAAACCAAACCAATGATCTTTGCCTAGATCTTTTATTTTTCATTGAATGGAGAATTTCATGAGCAATCAAAATATTATCAGAGATATTTCTACCCCCAATAAAAAGATGTTTGGCTAACATTAACCAGGGAAGGGAGAAAGGATTTCAATCTATTACAAAGTACCTTAGAAATGATCTTATAGGCAACATTGCATAAAGAGATGGGACGAAGTTGCTTCATATTAATACGACATTTTGACTTAGGGATGAGGGTAATATGGGCATGGTTAAGGTTTTGCAAAAAACGACCTGTACGAAAGAAGTCTCTAACCATAAGAAAAACACTAGATTTCACAACATTCCAATGGTCCTAAAAGAAACATGCAGTCATACCATCTGGGCCCGGTGATTTATTAGGATGGATTTGGAAAAGGGCTTGAGAAATTTTAAGATCAGTGACATCCTGAATGAGGAGCCTGTTGTCATTTTCACTAACTTTAGGAATGATGCCTCTCAGACAGAAAGAAATGTCAGTAGGAGGAGAAGAAGTAAAAAGGTTTTGAAAATATTTAATCCCAATATCAGCAATCTATTCATCCCCATTCCCCAAACACCATACTCATCTTCAAGACCCTTTAGGGAATTAAATCTTCTTCTTTAACTTGACTTTGGAATGAAAGAAAGAAGTATTTTTGTCCTCCTCTTTCAGCCATAACACTCTTGATTTAATTTTCCAGTAATGCTCCTCAAAAGTAATAGCTTCCCTTACTTTGGTCTCCAAAAAATAAATTTTATCCATATCAGGAGAGTCACAACTCAAGGCTTCAACCAACTCACTTTTGTATTTAGCTAAATAACCATGAGAATTCCATTTGGTTTTCTTCCTCCAAGTGAGAATACCCTTCCTTACCTTCTTGATTTTTTCAACTAAACAGTAAGAGTTGCTTCCCAAACCTCTGTAAGACCAGGCGCTTTTAATAACTTCTTTACAACTATCATCACGGCCCCAACGTTGATCATATTTGAAATAAGACTTACGTTTATTGATTTCAAGAATTCAGATGAAAAAGAATGGTTGAAGGGAACAGATGCAGCCACGAAGCAAAAACTAACCCCTGTTAAGACGTTCTTGAATAAAACCATTCGGTTTCCTTCTGTTAGCCTAGATCTTGCAATTGGTTATCAAATACGAAGTCACGAAAGGCCTTCAGACTCTGGGGAGATCTAGGAATACCTCATCTCTTTTCATCACGGATAAGAAGATCATTAAAATCTCCTACTAACAGGACCTCCCGACGACAATCGAGAAGTCGTTTAGAGAGAAGAGTGAATTGAGATGATCTCACTGCCTCATCAGTATTAGCATATATACAAAATAAACTCCACATGACGTTTGATTCCTTGTCACAGATTTCAGCTTCAATAAAGAAAACAAGCTTTTAATAACAGAAACATAAACCTCATTTTTCCAGAGAAGACAAAGACCACCACTTATGCCACAGTTGGATTCACCGTAAAACAAGAATCAAAATGAATTGATCTCTTCAAACCTTCAAAACCAAAAGCTCTATTCGTCGTCTCATCTAGAAAAACCAACCCCGAAGAGTGGAGCAAGATCTGCTCCTTCAAGCTGTGAACTAACATGATGACATGGGATACCCATCATGCCTGGTCTCCTTGGCTTCAATTATGTAAATTGAACATTTTCTTTGCAACCTCAAGCCTGGAACATAGTCTTCTTAAAAGCATTTCTATTGTATTTTTTTTTAGGAAATAAGTTCACCAATTAAAATCCATTTATGTTCTTCCAAGTCTTCGCCTAGAAAGTCCTCAAAAACGATAATCGGAACACAATCTTCTTCAGATAAATGGAACTTCTCCATAATTTTGATAACATGGAAATTTGGGTAAAATGACCTCCAAAATCTGAGATTAATATTTTTTGACCTCCATTTTCAATTTAACCATTTTTGACCTTCTGATGATGTCATCTTTGTGTCAAAACCCCCTTTTACCCTTCCAAATTTATATATAACCCTCTCACTTTACATATGATTTTCTCTTTCAAAAAATTTTCTCTCTAAAAATTCTCTCTAAAATTCTCAACCTCAACTCATCATTCCTTCAATCTAAACTCATCATTCCTTCAATCTCTTCATTATTCAAGGTATGAACATTGATCTTTTTCTTTTTATAATAAATCCGGAATCCGGAGGTACGTCCTCCGGAATCCGGAGGTACGTCCTCCGGAATCCGGAGGTACCTCCTCCAGATTCCAGAGGTACTCTTCAAAAAAAAAAAAAAAATTGCCAATTCCGGAGGAGGGTACCTCCGGAATCCGGAGGTACCCTCCTCCAGAATTGGCAATTTTTTTTCTTTTTCTTTTCATATTAAGACCGGGTTTTGAAATTTTTGTCGGAATGTGCAATATCATTGTTATATTTATTTGGCCCAGTATTTTTATTTTCTCCCGAAATTAAGACCGGTTTTTTAACTTTGTTACCGGAATTTCAAATTTCATATTTGATTTGGTTGTTTTACAGGATGTCAATGACAAGAATATTTATTCGTTATGGTGGAGAATGGGATGCTAATGGCAGCAGGTATATAGGTGGTAACACGAAAGAAATAGCGATAAGTAAAAGTATAACGTTCGAAGAATTTCTGTTTCGATTGTATGCAGTTGCCAGAATTGATCCTGAAGTGTTTGATATTAAAATCAAGTGCATTTACAAGTTACTTATTGACTCCCCTCCATGCGACATAAACGACGAAGAGGACCTAAATTTTTTCTTAATGGGTGAAGATGCATTTGTACTTCCCTTGTATATCTCAACTGTGCCTAAAGATGTGACTAGTGGACAGAATATACAATTCAATCCGTATATTGCGTCTGGTTTTGGCAGTAACCACGTAGCCAATGACATTCAAAACTCATCAACCATTCCAGCAATAGATGAGAACATTCCTCCGTGTGATTTAGGTAATGATAAGGAGGCTTTCATGGATGACCAGTTTTTGCAAGAAACGCAGTTTTTACATCCTCAGTCTGATAATCTAGAAAGGAGAGATGTTAAGAAAGAAAAGTGTAAATCTCATGAAGAAACAGTTATTACGTATACATCAAGTAAAAAAGCATCAAGTTCAATGGACATGCTGTCATATGGAAATTGTATGGGGGATGAGTTTGCAGAGGGGAGTATTTTTCTCCCAAAAAAAGATTTGCCTATGAAACTGTCCATTGCGGCGATGAGAATTAACAAAGAGTTTAGAGTGAAAAAGTCGACAAAATCTTTGTTCTTAGTGGGATGTATTGATATGAATTGCAAGTGGCGGTTACGAACTACTTGTTTGAAAGGGTCAGAAATATTTCGAATTTCCAAGTCTGTAGATGTTCATAGTTGTTCACTGGATGTGCTGAATCATGACCACAGACAAGCGCGAAGCTGGGTTATTGGAGACATAATAAAGGGGAGAGTTGAAGATGTTGGTCGTCAGTATCGGCCGAAAGATATAATTAATGATATGCGAAAAGAGTATGGTGTTAACATCAGTTATGATAAAGTGTGGCGTGCCAGAGAGGACGCATATGAATTGGTAAGAGGATCACCGGAAGAATCCTACAATTTGCTAAGTCGATATTGTGAAGCACTGAAAATTGCTAATCCAGAAACCGTATATTACCTCCAACTTGAGGAAGAACGTCATTTCAAATACTTTTTCTTTACTTTGGGTCCGTGTATTAGAGGGTTCCTAAGTTGCATGCGTCCGGTTATTGCCGTTGATGGGTCATTTTTGAAGGGGAAATATAGGGGTACATTATTAGTCAGTGTTTGTTTGGACGGTAATAATCAAATTTACCCAATCGCTTTTGGAATTGTAGATAGGGAGAAGGATGAGTCATGGTCGTGGTTTATGGAAAAACTAAAAAGTGCAATTGGTGATGTTGATGATTTGGTATTTATTTCTGATAGAAACAAAAGCATCATTAATTTCGTGGCGTCTGTATTCCCTCATGCAATACATGGGTTTTGTATACATCACTTGAGTATGAATCTCACTGCTAAATTAAAAAATGATGCAATAAATCCTATATTCTTCCTTGCAGCCAAAGCATATCGTGAGTCTGATTTTGATCGGTTGTGGAATGACCTTAAAAGATATCAAGGTGTATGTGAGTATTTAGAAGAGGTTGGACTTGAAAAATGGGCTCGTGCTTTCTGTTCAAAGAGAAGGTATAATATCATGACCACGAATATTGCAGAATGTATAAATGGTGTATTGGTTCATGAAAGGGAACTGCCGGTAACTGCGTTAGTTGAAAGTATTCGATCTAAGTTGCAAGAATGGTTTTGGGAGCGTCGTAATGAAGCATTGAAATAAACAACAAATTTGACGACTCATGCTGAAGACATCTTACGGAAAAACCATAAAAAATCATTAACACTTGGAGCTACAAACATTGATTGTTATCAATCCGATGTACCGGATGGAGATAGCTTTGGACGGGTTGACTTACATGCGAAAGAATGCTCTTGTCGGGTATGTGATTTAGATCAGATACCCTGTGTGCACGCATTAGCTTTTGCAAGAGACCGCAAAATCAGCCCATATGTAATGTGCTCTCGTTTCTATACGACTGAATGTTGGATAAATTATTATACGGAGCCGATCATACCTGTAGGTCACTCTTCAGAATGGAAATTGCCTGAGGGGTTTGTACCGATTGAAGTGTTCCCACAAAAGAAGTGGCTCGAATTGGGCGTCGAAAGAAGCTGAGAATTCCATCCACTGGGGAGGAGACTTCTCAAAGCCGAAAATGTGGTAGGTGCGGTTCCACCTGTCATAACAGAAAGACTTGTCACAACCCTTTATCGTATAAATAAGTGTTTTTTGCTTTTAATATTTATTTATGTTTTTTCTTGAAGACTTCATTTTATTTAAAAAAACATGGAATTGGAAAAAAGTGAATTGAAATTGAAATTGCAACCGACAGAAAAAAATAAAAAAAAATAATTTGATAAAAAATATGGAATTGACAAAAATTAAAATGAAATTGAAATTGAAACAAAAAAAAAAACAATAATTTGAAAATAAACACGGAATTGGAAAAAAGGAAATTGAAAAAAAAATACAAAAAAAAATATCAATTCCGGTCTGTCCTAAATTCCGGAGGACCGGAATTCAAATTGAGGACCCCCCCCCCCACCCGGCCCTCTGGCCAAAATTTCGGAGGTCCGGAATTTTTGGTAGAATGCTTTTTTTTTTTTAATTTCAATTTACTTACTACATCTCTTTCATTTTTTTCCAATTTCATGCTTTTTTTTTCAATTTACTTTTTTATTTTCAATTACATTGGGTTTTTTTGTCAATTTCAAGATGTTTGGAAATTCCATGTTCTTTTTCATACTTACCATTTTTTCAATTTCTTATTTGAACCAATTAAATGTAAATTTATTTAATCAAAATTAATAGTATGGTTACTTGAAAATGAAAAACATTTCAATATACAAAAAAAATTTATTTACTAAATTTTTATGTATAAATAGGACGGTTCGACCACAATTCGATCGCCAATTGTAACCTAAAATCTTTAATGTTAGCTTGTTTTAATGAAGTAAAATCGGCCCCGGTTACAAGATATTCAAAAAATTTACAACAAAACACCCCACAGTCAACACCACCCGTTTGTGTTGGCACATTGTCCATGCGTTCAACTGGCCAAGGATCTGTGGAATTGATTAAACCAACTGATTCCAAAAGAAGTGGCACGATCTTGCAGAAAGGTTGCAACAAATCTGTCAATGTACCTACATCGACAAATGTTGGAAGAGAATCCCATATTACAACCCTCCCATTTTTTATATCGGCCTGAAGTAAAACCCAATGACCTCCTAGCACATTAAATGCTAAGTACACTTGAAAAATTAGGGTTTATTACATAAATGGTTATAATATTAGTCAAAACTTACCAAATACTTATAATAATGTTGCTTCTTACATAATCCACCGAAGACCAAGGGTCACTGTAGTCTCGATTATCGCCTAAGATGTAGTCACCAATAGAGTTTTCACCGAAATGTGCTTTCGGTACCCAAAACGGACCATCCTTCAGCGCATTTTCCTGCTCCGTCATTATTTTATTGCATTCACTCTACAATTGTGTTGATAATAAGTATTAAATTACATGGAAACAGACAATAGCAGAAATGTACTCGTCCATACTAACCATAAAAAATGCATCCACTGTTGCAAATTGATGACGCATGCATTCGAGCCTCTTTCTAACCTTCAAGCGAATAAACATGAATATTGTATCCATGTGGTGATAAAAAACCACAAACAAACATTGTAAAACATACATTGTATCGAATTGACAATAACATAATCGAACAAGGTGAATGCTTAAGAAATAACATAATTTATCATACCTCACCATCCAGTTTTTCAAAATTTACCAAATATTGAAAAAACTTCTTATTCGGTGACCCATAGCAAGTTTCACGTCTACTGTCCACTGACGCGTTAACTAACCAATTTTTGAATTGCGACGTCTGTTCTTTCGGTTTTTTGTGTGCGGGATCATACAAACGCAATTTTGCCGATTTCACGGTCTTCTTGAGAACCAGGAATGGAGATCGTATTTGTGGAGAGGGATTTATTTGCCTAGCCACTCGTGACGATGCTCTCGGAAAATCCAAAGGCCTATCTATTTGCATAATATCTTCTGCATTAGTTTTCTCCTCAGATTGAATAGCATTATCCGCATTTCTTTCATCTTCAGATTCAATCATGATAATCTTGTTGGAATCATCATGGACTTCCTCCCCAAGTTCCTGCCCAACTTGATCACCACAATTTTCCTCACCGATTTCTTCCACAGGTTCCCTCGATTTCTCATTAATGTCTAATGCATCCTCCCCCAATTCAACTTTCGATGCATCACCCTACATTATGACATATATATATATGAATGAAGCACGTATAGAGAATTAATGACAGTATCAAAACAAAAATTCTTATGAAGTTTAATTCATACCTTACATAAATATTTCTCTATGTTTTTTAGAGTGGCCAAAACTACCTTCATATCTGCCCTCAACTCTCGCACCTCTACTTCTAAATGTTCAACTCGAGCATCGGTGAGTTTGATGCACGTTCTACAAGAGGATGACAATCCTCTAGATTTTTGGCTCTTTTCCCCCTCATTTTTTGGCATCACCTCTTCCTCCCCCCGTTTCTGTTTTTTCTCTTCCTCCCCCATTTTCTTTTTTTTCTCTTCCTCACCACTCTTCACATGTAGTAAAATTTTTCTTTTTTTATCAACCTTCTCGGTTGTAACGGTTTTAACCGATTGGTCAATGTGAAAATCAATTTCCTCATTCACAACTATCTGAATAACAAAAAAAGAAGAATAATCAATGATAAACAGTTAGAAATATGATTAGATGCTATTTAAATCACGGGGAAATATGTCAAACCTTATCCTTCGAAAAAATATCTCGTTCAAGCCTATCCATTTTAATGAGTTTCTTACAATTCCAACGGCCTATCAGTGGCATCAATCGGTCATTCATTTTCCGCGCACACATATTCGCAATCGATGGGATTGTTTCATAAATCCATACCTATAAAAAAATTACAATACATGTAATAAAATATAAACAAAAATTAGCAATAAATAAATAAGTATAACAAAAATACCTGAAAAGCAAATGGAAACCCATA
This sequence comes from Gynostemma pentaphyllum, assembly GCA_028015215.1. Taxonomy (NCBI): domain Eukaryota; kingdom Viridiplantae; phylum Streptophyta; class Magnoliopsida; order Cucurbitales; family Cucurbitaceae; genus Gynostemma; species Gynostemma pentaphyllum. The sequence goes on along the minus strand of CM051351.1, from coordinate 45,404,817 downwards.
AAGACTATAAGACTTGGCTTGCTTCCACACAACTTCACCAGGTTTACACTTGCGTTTCTTAAGTGCATTGCGCAACCCACAAAGTGTCCTATCGAAGGCTACTTGCGCCCAATCATAATTTTCGAAACTCTCATTGTCATCCAAAATAGATAACAATGATGTATCTATAAGTGTCGATCTCTTATTCCCCAATAGCACCAACTCGATAAAGCACAAAAGCGCTAACTTCACAACATCTCCATCATCACTCAATCCATGGTTTTTCATTTTCGTTTCCAACTCCTTTGATGTAACATGAACTCTATCATCAAACAATAATCTTCTAAGTCTAGGATTGAACTCATGTCTTCTGTAATTCCTCGTAGACTTTAACCCAGTAATTTCCTCAAAGGATCTCAATGAAAAAGTAATCACCTCCCCTCCAATCAAAAATTGCATAATTGTTTGATCCGGTTGTTCAATCTCTCTCAACAAAATTTGATGTATAAGCGGACCACAAAAGACCAACTCGGTATCAATCAACCTACCAATGCTTGACCTTTTAAATAACTCTAATTGATTAGGAGTGAGAACACTAGTAATCAAACTAACCGTATGTGATAAGTGTGATAAATTACTAAGGGTGGAATGAAAATATTGGTCCGACGGAATTATCAACACTACATCATCGTTGCTCATAGACATTTTTACCTGAAAAAACACATATAAACCAAATTAAACAACTAATTAAAAAAGCCCACATATAAACTAAATTATATAACTAATTAACAAAAAAACCACATTTAAACTAAACTAAATTAAATAACTAATTTTAAACTAAATTACCTAACTAATTAAAAATACAACCATATAATCTAAATTAAATAAAAAAAAAAAAATATATATATATATATATATATATATATAATTAAGGGCCTTTACTTTCAAATTAGGAGGACCGGAATTCAATTCCGGTCCTCCGGAAAATTGGTCAGAACCAATTTTAAAAAAAAAAGTCCTTCATATTTGGGCTGCTGCCCAAAATTCCGGAGGACCGGAATTGAATTCCATTAGGAAAAAAAAAATTAACAACCTCCGGATGCTGGAGGAGATCTCCGGAATTCGAAGATCCCTTCGATCCATCGAAGGACCTCTCAAAGGAGGTCCTTCAATTTCCGGTGTCCTTCGATTTCCAAAAATCGAAGGACCTCGATGGTCCTTCGATTTCCATGGATCTCCATGGATTTCCATTTTCGGAATTCGTTCGATTTCGAATTGTTTGATGAAAAAAAAACCGTACGAGTTTTGAGATTTTGAATTGTTGTGTACCTTTTCGTTCTTGGTTATGAAGAATCAATGAAAGTTTAGGTTGAAGAAGATGAAGTTGAGGTTGAAGTTTGAAGAAGAATGAAGTTCAGTGTTCAGGTTTGGATGAGAGGAGAGTTGAAGGGTAAAAGGGGGTTTTCACACACATATGACATCATCAGAAGGTCAAAAAAGGTTAAATTGAAAATGGAGGTAAAAAAACATTAATCTCAGATTTTGGAGGTCATTTTACCCAAATTTCCTGATAACATCTTCATCCATTAGTAAAAAGGCAAAAAAAGAAAAAACAGAGAGGAAACGCTCTCTACAACACCCTTACTGTGTAAGGACAACTTCGAAACTAAATAATATTGAAAACGACGGAATAATTTATTGAATTAATTATTTTTATACAATTGAGATAACTGATATTGATTTTAAAGTCAAAACACTAAAACTCATATTTTTAATTCAATAAATTATTGAATTAAACGGAATAATTTATTGAAATAATAAAACTCATAGTTTAATTCAATAAATTATTGAATAAGAGAAAATTTTAGTGAAATAATAAATGAGTGACATTTTTATAAATCTGACAAAAATAATTAATTTTGTTATATTAGGAAAAATGTCATTTGGGAAATTATGAAAATGGGGTACTATATAGAGAATTAACTTTATAAAATATGTTATTTCAGTCCATGCCCCTATTTACTAATAATGGGAAGCTATTAGAATCTAAAAAAAGTTAGCACACTTTTAAAGTAGTAGTAGAATAGATAATAGATAGTAGATATTATTATTATTTAGCATAAATTGATATTTAATACTGAAATTGAAGAATAATAGTAATTTAGATATTTATTAATAGTGAGATGGTATTAGTGTCCAAAAAAGGTTTCTCCAACTTATTATATGAATAATAAATGGGGGTGATGTCTTAGTGTTTGTATGAAGAAAAATAAAAACAAATCTAGCAATAATATAAGTAGCCTACTTCCCCATATCTCTCCCATTTCCAAAATAGTCTTGACAAATTCCCATCCAACCGATTATCTTTCGCTTAGAGCTGAGGTAATTCCTGTTCATAGTTTAGATCACTGTTATCAATTACATTAGTTCTAGAAAGTAGAATCTTTATGAATTAATTAAAAAAAAACTATAAGTGTTTCATATAGGGTAAGTATGTTGGGTTTTGAAGGGATCTGGTCATATTGTTGCAAGCAAATTCTCCTCCTCTCTCGTATTAAAATAAGTTATATTTTAAAATAATAATAAGATTAGTTGGAAACTTTTGAATTAGATTATATTAAGTAGAGTACTAAAAGTTGCCATGTCAATCTTCTCTACTATCAAAAGAAGAGAATTATTTGGATGGAGTTGTTATGATTTAAATTATTAAATTACCTAATTCATCCTTTTCAATTAAAGAAGTATAAAATTGGACTGGTTCTACAAATAATATTGTATTTTAAGAGTGGTTAAAGAAAAGTATTAATGAAATATTAATCAATTTTATGACCAGGCAAGACCGCTTAGTTTTTTACCTTTTCTTTTTAATTTAATTAAATTGAATTAAAGCTGACCAATTCAATCGCCATACATCTATAAAACAGGACATAGAATCATGCATAGTTTCTCACAGACAGAACATAAGCTATCAAAAAAAAAAGAGAGAAAATTATGGAGAGTGTTGTGTTTCTTTTAGCCATCCTTCTCTTTGTTTTTAAGTCATCAATCTTTGTTTCTGCCTATGATCCAAGCCCTCTTCAAGACTTTTGTGTAGCAATTGATGATCCCAAACATTACAAGTCTGCTGGTAACCTTTTGCTTTCTCTCTGTCTCTTACACATATTTGTTTTCTTTCAATATGTGTATATATATTAATTAGAATATACATAAAACATTACATTTTTTTCATATATCGTAATAATGGCATACCCTTTTGAATCTTGTGATGATTTAACATGTTATCACAACACGGTCATGACTTCAAAATTATTCCATGTGATTTTAAACTTTAACTTATATTCTCCAGTATTTGTTTAAGTTTGCAAAATTTCATAAACTAAAAGTAATAAAAGTTTTCAAATTTTTATTTTCATTGTAAGTATATTTTCTAATGAATTTCATTAACACAAATTATATATTGCAGTGTTTGTGAATGGGAAGTTCTGCAAAGACCCAAAACTTGTAAAAGCAGAAGATTTCTTCACTCAAGGGCTTAACATTCCTGGAGACACAGGAAGTAATAAACAAGGTTCAAATGTTACTCTAGTCAATGTAGACAGATTAAAAGGACTCAACACTCTCGGCATCTCTTTGGCCCGAATCGACTACGCACCGTATGGCCAAAACCCACCCCACACCCACCCTCGAGCCACCGAAATTTTGGTTGTTGTAGAAGGCACTCTCCTTGTTGGTTTTGTGACATCTAATCCCGATAATAAACTGTTCACCAAAGTATTGAACAAAGGAGATGTGTTTGTATTTCCAATTGGTTTGATTCATTTCCAATTGAATGTTGGACATGGCCCTGCTCTTGCTTTTGCTGGACTTAGCAGCCAAAACCCAGGTGTTATTACAATTGCAAATGCTGTTTTTGGATCTAATCCACCAATCTCTCTTGATGTTCTCATGAAAGCCTTCCAAGTTGATGAGAATGTGATTGGCTTACTTCAAAAGCAGTTCAAGTCTTGAAAAAACAGAATGTTACTGAGCATTTTTTAAACCAAATAAAGTGGGCTTCTATATATCTATGTATGTGTGTAAGAGAGAATTCATGGTAAAAGAAATGTAATAGACTATTATCTATTCTTATTCTCTTACCCCCTTCATGGGGGTGAAAACTATTATAACGATTATCCATATAGTATGACATGGGTCTATTTTTTTAATTGGAAAAAGAGACGTTTTTCGTTGAAAAAGTGAAAAGAAACGAGGCAAAAGCGTGCTCAAACGAGCGGAAGGTGAAACTACAAAAAAGAACTCCAATTCTTGTAAATAAGAGAAGCAGAATAATTGCAAAAACATTTTGGATAAATAAAGCCCAAAGAGCTCCATTGCATGCGTAGCGCTGTACCAAAAACCGCCTCCTCAAAGTTTTCTTTGTCCTGAAAAATCCTTCGGTTCCTCTCAATCCAAAGACCCCAAATTAAAGCTTTGAAATAATTAATCCGAAGAATTTTACCCATATTTTTAAAGGGGTGATTACAACACAAGTTTTCTTGTGTAGAATCAAAGAGCAGCCAAATTTCAAAAGTAATTTCCAACAAAAACTACTAAGAGGTCACCCAAATAGCATGTGGTCTTGACTCTCTTTATTTTCCTATTAAAGAACACAATAGTTTGGATGAAGAGCCATGTTGAGCCTTTTTTTTTTTTAGATTCTCATTTGTATCAATCCCATTGTAGTAAAGAGTATTAAGGGACAATAGGCCTCCACTTTGGGCCTCGGCCCGCATGGCTTTGATTTTTTGTTTCACCCAAAATCCCTCATACCAATGGAGATGTGCCCCTTCCCCTACATACTCATGATCATCCCCTCTCCAACTAATGTGAGATTTGTTCGTACTCTAACAAAGTGTCCATATTAAATTTTAATCTTTCGCGACCCCTTTTTCTTTCAAATTGCATCAACAAGGATCGAAAAAAGAGATTTAGTTGAGTAACGATCAAACGGGTTTATATTCTATATGTAAAACTCTTTTTTTTTTAAATAAAAAATAAGAGGATAAGATTGAGTTGCAAAAAAAAAAAAAAGATAAGATTTAAAAAAAGTTTGTATGGTTGTTTATTGGCTTGACATGTGGCAAGGGGTATATTTAAAAACAAAATTACAAGCAAAATTTATTCTTGGCTACACCACCGGTGGACAAAGAAAAGAAAGGGAAAAGGAAAGAAAAAGAGAAAGAGAAAAGGAAGGAGGGAAAATAGAAAAATGTCTTGGGAATTTTTGAAAATGCATCAATTTGTGGAGTTTCAAGCTTCAATTTATGGTGTAATGGCTAGTTGGTAAGTAATTTCCTCAATCCAATTCTTCTATTTTGACGAGTTTTGGTAGTCTTTACTATGCTTCAAGGTTGGGTTTATCAGTTTTTTGGTCTATGAATTTTAAGTGCTATGGGTTAAATTGAGAGGTTGGTGTTTAAGGTTAATTAATAATGGTGTAGAAATAGAGTTTTTCCATATTTTGATGGAGTTGCTATGGAAAATTGTATGAATTAGAAAGAGAATTGTGTGTGGGTTTTCTTCAATTTGAGTTGGGATTATGTGTGGTAGAGAAAGAGCAACAAGATTGATATTATTTGGGTTTGAAAAGTATATTGGAAGTGTAGTCATTAAAGGAAAAATGAAGCTTTAGCCATGTGATATTAACCACAATTTTATATTATTTTCAACATGATTGTCTAACATTTCAAATTACTAAATAGCTGATTGATATGTATTTTATTAAATCAATATTTTCAGGTGATATCGTGGCGTAAATGATTTACGTTTTGGAATGTTCACATCAAAAGTTTGTGAGTGGATTCTATTTTCACATTTACAATTAATACACTACAAGAAAACTGGCAAATAACGACGAAAATTAACGACGTAATGGGGCATGCATTACGTCGTTATCAACGAATAACAACGGAATCAACGACGAAACTGTCGGACATTTTTTTTGACGTCGTTGGTGAAAATTAACGATGGAATGCCTCGTTCGTAAGGATACAAAAATGTTTCATCGTTAGCATATGTTGACCACAATTTTCACGACTTATTGCATTGTTTAAAAAGTCAATGTGTATTTTGACTTTAACGACACACTACATCGTTCATTATATTAATTTCAACGACAAGATACATAGTTATTTAATTTGTGAGGAATGATGGAATCCATTGTCCATTATCATTGTCCAATTTTGAAATTTTACGATTCATTTCGTCGCTTTCGATATCAGTGATGCATTTCGTCGCACAAAATGACTATATTTAAAAAATAAACAATTTAATTAAATTATTAATAATTAAAAATTTTAAATTAAATAAATAATAAAATAGCAAACACTACAAAAAAAAGTCTATTTGCGACCAGACATTTGTGACCAACAGGTCGTTTTTATTGTAGAATGCGACCAAAAAAGCGACCAAGACAGTGGTGGCAAAAAAGCTGGTCGTTCTGGAATTTTGTGCGACTAGATAGTCACAAAAATACGACCAAGAAAGTTTGGTCGCAAAAAAGTCAACATTTTGAAAAAACGACCAGATGGTCGCTTAAAAAGTGACCATCTGGTCGTAATTTATGTTGAAGACAAGTGACCAGTTGGTCATATGAAAGAGTGAACAAGTGGTTGTTTTTATAAGCGACCAAATGGTCACTTTTGGACTCAGGCAAAATGCGACCAGATAGTCGTTTTTTAGGGATAAAAAACGACCATCTGGTCGTTTATCTTATAGGAAAAATGCGACCAGATGGTCGTTTATCTTCTAGAGTAAATGCGACCATCTGGTCGTATTAAATAATTTTTTTTATTTAATTATTATTTATTTATTTAATTAATATCAAAAGTATTATTTATTTATTTAATTAATATTAATTAATTATTATTTATTTATTTAATGAATATTAAAATTTAATAATAAAAAATTGGAATTAAAATAAAATATATATAAATCAAATATTCAAAAAATGTTGTATACAAAAAGAAATAATCTATCTACTGCGAAGGGGCGGGGGGTGGGGGAGGCGGCGTCGATGATGAAGGCTCGTCGTCTCGGAATCTGAAGTACGCGGCCAAAGATGCTGCGACCTAAGCCTCGACCCGTGCCTGCATAGCCGCCTCAATCGCAGCTACTCGAGAAACGAAGTCGTTGCGCATAGCGTCCATGTCGGTGTGAAGCTGCTGAACCTCCTCGCGCAGCTGCTGAACCTCCTCGCGCAGCTGCTGCTCAACCGGAGAAGGGCCGGAGCTAGTGCTCGCTCCGCTCCGCTGGGGCCGAAGCACATCTGCATAGAAACGCCTCCCGTACGTGTCGAGACCAGGAACGAATCCATCTGGATGAACGCCTCCAGCAGCCTCTAAGAACGCCTGTCGACGGTCCTCCTGAGTTGGTTGCGAGTCGGGTGTGGGCAACCTCTGACTCAAAGACTCCTTGAAACGGTCCTAAATATTTAAAATTCAGAAAGTATGTAAAAGTTAGAAAATGATGAACAAATTCTAAGTAATAATTGAAAAAACATATTAAATATCTGAGTTTGTTGCGCATTGTCATCGACGATCGTCCCGTCCTTCTTCGTGTGAAGGACCAGGTGCAGCTCATCAGGCGGAACAGGACGACCGTACTTTTCTTCCTAAACATATTATAAAAAGAGACAGAAATTAAATTAATAAATAATTGAAACAAAAAAAAATGACGTGAAAGAAAAATGACAATTACTTACCAATATATGATGGTGCTCGTCGTGAGGCTTCGCGCCACCGGTGTGCTTCCTCGGGTTCTTGGCCCGGTTGACCTTATTCTTTGTAGATACTTTTTTGCCCTCTTGAGACTGCAAGCTCGCGAGGAGTCGGGCATGCTCCTCCTCGCTCATCCACACAGGCCGGTGTTCAGCTTGCTTCTGCCGCGCCCGGTACATGAGGTCCTTGAATCGATCCTGCACGTGCTTGTCCCATAAGGGGAACATCCGACCGTCCGTGACATCGGGATCGATCATAGGAAACTTGCCCTGAAAAAATTTGAAATAAGAAAACGTTAAAGTAATAAATTGATTGTTACAATTTATAAATTAATTAATTATAAAATAAGTGAAGTTATTTACCTTCCAGTTGTTGTATATCTGACGTTTCTCCGTCGTCGGAATCTTCGTCCAGCGAAGCTCGCTGGGTAGAGGCATGATCTGGAGGACCTGTCGAAACCGCTTTGAAGCGGTTTGATGCGGCTGTATTCTGCAAAAAAAAAGTAAAAAATATTTTTAGGTTATAAATAACATGAATATTTAATTAAAAAAATTACTTGTATACTTACCTATCCCCTTCTATCCGAAGGGTCGGGTTGGCGGTGGCCTGAGGACGGCCAGTGCCAGAAGCTCCTGCTCCCGCTGGATCGGGCGCGGTGCCAGAAGTGGAGGGTCCCGCGACAGTAGTGGCTGGAGCCTGTGAGTCCTCCCTCAAACGTGGTGTCGCAATCTGCGACTTGGATACTGCGGAGGGATATGTCGGGTCGGGATTGTCGTCCAACCGTAATATCTCGTCCAGGTTAGCATGCGTCCAGTCCCCCGCATCTGGAGAACTGTCCAACTCCGGTGCGTCATCCTCTGGCGGTAGATCAGTGCGGTCCTGCGCATCATCGCCGGACATCGGAGGACGACGTTGGCGTGCCATTTTCCTAATCAAACTAATTAAATTTATTAATTAAGTATATTAAAATAAATTAAATTAAAATAATTAATTAAATAAACTAAACTAAAGTAAATTAAATTTAATTAATTAAATTAAAGTAAGTAAACTACACTAATAACTAAATTAATTAATTAAATTTAAGAAAAATAGTTAAGTAAGTAATTAAAGTAATCTAATATATTTAATTTACTAAATTAAATTAATTAATTAATTAATGAAACCAAAGTAAATTAAATTAATTAAAGTAAGTAAACTACACTAATTAATCAACCTAATTAAATTGAATTAATTTAAAAAAAGTAATCTAAACTCATAATGTGACTAAATTAAATTAATAATTTATTAAACTAAATTTAATTAAGTAATTAAACTAAAAGTAATTTAACTATATTAAATTAATTAACTAATTACTTAACTAAGTTCAACTAAACAAATTAAAGTAACTAACTAAACATAATTAATTAAGTAATTAATTGCACTAATTTAAAGTTAAACTAAACTATTCAATTAAATCCAACTAAATTTAATTCAGTAATTAAACTAAATTCAATTAATTAACTAAGTTTAACTAAACAAATTAAAGTAACTAACTAAACATAATTAATTACACTAATTTAAAGTTAAACTAAACTATTCAATTAAATGTAACTAAATTTAACTAAACTAAAACAATTTTTAATAACTTAATTAAAATGAAAACGAAAACTAACCTCGAATACGCTACCGGGTTTTGGAGGTTTTTGAAATAGAATGGGTGAAAAACGAGGAACGGGAAAGGTAAGAAAGAACGGGGTTTAGGGGAACGGGCAAAAAGCAACGGGGGCATGGGAACGGGGAAAGAGAGAAAAGGAAAGAAAAGAAAGGAAAAGAGAATCGGGTGGGGGAGGGAAAGAATCGGGTGGGGAGTTTAAATTAAGAATTGCGACCATTTGGTCGCAATTTTGTAATTATGACGAGAAACGAAAAGTCGCTCGATTACGACCAGTTGGTCGCATTATGGTTCAAAAATACGACCAGCTGGTCGTATTTTAAGAAGAATGCGACCAACTGGTCGTAATCGTGTCATTATGACAACCAGCTGTCACATCACGCTTACCATCAACAAATGCGACCAAATGGTCGTAATTGTCAAATTAACCGCCATATTTTGCGACCAAATGGTCGTAATTATCAAATTCACCGACAAAAATTTAATGAAAATTTAAATTTACCTCTGAAGAAAGCGACCAGATAGTCACTAAAATACGACCAAATGGTCGTAAAAGAATACAAATTTTTAAAAAACTTATGTCTGCATTTACATAGTTACGACCAGATGGTCGTATTTTTGAAGCAAAATGCGACCATTTGGTCGTAATTATACCTCTATATTTTTTTTTAAAACATATTTATATATATTGTTTAATGAAACAAAACAATGACGATATTATAAAACATAAAGTGAATCATATAAATTTACAAAGTGTATTATTTTTCATCCTCATTTTCTTCAGTCATTGCTTCTTCTTCTTCTTCTTTTTCTTCTTCTTCTTCATCATCTCGAATAAATTCAGCATCAATGTCACGTTCGCCAGAAGAGGAAGCATTTGTATCATCATCATGCAATGTTATCGTTCCATCGTTCAAAGGACGTGCGGTACCTGCATTCTGGCCATCGTCTATTGCACGACATATTACCTGATCTTCTTGAAAAGCACCGGCTTTGTCTGCATGGTCTTCTTTCTAGAACAAGTTTTCTTCTACCTGTCGTGGTTTAACTTTACAAACAACTAACCAATCTGTCAGATCTCGTCTATTACTCGGATAGTTCAGGTAATAAACTTGAATCGCCTGTGAAGCGAGGACAAACATATCAGCGGTGCGCATATGCTTGTACTTGTTTACCTCAACGATTTGTAAATGATCAATCTTACGGACTACGCCTCGTCTTGTTGTCTCGAACCAAGTGCAGTTGAACAGAACAATGCATTTTAGCGTCGGACTTGCGTATTGAATCTTATCGATTACTCCAAAGTAATCGTCTTCGGTGCCGAACACTTGACCTTTTATGCAAACACCACTATTGTTTGTTGCCCTGTTAACAGAATGCGCCTTCGTTTGAAATCTGAATCCGTTACCGACGTATCCAGTATATGACCTTGCAATCCGTGCTAGTCCCTTTGCTAAAGAAATCATGCGAGGATCATCTACCGGTAACGTAGGAGAGTCCACCTGTCATTCAGCACACATAGAGTATAATTAGAAAGATATAGTATTTTTCAACAAATGACTTGACATGATATTTTTGACAATTTCAAATAACTCACATATGCACTGAACCAGGAACGAAACTCCTTCTCGATTATTGACCCCTCCTCAGCGGCTGTAAAACCGACTCGTGTCATTCGAACGTATACGTTCAGAAATAGTCTGTATGTTACGAAAATAGTAAGAAAATATTTTAAACAGTTGTGATTGTTAAGTCAAAGGAATAATGTAACGTTACGAGAACTCACTTGATGTAAGGATCGACTTCTGGGCAGTTGCATAACACGTAGGTCTGCATTACGTGATACTCAGAATCGGTCAACGGCCTACGCACTGATCTTCCAACTGTCATGCTAGGTTTAGTAAATATGGGCAGGTCGTTTATGTCAACACCTTCAAGTAAATTTTCGACAACGTTTGGTGTCGCTGGACGAAACTGCTCAGCAATGTGTTGATCAAAGTTGTATGAACAAAACGTGGTAGTCTCTTGCGTTAGGTACGCACTACAGATAGATCCTTCGACTCTTGCTTTATTTTCGACCGCTTTTTTCAACCGACGCAAGTACCTGTGGGTTACAAACAATTAAGTAAACCTCTGATATGTTTAACATTAAAAAAATTGAATTATATACAAAGTAAGTTTGCTAACCTTTCAAATGGGTACATCCAGCAATAATGGACCGGACCCCCTAAGAATGCCTCGTATGGAAGATGCACTGGAAGATGCTCCATTGAGTCAAAAAAGCCAGGTGGGAACACTCGCTCCAACTTACAGATAATAACAGCGATCTCCGAACTCATTGAAGCGACAGTAGCTTCAGTCAGCTCTGTACACGTCAAGTCCCTGAAAAAAACACTCAACTGGGCAAAGCGGCTCCCAATGTCTGTTCTCTAGGAACGGTCTGAACGCGACGAGCATCAATCGTTGCATGAATACATGACAGTCGTGGCTTTTCATACCGAACATGACATGTTTTTGACTGTCTATACACCGACTCAGATTTGAAACGTATCCGTCAGGGAATTTGATGGATTTGATCCACTCAAATAGTGTTTTCTTTTCATCCGTCGTCAACATGTACTTTACTTTTGTGTAATTATCATTGTCGTCAGGCTCTATGTAAGGCCTCGGGTTTTTAAAAGTAGTGAATTAAAATTATACTTAAATGATAAGTATTTTAGAAATTATTTAATATTTGTAATTTGGTTATTTGGTGGTTAATCATGGTTAAAATTAATTAAGGGTGGAGGATTTGTTGAAAAGAAAAGTTTTTAACCATGGTTAGTTAAGGAGAAAAGGGTGAGTTAGCAAATAAACTTAAATTGGGGACTAGTTGGTAAAGTTTTGAGTGGAAAGGCTTTGGTTGTTAGGTAAAGAGGTGGAGGGACCTTAATGCAAATACTCAATTTTTAATTTCAGCCATGCTTTATCATTTCATTTGAGTTAAAAAATTGAAAAAAGAAAAATAAAAACCTCTCAACTATCTCCTCTCATTGCTATTCTCGGCCAAAGGAGGAAAACTCAAAGTCAAAAACTCAAAGTTATAACTTCTTCAATTCTTCATCAAATCTAGTAAAATAAAGGTCCATTTTCATTGGATTTTCGAGTAGAAGCTGATTTTAGAAGAATCCATATCAATTTCCATCTATTTTCAGAGATTTTGGTAAGTTTTCCTTGATAGGTTTTCATGGGTTTTGGTTTTGGGGGTGTTCTTGATTGTTGATGTAAATACCATTTTCTTTGTGTTTTAATCTCTTTTAAATTCTGAAAATTGATTTCAAAATATAACTTCAAACCCTAAGTTTGTCAATTAAAGATTTCTTGGAAGGTTGAAAGCCATGGATGAACCCAAGAGCAAAACCTCCATTAATGGCTATTTTCAAGCTTTCTAGCTTTTCCAATTTTTGGATTTTCTTGGCTTTTACATAGAAAATCTAAATTCTGGAACTTATGTGTGTCTAAATATATATATTTCACATGAAAAACAACTTGGAAGAGTAAGCAAATGATTTTTTGAAGATTCTCAAATTTGGCCAAAATACTAGTTTTAAACTTAGCTAGTTTTGGGATTTTCTTGAGTAATTTTGAAAGGTTATTAAATCTAGAATATTTGAGTTTTTAAATATATATATTGAAAGGGGAAAAGATGAAAATCATTGGGTGGGTGTAAGCTTTCAAGAAACTCCATTAATGGAGTGTTCTCAAACTTCTATTTTTTCTCAATTTTGTGTTTTCTTAGCTATCAATGGAAGGTTGTTAAATCTGGAAATTTTGGGTGTTTATATGTGTGCAATGTACATGAAAAACACATTAGAAGTTCCACCCAATGAATAATTGATTATTTCCCAATTGGCCAAAAATTTCATCTTAAATTGACTAGTTTTGGGTTTTGATCTTCTAACCGGGTATGAGTTTGTGTCTATTTGAATTGGGCTAAGATAAATGATTTTATATATATATCTAAATATGTTGGAATGATTGGTTGTAGGATAAGAGGCAAGAACGAGCTACCGAGAGAATTTCGTAAAGGTGAGAACAAAAAGAATAAAAACGGTGGCGGTGGAAGGTTTGTAATTTGTTAAAAGAATGTGGTGGGATTTAAATGCTCATGGCTGATTGGTAGGTGCTTTGGGATGTGTTTAAAAGAGAAATGGAGTGGTGAAAGTATTAAATAACGAGATTCAAGCTTGGTTCGTTCTTAAGAGCCGAAAAGAGCTAAAATTGCTAAAACCCATTTGTCTTTGGATACAATTTGACTATTTATGATGTGTTATTTGTTTTCATACATCTAAATTGGAAAAGCATACATGTTATATGCCACTTGAGCTAAATATTTGTTCGATAACCACAATCTTAGCTAGTTTACATCACCACTTGAGTACTTGCTTTATTTACATATCATGTGAGTTAATTTATTCTGTATCTTTGTTTCTACTCGTATTTCAAGTGAAGATCGAGTCATATACTGATTTGGGACTCATTATACATATGCTCGATATGTTTTAGATTGTTGTTTGACAAGCACAGTTTGGCAAAATGCCACGGCATCACGTTTGAAGTTGGTGTTTTCTTAGACACTTTGAAAGTGTTGAATGATAGTTTGAAACTGAGTACTACGTTGTTTGGGAACTCTGTTTATTCGCTTTATCGTACTTATATATTAGTTTAAATGTTAATGATAAAGAAAGTATAGTTAGTGCATATCATTCCATTCCACTTCATTCATGCATCCTAAGCATTGTACAAATGGCCATGGGTTCGTAGCCCGTGTAATGGTGAGTGGTTGTTGGATGTTACACGTGGCTACTGTGGCGGAAGTGGTGAGGCTCCGAGGCGCTGTGTGGTGGATGGCCCGGAAGCTAGAGTGGCTACAGAGATAGCCTGGAAGTATAATGAAATATGTGAAAAAGGGCAGAGGCTACTGAAAAAGCCAAGTGTGTATAAAACGACAGATGGCAACTGAAAATGCCAAGTGTGTGAAACAGCTACTGAGATAGTCGGGTATGTGAATGGCTACTGAGATAGACAAAAGAGTGAATAGTCTCATGTGGAAGGCATTAAAATGATTGAGGGATCAAAGTTAATGAGCTGTTATAAAAATGAGTAAAGTTAAACACGTGGAAGCAAATGCTTGACAATATTGATCATACGTTTTACGTTTTATGTATGTGTTACATGTAGTGAGACACGGGAAAGTTATGTAAAACTATACGGCCAGAAGTTAGTTCATAAAGTGGTATTGGTTGAATGATCGAAGACTCGGTTTTGCCTTGATTGTGAAATACCAATGATTTAGTCCACCTTATACATTTACTCTTTCCTTTTGTTTATGCATACCTAGTGTGTATATACATTGTGCATAATTTTTCGTACTTGCATAGCATCATTTTTCATTCCTTTTGTTTTCACTGAGTGTTATGCTCAGAGGTGCTCTATATCACCTTTCAGGACCCGGACGAGGACGGGGATGAGGCGCGGCAGGTGGTGCACGTTGATGCATCGGGATGGAGCTTTTGGGATTAGGCCTCGGACATGCGAGTCACAGGTCCTTGGGAAAGGAGTGTGGTCATTCCTTGTTTTGTCGTGTTTTTTTTCACTTTTGAGATGAAATGTAACTTTTATGTATATATTATAGTTTTGTAACGTTTTCTTTGGTGCACCAACGATATTTTGATTTTAACTTATGATGTTTTAAACCGGCCGACGAGCCGATGCTGTTAAAACAGGTCTATGTTGTATGTGGGATATGAAATATACGAGTACTTCATGCCGGAATTTCGAATATTTTACAAAACTGATTGTTAAACTTTAAGTTCTTTTTCGTTTCCCTTCACGTGCTTGCACCCTGGCTTGTAGTTTAAGTCGGGTCGTCACACTCTAACTCAGGATGGTTACATATCTCCCGTACATCGTAACGTGCCTTCAGATTGTCCTTTGTTTTGCCAGGAACGTTCAAAACCGTATTGAAAATGTTGTCGAAGAAGTTCTTCTCGCTATGCATTACATCCAGGTTGTGTCTGATAAGTAGATCTTCCCAATACGGTAGATCCCAAAAAATACTCTGTTTCTTCCAACCCGTGTTTTTTCCAGCAGCATTGTTTGCAAGCTCTGCACCTTCCACTGTAATCTTCCGCATCCCTATAGCATCTATACCGTGCAGAATCTGCCTTCCACTGTACATTATCGGGGGGGGGGGGGTTTCCTTTCATACTCACCGACCCTTCTTCCAGTCAGTACCATTTGAACCAACGCGTGATTCAACGGCATAAATCGACAGGTGGCAATCAAACCAACAAGTTTTCCGATCGCTTTTAGAGGTAAAACGCATCTGTGTCTAGCATGCAATGTGGACATGCGTATTTACCGGCCGTACTCCATCCTTGAATAGAGGATGGGGATCGATATTTACAATTACTAAACTAATGAACGCTAAGCAAAACAATAACAAAACTCATACTCAAGAAATAATGAACGTGAACGCAACATACCTGACAACATTGAATACGCAGGGAAGTCACTGATCGTCCAGATTAACGCCGCGCGCAACAAGAAATTTTGTTTCTTTGAGATGTCGTACGTCATGACACCGTCTGTCCACAACCTCTTCAACTCTGCGATAAGTGGTTGCAAATACACATCCAGCTTCTGTTTTGGACTTTTCGGGCCAGGTACGATCACTGTGGGAAAAATCACCGGGTCTCTCATACACATCGAGGGTGGCAAGTTATACGGGGTTACCATCACCGGCCAAAATGAATATTGTGCCCCGGATTCCCCGAACGGGTTAAAGCCATCTGTGCATAAGACCAATCTCACGTTTCTCCGGATCTTGTGCAAAATCAGGATGACAATTATTTAAATGCTTCCAAGCCGCAGTGTCTGAGGGATGTCGCATAACACCTTCATCCTGTGCATGCTCGTGATGCCATCTCATGTGTGAAGTTGTGACATCCGATGCTTACAACTGTTGCAGACGTGGGGTCAGCGGTAAATAGAACATGCGGGCGTACGGAATCATCCCGCGTTTCCCCTGTTTATATCTTGGAAGGAAACAGAATTTGCAGTGATGCAGATCCGCATCCACATCCCAGTAGATCGTGCATCCGTTTCGACACGAATCTATCTTCTCTATGGCTAACCTGAGTCCCTCCACTAGCTTTTTCGTGTCGTACAAACTTTGCGGCATCATGTTTTCTTGTGGAGCGCATCGACGAAACCACGATGGGACCGAATCAAATCCTCTAGCAGGTAAGTTATACTGCGCTTTTATATTTAAAAGTTCTGTAGCAGCAGCAAGTTGACTAACCTGACAACCTTCGTACAACGGTCGGCTCGCTGTCTTGAGCAGATCGTGCATCTTACGTGCTTCCGGATTCATTTCTTCTTCAACAGCCCCTTCTCTTTTGTCGTCTACGTTCAAACTTTCGCGATAACTTTCATTTCCACCCCCATATCCCACACCATCAAGTATCATCTGCTGCATCTGACTATACTGTTGTATTTCATTGGGTTCTTCGAAGACAGCATCCTCATTCGAGCTGCTACCCTCGTACTGTCTCGCTTCCTGTACTGCAGCTTCGAACATTTTCCTCGTCTCCCCATGATACACCCAGTGATAATAATTCTCCACAAATCCCTGACTATAAAGATGAACCTTCAAATCTAGAACCGGTATGATTCTCCTATTGTCGCATTTTCTGCACGGACATCGTAGCTTTTCACCATAATTCGCATAATGAACAGTTGTCTTGCAAAACTCAACAAACTGTTCAACCCCGGCCACTAACTCATCGCTCAAATACCCGTCTATCAAACGAATATACATCCACTCTCTCATTTTTCTTTTTTCTTATCTTTACAAACAATAGGAGGATGAGATTTTATAATGCATTCATCTGCTTAATTGCGACCTTATGGTCGCAAAATTAATACCATCTGGTCGTATTTATCCCGCTAAAATTTCCCGCCTTTTTTTACTACCAAGTGGTCACTTCCAAATGCGACCAGATGGTCACTTACAAAGGCGCCTACTTGGTAGCTTTCTTCCCGCCAAATTTACGTGCCTTTTTTTTTGCTACCAACGTATATTTCTAGTCTCCAAAATGCGACCAGATGGTCACTTCCATAGGCGACCAACTGATAGCTTTCTTCCCACCAAAATACGCTAAATTTACGCGCCTTTTTTTGCTACCAAACTATATTTTTAGTCACAAAAATGCGACCAGATGGTCGTTTTTTCAGGTGACCAAATGGTCGCTTCTTTCGAGCCATTTTTTGTTACCAAGCAATTTTTAAGTCACAAAAATGCGACCACTTGGTCGTTTTTGAAGGTGACCAACCGGTCGCTTCTTTCGCGCCATAATTACGCGCCATTTTTTATGACACCTTCTGATTTTGGTCGCAATCTGGTCGCAAAAAAAGTGACCAGATGGTCACTTTGAGTCAACCTTCAAAAAAAGTGACCAAATGGTCACCAAAAAACTACCCCCTTTTTTTGGTCGCATTTTGACTTTTTTTTAGTAGTGAAAATGAATAATATATAAATACAATAAAAAAGTATCAAAGTGTATATAAAATAGCAATACAAAAAAAATCCCAAAATCAGGCGGAGGCTCGTGTCGTGGTGCAGTAATACCGGAAGTTGCTGAACCCTCTGATCCTCGCACGGCAGCCATAAGACTATCCATTATCACCTTCATCAACCTCTCGAACTCCCGACGTTCCCACTCAGACTTAAGACGAGCCCGCTCAGATGCATCGAGACGAGCAAGAACCGTCGACATGTCTGTAGTTAGACGCTCGTTGCTCTCCTAGAGCTGAACAGTCTGTGCCCTAAGAGACAGGTTGCTCTCGCGGAGCTCCTGAGTCTCTCTAGTAGTATGAGCCGTCTGAGACGAGCGAGGCTGATCGACGTAAAGGATAGGCCCGAGGATACCGAGCCCAAGAACAGTGTCGTCTGGAGTCCGCCTCCAGCTGCCTCGAGATAGGCCGCATCGATATCCTCCGGAGTGGGAAGGTTGTCCTCACTCGGTAAGTGTGCAGTGAGGAGTTCTTCATAACAACACTGAAGAAAGATAAGAAAGAGTTTCGTTAGTTATGAAATTATAGATTAATCGTATTTAATTATTAATGAAACACTTACCGCCCTCTCTCTAGATTTGTCGTCGACGAAGGTCTCTTTATCTCCACTTTTGGTGTGGAGAATGAGGAACATCTCGGCAGCATGCACGAGCGTCCAAGCTATTTTTCCTGCAAAAGTTAAGAATTAGTAAATATTCTATTGAAATCAATTAATTTAAAGTTAAAAATAAGAAAAACACTTACAAACCTCTTTTGGTGCTCGTAGGCTGAGAACGAACCTCTAGTGTGCTTCGATGGGTTTGTGTTCCGGTTGGCACTGTTGATCGCTGAAATCTGCTGGGCATCTGGAGCCTGCGTACGACAAAAGATATCTGTCAAGTCCTCCGCAAATATATGGGTCGGCCTTTTATCGACAGCAGCATGGCGAATATTGTAGCCATTGTCCCTATACCGAATGCTGACTTGATGATGCCAGGGAGCGTAGATGATCACATCGGTCAGCTCCATTGGAATATCGAAGTATTGCTGAAAAAGAACAAATCATAAAATGTTATATAACAATTAAATAAATAAAAGACATATTAATTGAAAAAGATAAAGTTATTTACCTTCCAAGCTTCGAACAAGCGCGTCTTATGCGCTGCGGGGACAGACAGCCAATAAGGGTGTCCCCGTACTGGAAGCATCTTCAGCACATCCGTACACCTAGCGAAAACGCGTCGTGATGACTGTAACCTATTTAAATGAATGAAAAGTTAAGTTAGATAAAAATTTATAAATAAAGAAAACAATATATTATTTAACGACTTACTTGCCAGCCTCTAACGTCAGACGAGGCTGCCCGCTGATGGAAAGCTCCTCAGGCTCAGTCGCCTGATCCTCCTCCTGCTGATCAGGAGAATCCATGAGGTCTAAACCCTCAATATAGGGCTGACTCCCAGAGTTACTAGCCCCCGGTTTGTCAGATGGTGCTGGAGGACGTCTACGAGGAGGCATGACCTAAGATATACAACTAATTAGAGAATGCATGATTATTTAATTAATCAAATTACTAATTTTTAATTTAATCAAATTACTAAATATTTAATTAATCAAATTACTAAATATTTAATTAATCAAATTATTACTAATTATTTAATTAATCAAATTACTAAATATTTAATTAATCAAATTACATACTAATTACATACAATTTAATTGAAATTAACAAATTACAAATTACATAACTTAATTAATATTACATAATTAGTAAGTTCGCAACAATTTCACAAGTTTAACTAATTTCATAAAAATTACACAAAGCTTAAAACAAATAAACATAAAAAATAGAAGTTTACGAAACTTACCCGGAATCGTTCCAAGGTATGAGGGATTGAAATAGGGGAAAGGAATTTAGAGGAATGGGAAGAAATGGGAAGAAATTTAGTAGAGAGAAAAGAAGAAAACGGAAGAAAAAATGAAAGAAATGGCAGCCTCAAGTGGGTTTTATTCGTGAATTAACGATGGAATCCATCGTTAATCACTTAATAATTCGTCGCGCGTGTTTTTTTAATGATGGAATCCATCGTTCAAGCCATGAACGTCTTCTGTGTTCATATGCAGATGAACAACACGACGCATTGCATCGCTGATTTCATACACACGATGTAATCCGTCATTACAAGTCAACTTCAAATTTAGTCAATTTGACTATGGGGCGACAGATTCCCTCGGTTCGTACCGCCTAAATTTTTGCCAAATGTTTGAGCTTCGCACGTTATTAATTGCTTTTAATAATGGATTCCATCGTTGAAGAATATGAAAAGTTACCAAAAATCTATCCATTATATGATCGTAACAATGACTTTCATCGTTAATATCCACAATAATACTTAGAAAAATTTCCCCACTTTTCTTTTTTATCTTAACGATGCATTTCATCGTTAATAGCCACAAAAACACATAGAAACTTTTCCCCACTTTCTGTTTGATAATAACGAGGCATTTCATCATTAGTATCTACAATAATACTTAGAAACTTTTCCCCACTTTTCTTTTTGATATTAACAATGCTATACATCGTTAGTAATGACCCTTTACCTCGTTAGTAATGACACTTTACGTCGTTACATTTTTTTTTAAACATTCAATTATTTTCGCTCGTTCCAAATAAACTCTTCAATCATCGTCCTCTGAATCATTAGTCCTTCATGAATCAATGCTATCTTCTTTAGTTTCTTCTTCATTTGTTTCATCTGGAGAAGTATTTTTGTCATTTCCAGGTGGAACATACACATTCATTTCATCAACAAGTCTCTCAGTTGCATCATTCAAAGGACGCGCAGTGTCGGAATTAATACCTTCATCGATTTCCCGATTTTCCACTTCATTCTCTTGGAATGCAACATAATGCTCACTATCTTTATCAGGGAGACTGTCATTTATTATCATCGGTCTTACTTTATAGACATCTAACCAATCAGATAGATCTCGACGATGACCGGGATAATTTAAATAATATACCTTAACTACGCCAACGGTTCCCAATGTTTTTGTTTGAGGAACGGTCTGAATGCAACGAGCATCAATCATTGCATGAAAATGTGACAATCATGACTTTTCATTTCGAAAACAGTATGACTCTACATGTCAATGCATCTCGAGAGATTAGAAACGTAACCATCAGGGAACTTAATCGATCTCATCCATTCAAAGAATAATTTCTTCTCTTCTGTATTTAACATGTATTTGGCCTTCACGTAGTGTCCATCTACATCCGGCTCTAACTCAGGTCAGCGACATATTACTTGGATGTCATACTGTGCCTTCAGGTCGTCTTTTGTCTTATTTGGCACGTTTAAAACTGTATTGAAGACATTGTCGAACACATTCTTTTTTATGTTCATGACATCCAAGTTGTGTCTAATTAGTAAGTCACCCCAGTACGGTAAATCCCAAAATATACTTCTTTTCTTCCATCCACTTTTTTTACCAGCAGCCTTGTTTTCAAGCTCAACACCTATCTCGATAATTTTTTTCATACCCATGAAATCCAACCCAAGTAATATTTCAATTCCACTGAAAATTCGGGGTGGACCTTGGTTGCGTGCATTACGACCCTTATACCAATCTGACTTATTTGAACAAAACAAATGGTCAATCGGTAAATATCTTCTATGACAATCGAACCAACACGTTTTCCGTCCATGTCTCAATGAGAATGCTCCAATGTCAATCATGCAATGAGGACAAGCTAACTTTCCTGATGTGCTCCTTAAATTAACTATACACTATTATATAAGTATGCATAAATTACTTAAATATAAAAAAAATTAATTAATAAACTATCGTAATTACCAGATAATATCGAATACGCCGGAAAGTCACTGATCGTCCAAATTACTGCGGCTCTCATACAGAAATTTTTTTTTCTCTATACGTCGTATGTCAACGCTCTGTTATTCCATAAATATTCAGCTCAGCAATAAGAGGTTGGAGGTAGATATCTAACCTTTGCTTTGAACTCTTCGGACCCGGTACGACAACCGTTAAGAATATAACAGGATCTTTCATACACATCGATGAAGGAAGATTATACGGTGTCAACATAACAGGCCATATAGAATATTGTGAACCAGAAGCGCCGAATGGGTTAAAACCGTCAGTACATAACCCCAATCTCACATTTCTAAACTCTCTTGCAAATTCTGGATGACAACGATCCAAATGTTTTCACGTATCAAAATCAGATGAATGTTTCATATGACCATCCTCTTGTAAATGCTCGTAATGCCATCTCATATGGGCAGCCGTGACTTCCAATGCATTCAATCGTTGAAGACAAGGAGTGATCGGTAAATAAAACATACGTGTATGTGGAATGAGAGTGCGTTTACCTTGTTTATATCTCGTGTGGAAATAGAATTTACAATTATGAAGACTCGAATCTCCATCACCCCAGAATATCATGCATCCGTTCAGGCAACAATCAATTCTCTCAACTGGCAACCCGAGACCCTCCACTAATTTTTTCGTGTCATATAAACTTTCTAGCAGCGTGTTGTTAGCAGGGCTGGAACGATGAAACCATTGTGCAATAGAATTAAAACCCCTCTCCGGGATATGATATGACGCTTTTATATTCAGAATCTCTGTAACTGCAGCCAGTTGACTGACATCACAACCCAGGTACAATGGCATACTTGCTGATTCGAGCATATGATACATTCGTTGTGCTTCTGGATTCATTTCTTCCTCCTTCGCTAGAATAGTTTGATTATCGTCTTTTATATTCAGAATCTCTGTAACTACAGCCAGTTGACTGACATCACAACCCAGGTACAATGGCATACTTGCTGATTCGAGCATATTATACATTCGTTGTGCTTCTGGATTCATTTCTTCCTCCTTCGCTAGAATAGTTTGATTATCATCTTTTGTATGATTAAACGTACCTTCGTATATCATATGCTGTATTTTTCCATACTCTTGGTGTCTTTCTTCACAATTTTCTTCCACATTCGGTACTGCATTCGAGCTACTTCCTTGGTTAAACAAGGCTCACTCCAACGCCGCATTATATTGATCGTCTGATTCCCCTTGATAAACCCATCTGTAATAATTCTTCACAAATCCACGACTATACAGGTGTTTCTTCACATCAAATGAAGAAAATAACTTCTTATTTTTACACTTTCTGCACAGACATCGTATCATTTTACAATTCTGGTCATAATCAACAGTACTTTCACAAAACTCCACGAATTCTTCCACCCCTGCTACGAACTGATCATTCAAATAGCCTTCTAATAGACGAACATACATCCATTCATGCATTTTTTTTGGATATTATAACAAACAAAATTGGAATTTTTTTTTACAAACTGGATGTTTTTGATGATAAATAAATATGATAGCCAAAGACATCAATTTATACATTGAAGTTAGCGACGAAATCCGTGGTTTGTTTGGTGGGACCATTTCCCGCCATATTTTAGCGATGGTTTCCGTCGTCCCGTTTCTCGGGAAAATTCGTGCCATTTTTAACGATGGCTTACATCGTCCTCTTTTTGGCGGGAATTAATGACGCCAATACTAGCGACGAAATGGCTTGCCCAAGGCATGTTGCTTCCTCCCGCCAAAAATCTAAGGTCATTTAGACGACGCAATCCATCGCTGAAAGTTAACACTTTCAATGTGCGATGTTTTATGTCGTTATTTAACGAGGCACAACATTCCGTCGTTATCGATGCGTTGCTAAACTGCCATTTTCTTGTAGTGTTAATAGTATTGAGCTTTTAGTAGTTTACAAAATATTAAAGTTTTAGAGTTTGTATTATCGTATATGATTATTTATTGATATAAATATATATAAATGAAAATTTTTAGATATTCATTATTCAATATATATGATTTATGCCAACTACGAAAGGTTTAGTTGCAATTTTACAATGGTTTAGAAATTATGATACCCTCAGTTATCAGCTTTTAACAGGTCTTTGGGACCTACTTTAGCATACACATAGGTTTTGGGCCGTATGTTAGGGTGAATAGCCCTTTGGGGGCAGCTCTGCGCGAGTATGACCAGTTTCAGTATTCAGTTGCTCTGCTACATGCATGATTTCACCCTACATGCAGTATGACCAGTTAATGGTACATTTTTAGTGTGGTTTTTAACTCTATGATATAATATATGAAAAGTTTATATTGTACGTATATTTACGTAAATTTATTGATTTAACTTCCTTTGAATATTATGATTATTAAGTTTTACGAACATTAGTTTTGAACGGTTTTATGAATTTGGAAACTACTAAATACTATGTACTTTTGAAGAAAATATTAGTTTAATAAAAATTCTACTCACTGAGCCTTTTTAGCTCATTATTTTCAAATGTTTTCCCCCCACAGGTAGCTTCCGAGTTTCAGAAGATGATCAAGCCTACGATGAGCTTTTCTACCACCCATATCGCATCAACTCAGTTAGTACATGAGTCTTTAGTTTGAAATATTTTTCTAGAACAGATATGTTTAGTTTGCCTTGATGGTACATATTGGCTTTTGGCTATCACTTGCCATCGGCGCACGTCTCGTCTTAGGTCTTTAGGGAGGTCTCAGGGCGGGTCGTGACAAGTTTGTATCAGAGCATAATGATTCTATAAATGTCTCATTGTTTCCCATTGCATTTGTGTTATTGCATCGCATGTATCATGTAGAAAGTGAATTATGGTTTGTGGTGGCAAAGCTCGTGGCTCGAAGGTGTGTTTATGAAACTCAATGCTACTTGTTGGTAAGTTTTGCTGATTATTTTTAAAAATAATTCATGTAATTTATTTAAAAGTGATAACAGTTTAAGAGTAGTAAAAATTATCAGCAAGTGGTTTAAGTCAGTTAGGCTGCTGAAGTTGCCGAAAGTATGGATGGAGACTTAATGTTCTTAGTTTATTGATTCTGAAATATGTTAATTTAGGAAATGGTAATTCAGTATTGTGGAGAATTGTTTGGTATCAACTATACAAGTATTCTATAGACGTATTATGTCAAGAGTTTGAAATTTATCTTCTCGGTTTGACTAGTTTAGAAGTAATTTGTAGTAGACAATATTTACGAAGATTGTGAGTGATACTAAAATTTGGGCAAATATTGAAAAAGTTATTTAGTACCCATGATTTATAGTGCTTTGACTTGTTAATACCCAGTTGAGTCGAAACCTCCAGTTTTGAGGAGATTGTTAAACATCAAATGTTGTGGTGCGTAAAATATTGGGCCTTTGCATAGTAAATTGATGGTGGTAACCCAACTTAAAAGTGGTTATTAACAGATACTGTTTTTAGAGTTGGTGAGATCATTGTTGTTGGGAAGAAGTTTTTCTTGGGTAATTATATTGATTTTAATATTATTTTGGGTATGAATTTCTTGTTTATGAATTGTGCATCTGTTGAATTTATTTTGGGAGAGATTGTGTTTAGACAACTAAAAGAGATTGAGATTATTCATCGTGGTGGAAGAAAAGTTTTACAGTCATATGTAATTTATGTGGTAAATTGTTTCGAAAGGGAATGTATTTTGCTTATATAGTGGATATTTGGATCAGTAAATTTGAACTTGAAAGCAAGCAGGTGTATGTGTTTCCAGATGCGGTTTTAATGTTTCATCAGCTATTTTACTGGATAAGAAAATTAATTTGTGATTGAGTCAGGCTCAGTAGTAACTCTTATTTCTCACTCATTAAATAAAATGAATGCAATTGAGTTAAAGAATTGATACATGAGTTACTTGAGAACGGCTATATTAGACCAAGTGTGTCCTTTGGTGCACTTATGTTATTTGTGTGAAGACAGATGGAAGGAGGAATCGATGAATATTAGATGTGATAATGTCTCAAATATCTGAATTTTTACAGAATGAATAGATTGGTGGTAACCCATGTGAGAAGTTGTTATTGATAGACATTGTCATTATAATTTGTGTGATGGTGGTCAGCTGGGAAGAAGTTGAAGGTAAATTTAATGTCTCTAGTTATACTGGTTTTACTATATTATTTATTGGTATAGATTTCTTATTTGTGAATCATGTGATAATGGATTGGTTTTAGTAAAGGTGTATAGACAGTTAAATGTGTTTGAGATTGAAGTAGTGGTTGAAAGAGATCTTATGTTTAATAAGTAGAAACTGAGTAGTTGCAATATGACATGTTGGGATTATTAATAATGTGGGCATCCATCTCAAAATCGATTGGTAATGAGAGGAGTGGCCCTTAGAGTTTATAAATGTTATAAGTTCCCTACATCTTTCCGATGTGGGATTCTCAACATGCCCCCTCAAGATGGTGACTCTTTTGGGCTCACCACTCTTGGGTCGAATCCCATTTTTGGATCGAATGCCCGTTTGGGCTTATTGGGCTCTGATACCATATTAATAATGTGGGCATCCATCTCAAAACCAATTGGTAATGAGAGGATTGGCCCTTAGAGTTTATAAATGTTATGAGTTCCCTACATCTTTCCGATCTGGGATTCTCAACAGGGATATCATTATTGAATAACGAACATGTTTATGAAGGCAGTGTAGAAAATTTGGATAGGAAAGGACTGCAAGTTGATTTACTATCCTAACCGATGGTTTGATATCAGTATGGGTAAGGATTACTTGTTTATGAATCGTGATTTAGTTCAATATTTTCAGCAGAGGTGTGTAAACGACTACATGAGTTTGAGCTTAATTTGAGTGTTTATTTTGCTGGTAACTTTACTAAATAATAGACATTTTGATTCTTGGTCGAGAATATTAGTGGCAACACTTTGATTTGTGAATTTGTAAACAATACTCGGATTCTTTAGATGGAGTATGTGTGTTACATAATTGAGGAATTATGAAGTGTGCTCGGATTCTTATTATGGAGTACATGGGTGTTAATTGTGAATGTTTATTGATGGTAGAAATCACTACAAGAAAACTATCAATTTGCAACTAGAAAATTACAACAAGAAAATGTGGTTGCTTTTTGCATTCAACTGAGTCGTAAAACCAAGCGTTGACCTAGAGCTACCATTTAATCGCAAAAACTACGACCAAAATGCGATCGTATTATATAAGTAGACGTAAAAAAAGGTGTAAAATTATGGCGCGAAGATTACGACCCAGTGGTCGTATATAATTACAACCCACATGGTCGTATTTGAAGGACAAAAAATAATTGTTGTCACAAAAGTTGACACGAAAGAATGGCGCCAATATTACGACCATGGAGTCGTAAATTTATTTCGTCCAGGTAGTCGCATTAAAGCGACTCTCCCTATTCTCAGTTGCTTAATTTTTTGGAGGGAAAAAAATGAGGCCAATTATGACCAGATGGTCGCAAAATGGCCACCATTAGGTCGCAAAAAATGGAGGGAATATTAATTACCTTCCCGCCAATTTTTGTGACGGGGTTGGTCGCAAAAGGACAGATTAACCACCTATAAAATGCACTTCCATACATAATTTATCAACAAACAAAAAATAAAATGAGAGAGTGGATGTACATTCGTTTAATTGAGGGTTTTTTGAACGATGAATTCGTTGCAGGGGTTCAGCAATTTGTTGAGTTTTGTATGGCAACTGGGTATTATGAAAAATATGGTCAGAAACTACGATGTTCATGCAGAAAATGTGACAACAGAAAAATCATACCGGTTCCTGATTTGAAGAAGCATCTTTATAGTTGGGATTTTGTGCCAAATTATTATTACTTGGTGTACCAAGGTGAAACGAAGGAAATGTTCGATGCTGTAGTACAAGAATCTCGACAGTACGAAGGAATCAGCTTGAATGTTGACGTTGCAGGCAATATTGAAGAAAACCAGTTCGGTCAAATGTAGCAGATGATAATGGATGGTGCAGGGTATGGTAATGAAATGAATCGCGAAAAAGAAGATGAAGAACAAACGTTTGTTGAGGAGGAAATGAATCCAGAAGCACGTAA
Organism: Gynostemma pentaphyllum; assembly: GCA_028015215.1. Classification (NCBI taxonomy): domain Eukaryota; kingdom Viridiplantae; phylum Streptophyta; class Magnoliopsida; order Cucurbitales; family Cucurbitaceae; genus Gynostemma; species Gynostemma pentaphyllum. Next base: position 45,376,868 of record CM051351.1, on the reverse strand, counting down.
TATGCACGAGATGCTAACCACAGCTAGTCGACCGTTATATGCAGGATGTGAGGTTAGCCAACTTACTGCAGCTACGGAACTGTTAAATATAAAAGCGCAGTACCACATACCAGTGAGAGGCTTTCATTCAATTGCATCATGGTTTCGTCGATGTGCTCCACCAGAAAATACGCTACCAGAGAGTTTGTACCACACGAAGAAACTTGTGAAGGGTTTCGGTTTACCCATGGAGAGAATAGATTCATGTCGAAACAGATGCATGATATACTGGGATGTGGATGAGAGTCTGCATCACTGCAAATTTTGCTTTCAGCCAAGATATAAACAAGGGAGAAGTAGCCTGATTCCACACACCCGCATGTTCTATTTACTGCTAACCCCGCGTCTGCAACAATTGTATGCGTCAGATGTGACAGATTCTCACATGAGATGGCATCACAAGTATTCTGAAGATGAAGGAGTTATGAGACATCCCTCAGATGCTGCGGCGTGGAAGATCCTAAAAATGTCAGATTGGGATTATGCACGAACGGCTTTAACCCATTTGGGGATTCAGGAGCATAATATTCAGTATGGTCGGTGATGGTGACCCTGTATAACTTGCCACTCTTGATGTGCATGAAAGACCCTGTGATATTTTTAACTGTGATCATTCCTGGTCCGAAGAGTCCAAAACAGAAACTAGATGTGTATTTGCAACTACTTATCGCAGAGTTGAAAAAGTTGTGGACTGATGGTGTTATGACTTACAATATATCAAGAAAACAGAATTTCTTGATGCGCACTGCATTAATTTGGACGATCAGTGACTTCCCAGCGTATTCAATGTTATCAGGTATATGTTTATACTTTTGTCTGTTTATTAATCAGTTTTCATAATTGTTTGCTTAGTCATAATATGTAGATAAATAATCTATACCTTCTCTCATCCTCTTATAAAGGATGGAGTACGGCTGGTAAATACGCATGTCCACATTGCATGCTTGACACAGAGGCATTTTCTTTAATACACGATCAAAAAATTTGTTGGTTTGATTGTCACAGAAGATTTCTACCTTTGAATCATTCATTTCGTGCTAACAATAGTGACTGGAAGAAAGATCGACGCGCACGAAAAGAGATACCTCCAACAATGTTTAGCAGGCGAGAAATTCTTCACGATATAGATGTCTTAGGCATGCAGAAGATTACATGTGAACGTGCAGAGAATGCAAACAAGTTGGCTGGGAAAAACACCGGATGGAAGAAAAGAAGTATTTTTTGGGATCTACTGTATTGGGAAGATATTCTAATCAGACATAACTTGGATGTAATGCATATTGAGAAGAATTTCTTTGACAATGTTTTCAACACTATTATGAATGTTCCAGGAAAAACAAAAGACAATCTGAAGGCACGTTATGATAGCCGAGAGATATGCCATCGCCCTAAGTTGGAGCCTGATGTTAATGATCATTACGCTAAAGTGAAGTACATGTTGACAACAGAGGAAAAAAAGACACTATTTGAGTGGATAAGATCAATCAAATTCCCAGATGGATACGTTTCCAATCTCAGTCAGTGTATAGACAGCCAGAAACATATAATGTTCAGGATGAAAAGTCACGATTGTCATGTATTCATGCAACGATTGATGTGGGTCACATTCAGGCCATTTTTAGAGCATAGACATTGGGAGCCGCTTGCGCAGTTGAGTGTTTTTTTTAGGGACTTGACTTGTACTGAATTGACCGACGCAACTGTTGCATCAATGAGTTCGGAGATTGCTGTTATCATTTGTAAGTTGAAGCGAATATTCCCACCTACCTTTTTTGACTAAATGAAGCATCTTCCAGTGCATCTTCCATACGAGGCCTTCTTAGGAGGTCTGGTGCATTACCGTTGGATGTACCCATTTGAAAGGTAAAACACTCGTAATGTTATACGCAATCAGCACATTCAATATTTAACGTATGATTTACACCGTATTGACAGGTACTTACGTCAATTGAAGAAGATGATAGGAAATAGATCACGAGTAGAAGGATCTATAAGTAGTGCATACCTTACGCAAGAGACTACCACAGTTTGCTCTTATTTTTTTGATCAGCAAATTGCAGAGCAGTATCGATTAGTGAAGCGATATGTTGTTGAAAATTTACTAGAAGGTGTTGATGTAAATGACTTGTCCATATTTACAAAGGCTGGCATGACTGTTGGTAAAAGTGTGCGGAGGCCGTTGACCGATGCTGAGTATCACGTTGTCCAAACGTACGTGTTATGCAACTGCACGAAAGTAGAGCCATACATAGAGTACGTTTTTTTTTATGATGTTCATATAGTTTAAAACAATTTCACTGTTTGAAACTGTTGTTTAACTTATTAATTATCATATATAGATTGTTTCTAAACATATACGTTCGAATGGTACGACCTGGTCTTACATCCACTAATGAGGGATCAATGATTGACAAAGAGTTTCGTTCTTGGTTCTCTGCATACGTGAGTTTTTGGCAAATTTTTCAATGTATTTTTTAATATATATTGCACTTTTACCTTTTCACACACAATATATGTGACTACAGGTTGACTCACCTACATTGCCAGTAGCTGATCCTCGCATTATTTCTTTGGCAAAAGGACCTGCACGGGTTGCAAGATCATATACTGGCTACGTTGGTAATGGGTACTGATTTCAAACGAAGGCGCATTCAATTAACAAAGCAACGAACAATAGTGGGATCTGCATAAAGGGTCAAGTGTTCGGAACCAATGAAGATGATTATTTCGGAGTAATAGATGAGATCATTGAGATTCAATACACAAGTCAGACCCTAAAACGCATTGGTCTGTTTAACTACACGTAAGCTGTCTCATTTGCAGATCGTGAAGGTTAATAAGTCTAAACACATGCGCACAGAAGATAGGCTTGTCATGGCTACACAGGCGATTCAAGTCTATTATCTAAACTATCCATCCAATAGACGCGATCTGACAGATTGGTTAGTTGTTAGTAAAGTAAAACCATCCCATGTAGAAGAAGGTATCTCCGATAAGAACATTACAGAGTGCAATGCTTTCCAGGAAGACGAGATAAGATTGCGTGCGATTGATGATGGTCAGAACGCTAGTACTGCTAGACCACTGAATGATGGAACGATTACATTGCAGGACAATACAAATATTCCAAATGATCGTGATCATGAAACTTCACAAGATGAAACAGTTGAAGAAGAAATTGAATCAGAATCTGAGGATGAACTTGAAGTACGACCGAGAAGACACAAAGGATGATGACTAAAAGAAGATATTTTTTCTTTTAATTGCTCCATTTAGAAAATATAAAATAAAATAAATTATAATTACGACCATCTGGTCGTAATTGGCAAGGTCAACATGCGACCATCAGGTCGTAATTGCCATAACTGAAAGAAGATATTTTTTCTTTTAATTGCTCCATTTAGAAAATAAAAAAAAATATAGTATAATTACGACCATCTGGTCGTAATTGGCAAGGTCAACTTGCGACCATCAGGTCGTAATTGCCATGACATGTGTCGATTTTTTTCCTTTCCCAATGACAATTGCGACCATATGGTCGTAATTTTCCCCGAGAAAGGAAAAAAAAATAACAGCTGTTTTCATATAATACGACCACCTTGTCGCAAATATAGTCAAATGCGACCACCTGGTCGTAATATTCAGCGGCGATTTTGAAAATTTACCAAATTTATGGCGGTGATTTTGACTTTTTACGAACATATGGTGGCAATTTGTCATAATTACAAATTCAAATATATGACCATATGGTCGTAATCGACTGCATGCGCGACTCCCCACATTCCGTCATTATTACGTTTTGCGACTATCTGGTCACAAAAATTAAAATTAAATGGGCAGACGGATTCTCCCCCTTCCATTCGACTTTTTTCTTCTTTTTCCTTTCTTTTCTTTTCTTCCTATTCCATTCCGTTCCGTTTTCCCCCTCCCCCGTTCTTGTATAATCCCTATCCATCGACTACATATTCATTAGCTCTGTTTCCTCAACACTCATTTTCTCAAATCCCGGGATTTCCTTTCGTCAATAAAGAAACGGTTAGTTATCTAAATTTTCTTTTTAAAACTTTGTAGAAATGTAAATTCAGTGAATTAGGCTCGGTTAGGTTACGTTCTTTCTTTAGGTTAATTAATTTGTTAATTAGTTTAGTTTAATTATTTTAGTTAATTAGTTTAGGTTAAATTCATTTGTATAATTATAGTTTAGCTAATTAGTTTAGGTTAGTTACTTAATTTGTATAATTAGTTTAGTTAATTACTTTAGGTTAATTAGTTTATGTTAAGTAATTAATTTGTATAATTAGTTTAGTTAATTAGTTTAGTTTAATTAGTTTAGGTTAATTCATTTGTATAATAAGTTTAGTTAATTAGTTTAGGTTAATTCATTTGTATAATTCGTTTAGTTAATTAGTTTAGTTAATTAGTTTAGTTTAATTAGTTTAGGTTAATTCATTTGTATAATTATAGTTTACTTAATTAGTTTTTAGGTTAGTAAATTAATTTGTATAATTAGGTTAGTTAATTACTTTAGGTTAATTAATTTTTTATAATTAGTTTAGTTAATTAATTAATTTGTATAATTAGTTTGGTTTAATTAATTTGTATAATTAGTTTGGTTTAATTAATTTGTATAATTAGTTTAAATTAGATTAGTGTTAATTAATTTACGGTTTAAATTATATTAATATACTTAGATGTTAATGTATATACTTTAATTTAATTATAGTTTTGTTAGAATTTATGTATTTAGAATAGTTTTGTTAGAATTTATGTATTTAGATTAATTTTAATTAGATTAATTTAAATAATGTAATATTTCTTTTTACAATCGTAGACAAAAAATTGACGGGTGCACGACATCCTCCTCGATCACACGATGCTAGCGATGATGATGATGATGATGTGTTCGGTACTGACACACCCACGACTGAGGAGTTGGACGAGCTGCTCACACAGTACGAGGACCCAGCTCCATCTACACTAGTACCTGAGACACAGGTCTGGACTCCGCATGCTGACACACCTGGGACATCTCGAGGTACGTCCGGTTCAGCATCAGGCAGAGCTTCTGGGTCTAGTCCAGCAGTTCCGCCTCCCGCCCGTCCGCGTGAGCCATCATTACTTTGGATCGAGGGAGATGAGTAAGTAACTCGTATTCTTAAAATTATATTCATTTAATTTCTTTTATATCATGAAATCTAATTATATTTCTCAATATTATGTTTTTTATATGAATATCATATTGCAGCCGCATAAAACCGTTTCAAAACGGTTTCGAGAGGTGCTTCAGAGTGGTCCTCTTCCCAGCGAGTTTCGCTGGACGAAGACTCCATACCCTGAGAAGAGCAGGTTGTTCTACTATTGGAAGGTAAAAAAAAATTTGTTTCCGTATCTTATATCTTGAATTTTTTTTTCACAAACTTACTAATGTAAAATTGTAATTTACATATTTTATATATTTGCAGGGTAAATTTACTATCGGTTTAGATGTGACGAATCAGAGGTTATTTATTCTCTGGGATAAACACATGCAATTCTGATATAAAGACATTCTATATCAGGCGCGGAAGAAGAATGCAGCAAATCAGCCCGTCTAGATGAGTGAGGAGGAACACGCCCGGCTTCTGTCGAGCATGCTCACTGAGGCTGCAGTCAGACTATCTGCGAGGAACCGGCGTAACCGTTTGGTCAACCCTACTCTCCACACTAGCGGGGCCCGTCCTCACGACGAGCACCATCGTCTTTTGGTAAGTATGCCTATGTACATTTTATTTTATTTTTCTAAATAATGACTAATTTTAGTTTAAATCGTTTACAATAATATATATTTCTTTGTTTTATGTTTTTTTTTAGGAAGAAAAGTTTGGACGTCCAGTCCCACCCGATGAGTTACACTTAGTCCTTCACACAAAGAAGGACGGGACTATTGTGGACGACAAGGAGCAAGAAGTTCATGTAAATGTTTTGTCTACCCTTACATTGTACTTTTCTATTTACTAAAACGTATATTCTAACTAAACTATTTATGTTTTACTTCTAATTTGAACATGACCGTTTTAGAGACACATTGTCCCAGCGCTTGCCGTCTGAAAACTCCCAGCCGACACAGGAGGATCGGCAGGAAGCATTCTTGGAAGCGGCAGATGGTGTTCGGCCTTAGAGTATCAAATATTGCTACCCTATGGTCGTAATACTAGGCCCACAATTACGACTATATGGTAGTAAATATTGCTACTCGTTGGTCGTAATACTAGGACCTATAATTACGACCATATGATAGCAATATTTGCTTCTCTAATGTCGTAATTTTGGGCTACTTAAATACGACCACAGAGTAGCAAATATTGCTACCATGAGGTCGTAATATGTATGGTTGATTTTTTTTACAACCAAAAAACTGATGGTCTCAATTTGGTCTTAATTATATGACATCGAGTCACAAATATTACATTACGACCAAGGTGTAAAATGTCGAAGTTTAAATTTACGGAAATATCGATGTCGATGGATATTCCGAGAAAAATCACGGAATTGATGGAAATGTAGGTGAATTTTTGGACATTTTGAATAAAAATTTCTCAATAGCTAAATTTAATCATAATCTATCATATGATTGAATTATACATTTACAAGTGATGATAAACATACCACAATACAAAATGAACAATAAATTATGCGAAAAATAATATTAAAATATATTTATTACAATAAAATTTGTCAAAAATAATATTAAAAACTGAATATCTAAATGGGTCAAATGTACCCATAACTCATACTTTGTTGTCAATACATTAATCAAATTAAAATTATCAATTTATCATAATAGTTAAAAAAAGCATACAAAATAGATTTATAAATCCATTTGATTTTAAAAAAAATATTTTAAAAACTGTTTGTAAACGGATTCATAAACCAATCTAATATATGCTTAAAAAAAAGCAGTATAAAAATAAAATAAAAACAACATAAAAAAAGGTAAGTAAAAAGTCAAAAAAAAAGGCCACTCATACTTGTTTTTTCTTCCCAATGTCAGTGATATATCATATCATGCTAATCAATAACAAAAAAAAGTAAGTTTAATTGTTCCTAAAAAAAATGAGATGCCACGTGGTAAGCGATGACTGGATGCAGAAATAATTTCAAGAAATCAGTCCGATATGCAATGGAAATTTCGAACGAAAAGACCAAACCAACGATATATCGATCATATCGCCTACTGAAATATCGGACCTTCATTTCAGTGAGATTTCCAACGATATATCGATCATATCGCCGACATTTGACACCTTAATTACGACCCACTTTTTGGCTACCGTAATTGTGGTCGTATTTTGGTCAATTACGACCCTCCTGGTCGTAATTTCCTGGTCGCAAATAAACTATTTTTTTTGTGGTGAATGGTTCTTTCGGTAACTTGTGTAATGTGAATTTGGGAATGTTTTGAGTTTGGGTATAAGTTGTTTGGGAGTATATAATTGGTAGCAAAGAGCATGTTAGAACTTTGGACACAATTTCCGAAGTGGAATTCGTCCATAGGATTACATGCCTCCATTTTACTCTCACTAGCATTTTTATGCTAATGTTACTACACTTTAACTTTTCCATGTACTCCTCTAGGTAGATGTGGTGGTGCCGCGTGATCGTGGGATGATGGTCTTGGACTTCGACATGACCGTTTTGAGCATTCTAAGAATGCATGGGCTTTAGTCGAACTTTGAAAACACACTTTATTTACTTTCTTTAGACTTATTGTGTTATTTTGAGCTCGAAAGAGTATTAGACTGTTTTATGATGTTTATATCGTTTTGAGAACTTAAAACTTTGTCAAAAATGTGCATTTCTTTGTTTTTACTGCTTTCTCTGATTGTGAAAAATGTATTTAGGTTTTGGTTTGTTCAAAATACAAACGACACCATGCCGAATTTTTATAAAATCAAGTCTTCCGCTGTTTATTTCAGATTTATAGTTTTTAGAAAATTCGAGTCTTTACATAGATGAACTTCCCTCACTATAGATGAGTTACGCCCATTTAGTTTATATTTAATTATTTATGTGATATACCCTTTACGTGGAAAACTCATAATTACGAATAGATTAAATTTACCGTTTTACTCATATACTTATCGTTTATCTTTGTGTTCCCGTTAATTCTCCAATGAACTTTATCTGCAGTCAAACTAGAGATAAAGTTCTTCCGTGATCAATAGAAATCATGGAGCCACTTGTTCATGTCTCGAATCAGTATATCAAGGAAGTTTCTTAAAATTCCTAAAATGATTAGGTATCGCACTGATAACGTCAATTTTTAGAAAGTTATGAATTTCATCTCGTGTAAATGTGTTCCCAGCTACTATCTTCTTATGTTCCCAAAATGAGGGTGTATTGAGCGTACATTCATATTACTCTCAGCCAAGTGAATCAAAGGACATAAGTCCATGAATAGTTCACATTTTACTCATGATTGCAATTTTTTACTATTTGATAATTATACTTAGTTTGATATTCGATTATTTCTCGTAAACGGTGAAAAAAGATATTTATCGAATTATCTTGGTCCTGTCTTATACAATCATCATTACAAATGATACTTCCATTTTCATAACACCCACATGAATAATCCGGATAAGATCATTTACAAACTATACAAAATGAACAGCTATCAACAATGTTAACAGGACAAGGTTCCCAAACGTTATCCATTTATTGTAGACATTTTAAGTTACTAATCTCGACTTTAATCCTCTCGTATGACTCACATACTTAGTCGTGATTTTTTAAATGTAAATTTGGGTTTTACTATTTGAATGTTTGATATTAATATATAAATATATTCCTTATATCGTCAATGAATCAATATAGATAAAAAGAAACTTGAGTTTATTTATTTAATTTATTCAAAATAAATTCTCTTTATTAAATAATTACAAATCTTAGGACATTATTCCTAACAGGGATATAGATGACCATAAGAGCACAATAAACATCAGCTTAAACTACTATGGTTCTGACAATTATGAGCTTGCTAGATATAGAGATAGAGATTGGAGTGGATATATAGATGACCATAAGAGCACAAGTGGTTTTGTGTTCTACATGGAGAGAGAGTGCCTTAACATGGATGGAAAAAAAGCAACCAATTCACTCTTTCTATATGTGAAAGTGAATATGTAGCTACTACTTCGTGTGTCTATCATGCGATTTGGAATCGAGTTTTATTGAGGGAGTTGAATTTTTCATAAGTGGATCCAACCAAGATTTGTGTGGACAAAAAGTCACCAATAACCTTGGTGAAAAATCCCTTCCTCCATGATGGAAGCAAGCACATTAATACGCGCTATCATTATATTCGGGAGTGTATTGTTAAGACAGATGTTGAACTCAAGTATGCATAGACTCAAGAGCTGATATAATCATCAAGCCTTTCAAGAATTTTCTTTTTGAGTAGGTGAGAAGTTTGATTGGGAATGACAAATCAAGTTTAAAATGAGGTGTTTAAATATAAACTTGATTTGGGTTAATTAAGGTTTTGGGCCTTAATTGTTTAAGCAGTTGTTCAAGAAAAGTACAAAGATGTCCAAGAGAAGAAATTTCTAGAAACCGAGCTAATGTTAAGTAGTTCTCTATACCTAAATTCTAGAAAAATAGAAGCATGTTCTAGAGAAGAACTTACATACTAAAAACATAGCTGATATAAAGTAGTTATATAGACTAGTATTTTACAACGTGCGATGTACGTGTGAAATTTTTGATTTTATTTTACAAAATATAGTTTAATTAATGTCATTGAAGTGTATATGAGATAAAATACCATATATTTAAAATTTATGATAGTTTTTTTTATTAGATAAACTTTTTATAGTTTTATATTTTTATTTATTAAAAAACAACTAAATATGTCTCTTACTAAATTAAACTATTTTAAATATATAACTTTAAACTAATTTGATCGTTTGTTGTCATATGAGACACCGAGCTTATTTGTGATAAACTATTTTGGGCTTGAAGATGTTTGATAAATGACTTCAAATTTTAGAATACTGATCTTTTGAATAATTAAGTTTTTAAATTATATTAATACTGTTGTTGCGTGAAAAAGGTACAAGTATAATGCGTGGACGTGCTCCGCGCCAAAGCCGCTCTTGCTTCCACGTGTGCAACGAACAATAAATTTGTATTGAGTCGGAGGCGATGATCCGCGTAGGAGGTAACTTGCGTTGGTGTCCTGCTACGTAGGTGGTCTGCTATGTAGGCGATCACCTGCGCAAATAGAGCTAGTAGCACCGGTGTGGTGCCGACCTAACACCCTCCGATGCTTAAGTTAGAGCAGAGCAGAGCTAGTGGGTAAAGCAAATGAGGAATGGAAATGAATTACCTTTTGGCCATTTCTCATCTCCTATTTATAGGAGTGGAAATGGATGATGTCATCAAGCCACGTGTCACACACAGATTGGTCCATGTATTGGGTCTTGATTGGGTGTAGGTGTGTAGGTGGCTGCTGCGCACATACGCTTCTTTGAAGTGGGGGGTAGATACGCACAACGTAGCAGCGCAGCAGCGCAGCTTCTTACTTGGACACTTAGTCGATATTTCTCCGAGATGGGTCCGCGTCAATACACACCTGCGAGCTTGTCACTCCATCATTAATTAGATGATTGTGCCTCGCGGTCCTTGACGCTTGAGACGACTGCGGACTACTCTTGATGGTATATTCTCCGCTAGTGGTGGAGGTCGGGTCCGTCGTGCATGGCACGCTCAAATAACTAGGCTCACTCGCGTAGGCCGAAAAAGTTTGAAATTCCTTGTGTCTCTTTGTATTCTCGACACGTGATCACTTCACTCTTAACGATATTTCACCCATAACAGTGGCCCCTACTCCCGAGTCGGGTTGTGGTAGCTCGCCACCACTTGGGAGTGCTCTTAAGGGTGAAGTTTTTCTAATTATTTTCTTAAATGTCCACCACCCACTACACACCCTTATTTTTCAATCCTTTATTGAATTCAAATTTACTATTATACTTGGTTTGTAGAATACTTATTACCATTGTACCTTCATCACCGATCTAAGCCGTCAATTTCACTTACCATGATCCAATGGCTAGGAGATGAGTTGATCCCACTATAAATTGGTGGGACTTTCTACTCTCGTTTTCACACTTTATAATTTTGAAAAGCTCCAACTTTGTAAGATTTCTCTAGAGAGTTTTCATCTATCTTTTTTCTTCTTTTGTAAAGAATTTCCAATCATGTATTTTTTCTCTCTTCTTTTTTTTTTTTAAAAAAAAATCTTGTTCTCAATGAAGTGATGTTTTCAGGTGTTGTTCTTGTTGACGAAATCGAGATGATTTTTATTTGAATTCGAGCTCCATCAACTGTGGGAGCTTCGCCATTTCTCTCAAATCAAAGAGTTCACTTTGATATTCTTGCTTTAGGTTTCGATTGAGGGAGTGCTCAGTGAGCTTCTTGAAGGAACATAATTTCAGCATTCTTTATTTACATGCATTTCTTTGCTGACATGGGCTTTTGACCATGCTCCTCCACTTTTGGTGAATTCTCAAACAATTTCTCATGTTCTTTGTGCATTTCACGCCATGCTCAGTTTCTCTTGATAGTTGGACTTGGCCACAGTGAGTCTCATTTTGAAGGTGCTTGGGGCTCGGTGCTCGGTGTTCGAAAGACAATTTTTCAATTTCCCGAAACGTCAACCGAGGTGAGGGCTCAAAACTCTAGCTCATTAAATACTTTCATTATTTTAGTAGCTTGTAATTAGCACAATATATCAAATTTACATAGCTGGGGAAGAAGATAATTTTTCTATAATTTAGTGGACTCCATAATTTAGTTGTTTTGCCCCCTGTCGGTTCCACAGTCTCGAGTTTACTATAAAAAATGTTGGTGGGTTTTGTCCCTCTAGGTGCGGATTCAAAGACCCCATTTGTCATGTCATTTTCTGCTTATTTGAGGTGAATTTTGTCATTTACACCTCAGTTTGTTGCTTTACTCGAATCTGGATCAAAAGCTTCAAAAAATTTCAAGTCCATCTTCCCTGCTTGTTCGTTTTCATATTAACATAGTAGGTTGATCAGTCGTTCAACCTGCAGCAGAGATGGTACTTCTTTGTCAAACTGAAATTGGACATAGGTATGTAGTCTGATTCTACATGAATTTCACTACTTGGATTCATGTGCTTAGTGGCTTTGCTTCCTGATATTTCGTACTGATTTTATTAGAGCTTCCCATTATCTTAACATGGCATAGTTGTTAATTCAACTTAACAGACTAGCAGATCTTTTTTTCAAAAATCACCAATTTTGTTAGGTAGGCCTTTCCAGCAGATCCATTAATCCCTCTTGCAAAATTAAATGACAAAGCTGGAGTCCTTGCCCTCATAGCAAACCTTGTTCGAAATCTCTCATCAGTTTAGCGTAGCAGAGGTGACGATTAAGCTGATTCCCATTTCTTTCACAAAATAACTTCACGTAGCAGATCGTGAACTTTAGCTAGTAGTGTCTTGATAGAAATTAACCATCAAATTCAACATGAACTTCTACTTGAGTGATTTTTAATTCATGCTTTTGGTAGTTTCAATATCCTCACGTAGCAGATCAATTCGTGTTTGTAGAGCTACATAGCAGGTCAGTGGAATAAACTCAAAATCATATCAAACATCGAATTTTCGCTTGCTTATCACTCATCTGTTCGGTGCAGCTTGTACTCGCACAATCAGTGGAACGAATCAACTCACGTCAGGTACTCTTTCCCCCTCTGATTTTATTTCTAACAAAATACATTCGAAATCATATTACAAACTTGAAAACAGCATAGCAAGGCAATATAGTTTTTGTAAAAACCAACATAGCAGAGCAGTAGAATTTCCATGATTCTTTCCAAAAAAAAACATAGCCACATAGCAGACCTCTCCCTTGAATTTTCTTTGAAATTTCAAAATAATGGACCTCTGCAAGATTACATAGCAGACCTGCTTCCAATGGTTTTGAGACGGAACAATCCTGTTTTTCACAGACTTACATAGCAGAGCACATAAGAAATTGTCAATTTCTTTCAACCTCATGGTTTCTGACATAGCAGACCTGCTTTTGAATCTCTGAAAACAAGGAACCCTGTTGATTAGCAGAGGAGTAGTGTACATTGCAGAGTAGCGACTTGGTCTTTTTGCAAAAACGAATGCATCAGAACAAATTCAAACCACAAATCGAATCAATTAGAGATTCAAAGATTCTAGGGAATCCCCCACTGTTTCTCTGCCATTGAAGACGAGGGGTGAAGAAAATTCAATGAAATCAAAAATTCAATCCTGATTGTACCCAGAATCCGATCAAACCACAAGAAAACCAGCATCCCTCTCTCCCTACCACGCTGAATCGTGAAGGGAGAAGCCATTGAAGGCCCAGCTCGAAATGTCCACGAAGCAGATTCAAGGGAGAATAGAGAAGACTGGATTTAATAAGCAAATCCATTGAATCACCTGATCTATTCTTGTCTTTTCTTACTTTGCGAGACGGAGAACCGAGAGCCTAGCTAATTGAATGAAATCCCAGCCCGAATTCGAAGCTATAAATTCAAAGAGAATTCATTTATCCCTCCCATGGAGCAGACCAAATTTGAAGCGAATTCAAGAGAACCACTCTCCATGAGGCCATGAATCAGAATTCCAAATCGTGGGTCTCATCTTCCCTTCACCGTAAACCGAGAACAGGGGCGATTCAGGCAAAAATCCATGGAGCAATCGAAGATTATGATTCAAATCAAATTTGGCTTCCATGGCAGTAGATTTGAGTTGAGCGTCTAGGGTTCGAGAGGAGAGAAAAACTAAGTAACGCCTCTACTATTTTTTGATGGCTGCCGTGAAGAGAGAAAGGAATTGCCTTTAAATTTCATTTATTTTTCTTCAGGATGGATGGTTTCAACGTGATGGAGAGAGAAAAGCTTCAATCTGATTTTCTAACTTTTTTCTTCGAAACCGCTTCGTCTCTCTAGCCGGTAGCGTGGAGAGAGAAACTTCCATCTTACTTTTTAGGTTGCAGGCTCCTCAGTTCTCAGTTGTTGGGAGAAGAGTGAGGATGTTGAACACTTCTCTTAAGAAAGAGAAACTTGATTTTTCTTTCCTCTTTTTTTTTTATAACTACGACCCGTCTACCTGCTCCACTTTCTCCATGCTCCTGACCCGCGTCTCCTTGTCTTTCGTTTGGCATGGGCTAGCGTAGCCCAACTCCTTTATTTGGGCTAGGCTGCTTTGAGTTGGTTTGTGTAGTCCAGCCTTTATGGAACTTGGGATGCTATTTTTTTTTGCATAGCTGATTTTACATAGAAATTAACCGAACTAATTTCGATTTTACAGGGCTACGCACTTTCCAACCTTAGCAATTTTTGACAATATTTTGTTCAGTCGATCCATAAACTTCTCAGCTACTTCTAACAAAATTCTTGGTTTCCTTTGTTGACGTGTTTGAATGTTCATAGCCACACTGCTTACTTAGGGAACCAGAGATGACCCATTCCTCTTTACTACGAGTTCTGGTATGTTTTGGTCTTTCCCTTAGTATAAATTCATTCAAGTAGCATAGCTAAGTGAGAGAGCTTTGATAGTAACTAAGGTAGATCCTTTTCATTCTAGGATGTCTGACGTGGAATATAGTTACCATACCGGGAGTGTAGTGGAGCATGGGGGGGAAAGTTCTAAAATTGAACAGTCTTCTCCTTCCCAAGAGATTGCGATTCACCCTTACCCCTCTACCGTTACCATAAAACAATTAGAATACATCAGGGTGAAATATGACATTCCCTCATCCATTAGCTTACGGTGCCCTGAAGAAGGGGAGACACCCTTCAACCCTCCTGCTGAGGAGGTAGCCTTTTATTTGAAAATGTTCAAGTGTGGGGTTAGACTCCAGCTTCACTACTTCCCTTAAAAATTTCTATTGTTGTCACACTTAGCACCCGCCCAGCTTGGGCCGAAGGAGTGGACTATATTACTCGGGTGCTGGGTTCTTTGGAACCTTTGTAGTGGAGGGACTCCTCTATCTTATAAAACTTTACATGGTCTCTGCCGTCTGAAGTCATTACTTGGAAGGAATTTCATGTATTACCTTACGGCGCGAAGAGAACCAATAGTGGGAAGTCTTTCTTCTATCAGGAACTGGAAGAATCAATGGTTCTTTGTAGGTGGTGACTGGTTATCTGATGTTCCTAGACAGGATTTTACATACCGCGTTCCTAGAAAATTCAGGATTCTTGGTAGGCTCAATTTGAGGTGGCTATGTTAATGTTCTCAAATAATTTATTTCATCTCTTTCATGTTGCGTCGCAGGAAATAACTGGGAGATTTATCCTTTTTCTGAATTTGCTCAGTCGGTGACAATCAGATATTGAGTATCCCTATCGCGCAACGCGGCACCACTGCTCTTCTCACAAAAAGACGACTGATCTTCACTGGAATCTTTCAACCTGTTTCTGAAGACACTGTTTCTGAGGAAGCCGGTATGTTTGTTTTGACTCTTCTTTTATATTGTTTCATCACAACATAATACTTTATTTTTGTTTCAGATATATCGCGTGCCATGTCGATATTGAGCAGCGTGGCCGCCAAGCTCAGCAGGCTTTGATCTGTGAGGCTAACTCAGGTGATGAGCCCGACGAGAAGCATCGTCGTCAACGAGTGCGCGTCAGATCACCTGAGGTTCATACGCCCCCGGGCGCAGTTGCGGTCGCTTCTTCTTCTCATGGTACCCGCCCTTCCTTAGCTGAGTTTGAAGGTCCTTATGCTCATGGAGAGAGTGAGGCTGAGCTAAAAAGGTATATCGATGAGGTTACCACTAACTTCCAGGAAACTTTGATTAATGATCGGGAGGAAGCAATTTTGATGAGTTCGACTCGGTTGTTTGGTCTTTCCATCCAGGATTCTTTCAAGGTAAACTTTGACATACTTCATGGTTTCTCTCCCTTCTACTTTTCATTTTGCTTGTATGGCTCACACATTGTCTTACCTTTTCAGGCGAGGGCTAGAGCGAACTTGGCTGCCCTGAGGGTGCTAAATGATTGTGAGTGCCTAAAAAAGGAGTTAGGTGATCGTGACAGCTCTTTGGTCGAAGAGCCCGCTTGCTGTAAGAGCCCGCTTGCTGTAAGAGGCCCGTGCTAGGAATCAAACTCTTGAAAGGGACTTAACTTCCGAGAAAAAGATTTTTGCCGAAATGTCGGTCAAGTTCAACGACCTGGAGGCAAGGACTCGGAATTCAGAGAACCTGAAGAAAATGCTTAAAGCTTGTGGAGAGTATGATAATTTGGAAAAAGAAATCCTCGTTTATGGAATCGACTATGCTCTAGAACGCGTATCTGAAAGCACCCGACATTGGACCTGAGCTTTGTCAAGATGCACGTTAACGCTCCTTTGTAGTGTGGCTGACTCTTTGAGATGTAGCTTTGTTATTCCCTTTGTTGGTTTGATGGGGTATGTCTATCTTCTGATTTATTTATGTTTGTTTTCTTTAACTCTTTAGCTTGGTATAGGCATATGATCGCCTTTAGTTGTGTTCTCATGCTTTCTTGAAAACAGCTTCAGTCATTTTGACTCTTTGATGAATAAAATTTTTATCCTATGTTGCCTCTACCTCTTCACTTTTATTTCTCAAGTATTATTAGTCTGATGTCGCTGTGCAGTCATGCATCTTGAACGATCTTAAGATTTATTTTTCTAAGTTTGGTTGGTCAGGTGTAGCTGTGCAGCCATGAATTTTGAATGAACTTAGGATTTTAATCATCTTAAGCTCTTCATCTGTCGATTTTGTAGAACATCCAAATACTTAGAGTTGTAGTAAAGTAGTGAGTTTATACATTCAAATTTTAAAATTCTTCCACGAGGTGCGGCTCATGTGAGCCCTACACTCCCTAGTAGACTTAGAATTTTTTCTTAATTCTTCTACGAGGTGCAGCTCATGGGAGCCCTGCACTTCTTAGTAGACTTAAAAAATTTTCTTAATTCTTCTACGAGGTGCGACTCAGGTGAGCCCTGTACTCCCACGTAAGCTTAGAATTTTTTTTTCTCTTTTAAAATTCTTCTACGAGGTGCGGCTCGTGTGAGCCCTGCACTCCCTAATAGACTTCGAATTTTCTTCTCTTTTAAAATTCTTCTACGAGGTACGACTCGCGTGAGCCCTGCACTCTCTAGTAGACTTAGAATTTTTCTCGTTTTAAATTCTCCTACCAGGTACGGCTCGTGCAAGCCATGCACTCCCTAGTAGACTTAGAATTTTTCTCATTTTAAATTCTTCTACTAGGTGCGGCTCGTGCGAGCCCTACACTCCTTAGTAGACTTAGAATTTTTATGAGTTTAAGATTTTTGATTCCAAGTGTGGTTCTTTAGGTGTGGCTATGCACCCCTGTATTCTGAATGAACTAAGAACTTTTCTTCTTAAGTTTTCCATTCACCAATTTCGTTGAACCTCTAAGCGTGTAGTGAAGTAGCATGAGCTTAAGATTTTATTGTTCTAAGCCTTTCTACTCAGGTGTGGCTATGCAGCCCTGCATCCTGGTTGAACTTAGATTTTTAATTATCTTAAGCTCTTCATTTGTTGATTTTATTGAACACCCATACATGTAGGATTGTATTAGACTAGTAAATTATATGTTCATATAGCTGACCCCCCACTCAAGCAGAGCTTCGAACCTTGAAGCTTTACTTGAGTCTTTGGAA
Source organism: Gynostemma pentaphyllum (assembly GCA_028015215.1). Classification (NCBI taxonomy): domain Eukaryota; kingdom Viridiplantae; phylum Streptophyta; class Magnoliopsida; order Cucurbitales; family Cucurbitaceae; genus Gynostemma; species Gynostemma pentaphyllum. The sequence continues at coordinate 45,359,128 of CM051351.1, read as the reverse complement.
TTTTAGAGTAGCTTGACATAAGCTTAGTGAAGTGTATCCTTGGCAGTAGCTTGAGTTTTCTGTCTTATATTTTTTCATGCTAGAATCGCCTTTGAAGTTAAAAAGTTGAGTTCTCATCCCTTTGATTGAAAAAATTCATACAATAGAGAAAACCTTAACACGAAGAAAGATACAAAGATATTGGTGATAGTAAGTCTTGAGATGGTCTGCTCCCATGGATGAGATAGAATCTAGCCATTAAGGTTAGTTAACTTATGAGTTCCTAACCTTAAAACCTTAGTGAGTTTGTTTAGACCTTCCCGAGTGGGTCCTAGAGCTCCGCTGCTTTTGTCCTTCCAGCGGGGCTACTAAGGAAGGTTGTTCCGCTTCTTCGTCCAAGTAGGTCGTTGCAGACTGCACCTCCTCCTTAGGTTGTTCATCAGTGATTGTGTTCACGGGCATAACTCCTTTCATAGCTGCATAATAGCACTTTCAAGAGACCTTTTGCTCTCCTTTGATTACCCCTACTCCATTTGTAGTAGGGAACTTCATCATTTGATGATAAGTTGATGGTACGGCCCTGAGAGCGTGGATAGTAGGGTGTCCCAATATGATATTATAAGCTGATGGGCACTCAACCACTTGGAACTCCACCATCTTAGTGACGGTGTTAGGTTCTTCTCTAAAAGTAACCGATAACTTAATACTTCCTTCAGGGATGACCTGGTTTCCCCCAAAGCCCACCAAGGGTGCTGGGTTTCTTTTCAATTTTTCTCTTCTGATTCTTAACTTTTCAAATGCACTTAGAGAGAGTACGTCTACCGAGCTACCGCTTTCGATCAGAACACGGTGCACTCTTAAGTTAGCTACAATGATTACCACTACCAGAGCATCATTGTGAGGTTGATGGATGTCAGCGACTTCTTCTTTATCGAATTTTATTTTTGCCTCTCGTCTAGGCATTGTATGAGTGGTGAAGACTTCGAATCTAGGTGGGGCGTGACTTGCCTCTCGGGCACTTGCTTTTCTTTTTCTGCTTGACTCTCCACCCGCTGGTCCACCAAATGTAGTCCTTATGTCGCCTCCCAAGGGCTTTTTACCGCCTTGGTCCTGGTCTTTCTGTTCAGGTTTGGCCTCACGTGACCTCCTTCCCTCCTCATCATAAACTCCTTTAGGTACCCTCTTTGAATTAGAGCTTCAATTTCCTCCTTAAGGTCAAAATAATCAGAGGTAGTATGACCGTGATCCTTGTGGAAAAGACAATACTTGTCTTTATTTCTTTTGTTTGATCCCGCCTTCATCCTCTACGGCCACCTAACCAAGTTCTTATCTTGGATTTCCATGAGTAACTGCTCCGCTGGTATGGTGGTAGGGGTGTATTTCTTGAACTTGCTAGGAGGAAGACTTTGTTTATTAAGTCTGTCTTCGGTCTTCTTCCTCTTATCACCTCTATGGCGATCATCCCTCCGGGTAACATCTTTTGTTCGATCTTTTCTTTTATGTTCCGAGTGTTTGCTACTACCCCCTTTTTCTGGAGCTCTTCTTACACTGAGCAACTCTCCGGCACTCATGTACTTTTGTGCCCTAGAAAGAAGCTCAATGTACGTAATCGGGGTCTTTTTGCCTAACGACCACAAGAACTCATCTTTCAGCCCCGCTATCAGGCGGTCAGAGCTATGTCATCACTATAACCTTCTACTTTCAAAGCTTTATTGTTGAATCTACCACATAGTCACGTAGGGTCTCCCCCCATTTCTGACGAATAGTTAACAGGTGCGTAGCCGGCTTCTTGTGATCTTTTCCTTCGAGGAACTGAGTCACGAAGGACCTTGTAAGGTCCTTAAACGAGGAAATGGACCTTGGCTTGAGTTGTATGTACCATCCTCGTGCAGGGCCTCCTAAAGTGAGAGGGAATGCCCTACACTTGATTGCGTCTCGGACTCCCTGGAGCTCCATCCAGGTCTGAAACGTGTCAACATGTTCAACCGGGTCCTTAGAGCCATCATAGGTGGGAATGGTTGGCATCTTGAACTTGGCGGGTAAATCTACCTCCATAATGTCATCGGTGAATGAAGGCTCTGCCTGATCAAGGAGGTCTTCCAGAACGAGAGGAGCCTTACCTCGGTACTCCTTCTTCATGTGACCAAGCTCGTCTTGAAGCTTTTTTAACTCCGGCGCCCAAGGTTGAGTACTTTACACAGTGGACTTCATAATTTCAGTTTTCTCCTTCCTTTTTTGATTCAAAACATCTCGAAGGTCGGATCCTCCTTTCAGTCGAGATTGTCCATGGTAAGAAGGTTCAGGGCGGGACGGGGCAGCGTGTTGATTGTTCGTCATCTGCTTCCCCTTTGAGCCACCTCCTCCGTTGGTTCTGTTAGGAATGGTGTCCTAGAACTTGTAATTATTTAATAATAATAATTTATTAAGAATAAATTAAATAAATAAACATAAGTTCTTTATATTATCTAGATTGATTCAATTAACGATATTAGGAATATATGGAAATATATAAATATCAAACATTCAAATAGTAAACCCTAAGTTACTCTTATGAAATCACGATTTAGTATGTGAGTCATACAAGAGGATTAAAGTCGAGATGAGTAACTTAAACGTGTCTACAGTAAACGGATAACGTTTGGAAACCTTATCCTGGTAACACTGTTGATAGCTTCGCATTTTGTTTATAGACAAATGATCTAATCCTGATCATTCATGTGGGAGACATGAAATGGAAGTATCATATGCAATGTTGATTGTATAAGACAGGACCACGATGTTCGATCAAATTTCTCATTAGTACCGTTTACGAGAAATGATCGAATATCAAACTAAGTTTATCAACCGTGATAGATCTCAATCCTGAGTGAAATGCGGACTCCTATTTATGGAGTTATGTTCTTTGATTCACATGGTTGAGAGCGATCTGTAAGAACGCTCAATACACTTCTTTTTGGGAACATGACTAGATAAGTAGTGGGAACTCATTTTCACAAGATGGAATTCATAACTTTCCTATAAATTAACGGTATCGGTCCGATACCTAAATATTTTAGGAACTTTAGGAAACTCCCTTGATGTACTTGATTCGAGACATGAACAAGTGGCGCCCACGACTTCTATTGATCACAGAAGTATATTATCTTTAGTTCGACTAAAGATAAAGTTCATTGGAGAATCAGCGGGAACACAAGGATAAAGCGGTAATTACAGGGGCAAAACGGTAAATTTATCCGCCTGTAATTATGAGGGTTCCATGTGAAGGATATATCACAGATATAAATAAAAGATAAACTAAATGGACATAACTCATCTATAGTGAGGGGAGTTCAGCTATGAATCTATAGTGGAATTATTCATAGTTAAATAATAAGTAATTAACTGATTATGAGTTAATCACTTAATTGACTAATTATTAAGCCCATGATCTATAGGTCCATCGGGTCCCTATGCTAGCCCAAATATCGTTGTAGCAAAACTAAGTTATTAATTTAACTTAGGAAGAATAAATAATTTAAGTAATTGATTTTACTTAAAATTAGGCAATATTAATTATTTGAATAATGAGATTATTTAAATGAAAATTAATATTAATATTATTAATATTGATACAAAATTAATTGTTTAAATAAAGAGTTTATTTAAATGGAAATTAATATAACATATCAATTATAATATTTTACGGCAAAATTAATTGTTTAAATAAATAAATTAAACGGGAATTAATGTTAATATTATTAATTATTCAAATAATGAGTTTATTTAAATAGAAATTAATAATTAATATTATTAATTAAATAATGAGTTTATTTAATTTAATAATAAATATTAGAGAGAATTAAATACAATTTGTTTAAGAAACAAATTGGTTTATGGCCCAAAATAATTAATTAATTGAATAAGATTCAATGGTAATTAATATATTATTTTTCTATTAAATATATTTAATTAGAAATTATTATTTGAATTTTTTCTAATTTTAAATACATAAATATATATAATTATTATATAATGAAAAGTAAATAAAAAGAAATATATATAAATCTTCATGCCTGACAACGATGATTTTTTTATAAAAAATAATAAGTTCATTTGATAATGGCCATGGCGCACGCATGCTGAAGATTATTTGTTTATATATATATATATATTATTTATCTTTTCAATTATATTTATAATTAGGAGATAAGCATATCTATAGAGATTAGATATCATATTTTCCTATAAATATGACCATTGGGATTCATATTTCATACACTTCTCACTTTAATTAGAAAAGTGAAAATTCTCTCTCAAGTTTTTGCCCAATTGCCGATTTTCCTTAGGGAAAAATTTAGAAGAAATTTCTTCTTCTATTGTTCTTCCGGTTCGATTCCCACAAGTCGGTTTTGCTTTCGATCGGGATATAGGATAGAAGATCCGGTGTTGCTGAGGATTTGATGCTGTAAAGAAACCTCCAACCGATTCTCCATATATTACTCAATGTAAGTTTTAGAGTTTTAATTTTCGAAAATTTAAAGCATGAATCTACATGTTTTTATCGCAAATTGCATGATGTTAATAGATCCGTTATTAAATGTTAATAAGTTTACTAAATAAATTTCCGCTAATTTAGTAAATCATCCCTTCAATTGGTATCAGAGCCAGGTTTTAATTATCATGCAAAATTGTGAGTTTTCGAAAATTTTGGTGGGTTGCATAAAAATTGTTTTATGTATGTTTATATAAATTGTGCTATATAAATTGTGGAGGTTTGCTAGTTGACTGTTTAGGTATTCTTGAGGCACTTAGGATTTTAAATTTTAGTAGAAAATTTGTAAACCCTAAATTTTAGGGTATAGGAAAAATTTGTAATTTTCCCATACCCAATGATGGCAAAATCGGCTACACCAAGGGAGGAAGAGAAGAAAATTTTTCCCCACCATCCCATGAGGTCCACGCCCAAGGAGATAAGGTAAGATACGGTAAGATATTTTAACATAATTATCTTGTTATCTCAATTTAAAAATTTAAATATTTAAGATAAGGATTAAATTTTTTTTTAAAGATTATATCCCTATCTTAAATTATAAATTTAGAAATTGATATAAGATTACATGGAAAATATTTTCTTTATCTTTCCATATAATTAAAAGATAATTATTTTAAAACAAGTAATTATGGAAATATTATGGGAGATAATATTGCCTCCATAATTACCCATTGCCACGCCATGGAGGAGAGAGAAAGATGAAGAATTTCTACAATGGAAAATTTAATTAAGTTGTAATTTTAATTTTCCGTTTTAGAAATAGTGCCAAGAATACCGGTCAATCTAGCTATTTATTATTTAAATTATTTATATGTATGATATAATTGTTTTAAATAATGTTCATGCATAAAAGTATGTCATGTAGAAAATCCCACCATAGGTTGTATGATTTTATTAATTGTACATACATGCATCATGATATAATATGTGTTATTATATGCTAATATATGTGAAGCATGCTATAATTTTATTTTATAAATGTTATTATCGAAAATTATATTCTAATTGTTTTAGAATTAAAAGCATGCTTATTTAGTTAAAATTCAAAAGTTAAATCTAGTTTAAAAGTTGAATAGAAACTAAATGAATTATTTGTAATATGGAATTATTGTTTAAACAATTGGGCCAAAATCCATATAAGATAAACAAATAGAAACTTTTAATTAAGGGTTAATTAAAAATTAATAATTGAGATTAATTAAATTGAACGGATCTCCTGCGAGAAAGCTCGCCTAGCGATGAGGTTTCATAAAGTTCCCCTAACACGGGCGCCTCTAACTGGGAGCGATCCGGGAGAAAAGTTCAAATTAATAAATCAAAATTATTAAGACGCATAATAATGTGATTAGTTTAAATTAGGAAAACTTGAACAATCACTTTATAAAATTAATCTAACCAATTTAAGAGTTAAAGTTGATTAGGTTAATTAAAACTTGGATTAATGAGTTAGCCTGAATTAGTCTAAGTTATGAAACCCTAACTCAAAATATTAAGTGGGAGAAGGAAACATGTCAATGTATCCTATGGTCTCCACTAATGGGCTCGAAACGTGAGATTTATACATGGCCTCTTGGTAACACTGCTGCAGTGTTCATTCCCATAGGAAGGTTTATTGTATAAATCAATATCAAGTTGGGTCTCCCGAAAGGGATAAAGAATTTTAAATGAGATTGATTGAAGATGAATCTACACTTCGTAGACACTCTTCAATTTTATTTAAAAGACTAAATTAGTGGGTCACACTTAAAAGGAAATTTGATAAAGGTTGTTATCAAAATTCTTGACCAAATACACTGGAAACAATGACATAGGAATATGAGTTATTCGGGGTTGTCAATTGTTCGAGTGGCATCTCGTTTTAATGATGGTAACCGACCTATCATTCGACTGACTTCACTGGTATCATTAAAATATCGTGACATAGTAACATGTTTTAGGGCTTTTTTGTTCATTAATATGTTCGCATTCATGCATCATATTTAATTATATGTCAAAACTTTGAGTATTTGAATGTTGAATGCATGTTAGATTACTAAGATAAGGTTTATTTAAATTTCAGTAATATAACATCTGCTTTAGTCACCATACTTGGAAATAACAAACTGAACAATGAGAACTATGTTTCCTAGAAAAGGAAATGAATAATTTAAGTAAAATAGTTTACTTAAATAAACTGACAATATTAATTATTTAAATAATGAGTTTATTTAAATGGAAATTAATATCATTGTTATTAATTATTTAAATAATGTGTTTATTTAAATGGTAATTAATAATAAAATATTATTGATAAATAATTATTAATTATTTAGGTAATGTGTTTATCTGAATAGAAATCAATAATTAACATTTATTATTAATTTTAAATAACAGTGATTATTTAAAAGGATAATAGTAAATAATATATTTATTATTAATTTAAATAATGTCGATTATTTAAATAGAAAATAATAAATATTTATTAATAATATACAAAATCGAAATATGATATTTGAATAATTGATTTATTGAAATAAATATCAAGAGTTAATAAATAAGATTTATTAATAAGGAAGAATCTAGAATTGAATTAGTGAATTCAATAAAATTTTGGTTCAAATTATTTGAATACCAAAATCGGAGATATATGATATTTTAGGAAATAATTATTGAATTATTTTGTCTAAAATAAACATATAAAAGAATGTTTAACCAAAGACAAATCAAACAAAGAAAAAACAGCTTTTTCTTATTGATTTTATACACATAAAATCGGCACGTAAGATAAATAAGAAATAAAATTTGATTTTATTCTTGGCATTTATCTTATATTTATTTTGATAGTATTTCCTAATTCAATTGGAAAACTATTTTGATTATAAATACAAACGTCTTGGTTATTCATTCAAAAGCTTCTAATTTCAATTTTCGAAATTGAAAACTCTTCTTCTTCCTATTTTCCTCGTAACCGATTTTACAATAATCTAAAAGGGAAGAAAATATTCTTCTTCTCAAAACCATAGTTTTCTACTTTAGTTTAGCTATCAATTTGTTTTTATTTTGAATTACGTAATAGCTATTGGTTCTCATTTCGTATGAACCAAATTTGGGAATATTTTAAATAAGAGTTATTTAGGTAGATATTCCTTTACAATTATATTACAAAGTTCCAAAGTGTGATTGGATGGTTATTCAAAATACTTAGTATAAAACAAATAAATTCCAAATCCAAATTCTAAACTCCGGTGTATCTAAATGAGTTATAAGGTTTAAAAATGTTTAAATACTTAAGTCTAAAATTACTTAAATAAGTTAGAGGGATTAATCTCTTAAAGATGGTTCTCAAGGAGTTTGAGATGATAACCATATTAATCCACGAACTTATGGGATAAGTAAAATCGAATATCTTTGATTTATCAAAGATAACTAGACTTAAACATCACTAAAGTTGGACATTTAGATGTTAGAACTTAAGTGATAAGTAAACATTAAATCAATTTCTTATATTCCAAACATTCAGTTATTTAAAAGGATGTTTTAAAGGTAATAACTGATATGGAATAAACAAAATAGAAATCAGAAAGTAATAATTAGTGAATAATTGAATTCACAAATTATTAAAGAAAAGTTCAGTAAATCAGTGATACTGAAAGGTTTTAAACCTTACTTAAGATAGAAAATAATTACAATAATTTTATTTCACAATAAAAACAAGTAGTTATTTAAAAGTTTAAATGGTTAAATTACTTGTAGAACTTTATTTGAGTGGGAGCGTCATAGTACGAACCAAAGGGGCTTTTAGAAGTCCAAGTGAAACTCATTGACTTCAAAATCAATGAATAAAGTTCAAAATAAGTGAAATAAAAATGACACGAATTTTCAATAGTGGAGTTGAAAAATGGTCACTTATACTTATACATTATTTTTGAAATAATAACAAGTATAAAATTGTAATCATTAAACAAATGAAAGTAATGGAGAATTACTTTGTAGTGGGAGCTTAAGAATTTCGAGAATCCTAGAACAAATGTGACTAAAATAAAATTTACAAATAGTATGTTAGTGCACATAGATAAAATGTGAGATTTTATGAGTTGCACGGGCTCAAATTCGAACATGAATTTACTTCCATGTAAGAATTCGACGAAAGACCTTTGCGAATTAAACATCAGATGAGTTAAGTATAAGTAAAATGAGTTTTTTTTACTAACTAAACTCTAAATTCGCTTAAAATTACTAAGTTGTTAGTAAATGAAAAGGTGTTTGAGCATGATGGTTTCAAATCAATAGTTAATAGAGTTTATTTTATGGCGATAAAATATGGAATCTATTACACTTAATGAAACTAACATCGACAAAAGAAATACATACTAATAGATGAAAACGTTCTCGATAAAGTATTAAAATGACTACCATGGCTAAGTAGTTGATAGTCATCCAGTTTGACTGGAATTACAAGTCAAATCTCCAAATATCTAGGACAAGTGGGAGATTGTTAGGAATGGTGTCCTAGAACTTGTAATTATTTAATAATAATAATTTATTAAGAATAAATTAAATAAATAAACATAAGTTCTTTATATTATCTAGATTGATTCAATTAACGATATTAGGAATATATGGAAATATATAAATATCAAACATTCAAATAGTAAACCCTAAGTTACTCTTATGAAATCACGACTTAGTATGTGAGTCATACAAGAGGATTAAAGTCGAGATGAGTAACTTAAACGTGTCTACAGTAAACGGATAACGTTTGGAAACCTTATCCTGGTAACACTGTTGATAGCTTCGCATTTTGTTTATAGACAAATGATCTAATCCTGATCATTCATGTGGGAGACATGAAATGGAAGTATCATATGCAATGTTGATTGTATAAGACAGACCCACGATGTTCGATCAAATTTCTCATTAGTACCGTTTTACGAGAAATGATCGAATATCAAACTAAGTTTATCAACCGTGATAGATCTCAATCCTGAGTGAAATGCGGACTCCTATTTATGGAGTTATGTTCTTTGATTCACATGGTTGAGAGCGATCGTCGTAGAACGCTCAATACACTTCGTTTTGGGAACATGACTAGATAAGTAGCTCGGAACTCATTTTCACAAGATGGAATTCATAACTTTCCTATAAATTAACGGTATCGGTGCGATACCTAAATATTTTAGGAACTTTAGGAAACTCCCTTGATGTCTTGATTCGAGACATGAACAAGTGGCGCCACGACTTCTATTGATCACGAGTATATATTATCTTTAGTTCGACTAAAGATAAAGTTCATTGGAGAATCAGCGGAACACAAGGATAAAGCGGTAATTACAGGGGCAAAACGGTAAATTTATCCGCTTGTAATTATGAGGGTTCCATGTGAAGGATATATCACGATATAAATAAAAGATAAACTAAATGGACATAACTCATCTATAGTGAGGGGAGTTCAGCTATGAATCTATAGTGGAATTATTCATAGTTAAATAATAAGTAATTAACGATTATGAGTTAATCACTTAATTGACTAATTATTAAGCCCATGATCTATAGGTCCATCGGGTCCCTATGCTAGCCCAAATATCGTTGTAGCAAAACTAAGTTATTAATTTAACTTAGGAAGAATAAATAATTTAAGTAATTGATTTTACTTAAAATTAGGCAATATTAATTATTTGAATAATGAGATTATTTAAATGAAAATTAATATTAATATTATTAATATTGATACAAAATTAATTGTTTAAATAAAGAGTTTATTTAAATGGAAATTAATATAACATATCAATTATAATATTTTACGGCAAAATTAATTGTTTAAATAAATAAATTAAACAGGAATTAATGTTAATATTATTAATTATTCAAATAATGAGTTTATTTAAATAGAAATTAATAATTAATATTATTAATTAAATAATGAGTTTATTTAATTTAATAATAAATATTAGAGAGAATTAAATACAATTTGTTTAAGAAACAAATTGGTTTATGGCCAAAAATAATTAATTAATTGAATAAGATTCAATGGTAATTAATATATTATTTTTCGGCTAAATATATTTAATTAGAAATTATTATTTGAATTTTTTCTAATTTTAAATACATAAATATATATAATTATTATATAATGAAAAGTAAATAAAAAGAAATATATATAAATCTTCATGCTCGTCAAGATGATTTTTTTTATAAAAATAATAAGTTCATTTGATAATGGCCATGGCGCACGCATGTCGAAGATTATTTGTTTATATATATATATATATTATTTATCTTTTCAATTATATTTATAATTAGGAGATAAGCATATCTATAGAGATTAGATATCATATTTTCCTATAAATATGACCATTGGGATTCATATTTCATACACTTCTCACTTTAATTAGAAAAGTGAAAATTCTCTCTCAAGTTTTTGCCCAATTGCCGATTTTCCTTAGGGAAAAATTTAGAAGAAATTTCTTCTTCTATTGTTCTTCCGGTTCGATTCCCACAAGTCGGTTTTGCTTTCGATCGGGATATAGGATAGAAGATCCGGTGTTGCTGAGGATTTGATGCTGTAAAGAAACCTCCAACCGATTCTCCATATATTACTCAATGTAAGTTTTAGAGTTTTAATTTTCGAAAATTTAAAGCATGAATCTACATGTTTTTATCGCAAATTGCATGATGTTAATAGATCCGTTATTAAATGTTAATAAGTTTACTAAATAAATTTCCGCTAATTTAGTAAATCATCCCTTCAGGTTCGCGACTCATCTACATACTCCACATGCTCCTTCCCTTTGCCGTTACCGGGGTTTGATTCTTGGAGGTCAACCACAAACTTCTGATTGAGTATTTCGAGTACCTTTGAAAGATCTCGATTCACAACTCGAACTTGTTCCTCCAAGGCATCCACTCTCCTATCCGGCAGAGGTTCAACTCTCATTCCCTCGGGCTCCGCTTCTTAAACCCGGTCTCTATCCCCACGAGCTGGGTACCTTCTTGTGCGAGGGATGTTGTTTTCCACTCCTTCATCACCACCGCGGTGCTCTGTATGACTTCTCAGACTCATTCTTGATGATAGAGCACGTAATAAAGTATACGTTCCCACAGAGGGCGCCAACTGTTGTTGCTTGAAAACGGTACAAGTATAATGCACGGACGTGCTCCGTTCCAATGCCGCTCTTGCTTCCACGTGTTCAACGAACAATAAATTTGTATTGAGTCAGAGGCGATGATCCGCGTAGGAGGTAACTTGCGTGGGTGTCCTGCTACGTAGTTGGTAACCTACGTAGGTGGTCTGCTATGTAGGCGATCACCTGCGCAAATAGAGCTAGTAGCACCGGTGTGGTGCCGACCTAACACCCTCTGATGCTTATGTTAAAGTAGAGCAGAGCTAGTGGGTAAAGCAAATGATGAATGGAAATGAATTACCTTTTAGCCATTTCTCATCTCCTATTTATAGGAGTGGAAATGGATGATGTCATCAAGCCACATGTCACACACGGATTGGTCCATGTGTTGGCTCTTGATTGGGTGTAGGTGTGTAGGTGGCTAGTGCGCACCTACTCTTCTTTGAGGTGGGGGGTAGATACGCACAACGTAGCAGCGCAGCTTCTTACTTGGACACTTCGTCGATATTTCTCCGAGATGGGTCCGCGTCTATACACACCTGCGAGCTTGTCACTCCATCATTAATTAGATGGTTGTGTCTCGCGGTCCTTGACGCTTGAGACGACTGCGAACTACTCTTGATGGTAAATTCTCCGTTAGGGGTGGAGGTCGGGTCCGTCGTGCGTGACACGCTCAAATAAATAGGCTCACTCGCGTAGGCCGAAAACACTACAAAAAACCTGTCAAAATGCGACCAGAAATTTGCGACCAAAAAAATATGGTAGTTTTACGGTGACCACCTGGTCACTTTCTTTGAAGGTTGACTCTAAGTGACCATTTGGTCACTTTTTTTGCGACCATATGGTCGCATTTTTGTGACTAAAATTTTCCTTGGTAGCAAAAAATGGCGCGTAATTTTGGAGGGAAGAAAGCTACCAAATGGTCACAATAAAAAGTGTTTTTTTGCGACCATATGGTCGCATTTTTGTGACTAAAATTTTCCTTGGTAGCAAAAAATGGCGCGTAATTTTGGAGGGAAGAAAGCTACCAAATGGTCACAATAAAAAGTGTTTTTTTGTGACCATATGGTCGCATTTTTGTGACTAAAATATTCCTTGGTAGCAAAAAATGACGCGTAATTTTGGAGGGAAGAAAGCTACCAAATGGTCACAATAAAAAGTGACTAAATGGTCGCAATTTTGGTGACCAAAAGTGAGCAGTGGTAGCTTATAATTGGAGGGAAGAAAGCTACCAAATGGTCACAATAAAAAGTGACCAGATGGTCGCAATTTTGGTGACCAAAAGTGACCAGTGGTAGCTTATAATTGGAGGGAAGAAAGCTACCAAATGGTCACAATAAAAAGTGACCAGATGGTCGCAATTTTGGTGACCGTAAAGTGAGCAGTGGTAGCTTATAATTGGAGGGAAGAAAGCTACCAAATGGTCACAATAAAAAGTGACCAGGATGGTCGCAATTTTGGTGACCGTAAAGTGAGCAAGTGGTAGCTTATAATTGGAGTTAAGAAAGTCGCCAACCTGGTCACAATTATAAGTGACCAGGATGGTCGCAATTTTGGTGACCGTAAAGTGAGCAGTGGTAGCTTATAATTGGAGGGAAGAAAGCTACCAAATGGTCACAATAAAAAGTGACCAGATGGTCGCAATTTTGGTGACCGTAAAGTGAGCAGTGGTAGCTTATAATTGGAGGGAAGAAAGCTACCAACTGGTCACAATTATAAGTGACCAGATGGTCGCAATTTTGGTGACCGTAAATTGAGCAGTGGTAGCTTATAAATGGAGGGAAGAAAGCTACCAATTGGTCACAATTATAAGTGACCAGATGGTCGCAAATTATGTGATTTTTATAGGACCAATAATTGATAAAGAATTTGGTGGGATAAAAGCTACCAAGTGGTCACCCAAAAAGTGACCATGTGGTCGTAAATTATGACTTGATGTGACCCGGGGCAGTGAGGAAAATAGCGGGAAAATTTGGCTGGAAACTGCGACCAGGTGGTAGCAAAAATACTACCATCTGGTCGCAAATGAGCAGAGGAGTCCATTATAAAACCCCCTCCCCCCATTGTTTCTTAGCATTAAGAAAAAAGAAAATGAGAGAGTGGATGTATGTTCGTTTGATAGACGGGTATTTGAACGATGAGTTCGTGGCCGGGGTTGAACAGTTTGTTGAGTTTTGCATGACAACCGTCTATTATGAAAAGTATGGTGGAAAGCTACGCCTGTGCAAGAAATGCGACAATAGAAGAATCATACCTGTTCTGAGTTGAAGGTGCATCTTTATACTGGGGGTTTGTGCGAATTATTATCACCTGGTGTTTCGGAGGGAAACACAGGAAATATTTGACGCGCATTACAGGAATCGAGACGATACGAAGGTAGCGGCTCGAATGTAGAGGTTGTTGACGAAGAACGGAATGATGAACAACGGATTGTCGATGCGAGCAAATGATAATTGATGTTTCAGGGTATGGGGGCAATGAAAATTTCCTGGGGAAAGTTTAAACGTGAGCGAAGATGAACGGGTTGTAGAAGAGGAAATGAATCCCGAAGCACGTAAGATGCACGAGATGCTAAAGACAAACCCTGACCATTGTCCGATGGGTATGTGGACAATGACACAGGTTGACTCCCCTACATTACCTGGTGGATGATCCTCGCATCATTTCTTTGGCAAAGGGACCTGGACGGATAGCAAGGTCGTATGGTGGATACGTCGGAATTGATTCTGATTTCAAATGAAGGCGCATTCGGTGAACCGGGCAACAAACAACGAGTGGTGTTTGCATAAAAGGTCACGTGTTCAAGACAAACGAAGACGATTACTTGAGTAATCGATGAGATTCTTGAGATTCAATACGCAAGTCCGACGCTAAAACGCATTGTTCTGTTCAACCGCACTTGGTTCGAGACAACCAGGCAGGCGAGTCCGTAAGATTGATCATTTACAAATCGTTGAGGTAAAGAAGTCTAAGCATATGCGCACCGATAGGTTCGTCCTGGCTTCACAAGCGATTCAAGTTTATTACCTGAACTATCCGATTAATAGACGAGATCCGGCCAGATTGGTTAGTTGTTTGTAAAGTTAAACCACGCCAGGTAGAAGAAAACTTGTCCGAGAAAGACGACCACGCAGAGGAAGTCGTTGCTTTTCAAGAAGATGAGATACGATCTCGTGCAATCGACGATGGTCGAATGCAAGATCGTTCGTCCTTTGAACGATGGAACGATAACATTGCATGATGATGATGATATAAATGCTTCCACTTCTCACGCACGTGACATTGATGCTGAATTTATTCGAGACGATGAATCTGATGAAGAAACAGAAGAAGAAGAAGAAGAAGAAGAAGAAGAAGAAGAAGACTGTATGTGACGGACTTCTTAGAGACGATGATGAATGAGATATTTCGTTAACTTGATTATTCAAATGTGTGTGTGTATGTGTTTAATTAATTAAAACTATTTCTTTTAAGGAAAGATTAAAAAAATATATATATTTATATTTGCGACCAAGTGGTCGCAATTTCACACAAAAGGTGACCACATGGTAGTAATTTAGAAGTGAAATGCGACCAGTTGGTCGCATTTTATAATTATATTTTTAAAAAATATAAGTAAAATGGCTACCATATGGTCGCAAAAATGAGCGGTAAATTTAAATTTCCATGAAATTTATGGCGGTGAATTTAAAGATTACGACCATCTGGTCGCAATATTTGGCGGTGAATTTCATTATTGCGACCAGATGGTCGCAATTATTGATGGGACTCGTGATATGACAGCTGTTCTGGATCATGGTAAAGTGGCGACCATATGGTCGCTTTTTCATGAAATGCTACCATATGGTCGCAAATATCTCAAGAAATGCGACCAGTTGGTCGCCATTTTCCCCAGCACGCGCGACCTTTCGTTTCTTGTCATAATTACATATTTGCGACCATTTGGTCGCAAAATCTGATTTAAATTCCCATCAGTTTTCCTTTCCCCCGTTTCTTCTTTTCTTCCTTTCTCTTTTTCTTCCTCTCTTTTTGTTCTTTTCTCTCTTTCCCCTCTCCCGTTCCCCGTTATTTCTTCCCGTTCCCGTTCCCGTTCTTACTCTAAATCTAAAACCCTCAAACCCCAATCCAGGTTTCTATTACGAGGTTAGTTTTCGTATAAAATTGAAGTTTAGTTTAAGAATTTATTTTACTTAGTTTTAGTTTTTAGTTTTCAATTAAGTAGTTTAGTTTAGTTTTGTTAATTTAATTAGTTTTAGTTTAATGAATCTAAATTTGTGTAATCAATTACTTAGTTTACTTTTATTTAATTCATAGTATTTTAGTTTACATTAACTAATTAATTAGTTTAGTTTAATTTTGTTACTTTAAGTAATTTTAGTTTAATTAATCTAATAGTTTAATTAATCTAACTTAGTTTACTTTAATTCAATTTAAGTAGTAATTAATTTAATTACTTAATCTAATTTAGTTTAATTACTTATTTAGTTTATTTAAGATAGTTTACTTTAATTTAATAAAATTAAACTAAATTAATTTATAATTACACTAGTTTAAATTTTAATTTTAGTTTAATTAATGTAATTTAGATTACTTTAATTAAATCAATTAATTTATAATTACACTAGTTTAAATTTTAATTTTAGTTTAATTAATGTAATTTAGATTACTTTAATTAAATCAATTAATTTAAAGTAGGGTAATTAATTCAAATAGTTTAACTTCAATTATACTTAAGTAGTTTAAATTAATTAATTACACTAATTTAATTAATTAATTTTAGTTTAATGAATAAATAAAAATTGTTTAATTACTTAATTTTAGTTAAATTTGATTAAAGTAAAGTACAATTAGATTAATTAATTAGAATAATTTTGTTTAAGTATTCTAATCAATTAATTTGAAATAAAGTAAATTAAAATTAGATTAATTGAAACTAAAATTAATTCAATTAAGCTTAAGATTAATTAATTAAAACTAACATAAACTAATCATTTAATTTGAATTAAAGTAAATTAAAATTAGTTTAATTGAAACTAAAATTAATTCAATTAAACTTAAGATTAATTAATTACAACTAAAATAAACTAATCAATTAATTTGAATTAAAGTAAATTAAAAATAGATTAATTGAACTAAAATTAATTCAATTAAACTTAAGATTAATTAATTAAAACTAAAATAAACTAATCAATTAATTTGAATTAAAGTAAATTAAAATTAGATTAATTGAAACTAAAATTAATTGAATTAAATTAATTTGAGTTTAATTCAATTAATTTTAGTTCAATTAATATAATTTTACTTTACTTTATTTCAAATTAAATAATTAGTTTATTTTAGTTTTAATTAATTAATCTTAAGTTTAATTGAATTAATTTTAGTTCAATTAATCTAATTTCAATTTACTTTTATTCAAATTAATTTGATTAGTTTATTTTAAATTATTTACTTAATTTATGTTAGTTTAATTAACATTATTTCATTAATTAATTAATTAAATTTATTTCAATATTTTACTTACGTAATTAGTATTAAATTAGTTTATTTTGGTTGTAGGGGCGACGCCTTTATGCGATGTGTGCCTGGCCTCATGTGAGCGGAGCGAGCACTAGCTCCTGCCCTTCTCCCGGTTGAGCGGCGGAAGAACACGCGGACATGGAGGCTATGCGCGAGGACTTCGTTACTCGAGTCGCTGCTATTGAGGCCGACATGCAGGCACGAGTCGAGGTCCAGGTCGCAGCCGCTTTGGCCGCGTACTTCAGATCTCTAGGCGGCGACCCTTCATCATCGACGCCTCCTCCCCCCCCCGCCCCTCCGCAGTAGTTCTAGGATTCTTTCGACTGTATAAAACGTTTTTTTAATATTTGATATATATATTTTTTATTTTAATTCCAATTTTTTTTATGAAATTTTAATATTAATTAAATAAATAATTAATAATTAATAATTAATTAACTAATTATTGAAATTTAAATTTTTTAAAAAAATTCTTAAATGCGATCAGATGGTCACTTTTTAGGCGACCATCTGGTCGCATTTTTACTGAGCCTAAAAGTGACCATTTGGTCACATAAAATGCGACCATTTGGTCACTTTTTTATGTGACCAATTGGTCACTTATCTTTCACATAAATTACGACCAGATGGTCACTTTTTAGGCGACCATCTGGTCGCATTTTAACTGAGCCTAAAAGTGACCATTTGGTCGCATAAAATGCGACCATTTGGTCACTTTTTATGTGACCAAATGGTCACTTCTATTGAAGATAAATTACGACCATATGGTCACTTTTAATGCGACCATCTGGTCGCATTTTTGAAAGGTTGACTTTTTTGCGACCAAAAATTTTTGGTCGTATTTTTGTGACTATCCAGTCGCACAAATTCAGGACCGACCAGCTTTTGGGCCACCACTCAGTTGGTCGCGTTTTTGGTCGCATTTTAGGTAAAAAACGACCATTTGGTCGCAATTTTGTGGTCGCAAATTGACAGTTTTTTTGTAGTGAAAAGTTTGAAATTCCTTGTGTCTCTTCGTATGCTCGACACGTGGTCACTTCACTCTTAATGATATTTCACCCATAACAAATACTAATATAAACAACTTAGTTCATTAGTTTAATTGACTGTTAAATGTATTTAATTTATATGAATAATAGAAATTGTGGTTCTTCTAATTTTGTTTTTCAATTTCTTATCTAATTTAAATAATGTAATCTATAAATGATTTATAATTGTTTTTTTTATAACAATACTTTTCTAATAGTTATATTAACATATATATTTTAAACTAATATGCCTGAAAAAGATTCAATCGTGTTTGAAAATGTAATAATTGCTATGCTTTGTATTTTATTTTGATAATTGATTTAGAAGTAATAAAAAATATTGTTCCACAGGTTTACTTTTTATACCAAATTAAAATGAGATATCTATATTATTATTTGTGAGAGTTCATATCTATATAAATTTTAGTTAATATTGTACATTTATTTCTTCATTTACAAAAAACATAAATATAATGCCATATAATTTCTCAATATTCTGCAGTTTTAATAAATTAATAACCAAAAAAAAAAAGTGTCGATGGAATTTTATGCCGTTAAGAAGATATTTTTATATTAATTTTAATAAACTAGAGTTAATTAGAGAAATTATAATTAATTACTAATGTAATCTTTTCTAAATTATAGATATGATAGAGCACATATAGTCTAAAATTATATGTTAATGGTATGTTTTTATAAGCTATGTAATATAAATATTTTTATTGAATACTTCATAATTAATTTTTATTTACTGTAAATCATATTATACAATTATAGAAAATATATAAAATTAAAAAACCCTTAAATTATTAGTATCGAAATTATAACTAATTCAGAATTCATTTATTTATCTTTAATTTCCAAAGATACCTTAGAATAATAATTTAAAATGAGTTATATTATTGTTTCATTTTAATTTGAGGTATATTTAAAAAAAAAACATACATTATATGTTATGAACTTTAATTAATCATCGATGGTTTCTACAATGGTGAAGAAAGTAGAATAAATATATAGCATAAAAAATTGAAAAGGAAAAAAAATACAATAATAAAAGAAAAGTGTAGCATATATTTAGAATATGACCTTTTCTTTGAGAATGTGATGGACATGTATTTTTCTTGTTCTATCTAAGTACACACATAAAAAAAGAGAGACAGGGAGGGAGAGGGAGTGGGAGAAGGAGAGGGGGAAGTAAATTAAATAATTACAGGTCGGACATGCGCACACAAATCTCAGCATCACTAACCATTGTTAAGGTGTTAAATAGCTACCATTTGTCTAATGCTTCTTAGTTCTTTGTAAACATGAATAAGTGAGCGTTTCTGCGATGGTTTGAGATCAACATAATTATTCTTATTTTTTGATAAGCAGAGCACTGATAAAACAAAAAAGGAAAACAACAACTTTAAAAAAAAAAAAAAAAATCCTCTAATGCCTTTAGCTCCCGCAACCATGAATTGTGTTTGAATGGATCTTGAAATTTATATAGCATTTTATCTCAGTGATGTTAAGGAAATATTAAAAGTGTTTTTTTTAATTGAAAGAAATATCAAAAGTTACAATTAGGAGATAATTTAAAAAAACGGTGGTTAATCAAAAGACATGATTGATTTCTTTTTCTACATAAAAAAAGAAAGGCACAATTGATGTTAGGAATACCAAATACGGTGGTTAATTAAAAGGTATAGGATGAAACAAATAGAAAATTTAATTAGTGGCATATTTGAAATTCTACAAAAATAAAAGGGATAAAGATGTCTAAAATGTTTCTCAAAACATTCCCCCTTTTATACATTAGAGATAGAGATATCTAGAATACTCTGACATGATGGTAATTAAGATGAATACTTTAGATAATCCTTTTTTAGCCATCATATTAGAATTGTTGTCCTCCTAATCCTAGCCATTAGTTAATTAGGTGTCACTAGTATAAATAGGGGTGATGTCTTAGTGTTTGTATTAAGAAAATTAAAAACAAATCTAGCAATAATATAACCAACGTAATTCCCCATATCTCTCCCATTTCCAAAATATTTCGACAATTACAATTCCCTTCCAACCGATTATCTGTCATTGAGAGCTAAGGTAATTCCTTGAAACAGTATTTGATAGTTTAGATCACTATTATCAATTTCATTAGTTCCAAAAACTTTATGAATTAATTAAAACAAAACTAGAAGTGTTTCATATAGGGCAAGTATGTTGGGTTTTGAAGGAATCTGGTCATATTGTTGCAAAAGTTTCTTATTCAAGTTAACTACCTGCTGTTGAAAGAAAATTCTCCCCCTCTCTCAATATCAAGTTATATTAAAATAATAATACGATTAGTTGGAAACTTTTGAATTAGATTATATTAAGTAGAGTGCTAAAAGTTGCCATGTCAATCTTCTCTACTGTCAAGGAAGATAATTATTTGGATGGAGTTGTTATAATTTAAATTATTAAATTACCTAATTCATCCTTTTCAATTAAAGAAGTATAAAATTGGACTGGTTCTTTAAATAATATTGTATTTAAAGAGTGGTTAAAGAAAAGTATTAATGAAATATTAATCAATTTTATGACCAGGCAACAAGACCGCTTAGTTTTTTACCTTTTCTTTTAATCTAATTAAATTGAATTAAAGCTGACCAATTCAATCGCCATACATCTATAAAGCAGGACATAGAATCATGCAAAGTTTTTTACAGACAGAACATAAGCTATCAAAAAAAAAAGAGAGATAATTATGGAGAGTATCAAGAGCAGAGCCCTATACATCACTATGTATTAAATCCAAAATATTATGAGTAATAGTGCGAGAACAAAGTTGAAGAATAGAAAGAATATTGGTGGAGATATTAGGAATATTGAGAAGATTGGTAAGAGATAAGTTTTATTTGGAAGAGATAGAGTTCCAAAACCTGTGTGAGTAATAGGGAGAGTTTACTCATTTCCTACAATAATCTAATCCTTACAACTATAATCATTTGTAATTTTGAAATTTGCAAAATCAATTGTCAAATGTGTATTGCTACCACAATCAGCAAGTCAAAGATTCTAGTTTCCGTTCATAGTTTTTGTGGTAGCCATAGCAGCAAGCTGTGCTGGTGGATGTCTTCCTTGAAAGGCAAAATTCTAGCGATGATAACAATCAAGAGCCTTATACCCAAACTTGTAACAGATCTAACAGAAAACACGATTGGACTGTGTGGCTGAAGATTCACTAGAATGAAAGTTACATATAGGAGGAAAAGAATTGAATCCTCTACCACGACCAATAGGATTATTAAATTGAGGGCGATATTGACCATTACCACCTGGTATTAAAACCATGTCCAAGAACAGGTCAATTACAACCGAAAGGACGAAATTGATCACCATTATTATTACCAAAACCACTAGATCCATTACCACGACCATTATTGTTATTTCCTCGACCTTGATTACCTTGACCATTATTATTACCATTGCCTCTACCATTTGTACCTCAATTATTTCCACCAGGAGGACGATAAGCAACCATAGCTAGAGCATGATTGTCAATATCAAGACATTGTTGAGACAGTATAGAAGATTCTTTAGCCTTTAGAAAAACATGAAGTTAATCTAAGGTCACTGCCTGACCACGAGTAAAAGAGAAGTATGAAAATAGTTATACTCAGAAGGAAGACCACTGATTGTACAAATAAGAATGTTTTCATCATCAATATGAATTGAGACCACAGTCAGATTGTCAGTGATAGTTTTGATACACTGCATATAGATATCAATAGTTTCAGTACTCTTCTTAGTGATCTTCTGTATTTCTGTTTTGAGATATAAATTATTTGTTCAGGTAGAAGAAGCAAATCGACATGTAAGAGTTTCCCAAGCCTGTCGAGAACTAGAACAACCAACAATAAGGCCTAAGTCCGAAGGAGATAAAGTTGCATTAATGAGAGTTTTAAGAATGTGATCTTGTCTTCTCTATAATCGATATTTTTGATTTGGTGTGTAGTAACATTGACAGTGAGTGATTGCTCTGGACAGACGAAACATCCATCAATATAGCCAAACAAATAGTGAGCCTCCATGATAGACTCCTTCTAATAACACTAGAGAACATAATTCACTGAATCAAGACGAACAGAAATCAACATAAATATATTTGACAACAGAAAAATCAGAAAATGTTGAAACTCTCGTTCAACCATAGGTCGATTTGAGATAATCGGTTCAAGATCTGTCTAAGATGAAGTGGAATCCAAATTTGAAGAAGATGAATTTGAATTAGGGTTAGGATTTGAAGAAGATGCCATTGAAACGGAAGAATGAAAATCTTGTATTAAAAACTTGAATGAAAAATAACAAGGAATAAAGAATGAATCAATGAAAAATGAAGAGAATGAAGGGATGATTTACTAAACTAGCGGGAATGTATTTAGTAAATTTATTAACATTTAATAACGGATCTATTAACATCATGCAATTTGTGAAAAAACATGTAGATTCATGCTTATATTTTCGAAAATTAAAATCAAATCGGAACTTACATTGAGTAAAATATGGAGAATTGGTTGGAGGTTTCTTTACAGCATCAATCCTCAGCAACACCAGATCTGCTATGTTATATCCTGATCAATCAAACGAAACCCGATTGTGGGATCGAACTTAAGAAGAAATTGGGAGGAAGAAAATAATATTTTCTTCCCAATGAACTATAGGGAAATCGGCCAAGAGAGGAAGAAGGAGGAAGAGAGAGTTCTAATTTTCTATGGAATTGAAATGTGTGATTTATCAATGACCAATGCCTCCTATTTATAAGAAAATATGAATCTCAATCACATTAGGATTAATCTATGGAGATAAATACAAAAAGGAAAAAGATATTATCTTTCCATTATCTTGTATTTTCGAAAAATACATAGATAAATAAGATATTATTTTTCTTTTCTTTTAATTTATCTTGAATAAATAAATCTATGTAATTATTTTAGGATATAATTCAAACAATTATCTCTTCCTAAAATACATTATATGGCCGATTTTATCATAATAAAATAATTAATAAATACCATTTATTTAATTAATTATTTTGGGCCAATTCCAATTGGGTTCATTAATCCAATTGGGCTTGAAACTCTCTCTTAAATTAATAAGTCCAACTTAATTAATTTATTTATTAATTACCATTTAAATAAAATATTTTATTTAAACAATTAATAATATTAATATTTTCTCCCGACTAAATATTATCAAATTATATTTAGTTATTAATTTCTATT
Organism: Gynostemma pentaphyllum; assembly: GCA_028015215.1. Classification (NCBI taxonomy): domain Eukaryota; kingdom Viridiplantae; phylum Streptophyta; class Magnoliopsida; order Cucurbitales; family Cucurbitaceae; genus Gynostemma; species Gynostemma pentaphyllum. The sequence goes on along the minus strand of CM051351.1, from coordinate 45,335,724 downwards.
TAAATAATTTTCATCATTTAAATAATTAATAATAAATATTTAAATTATTAATTTCCATTAAATAAACTCATTATTTAATTAATAATTTTATTGATAATGTTTTATTATTAATTAATTAATTTTAATTATTAATTTCCGTTCAAATAAAATTAATTATTTAAACAATTAATAATTGTTAATTAATTTCAAATTATTAATTACCATTTAAATATACTCAATATTTAAATAACTAATAATGTCTCATTAATAATATTTCATTATTAATTTCCTGTTTAAATAAACTTATTATTTAAACAATTAATAATGTTTATATTAATTACCGCTTAATTATACTTAATATTTAAACAATTAATATTGCCTATTTTAAGTAATTCACTTTACTTAAAATTTCCATTTCTTCTACTTGATTTTGAGATTACGATATTTGGGCTAGCATAGGGACCTGATGGACCTATAGATCACGAGCTTAATAATTAGTCAATTAAGTGATTAACAGATAATCAGTTAATTACTTATTATCTAACTATGAATAATTCCACTATAAATTCATTGCTGAACTCCCCTCACTATAGATGAGTTATTGTCCATATCACAGTTGATAAACTTAGTTTGATATTCGTTCATTTCTCATAAACGGTACTAATGAGAAATTTGATCGAACATCGTGGTCCTGTCTTATACAATCAACATTGCATATGATACTTCCATTTCATGTCTCCCACATGAATGATCAGGATTAGATCATTTGTCTATAAACAAAATGTGAAGCTATCAACAGTGTTACTAGGATAAGGTTCCCAAACGTTATCCATATACTGTAGACACTTTTAAGTTACTCATCTCGACTTTAATCATATCGTATGACTCACATACTAAGTCGAGATTTCATAAGAGTGACTTAGGGTTTTACTATTTGAATGTTTAATATTTATATATTTCCATACATTCCTAATATCGTCAATTGAATCAATCTAGATAATATAAAGAACTTATGTTTATTTATTTAATTTATTCGAAATAAATTATATTTATTAAATAATTACAAGTTCGAGGACACCATTCCTAACAGAGAAATCAACAAGAATTTCAGCAGGAAAATACAAACGCGAAAGCTTTGAGAAAAATGAAACAATTTTCCTGCACTAATACCATAACAGTTTTAGGAAAATGAGAAATGTGAAAGAATGACTTAATTAATTTACCACAACTACTAGTATTTATACATGGTACTTCTCCACCAACCACTTTAACTAACTGTCAATAGAATTACATAAAAGCCCTTAATCATGTATGATAACATTTAAGACATGTGATAGATAGTAGAAATAGACCACAGCGAGTCGAAGAATAAGGGTAGTCTAACTCAAAATCAAAGATTGTTTGAGAGACTCTATAAAGATAGACAAGAAGGCTCTCTATTGAATTTCAAATCTTTCAAAGATTAGATGAGATGCTTTCAAGATGGTTTTAAAATCAAATTCGGCTAAGGAAGTATTGGGTAAGCTTTGATTCTCATATAAAGTAGAATATTAAGTTAAGAAGGTACGTCTTTAAACTTCACATTTGAAAGAAGAAAAATCTATCTCTAATTACTATTCAAAGGTCTCAGCAGTAGCCAATAAAAGTGGTGAAAATTTATATGAAGAAAAAAATGATGGAGAAAAATCTTAGATCATTAGATCCTAAATTCGAACATATTGCCACTATCATCGGAGAGACATAATACATAGAAGACATGATAATAGAGAAACTTTTGGGTTCATTGCAAGCCTATGAAGGAAAATAAAATAGAAGGGCTCACGAAGTGACTACTCAAAATTTGAATAGACTCAACTAAGGATAAAAGTCGTGGAAATCATCAAAGGCAACAAAGAAAATACTGTAATCACATATAAGGACAAGGTCATGACTATGGACGTGGTTAATGGCCCAATGAGTACAAAAACTTTCAAGGAGGACAAGAACTTTCAGCTGATGAAGACTACAACTTTCAGCTGATGAAGACTACAGCTGTCCGTTGATGAAGACTGCAACTTTTCACATTTAAGAGGAAATGACATGAATCAAGTTAAAGATGGATCAAGGAGTAGAGGAGGCTATGTAACGCCCCGTTATGAGAAAGTTAAAAATGAATATTATTTTTATAATAATATTAATCAGGCTCGATCGATTAATTAGAATAGAAATACCATGTTATTTCAACAAGGGTATTATGGTAATTTTTCCCAAAAAACCTCAAAATTTGAAACTTATGATTTGATTAATATTTTGACATGAAATTGATCGTCTTGATGTCACGAGTCTAACGCAACTGACGATTTGTCATTCTGAGACCCAGTGATCAAGTTATGGACGTTTTAAGGTGAGTGGCAATTTCGTAATTATGGTAACTCGGGATTTTAACCTAAGAGATACCAATTTTTAGAATTCATTCTCTCCTCCTTCCCCACACCCCTTGCCACCGCCCCCTTAGAGAAAGAGAAGAGAGATCCGTCGTTTCGTCTCGTTCTTTGTTTGAACGAGAATCGGGTTTTGAATTCAAGCGTTTTGGAAATCGATTTTGGACACGAAGGTAACAAAAACCCTCCTTCTCTTTTCCTCCTTATTGCCGTGAATGCCTAGGGGTAAGGATTGATGAATTTTCGTCAATTTGTTAAGTAGGAGATCGGTGGAATCGCACGGAATCGAAGAAGGAAAATCGGAAGCCCTTTTCTTGAAATTCAAGTGACAGGTAAGCTTTCGTGATTAATTATTCAATCATTTACATTCTAGATTTAAATTAATTATTATTCATATGAACACCAAGAACCCTAACCCTTGATCCAAACTCCATATTCGTCAATTTTCCAAACTATGGCCAAACACCCAATCGATCTTGATTACGAATACCTAGAACCATCAAGATCGATCACCCTAGCTACAAAACCGCGGCCGAACCACGTCCCGAGGACCATGGCCAGCCGCGGCCCACACACACCCCCACGCCTCCGATTTTAGCCAATTCCCTTCGTCGTTTGTTTTCCGTTCCTTGATCCATCGAACCCCAAACCTTTTGTATAAATTTAGTATAATTTAATTTGTATTTTAAGTATTTTAGGATCTCCGTTTCAGGTCTGGTTTGTCAAGGGAAGTAGCATTGAATTTGGATTTAAGCGATTTCGAGCTGAGTTAACGGTTTATTCGTTGGTGGGATTTTAGAGAAATCTAAAGCTTTTACCGTATACTTTATGTTTTGATATATTCAATTATGATATTATGGAGCTTTAGGAAGTGAACGCATATTGGCAACATTGAAAAATCGTTTGGTGAAAGAATTTTTCGGTTAGAACTAGTTTAGTCGTTTTTCGGCAGTTTTTGATGTTTTTCGATTCTTTTTGTTCCTGATTGATTTGGGAGTTAATTCTGGAATATTATGGAGTATTTTATGATGATTTGGCATGATATTTGAGTTGAGTATGATTGAGAGCGAATTGTTAGTTTTGACGGTTTTCGACAGTTTTATCGAAAAATGTATTTTTGCATGCCTTAATTAGAATCTTTGAGCTGCTGTATTTTAATTGTCTTTGCTGATTTTGAATGATTATTATCAAGAGGATAATGTAAAAAGATTGTGGAATGATGGCTTGACAGGTGTGTTAAACTAGTATGAGGCTACGAGCTCATACTTAGTAAAATATATAGTTATGAGAGTGAGCTCATAACGACTAATGGACGTTGCTAGTATGAACGATCCATTAGGGGTTAGTTATGGTTACGACTATAACTAAGTGCCTAAGAAAGGTTTGTAGTCCCGAGAGACCGCCTTCTTAGTGGATGGTTTGAATGACTGTTTGTTATGCTTGTTAAATTAGAGTTGGCTTGTGTTACGGATTGGGATGTGTATTAGGAGGATGATTATGGATGTGGGTCTCAGATATGGAATTTTAGTTAATAATTGCCTATTCTTGTAAAGAGATTGAATGTGAGAATTAAGAGATGTTATGTGTGAAAGAGACATTGGAGAGTGTTGAGTGTTGGGACTCGGTTTAAGTTGTTAGAGACTATTTAAAACTTTACCTTCATTTAAATCGTTTTCTCACTAGCTTTAGCCTCACAGTGCTATCTGTGGTTTCTTTTCAGGTAACAATGGACCGAGAGGTGGCGGTTGATGAAGTGGAAGAGATGAGAGTTCATGTCGTGGTGGCTAGCCAATGCATCTTTTATTTTCATTGAGTTTGAGAATAAAGTACTTGAATTATTTTATTGACTATATTTTGTTTTTGTGAGATTTGAGATTCATGTTAGTTTTGAAACATTTTGTTATTTGATTTAGTTCATTGTTTCTTTTTGTTTTAAAGATTATAACTCCGGAGTTATTGAGTTTATTTAAATGACTATTTGTTTGAGGAAATTTTCATAGTTTTCAATAAATGTCATTTATTGAGTCTTCCGCTGCATTTACTATCTTCGTTTTAAACTCTGAAAAGTCGGGTCTTTACAGGCTACCACTCTATCAGCTTCACCAACTATGAGTTCTCAAGAAGATAAAATCTCAAGTGGAAGAGTCTCGCGCTTTAGAAGAATAAAAAACTATGAAATTGCTAAAAATCAAGATAATCCTACTTAAACATGTAAAAAGTTGTTAAAAACAAGAATTGGAAGAAGGCCGGAAATGAAAATTACACATGAGATCCAGCTTAACTACCTAAACATCACAAGGTGATTGGCACAATGTAGGTTTACAAAATAAATAAATAAAATGCTAAGGAGAAGTTGAAAGATACAAAGCAATATTGGTGGCAAAAAGCTAAGGTCAAAGAGCAAGAATCAACTATAACGAGGAATTTGCCCTTGTTGCTCAACTAGAAATTTTGAGATTATTCATTCCAATGGCAGCTCTAAAAAATGATTAGTGAATATAAAAAATAGATGTGAAATTTGCCTTACTTAATAGAGTCCTTGAAGTAAGAGTCTATATTGAGCAACCACAAGGCTACGGAGTCAAGGGAAAGAAGGATAAAATTATAAAGATAGAGAAGACTCTTTTATGGGTTGAAGTAAGCTCCAAGAACCTAGAATGCTCTAATTGAAAAGTACCTACTAGAAATTAGTTTCATGCAGTGTCCATATGGGCACGTACGTACTCTACATTAAAAATAAAAAAACAATGATTTTTTGATTGTGTACTAGTATGTATATTACTTGATATTTACATGTAGCAATCCGAGCATGTTCAATGGGTTTAAGAAATAGATAATGAAGGAGTTCAAGATGGCTGCATAGAAATCATTCCCTATTACCTTAGTATTAAAGTCAAACAAGAAGACAAAGGAATCATAATAACTCAAGGAAATGTCAAATAGATACTTAAGAAATTCATGATGGATGATTCTAATTCAGTTGGCACCCTAATTGAATGGGAAATCAAGCTAGCAAAGCACGAGAAAGAAGAAAGAGTGGGTCGTGCACTCTTTAAGAACTTGTTTGGAATTTTGCAATACTTGGCATTGACAAGGTCAGATATTCTATATGTTGTTGGAGTTGTAAGTCAGTGTGTGGAGAATATCCAGCAACAACTCATTTGATTGGAGTGGAGATATAGATGACTGTAAGAGCATGATAACTCTATAAAATAGAGTTATTTAGTCCTATTTTAATGCATATTATATGAATAATTGATTGAACTTTTCTCACATTATGCATACTTTGAACTCATTTGACATCATTCTTTAATTAAGCTTACTTTGAGAAAACTCGAGTTTTTAGCACTTTAAATAATATGTTTGAAGTGTTTTTGGCTTTTGGTATTTTAATCTTGTCATTTTGAATGAAAGAAATCTCTAAAAGTTGCAAATTTGATGTAGGAACAAAGAAGAAAGTAGCAGATTTTGGCACAGTGTTGTGGCAGTGCCGCGGCTGTGCTGCAGCACACCTGGAGCAAATTTGACAGCGCAGATCACGATTTTTAGCCCTAAAAAGTCAATTATTTGGGCCCGTTTCAGCCCAAAAACGTGAGGAAAAATTAGGGCAAGCCTTGGGATCCATCTTGGAACAATTTTTGGGATGATTTGATAAAGCCCAAACCTAATCTTGATGGGAAATCAGTTATAAAAGGAGAAAAGAAAAAGAAAGAAACCCTAGTTCTTGATTGGAGGCAAAAAAGCTCAAAGTGGGAGGAAGATGTAGCAGCCATGGGAGAGGAGAAAAGCTTCGATTCTTGGAAACTCGGATTTGATTCTTTTCTCTTTTCTCTTTATGCTTTCTTTTATACTCTATTGTTCTTCTTCTTCTTAGTTTCCAAACTCCATTGTTGAACCTTCAAATATGCTTAGAGTAGATTTATTATTTATGCTTTTCTTTATTATTTTAGATTTTATTATGAACTAAATTTCTTAGGTTGGAATTTATAGATGAACCCTAAGGGGGATTAATTTTCATGGCTTGAATGAATTCAGTTTTTATACTCAATCAATAGTTTCGATATTTTTGTCTTTTTGCTTATGCTTGATCAACCTAAGTGAATTGTTTTGTTTAGTTTTAATTCTGAAAAGGTTAAAATTGAATGGAAAAATATTGATTGATGGGGGTTAACGATTCTTGAAGTTGTTTTTAGTAATGCTTAGACATATGTATTTACACCCTAAAGCCTAAACCGAAACACTAAAACATATTTCTTAATCTAATTTTACCTAGACATAGGATTTAAATTGGGTTAGAATTTAGAATCATATTAGGCTTGACAAAGTCACTTGAATAATTGGGTTTACTTGCATAAAAAGTGCATTTATTATTGTAGATTGCTGCAGCACAGCCACAGCACTGCTGCAGCATTGTGAATTCTAGGGCTCTTTAGGGGATTCGTGATTTTCCAATCACTTGTCACTACATAGTTTAATCATTTAAATATTCTTGTATACTTTAGGAGTAATTTAAGTCACTTTAAACCATCTTACTTATTTTCCATAATTAATTTAGAATTTAGTTATTTAGTTTTGAATAATTTCATAATTTTATTTATTTAGTTTCATAAATCACATCACCCTAAATTATCATTGTCTATATTTTTATTTAAGCTAATTGTTAAACACCACTTTAAGTCACTAATCCTCGTGGGAACGATTTTTCCTATCACTTTATTACTTGTTAGACTACGTGCACTTCCGTAACACAATTTCACACAACAAAGCACAATAAACATGGCCTTAAACTATTATGTTTCTGACAATTATAATTTTGTTGGATATAGAGATAGCAATTAGATTGGATATATAGATGACCATAAGAGCAATTATGGTTTTGTGTTCTACGTACATGGAGAGAGTGCCTTCACATGGATATCAAATAAGCAACCAATTCACTCTTTTTACATATGAAACTGAATATGTAGCTACTACTCCATGTGTCTATCATGCGATTTGGATTTGAGTTTTATTGAAGGAGCTGGATTTTTCATAAGTGGATATAACAAGATTTGTGTGGACAAAAATTCAGTAACAACCTTGGTGAAAAATCTCTTCCTCCATGGTGGAAGCAAGCACATTAATACGCGCTACTATTATATTCGGGAATGTATTGTTAAGACAGATGTTGAACTCGAGTATGCATAGACTCAATAGATGACATAATCATCTAACCTTTCAAGAAAGAAAATTTTGTGAAGGTGAGAAGTTTGATTGGGAGTGACAAATCAAGTTTAAAATGAGGTGTTGAAATATAAACTTGATTTGGGATAATTAAGCTTTTGGGTCTAAATGGTTTAAGCAGTTTATTCTAGAAAAGAACAAAGATGCAAAGAGAAGAACTTTCTAGAAACCTAGCTAATGTTAAGTAGTTCTCTATACCTAGGGGTGTAAATCGGTCGGTTTCGGTCGGTCGGTTTCGGTTTTAGTCGGTTTTGCACAAAAAACAGTCACCACCGACGCCGACCGAAAATTTGGAAAAAGAGATTGGAACCGACCGGCCGACCGATCGGTCGGTCGGTTTTGGTCGGTTTAGGCTCGGCGGTCGGTCGGGGCGGTCGGAGTAGGCAAAAAAAAAAAATTAAAACCGACCGAATTTGGTCGGTTTTGGGTAATCCAAAACCGACTCCGACCGAATTGGTCGGTTTCTCCGACCGATTTTATCGGTTTCTTCGGTTTTGTCGGTTTGTCGGTTTTAACTTACACCCCTATCTATACCTAAATTCTAGAAAAGTAGAAGCATGTTTTAGAAAAGAACTTACTAAAAATATATCTGACATAAAGTAGTTTATATAGATATCTAGAATACTCTGGCTTGATGGTAATTAAGATGAATACTTTAGGTAGTCTTTTTATCGCCATCAGATTATAATTGTGGTCGTATAACCCTAGCCATTAGTTAATTAGGTGTCACTTGCATAAAAAGGGGTGTTGTCTTAGTGTTTGTATAAAGAAAATTAAAAACAAATTTAGCAATAATATGAGTAGCCTAATTTCCCGTATCTCTCCCATTTCAAAAATATTCTCTACAACTAAAATTCCCTTCCAACAGATTATCTTTCACTGAGAGCTGACGTAATTCTTTGAAATAGTGTTGATATTAGTTATCAATTACATTAGTTTTAGAAACTTTATGAATTAATTAAAACAAAACTATGTCGTGGTGTAACGACAAATCATAGAGGTAAATTTTCACTGGAGAAATATCCAGAAACATTTCAGAGATCAGTATCACTTATCTCAAATTCATTGGAAACAATAACTAAATTGGCAGTGCTGAAGGGGAAGGAACGATCAAGCTTCAGAGTGGCGGAGGAGCTGATAAAGGCGTTGATGTAAGTATTGAGTCTAAAAGTAGAAAATGAATCATTCAACTTTATTAGTACACTTGAATAAGTATTTGTACAAAGATAGAAATGCAACTAAGTAATAACAAACTAACAATAATTAGTTACATCTAACACTCCCCCTCAAGATGGACTATGAAGATTTATAATAACGATCTTGGATAATAGATGAGTAAAAGAAGTAGCAGGTAATGCTTTGGTAAAAATATCAGCTAATTGATGTTGTGTACGAATAGGCAGCAACTTTACAACACCAGCGAGCAGTTTCTCACGAACAAAATGACAATCTAACTCGATGTGTTTTGTACGTTCGTGAAAGATAGGATTAGAAGCCAAATGCACAGCTGCTTGATTATCACATAAAACCAAAGCAGGGGAAAAAGACACCTGAAAACAAAGAAGAAGCTGTTGTTAGAAATGGTGTCCTAGAACTTGTAATTATTTAATTATAATTATTTATTTCGAATAAATTAAATAAATAAACATAAGTTCTTTATATAATCTAGATTGATTCAATTGACGATATTAGGAATATATGGAAATATATAAATATCAAAACATTCAAATAGTAAACCCTAAGTTACTCTTATGAAATCACGACTTAGTATGTGAGTCATACAAGAGGATTAAAGTCGAGATGAGTAACTTAAACGTGTCTACAGTAAATGGATAACGTTTGGGAACCTTATCCTGGTAACACTGTTGATAGCTTCGCATTTTGTTTATAGACAAATGATCGAATCCTGATCATTCATGTGGGAGACATGAAATGGAAGTATCATATGCAATGATGATTGTATAAGACAGGACCACGATGTTCGATCAAATTTCTCATTAGTACCGTTTACGAGAAATAATCGAATATCAAACTAAGTTTATCAACCGTGATAGATCTCAATCCTGAGTGAAATGCGGACTCCTATTTATGGAGTTATGTTCTTTGATTCACATAGTTGAGAGCGATCTGTAAGAACGCTCAATACACTCCTGTTTAGGGAACATGACTAGATAAATAGCTGGGAACTCATTTTCACGAGATGGAATTCATAACTTTCCTATAAATTAACGGTATCAGTGCGATACCTAAACATTTTAGGAACTTTAGGAAACTCCCTTGATGTACTGATTCGAGACATGAACAAGTGACGTCACGACTTCTATTGATCACAGAAGTATCTTATCTCTAGTTCGACTAAAGATAAAGTTCATTGGAGAATCAGCGGGAACACAAGGATAAAGCGGTAATTACAGGGGGCAAAACGGTAAATTTATCCTGCTGTAATTATGAGGGTTCCACGTGAAGGATAATATCACAGATATAAATAAATGATAAACCGAATGGACATAACTCATCTATAGTGAGGGGAGTTCACTATGAATCTATAGTGGAATTATTCATAGTTAGATAATAAGTAATTAACGATTATGTGTTAATCACTTAATTGACTAATTATTAAGCCCATGATCTATAGGTCCATCGGTCCCTATGCTAGCCCAAATATCGTAGTCGCGAAATCAAGTAGAAGAAATGGAAATTTTAAGTAAAGTGAATTACTTAAAATAGGCAATATTAATTGTTTAAATATTGAGTATATTTAAACGGTAATTAATATAAACATTATTAATTGTTTAAATAATAAGTTTATTTAAACAGGAAATTAATAATGAAATATTATTAATTAGATATTATTAATTATTTAAATATTGAGTATATTTAAATGGTAATTAATAATTTGAAATTAATTAACAATTATTAATTGTTTAAATAATTATATTTAAACGGAAATTAATAATTAAAATTAATTAATTAATAATAAAATATTATCAAATAAAATTATTAATTAAATAATGAGTTTATTTAATGGAAATTAATAATTAAAATATTCATTATTAATTATTTAAATAATGAAAATTATTTAAATGGAAATTAATAATTAAATATAATTTGATAATATTTAGTCGGGAGAAAATATTAATATTATTAATTGTTTAAATAAAATATTTATTTAAATGGTAATTAATAAATAAATTAATTGAGTTGGACTTATTAATTTAAGAGAGAGTTTCTAGCCCAATTGGATTAATGAACCAAATTGGGATTGGCCCGAAATAATTAATTAAATAAATTAGAATTTTTTTTTAATTAATATATGCAATTTTCGGCCATATGATGTATTTTGGGAAGAGATAATTGTTTGAATTATATCCTAAAATAATTACATAGATTTATTTACCCAAGATAAATAAAATAAAAGAAAAGAAAATAATCTCTTATTTATCTATGCATTTTCGAAATTGCAAGATAAAAAGAAGAGATAATATTTTTTTTTCTTTTTGTATTTATCTCTATAGATTAATCCTAATGTGATTAGGATTCCTATTTTCCTATAAATAGGAGGGTTGGGTCATTCATAAATCACACAATTCAATTCTTTGGAAATTGAAAAATCTCTCTTCCTCCCTTGGCCGATTTTCTCATAGTATTGGGAAGAAAAATATTTTTTTCTTCTTCCCAATTTCTTCTAAAGTTCGATCCCATAATCGAATTTCGTTTGATCGATCGGGATATAGCGTAGAAGATCTGGTGTTGCTGAGGATTTGAAGCTGTAAAGAAACCTCCAACCGATTCTCCATTATTCAGTCAATGTAAGTTCTGGTTTTAATTTTCGAATATATAAGCATGAATCTACATGTTTTATCACAAATTGCATGATGTTAATAGATCCGTTATTAAATGTTAATAAGTTTACTAAACAAAATTCCGCTAATTTAGTAAATCATCCCTTCAGCTGTTGCAACCAAATGAGCTCACAAACGGTAGTTGCTAGTGCACGGTATTCAGCCTCTGCAGAAGACCGGGACACTGTAGATTGTTTCTTTGATTTCCATGAGATGAGAGAATCCCCGAGGAAAATACAAAACCCATGGTAGACTTGCGAGAGTCCAAGCAAGAACCTCAGTCAGCATCGGTAAAAGCACGCAATTGAAGGGAAGAAAAAGAAGATAAGAGTAACCCCTGGCCTGGACATGACTTCAAGTATCTAATCAAATGATGTGCAGTAGCCATATGAGGTACACGAGGTGTTGATACATACTGACTAAGCTGATGGACTGTGTAAGTAATATCAGGGCGCGTGATTGTAAGATATAATGACCTTCCAATGAGTCTTCGATAAGAAGAAGGATCCTCCAAAAGATCATCGTCAGTAAGTGTAAGTTTAGTCTTTGGATCCATTGGTAATAAACATGGTTTGGATCCTAAAAGGCCACAATCATCAATTATTTGTAAGACATAATGACACTGAGAAAGAGAAATATCCGAAGAGGATCGAGCAATTTCTAACCCAAGAAAATATTTTGGAATGCCAAGATCCTTGAGTTTAAAATGTGTATGCAATAGTTCCTTAACAATAGTGAGCATTTGTGGATTTGGTCCTGCAATAAGGATATCATCCACGTCCACCAATAAAGCTATAAAATTATCACCACAGCCACGAGTAAAAAGGGAGTAATCTGCCTTTGATTGTGAAAAACCATGAGACAATAAAGCAGTAGAAAACTTATTGAACCATTGTATAGAGGCTTGTTTAAGACCATAAATGGACTTATTTAGTTTACAAACAAGCCTCTCCCCCTCCTTAGGTATACTAGAAACTTTGTAACCAAGGGGCAAATCCATATAAACCTCTTCAAATAAGTCACCATTTAAAAACACATTGTTGACATCCATTTGGGCGAAAGACCATTTGTTAATGGCAGTAAGAGCAAGAAGTAACTTGACAGTAACAAGCTTAGCCACAGGGGAGAAAGTATCAAAATAATCAACCCCTTCTTGTTGATTTTAACCCTTGGCAACTAGACGTGCCTTATACCGTTCAATAGTGCCATCAGAATTAAATTTGATCTTATAAACCCATTTGGATCCAATGGACTGCTAAGACTTGGAAAGAGATATAACATCCCAAGTACGTGTTTTTTCCATAGCATCCAATTCAGATTTCATTGCATCTCTCCAATGAGCAAAAGGAACGACTTGATGATAGAAAATAGGCTCAAACTGTGAAGAAACATGCATAAGAAACTGAGCATGAGATTGTGAAAAAGATGAGTATGAAAGATGTTTATGTATAGGATAGGGAGACAAAGATTGAGATTGGGTTGTGTCAGAGGATAATAAGAGATTGCAATGATAGTTCTAAAGATACAAAGGAGGATGAGAAGGTCTGGTTGATTTTCTTAAAATGGGTTGGTGTTCTGGTGAAGAAGATTGAATATCAGGAGAATGTGGCTGGGAAACCTAAGGAAGAACAGGTTGTGGTTGGGAAGCATTGGATTGAGTTTGAATAGGCTCTTGTAAGGAAATAGGAGAATCATCCAAGGATGTGGAATATAGAATTGGTTCATTTTGAATTATAGGAAGAACAAGGCCAGGGAAAGGATCGGGAACATCTGATGTAGTAATTGTTTAAAAAGGGAAAATAGCTTCATGAAATACAACATCTCAAGAGACAAAAAATTGTTTTGTAACAATATTATACAACCTATATCCCTTCATACCAGCAGGATACCCGACAAAGACACAAGCTTATGCTCGAGGGTGAAATTTAGTTCTATTAGCTTGAAGAGTAGAGGCAAAACAGAGGGAACCAAACACCCTGAAAGGCTTATAATCAACATCAGAGTTATAAAGCAACTGATAAGGAGATTTGGTTTGTAAAAATTTAGAAGGAATACGGTTAATGAGAAAAGCAGCAGTTAAAACACATTCTCCCAAAAAAGAAAGAGGAACATGAGACTGAAAATAGAGTGCTCTAGCTGTGTTAAGAAGATGCTGATGCTTTTGTTCAACCACATAATTCTGTTCAGGTCTTTCAATACAAGAGAACTGATGGAGAATTCCCTTCGAATGAAAAAACTCTGTAAATCGAAGTTCAGGAGCATTATCTGAACGAAAACATTTAATAATCATGCCAAATTGAGTTTCTATCATTTTAAAGATGCGGGGAACAATTGCTAAGGTTTCAGACTTATGCTTCATTAGAAATATCCATGTAAAACGACTATAATCATCAACTAAAGTCAGGAAATAACGCTGACCAGAATGAGTGGGCATATGATACGGCCCCCATGTGTCACAGTGAATCAAGTCAAAAACAGTAGCGGATTTTCTATTATTTGATATAAAGGAAAGTCTTCTTTGCTTTGCAAGAGGACAAACATAACATGGAGCATCAGAAACAGCCCCTACTAATGGAATTTGAGAATTCAAAGTATGTAAAACATAGGGTGAAATATGTCCCAAACGAAAGTGCCAAGTCTGGGAGCTCACCTTATTCACAACTGAATTAATGAAAAACTTACAAGGAGCAGTAAAATGCAAATCTAGTATGTAAAGATCTTGAATTCTCTTAGCACTGCCAATCTTCCTCAAACTGGACAATTCCTGAATAGAACAGTGTTCATTATAAAACTGTGACGACCCGACACTTTTAAATAATTTAAATTAGAAAACACAGCGGAAGTCTTTATGTTTTAAGACAAATGGCGTGGTTATGTTTGAAAATTGGCTAGCCAAAACTTGCTTACATCTTAATTTCAAAATCTAAAATACACAAGGAACATTTAGTTCCTATTCAGGAGTTCAAAATGATTATAATCATAAACATAAAGACAAAAGCTCTTAAGAGCTATATACAATTGTACAAATCTCAAAATTATATAAAATTCACAAAACCATGTACATGAAATTTTACATAACACCTACTCCATCTCGAAATCATCATCCCTCGATCATGCAGCACCATCTCCTTTCCCACGACCTCTAGTCAGGGCATTACTGAAATTTTTTAATATCATGAGCTAACAACTTAAGCCAAGTGAGAATAATAAGAATAAAAGGTAAAATTAGACCTCAAACTCATATTCCGATTTGCCAATTAATCTTACACAATCGATCCTAAAATTCTCTAAACTTTAGGTAATTTCATTCTAAACTTTCCAAAGGATGATATTACTAACACTCGTAATCAATCCTCATCCATTAACTTATTACGACATAAAATAAGAAAAGTAATTAACTTTGCATAAACTATAACATCTCGATTCTATATTCCATCGATCATATGCATGAAGGTAATGAGTACATCCCGTAGGATACACACGTTCGCCCTTTATGCATGAAATGAAGGTAATGTGGACATTTCCCGTAGCATCCACCATTAACCTTTCATTCTCACTTTCGTTTCTTTTTCACTTGTTTTCAATGATGCGAGATGTTATGGTACAATATATAATAGTGCAAGATGTTATGGTTATCCTTGCACATGCTTGCAAAAGTAAATAAAGTAAAGTGCGAATAATAAAGTAACCAAAACGAACATAAAGTAAAATAGATAGGAATCCCGGAAGAACGATATATAAATCGAACTCCGCTACATTAGTAAAAGTAAATCCTATCTTAAACGATTAACCTATACCTTCAAGGATTCTAACTTCCAATATAATCCGAGGTTCTATTAATCGTTCTATATAAAAGTTTGGATCTTTTAACTTCCAATGATCCAACCTAAGCTTCAAAACGAATCTAACTTAGAAATTTTCTAAGATTCATTGCTTTCCTTGAGAACTCCTAAGTTCTCACTTAAAGGATTAACTCCTAATCCTAGGGGCACTAACTCACTTCCCCCTAATCTTAGATTCGAATCTTAGTCTTAGTTTCTATTTCTACAAACCATCATACTTATTTGTTTTCTAAAATTACTTAAAATCCTAACTATTCTCACCTTTGCCAAATAAGACTTGCTCCAAGTTTCCAATTTCCCACAAAACAACAACCGAGCAATCGCACCTACAATTCACCAATTGCACAACATATTACAACTCATAACTAAGATGAGAACAAGTGTGCATTTTTGGGTGAATAGTGTTTTCGGATGAATAGTAATTTTTCGATGAATAGTGTTTTTGGGTGAATAGTATTTTTCGAAAATCCGGGCTCAAAATTGTCAATTTCCATGATAGAAATTCATGATTTCAACTTCGAAACTCATTTATAATCAAAAACGAACAAATCTATATAAAAAGTTTTGAAAACTTACTTTTTTGGGACTTCCCTTAGAGAACGGGAAACTCCAAAAAGGTAGGTTGGATAGGTAGCCCTCGTCCCTACCAATCCAACGCAACCGAAATCAAGCCGATCCATCGAGAAACGAATGAGAAACGAAGAAAAAAAAAACCTCATCCATGGTGTATGAAGGCTACGACCATGGAGAAGGGAAGGAGAAGAAAGATGTCAACTTTGTCAATTTTGTGATATTTAAAGAATAAATGAATAGTAATTTTAGATATTTTAAGAAATTGGAAATGACGGTTGCGTCCTTTTATGACTTTTGACTTCTAAAACGAAACCCGAAGCTCTTAAATAAATCGAAAGGTGATTAATAAAATTAATAATTATTAATGTCACCGAAACGAATTTAGAGCATTAAAACGATTAAAAAGGACTTCAGGCGAAATTAACTACTAAATTTCTAAATTACAAAATGATAATTAAACTAAACACTTAAATTGAAATAAATAAATAACATTAAATAAAATAATAAATAAATAATCACTTCAAAATTAATGGGACGTTACAAAAACAGAGTAAAGATATTAGAATCTCTGGTCAATGAACTCACAGAAATCAGGTTGAAACTGAAATGAGGAACAAAAAAACATTCTTCAAGAGAAGATTTTCATTTAACTGAACATCCCCAATAAAAGCTACAGTTATCTGTTCTCGATTAGGCAAGGTAATAAAAGCATTCTCTATAGGCTTGAGGAAAGAAAAAGAAGATTTTCGTGAACAAATATGACTTGAAGCACCAGAATCTACTATCCAACAATGCTCAAAACCAGACTGCTTGAAAACAGTTAAGCACTTCTCAGAAATAGTGAAGCAAATACCTGAGCTAAATGAGCTAGCTGCAGAGGGATTGGGACAAGCCTTTGCAGCTTCTAGGTGAGATTGTAGCATAGTCATAAACTGTATGCATTGATTTTGAGTCAATGAATTCATGAAATTTCCAGCAGAAGAATCAGGCAAGTTTGCTAAACCTGAGGCAGTCACGGTTGTAACTTGATGTGTATTTGAGCGAGTCTTATAACCAGGCGGATAGCCATGGAGTTTGTAGCACTTTGCCATTGTATGACCAAGAATTCCACAGTGTGTGCAAGTAGGGTCTATCTTTCCTCTGTTTGCTGACATTATAATGTAGCTTGGATGAATTATGAGCATCGAAAAACGCCATAGATTCAGCAGGAACACATGATTAATAGCTCGTTGCTGTTCTTCTTAAGCAACCAGGGAAAAAGCTTTATTAATAGGAGGAATTGGTTCCATAGATAACACCTGAGAACGAATTTGAGAGAAAGACTCATTCAGTCCCATGAGAAACAGCATTACATACTCTGTATGATAGAAACCAGCCAGTGCCTTCGTTCCATCGCAACAGGAATTTCCACATGTACAACCAGGACGATAATTCACCAATTCATCCCAAAGTGTCTTCAATTTTATAAAATAAGAACTCACAGATAATTGTCCTTGAGTTAAACTCATCAAGTCACGACGAACTTGATAAATTCGAGGTCCATTCTTCTGCGAAAAACGTTCTTGAAGATCAAGTCATACCTCTCTAGCTGAGTTGGAATATATAACACTTCCAGAAATTTCTTTAATCAACGAATTTGCGAGCCAACAAATCACCATATAATTGTTTCGTATCCAAGCATTATGAAGAGAATCAGAAATAGATGGCCTAGGGATTGATCCATCAACGAATCCAAGTTTGTTTTTGACAGCCAACGCCATGATCATCGATTGACTCCATGCATTGTAATTTTTGCCGGTGAGAAAATGAGAAACAAGAACTAATCCTGTATTATCATTATGATGAAGGAAATAAGGATTAGATCGTTCATCAATGGAAGAAAAAGAATTCAGTGAAAGATTGGGTGTTGGATTTTGTGAAGAATTAGAAGATGGAGGAATTGTTGAATCTGGTAACGGATTTGACAAAGATTCAGTCGCCATAGCTGAGGAAAATTAAGAGATAAATCAAGTAGAAAGAAACAAAGTCACCGATTGAAAAACAAGAAACGAAAAAGGAGAAAAATGAAAGAAAGGAATGATGAAGAAGAAGCCAACTGTCAAACAGAAAGGGAAAGTTGGAAAGAGTGAAAGGCATGTGGGCTCCACAAGGCCTTCTCTAATACCATATTGAGTCTAAAAGTAGAAAATGAATCATTCAACTTTATTAGTACACTGGAATAAGTATTTATACAAAGATAGAAATGCAACTAAGTATTTATTAGCTCTGATACCATATTAATAATGTGGGCATCCATCTCAAAACCAATTGGTAATGAGAGGAGGGGCCCTTATATTTATAAACCATGTGAGTTCCCTGCATCTTTTCGATGTGGGATTCTCAACATGCCCCCTCAAGATGGTGCCTCTTTTGGGCTCACCATTCTTGGGTCGGATCCCATTTTTGGATCGAATGCCCGTTTGGGCTTGTTGGGCTCTGATACCATATTAATAATGTGGGCATCCATCTCAAAACCATTGGTTTTGAGATGGATGCCCACATTATTAATATGGTATCAGAGCCCAACAAGCCCAAACGGGCATTCGATCCAAAAATGGGATTCGACCCAAGAATGGTGAGCCCAAAAGAGGCACCATCTTGAAGGGGCATGTTAAGGATCCCACATCGGAAAGATGAAGGGACTTAACAACGTTTATAAACTCTAAGGGCCCCTCCTCTCATTACCAATTGGTTTTGAGATGGATGCCCACATTATTAATATGGTATCAGAGCCCAACAAGCCCAAACGGGCATTCGGTCCAAAATGGGATCCGACCCAAGAATGGTGAACCCAAAAGAGGTACCATCTTGAGGGGGCATGTTGAGAATCCCACATCGAAAAGATGCAGGGAACTCACATGGTTTATAAATATAAGGGCCCCTCCTCTCATTACCAATTGGTTTTGAGATGGATGCCCACATTATTAATATTCCCTTAGAGTTTATAAATGTTATGAGTTCCCTACATCTTTCCGATGTGGGATTCTCAACATGCCCCCTCAAGATGGTGCCTCTTTTGTGCTCACCATTCTTGGGTCGAATCCCATTTTTGGATCGAATGCCCGTTTGGGCTTGTTGGGCTCTGATACCATATTAATAATGTGGACATCCATCTCAAAACCAATTGGTTTTGAGATGAATGCCCACATTATTAATAATAACAAACTAACAATAATTAGTTACATCTAACAGTAAGCATATAGAGCGAGGTTATGACAGAGAGAAGCTAGGGTTCGTTTAAGAAGTGAGGATTTTCTCGCTATTGATGGGAATGGAATAAGGGTCGGAGGATTTTATAGGAAAACGAAGAAGAAGAAGAATTGAATAAGATGATATTAGCTTCAATGGCGTAATGCGATGGGGCGCGTGAACTTACATGTGAATAGTGAGCGAATAGGAAAATATTACTAAATCCACTTCTCAAATCTCTTGAAGTTAGTAATTAGGGAAAATTACATCTAAAAAAGTTGAGTGATTGCCAACTTATATATAGACTTTTTTGAATTTGGTGGAAGAGTAATCTTTATAAAAATATAAAACTATTTAATTTTTTTAATATCTCACGAATAAATTGAATCTTACGATTTTACTATACGTTAAGATACACAATATATTATTTTAATAAAATGATACACATTTCGATTCACGATTTAATAACTTTTATATTGATCCTTAACTTTCTGGTTCTACTTATTACTTTGAGAATAATATGAAGTTAAAATCATAATCTTTTGAAATGAGAATTCATCAAAGAGAAGAGCATTGCTGGATTGGATGTCACGATGAACAATTGAAGGCAAAAAAAAGTTCTACATCCCTTTTCTAAATATCTAAAAATCATTGAATTAAACTATCTATGACAAATTGTCAATAGAAAAGTAATTAATTATAATATACCTATATTACTAATTTTGACTTTAGTTCAATAAATTATTGAATTAAATGAAATTTTTTGTTGAATTAAATCACTATATACAATTGAGATAACTGATATTGGTTTTAATTCAACAAGTTATTGAATTAAATGGAATAAATTAGTGAATTACATGGAATAAGTTATTGAATTAAGTTACTATATACAATTGACATGTTTGATATTGATTTTAATTCAATAAGAAATTGAATTAAACGAAATAATTTATTGAATTAATTATTTTTATACAATTGAGATAGCTGAGTATTGATTTTAAAATCAATACGCTAAAACTCATATTTTTAATTCAATAAATTATTGAATTTTTAAAATTCAGATTTTAATTCAATAAATTATTGAATTAAACGGAATAATTATAGAATTAATAAAACTCATATTTTAATTCAATAAATTATTGAATAAGAGAAAAATTTAGTGAATTAATAAATGAGTGGCATTTTTGTAAATTTGATGAAAATAATTAATTTTGTTAAATTAGAGAAAATGTGATTTGGAGAATTATGAAAATGGGGTGCTATAGGGAGAATTAACTTTATAAAATATGTCATTTGAGCCCATACCCCTATTTACTAATAATGGGAGGCTATTACTGTCCAAAAAATTTTTTCTCATTAGCACACGTTTAAAATAGTAATATAGATAATAGATAATTGATATTACTATTATTTAGCATAAATTAATATTTAATATTGAAATTGAGAAATTATGGTAGTTTAGTGATATTTATAATAGTAGAAGGGTATTAGTGTCTAAAAAAATTTCTCTTATTATCACACTTTTTAAGTAGTAATAAATAGGGGTGATGTCTTAGTGTTTATATGAAGAAAATTAAAAACAAATCTAGCGATAATATAAGTAGAGCCTACTTCTCTATATCTCTCCCATTTCCAAAATATTCTCGACAACTAAAATTCCCTTCCAACTGATTATCTTTCCCTAATAGCGGAGATAATTCCTTGAAATATTGTTGATAGTTTAGATCACTGTTATCAATTACATTAGTTCTAGAAACCTTATGAATTAATTAAAACAAAACTATAAGGGTAAGCATGTTGGGTTTTGAAGGGATCTGGTCATATAGTTGAAAGAAAATTCCCCCCCTCTCTCGTTAGTAATATTAAGTTATATTAAAATAATAATATTATTAGTTGGAAACTTTTGAATTAGATTATATTAAGTAGAGTACTAAAAGTTGCCATGTCAATCTTCTCTACTGTCATGGAAGAGAATTATTAGGATTGAGTTGTTATCATTTAAATTATTAAATTACCTAATTCATCCTTTTCAATTAAACAAGTATAAAATTGGACTGGTTCTACAAATAATATTGTATTTAAAGAGTGGTTAAAGAAAAGTATTAATGAAATATTAATGAATTCTGTGACCAGGGAAGACAGCTTAGTTTTTTACTTTTTCTTTTAATCTGATTAAATTGAATTAAAGCTGACCAATTCAATCCTTCATACATCTATAAAACAAGACATAGAATTATGCAAAGTTTCTCACAGACAGAACATAAGCTATCAAAAAAAAAAGAGAGAAAATTATGGAGAGTGTTGGGTTTCTTTTAGCCATCTTTCTCTTTGTTTTTAAGTCATCAATCTTTGTTTCTGCCTATGATCCAAGCCCTCTTCAAGACTTTTGTGTAGCAATTGATGATCCCAAACATTACAAGTCTGCTGGTAACCTTTTGCTTTCTCTCTGTCTCTTACACACATTTGTTTTCTTTCCATATGTGTATATATATTAATTAGAATATACATAAAACATTACATTTTTTTCGTATATCGTAATAATGGCATACCCTTTTGAATCTTGTGATAATTTAACATGTTATCACAACACGGTCATGACTTCAAAATTATTCCATGTGATTTTTAACTTTAACTTATATTCTCCATTATTTGTTTAAGTTTGCAAAATTTCATAAACTAAAAGTAATAAAAGTTTTCAAATTTTTATTTTCATTGTAAGTATATTTTCTAATGAATTTCATTAACACAAATTATATATTGCAGTGTTTGTGAATGGGAAGTTCTGCAAAGACCCAAAACTTGTAAAAGCAGAAGATTTCTTCACTCAAGGGCTTAACATTCCTGGAGACACAGGAAGTAATAAACAAGGTTCAAATGTTACTCTAGTCAATGTAGACAGATTAAAAGGACTCAACACTCTCGGCATCTCTTTGGCCCGAATCGACTACGCACCGTATGGCCAAAACCCACCCCACACCCACCCTCGAGCCACCGAAATTTTGGTTGTTGTAGAAGGCACTCTCCTTGTTGGTTTTGTGACATCTAATCCCGATAATAAACTGTTCACCAAAGTATTGAACAAAGGAGATGTGTTTGTATTTCCAATTGGTTTGATTCATTTCCAATTGAATGTTGGACATGGCCCTGCTCTTGCTTTTGCTGGACTTAGCAGCCAAAACCCAGGTGTTATTACAATTGCAAATGCTGTTTTTGGATCTAATCCACCAATCTCTCTTGATGTTCTCATGAAAGCCTTCCAAGTTGATGAGAATGTGATTGGCTTACTTCAAAAGCAGTTCAAGTCTTGAAAAAACAGAATTCATTGTAAAGTCATGGTAAAAGAACACCTGAATGTTTTAAACCAAATAAAGTAGGCTTCTATCTATCTATGTATGTTTGTAAGAGAATTCATGGTAAAAGAAATGTAATAGACTATTATATATTCTTATTCTCTTACCCCCTTCATGGGGGTGGAAACTTTTATAACAATTATCCACGTGTGTCTTGACCCATGCATTTTTTTTGTTTTTTAATTTACACTCCTGTACTTTTAATTTGAAAAAAATGACTCCTACCTTATTATAAGCCAACATCTGTTACAAAAATCATCCAAAATTAACAGCCACTAATATTTTATTGGGGAAATTTCATTGGGTGGCAGATTTTTATCCAATATTTGTAAAAATATCAACTCAAAAAAGTATTTGCAAATATAGCAATTTTTATCATGTTTATCAGTGATAAAAAATGATTTATAAGTTTATCAATGATAACTTAGTATAAAAATATGTAATTCAATGTTTATCATTGATAAACCTTATCAAAATTTGTTATATTTGCAAAAAAAAAAATTGAGGTTTTATTTTTACAAATATTACTAAAAATTTTGCTAGATTTGCAAATGCCCACATTTTATTATTTTTTTTAACCATTTAAATATTGTGTTATTAAAAACTCATAGTCGTCTACATTCACGGAGGAACTGGAAATTTCATAGGGAAATTTACATGAATGTTATAATTGAGTGAAATATTTACAAAAATGTTAGAAAAAAAAATATTTACAAAAATGTTATAATTTCAAAAGTCAAGTATATCAGTCAATCTATTAGTATATCAGTCAATAATTAATAGTATATCAGTGATATATAAAAGTATATCAATTATAGAATATTAATAATCAACTGATAAACTACCATTGATATACTAAAAGTTCACTGATATACTAATAGTGATTGACTGATATACTCAGAATTTTTAAAATTCTAACATTTTTGTAAATATTTTTTTTTCCTAACAAATTTGTAAATATTATCAAAATTTCTAACATATTTGAAAATGCCCGATTAATTATCCAGTTGATTGCTTATTAAATGTCACCAAACCAGCCACATATCCCACGTTTAGCAGTTACTTTTTTTTTTTTAATTTCAATTATCCATAAATCTTCATGATTTATTCTTTATCAAGTGCATTTTCATAACTGATATCATTCTTAATTACTTATTTCATTTATATAATTATTTTAGATTTGTTTTTTATTCACACATTTTAATCACCGATTTGGTTGTTCGGATTTTTGGGATTTTTTCTTTTAATTTTCAAATTTCAAACGTATAAATATAAACCATGTTAAACAGAATTTAGAGAAAGTCTACAACAAAAAATGTCATATTTTCTCATGAAAATCTTTTTAAGCTTGTTCTTTGCATCTGTAAACTTTCGTAATTTGAATTTATGAACATCATTTGTTTAGAACATCAAATTGACTGAAGAGATAAAAATATGGTTGAGAATCCATTAAATATATTTTTTGTTAAAATAAACATAAGTAAATTGGTGGGTTGAACAAAAATAAACATTGTTCAAGAAGTGTTTAAACATTAAATACATATCATGAGCATTTTTAGAATACATTTTAAAAAAAATAAACGTTGATAAAAATCAAATATTTATAAACATAAATCGTGTTAAATAGAATTTAGAAAAAGTCTACAACAAAAGAAGTCATATGTTCTTATAAAAAAAAAAAAACTTTTTAAGCTTGT
Source organism: Gynostemma pentaphyllum (assembly GCA_028015215.1). NCBI lineage: Eukaryota > Viridiplantae > Streptophyta > Magnoliopsida > Cucurbitales > Cucurbitaceae > Gynostemma > Gynostemma pentaphyllum. The sequence goes on along the minus strand of CM051351.1, from coordinate 45,311,570 downwards.
TCTTTACATTTGTAATCTCTCGTAATTTCATTTCTTGAACATCATTTGTTTAGGACATCCGATTGTTTGAAGAGATTAAAATGTGGTTGGGAATCCATTTGTTGGGTGCTTGCAACGTTCTCCATCAGCTTCTTCATCACTAAACTGAATGTTTTGCATATGATTGTGTCTTCTTGCCTTTATATGCCAATCTTTCAATTTCAATATATATGTTGGTCCCTATTTATATAGAATATCATCAAATTCCAACCAATTATAAGACTATTAAAAATTTGAAGACTGTTTAACTAATACAAACATTTAATTAATTTAAAGACATATATATGATATAATTCATTTTTTTACCTCCATTTCATCTTATTCTTCTTCTTCGTATGTCTCTTTTTCATCAGACATTTTATCATCCTCGTTGAAATCCTCAATGTATTCTTCTTCACATGTTTCTTCTTCAGAAGTTGATTTTTCGAGTTCTTCCTACTATCCAATTCGTTTTCTACCTTCTTCCTTTTTCGACATCTCGTTTTCTTCAATTTTTTTATGAGTAAACTAATTTTTTTACAAAACATATAATATTTGGAGAAAATTTTGAACCAACCAAAAAGAGGAATCTTGTTTACCAATCATGAAAATCTTGTTCAAATACAATTTTTTTTTTGTTACAGAATAATGATTATTAAAACGTAATCACCTCTTCGACTTTCTCTGATTGAACTTCTTCTTCAATTGTTTCATGAAGATCCTCTGAATGCACATTTTCTTCATCTATTGATTTCATGAACAACTTCTGCCTAGCCATTAAAATCTCTTTTTTCGTAACCATTTTTTCTGTTTTCTTTATGATCTTCTCATTAGGGTTGGTTTTCTAAAATTTGAGATTGATATTCTATTTTTTGGAAATTTTGTATATTTGGAAAAATTTGATTTGATTTCCCCTCCCCCCTCGTGATTTCTATTTTTTGAATCCCTGAATTTACGCAGCCGATTTCTTGTAACTGCCTTTTTTTTTGTAAATGCATGTAAATCTAAGTCAGCGCCATTCATGTCAAATGTATGAAAAGGATAAAAATATCATTTCTTTTATACCAGCGGTGGTAGTTGTCTAAACTTATAATTAAATAGTGCATCCTTATATAGATGTAATTACTATAACTATTTTGAATATTATTGAAATTAACCCTACATGTTAATTGCATCATATTGTCGAGTTTCATAAGAACATTGAGTAGGTGTCGGTTTATATGTGGTGTCAAATCTTCGTATAATTAGCTGAAATATTAATTTAATAAAATACTCATTAATAATCTTTTAGTTACTTTATAAAGGATTTGTCTCAAATAGCAAAAATCTGCATACTAATTACTAAAATGTCATAACTTTTTAAAAATTACTCAAATTGCATAATTATAGTTCGATAAATTATTGAACTATTTTTCATAGGTATTTTTAATGAATTTGTTTGTTTTTTGGTTTTTTAAGTTCAAGTTCAATCATTTATTGAACTATTTGATCATTTTTTATTATTATTTTCAATGAATTTATTAAATTTTTTAATTTTTTTAGTTCAAAGTTCAATAAATTATTGAACTATAATTATGCTATTTTAGTAATTTTTGAAAAATTCTAACATTTCAGTAATTAGTATGTAAAAATATGCTATTTCAGTAATTGCCCTATTTTATATAAAATTTCACACCCATTCATCAACTCAAACCTTTAATTTTTCCATCTTCAGACGCAACAAGGGAAGAAAAAGAATTAAATTAAAGCAGGCGGTGGACAAGGATGGCAAGGGCTGAGCTTTTTTTTTTTTTAAGAGAACCCACCAGGAAGTGATGGAAAACGGATAAATATTGAAGCTTCCATACTCCAGGTATGGCCGACGGTGAGGTGATGGAAGAGAAAATAAAGTCTTTTGGTTTTTTTTTTTTTTTTTTATCGAACGGTGGGTCTAAGGTTTTAGAAATATTTCTCCAACAGCTGATATTGAAGAAGAGAAAGAAAAGAAAAAAAAAATATAAATGAAGGCAACAAGGCTGTTCTTGCGGCGTGAAGAAGAAGAAGAAAGAAGGTGAATAATGTTTTTTCCTCTTGCCCAATAACCCTAAAAATGAGGAGATTTTACTTTTAAGTTGTCAAGCATTCATTAGGTGTGGATAAGATAAGGGCCCACCACTGAATTACTCATCTAATCACTTATCATCATCACCTTTTTAGAAATGTATTTATACAAAATTAAAATTGTACCTTTTGTGTTTCAGTAAATAATTTAATTTTTATTTTTTAATTATGTCGTTAATTTAACTAAAAATATATGAATAATACGATCTATTTAAATATAGTATCCTGTCAATTTTTAAAGTAATTGTTAATGATTTTTTTTCCCTCTTTTCAAAATGATTTATCTGTTCATTCCACTTTATTTTAGAACCAAAGGGTTTTTTTTTTTTTTTTTTTTTTTTTTTTTTTTTTTTTTTTTTTAAAATTTTTTTTTTTTTTTTTTTTTTTTTTTTTTTTTTTTTTTTTTTTTTTTTTTTTTTTTTTTTTTTTTTTTTTTTTTTTTTTTTTTTTTTTTTTTTTTTTTTTTTTTTTTTTTTAAAAATAATTTTTTTTTTTTTTTTTTTTTTTTTTTTTTTTTTTTTTTTTTTTTTTTTTTTTTTTTTTTTTTTTTTTTTTTTTTTTTTTTTTTTTTTTTTTTTTTTTTTTTTTAATTTTACTCACATATGTATAACTCTTTTTAATTCCCATTTTTTAATTGGTGGTTTCGATGTAAATGATTTGTTTGATGTAATTCCTCAACAGAGGTTTTTACCTCTTACTTTAGTTTTGTTGGTTAATTAATTGTGTTATTCGGATGTTTGTTAGTGTTTTGAACTTTTAAAGAAATATGGGAAAATAATCCTCTACTCTTGGTTTACCGATTCACTAACGCCACATTCTCAAGGATTCATTCATGTATGAATTGAAAAAGAGGAAGCATGACAAGACAAATTTATGTATATAAAACTGGAAGGTTTAATTATAATGGTTTGTTGCTAACTTTTAGAGTGAGAAATAGATAGGAGGCAAAATTTTGATTTGACAAATCATTGGCTATAATTAAAAAAAAAACAATTATTTGCTTATTCTTTCATGGGTATAGTATGATTTTAGTTTGTTTTGCTAGTGAATTTGGTTGAAAGTTTTTAATTTTGAAATCGTATAAAAAAGAGAAAGACACGACATAAATATAATCACTCAAATTCATGGTTTTCTCTTGCAATTTGTATGGTCAGTTTTTCTTTCAATCCTACCATCCTTTTGATTCTTTCTTTGAATTTAAGGTAGAATAAAATAGAAAATGTAGAAAGAAGATGTGACCATGAGAAAAGGAGATTGGAATGGAATGAAGGGTTGACGCAGAAAGATGGGTGGTCATTTCCTTAACGTTCCATTTTAAATTGTCTATTTCCTCTGATGTTTTATTCATAATAATTGAAAAGTTATATTTGAGGTAGTGGGTGAAGCAAACACCGTAAAGGAGAAGAGAAAAAATATAAAATAAAAGAGGGAGAAAATATATATACTCGAGTGGGCAAGTACATCAAGTGTACAAGAAAATTTTCATAAATATGTAAGACCAAATACAAAATTATAACACATTTAAAGAACTTGAAAGATTCATTTAATCTTAAAAAAACGTAAGAGATTAAATTTGAAAAAAAAAGTATCATAATTTGAACAGTATCATAATTTTATAACTTTAAAACAATACAATCTTATGATACGTAGAATACGTACCTAAAACAATACATGATTACGTGCAACACGTACCTAAAACAATGCATGATTACGTGCATCACATAATTTCAACTAGTATTTATAAAAGCTAAAACATGAATTTGTTTTTTCTTAAATTATCTTCTTCAAATGGAGAGAGGAGAACAACACTAAGAGAAATTTATCTCATTTATGGGTTCCATAATTAATTTGCTGCAGCAATTGCAGATTCTATCTTTCTTTTTATTTCTTCTTTCTCTCCTTCGGCTACCTGCAAAAGCACAACCAAACCAATAACTTCTGATTAAATTTTAAAATTCACAGCACTAGAAATGAGATATGTCTAAAACTTGTATTTTTGTTTTTCCTAATAAACGTATAAGTGGGAACAAGGGAATTTGAAAATTACATGAAATTTTAAATCATTGATAGGGAGATTTTTTATTATTTAAAAAAAAATCGTAGTCGTACATAAGAGAAAAGCATTGTCAAGGTCCTTTTATATTTATATAAGGACAAAACTTATCTTTCCCATTTTATGATTATATTTTTGCCACATCCACACTCAATTTTCTTTATTTTATTTAATTAATAAATGATGTCATATTAATAATATAAAGAAAAATAATAATGCCGTAATCCACTAGTTTGAAAAAAGAGTTTTATTTTCCTTTCAAAAATGTTATTTTATAAGATAGTAAACCTTTATAATTTTTTAAAGATGAAATTTCTCACAAAGAGACTACAATATGAGATTGGTGGCTCTCAGTCTAAGATTGATATGAGATCGATGGATCTCAACTTGAAAAATATCATTTTAAAATAATTTCATAACTTTTCTTTTTTTTTTAAAGTATTCAAATAACAAATGTCATCGGTTGAAAATCCTTTTGAAAGCACTTATGACTTGATAAAAGTGTGAATTGAATTCTAAACTTAAAAATATGAAGAAAGTAACCAACCTCAATGAACAGAGTCTTCAAAAGTTTGGTATTGCCAATGGTCGTAGTAGTGGTCGTTATTATATTGAGGTCGAGTGAATCAGTCAACCGGCACAACTTCACTATCGTGTCTTTTCTTTTATTACAGGTGAAGCTCACCACCATCCTCTTCTCTCCTGTACAATGCACATTAAGCTGCCCCCCCACCGATTTAATTATTAGAATTTGTCTCAAATAGCATAATTCTAAATATTATTTTCTAAAATGTCAGAACTTTTTTAAAATTACTCAAATAGCATAATTGTAATTCATTGAATTATTGAACTTTTTTTTTTTTTTACTTTTTTGAGTGCAAGTTCAATCATTTATCGAGTTATTTGATTAACTTACATTATTATTTTTAATGAATTTGTTATATTTTTTTTTTACTTTTTTAGTTCAATAAATTATTGAATTATAATTCATTAAATTATTGAACTACCATTATGCTATTTTAATAATTTTTGAAAAGTTCTAACATTTCAGTAATTCATATGTAAAAATATGTTATTTCAGTAGTGCCTCATTTATTTGTTAAACAAATCATTAGAATAAAGCCATTCTTAAACTTTTATTTTTATTCAAATATTCTTCTTTAGATTTTCAAATTTTCTCTTTTTCTCTAAACAAAACTTTTAATCAATAATTGTTATTATTATTATTGCAAATTGATTGATAGACATTCGATATATTGACATGTCTTTCACCTGACGTGTAATAGATATGTAGATACTGTTATCAAGAACTTCTAAATCGATTGTTACAATATACATCACAGTGGAAATAATTTATTAACTTTATTTTTTAAATCCTATATTTATGTATAGTCTTAAAAAACATTATATTTGTAAATATATTTTTTAAAATATTATTTATATAAATATTAACCCTGTGAAATTTGTCAATATATATAAATATTAAAGAGAGGGAAAGAGTGACTGACATCAAGAACTTCTAAGGGAAAAGATTGTGGGTTCATTCCTTTCTTGTTGGAAACCCCCAATTCCAGATCTGAGATCTCAGCTTCAATTCCTTTTTCTATCTCATGCAGCTCTTTTATGTACTCGATCGCACCTTTCATCGCTAAAGAAGCCATATCCATCTAAACAAAAATTTACGGATTCAAACATAATGTCTCATAATAGAATGAATCACATTATTTATTCAGAAAATGTCTCAAATAACATATTAATACCTTCTAATTAATTACATAAAACTTTTTAAAAATTAATCAAATATCACTTCAACTGTTTTATTTTTTTTTTTTTTTTTGGGTTTTTGGCTTTTCTTAGTTTTATAAACTATTATCAATAATTTTTTGATTTTTTCTGTTATTTTTCATTGTTAAATTTTAAAGAATTTATTGTTTTTTCTTTCTTTTTTTAATTCGATAATTATTGAACTGATATTTGAGTTGTTTTTAATAAATTTTGACACTTTTGTAATTAGTAGGTAAAAATATGTTATTTTAGTAATTACCCCTTATTTACGGATTACATTTTAATTTAAAACTTTTGTAGTATATACTAGACTCCGATTAAAAAAAATAAAAAAGAATACTGAGGGACAAAAATATAATTATTAATATTTAAAACTAAATTAAAAATAAAAGTAAATTTTATTGACCAAAAATTTAAATCCGAATAATAGTGATACTTTTGAAAGAATCCGATTTCACAATAAGAATATAAATGATAGGAAAACAAAAGGTATAGAAATGAACTTTTCAATAACAACACTTATTTATGTGGTATTTTAATGGATCCTTTGCCTGTAAAACAATTTAAGAAGTAGATTTAATAAAAATGGTAAAATGTAAATAATTACAGATTAATAGATGAGATATATCTGGAATTTTTTTTTTTTTGATACAAACTTATTTATGGGGTTATGCTTGAACCACAATGTTGAGTATGGAACTACATGCCTTAACCAATAGGCTATACCCTGAATTAGGTAAGCTAATAATTAATAATAGCAAATCGGGGCATAAACAAAAATTAATCCCACGAGTCAGATCTGGTAATTAGTTACAAATCACATTTTCCAATGGCACATTAAATATACTTCTTTTTTTTATGAGTTCAAAATTAGAATATCCACTCCGCAATTGGGAAATATGAATAGATTCACTTTTTTTTTTTGTGATGAATATTTATAAAAATAGTAAGTATTTTCGAAATATTTCAAAAAAAATATTTTTCAAACTGAATTTCATCTATCTCAGTTTGATTCCGGTGGATCTGAGAAACATCATTTTTTTTTTAAAATTTCAAAAGTTCTGCTATTTTTGAATTTTTTTTAAATATCAATTCTTAAAATACAATTTTTGAAAGGGAAATTTTAATTGATGACAATTTTTTTATTACTAATTTCATAGATATCAAATGTTTCAAAAAAAATTCTATATTTATTACTGAGATTTCACGGATCTGGATTTGATATTAGATCATACTCTATTTGATATTGGTAAATCTGAATCTCAGATATGTCATTTTTCAAAAAGTTTGCTATTTTTATTTTTAAATATCAATTTATAGAAACTTCTCCCTAATTTGATATAGCTAAAAAAAAAATAAGTATCAATACCTTATTCTTTGGCACCGCCGATGACGAATCCGTTTGTGGTATCGCCGCATTCAACTGAACAAGTGCTTCGTCGAAACTGCCGCTACCACAATATAATGAACAAAAATGAGAGAAAAAGAAAGAGAGGAGAGAAAGGGTACCTTTCGTCAAAAATATTTTCCATTGAAAATGAAGGAGGGGAGACGACAGTGAGCACGTGTGTAAAAGAAGCCTAATCTAAAATAAATAAATATCTTCATTCGTACGATCATTACGTAAGATTCTGTCTGGACCGCAATTGTGCAGTCATGGCTGCAACAAGTCTATGAAGTGCAAGCCACATCTTTATTATTATTATTTTTTTTTTTTACAAATATGTCATTTAAAAAAAATGTCTAACACTTTAACAATTATTGAATGACTATGATATATTGTATTGATTGACATGTACAATAAAAATTACATATTTATAAATATAATAAAAAAAATTGTTAAATTTATAATTAGTTTTATAAAAAATGATATTAGTAAATATTACATTTTTTTGCCTGGAATTGTTTTTTTTTCTTTTTACATCAAACACGTTAACAATGTTTCGATTACTTATTTTCTTAAAATTTAATGACTGTGTTATCTTAAATTTGGTTTATAATATACATTTTTTCTTCAGATTTTAAGTTGTTATTATCATTTTATGCTATTTTACATTTATACCCATTTTTTAGGTTGTTTAACGATGTCGATTTTGTTTATTAGATTGGAGATGGAGGATTTTGCTCTTGTTGTAAAATATGAAGGTTAATGGGATTTAAAAAATTTCATGGCCTTTTGCGTGTCTTTGAAAATAATTATGCTTTATTTAGTTTAATTATTGATTTGGGAAAAGTAGTTTTGATGTTGATATTTATATTTTTGGTTTGGGTAAATTAAAATGTTATGAGCTAATATAGCTATGGTTAAGCTACTTAACCATGATTGGGTGTTTGTTAATTCCTAAGAAGCTAGTATAAAAGTGATTGAGGATGAGAGATTTGGTCCGATTTAAGTAAAGTGCTATATAAGGGATTGAAAGGTTTGAGTTTATTGGTCTTATGGTGGAGTTGGATTGCTAGGAAGTATGGTAGGTGATTGTTTTAGTTTTGTTAAGGGTGAGGTTGGCATAAAATGAGTGTTTATACATAACTAGGTAATAAGTAGGGATTTATACTTCTTGAAGATTCAAGGTAAGTTTGTGTAATAGCGTATGAGGTTTAACAATTGATGGTAAAGAGTGAAGGAATATCCTTACAAGTATGGTCTAAGCATTGATGATGTTCGTTTAGTTTGTCTAATTGTGAACCTATTGATGGTTGAGCCTTCCAGTATGTGTGTAAGTGTGAAGTGATATTCATATTTATTGCTTAAAAGATAAGTTAGATAAGAAGGTGGGTCTTATGCATAGTGGTTGTCTAAGCTTAAGTAAGTTTGTATAAGCTTGAGTATTATTATGGAAGCTTAAGTATGGTTCTATGAGTTTGAATATAATGTTTGTCTAAACTTAAGCAAGAAAGTGATTTTTTCTGAAGTTTGGTTGTTTTGCTAAACTCTTGCTAACTTTCCATTGAGATTGTTTGAACTAAGTTTAAAATGTGATTGAATGGTTAAGTTTAAAGTAATATGAAAATGTATTGATGTGAGAGTGAATACTCAGCATAATTGCTAGAGTATGAGATGCTTGTATTTATAGAAAAGAGAAGTACACTTGTCACTCATTGATAGGAGACTATATAACAGAAAAAGGAGAGTATAACAAATAAAAGATGTTATTCTAAATCTTCATTTGCTCTTCCTCTAATAAAGTTGAATTTGGTTAAACCTGCTACCTATGTTAGAATAGCTTGAATGTATGTGCATGTGTGTGTATAAATACCTTGATGTGGAAATGAGATGTTATGGTAAAAATGTCACAACCTGCCCCAAGATCTCCTCATAGACCTGTGCATGAGTCGTGCGCTGATGAAAAGACATAGCTATATGCCAACACTTACCATCAAGGCAAACTAAATTTACAAGCTAAGATGACTCATATGTACTAGCTAAGTTAATGTAGAACGGGTGGCAGATAAGCTTGTCGTTAGGCTCGATCATCTCTAAAACTCGAATGTTACCTGTGGGGGAAAACATTTAAAAATAATAAGCTAAAAATGCTCAATGAGTGGAATTTTTATGAATATAATATTTTTAATATTTCCTTTAAAAAACATAATATAATCTCAATTAAGTGAATGGATAAAAATTCAACTAAAACTTATATTTGTAAGGCTCAAATATATATATGTAAGTTAGTAATCCTAATATTTTGCTCATGAAACTAAAAAGATAGTTGTACATAAAGTTAAGTAAATAGATATTTCGTACATATTAAATCATAATCATAAGATAGGAAAATCGACGCCAAATGCATACCCACAATAGGTCATGCTACACACAAAAGAATTCAAGATATGCAGCAGAGCAACTAATCATACTAAAAACTGGTCATATACACGCACTAAGCTGCCTCCAAATGGCTATACACCCTAACATACGACCCAAAACCTGTGTATGCTAAAGTGGGTCTCAAAGACCTTCTAAATATTAAACTGGTGGGTATGACAATTTAACAGTTTGAAAATAGTTTATGAAAATTAGTATATAGCTTTAAAACCACCATAAAACCATGGAAACCAATACTTTATATATCATAACATATTGTCGAGTTTCATAAGAATATTCAGTAAGTACACGTAAAACACTAAAACACAATTCCTAAACCATAAAAGCATGTGTACTATAGGCTATTAACATATAAACTAACTTGGAATTTATAACGAAATAGTTATATGGATAATTCAAAAATAGGTACTTTCAACCATAAAATACCTCCACCTCTATTTCTACTTTTTCTCTTTCTAAACTATATATATATATAGTTATATAAAGACAACTTGACAAAACCCCACTTTGGCTTTACCATCTTCAGACGCAACAAGGAAAAAAAAGAAAGTTGTCTGAGTTTTCATTGGGTATGTCTAGACCCCTAATTTTGTCCGGTATTATTTAAAAATTAAAGTTTTTTTTAATTGAAAAATTTTGAGATAAAATTGACCATTTTCTTTTCTCATAATTAATTGAAATGAGCACATCTTTTATAATTATCTTAATCCAAAGGCATTAAAAGAAAAATGTTTTTTTAATTATTAATTATTATTAATAGATATAAGTGGAAAAGAGTGAGAGAAAAAAAATCTTACTAAAATAGGGAAAATTAGGGATGAGAATTTGGATAAACTAAAAAAATGAAAGAGTGGAAAATAAGTCTTGCTAGAATAGGGAAATTTATGGATAAAAAATTGGTTAAGCTAAAAGATAATTTTAAAAATAAAATGAAAATGGGTATTAAAATTAAAAAAAGAAAAAAAAAAGATGGTGGTTTTGAAAATTGGATGAAAAGTGAATAATGAGAGAAATGGAAAAGAGTGTAAAAAAAGTGTTGCCAAAATAGAAAAAGTTATGGTTAAAAATTTAGTTAAGCTAAAAGAGGATTTAAAATGAAAATGAAAATGAGTATTAAATTTTTATTCTATTTTGAGAAGAAATAGTGAGAAATTTTGAATTCATAGACAAAAGAGGTAGGAAAAAAAGAGGGGGAAAGGGGATAGGAAAATATTTTCAAAAAAATGGTTAAAAATGGAAAAATACAAAAAAAGAAAAAATAATAAAAAGAAAAATTAAAAGAAAGCCTAAACCCTAACTTTCCTCTATAAATTCATCTTAATCTCACATTTTCAAGAAAAAAAGGAGGAGGCCCCCAATTTTCATAAATTTTTTACCATTCACTCAATCTCTCATCTCCAATTCCTCCATCTTTTCCCAACCACCATTCATTCATCTCTCCTTTTTCCTCTCTTGATACCTTGAAAAAAGAAAAAAAAAAACAGAAACCATCCCACCTTTCTTTTTATCATTTACCAAATCATAAATTTACACCATTCACAAAAGAACCTCCCAACTTTCCATCACTCACCAAATCTCTCATAACCATTATCTCCACTCCTCCACCATTCTCATATCATTTAATTTTATCCAATGACTCTATCATCTCATTTTCACACACAAAGGGGATTCAAGAGGTAATAAAGATGTCATGCTAATTTTCATTTTTACATGGGTATGCTTATTTATTTCTCTAGTTACATTATTGGTGTTGAGTTATTTCCATTTCTATTGTTGAGCTTTCATTGGGTATGGATAAGATAAGGGCCCACCAATAAATTACTCATCAATCACTTAGCATCACAAGCCCCTGTGGATCAATTTGCATTATTAATATTTCAAATTAATTTTATAATTGAAATAGAAATGTCACATTAAAGTCTAAAATGATTAGACTCTAAATTAGCTAGAGTAAACAAAATTAACTAATTAGCTTGTAAAATTAAATATTTTAGATACTTTAATTAAATAAAATAAAAATTACCTCAAAATTTAACGGGGTGTTACAATCGTACTTCGAGGACAATGATTGGAACGGGTGAGGAATGTGAGGTTTACTGGTTTCGACCTTTCCACCAATTTCGAGCATATCAGACACAATAGTAGAAGTAAATCGAGACTTGTGGCATCGGCGTTTGGGACACTCATCTAGCAAAGTAGATTCTATTTTACCTAGTCTTTTTGGTAGTGTTAAGGATAAACATGTAACTCCTTGTGATATTTGTTTACGTGGTAAGAAAACTCAAAATGTTTTAACTTTAAGTAATAATAAAGCTGATAAAGCATTTGGTTTGATTCATTGCGATATATGGGGTCCTTAATAACCTTGCTTCTACAATTTCTTTCACTATAGTAGATGATTGTTTTAGAGATGTATGGACTTATTTGATGGATGTTAAATCTGAAGTGCCACAATTAATGAGAGACTTTTGTTGTATGGTTCAAACTTAGTTTTAAAAAAGGGTGAAGCTTTAACGTAGTGATAATGGAAGGGAATTTATCTATCTTCATCGTTTCGATACTGAATATGGTATTTTATGTTGGAAAATACTAAACAAAGCTAAACATTTAAATAACATAAAAATGCATGTAGGAACTGTTAAATAAATAAAGAAATAAACGAAGGAAATTTAGAACAAAGTGAGGCATGCAGATATGCAAATTTCCTTAAGACAATATTCGCTCACTGCTAAGGTGCTACAGATTATGAACGATAGTCTCCCAAGATACAACACTTTAACCGAAAATTAATACAGCACTGTACTAACCTCGACGAGCGAACCGGATACTTGAACGAAAGAACTTCTTGACTCCGAAAGCAAAACGAACAGAGCAACAGCAAATGAAAGCAAGAAAACAGAGAGAAATTTGAACAGGAATTCTGATTTTCGAGTGTGTCATTTCCTGATGTGAGACTGCCTATTTATAGACAGTATAATGACTGTTTGAAGTAGCTGTTCGTACGGTTTAATCTGAACCGTACGATCGCACTACTTCGGAATGAATGATCCAGATCGCGTCCCTTGACTGATCAGGTGCATCCGTTCACATTGTGGCTATTCACATCGTAGCTGTCTGTCTGTACAACCGCTGACGTGTCAACGGTCGTGTCTCGCCGCAGGTAAGTCGCAACTCCTCCCTCCCCAACTGCCGCTTGATGACTGTTCGGAGTTAACCGTTCGAGGGCCCTTCGATGGTCAACCGTCACCCTGGTGTCGTTTGGTAAAATTAAAGGCTCCCCAGCTCCTCGCGATGATGCGTACGTGCGAAGTGCAAAGTGCGCCCTAAAGCGCCCAATGCGACCTTTGCGACGTGCGTCGTGCGCGTGCCCGCGCCCGCGTCCGCGAGGGTGGTGCTTCGCACCACCTTGTGATAGCCATTGGTCAAACAACCATTGACTTGCCACATTAGTAAGGAAGTTAGGAGGCTCCTTACTTATATATAGGAGGAGTCTTTTGGTTTTTATCAATGTGGGACAACTTTAGAAACTACATAGATGACATTTCAATGAAGGTACTTTGGAGTCTTATTCCAATCAATACAAACATATTTAAGGCCTAATAAAAGTTCATATTTAATAACCTTGCATTAAATATTAATTCCCAATTCATTAATTACATTAATATAGATGGGACCCACAAATTATTATGCCTCAAAGTAAGCCATTTAATATGTTATTTCCAACAATCCCCCACATGGAAGAAGACGACTTAAAATAGAAAATTATTTCTGTTGAAAGATAACTTGTCCAGATAGGTAGCTTTCGCCTTGAACCTTCCTTAGTAAAGATCCATCGAACTCACTAGGTAAATCAGTGAACTAACGTTTTGAACTGTTTACCGTTTAATGTAAGTTTAGACAATGAATTTAACACATTAACTTTCATATTCAAATTTGGTTCTCTATTGTGTTCATTATTTCGGCCATGAACTTCTTGGGTTCTGCAAGCGCTTTAGAGAATTTGCCTATTATAATTCTCATAGAACCGGCCATGTTCTCGCTCACATAGGTGATTAATATCAAGAGTATTCTACTATACTCCACTTGTTTAACAAGATATATTATCATTGAAAGCAAAGCTTATCCTTAACTCTTAGTAGACAAAGACTTGGTTGCATCAAAAAATGGGAAGGAGTTTTTTACTCCTAAGTGCTTCTTGTGAATCATTCATAACTAGTTTTCCTATTGAACCAAGTCCATGGGATCTCCAATCGCTTGGTTAGGTTTCCATTAAGATGATTCGTTGGGTTTAGGTTTTAATCCCATTTCTCTCGATGCGCAGTCGATACGCTCTCTAGATAATCCCTTTGTAAATGGATCCGCGAGATTATCTTTTGACTTAACAAAATCTATGGATATCACTCCATTCGAGAGTAACTGCCTAACGGTATTATGTCGATGACGTATATGTCGTGACTTCCCGTTGTATACGAAATTCTGTGCACGAGCTATTGCAGCCTGATTATCACAGTGTATGCAAATAGCGGTCACAGGTTTCGGCCATATTGGAACATCTTCTAAAAAGTGCCGAAGCCATTCAGCTTCTTCTCCAGCTTTATCCAATGCAATAAATTCTGATTCCATTGTGGAACGGGCTATACACGTTTGTTTAGAGGATTTCCAAGATACAGCTCCGCCACCCAGTTTAAAAACATAGCCACTTGTTGATTTTGATTCATCTGAATCAGATATCCAATTGGCGTCACTATAGCCTTCTAGAACAGCTGGATATTTTCCATAGTGCAATGCATACTCTTTAGTTCGTTTTAGGTATCCTAAAACTCTTAGTATTGCATTCCAATGTTCAATTCCTAGGTTACTTGTATATCTACTTAATTTACTAACTGCATAGGCAATATCAGGCCTAGTGCAGTTCATGATATACATCAAACTTCCAATTATCTGGGAGTATTCTAATTGGAGTTTTCCATTTCCTGTATTCTTATGTAGTACTACATGTGGCAGGAATGGATTGTTTGTTTCCTTGATTCCGTGTCCCTTAAACTTTTCTACAACTTTCTCAATGTAGTGGGTTTGTGTTAAGGATATACCTTCAGATGATTTAGATATTTTTATACCTAATATTACATCTGCTACTCCCATATCTTTCATATCAAAATTGCTTGTAAGCATTTTCTTGGTTTTATTTATGACATCAATATTAGCACCCATAATAAGCATGTCATCCACATACAAGCATACAATGACATATTCGTATCCAAATTTCTTTGAATATACGCATTTGTCACACTCATTAATGGTGAAGCCATTTCTTAGCATAACATTATCAAACTTTTCATGCCATTGTTTAGGAGCCTGTTTTAAGCCATATAATGACCTAATGAGTTTACACACTTTGTGTTTCTCACTCTCTTTCCTGAATCCTTCAGGTTGCTCCATATATATTTCTTCATTTAATTCACCATTTAAGAATGCAGTCTTTATGTCCATTTGATGTATCTCTAGTTTATAGAGTGCAGCTATAGCAATTAACATCCTGATGGAGGTGATTCTTGTTACTAGTGAATAGGTGTCGAAAAAGTCAAGACCTTCCTTTTGGCTGTAACCTTTGGCAACAAGTCTAGCCTTGTACCTTTCTATAGAACCATCAGGTCTTAACTTCCTTTTAAAAATCCATTTACAACCTATTGGTTTGGATCCGGGTGGTAGATCCACAATTTGCCAAGTGTTGTTGCTCAAAATGGATTCTATTTCGCTATTTATAGCTTCTTTCCAAAAATTTGATTCTGAACTAGACATAGCCGCCTTGTAGGTTTGAGGCTCATCTTCTACCATGTAGGTCAAGAAATCTGGACCAAATGATTTTTCGGTTGTAGATCTTTTACTTCGTCTAGGTTCAGTTTCTAAATGTGTTGGATCATGTTCATAAAGAACATCCTGAGTTCTTTAAAGAGTTAACTCTCTATTTTCTTTTCTAGAAGGAAATATATGTTCAAAGAACTCAGCATCTCTTGATTCGAGTATAGTATTGACATGTATATCACTTATATCAGATTTGTGTACCAAAAACCTATAGGCACTACTATTGGTGGCATACCCAATGAAAGTGCAGTCAATAGTTTTAGGTCCTAACTTTACCCTTTTAGGTAGTGGTACAGCCACTTTAGCCAGGCACCCCCACACTTTCATGTATTTATACGAGGGCATCCTTTCAAACCATGACTCATAAGGTACTAAACCACTCTTTTTGTGAGGAATTCTATTTAAGATAAAGTTAGCGATTAAAATTGCTTCCCCCCACAAGTTATGAGGTAAACCAAGAACTTATTAGCATAGCGTTAACCATGTCTTTTAAAGTTCTGTTTTTCCTTTCGCCACTCCGTTTTGTTGTGGAGTATATGGTGCGATAGTTTGATGTATAATACCAAACTTAGCACAAAATTCATCAAAATTTGATGATTCATATTCTCCACCTCGATCGGATCTTAGTACCTTTATAGTTTTATTAAGTTGATTTTCAACTTCATTCTTAAAAGTGATAAATGTAGTTAAAGCTTCATCTTTACTATTCAAGAGATAAACATAGCAATATCTAGTGTAATCATCAATAAAAGTAATAAAATACTTTTTCCCACCCCGAGTTTGAATAAATTTAAGATCACAAATATCGCTATGTATTAAAGATAATGGTTCACTACTTCTTTCTATAGATTTAAACGGTTTCTTAGCAAACTTAGCTTCAACACAAATTTCGCATTTATGTTTATTGTTAATTTCAAATCTAGGAATTAAGCCTAAGTGTGTTAACCGTTTTAGAGATGCATAATTAACATGTCCAAGTCTACTATGCCATAAAGAAGAAGACTCAATCAAGTAAGCAGAAGAAGTAGCATTATTATTAATAGCAAAAGCCTGTGGATACATAAACTTAGAGTTCTTAGATATTACGGCCACATTGGCCTTAAACAAACCATCTAACATATACCCTTTCCCAACATACATGCCCCCCTTAGTCAGAACAAATTTGTCCGACTCTATAACCATCTTGAAACCTTTCTTGCTCAGAATGGATCCGGAGATCAGGTTCTTGCGAATGTTTGGAACATGCAGCACATCATTGAGGGTCACTTCCTTGCCAGAGGTGAATTTCGAATCACCTTTCCAACGCCATTGACAACGGATTCAGCGAGTTACCCATGTAGAGCTTCTCATCATGGTTGATCTCTTTGTACTCGTGAACGGATGCTTGTCGGCCAAATATGGCGAGTGGCTCCAGGTATCCAGCCACCAGTCTTTGTTGTTGATCACAAGATTGACCTCCGAGACGACAACGAGATAAACTCAACTCAAGAACACCTGTATTGACTTGTTCAACCTCAGCGATGTTGGCTTGGGCAGCTTTCTTTTTGGCATCATTCTTCTTAGATCTGCAATCTTTTGCACGATGCCCAGGTTTGTTGCAATTGTAGCAATTTCCCTTGAATCTCTTCGCATTATTGGTTGCACCTTTTGAGGAAGACGCCTGATGTGCTTCCTTTTCTTGTTCTTGGCCCACTATGTTCAGCGATATGTGCCTTAGCCTCTATTGCAGGGTTTGGAGGTCTTTCGGTGATTTAACCGATTGTCTTCCTCAATGCGAAGACGAACAATCAGTTCTTCAAGTCGCATCTCTCTGCGTTTATGCTTAAGATTATCTTTGAAATTATCCCAACTAGGAGGTAATTTCTCGATAGCCGCAGCCACACAAAAAGACTCGCCTATGACCATACCCTCTGCTTCGATGTCATGCAGAATGATTTGAAATTCTTGAATTTGACTGACAACAGATTTGTTATCAGTCATCTTAAAGTCCAGGAATTTCGCAACAAAGTATTTCTTTGTGCCTGCATCTTCTGTTTTGTACTTTTTGTCTAAGGAACTCCACAATTCCTTTGCAGAAACTATAGTGCTATAGACATTGTACAACGAATTCTCCAACCCATTCAGAATGTAGTTCCTGCATAGATAGTCGGCATGTTTCCATGCCTCTATGGCCAGGAGAGTGGGTTGATCAGAAGCATTTGCTTCACAATTTTGGAGAATCCTCGAACGCAAATTTGACCAAATTGAGTGGTCAAATAAAACAACATCTTCTTCCGCCAACGTTTGAAATCAGTGCCGTTGAATTTTTCCAGCTTTTCAAACTGAGAAGGAGGAGGCATTACCGGCGTTGGCACAATAGGCACAACAGGTACAGTGGGCACAACAGGTGCAGTTGGTGCTAATGGTATAGAACCATTGACCATTTGTGATGATTCAGAATTGGAATCCATAATATTCTGTAATTGAATATCAATTTTAATGAATATATAAACTCTAAATTTGCAAAATATATACTAACAATATATATAACAAAATAAGAATTTCGAGATTGACTTATTTAATTTAACAGACATGCAAAATTACTAACTGAAATTTAGCAACAGTTTAGAAAATATAAACGAAACAGTTATTGTCTTAAGAATGTTGGAAAATACTAAACAAAGCTAAACATTTAAATAACATAAAAATGCATGTAGGAACTGTTAAATAAATAAAGAAATAAACGAAGGAAATTTAGAACAAAGTGAGGCATGCAGATATGCAAATTTCCTTAAGACAATATTCGCTCACTGCTAAGGTGCTACAGATTATGAACGATAGTCTCCCAAGATACAACACTTTAACCGAAAATTAATACAGCACTGTACTAACCTCGACGAGCGAACCGGATACTTGAACGAAAGAACTTCTTGACTCTGAAAGCAAAACGAACAGAGCAACAGCAAATGAAAGCAAGAAAACAGAGAGAAATTTGAACAGGAATTCTGACCCTGGTGTCGTTTGGTAAAATTAAAGGCTCCCCAGCTCCTCGCGACGATGCGTACGTGCGAAGTGCAAAGTGCGCCCTAAAGGGCCCAATGCGACCTTTGCGACGTGCGTCGTGCGCGTGCCTGCGCCCGCGAGGGTGGTGCTTCGCACCACCTTGTGATAGCCATTGGTCAAACAACCATTGACTTGCCACATTAGTAAGGAAGTTAGGAGGCTCCTTACTTATATATAGGAGGAGTCTTTTGGTTTTTATCAATGTGGGACAACTTAAGAAACTACATAGATGACATTTCAATGAAGGTACTTTGGAGTCTTATTCCAATCAATACAAACATATTTAAGGCCTAATAAAAGTTCATATTTAATAACCTTGCATTAAATATTAATTCCCAATTCATTAATTACATTAATATAGATGGGACCCACAAATTATTATGCCTCAAAGTAAGCCATTTAATATGTTATTTCCAACATTTTACACCTAACCTCTTGTGTCCATACTGAAGGGAATGATTTACTAAATTAGCGGAATTTATTTAGTAACATAAATTAACACTTAATTTAGGATCTATTAATCATCATGCAATTTGTGAAAAAACATGTAGATTCATGCTCATATTTTCGAAAATTAAAATCAAAACTTACATTGAGTAAAATATGGAGAATTGGTTGGAGGTTTCTTTACAGCATCAAATCCTCAATAACACCGGATCTTCTATGCTATATCCCGATCGTAAGCAAAACCGACTTGTGGGAATCGAACTGGAAGAACAAAAGAAGAAAAAATTTCTTCTAAATTTTTCCCGAAGGAAAATCGGCAATTGGGCAAAAACTTGAGAGAGAATTTTCACTTTTCTAATTAAAGTGAGAAGTGTATGAAATATGAATCCCAATAGTCATATTTATAGGAAAATATGATATCTAATCTCTATAGATATGCTTATCTCCTAATTATTAGATAATAGAAATAAATAATAAAATATATATATATAAACATTGATTTTGCCTTCAGTGCGCCGCCACCATTACAAATATATATAATTTATATTAACTTTGCATGCTGACCACGCCAATGACTTATATATATATATATATATATATTTTATATTATCTTTTCTTTATATAATAATTCTATATATATATATATATAATTAGAAAAAATTCAAATAATAATTTCTAATTACATATATTTAGCCAAAAATTAATATATTAATTACCATTGAATCTTATTCAATTAATTAATTATTTTGGGCCAAATCAATTTGTTTCATAAACCAATTGTATTTAATTCTCTCTAATTAAATAAACTCATTATTTAGTTAATAATACAAATTATTAATTTCTATTTAAATAAACTCATTATTTAAATAATTAATAATATTAACATTAATTCCTGTTTAAATAATTTATTTATTTAAACAATTAATTTTGCCTTATAATATTATAATTGATAATGTAATATTAATTTCCATTTAAATAAACTCTTTATTTAAATAATTAATATTGTATCCATATTAATAATATTAATATTAATTTTCATTTAAATAATCTCATTATTTAAATAATTAATATTGCCTAATTTTAAGTAAAATCAATTACTTAAATTATTTGTTCTTCCTAAGTTAAATTAATAACTTAGTTTTGCTACAACAATATTTGGGCTAGCATAGGGACCCGATGGACCTATAGATCATGGGCTTAATAATTAGTCAATTAAGTGATTAACTCATAATCAGTTAATTACTTATTATTTAACTATGAATAATTCCACTATAGATTCATAGCTGAACTCCCCTCACTATAGATGAGTTATGTCCATTTAGTTTATCTTTATTTATATCTGTGATATATCCTTCACGTGGAACCCTCATAATTACAGGCGGATAAATTTACCGTTTTGCCCCTGTAATTACCTCTTTATCCTTGTGTTCCCGCTGATTCTCCAATGAACATTATCTTTAGTCGAACTAGAGATAATATACTTCTGTGATCAATAGAAGTCGTGGCGCCACTTGTTCATGTCTCGAATCAGTACATCAAGGGAGTTTCCTAAAGTTCCTAAAATGTTTAGGTATCGCACTGATACCGTTAATTTATAGGAAAGTTATGAATTCCATCTCGTGAAAATGAGTTCCCAGCTACTTATCTAGCCATGCTCCCAAAACAGGAGTGTATTGAGCGTTCTTACAGATCGCTCTCAACCATGTGAATCAAAGAACATAACTCCATAAATAGGAGTCCGCATTTCACTCAGGATTAAGATCTATCACGGTTGATAAACTTAGTTTGATATTCGATCATTTCTCGTAAACGGTACTAATGAGAAATTTGATCGAACATCGTGGTCCTGTCTTATACAATCAACATTGCATATGATACTTCCATTTCATGTCTCCCACATGAATGATCAGGATTCGATCATTTGTCTATAAACAAAATGCGAAGCTATCAACAGTGTTACCAGGATAAGGTTCCCAAACGTTATCCGTTTACTGTAGACACGTTTAAGTTACTCATCTCGACTTTAATCCTCTCGTATGACTCACATACTAAGTCGTGATTTCATAAGAGTAACTTAGGGTTTACTATTTGAATGTTTGATATTAATATATTTCCATATATTCCTAATATCGTCAATTGAATCAATCTAGATAATATAAAGAACTTATGTTTATTTATTTAATTTATTCGAAATAAATTATTATTATTAAATAATTACAAGTTCTAGGACACCATTCCTAACACATACACCTCAACAAAATGGGAGGGTAGAGCGTAAACATAGACATATTCTAAATGTAGTTAGAGCTCTTCTTTTTTAGGCCAATCTTTCCCCCCTTATTTGTGGGGGGAGAGTGTGTTAACTGCAGCATATATTATCAATATATTTCTTCATTCATGGCTCTTCGCCAACCCTAATCTTTAACTACTTCACTGAAAGAACCCGGTTCCTTTCTTGAAGTAATGGTTTCTACTTGAAACTATTTCGTCATTTTAATTTGATTATTTTGTTTTAATGACTTGTTCCAGAACAAGTTATTAGGTTTTGATGAATTTTATTTAAATAAAGAAGTCGATTGTTGATTTTATTTTCCGCTACATTGTTATTTGTATTTAAAAAGTTGGGATGTTACAAAAAATTGGATAGCTGCTCCAATCTTTTTGAATCATGGCTATCTAAAAAAATGGCACCAAAAAATAGCTAAGTTTGATTTATCAGCCATAACCATTTTCTTTTTAACAAAATATATAATAAAATCTTAAGATCTTAATATATTAAAAGTGTGAATGAAGGAAAAATCTTTCACTTTCAATTTTACCCTCGATCACATTTAGTTTTTTTACGTTCATCAAGATTTTTTTCAAATCAATAGAATTTGAAGAGGATCAACTCTATGAATGTGTTTATTTAAGGGTTAAATGCAAGAATGACCCCTGCACTTTGAGGCTTTTTCAATTTACACCCTTGCATTTTTAATTTGAAAATTTTCACCCCTACACTTTCATAAGCCATCAAAAGTTATCTTTTCCATCCAAACTAATAGCAAACTCAGAACCTGTTTGGTAACCATCCCAATTTTTGTTTCTTGTTTCTATTTCTCATTTTTTAAGAAATTGAGTTGTTTGGTAACTATTCATGTTTCTTGTTTCTCATTTTTTTAGAAACCATTCCTAAAATTGTATAGAAATTTTAGAAACAACAAATTCTAGTTTCTTGTTTTTCATTCTTGTTTCCAAACTTTTCAACACATTGATAAATTATTATATTGTCCCATTTTGACTTACAAAATATATTATAAATATCTAAAAATTATATTGATATAATATTTTTAAATATGTCATTTAAAATTTTAATTTTTTCAAAATATTTTAATTTTTTTTAAATGAGAAACAGAAACAAGAAATAATTACCAAACATATTTCTGTTTCTTTTTTCTTCCAGAAACAGGAAATAAGAAACAGTTACCAAACATGTTTCTCTTTCTCTTTTTAAAAAAATAGGAATAAGAAATAAGAAATAGAAATAAGAAACAAGAAATGGAAACGCGGAAGGTTACCAAACGGACCCTCATTTTTTAATATTTCTATTCGTATTTTTTTAACCAAGGGTTAGATTTAACCCAATGAAACTTCTTTGACTTTAACTCTACCTTTACATAGAAATAGGAAAAAATAATAGTCCATCCTTTTTCAATTTTCACGAGCAGAGAAGGGCGACTAAACTCCATCTTCATGCGAAAGTCAAGAAGAAATTCTTCAAGATTGAATTTGAATTCAGGCTACTGACGAGTTCGTTCAACCCATTTGTAAACTCTATCTCTGATTCAAGGTATCTCTTCTTTGATTTGAAAAAAACCCTAGATTTTAAAATTTTGAAAAAAATCAAATTCTTGTAGTATCATGGCAAATGCTTTGATTTTTTTTCCATAGGATGACATTATAATAATTAATGTATTAATTAAAAAATCAATATAATTAAGGGGCAATTAATGAAATAGCATATTTTTGCATACTAATTACTGAAATGTTAGAACTTTTCAAAAATTACTCAAATAGCATAATTTCAGTTCAATAAATTATTGAACTAAAAAAAATAAAAATTGTAACTAATTCATTGAAAATAATAATAAAAAATGATCAAATAGTTCAATAAATTATTGACCTTGAACTTAAAAAACCAAAAAACAACCAAATTCGTTAAAAATACCTATGAAAAATAGTTCAATAATTAATTGAATTAAAGTTTAATAATTTATTGAACTATAATTATGCTATTTGAATAATTTTTAAAAAGTTCAGACATTTTAGTAATTAGTATGTAGATTTATGTTATTTGAGACAAATTTACATAAGTGGTAATGACATATTTTGTAAATTGAAAGTTTGATTAAGGGTAATTTTAAAGTAAATAATGGCATGTTTTGTAATTTTAAAATCGTGTAAAGATAAAATATTCCAAAAATGTTTTTTAAACATCCCTCCTTTAATATACTATGGATAAGGATGATTTTGCCACATCCCCTCAATATTTTTTTTAATTTCTTATTTATTAAATAAATTAATATTTGTGAGTGGAGTTAAGTTTTTTCCTTTATCTATACTATCTAAAAAGTGGCTTAGAGGAAAAACTTTTAATTTCCATTTTTACCCTTATAATTCATTTAAATTTCTATAATGCCATCATTCAAAATTAATAATATAATCATTTTATTACCAATTAATTAAATACAATAAACAAATTTTATACTATCTAAATTTTTCTAAATATACTTTCTTATTATTAAATTAATTAAATACAATAAACAAATTTTATACTATCTAATATTTTCTAAATATACTTTCTTATTATTAATAATTGAATATTATTACCAATTAATTAAATACAATAAACAAATTTTATAAAATCTAAATTTTTCTAAATATACTTTCTTATTATTAAATTAATTAAATACAATAAACTAAAATTTTCTTCGTTCAATAAATATTTCAAATATATTTTATCATGAGATTATTTCAAAAATTAATTTAGTAATAATTTATTGGTCATATTTATAAAATAAATAATTTCATAGACTTATTAAATTTAAAATCAAACCCAACCATCAAATTAATTTTTAATAACTTTTCGTCTACTATTTTCTCTAACAAACCTTTCCCTTCCTAATTCTTTTTTTTGTTTTATTATATTAAGACTAGGTCAAGTAGGGGAAAACACACACTAAAACAATTCTCTCACTAATTTAAATATATAATTACGTTAGTGTGATTATTTTTTATAAGATCAAAACCAAAGGACATAGTGTACCATCTTGTAACACCCCAAATAAATGAGTAGTAGAAAAGTTTTGTAACTCACTAATTGAATTAAAAATTTATTGAAATTTTCACTTTTAATTTACTATATATATATATATATATATATATATATATATATATATATATATATATATATATATATATATATATATATATATATATATATATATATACATGTAAATAGAGATGAACTAACACACCAATTTAAAAAAGAAAAAACTAGATGTTTGAGGATAGAGTTTTGGAAACGAAATGAATATTAGGTATGAGTAACAAGATGATATTAAATCATTATTAATCTTTAGTCATCTACATGTATCCATCATTCATGAGTAACAAGATGGTATAAAATCATGAAATTTAAGTTTTTTTCATCTTAAAGATATTTTTTAGGGTAAAATGCAAATAAGACCCCTGTGGTCTTTTCAAAATGCATGAGCACCCTCTGTACTTTGAAAATGGCAAATCGCACCCCTGTGGTTCCAATTTTTTTCAATCAGACCCCTCCCCTTCAATGTCAATAAATTTCTTTAGCCATAACTTCTTCGTTTGAACTTCGATTTGGATGATTCAAGATGTTTTGGAATCTTCATTTCCGGCTTTACATAATCATGGCTTCGAAACTTTGAAATCATCAATAACTAAAAGAGTTAACGATGTTAATCATACCTAGTGTTTCGATGTTAATAAAATCTTTTATTTATTAATGATTTCAAAGTTTCGAAATGACATTTATGTAGAGCCTAAAATGAGGATTCCAAAACATCTTGAATCTTCCAAATCAGAGTTCAAACAAAGAAGTTGTGGCTAAAAGAAAACTATTGACATTGAAGGGGAGGAGTCTGATTGAAAAAAATTGGAACCACAGGGGTGTGATTTTCCATTTTCAAAGTACAGGGGGTGTTCATGCATTTTGAAAAAACCACAGGGGCCTTATTTGCATTTTACCCTATTTTTTAATATGGGTTACGTTAATTTCTTCCATTTCATTATAAAATTTGAATTTTCAAAATATTAGTTAAGAAAATAACTTCATAATAATATTGACATTTTTATCATAAAATTTGAAAGACAAACCATGTGCCCCACGTGCATGGCACGTGTGAAAAAGCTAGTCTAATAAATAAATGGATGAGATTTTAATAATATAAGGAAAAAAAAATTATTGTCATCATCCACTAGTTTAAAAAGATGTTTTTTCAAAAATGGCATTATAAGAATTAATAATTTCAAAAATAATAACAAAGTTTTAAAATTTTTAAAAATGATAATCTGAAAAATGACGATTTAAAAAATGTTCAAAACTTATGCTATTTTTAAAATTACTCAAATAAAATGTGTCATATGTTCTTAGAAAAAAAATTGTGATTATGATTCTAAACTTAAAAATTTGAAGAAGGCAACGAACCTCAATGAAGAGAGTGCTCAAAAGTTTGGTACCACCGATGCTCGTAGTAGTGGCCATTATTATATTGAGATCGAGTGAATCAGTCAATCGGCACAACTTCACTATCATGTCTTTTCTTTTCTTACATGTCAAGCTCACCACCATCGTCTTCTTTCCTGTAAAATGCACATTAAGCTTCCTCCCGCACCAATTCATTAATTAAAAAATCATTAGAATAAATCTTTTTTAAAATTTTTATTCTTATTCAATATTCTTCTTAAGATTCTCAAATTTTCTATGTTTCTTGTTGAGATATATAATTAAATTTATACTTACCCTCTAACTTAAGCTTTCGGGTCGAGTAGTGATTTAACACATTTAATATGATATCAGAGCAGGTTAATGATTCTTATCGTGAATGACCTCTCCAGCGTTTATCAAAGATATGACAAAATCAAATCCGATTATTGAAAATATGATTGCCAAGCCTTAAGATTCCACATCCCTGTATTTTCTTCATCCTTCATATGAACCACAAATTACGATTTACCCAATTGTTCTTCGTGGAGAAAACTACAATGCAGTGGCTATGATCTATGCGAAATAACCTTTCCGCAAAGAACAAATTGGGCTTCAATGATGGAAGCGTAACAAAACCGACTTCGAGACCTCCAGAGAAAAAATTATAGGTGACTGTGAACTCGACGCTTGTGAGATGGATTCATATTACTTTGGATCCAGTCCTTCGATCATCAGTTCCACAACCTGATGATGTTCAAGATGTGGGAAGACATTCAAAAGCAATTTTCTATTGAGAATGGCCCTTGAATTCATGATTTGAAGACGTTATTGAATAATTACAAACAACGGGGTAACACATTGTTACTTACTACAATGAATTAAGTAAGATTTGAGATAAACATAAGGGGTACTGTATTGTACCCACTTGCACATGTTCAGCTTCAACTGTTCGTGCAAAAGAAAGGAAAATGAGAAAGTTCATGATTTCCTAGTTGGGCTAGATCCAGTGCTCTATGGGAATGTTGTATCTAATATATTGATGATGGAGCCTTTACCGGCTTTGAATACTGGTTTTGAAAAAATTGTGACAAAAAGAACGTCATCATACAATCGCTCGAGGTCAAGAACACAAGCCATATGAAGTTGGTTCTGTTGTTCAAGGACCATCCAAAGGGAAAAATCAAGGTCGTGGCAATGATCGCCCTAGAGCAAATCTAGTATATGTTCTCATTGTTCAAAATTAGGACATGATTATTCCATCTGTTTACGCTTTCATGGTCATCCTGAATGGTGGAATGAAGAAAAATCCAATGGTGGACAAGGAAGAGGAGAAGGTCGTATTGAACGGGGAGGAGGAAGAAACGAGGGTGGTCGAGGTCAAGTCGCAAATTCTGCAACTACTTCTCATTTAACCATCTAGGCACCAATCCAACCAAATGATCGTAGTGGATTTTCTGGTCTTATGGATGATCAATGGAATATGTTGGTAAATATGTTGAATGCCTCGAAACGTCAAGCTTCCTCTAGTACAAATGAGAAATGAAATGGTAAGTTTGATAAACCTGATCAATGGATTTTCGATTCAGGCTGCTCAAACCACATAATAGGTAACATATAATTATTTTGCAATTTAATTGTTATAGCTCCTACTTCGGTTGGCCTACCCAATGGAAAGAATAGTATTACTTGGAAAAAAAGGTCAGTCACTTTAAGTGCAAGCATGACTTTGCATCATGTTCTTTTTGTTCAAGATCTTTCTTGCAATCTCCTATTTGTTTCTCATCTGACAAAAAAAAAAATCTTATTCTATCACTTTTACAGATAAGCTATGTGTCATACAGGACCGTACTTCGAGGATAATGATTGGAGTGGGTGAGGAATGTATGAGGTTTACTGGTACTGACCTTTCCACCAATTTCGAGCATATCAGACAACAGTAGAAGTAAATCGAGACTTGTGGCATCGGCATTTGGGACACCCATCTAGAAAAGCAGATTTTATTTTACCTAGTCTTTTTGTTAGTATTAAGGATAAACATGTAACTCCTTGTGATATTTGTTTACGTTCTAAGAAAACTCAGAATGTTTTAAATTTAAGTAATAAATAAAGGTGATAAAGCATTTGATTTGATTCATTGTGATATTTGGGGTCCTTATAACATTGCTTCTAGCTGTGGTACACACTATTTTTTTACTATAGTAGATGATTGTTATAGAGATGTATGGACTATTTGATGGCCATTAAATCCAAAGTGCCACAATTAATTAGAGACTTTTGTTGTATGGTTCAAACTTGAAGGGAATTTACCTCTCTTCATCGTTTTGATGCTAAATATGGTATTTTACACCTAACTCTTGTGTCCATACATCTCAACAAAATGGGAGGGTAGAGCGTAAACATAGACATATTCTAAATGTAGCCAGAGCTCTTCTATTTCAGGCCAAATCTTTCCCCTTATTTGTGGGGAGAGATTATGTTAACTGCACCATATATTATCAATAGATTTCTTCTTTCATGGCTCTTCGCCAACCCGAATCTTTAACTACTGCTTCACTGAAAGAACCCGGTTTTCTTTCTTGAGGTAATGGTTTTGACTTGAAACTATTTGGTTATTTTAATTTGATTATTTTGTTTTAATGACTTGTTCCCGAACGATTTCTTACGTTTTGATGAATTTTATTTAAATAAAGAAGTCGATTGTTGATTTTATTTTCCGTTGCATTGTTATTTGCATTTAAAAAGTTGGGTTGTTACAAACAATTGGATAGGTGCTCTAACCTTTTTCAATCATGGCTATTCATAAAAGTGGCACCCAAAAATGGCCAAGTTTGATTTATCACCCATAACCATTTTCTTTTTAACATAATACATAATAAAATCTTAATATATTAAAAATGTGAATGAGGGAAGAATCTTTCACTTTCAATTCTACCCTCAATCACATTTAGTTTTTTTTTCCGTACATCAAGAATTTTTTTTCCAATCAATAGAATTAGAAGAGGATAAACTCTATGAATGTATTTACTTAAAGCCATCTGATCACATAATCCAAGAAAATAAATATATTTAACTCTTTTTCAAATCTTTCAACCATTAATTTTTTTTAATTCTGCAATTTACCTACGTTAATATTTCTTTCTTTCTTTGTTTTTTGTTTTTTTGTTTTTATTTTATTTCCAAAGCACTTCTTCGAGCAAGTCAAACTTTATTCACAAACTTTAAGGTTACACGTTGAACCTTAACTTTGCCAACTACGCATCGAGGTTGGGTAGCCTTCCTTTGGCCTACTAATGACAATGTTACGAGATTTGATTAAAATAAAAATGGTTGAGATAATAAGCTTCTACATAAATAACATCATCTTAGAATTGATTGGAAAAATGGTGCTAATGAGAGCCATATCTCATAAGCCATTTAATCTTGCAATAGAAGAACTCGCCTCACCAAGATAATGGACATATTGATGATTCAGTTTACGTTAGAAGCTTTTCAAGTTTCTTTTTTTACCGTATGTAATTTCAATTTAATTCTTTCATTTTACTTTTTTAGAAATGAATTTATACAAAATTAAAATTGTATCTTTTGTGTTTAAGTAAATAATTTAATGTCGTTAATTTAACAAAAAATTATATGAATACTACGATCTATTTCAATACACTATCCTGTCAATTTTTAAATTAATTGTTAATGATTTGTTTTTATTTTTCTTTTCAAAATCATTTATCTGTTTATTCCACTTTATTTTAGAATCAAAATAAGAGTTTAATTCATCTTACAATTCTCAAATCTCACCTAACATTAGTTAGAAAAAAGTTATTTCAAACTCTTATTTGACCATCTTAATAACAAAATTAAAATATTTATTAATCCTAAATTTTATGATTTTAATATTTTATACTCAGATTTTTATAATTAATTTAAAAGTTAACCTCTCTCCCTGGTTTATCTCTCACACTTCTCGCTCTCTGTTTATCTTCAACGCTTCATCATTGTTTCCAAGGTATTCTCTCCCCTTTCCTTTGACTTTATTTGAATTGTGAACTCACGCATGTATAACTCTTTTATTCTCATTTTTTAATTGGTGGTTTTGATGTAAATGAATTGTTTGACGTAATTCCTCAACAATGGTTTTTACCTCTTGCCTTAGTTTTGTTGTTTAATTAATTCTGGAGTGTTATTATGATGTTTGTTAGTGTTTTGAACTTTTAAAGAAATATGAAAAAATAATCCTCTACTCTCGGTTTACCGACTCACTCAGTACAACGCCACATTATCAAGGATTCATTCATGTATGAATCGAAAAAGAAGCATGCCAAGACAAATTTATGTATATAAAAAACTGGAAGGTTTAATTATAATGGTTCGTTGCTAACTTTTAGAGTGAGAAATAGATAGGAGGCAAAATTTTGATTTGACAAATACATTAGCTATAATAAATTAAATTAAAAAAAAACAATTATTTGTTTATTCTGATTTTAGTGTGTTTTGTGGGTGAATTTGGTTAAAAAATTTTAATTTTGAAATCATAAAAAAGGGAAAGACGTCATAAATATAATAACTCAAATTCATGGTTTTCTCTTGCAATTTGTATGGTCAGTTTTCCTTTCAATCCCACCATCCTTTAGATTCTTTTTGTGAATTTAAGGTAGAATAAAATAGAAAATGTAGAAAAGAAGAGGTGACCATGAAAAAATGAGATTGGAATGGAATGAAGGGTTGACGCAGAGAGATGAGTGGTCATTTCCTTCAACATTCCATTTTAAATTGTCTATTTCCTCATATGTTTTATTCATAATAATTTTTTTTTTTTGATAGGAAACTGAGAATTTTCATTAAAAAAAGAGAAAATACAAAAGTGGGTGATGAGAAATCAACCCTCACTAATCGGAATACAAAAGTTCTTCCAATCAGTGTTAATCAAAAGAACATCATAATTACAAAAAAATTTAGAAAGAGAAGCTAAAAGAGAAACTTTGAAGTGGACGCTCCCCCAAATCTCCATCGACTCATGCTTTTTGTTCTGAAAGATCCTAGCGTTTCTTTCCAACCAAATCTCCCACGGAATGACTTTGACTGCCACATCCCAAATCCATTTAGCTTTGTCCTTCAAGGGGTGACCCATAAGAAGAGACAAAAGGTTTTTTTTGGGGCAATTAGAGAAACACCCATTCAAACCAAAAGTATGCAACAACTTTCCCCAAATGAGGCCGACAAACTCACAATTGAAGAATAAATGACTTTGAGTTTCAGCATCTTTGTTGCAGAGGCAGCAAACATTAGGAGACAAACAACTCTTCGAATTCCGCTTCTGAATGATGTCTGTCGTATTAAGCCCCCCATGAGCAAGGCTCCAAATAAAGAAATTGATTTTTTTCGGGCAGCCAGCTTTCCAAATGTCCTTCGCCAACTTTTCATCAAGAGCGCCCACATTATCTGTAAGATAATTAAAAAGAGAGGCTGAAGTAAAACCTCGAGAATCCAGAATCCAGAGACGCTCATCCTCCCTAACAGTGATTTGCTGAGAATGTAAACTTTGGAGTATCAAAATCAAATCGTCAATCTCTCTATCATAGAGAGGTCTTTTCAAGATAGGATTCCAAGCTCCCAACCCCTCAGTCCAATAATCCGAGGCCAATGCCTTTTTATTACAAGCAATGGCAAAAATTCTCGGGTAAACTCTTTTCAGAGGAAGATCATTGATCCACCTATCATGCCAAAAACTAATCTTCCTGCCATTCCCCAACTTGAAGCTTACCAAGTCCACCAACTTCTTACCACAAGTAACCACAAATTTCCAAGGGCTCCAACCCTTAATACAAAGTCTTGTGTTAGTAAACCAACCATTGCTATCCTGACCATGAATATTAGTAATCACAGAATGCCACAAAGAACCAACTTCAATCGGAAAGCGCCACCACCATTTGGAGATAAGGGAAATATTTCTCTCCTTAAGGTTGCCTATGCCTAAACCTCCTTTCCCTTTTTGAGCTTTAACAACCTTCCAATTAACCAAATGACTACCTTCCTCTGTACCAGTTCTCGCCCAAAGAAAATTTCTAAACTTTTTCTCTAGCAACTTTATAACAGTGTTAGGCATTTGGAAAAGTGACATGAAATAAATTGGCATACTAGAAAGAACGGACTCGATGAGTGTTAGTCTCCCCCCTTTGGAAAACACAGCAGATTTCCATTTATCTAGACGACTAGACACTTTATCGATCACAGGAGCCCAAAAATTCAAACAAATCGGATTACCTCCAAGAGGAAGACCGAGATAGTCGAAAGGGAACTTACCGAGTTTACAGCCCCAAATGCCGGCCTGAATAACAACTTCCTCTTCTTCAATGTTTAAACCATACAAATAAGTCTTTTGCCAATTTATCTTGAGACTGGAGCCTTCTTGGAAAATTTGCAGAATTTGGAAAATCGTCTCCAACTCTAAATCATCATAAGAGCCTAAAATCAGAATATCATCAGCATATTGAAGATGATTCACCACAATGTTGCCAATTTTGACACCTTTCAGAGCATTGGAAGCTACTGCTTGAGAAAGCAATCTACTCAAAACATCAACAATCAAGACAAACAGGAAAGGAGAAAGTGGGTCACCCTGCCTAAGACCTCGAGAAGACTTAATTCTACCTCTAGGCCAACCATTCAGAAAGACCGAGAACTTAGTACCTGAAATACAGTTGTAGATCCAGTGTTGCCATTTATCATTGAAGCCTTTTTTCTCCAACACTGCCAACAGAAAGTCCCAATCCACCATATCATAAGCCTTCTCCAGATCGATTTTCAAAAACCAAGCCTTTTTCTTGGACTCCTTTAGACTATTGACTATCTCATTTGCCACCAAAACCGAGTCCAGGATCTGCCTCCCTTGAATGAAAGCAAACTGATTCATAGTTATGGTGCTATGAATCACAGACTTGAGCCTATCTGCCAGCACCTTCCCAAGGATTTTGTAGACACTATGTACTAAGCTGATTGGTCTGAAATCCCTCATTTTACGGCCCCTTTCTTCTTAGGAATTAAACATATGAAATTTTCCTTCAAACACGAATTCAAATTAGAGGTCTCAAAAAAATCTTGGAACACTGTCATCATATCAGCTTTAACAATGTTCCAACATTTTTTATAGAACTCCATAGAAAAACCATCGGGACCTGGGGCTTTATTCGAGCCAAGACTATTAATGGCATTCCAGACTTCCTGATCTTCAAACGGCCGAGTGATAGCAGCATTATCTTCAGCACTAATCGGATCCCAGGATAAACCATCAAAAATAAATCTGTCGCTCTTAAGATTTGTGTAAAGAGATTGGAAATATGAAATAGCTTCATTCTCAATCTGGGAGTAAGACAACAACCTCTCACCCTGATCCGTGACTAGTTCAGTGATGAGGGACTTCTTTCTTCTATTATTGGCTATAGCATGAAAAAAGGTGGAGTTTTCATCTCCTTCTTTTAACCATTTGATTTTACTTTTCTGATACCATCTGTGATTTTCCAAGTGCAGAATTTTCAAAAAATTATCCTTCAAACTTTGTTTCTCTACTCTTTCATCGTCGGAGAGATTGACAGATTCTTCTTTCACATCCAAAGCTCTGATGGCATTCTGTAACTCTTTCTTTCTAATTCTGAGATCACCAAAATTTTCAGCATTCCAACTCTTTAGAGCACCCTTCAGACTTTTGAGCTTCTGATTTAGGCGAAAACCAGACCAACCTACAAAAAAATTACTAACCCACCAGTTTGAGATGAAAGAATTGAAACCAGGATGAGAAATCCAGAAATTTTCAAACTTGAACGGCATAGGACCCCAGGCAAAATCATCTGTCTGCAAAGACAGAGGAAAATGATCAGACATAACACGATCTTTCCGATGAACCCTGGAATTGGGGAATTTGATAAGCCAATCCTTCGAAACCAAGAATCTATCTAGAAGACAAAAAGTAGGGAGGCCTCTCATGCTTGACCAGGTAAACCGGCCATTCAGCAAGGGGAGATCCGTGAGATCCAACTCAGCAATCAAGTCGTTAAATTTCCTCATACTTCTTGTGATTCTTCCTCCAGACGATTTCTCAGCTTCCATCTAACCACATTGAAGTCTCCAGCCACACACCACAAGCATTTGCATAACCCAGCCAAGTCGTAAATTTCTCTCCAGAAAGCTCCCCTACCCCGATGGGATGAAGGACCATAAACAGAGGTAATCCAAAAGACAGAATCATCCTCCCTCTTCGCTTTGATCGAGATAGAGAAAGAACCCTCTACCACCTCCAGGATATCAATATAATTCTCCTTCCACATAATAATCTGACCACCAGCTGAACCCACCGCACCAAGAAAAGACCAACCTAGATTCCTAGCACTCCAAATAGAACTGATCAACCCTCTATCAACCACAGCCTTTTTAGATTCCTGGAGCAGAACAATATCAGGATCCACAGAACAAAGCAACTCACGAACCGCTTTACACTTATCCTGGTCTCCCAAACCCCTAACATTCCAGGAGATAATTAACATAAAGGGGGAAGCCCGTGAGAAGGAGAAAGAGCCGAACGAGGATCCTCTAAAGCTGCATCTTTAAGGAGACCGGGATCTTCCACCTGCAAACTACCTTTCTGACTAAACCTCTGAACCGAAATAGGAGAAACTGCCAACCCTTTGCGTTGGAGATGATTGACAAGTTCCCTCCAATAGACTAAATACCCTTTCATTTCTTCGGATTCTAGAATCTCCTCAAGAGACTCACTTTCATTTTCTGCATCAAGATCTCCCTCTCGATCCTGAACGATTTTGAAAGGAGATGTTTGCAACTCAACCAAATCTTGATGATCACCCAAACCTTCCAAAATTTTGATATCTACCAAGGCCCCTGCCATAGACTTGACCGGGGAAGCGTTGAAGAGCTTTTTGAGGGAATCTTCCACAAACTCATCAGAATTTACTTCCTCTTCCTCTTGAAAATCCCTTTCCAAATTTTCCAGAGAATTTGCCTGGCTGCTATAAGCAGATTGAGAACTAGATCCCTCCATTTCCTTTCTTTCCAACCAAAATTTTTTTTCATTTTTTTCGAAATCAGCTTGCAAAGACGGGCCACACGTTTTTGTCTCTTCTGGTGACAACTCACCCTCTGAAATGTAAAAAATCTCCACGTGTTGGCTTTTTCCTTTTTTAAGACCACCTGTAAGCAGCCCTTCAGGACTTATCTGTTTCTTTTCCAAATGGGCCGGACCCTCACAAACTTTAATGGGCTTAGGAGGGGTTATTAGAGCAGAAGAATTCTTAGCCCTATTAATTTAGGGGACAAAGGCTCAGGTTCAACCTTTCTTTTGAAAATTTGGACTGGCTCCGTAGTGGGCTTCCAACGGGCCCCTAACCTAGAACAAGAGGCCGTAGATAACTGTTGCTGGCGCACAGGGCTCGAGACCTTCAAGATAGACCTGTTTGAAGACTGTTGAAAAGACTTCTCCTTTCTCTTGAGAAAAACCAACGGTCAAACACAGTTTGAAACTCTCCAAAAATCCGCTGGACAAAAATTTCTTTCTTCTCCATTGAATCTCGCCGCTGCTTCCGACGAGAATCCGCCATGAACACCCCTTTTCCTAGAAAGAAAAAGTCTAGCATCATAAAAAGAAACAACCTGGATTCTGACTTCTCGGTCCTCAGGCCCCTGAACCCTAATCTCTGAAGGGATGAATCCACAGAAATTTCCTTCAATCTTTAACACCACCTCCAAACAATCGAGCCCTCTATTCGTAATTTGACAAGTTTGAACGAAACTCCTAGCGAATCTCCCAACAATTTGAAAGTAGATTCCGACCACCAATCTAGAGGAACGTTTCTGAGCTTGACCCAACCTCCATAGCTTGGAGTAACTACGGAGATTGCGTGCAAAGAAGGGTTCCAACTTTCGAATTTTAAGGAAAAATTTCCCACCGAAAACCATCCCTTATTAAGAATCAAGGATTTTCGATCTTTTTCCTCAAAACAAAAGAGAACAGCTTTATCAGCTTGAAAAGGGTTCAGAGAACATCTAATGTTGATTTTAGATCTCAGAGCTTCTAAAATCAAATTCCAGTTGTCATGGAAACACTGGCGCGTGACAATCACCGATCTCTCCCAATTAAAAAAACCACTAAGGTCTCCTGACAAAGAATCAGAAGAAGCAGAGGGTTCCACGTCAATCTCCTTCCCAACCAACAAGCCTTGGGTAAGGGGAGGAATAACTTCAGCAATTAAGTTCGTCTTAACTTCTTCCTCCTTGCCATTTAAAGCTTCCAGGTAAGTACTTGTACTTTGCGAGCGAAGAGAAATTCTCTTGTTCTTTTTTTCCTTTTCTGGTGGGCCATTGAAGAAGTTTCTAATTAGCGTACTGAAACTCTTCCATCCTTTACAATCAATGCCCGCTGGTATTACAAGATTATTTTTCTTTCCATTGCCATAAATGCGTGTAATTTCTATTACACTTCCTCTCTTGTTCGTAACCCTTTGGAACCAAGGAAAGCCATCATTTGAGCGAATTTGTCTGTAGAATTTTTGGTTTGAAGGAGTAATAAGAAGATCCTCTATCGCATCATCTATCCACACTACGAGTTCCCTTTCTAGAAACACTTCAAAAAATTGCTGATTATTCCTTTCTTGAAATACAAATCTTAGTGCTACCTTTAGTCTTATCACGGGAGATGGTAAAGAACTTCCTTTCTATATGGCATTTTCCAGCCTGATCTCCCATAGCACGGAGGCAAGACCGGACAGAACAGAAGAAAAAGGTTAGGGATTTTCCTCACCGGTGTAGAAGACACCGGGAGGGGGTGGGGGAAAAGTTTACCTTGGTAAATGTGCCAGAGAGCGAAAATAAAACCCTAAACCCTAAATTTTAATTGAGGTAAGTTCATATTTATTCATAATAATTGAAAAGTTATAATTGAGGTAGTGGGTGAAGCAAACACGATAAAGGAGAAGAGAAAAAATAAAATAAATGAGGGAGAAAATATATATACTCGAGACCCCACAATCAAAATGACAGATGTACAGAGTGGGCCAGTACATCGGTGTACAAGAAATTTTCCATAATTATGTAAGGCTAAATACTAAATTATAACACATTTAAAGAACTTGAAAGATTCATTTAAGCTTAATAAAACGTTAGAGATTAAATTTGAAAAAAAAGTTTCATAATTTGAACAGTATCATAATATTATAACTTTAAAACAATACAATCTTATGATACATACAACACGTACCTAAAACAATACATGATTACGTGCAACACGTTATTTCAACTAGTATTTATAAAAGCTAAAACATGAATTCTTTTTTCTTAAATTATCTTCTTCAAATGGAGAGAGGAGAACAACACTAAGAGAAATTTATCTGATTTATGGGTTCCATAATTAATTTGCTGCAGCAATTGCAGATTCTATCTTTCTTTTTATTTCTTCTTTCTCTCCTTCGACTACCTGCAAAAGCACAACCAAACCAATTACTTCTGATTAAATCTTAAAATTCACAGCATTAGAAATGAGATATGTATACAACTTGTATTTTTTTTTTTCCAAATACACGTATAAGTGGGAACAAGGGAATTTGAAAATTACATGAAATTTTAAATCATTGATAGGTAGATTTTTTATTATTTAAAAAAAAAATCGTAGTCGTACATTTTCATAAGAGAAGCATTGTCAGGGTCCTTTTGTATTTATATAAGGACAAAACTTATCTCTCCCATTTTATGGTTATGTTTTTGCCACATCCACACTCAATTTTCTTTATTTTATTTAATTAATAAATGATGTCATATTAATAATATAAAGAAAAATAATTATGCCGTCACCCACTAGTTTGAAAAAAGAGGTTTTTTTTCTTTCAAAAATGTTTTTTTAAAAATTGATATTTTAAAACATAGTAAAACTTTATAACATTTTAAAAAATGAAATTTCTCATACAGAGTCTACGATATGAGATTGGTGGCTCTCAGTCTAAGATTGATCTGAGATTGGTGGATCTCAACTTGAAAAATATTATTTAAAAATAATTTCATAACTTTTCTTATTTTTAAAATTATTCAAATAAAAAATATTATCGGTTGAAAATCCTTTTGAAAAACACTCGCGACTTGATAAAAAATATGCTATTTCAGTAATTACCCCATTTATTTGTTAAACAAATCATTAGAATAAAGCTATTCTTAAACTTTTATTTTTATTCAAATATTCTTCTTTAGATTTTCAAATTTTCTGTTTTTCTCTAAAATTTAAATTAAAAAAAAACTTTTAATCAATTATTATTATTATTATTATTGCAAATTCTTTGATAGAAATTCGATATATTGATACGTCTTTCACTTGACGAGTAATAGATATGTAGATACTGTTATCAAGAACTTCTAAATCGATCGTTACAATGTTAAAATGATTATTACACATCACAGTAGAAATAATTGATTAACTTTTATTTTTTAAATCCTATATTTATGTATAGTTTTAAAAAATGTTATATTTGTAAATATATTTTTTAAAATATTATTTATATAAATATTAACTTAGTGAAATTTGTCAATATATATAAATATTAAAGAGAGGGAAAGAGTGACTGAGATCAAGAACTTCTAAGGGAAAAGATTGTGGGTTCATTCCTTTCTTGTTGGAAATCCCCAATTCCAAATGTGAGTCAGCTTCAATTCCTTTTTCTATCTCATGCAGCTCTTTTATGTACTCGATCGCACCTTTCATTGCTAAAGAAGCCATATCCATCTAAACAACAATTTAGGGATTCAAACATAATGTTTCATAATAGAATGAATCACATTATTTATTCAGAAAATGTCTCAAATAACATATTAATACCTTCTAATTAATTACATAAAAACTTTTTAAAAATTAATCAAATATCACTTCAACTGTTTTATTATTATTTTTTTGGGTTTTTGGATTTTCTTAGTTTTATAAACTATTATCAATAATTTTTTTATTTTTTTTTGTTATTTTTCGTTGTTAAATTTTAAAGAATTTATTGTTTTTTCTTTCTTTTTTTAATTCGATAATTTATTGAAATGATATTTGAGTTGTTTTTAATAAATTCTGGCACTTTTGTAATTAGTAGGTAAAAATATGTTATTTCAGTAATTACCCCTTATTTACGGATTACATTTTAATTTAAAACTTTTGTAGTATATACTAGACTCCGATTAAAAAAAATAAAACAGAATACTGAGGGACAAAAATATAATTATTAATATTTAAAACTAAATTAAAAATAAAAGTAAATTTTATTGACCAAACATTTAAATCCGAATAATAGTGATACTTTTGAAAGAATCCGATTTCACAATAAGAATATAAACGATAAGAAAACAAAAGGTATAGAAATGAACTTTTCAATAACAACACTTATTTATGTGGTATTTTAATGGAGCCTTTGCCTGTAAAACAATTTAAGAAGTAGATTTAATAAAAATGGTAAAATGTAAATAATTACAGATTAATAGATGAGATATATCTGGAATTTTTTTTTTTGATACAAAGTGTCGGGGGTTGGGGGTTAGGCTTGAACCACAATGTTGAGTGTGGAACTACATGCCTAAACCAATAGGCTATACCTTGAATTAGGTAAGCTAATAATTAATAATAGCAAATTGGGGCATAAACAAAAATTAATCCCACGAGTCAGATCTGGTAAAATTAGTTACAAATCACATTTTCGACTGGCACATTAAATATACTTCTTTTTTTTATGAGTCGAAAATTAGAATATCCACTCCGCAATTGGGAAATATGAATAGATTCACTTTTTTTTTTTTTTGGTGATGAATATTTATAAAAATAGTAAGTATTTTGAAATATTTCAAAAAAGATATTTTTCAAACTGAATTTCATCTATCTCGGTTTCATACCGGTGGATCTGAGAAACATCATTTTTTTTTTAAAATTTCAAAAGTTCTGCTATTTTTGAATTTTTTTTAAATATCAATTCTTAAAATACAATTTTTGAAAGGGAAATTTTAATTGATGACAATTTTTTTATTACTAATTTCATAAATATCAAATGTTTCAAAAAAAATTCTATATTTATTACTGAGATTTCACGGATCTGGATTTGATATTAGATCATACTCTATTTGATATTGGTAAATCTGAATCTCAGATATGTCATTTTTCAAAAAGTTTGCTATTTTTATTTTTAAATATCAATTTATAGAAACTTCTCCCTAATTTGATATAGCTAATAAAAAAATAAGTATCAATACCTTATTCTTTGGCACCGCCGATGACGAATCCGTTTGTGGTATCGCCGCATTCAACTGAACAAGTGCTTCGTCGAAACTGCCGCTACCACAATATAATGAACATCATTTTTAAGAATCTTCAACTAAATATAAAATTGCAGATCAAAAATGAGAGAAAAGGAAAGAGAGGAGAGAAAGGGTACCTTTCGTCAAAAATATTTTCCATTGAAAATGGAGGAGGGGAGACGACAGTGAGTCATTGTTTAAGGGATATAATATATATTCCTTGTAATTAAACACGTGTGTAAAAGAAGCCTAACCTAAAATAAATAAATAATTCATTCGTACGATCATCACGTAAGAATCTGTCTGGACCGCAATTTCTCAAACCATAAAGTCTAAGTAGATATTTCTTTTTAGGAAAATACTTACACAAAATTGTGCAGTCATGGCTGCAACAAGTCTATGAAGTGCAGCCACACCTTTATTATTATTTTTTTTTTTTACAAATATGTCATTTAAAAAAAAAATGTCTAACACTTTAATATGATCATAAATGATTGAGTATGTGTGATATATACCGTGTACGGTAATTATTTCATGTAACAATTATTCATTGACTATGATATATGATCTATTATTGATTGACATGCTAAAAAAATATTACATATTTGTAAATATAATAGAAAATTTTATTAAATTTATAATTTGTTTTTATAAAAAATGATATTTGTAAATATTACTTTTTTTTTTGCCTAAAATTGTTTTTTTTTTCTTTTTACATAAAAAAACGTTAACAATGTTTCACTTATTTATTTTCTTAATACTTAATGATTGTGTTATTCAAAATTTTCGTTTATAATATACATTTTTCTTCAAAATTTAGGTTGTTGTTATGGGTGAAATATCACTAAGGGTAAAATGACCAAATATCGAGCATACGAAGAGACACGAGGAATTTCAAACACTTTCGGCCTACGCGTGAGAACTTAGTTACTTAAGCATGCCACGCACGACGGACCCGACCTCCACCACTAGCGGAGAACGCACCATCAAGAGGTCCGCAAACGTCTCAATTAACCAGGACCATGAGGCATAACCATCTAATTAAGAATGGAGTGACAAGCTCGGGGGTGCGTAGAGACGCGGACCCATCTTAGTGAAATATTGACTAAGTGTCCAAGTAAGAAGCTTCGCTGTTGCGCTGCTACGCTGTGCGTATCTACCTCCACCTCAGAGAAGCGTAGGTACACACCTACATACCTACACACCTACACCCAATCAAGACCCAACATATGGACCAATCCGTGTGCGACATGTGGCTTGATGACATTATCCATTTCCACTCCTATAAATAGGAGATGAGAAATGGCCAAAAGGTAATTCATTTTTATTCCTCATTTGCTCTAACCACAAGCTCTGCTCTGCTGTAATTTAAGCATCGGAGGGTGTTAGGCCTGCACCACACCGGTGCTACTAGCTCTACTTGCGCAGGTGATCACCTACGTAGCAGGACACCCACGCAAGTTACTGTAACAGAAATTAACGAAGGAAAGAAGAAGAAGAGATGAAATCTGTTATTCCACTTGTTAGTTAGCCAAAGACTTTACAAGCTTATTTATATATAACCATTTCAGGCCAACTAAATGCCAGCTAAGCTAACTGACTTGCAACTAACTATTCTAATCATTCAATCATTAAACTACAAATCTCCACCTTTGAATGAATTAGAATGCTATACAAATCTAAACTCCTAGCTTAAACCAGCTTGCTCCATACAAAATATCAGTTTTGGATGAGTCACAACTTTTGTCAGCATATCAGCTACATTCAGTGAAGTATGAACTTTAATCACAGCTACAATGCCTCTCTCAACAACTTCTCTAATGAAATGCAGCTTTACATCAACATGCTTTGACCTCTCATGAAATTGTTGGTTCTTGGTAAGATGTATTGCACTTTGATTGTCACAAAGTATATTAACACATTCTTGAATTAATCCAAACTCACCAGCAATACCTTTCAACCACATGGCCTCTTTTGTTGCATCTGCCAATGCTATAAATTCGGCCTCTGTTGAAGACAAAGCCACTACATCTTGTAGAGATGCCTTCCAATCGACTACATTTCCACCCAATGTGAAAATATATCCTGTCATTGACCTTCTTTTGTCTAGATCCCCACCAAAGTCTCGCATCTACAAAACCTTCAAGTATTGCATTCTCAGTTTTTCTCAGAAATCGACCAACACCGTTTGTACCTTTCAAGTATCTCGAAGCCATTTAACGACCTCCCAATGTCTTCTTCCAGGATTAGCCATATACCTACTTGTAATACTAGCGGCAAGAAGCCAAATCGGCCTAGTACACACCATCAAATACATGATACATCCCACAAGATTCGAATAAGGAATCAATTCATGTACCTGACATGGTCTATCTCAAAGTCTTTAGGTGAATTGTCTGTGACAACCTGAAATGTGAGCTAAAGGACTTTTTTGCCTTTGCTTCCTGCATATTAAACCTCTCAAGTATTTTGAGACAATACTTCTCTTGCTTTACAAACAGGAATCCCTTAGACCTGTCCCCTTGTGATTTCCATGCCCAAAATCTTCCTAGCTTCACCCAAATCTTTCATATCAAAAACTCGTACCAAGCGACTTCTTTACCTTTACCAGGATCTGTCTTGAGCTTCCTGCCAGGACGATATCATCAACATACAGTAAAAGGTATATTGGATTACCTTTGTCTTCATGTCTTACATAGGTGCAACTATCAAACAAGCTCCTTTTGAAACCAATGCTAACAACAAAGTCATCAAATTTCTTGTACCAGCATCTAGGAGACTGCTTCAGCCCATACAAAGATCTTTTAAGTAAGCATACCATGTCTTCCTTACCTTTTTCTTCAAATCCTTGAGGTTGTCTCATGTAAATTCTTTCTTCTAAATTTCCATGAAGAAATGCTGTTTTTACATCTAATTGATGTAATTCCAGATCATGCTGAACAGTCACTGCCAATA
The DNA here is from genome assembly GCA_028015215.1 of Gynostemma pentaphyllum. Lineage (NCBI taxonomy): Eukaryota > Viridiplantae > Streptophyta > Magnoliopsida > Cucurbitales > Cucurbitaceae > Gynostemma > Gynostemma pentaphyllum. Next base: position 45,268,463 of record CM051351.1, on the reverse strand, counting down.
ACAATCTTATAGAATTGTGTTTCACAACAGGTGAGAAGACCTCTTTATAGTCTATGCCTTCCCTTTGAGTGTATCCCTTTGCTACCAGCCTTGCTTTGTACCTTACTGATTCTATGCCTTGAACACCATCCTTTCTTTTATAAATCCACTTGGATTCAATGAGATTTTGATCTTTAGGTCTAGGAACAAGAACCCATGTTTGATTCTGGACCAAAGAGCACATTTCCTCATTTATTGCTACTATCCATAGCCTTGCATCTTTACAACTAGTAGCTTGTTCAAAAGAGGTAGGTTCTTCTTCACAGATTTCAGACACTATGTTCAAAGCAAATGCTATCATGTCTTCTGCTGCAAATCTGCTTGGCTTTTTAATTGTCCTTCTCTCTCCTGTCTCTGGCCAGTGTATATTCTGAGAGATCAGTTTGACCTTCTTGAATGTCAGATGATGATACTTCATGTGGATGAACCTCAGTTAACTCATCATCAGTATGCTCCACCTCAAAAACAGTCCCCAGTGAGTGATCTGTCTGCTTTGAGGTGTCTTCAGTTTCTTTGCACTTCATGAACATTTCTTTTTCTCAAAATGTTACATCCTTGCTAATTACACATCTCTTTTCAATAGGATTCCACAGTTTGAAACCCTTAACTCCATCAGGATATCCCAGAAACATGCATTTTACTGCCCTTGGCTTCAGTTTCCCTTGAGATACATGCATAAATGCTACACATCCAAACACCTTCAGGTTATCTAGTTTGGGAGGATATCCAGACCACATCTCCTCTGGTGTTTTCATGTTTAGGGTAGCATTTGGTCCTCTGTTCATGGTATATATCACTGTTGCTGCTGCTTCTGCCCAGAACATCTCTTCTGCCCCTGAGTCTGTGAGTATGCACCTTACCCTTTCAAGAATTGTCCTGTTCATGCGTTCTGCTATGCCATTTTGTTGTGGAGTGAACCTCACTGTTTTGTGCCTTGTCACTCCCGATTCTTGGCAAATTTTGTTGAACTCTTCACCACAAAACTCCATTCCATTATCAGTGCGAAGGTACCTCACTTTCTTCCCAGTTTGATTCTCAGTCACTGCTTTCCATTCCTTGAAGAATTGGGCTGTCTGATATTTACTCTTAAGGAAGTAGATCCAAGCTTTTCTAGAGAAATCATCTATTAGAGACAGAAAGTACCTTGACCCTTTAATTGATGGAGTCTTGGTTGGCCCCCAGAGATCTGCATGAATGTAGTCAAGTATCCCTTTTGTGAAATGATCTCCTTTGCTGAATCCTTGTCTATGAGCCTTGCCATAAATGCAATTCTCACAGAAAGTTAAGCCTTCAGCAGCTCCTTTTGGCAGCAATCCTTGCTTTGACAATTCTTGCATCCCTCTTGAACTGATATGACACATTCTCTTGTGCCACAGGTCTGATTCACTTGAATCATTTGTTTCAACAATCAAAGCTGATGTTCTTTGGCTCACATTTTTAATCATAAACAAGCCATTGTGCTTTGAGGCCTTCAAAGAATTGATTCAATTAAGCCAAATCTCAAGAACACCATTCTTGCCTGCATAAGAACAGCCCATGTTGTCTAATTCACCCAAAGAGAGAAGATGTCTCTTTAAAGTGGGTACATGTCTTACATTCTGGAAGATCCTTCTTCTTCCATCTTCAAGGATTAATTCAATGGTCCCAATACCTGTGATACTACAGGTTTGATCATTTCCCATAAAGACAGGTCCTCCTTTGCAAATCTTGTAAGATGTAAACCAGGATTTCATGGGAGCCATATGGTAAGAACACCCAGAATCAAGAACCCAGTCATGATTTACTGCCTTGTTCTTTATGCTTTCAACTGCTAGAGTTTCCCCAATTTGATTTGCACATAACTCCTTTATTTCAGCACAACCTCCCTTAGGAGCTTCACCTAAATCTTCAACTATCAATGCCTCTGGGCATTCAAATTCTGCTACAAGAGCCTCCCCAAATGAAAAGCCTACTTCTCCAACTGAAGCTTCTGCTGCATCTCCTCTTTTTCCCTTTTCAAAAGACTTCTTTCTTTCTGGGCAGTCACGTTTAAAATGGCCTTCTTTGTGACAGAGATAGCACTTCAATTTGTCTTTTCCTTTCCACTTGCCATGGTTCTTAGAATTCTTGTTGAAGTTTTGCTGTTTGTTCTTGTTGCTTACATACAATCCTTCCCCTGCCATGACAGTTTTCTGCACACCAGACAGTTCCAAGCTCTTTTGATTTCACGGCAGAGATGATTTCATTGACTGTGAGGCTATTTCTTCCATATTTCATGGCAGCCTTTACATCCTTGTAATCATCATGTAAGGAATTCAGAAGAATGATAGCTTCATTCTTGTCTCCAATCTCTTCTCCAAAATTGTTGTAATCCATCGTCAATTTCTTGAAAGCATCTAAATTCTCAGTCAATGTTTTTCAGGATCCATCTTATACGAGAACATTCTTTCTTTAACAAGAATTTCATTTGACAGATCTTTTGCCATATAGATCGAGTTCAACTTTTGCCATATCTTCCAAGCCGTGTCTTCATCTGCTACTTGCCTCAAGACATTGTCGCTGAGATTCAAGATCATCGTGCTATGGGCGTTGTCCATGACATTTTGCTTATGTTCTTCAGTAGAGCCAGTGGGCCATCGAGGTGTTTCATCCAGCGCTATGGCTGCCTTCCTCTGAACCAAGACTGCTCTTATCTTCGTCTTTCATAAGCCAAAGTCACCTGAGCCGTCAAACTTCTCAATCTCGTATCTAGGGTTCGCCATTGATGAGCTTTAGGATTTTCTTCTTGATCGCGCCAGAAGCTCTGATACCAAATTGTAACAGAAATTAACGAAGGAAAGAAGAAGAAGAGATGAAATCTGTTATTCCAATTGTTAGTTAGCCAAAGACTTTACAAGCTTATTTATATACAACCATTTCAGCCAACTAAATGCCAGCTAAGCTAACTGACTTGCAACTAACTATTCTAATCATTCAATCATTAAACTACAGTTACCTCCAACGCGGATCTTCGCCTCCGACTGAATACAAATTTATTGTTCGTTGCACACGTGGAAGCAAGAGCGGCATTAGCGCGGAGCACGCCCGCGCTGTTGGGATTTGGCAAGTATATGAAAATGATGGATAAAACCCTAAACTTGCTCAACAAGTTTACTTGGTGACCAAGTCTTGATTGTGGCCATTGGATTTGCTTGGTGGGCAAGAATGAATGATGACCGTTAGATTAAACTTGGTGACCAAGGCTATTTGTATTATAAATAGAGGTAATCTTTGTTGGCAAATGTATCCCAAAAATACTGAGAGTGTATTTGTATTGGGTTCGGGGAGGGCTATGGTGAGAGTGTGAGAAATATTGTAAAAGAAAGGGTTTACTTTCTTGAGGGCTTTTGAGCGTAATACACGGTTTAGTGTATTAAATATTTTTCACTGTAACTCTTGATTCATCATAGTCAAATCCGCAGCGGTAGCAACTAGACGTAGCCAATTTGGGTGAACCAGTATAAATCTTTGTGTAGTTTGATTGTGTTTGTTTCCTTATTTTTCTCGGGTTCTTTCTTTTATTCCTAGCGGTGAATGTGGGAAGGGTGTTTTTCCCAACAACTGGTATCAGAGCTTTAGGTTAGTGGTTTCTTGAAATTCTTCGTATGCTCTGTGGTTGCGGCTTTGTCTCGATCTTCCACATCAGAAAAATATTTCTTGAAACGGGTTATAATTGTCCCCTGATTCAAGCTAGGAGTGAGAAGCTAGTATGTCAAACTTTATGAGTCCGGTGAAGTTTGATGTGGAGAAATTTGATGGAATAATCAATTTTGGCTTGTGGCAAGTGCAAGTCAAAGATGTATTGATACAATCGGGGTTACACAAGGCTTTGAAAGGAAGACCGAGCGGTGGTACTCCCAATCAGTCAAGCGGTGATGGTGATTCAGTGAAATCAGATGACAGTAGTTTCGGTGGTGGTCACTTGAGAAAAGATTGTCCAAACAGAGCAGGTTCAGCAAAGGGCTCTGGGTTGGAAGCTAACATTGTCTCTCTTGTTCAGGGAGATGACGACTTCGTTTGAAGAGAGAAGAAATTCATCCTCATGGTATGACAGCTTTACCATGATAGAGGATGTGTTGTTAGCGGATGCACACGAGCATTGACTTGGCAGTTATGCAAGGCGTGTGGTGGAATGGTGTCGATGGCTGAAGAACTTCCGGGGAAGCCAAGTAGGTGGAAGTTGCACCATAATTTCAGCAAGGTTTATCGACATGTGCCGAAAAAAGAAAATCTTGAAAGGTGATATTTCAAGTGGTCTACTTATATGGTGGAGTAGGATAGCTCTCTTGTTTGAGAACTATGATTGTCGGTGAAGACAATGATTGTAGCAGAAGCTATGGAATCTTCATCTATCTTGACAAGGTGGAATTTGTTGGGATTTGGCAAGTATATGAAAATGATGGATAAAACCCTAAACTTGCTCAACAAGTTTACTTGGTGACCAAGTCTTGATTGTGGCCATTGGATTTGCTTGGTGGGCAAGAATGAATGATGACCGTTAGATTAAACTTGGTGACCAAGGCTATTTGTATTATAAATAGAGGTAATCTTTGTTGGCAAATGTATCCCAAAAATACTGAGAGTGTATTTGTATTGGGTTCGGGGAGGGCTATGGTGAGAGTGTGAGAAATATTGTAAAAGAAAGAGTTTACTTTCTTGAGGGCTTTTGAGCGTAATACATGGTTTAGTGTATTGAATATTTTTCACTGTAACTCTTGATTCATTATAGTGAAATCCGCAGCGGTAGCAACTGGACGTAGCCAATTTGGGTGAACCAGTATAAATCTTTGTGTCGTTTGATTGTGTTTGTTTCCTTATTTTTCTCGGGTTCTTTCTTTTATTCCTAGCGGTGAATGTGGGAAGAGTGTTTTTCCCAACACGCGCGTTATACTTAGTACCATTTCCACGCAACAATAATTATCATTTTTTGTTATTTTTCATTTATACCCATTTTTGTGGTTGTTTAACGATGTCGATTTTGTTTATTTAAATTGGAGATGGAGGATTTTGCTCTTATCGTAAAATATGAAGGTTAATGGGTACCTTTCGTCAAAAATATTTTCCATTGAAAATGGAGGAGGGGAGACGACAGTGAGTCATTGTTTAAGGGATATAATATATATTCCTTGTAATTAAACACGTGTGTAAAAGAAGCCTAACATAAAATAAATAAATATCTTCATTCGTACAATCATTACGTAAGAATCTGTAATATTTATAACGTTATCATCTTTATTTAAATTTATTAAAACCAAAGTAATATAAATTTAAAAAAATTTATGTGATATTTAAAAAGTTATCATCTTTATTTTTTTTTTACAAGTATGTCATTTAAATAAAATATGTCTAAAACTAATTGAATATAAAAAATGATTGAGTAAGTGTTATATAGTGTAATTATTTCATGTAACAATTATTGAATGACTATGATATATTGTATTGATTGACATGTACAATAAAAATTATATATTTATAAATATAATAAAAAAATTTGTTAAATTTAGAATTAGTTTTATAAAAAATGATATTTGTAAATATTACATTTTTTTGCCTGGAATTGTTCTTTTTTTCTTTTTGCATCAAACACGTTAACAATGTTTCGATTATTTATTTTCTTAATACTTAATGACTCTGTTATCTTAACTTTGGTTTATAATATACATTTTTTCTTCAGATTTTAAGTTGTTATTATCATTTTATGTTATTTTACATTTATACCCATTTTTTAGGTTGTTTAACGATGTCCATTTTGTTTATTAAATTGGAGATGGAGGATTTTACTCTTGTTGTAAAATATGAAGGTTAATGGGATTCAAAAAATTTCAAGGCCTTTTGCGTCTTTGAAAATAATTATGTTTTATGTAGTTTAATTATTGAGTTGGGAAAAATAGTTTTGATGTTGATATTTATATTTTTGGTTTGGGTAATTGAAATGTTTTGAGCTAATTTAGCTATGGTTAAGCTACTTAACCATGATTGGGTGTTTGTTAATTCCAATTTAAGTAAAGTGCTATAAGGTATTGAAAGGTTTGAGTTTATTGGTCTTATGGTGGAGTTGGATTGCTAGGAAGTATGGTAGTTTAGGTGATTGTTTTAGTTTTGCTACAACAAAATACTTCATATTTGACCCTTAAAAAGCGTCAAGATTCAATAAACTTGACACTTTTTCTAGTGTCAAATATGTCAGTGTCAAGTATAATGTTAGTGTTAAGTATAATTTCAACGCACTTGACACGTTAAAAGCGTCAAAATTAAAACTTTTGACACGATTTTCGTGTCAATTGATAAATGTGTAGTTGACATTTTTTACGAGTCAATGTTACCATTTTTTACTTGACCATTTTTAAATGTCAAGGAAATTATATTTTTTATAAAAAAAAATATAAATTACTATTTATCTCCGTATGCACTCGCAATAGTGCTACAACCCGTAAAAGTGTGAAAAAACACATCAAAAAGACATAATTACCAAGGTGAATCACAAAAAAAAGCACTCAGTATTTCGATCATCATCAAACATTAACATGAGTTTAACTTCAATCCAAACACATCAACTCTCTCAAACACGTGTAAGGGATTAATAAAGTGTACGATGAAAAGTTTAAAACACAATAATGGAAGACAATAATGAATTCTTCTTGTTCTTTTTTCCCTTCGTTTTGACAAAACATACAATAATGAAAAAATTATTAGAAATTAAAGACAACAAAATAAAAAACTTATATATGAAACTTAAAAATGTAGCAGAATCATCATGTATAATTTCAGTAATCCATAAATTAATCCTGCACATTGCCAACCTATTGATAACACAAAGTAAAAAAAAAAGATAGAAAAAAGACCATTAAGCAATCTTCTCGTCTTTCAGTGGTCCTCTTGTGATTTTAGATAGCACCTTAATATCAAATACTGCATATTGCTTTTGGACTCTGCAGTTGCCTTATCTGCAAATGAACCCACTTAGTTGTCGAACTTCTCGCAAGACACAAGCACGGTGAACAGCAAGACAAATGTTGTTTCACAAATTAATTAGATAGAGTGCATTTAGAATGTAAGACATAAAAACCAAGTGATTTCCTTATTATGATTTTGGATAACAACTTCCTCACCTATGTATAGCAAAGTCAGAAAATTGAACCATTAATTAGATGGTTGTGCCTCGTGGTCCTGGTCAGTCGAGGCGTTTGCGGACCTCTCTTGATGGTACGTCCTCCGCTAGTGGTGAATGTCAGGTCCGTCGTGCGTGGCATGCTTAAATAACTAGGCTCACACGCGTAGGCCGAAAGAGTTTGAAATTCCTCGTGTCTCTTCGTATGCTCGTCACGTGGTTATTTTAATTTTACCCATAACAGTGGCCCCCTACTCCCAAGTCGGGTTGAGGTAGCTTATCACCACTTGGGAGTGCTCTTGAGGGTGAAATTTTTCTAAGTATTCTCTTAGATGGTCACCACTACCATGCACCTCCATTACTCAACCCTTCATTAAATTCAAATTTACTATTGTACTTGGTTGGTAGAATACTTATTGCCATTGTACCTTCATTACCGATCTTAGCCGCCGATTTCACTTACCACGATCCAATGGCTAGGAGACGAGTTGATCCCACTATAAATTGGTGGGGCTTCCTTTTCTCATTTTAACACTTGGTAATTTGGAGAAGCCTTCATAACATTGTAAGACTTCTCTAGAGAGCTTTTTCCTCTCTTTCTCTTATTTTGTAAAGGATTTCCCATCACGTATATTATATTTTTTTTTTACCAACTTTTGTTCATCTCAACTTCAATTTATAGCTCCATCCTAGTGTCGGGAAGCTTGGTGCTCGTGAAGAGAAACGGGCTAGAGGAGTGAGTATATTTTTCTTCTTCTCTTTTTTTTTTTTCATTCTTGGTCTTAATTTTTTTTTATATTTTTACAAACCAATAATGTATAGTGCGCCTCTCGATCACGCATGGATTAGTAGCCTCCAAATCCTCAAGTAAAATTCTTGTACGTAACAGAGGCGATTTTGAGCAATTCATCGCGTACTTGATTACTTTTCATAAAACGTTGTAGCTTGAAAAATTAGAACCACGTAGTAGGCCAACGTACTTGACTGATTTTCTTCGAACTTTTAAAATTTGGTAGCAAACCAGCATGGTAGAGCCCTACTATTTCGTCAATCTTTCTGAATTATACAAAATGACATATACAAAATGACATAGCAGAGCACCAAAAAGTTTGTTTATTTCTTTCAATCTTACTTTTTCTTGCATAGCAGACTTGATTCTCCCTTTGATTTTAAGGGAACTTCGATTTTCCTTGAAATCACACGACAGAGTCTGTTGTTGCTCTTAAAAATTTGATTCAAGCGTGCTTCCTTATCCTCTGATTTGTAACTTCTCATATAATAAACCAACGCAGCAGAGTAGTTTCTTTTTTAGCAAAAATTACATAGCAAGCCTGTAGACTTCTCATTTTTTTAATAAAACTATGTAGCAGACTCATAAAAGAAGATCTGCAAGATTACGTAGCAGAGCTGTCACTTTGTAGCTTCGAATCTTCAAGTATGTGTTCCCGAATTCGATTTCTGATTGTTTTTTGCAACTCTACCTAGCAGAGCAGTTTTTTGCTTTGAACTTGTAAATCAGATTTACATAGCAGATTTAAATAATCAGAATCTCATGCATTTGGCAGTCTTTAACATCCTCGAGTAACAGAAGCGACATCTTCGAGTTTCTTCCCTTAAGTGTATGGAATTACATTGTTTCAGTCAAGCATACCCGTAGGTTCCGTGTAAAAATTCACGTAGTAGAATCATCTCGGAGAGACTTCATGAGTCTCGAATTTTCTTATCTAGTGAAATAGCATAGCAGACCTTGGATACTCTTTGAAATCCCGAAATAAATGACCTCTGCAAGTTTACATTGCAGACTCGATTTTGATCCCTGCGAGATTACATAGCAGAGCCATAGGATCCCTTCAGGAAATCATGTTTTCAGTAGTTTTATTTTGATTTTTACGTAGTCTTCATAGTGGCATCGAAGACCAAATATCATCAGTTAGAAAAATTCAAATCTCTCTTAATTGTGAACCCTGCAGCTGACTGAGCGTGGAAATAGGGAGAGAAACAAAAACTGAGAGGCAAGGCATCCTTGTTGCTTCTTTTCCTTGTCAACGAGCTATCAAAGAATAAAGCGGATGGATCTCACCTCCCTGCCTCTTCTCCTACGAGCTGAGAAATCGAAAATTGAGAAGTCATCCTCTTTATTCACTTCAAGCACAACAAGAAATAACCCACGAGGTCTATCCCCCATCTGATTGGTAGCTTCAATTTGGCCAAACCCGTTTGATTACTCCACGATTCCACCAGCCTCGTAGCTCCGATTTTCAGCTACCGAGTCTACTCGTGAGAGAGAGAGAAGATCGAAGCCAATTGAGCGAAAAATCGAAGAGAGGGGGGGACCGAGTCTGCTGTGTTTATTATTCCCCCTTTTTTTCGATCCACGACCCGTCTACCCACGTACCTTACGACCCGTCTACCTGATTTCATGCTTTTGACCAGCGTAGCCTTTTGTCTTCGAAAAATCATAGTATGTCTGGCTTTCTTTTGCAAAACAACACACCTTGTTATTCTAAACTGAGTCGTGGGAACAAACCAATCGAGCAGGTAGCTTCACGATTCAATGACCAGGGGCGCGAGAAGAATTCATTTCGAATTCAATTCAATTTATGGCCTCGTTTTCAATTAGAATCCACGAGAAAGAAGAGGGCTTCTACGCCATTCATGATTGTTGCTTGAAGCGTTTTTAACGGCTAGTGGTTCCCTTCAAATTCGTATGGATCTGGCTTAGAACTGCTCCATCGAAGAAGACCATGGCTTCTCGATTCTCGGTGGTCGTGAAGAAAGAGACCCAATGTTCTGATCTCTATGAATGTTTCGCTTGAATTACTTCACTGTTTCGAACGATTTCTTTAATTTCCTCTTTAATGGCTGCCGCGAATACGAATATGAAGGTGGATTTCTTCGAACTCACTTCAGATCTACTCTTGCATGAAGCTTTTGGCTTGGATTTGCTCAATTTGGTCTTCAATGGTTGCTTGTGGGAAAGAGAGATCGAGAGACGAGAGAGCGAAAGGAGGAAAGAAAAAAAAAATGAAGGGGAACCCGTCTACCTTATCCTTTTTTTTTTATTAAAGGAACTAGCAGCCCTCTTGTTGGGCTTGCGCTGGTGGGGCCAAGCCCCTTCACTTAGGCTGGGTCGTTTCACCTTTTTTTTTTTTAAATTCCAGCTTGTAAATTCAGCCCTCTTCCCCTTCTCCCTTTTTTTTTTATTGTAAATCGCAATGCATTGCTAACTTTTCATAGAAATTAACCGAAATAATTTCGATTTCGCAGGGCCGCGCACTTTCCAACTTTGAGTAGAGGTAGTAAGTTTAATTCCCACTCTTGACTCGAGGTAGTGAATTTAATTTCCACTATGCCCTTAGCAATTTTTGACAATATTTTTACTCAGTCGATCCATAAATTTCTCAGCTGCTTGTAACAAAATTATTGTTTTCCTTTGTTGACGTGTTTGAATGTTCATAGCCACACTGCTTACTTAGGGAACCAGAGACGACCCATTCCTCTTTACTAAGAGTTCATGTATGTTTTTGGTCTTTCCCTTAGTATAAATTCGTTCAAGTAGTGTAGCTCTGTGAGAGTTTCGATAGTAGCTAAGGTAGACCCTTTTCATTCTAGGATGTCTGACGAAGAATCTAGTTACTATACTGGTAGCGCAGCTGAGTATGGGGGGGAAAGTTCTGAGACTGAACAGTCTTCTCCTTCCCAAGATATCGCGATTCACCCCTATCCATCTACCATTACCATAGAACAATTAGAGTATATCAGGGTGAAATATGACATCCCCTCATCCATTAGCTTACAGTGTCCTGAAGAAGGGGAGACACCCTTCAACCCTCCTGTTGGGGAGGTAGCCTTTTATTTGAAAATGTTCAAGTGTGGGGTTAGACTCCCGCTTCACTACTTCCCTCAAAAATTTCTATTGTTGTCACGCTTAGCACCCGCCCAGCTTGGGCCGAACGGGTGGACTATATTACTCGGGTGCTGGGTTCTTTGGAGCCTTAGTAGTGGAGGGACTCCTCTATCTTATAAAACTTTACATGGTCTCTACCGTTTGAAGTCATTACCTGGAGGGAATTTCATGTACTACCTTACGGCGCGAGGGGAACCAATAGTGGCAAGTCCTTATTCTGTCAGGAACTTGAAGAATCAATGGTTCTTTGTAGGTGGTGACTGGTTGTTTAATGTTCTTGGACAGGATTTCACATACCGCGTTCCTAGAAAATTCAGGATTCCTGGTAGGCTCAATTCTGAGGTGGCTATGTCAACGTTCTCAAATAATTTATTTCATCTCTTCCATGTTGCATCGCAAGAAATAACCGGGAGATTTATCCTTTTTCTGAATTTGCTCAGTCGGTGATCAATCGGATATTGAGTATTCCTATCGCACAGCGCAGCACCACTACTCTTCTCACGAAAAGACGATTGATCTCAATTGGACTTTGTCAACCTGTTTCTGAGGACGCTGTTTCTGAGGAAGCCGGTATGTTTGTTTTGACTCTTCTTTTATATTGCTTCATCACAACATAATACTTTATTTCTGTTTCAGATATGTCGCGTGCCATGTCGTACATTGAGCAGCGTCTCCGCCAAGCTCAGCAGGCTTTGATCCGTGAGGCTAACTTAGGTGATCCGACTGACGAGGAGCATCGTCGTCAACGAGTGCGCGTCAGGTCACCTAAGGTTCATACGCCCTCAGGCGCAGTTGCTATTGCTTCCTCTTCTCGTGGTACCCGTCGTTCCTCGGCTGAGTTTGAAGGTCCTTATGCTCATGGAGAGAGTGAAGCTGAGCTAAGAAGGTATATCGATGAGATTACCACCAATTTCCGGGAAACTTTGATTAACGATCGGGAGGAAGGGATTACGATGAGTTCGACCCGGTTGTTTGGTCTCTCCATCCAAGATTCTTTCAAGGTAAACTTTGGCATACTCTATGGTTTCTCACCCTTCTACTTTTCATTCTACTTGTATGGCTCACATCTTGTCTTACCTTTTCAGGCGGGGGCTAGAGCGAACCTGGCTGCCCTGAGGGTGCTGAGTGATTGTGAACGCCTCAAAGAGGAGTTAAGTGATCGTGACAGCTCCTTAGCCGAAGGAGCCCGCTTGCTGCAAGAGGCCCGTGCTAGGAATCAATCTCTTGAAAGCGACTTAGCTCGTGAGAAAAATATTTCTGCTGAAATGTCGGCCAAGTTCAATGATTTGGAGGCAAGGACTCTGAATTCAGAGGAGCTGAAGAAGATGCTTAAAGCTTGTGGAGAGTATGACAATTTGGAGAAAGAAATCTTTGTTTATGGGGTCGACTATGCTGTAGAGCGGGTATCTAAAGAGCATCCGACATTGGACCTGAGCTTCGTCAATGACGCACGTTAACACTCCTTTGTAGTTTGACTGACTTTCTGAGACGTTGCTCTGCTATGCTTTTTTCTGTCTGATGGGGCATGTCCATCTCCTAACTTATTTATGTTTGTTTCTTTAACTCTTTAACTTAGTATAGGCGTATGATCGCCTTTACTTGCGTTCTCATGCTTTCTTGAATATAACTTCAGTCATTTGACTCTTTGGTGAATAAAACTTTTATCCTTTGTTGCCTCTACCTCTTCACTTCTATCTCTTAAGTATTGTTAGTCTGAGGTTGCTGTGCAGCCATGCATCCTGCATGAACTTAGGATTTTGTTTATCTTAAATTCTTTGTCCAAGTGCGACTCGTACAAGTCCGGCGCTCCCTAGTAAACTTAGAATTTTTTTGTTTTAAATTCTTCTACCAGGTGTCGCTCGTGCGAGCCTAGCACTCCCTAGTAGACTTAGAATTTTTTCTTTTTAAATTCTTCTACTAGGTGCCAAGTCTAGCACTCCCTAGTAGACTTAGAATTTTTTCTCATTTTAAATCCTTCTACCAGGTGCCAAGTCTAGCACTCCCTAGTAGACTAGGTGCCAAGTCTAGCACTCCCTAGTAGACTTAGAATTTTTTCTCATTTTAAATTCTCCTTCCAGGTGCGGCTTGCGCGAGCCCTACACTCCCTGGCAGACTTAGAATTTTTTATCTTAAGCTCTTCATTTGTTGATTTTATTGAACACCCAAACATGTAGGGTTGTAGTAATGCAGTGAGTTTATACATTCGAATTTTAAGCTTTGTTCGTCAGGTGCGGCTATGCAGCCCTACATCCTGAGTGAATTTAAGATTTAATTTTCTAAGTCTGGCTAATCAAGTGCGACTGTGCAGCCATACGTCCTGGTTGAACTTAGAATTTTAATCAACTTGAGCTTTTCAGTGGTCGATTCCATTGAACTTTTAATCACGTACATCCGTGTAGTCGATTCCCCGTTCAAACAGAGTTACAAAGCTTGAAGCCTTGAATGAGTTGTTGAGATTTTAGAGTGGTTCGACCTAAGCTTTAACTAAGGTGTATCCTTGGTAGTAGCTTAGGCCTCCTCCCTTGTAATCTTTGAATCAAAATCACTTTTGGAGTAGAAAAGTCATGTTCTAATTTCTTTGATTGTTGAAATCCATTCAACATGAAAAATAAAACTTCAACATAAAGAAAAATACAATGACATCACTGATAATAAGCTTTGAGGTGCTCGGCGTTCCATGGGTGGGGCAATGCTTTGCCACCAAGATCAATCAACTTATAAGTGCCAGGTCTTACGATCTCAGTGACTTTGTACGGACCTTCCCAGGTGGGTCCTAGAGCTCTGTTGCTTGTGTCTTTCTTGATAGGTAGTACTTTTCTTAGCACGAGGTCATCCACCTTAAAGCTGCGTGGTTTGACCCGAGAGTTGTAGTAGCGCGCTGCTCTGTTCTTGTACTCAGCCACACGGAGACGGGATGTCTCTCTATGCTCCTCTAACAAATTGAGACTTGACCTTAGGCATTCTTCGTTAACTTCTGGGTTGAAGTGTTCAGTTCACGGGGAAGGAAGTCCTATCTCAACGGGCACTACCGCCTCTGCTCCAAATGCCAATGAGAAAGGTGTTTCACCCGTGGAGGTTCTTGCCGTTGTTCTATATGCCCATAAGACATTTGGAAGCTCCTCTGCCCAAAGCCCCTTTAAACCCTCAAGCTTGCTCTTTAAGTTTTTCTTAATGATTTTGTTCACGGCTTCTACCTGGCCATTGGCCTGTGGGTGAGCTGGAGAAGACTTGAACTGTTTGATACCGAGTTCAATGCACCATGATTTAAACTTTTCATTGTCAAATTGCTTGCCATTATCTGAGACTATGGCGTAGGGAATGCCAAACTTGCACACCACATTCCGCCACATGAAGTCGGTGGTTTTACGTTCGGTGATTGTGGCTAGTGCTTCGGCTTCCACCCATTTAGTAAAATAATCTACTGCCACTATAGCAAACTTGGTCTGACCTTTTCCTTGAGGAAGGGGTCCTATCAGGTCGACCCCCCACTGAGCAAACGGCCAAGGACTTGTGATATTAGTCAAGTACTCAGGTGGTGTCTGGGGACTATAGCAAAACGTTGACACTGGTCTCATTTCCGACTAAATGACCTGGCGTCTTCATACAAGGTTGGCCAATAATGTCCTTGCCTTATGATTTTATGTGCCAACGACCTTCCTCTAGAGTGGTTACCACATACTCCCTCATGAACTTCTTTCATGACGTAGTCTGCCTCATCAGGTAGGAGACACCTTAGTAGTGGTAGGGAAAAACCTCTCTTGTATAAAATATCTCCTCTCATTATATAATGTGTTGCCCGACGTTGGAGCCGTCGCGCCTCTACATTATCAAGAGGCAACTCACCATCTCTTAGGAATTTTACGATTGGATCCATCCAGGAAGGGGTGGTCAATTGTGCTGCTTTGTCAATGTCCATGGCTTCTAGCTCATCTATACTTGAGCTAGGGAGGAACTCTACCAGCACTGTACGATTCAACTCGGTCTCGTAGGCAGATGCTAGACGTGCCAGCGAATCAGCGTTAGCATTCTCTGAGCGTGGTATTTGCTTTACTTCCCACCACTCAAATGTGCAAAGAAGTTCTTTCACCTTTGCTAGGTACGCCGCCATTCTTTCCCCCTTTGTCTGATATTCTTTTGTTATGTGATTGACAACCAATTGAGAGTCACTAAAGACTTTGACGCGGCTTACCCCCACCTTCCTTGCTAACCGCAATCCAGCCAGAAGTGCTTCATACTCGGCTTCATTGTTGGAAGCCTTAAACCCAAATCTTAGAGCATATTCAATGTGAGCTTGGTCAGGTGAAACTAACATAAGGCCTGCTTCGCAACCTTTCATATTGGAAGGCCCGTCCACGTAGAGTGTTCAAGTGGACCCTTCTCTTTGTGGAGAGATGAGTCCCTGGTCTGGAGCAAGCTCTCTTTCAGGGGTTAAGTGTGTTTCCTCTTTTTCAGGTGTGAGTTCTGCTATAAAATCAGCCACGACTTGGCCTTTTATTTCGGTTATCGGCTTATATTGAATATCATACTCACTAAGTTCCACCGCCCACTTCATCAATCGACCTGATGCTTCCGGTTTTTGTAAAACTTGTCTCAATGGGTGATTTGTCAGAACTACAATCCCGTGTGCTTGAAAATATGGCCTCAACCTCCGAGCTGAGGTTATTAAGGCTAGTGCCCATTTTTCCATTTGTGGGTACCTCGTCTCCGCGTCCACCATGGCTTTGCTCGTATAATATGTAGGTAGTTGAACTCCACCTTCTTCTCTTACTAGAGCTGAGCTCACCACTGTCTCTGACACAGCTAAATATAAAAACAACTCTTCACCCAAAACAGGGAGAGTAGAGGTGCGAAGCTTAAGTAGTTTTTTAGCTCTATGAATGCTTTCTCGCACTCCTCTGTCCACTCGAACTTACTTCCTTTTCTGAGAACCTTAAAGAACGGGAGACACTTGTCTGTCGCCCTCGATACAAATCTATTCAGCGCTGCTACCTTCCCATTTAGGCTTTGCAATTGTTTAAGGTTTTTAGGAGATTCCATGTCCAGAACAGCTTTCAACTTGTCAGGGTTCGCTCCTTGATTACGCCCAAAATGTGTAAACGCTAAGCGGTCGTTGTAGTGTAGATTGGGCGGTCGTGTCCACGGAGAGGTGATGATCAAACAAGAATTTAAGTAGGAGAAATTTAGAAAAAAGAGAGATGGGTTGAGAATTTTGGTTTTGGATTTTGTGCAAATTAATGATAAAAATAAATAAATAATGGAATTGGTTAAGTGTAAGAATCCTTTTATGTTTTACAAATTTAAATAGAATTTTGATTCATATAACTCAATTGAAAATTTCACATCCCAAATAATCAATCGGAAAATTTAGAATTAAAGAACAAAATTATTTTCAAATGTATTTAAGTAAAACAATTTCTCAAATTAAAAACATGTTATTTATTTTATAAAAATCCAAGATCGACAATATAACAAGTCATAATGCAGTAAAAGATTTTTTATAAAATAAAGAAATCATCAATAAAATTATATTGTAAAAATCCCACATAAAAAGAGTATGACTAGATTTATATGAAATTGAACACTACAATAATATTAACAAAGAAATTAGGAAAAAGATGAAGAAATTGAAATTACTTAAAATTAAAAATTACTTGAACAAAGTTGAATCAAAACTCTACATAAAAATGCATTACATAAAATTCATCTTAAACTTAACCAAAATAAACTTAGCCTAATTTGCAAAACATTTTCACAAATTCTAAAAAGAAAGTATGAAAATGTTAGCAAAAATTAGAGAGAAAAACTAAAATTGTAAAGAAAAATGGGAAGAAGAGAGGTGTGAAATTCGGAGTGCCTGAGGGTCCTATTTATACAAGTTTGGGGACCAAAAAGTAACTCCTAAATTAAATAAAATAAAACTGAAAATTAAATAAGAAAATAAATTGGGAGTTAAATGCAATTAGGAGTAAATGAGGGAGAGAGAATGGAGGTTATGGGAATTTGAAATATGAGGGAATAATCAGTGGGGCCCACGCGTCAGTTAATTATGAATTGAAAATAATATGCCACGTGTCAACACAGGAGAGGCTGCTTCATTTTTTTCTTTCTTTTTCTTTTTTATTTATTTTTTGAAGCGACACATGTCAAGCTTTGAATGGAGGAGGGTGTCTGATCCTATGCTTCGCGGTACACTGAGCTTGAATCTGAAAACCAATTGAGGCGCGCCACGTGTCAGAAGTTGGAATTTCTGAATAATAAAGCCTTTTTCCTTGCTTTTCTTTTGATTTTCTTCTCCAATTTAATTCCAACTTGCACCAAAAACATTATTTTACCTACAAAAGTTAATAAATCAAATTAAAATCTAATATCTTCATATTTCAAAATATTCAATTAAATCAATGAAAATATTAAATATTAAATTAATTTATTTTACAATTAAGCACATTTTAAGTGTATTTTCACACACTAATCACTTCTATACCCCTTTGGTGGACCATAAACCCCAGGAATTTTCCTGAAGTTACTCCAAATGCACATTTGTCTGGGTTGAGCTTCATCTGGTACCTTCTTAGTACATCAAATGCCTCTTTTAGATCAGAGGTACGTTGATCTGCCTGGTGGCTCTTGACCAACATGTCATCTACATAAACCTCCATGTTTCTCCCAATCTGCCCCGCGAACATTTTATTCACCATTCGTTGGTAGGTCGCACCTGCGTTCTTCAACCTGAATGGCATAACCTTGTAGCAATAAAGCCCTTGACTTGTCACAAAGGAAGTTTTCTCCCGGTCGGGCTCATACATTTTAATTTGATTATAGCCTGAGTAGGCATCCATAAAGGTCATCATCTCATGCCCTGCGGTGGCGTCTACTAGCTGATCAATTCGAGGGAGGGGAAAACTATCTTTTGGACATGCCTTGTTGAGGTCAGTAAAGTCTATGCATACCCGCCATTTTCCGTTAGCTTTCTTCACTAAAACAACATTGGATAGCCAGTCCGGGTAATGCACTTCACTGACAAATCTGCTTCTAAGAGCTTTCTTACCTCCTCAGCTATAACCTCATTCCTGGCCTGGTCAAACACTCTACGTTTCTGTCTGACGGGTTGAAAAGTGTGATCGACGTTTAAACGATGTACCATAATTTTTGGATCGATGCCCAGGCATATCTTCATGAGTCCATGCAAACACGTCAATATTTTCTTTCAAAAATTTTATTAAGTCATCTCTCTGCTCACCCCCCAGTCTTGTCCCGATTTTGACACACCTTTCAGGTAGAAGCGGGACAGACTCCATGTCTTTTGTGGGTACTGCCTTTTGGTCGAACTTTTCTGGTGGTATTACTAAGGGAGGTTGTTCAGCCTCTTCTACCAAGTTGCGGAGCACGCCTCTTCCTTAGTATGCTCTACCACGATCATGTTTACCGGTGTAGTACCCTTCATAGCTGTGTAATAACACTCCCGAGAGACCTTTTGCTCCCCTCTGATCACCCCTACTCCATTTGTAGTAGGAAACTTCATCATTTGATGATAAGTGGATGGTACAGCCCTGAGAGCGTGGATAGTAGGGCGTCCTAATATGATATTATAAGCTGACGGGCACTCAACCACTTGGAATTCTACCATCTTAGTGACGGTGTTAGGTTCTTCTCCAAAAGTAACCGGTAACTCGATACTTCCTTACGGGATGACTTGGCTTCCTTCAAATCCCACCAAGGGTGCTAGATTTCTTTTCAATTTTTCTCTTCTGATTCCTAACTTTTCAAATGCGCTTAGAGAGAGTACGTCTACCGAGCTACCGCCATCGACCAGAACACGATGCACTCTCAAGTTAGCTACAATGATTACTACTACCAGAGCATCATTATGAGGTTGATGGATGTCAGTGACTTCTTCTTCATCGAAATTAATTTTTGCCTCCCGTCTAGGCATTGTATGGGTGGTGAAGACTTCGAATCTAGGTGGGGCGTGACTTGCCTCTCGGGCACTTGGGACACCCATCTAGCAAAGTAGATTCTATTTTACCTAGTCTTTTTGGTAGTATTAAGGATAAACATGTAACTCCTTGTGATATTTGTTTACGTGCTTAGAAAACTCAGAATGTTTTAACTTTAAGTAATAATAAAGGTGATAAAGCATTTGGTTTGATTCATTGCGATATATGGGGTTCTTAATAACCTTGGTTCTACCTGTGGTGCACACTATTTTTTTTTTACTATAGTAGATGATTGTTTTAGAGATGTATGGACTTATTTGATGGATGTTAAATCCGAACTGCCACAATTAATTAGAGACTTTTGTTGTATGGTTCAAACTCAATTTCAAAAAAGGGTGACGGTTTTATGTAGTGATAATGGAAGGGAATTTACCTTTCTTGAAGTAATGGTTTCTACTTGAAACTATTTAGTTATTTTAATTTGATTATTTTGTTTTAATGACTTGTTCCAGAACGATTTATTATGTTTTGATGAATTTTATTTAAATAAATAAGTTGATTGTTGATTTTATTTTCCGCTACATTGTTATTTGTATTTAAAAAATTGGGATGTTACAAAAAATTGGATACTGCTCCAATCTTTTTGAATCATAGCTATCTAAAAAAATGGCTAAGTTTGATTTATCACCCATTACCATTTTCTTGTTAACAGAATATATAATAAAGCCTTAATATTTTAATATATTAAAAGTGTGAATGAGGAAAAAATCTTTCACTTTCAATTTTACCCTCGATCACATTTAGTTTTTTTTCGTACATCAAGAATTTTTTTCAAATCAATAGAATTTGAAGAGGATAAACTCTATGAATATATTTACTTAAAGCCATCTGTTCACATAATCCAAGAAAAAAAAATGTATTTAACTCTTTTTCAAATCTTTCAACCATTTATTTTTTTTAATTCTTCAATTTACCTACGTTAATATATATATATATTTTTAATTTCCAAAGCACTTCTTCAAGCAAAGTCAAACTTTATTCACAAACTTTAAGGTTACACATTGAACCTTAACTTTGCCAACTACCCATCGAGGTTGGGTAGCCTTCCTTTGGCCTACCAATGACAATGTTACGAGATATGATCAAAACAAACATGATTGAGATAATAAGCTTCGACATAAATAACATCATCTTGGAATTAATTGGAAAAATGGTGCTAATGAGAGCCATATCTCATACGCCATTTAATCTCGCAATAGAAGAACTCGCCTGACCATGATAATGGAGATAACGATGATTCAATATATATATATATATATATATATATATATTTTTTTTTTTTTTTTTTTTTTTTTTTTGCATACTGTGTATGTATTGTTATTAAAAAATTCTTACTGCCGAAGACCATGGCTCAGACATCTTCATAAGAAACTAAAAAGGACACCAGACTAGGCAACACGCCACACACTAAATGTGAAGATAGCTCACTAATGAAGAATTACAAAGACTAAGAGATAAATTTAGTTAAAGTGAGTTTGTTGTGAGTTTGTTATAAAGTTGTTAGATTCAGTTTCTGAGATTTAACATCTATATAATGAGGTTGTAATAGCATTACCAAACTAATGAGAAATGAATTAAATCTAAGACTTCTCTTCTATTTTCTTAATTCGAAGTCTCTCTCTCTCTTTTCATATGGTATCAGGCCTAACTCGATTTTGGTTTCTTCCTTCTCGCACGAGCTTCCATGGCGTCATCCTCGACCTCTGAAGATGTTGCAGCAGGTTCAACTTCTTCTCAGATTGACACGCTTGTCAATCTTAGAACTCGCACAAAAACAGTAAAGCTGAGCGATGAGAATTTCTTGGTATGGAGATTGCAAATTCTGACAGCCATTGAAGGTCACGGGTTGGAAAGATTCATTGATATAAATCACATTCCGCCTTCTCAATTTGTTGCATCTACTGGACAAAGTGCAAATCTGATAAATCCTGCTTTTACACAATGGAAATTGCAAGACAAGCTTCTTTCATCCTGGCTTCTTGGATCGATGACAGAAAGCACATTGACAGAAGTGATTGATTGTTCTTCCTCTGCAGAAATCTGGAACTGCATTTCATCTTTATTTGCTACAGAAAACTTGGCAAAGGTAATGCAATACAAATCTAAATTGCAAACCTTGAAGAAAGATTCAATGTCAATTAAAGACTATCTTGCAAAATTGAAATCTCTAGTAAACTCTTTGTCTTCTGTTGGTCATAAAATCTCTACTCAAGATCATATTCTGTATATTTTACAAGGGCTTGGGGTAGAGTTTGATCCTATTGTATCTGTCATTACTGCCAAAACCACAAGACAAACTGTTCAAGAAGTTACATCCTTAATTTTGACTCATGAAGTAAGGCTAGACAGAAATGTCAATAGTGAAGGGTCTGTTCCAACAGTACATTTAACAACCCAAAATCAAGAAAATAGGAACAATGGGTTTTCACAAAACCAAAGATATGGAAGTCACGGTCATTATGGCAATAGAGGAAAAGGAAGAGGCAGGGGCAGCAAAAAATGGAATTCAAACAACAGAACCCAATGCCAAATGTGTGGCAGATTTGGACATTCCTCTCCAAAATGCTTTTTTCGTTTTGATCCAAATCATCAAGGGCCTGTTCATAATTCAAACCAGTCTGGTCATCCAACTTTAGACAACATTCTAATACATTTCAGCAGCCAAATAAAAATCAAATGCAAGCTTTTGTTGCTCAACAAACCTCAAATGGTGTACAAGCAGATACAAACTGGTTTCCTGATTCTGGGGCAACCAATCATGTGACATATGATCTTGGCAATCTAAACATTGGTCATGAGTATCAAGGTAAAAGTAAAATTCATGTTGGTAATGGTACTGGTTTGTTAATTGCACATTCAGGTTCCACAAATTTATCTTATTTGTCTGCACAAAATTCTTTTAAACTAACCAATCTTTTACATGTTCCCCAAATCACAAAAAATTTGATCTGTGTTAGCCAATTTCCAAGAGAAAACAATGTATTCTTTGAATTTCATCCCTCTTCTTGTTTTGTGAAGGACAAAATCAGTGGCAAGGTTCTACTTTAGGGTGATCTTCATGAAGGACTTTATAGGTTCAACTTGCAAAAGCATCATTCCTCTATTGCACAACATCCATTTGTCAAACCTCAACTCCTTCCAAGACCATCTGTCATACCAACTGTTTTGAATACTAGTTTAGCTAATACAGATTCACTGTGTACTTCTTTTGAAATTTGGCATAGGAGATTAGGGCATGCGAATCCTGTTATTATAAGACAGGCTCTTCAACATTGTAATTCTCAAACTTTTCTGAATAAAGAACTTCTTTTTTGTCATTCTTGTAAACTAGCAAAGAGTCATAAAATTCCTTTTCCTGATTCACAAACTGTCTATCATAAACCTTTACAACTTGTAACTTCTGATTTATGGGGACCCTCTCATATAACATCTAGAAATGGTCACAAATAGTACATAAGTTTCATAGATGTTTTATCTAGGTATACTTGGGTTTATTTTTTACAATCCAAATCTGAAGCCTTGCAAGCTTTTACACAATTCAAGTCATTAGCAGAAAATCTTCTCAATACCCAAATAAAAATGCTACAAACTGATTGGGGTGGGGAGTTTAGAAGCTTTACTTCTTTTCTCAAAACCCATGGTATACTACACCGAATCACCTGCCCCTCACACATCTGAACAGAATGGAATAGTAGAAAGAAAGCATAGACATCTTGTAGAAACGGGTTTATCTCTCTTTTCTCAAGCTTCCTTACCTATGCAATATTGGGATGATGCTTTCACAACTTATGTATATATAATTAACAGATTACCTACTAAAGTTCTTAATGATGTATCACCACTGGAGAAGCTATTTGCTATAAAACCTGATTACAATCACATGAAAGTTTTTGGCTGTAGTTGCTACCCTCTTCTCAGACCCTATAACCAGCATAAAATGCAATTTAGATCTGCAAAATGTACCTTTTTATGTTATAGCTTCCAACACAAGGGATATAAATGTCTATCTTCTGAAGGTAGACTTTATATTTCAAGACATGTCCAATTTGATGAAAAATCTTTTCCATTTAGAAACAGTTCAATACCTACCTCTATGCAGACTACTCATTCTGATATCTATGTTGGTCATATACCAATCCTCAATGCACAAAAGTCTTCTCTGTCAGCCAACACTGTTCCTATCACCTCCTTACCTACTACACCTTTTAATTCCACCTCTGTCCAATAACCTATTTCAAACCCACCTCCACCTCAGCCATTATCTCATTCTCCTGAATTACACATTGACTTACCATTATCAGAATCACATGAGACCACTCTTACCCAGAATACTCATGCTATGACAACAAGATCAAAGAATGGTATCTCTAAACCAAAGGTGCTGTTAGCACAATTTTTGCAGCAAACTGAACCTCAGAATGTAAAAGAGGCATTGAAATGTCCACACTGGCAAAAAGCAATGCAAGAAGAGTATGATGCACTTCAAAAGAATCAGACTTGGAGTCTTATTCCCAAACCTTTTAATAAGAAGATTGTGGGTTGTAAATGGGTGTTCAAAATCAAAAGACATTTTGATGGTACCATTGCCAGATATAAGGCTCGACTTGTGGCAAAGGGCTTTCATCAACAAGCTGAGATAGACTACTGTGAAACCTTCAGCCCAGTTGTGAAACCAACAACAATAAGAGTTCTGTTAACTCTAGCTCTTGCAAATAACTGGGAATTAAGGCAACTGGACATCAATAATGCATTTCTACATGGAATCTTACAAGAGAATGTCTTGATGGAACAACCACCTGGTTTTGAAATTGGCACTTCTCCAATGGTTTGCAAATTACATAAAGCCTTGTATGGCTTGAAGCAAGCTCCAAGAGCATGGTTTGACAGACTCAGTAGTTTTTTACTTCAAAACAACTTCAAAAGTTCTAAAGCTGATCATTCCTTATTCACTAAAATTAGTTCCTCTTCTTCTACTTACATTCTGGTATATGTTGATGACATTGTGATTACTGGTAGTTCATCAAGTGAGGTCAGTTCATTGATACAGCTACTTCATAATATTTTTGCTCTAAAAGATCTTGGCAGACTTAGCTACTTTCTGGGAGTAGAGGTTTCCTACACCAAACAAGGCAATATACTACTGTCTCAATCTAAATATTTTAGTGATTTGTTGAAGAAGACAAATATGACAGATGCACGACCCATTACAACTCCAATGATCAGTAATTCTATTCTATTTGCACATGGTGGTGAAAATTTTGCAGACATCAAGCTTTATAGAAGTACTATTGGTTCTCTCCAATATGCAACCTTGACAAGACCTGATATTTCATATTCAGTAAATAAATTGTGTCAATTTATGCATTCTCCCAAACTTGTTCACTGGAATGCAGTCAAAAGATTGCTTAGATATCTCAAGGGAACCTTACATCATGGCTTGCTGTTTACAAAACCAATTAACCTGAATTTTCAAGCTTTCTCGGATGCTGACTGGGCCTCAGATCCGGATGATAGACGGTCAACAACTGGTTTTTGCATCTTTCTTAGGGGCAATCCTATCTCATGGTCATACAGAAAACAACATACAATCTCAAGATCAAGCACTGAGGCCGAATATAGAAGTGTAGCAAATGCCTCAGCTGAACTCATTTGGCTCCAATCTTTACTTACCGAACTCAACATTTCATCTTATCAAGCTCCTATCTTATGGTGTGACAACTTAAGTACAGTTCATATGAGTGCAAATCCAGTCTTACATGCTAGAACAAAACATGTGGAGTTGGATATCTATTTTGTTAGAGATCTAGTCCTTCACAAGAAGCTCCTTGTTCATCATCTTCCAGCTAGTGAAACCTCTAAGATTTAAATAAATAAATAAACTTTTTAATTCATGTTATCAATTATTATTATTATTATTTTGCAAATTGTTTGATAGAAATTTGATATATTGATGTCTTTCACTTGATGAGTAATAGATATGTAGTTACTGTTATCAAGAACTTCTAAATCGATCGTTACAATGTAAAAGTGATTATTATATATCACAGTGGAAATAATTGACCGGGTCGGCCCTAAGATAATGGGGGCCCTGTGCAAAAATAAAAATCTAGACCCTCTATCATATTTATTATACAATAAAAAAAATCACAATAACATTGGAAAAAAAACTAATTAATATTTTAATGTATTAATGTATTAATTTTATTATTATAATGAAAACAAATTAGAGTTAAAATTTATTTTAAAAATTATAAAAAAGGATGAAAAAACAGATTGAAAATTGATTGCTTTTTATAATTGAAATAATTAAAAGAAAAAAAAATAGAAGCATGGTTGATAAATCTTTTTATTGGAATTAATTAAAAAAAATACATTTTTTAATATAAATACATAAAGAAAATGAAGTCACTTTGCTTTAGTGAGGAATGAAACCTCTATTCTTGTTCTCAAAAACATAAATCACGACTTTAGTCTACCACGACACCACATTGATTGTTTGATCTAAATTTCACAGTAGTATATAAATAATATATTTAAATACTGTTTTAAAATTTTTGGCTCCTAATATTCAGGGCCGTGTGCGATCGCCCATATCGCACCCCCTCAGGGCCACCCCTGATAATTGATTAACTTTTTTTTAATCCTATATTTACGTATAGTTTTAAAAAACGCTATATTTGTAAATATATTTTTCAAAATATTATTTATATAAATATTAACCTTGTGAAATTTGTTGATATATATAAATATTAAAGAGAGGGAAAGTGGGGCTGACATCAAGAACTTCTAACGGAAAAGATTGTGGGTTCATTCCTTTCTTGTTGGAAATCCCCAATTCCAGATCTGAGATCTCAGCTTCAATTCCTTTTTCCATCTCACGCAACTCTTTTATGTACTCAATCGCACCTTTCATTGCTGAAGAAGCCATATCCATCTAAACAAAAATTGAGGGATTCAAATATAATGTAAAATGTTAATTAATAATAGAATGAATCACATTGTTTATTCATAAATTGTCTCAAATAACATATTTTTACATATTAATTACTTAAATGTCGATTTTTGGCTTTTTTTTAGTTGGAAATTTACATAGATGTCATAATCAGGTGAAATATTTACAAATCTGTTAGAATTTTTTTTTTACAAAAATGTTAGAATTTCAAAGGGGCGGTTACTGTTCATAGAGAAATGTCATAAATACCCTTATTTCATACAAGTATATCAGTCAATCAACGATAGTATATAATCGATAGTATATCAGCGGTAGTTTATCAGTCAATCCATTATAGTATATCAATAATTAATTTTCACTGATTTACCTTGATGCTGATATACTATTTAGTATATCCTTATTAACCTTGATATCTATAATTGAAGAAGGTGAATAAGGATATCAATAACTCAAAACTAGTCTATATCAATTAGCACTAATTGTTATGCTAATTATTCAGGATAGTATTAGTTAGTTGTGTAAGAACTATATTTGGTTAGTTTGTTACTTTATTAGTTGATGTCATCAGCTTGTATAAATACACTATTTTATTACAGAAATCAAAGTGAGAGAATCTTCCTTGTTTTCATTATGGTACAAGAGCAGGAGGTCCCAAGTTCAAATCTCCGTTGTGTCATTTGCTCTTATTTCTTCCCCATTTAAATTCTACATGTTTGAATCTTGTGTAATTATCTAAGCCCAAATGTGAGGGGGAGTGTTGAGATATATATGATTAAATTTGCCTTTACCCATTGGATTAAGCTTTTGGGTCAATTGGTGAATTTAACATATTCAATACTATATCAAAATTACTAAATGATATACATGAAAATTGATGAATATATCAATAACTCATTGTATATTCACTTAACATTAATTGATATACTAAGTATATCAATAGTCCTAACTGATTTACATGAAAATTAATAAGTATACCATAAAACTCAAATCTAATGTATATGAGTTAGCAATAATTAATATACTAAGTATATCAATAATACAAACTAATATACATTAAATATTTTTTAAAGGAAAAGCATATTTGTGTTTTTTTAACATTTTTTAAATATTTTTTTGGTTTAACATTGTTTGGAAATAGTAAGGTTGAATTCTAACATATTTGTAAGCGGTATGTCAATAGTAAAATATATCAAAACAATGGTAGATTAGTGGACAATATGATGGTAGGTCAGTGATAAAATATGTCTTTATAATGGTGGATCAATGATAAAATATGTCACAACAATGGTAGATAAATGGTAGAACATGTTTATCAAGGTATATCAATAAGGGTATATCATGGTAGATCAAAGATATAGTTACCATGATAAATCATTGATCGTATATCTTAGTATATCTTTCATAATATATCATGGTAAATTAGTGATAATCAATCACTGATATATTAAGATATATTGTAGTGACTTACTGATAAACTTGGATGAGATAAGGGTATTTATGGTATTTTATGAACAGTAACCAGGCCACTAAAATTCTAACATTTTTGTAAATATTTTTTGAGATTAACATATTTGTAAATATTAGAGCCCATTTTAACATATTTATAAATGCCCCATTTTTAGTTTTATAAACTATTATCAATAATTTTTTTAAAATATTTTGTTATTTTTCATTGTTAATTTTTAATAAATTTATCTTTTTCTTTTTTTGCCTTTTTTTAGTTCAATAATTTATTGAACTAATATTTGAGTGATTTTTATAAATTCTGACATTTCTGTAATTAGTATATAAAAATATGTTATTTCAGTAATTACCTCTTATTTATTTATTACATTTTAAGTTAGAGATTAATATCATTAATATCCTGATTAATTCACCTAATTTCACTATTACCGGTGGTTGAGATTATATTTCACTTATACCCAAAAAACACCACATTTAGCGGTTAGTAGGGATTTTCCGGCAAAACTGTTTACCATTATGCCCCCAATTTTCCTTACCTTTCGTTGGTTCTCTTTCCTCCTTTATTACCGATTTTTTTTTTTTTAAATTTGCTTGATTCGTGGGATTTGATTTTATCAATCTGTTTCCTTTTGTATATTAATATCCATATTTTCTTTGTTTCTTTTCCACGTTTTCTGCTAGATCTTCATTTCATTTTCTTCTTCTACGGTTTCATGAGATCTGAGAGTTCAACAATTGCGAGCTTCCCTCAATCGTCTCAAATCCGGCGTCGAACATGTTTCTGTCTCTATAGACATATACAAGCAAGGATCTTCGAATGTTTCTTTCAATTCATTCAATCTGATTTCGTTTCTATAGCCCTTTTCCACTCTTCCAATTTCATAAAGTTTCGATTTTTTATTTCTTTCATGTTCTAACATTTTGGTTATTCTTGCAGCGATTTTCAGATCTTTGTTATACGAAGTTTGTGGAAGAATCGTGAACCCTATTTATGGATCGTTCGGGTTATTGCCGAATGTTAATATTAAATCTCAAAATTTTGATTTGAATTGACTTCCTGGTATTTCACTCTCTCTTTCAATCAAATGAATTTTTTCCAGATCTGAATGAATTTTTAAAACTGTTTATTTTTGTTCAGCGTTTATTTTTATTCTCTATTTACATATCTATAGAAACTTTGATCCTTTTTTCATCTCCAATTGTTTTTCTCTTTTGTTTTTGCTACTTTTATCTCTGTATTTTGTTGGAGGACGAACAACAAGGACATTTGAATTTTCCAAAATAAATGTTTACTAAAAGTAAACTGTTTTTAAAAAAAATTAAAATTTTTAATTGTTTATAAAAATTTGACCGTCTTCTCGGCCACCAAACTTATGATTCTTTACTGGTTTGGTTTTCCGGTCATGATTCAAATTCATTGCGAGATCTGAAAAATAGACGAAGGTGATCGTGGTGGCTCGTGTTTCTGTTCAATCGAGGAAGAAAGCAGCAACCAAGGTACATCAATAAATGTTTACTAACAGTAAACCGTTTATACAAATTTGTACCTTCCAATTC
Source organism: Gynostemma pentaphyllum (assembly GCA_028015215.1). Classification (NCBI taxonomy): domain Eukaryota; kingdom Viridiplantae; phylum Streptophyta; class Magnoliopsida; order Cucurbitales; family Cucurbitaceae; genus Gynostemma; species Gynostemma pentaphyllum. Next base: position 45,239,424 of record CM051351.1, on the reverse strand, counting down.
TTTTTCATCTCCAATTTTGTTCATTCGCTATCTCAGGAAGGACATTTGAATTTTCAAAATAAATGTTTACTATAAGTAAACTGTTTATAAAAAAAATTACATTTTTCAATTCTCAGTGAACTTTGTTTTCTATGTATTTTATAGATAAGTCACTTTTAGTGAAATGTTTATTTTTATTCAATGTTTATTTTGAAAGCCTTTTTTACATATGTTTTCAAAACTGTTTCATCAATTTTTGTATCCAAATCAATTTTAAGTGCACATTAATAAACTGTTTACTTTTTATCTTTGTTTTTTTTAGGATGACGAACAAGAAAGACGTTCGATTTTTCCATGAAGAAGAAGTCAGAAGGTTGAAGAACAAAATAGAAGTTTGAAGATTTTTTATTTTATTTTTGTTATAGTTTTTATTTTTATCTAGATTTGATTTTTCCATTAATTTTGTAAAATTTAAGGAATTTTATAACTTTCCTTAAATTTTACACAAATTAAGGAGAAATTAAATCAGGGGCATGTTTGTCCTTTCACAATGTAATTTAATTGGCCGGTGGCGGTTTTTGGGTATTTTTTATATTTAATAAAAACATCTGGTATATTTGATATATCCATTATTTTTTTGGTTATTAGTGAAATTCACCCTTTAAGTTAAAACCTTTGTAGTATATACTTGACTTCCATTTTTTTTTAAAAAAAGGAAGATTGAGGGACTAAAATATAATTATAAAAGTTTAAAACTAAATTAAAAATAAAAGTAAATTTTGTAGGTCAAACATTTTAATCCGAATAATAGAGATACTATTCAAAGAAACCTATTTCACAATAAGGATATAAACCACCACAGGAAAACAAAAGGCATAAAAATGAACTTTTCAATAACGACACTTATGTACGTGGTATTTTAATGGAGTCTTTGCCTATCAAACAATTTAAGTAGATTTAATAAAAGGGGGCATTTACAAAAATATTAAAATGAGCTCTAGTATTTACAAATATGTTAACTTAAAAAATTATTTTAAGCAGTATATCATGATCGTCAATCACTGCTAGTATATCATGGTAAATCAGTGATAATTAATCATTGACATACCATGATACACTATTAGTGATATACTATAATGGATTTAAAACTATCGTTGAGATATTATCGTTGGTTCACTAATATACTTGTATGAAATAAATGTATTTATGTCTATTACTTATAAACAGTAACCGCCCCTTTGAAATTCTAACATTCTTGTAAATATATTTTTTTTAACACAAACTTTTAAATATTTCATTTGATTATGACATCCATATAAATTTCTCTAATAAAAATGCTAAAATGTAAATAATTACAGATTAATTGATATATCTGGATTAGGTAAGCTAATAATTAATAATAGAAAATTTGGGCATGAATAAACAAAAATGAATCCCATGAGTCAGATAGGTAATTAGTTACAAATCACATTTTCGACTCGCAAATTAAAGATACTCCTTTTTATGAGTCGAAAATTAGAATATCCACTTTCCAATTGGGAAATTTGAATAGATTCACTTTTTTTGTGGGTAATTACAAAAATAGCAAATGTTTTGAAATATTTTTAAAATAACATTTTTCATATTGAATTCCACCCATTTCCGTTAGGTCGGATTTGAGAAATGCAATTTTTGAATATTTTCAAAATTTTTTGTATTTTTGATTTTTTTTCAAATTATAAAATTTAAAACTACTATTTTCGAAAAAGATAATTTAATGATGACATTTTTTCTATTACTAATTTCAAATATCAAATGTTTTGAAAATTTTAAAAAATGGTATGAGATTTCACGAATGTGGATTCATTCTCTATATGAGATTGGTAAAGAACAAAACTTGGTTGTTAAAAAATGAGCAGCCAAGGCTGCTTAAATCCAATGAAAATAAGCTAAGTGTGATTTTTATTTGTTTTAAGCATCATTGACTGTTATTTTTGAGCAGTCAAGTTTTTTTCATCGGTAAATCTGAATCTTAAATCAAATATTTTAAAACTAGAAATCAGTGATAAGATGAGTGAACCTAAGATTTATCACAATAAACAAGAGAGAAAGAAATCAACGATTTGAGACGCCCCAAATTAGAGATGAAAATCGAACAAGCTATGGATTCCTCTATGATTGTTAATCGACAAAACGCCTCGATTTCCTTATCAGATTTTATGCTTGGCTCTACCATACTCAAATGAATTGATTCCACAGGCCACAATTGAATAACAAAACAAGTTTTCGAAACCCAAAGAATAAAGAATCATTCTCGAGGCTTAACGAGAACGATTAAAAACACAATTTCACAATCCAGAAAAACAAGATTTGTTGAAATTAGTGTGGTTTTATGGAGGAAGAAGAAGAAGAAAAAAAAAAAGAAACATGTAAGGATGGGGTTGGGAGGTGAGGAAAAAAAAACAAAGAAACCTATATTTGAAAATTAGGGTACAATTTGAGATAGAGATATGATTCAAAAAAGGGAATTAGAATTTGGAAAAAAAAAAAAAAAGGAAAAACATAACCTTAATATTTGGAAAATCAAATCAGAAAATTAGGAGAAAATCTTTTTTCAAAACCATTTATTAAAGGAAAAACATCCGCAATAAAAAAAAAAGTCCACGTTTGAAAACTGTACAAAACGGTTGAAAATAAATGGAAGGGTAATTAATTGAATCATCTAAATATTATTATAATTAATACCTTCGATTTGGTTTATGGTATAAATTTCTCTTGAGAAATTGTGGTCCAGACAGATTGTCTTACGTAGTCATCGTACAGTTTGGCAGAGCCAGGAAATAAGTTTAGGGGGCACGTGTAGGATCGGTAAAAATCCAACAACACACTATACGTATAATTTTTTCATATAAACTATAGTAATTTTCTCATAATACTGGACATTTGAATACAACGCAACTCCTTTGCTAACAACAACAATGATAATAACTATATAAAATTTATTTTATATATTTATAGATAATATAGTAAATCTGCTTGAAATTAAATTGAATAATAAATTTTAATCTATTTAACTTTTATGTTGTTTTAAGAAAATTAAATTTTTATGTCGAAAACTATTTTGATTCATACTGATAATTATATATGTTGAGTTTAAAATAATGAGACAATTATGAAAATGATATTTTAAATATTTACTTAATAAATAAAGCAATTAGAACCAAATTTAAATTTTTATTATATTATGAATTAATTGTAAATACGTTGAATTATTTTATTTATAAGATATTCAAGTGTTGAAAATATTATTAAAAACTATAATTATTTTTATAAAATGTATAAAGTAAAGAAAAAATATATATAATTATGAATAATAGGTTTTTTTTCACCTTAAATTTAAATATACTATATATATATTTTTTCAAAAAAAATTTTAGTTCACGAAATTATTGAATTAACTCTGATTAATTAATTAAAAAAGTTCTTTTATTTTTAGTTTTCATGATAATAAATCTTATTACTAATGAATTAAAGCTTTTCTTTTTTTTAAAATTAATTATAAACGTTAAATCAATTATTTTTAAATTTTATATTGTAAAACATGTAATATATATAATATACTATAATAATAATATATGATTAAAAATCTTCAATTCTTTCAAAAAAAAATCTTCAATTTAGCAAACAGCGCTCAGAGTGGATCTATCTCGCACTGTGGAGGTAGGGGCACCAGTAAACAGCCCTCACGCCAACATAAACTTTTATTACCTGTAAATAGCTGTAATGACTATTTTTAATGATATTTTCAAATTTTAGGGGGGGGGGGGGCCTCCGCCCCAATGAAGATATTTATTTATTTTAGGTTAGGCTTGTTTTACACATGTTTTTAAATACTATATTTAATATATTATTTACCTTAAAAAAATGACTCACTGTCGTCTCCCTTCTCCATTTTCAATGGAAAACATTTTTGACGAAAGGTATCCATTTTCTCTCTCTTTCTCTTTCTTTTCTCTCATTTGTCTCACTTATTCATTAAAATTATTAGATCTGTAATTTAATATCAATCCGATAAATATTTGTTAAAGATTCTTTAAAATGATGTTCATGATATTGTGGTAACGGCAGTTTCGACGAAGCACTTGTTGAGTTGACTGCGGCGATACAACAAACGGATTCGTCATCGGTGGTGCCAAAGAATGAGGTATCGATACTTATTTTTTCTGATTTTTTTTTCAGAAATATCAATTTAGGGAGAAGTTTTTCAAAAATAAGTTTTTATAAATCGATATTTAAAAAAATTAATTAACCAAAAATTCAATAGAGAAATAATTTTCCACACTTTAAATCACTAATTTAAAATATAACAATAAAAGGAAAATTTCTAATTACCCTACGTCAACCCTCGGGCCCTTACATTATTGAACTACAATTCAATAAATTATTGAACTATAATTATGCTATATGAGTAATTTTTGAAAAGTTCAAACATTTCAGTAATTAGTATGTAAAAATATACAAATATGTCTAAAACTAATTGAATTTGATAAATGATTGAGTAACTTGTGATATACTGTAATTATTTCATGTAACAATTATTGAATGACTATGATATATTGTATATTATTGATTGACATGTACAATAAAAATTACATATTTATAAATACAATAAAAAATTTTATTAAATTTATAATTAGTTTTATAAAAAATGATATTTGTAAATATTACATTTTTTTGCCTGGAATTGTTTTTTTCTTCTTTTTACATCAAACACGTTAACAATGTTTCGATTATTTATTTTCTTAATACTTAGATTGTGTTATCTTAAATTTTGGCTTATGATATACATTTTTTCTTCAGATTTTAAAAAATTATATGAATACTATGATCAGAAAATTATATTGTTAACTTAACAATTATTTGTTTGTTCTTTCATGGGGATAGAATGATTTTAGTTTGTTTTGTTGGTGAATTTGGTTGAAAGTTTTTAATTTTGAAATAATAAAAAAAAAGGGAAAGACACGACATTAATATAATAACTCAAATTCAAGTTTTTCTCTTGCAATTTGTATGGTCAATTTTCCTTTCAATCCCACCATCCTTTGGATTCTTTCTTTGAATTTAAGGTAGAATAAAATAGAAAATGTAGAAAAGAAGAGGTGAACATGAGAAAATGAGATTGTAATGGAATGAAGGGTTGACGCACGTATATGTGTGGTCACTTCCTTCAACGTTTCAATTTAAATTGTCTATTTCCTCAGATGTTTTATTCATAAAAATTGAAAAGTTATAATTGAAGTAGTGGGTGCAACAAACACAGTAAAGGAGAAAAGTAAATATGTATACTCGAGACTCCACAATCGAAATGACAGATGTACCCGAGAGGGCCGACACATCAGGAATACAAGAAATTTTCCATAAATATGTAAGACTAAATACTAAATTATAACATTTAAAGAACGTGAAGATTCATTCAATCTTAAAAAAACGTCAGAGATTAAATTTGAAACAAAAAGTATCATAATTTGAACACTATCATAATTTTAAAACTTTAAAATAATAGAATCTTATGATATGTACAACACATACCTAAAATAATAAATGATTACCTGCAACACATGGTATTTCAACTAGTATTTATAAATGCTTAAACGTGAATTCTTTTTTCTTAATTTATCTTCTTCAAATGGAGAGACGAGAACAAGACTAAAAGAAATTAATCTAATTTATGGTTTCCATAATTAATTTGCTGTAACAGTTGCAAATCCTATCTTTCTTATTATTTCTTCTTTCTCTCCTTCGGCTACCTGCAAAAGCACAATCAAACCACTAACTTCTGATTAAATCTTACAATTCACAGCACTAGAAATGAGATATGTATAAAACTTGTATTTTTGTTTTTCCAAATAAACGTATAAGTGGGAACAAGGGAATTTGAAAATTACATGAAATTTTAAACCCGGGAGATTTTTTATTATTTAAAAAAAAAGAATCGTAGTCGTACATTTTCATAAGAGAAGCATTGTCATTGTCAAGGTCCTTTTATATTTATATAAGGACAAAACTTATCTCTCCCATTTTATGATTATGTTTTTGCCACATCCACACTCAATTTTCTTTATTTTATTTAATTAATAAATGATGTCATATTAATAATATAAAGAAAAATAATAATGCCGTCACCCACTAGTTTGAAAAAAGAGGTTTTTTTTTAATCAATAATAATAATAATTATTATTATTATTATTATTGCAAATTGTTTGATAGAAATTCGATATATTGATATGTTTTTCACTTGACGAGTAATATATATGTAGATACTGTTATCAAGAACTTCTAAATCGATTGTTACAATGTTAAAGTGATTATTATATATCACAGTGGAAATAATTGATTAACTTTTTTTTTAAATCCTATATTTATGTATAGTTTTAAAAAACGTTATATTTGTAAATATATTTTTTAAAATATTATTTATATAAATATTAACCCGGTGAAATTTGTCAATATATATACATATTAAAGAGAGGGAAAGAGTGACTGACATCAAGAACTTCTAAGGGAAAAGATTGTGGGTTCATTCCTTTCTGCTTGGAAATCCCCAATTCCAGATCTGAGATCTCAGCTTCAATTCCTTTTTCTCTATCATGCAGCTCTTTTATGTACTCAATCGCACCTTTCATTGCTAAAGAAGCCCTATCCATCTAACCAAAAATTGAGGGATTCAAACATAATGTTTAATAATAGAATGAATCACATTATTTATTCAGAAATATCTCAAATAACATATTTATACCTACTAATTAATTACTGAAATGTAAAAACTTTTTAAAAATAATCAAATATCACTTCAACTATTTCATTTTATTTTTTTTGGTTTTTGGCTTTTCTTAGTTTTATAAACTATTATCAATAATTTTTTTAATTCTTTTGTTATTTTTCATAGTTAATTTTTAATGAATTTATCGTTTTTTTTTCTTTAATTCGATAATTTATTGAAATGATATTTAAGTCATTTTTAAGAAATTTTGACACTTTTGTAATTAGTGAGTTAAAATATGTTATTTCAGTAATTACCCTTATTTACTCCATACATTTTAATTAAAAACTTTTGTAGTATATACTAGACTTCGATTTAAAAAAATAAAAATAAGACTGAGGAACTAAAATATAATAATTAATGTTTAAAACTAAATTAAAAATTAAAGTAAATTTTATTGATCAAAAATTTAAATCCGAATAATAGTGTGATACTATTGAAAGAAACCTATTTCACAATAAGGATATAACCCATAGGAAACAGAAGGTATGGAAATGAACTTTTCAATAATGACACATATTTACGTGGTATTTTAATGGAGCCTTCGCCTGTAAAACAATTTAAGAAGTAGATTTAATAAAAATGGTAAAATGTAAATAATTACATATTAATAGATGAGATATCTGGATTATGTAAGCTAATAATTAATAATAGCAAATCGGGACATAAACAAAAATTAATCCGACGAGTCACGGGTAATTAGTTACAAATCACATTTTCAACTTCCAAATTAAATACATTCCCCAATTGGGAAATAAGAATAGATTCACCTTTTTTTTTTATGATGAGTTATTACAAAAATAGTAAGCCCTGTTTGGTATGCAATCTGAAAAGCAGAATTTGATTTTAGTAGATTCTAATGAATTCAGAGTTGTATTCTGTGAATTTGTTGGTTCAAAACTGTGTTTGGTAACAGATCCAGAATTTATAATTGAGATTCAGAAATTTGAAATATGTGTTTGGTCTGTTACTCAAAAAATTTAAAATCAGATTGTGAATCAGAATATGTGTTTAGATCATAATCTAAATTTTGGGTGACCCACTCATAAAAATAATACTTTCAACTATAAATCATTCATTTTTAAGTTTGAAAAAACTAATAATTCATAACTTATAAATTAGAAACATCTTTATCCGCATCAACTATAACTATTCTCATTCTTAGGATAAATTTTTCTTTTTAAAAAAATTATAATAAAGATAATAGAAACATTGCAAGTCTATCAAATAAACTCTTTAGATTAAAACAACTCAATTTTTTCCAAAAGGAGTACTATACAAGACACAATGAGATCCATTCTAAAATTCATAAGAACCTAGTACAACCAAAGAGAGAATTTCTCAATAAAAGAGAATCTGAAAAAATATTTTCACACTGAATGGAGAGACCATTTGGGCATTGAAAACCTCCAATAGCGTTATTCAAATAGTACTACATACATTAGTAAACAAGAAGCAGAGAAAAATGTGAGCAACAACCTCCAAAACATATATATATATATATATAAATTATTTTATTTTTTATATTTAAATTAATCTTATATATAATTATGAAAACAAAGTATAAATAAAAAATAGGATATAATGAAAAAATAAAATAACTTTTTTTCCATCACTTTAGAATTAAGTTTAAGTTTAAAAAGTTAAAAATCAGCTTAAAAACATGCAATTAAAAATTTAATTAAATAAATAAAAGCTAAAACGGACCGGGTCAACCTCGAAAAACGGACCCGACCAGACCCAAATCTGCAAAATGGGCCTGACTCATATTTTTATCTAATGTGTTGAAACCCGTGGATTAAATTGTGTGGGTGAGGTCAATCTGTGTTTTTCAGGTTTTGAGTTGTATATTTTGGATTCTTGTTTTAGTTGAATTCATTTTTTAGCCTAAAAAAGAAATTGAATCCAAATTGCTTTTTTCTGGATTGTAAACCAAACACAAAACAACGCAGATTCCTTTTATTCATTCAATCCAGATTCATAAAACTGAATCTGGATTGCATACCAAACAGAGCCTAAGTGTTAAAATATTTAATTATTTAATATGGGTAACATATTTATTTATGTAATTATATTAACATGCTATTTAATTGGGTCATTAAGTGATCATTTAAATTACAGCCCATGGACTTTCCAATTGGTGTGGCCCGTTGAGTAGAAACCAGTCTGTTAATTCTAGGGGATAATGGGAACCCTAGATTAACATAATATAAATATAGGGTTATGGTCCCCAATATGTTAATCATCTCTACAGTCTCTTGTTCCCCATCAAACAGAGAGAATTACCCATCAAAGGTCTGTGGTGATTAACTGAGGAAGACCGATCCCACCATTTTGATTTCAGGTTAAGGATAAACAACGAGTATTCGATGGATCCAGGTAATTTTATTTTTGTAATTGATTTAGGGTTTCTTATTATGTATAGATCTTGGTGATATTTAAATCCTTCAAGTGGTATCAGAGCCTATATACATGATAGAAACTCAAATCGATTGATAAATTTATTGAATTATGAATAGCTTCATAATTTTCCTATGGCATTTTTTGATGCAAGGAGTTCGCTATTTTACATACGTAAATTGATGGTCAATTAGGAGACAGATTCTTTAATATTATTGCATTGAAAATTGTGATGCGATTCCTTTAATTTTAGTTTCAGATATATGTCCTTTATCCCATTCTTTGTCTTTTAGCATTGGAAATTCATGGCTCAAGATTAAAATTCTATGAATTTGTGCCTGCTGTCATAAATTGCTCCACATTATATATATTTTTCTTTTTCGATTCAGTCATCTTTCCGCTGCAATTAAAAAAAAAATAAAAAATGAACCCATTCGTGTTTGGGTTTACATGATTGTAATTTTTTTTTAATGCCTATTTTGGTTTATTTTAGGCTTTTCAGTTTATTATTAGGCTCAATTTGGGGTTTGAGCTATGTAAAATTTGATAATTTTAGAGGACTATTCCCATATAAAATTGTGCATTGTGTTTTATTATCATTAAAGTTAAATAATTTGATTCAATTAAATTATTTTGTAAGGTTGATAATAAATATAGTATAATATTATGCATGATTTGTCTAATTTTATTGAATATTTTTAATAAACAAAATATGTTGCCAAAGTAGCCTCTGTTTTGAGAGTTAAAAAGCATTCAAATTATTAGATGTTAGTGTGTTTATTATTTATGTAAAACTGAAATCGGCCCAAAGGAAGATTCAATTTGACCAAATAATAAGTGCACATGTGATGATAAATATGGATAACATAAGGTTGTGCCATGTGAATGGTAGTCGGCCCAAAGGAAGGCTTTCATTTGACTGGATAAGTTATTATATTTGATTATTACATTGAGAGTATCACTTACAAATTAATATCTCTGTCCAAAGACTAGGTGTTAATGTTGTGTTCGATATCTTGTTGTCCTCATTAAGTTTATAATGTCATGTTATATTGTATATATGACATTGTTTATTAATTTGAGTTTGTGTTTTTCTGTACAGTTTCTGTTGTTACTGCCAATAATTTTTATTCACACCTTAATCAAATTCCAATGTTGAATGGTGCAAACTTTAAGGACTGGAAGGAGAATATTATGATTGTTCTCGGTTGCATGGATCTTGACCTTGCGCTCAGGACAGATCGTCCCTCTCCCGCTGAGGATAATTCAAATGAAGCAAAAATTGAAAAATGGGACCGATCTAACCGCATGTGTTTAATGATCATAAAGCGCACAATTCCAGAAGCTTTTTGAGGTTCTATTGTTGAAGGTAAAGATGTCAAATTGTTCCTAAAGGAAATTGAACAATACTTTGCCAAGAATGAAAAATCGGAAGCAAGTAGCCTTTTGGCTAAACTTGTTTCCATGAGGTATAATGGCAAAGGGAACATCAAGGAGTATATCATGCAGATGTCCCATATCACTGCTAAACTTAAGGGGCTCAAGTTGGACCTCTCTGAGGACTTGCTTGTGCATTTTGTTTCAATCTCTCTTCCAGCACAATTCAGTCAATTTAAGGTGAGTTATAACACTCAGAAGGATAAATGGTCTCTTAATGAGCTCATTTCTCATTGTGTGCAAGAGGAAGAAAGATTGCAGAGGGACAAAACTGAAAGTGCTCACTTGACATCTACTGCTAAACCTAACAAGAGAAAATGGAATAAAGATACTGCGAAATCTTCTCAGCAGAAGAAAGTTAAGAAACAGGATCAAGTTTTCACCTGTTATTTCTGCAAGAAGACTAGACATATGAAGAAAGAATGCCCTAAGTATGCCACCTGGCGTTTAAAGAAGGGTGAGTTTTTCTCTTTTGTTTGTTCTGAAGTTAATTTGGCTTGTGTACCTAGGCATACTTGGTGGGTAGATTCTGGTGCTACTACTCACATAAGTACCTCTATGCAGGGTTGCATTTGGAGCCGGTCACCAACTGATGCTGAGGAATTCATCTATGTGGCTGACGGCAAGAGGGTCAAAGTAGAGGCTATAGGAACTTTTAGATTATTATTAAAGACCGGTTGTTATTTAGATTTGATTGAGACTTTTGTGGTACCGTCATTTAGACGGAATTTAGTTTCTGCTTCCAGTTTGGACAAACTTGGTTATTTTTGTTCTTTTGGAGATTCTAAATTTAGTCTTTATAAAGATTCAAATTTAATTGGCACTGGTTCTTTAATTGATAAACTTTACATGCTTCATAATGTTGCCTCTTATAATGAAACCTTGAATGTAAGTTCAATTGGTACAAAGCGAAAATTGAAAGAGGATTCATACACATTATGGCATAAGCGCTTAGGTCACATCTCTAAACAGAGAATAGAGAGGCTTGTGTCAGATGGAATCCTTGATTCCCTTAATTTTACAGATAACATAGTCTGTGTAGGTTGTATCAAAGGGAAGGAAACAAACAAAAGAAAAACAGGTGCCTTAAGGACTAAAGAAGTCTTAGAGTTGATACATACTGATATATGTGGTCCATTCCCTAAAGCTTCTTGGAATGGACAACATTATTTTATCACATTTATAGATGACTTCTCTAGATATGGCTACCTATTTTTAATTCATGAAAAATCTCAAGCATTGGATGTATTCAAGTCTTTCAAAGCTGAGGTTGAACTTCAACTTGGAAAGAAGATAAAGGCTGTCAGATCTGATCGTGGTGGTGAATACTACGGTAGGTATGATGGATCAGGTGAACAACGTCCAGGACCCTTTGCACTTTTCCTTAAAGAGTGTGGGATAGTTCCTCAATACACCATGCCTGGAACACCCAGTATGAATGGTGTTGCAGAAGGACGAAATATGACACTTAAGGATATGGTAAGAAGTATGGTTAGCCACTCTTCTCTACCAGAATCTCTTTGGGGAGAAGCATTAAAGACCGCAGTATATATACTGAATAGAGTACCCAGTAAAAATGTTAGTAAAACTCCATATGAGTTATGGACAGGAAAGAAACCCATACTAAAGCATTTACATATATGGGGCTGTCCAGCAGAAGCAAGGCCTTATAGGCCAAATGAAAGGAAGTTAGACTCAAGGACTATCAGTTGCTATTTTGTTGGGTATTCTGAATACTCTCGAGGCTTTAAGTTTTACAATCCTACTTTAAGATCCTTTTTTGAAACGGGAAATGCCAGATTTCTTGAGGATGTTGAGTTTGAAAGAGGAGATAAGGGAAGAAATGTTGCTTTTGAAGAAGAAACAACTACTTCTGGTGATAGTATGGTTTCCATACCAACTATCATTGAAGAAGAAACTACGGAAAATGATGTTCAGGATCAAGTTTCATTACCTGACATTACTCTTCTTCAAGACAATAATGAAGACATTTCTGTCATTCCCATAGAGCAAACTCAACAAACTCAAGAAGTGCCATTAAGAAGATCCACTAGAGAAAGAAGAAATGCAATTTCAGATGATTACATTGTATTTCTTCAAGAACATGAAGATAGTGTAGGTCTTATGGAGGATGATCCTATCAACTTCCAACAAGCTATGCAAAGTTCTAAGGCTGATAAGTGGATTGAGGCTATGCAAGATGAGATGAAGTCAATGAATGATAATGACGTATGGGATCTTGTCGAATTGCCATCAGGAAAAAAGCCCATTGGTTGTAAATGGATATTTAAAACCAAAAGGGATTCAAAAGGCAATATTGAAAGATATAAAGCACGTCTGGTTGCTAAAGGTTTTACTAAAAAAAGAAGGCATAGACTATAAAGAGACTTTCTCTCCAGTTTCTTCGAAAGACTCTTTCAGAAATATTATGGCACTAGTGGCACATTTTGATCTTGAGCTACATCAGATGGATGTAAAGACAGCGTTTCTCAATGGTGACATTGATGAAACCATTTATATGGTGCAACCAGAAAACTTTGTATCAGAAAACTCAAAGACTATGGTTTGCAAACTAAAGAAATCCATCTATGGACTCAAACAAGCTTCCCGTCAATGGTACCACAAATTTCATAAAATCATTACCTCTTCTGGTTTTGAGGCAAATATAGTTGATGATTGTGTGTATCGCAAGAATAGTGGGAGTAAATATATCTTTTTGGTATTGTATGTTGATGAAATTCTACTTGCAAGTAGCGATATAAACTTGTTGCATGAGACTAAGAATTTTTTATCAAGACACTTTGAAATGAAAGATCTTGGCAATGCTTCTTTTGTGTTGGGTATTCAAATACTACAAGATCGATCTCAAGGTATTCTAGGGCTGACACAAAAGGGATATATCGATAAAGTATTAAGTAGATATGGCATGAAAGAATGTCTACCAGGAGATACACCAATAGCCAAGGGAGACAAGTTCAGTTTAAGTCAGTGCCCTAAAAGTGACCTTAAAAGAAAAGAAATGCAGAGGATTCCCTATGCTTCAGCTGTTGGGAGTCTAATGTATGCTCAAGTTTGCACTCGCCCAGACATTGCATTTGTAGTGGGAGTATTGGGCAGATATTTGAGTGATCCTGGCATGCAGCATTGGAAAGCAGCCAAAAGGGTCATGAGATACCTACAGAAAACAAAGAATCACATGCTCACTTATCGGAGATCAGATAGTATAGAGATCATTGGGTACTCTGATTCCGATTTTGCTGGGTGCCAAGACAGTAAGCGTTCCACGTCAGGATTCATTTTTATGATGGCTGGAGAAGCTATTTCATGGAGAAGTGCTAAACAAACACTTATAGCTTCTTCTACTATGGCAGCAGAATTTGTGGCATGCCATGAGACTTCTAATCATGGAATATGGCTAAGGAATTTTGTCACAGGTCTAAAGATAATTAACAGTATTGAAAGACCTATAAAGATTTACTGTGACAACAATTCAGCAATTCTTTATTCCAATCATAATAGGAGCTCAACCAAGTCGAAGCACATTGACATCAAGTTTCTTGTCGTTAAAGAAAGAGTTCATAATGGTTTGATAGCCATAGAACACATAGGAATTACAGATATGCTAGCAGATCCACTTACCAAGGGTCTAGTACCTAAGGTCTTTCATGAGCATGTTGCTCATATGGGTGTCACTTGTTTTGACAATACCTTGGTTAAGTGGGAGTAATTTTAAGTTCACCTATGTTGTTCAATAAACTTTTTGTTTTGAGTTTTTGCAGAATTAAGATGATGGTTTATTTATTTGAACTCATTTATATATATTATGTGTTTAAAATATATATGGATCTCTATAAAGATTAAGTTGGACCAGTTGAAAATAGATATGTTTGGATCACATTTACATATAATTTTCATGCTACTCTTCCACATCAATCTATGTCATTGAGTATATTTGGTGTGGTGACTTTAGAAGGCTGAGTTACGATTGTACATGTAACAAAAGCCGCTTTGGTTCCATATTGGTATATGAAATGGACCAGATTGAATTTTAAAGGGAAAGTCCAAAGTGAAATAGCATTCAAGTGTACAATTAAGAATAAGGTTAATATAATTACCTCAGGTTTCATATGTTACCCAAGTGGGAGATTGTTAAAATATTTAATTATTTAATATGGGTAACATATTTATTTATGTAATTATATTAACATGCTATTTAATTGGGTCATTAAGTGATCATTTAAATTACAGCCCATGGACTTTCCAATTGGTGTGGCCCGTTGAGTAGAAACTAGTCAGTTATTTCTAGGGGATAACGGGAACCCTAGATTAACATAATATAAATATAGGGTTATGGTCCCCAATATGTTAATCATCTCTACAGTCTCTTGTTCCTCATCAAACAGAGAGAATTACCCATCAAAGGTCTGTGGTGATTAACTGAGGAAGACCGATCCCACCGTTTTTATTTTAGGTTAAGGATAAACAACGAGTATTCGATGGATCCAGGTAATTTTATTTTTGTAATTGATTTAGGGTTTCTTATTATGTATAGATCTTGGTGATATTTAAATCCTTCACTAAGTGTTTTGAAATATTTCAGAACAGATATTTTTCAGACTGGATTCCATCTATCTCGGTTTCAGATTGGGGATCTGAAAAATGCTACTATTGAGAATTTTTAAAACTTTTGCTATGTTTGAATTTTTTTTAAATATCAATTCTAAAAACAGTTTTGAAAAAAGAAATTTCAACAGATCACAATTTTTTTATTTCAAATGTCAGAAATATTTTCTCCATTCTCGATCTGATTAGATCATTCTCTCATATCAGATATGTCATTTTTCAAAAAAATTGCTATTTTTATTTTTTTAAATATCGATTTATAAAAACTTATTGTTGAAAAACTTCTCCCTAATTTGAAAAAAAAAATAGAAAATATAAGTATGAATACCTTATTCGTTGGCACCACCGATGACGAATCCGTTTGTGGTATCGCCGCATTCAACTCAACAAGCGCTTCGTCGAAACTGCCGCTCACATTTTTATGATTTAGTGAGAAATATGAGAGAAAAAGAAAAAGAGGAGAAAGGATACCTTTCGTCAAAAACGTTTTCCATATATATATATATATATATATATATATATATTTATAACTTGTAATTAAACACACGTGTAAAAAAGCCTAACCTAAACTAAATAAATATCTTCAAACTGTAAGACAATCTGTGACCACAATTTCTCAAACCATAAAGTGTAAGCAGAAATTATCATTCCATATATGTATTTCGTTTTATATCACTACTTTCATTTTGAATATGATAAATGAACGTGGAACTGTGATTTACCGTAATTATTTTATGTAATAATTTATCGATTGACTATGATATATGGTATATTATTGATTGACATGCTCAATAAAAATTACATATTTATAAATATAATAGAAAATTTTGTTAAATTTATTATTAGTTTTATAAAAAATGATATTTGTAAATTTTACATTTTTTTTTTGCCTAGAATTTTTTATTTTTTTTTACATAAAAAACGTTAACAATGTTTCGATTATTTATTTTCTTAATACATAATGATTGTGTTATTCTAAATTTTCGTGTATAATATACATTTTTTCTTCAAAAAGGCTGTAACACAATTCGGTACCGTAAGTGGGATAGTTTTTGTGAATGGATAAAATCCTATTTTTGAATTATCCATAAAACTATTTGCTTATAAATTTCAAGTTAGCTTATATGTTACAGAGATTTACATCAGTATTCAAATCGGAGGTGCTATTTACAAGATTATTAGCAAATCAAAATTAATTACAAAAATGGACTTTCATGGCCGTAGATAGTGGTTTGCCATTTTATTTTTTACCCTTTTGCCCTTTAGTCATTTAAAATGTGGTTGAGAATAGGGGTGGCAACAGGGCGGGGCGGGGTCGGGGATGCCATTCTCATCCCCTAACCCGCGGGGATTTTAAATCCGCATACCTACCCTATCTCCTAATCGAAGAATAGGGGCGGGTTCGGGGATTCCCCATTCGGGGATCGGGTTCCCCGCAGGGAAAATTCTATTTTTTATATTTTAATTCTTATTTAAAAAAGAAATATAAAAAATGAATATATATTTAAAATATACATTTTAAGATAAAAAGGAAATACAATATTAAACATTTTATAATTTATAAGTTAATATAACCATATTTTATATATATATTATTCTAATAAATAACGATAAAAGTAAACAAAATACATAAGATGTTATTAAATATCGGGTTCGGGGTTGGGGTCGGGCTGGGAATGTGTTCCCATCCCCTAACTCTATAAAAAATTTGGGAAAATTTCCCCCCTAATCCTAACCCTAACCCTATAAAGCGGGGATTCCCCCGCCCCTAACCCGCGGGGAATTTTGACATCCCTAGTTGAGAATCCATTAAATATATTTTTTGTTAAAATAAACATATCATGAGCATTTTTAGAATACATTTTAAACAAAAATAAACGTTGATAAAAATCAAATATTTATAAACATAAATCGTGTTAAACAGAATTTAGATAAAGTTTACAACAAAAGAAGTCATATGTTCTTATAAAAAAAACTTTTTAAGCTTGTTCTTTACATTTGTAATCTCTCATAATGATATGAAACCCTAGAAAATTGAAATAGAAACCCTTTGAAGACAAAGAACCCCTAGATGCAAATCCTAAATCCCCAATGAACAATAAGGTAAAACCCTTGGAAACCAAGAAGAAGAAGATTATTCCAATGATCTAATACCTTGAAATAAGAGAACTTGTTCTTATTTCAAGATCGAAACAATCCACAAACACAATAGATCAAGTTATGCTTGAATGTTTCTAAAACGTGCAACCTAGAACAAGGCTACAAAATGCAAGGTAAAATCAACCAAGCAATAAGCAAAACAAAGCCATTTTATATCATATTAATTCTTAGTATTTAGGGTTACTAATGAGGCCTTTAAATAGGCCAAGAAACCCTAAAAATAACAAGGAAATTCGGAATAAAGAAGAGAATAAAATCTGCCCAAAACTTGTCTTATATGGATTTGGCAAATTTTGGGGAAAATCTTTCCTAGAGAATAATATATTTCCTAATTTTTTCCTAGCTAATAAACTGAATGTAAATGGCCTAAAACATGTCTAAATACATCATAAATTCGTTGGAACCATATATGGAAAGTTTGGGAACAAATATGGAAAGTTCGATAACAAATATTGAAAGTGGTCCAAATAAGGAAAGTTTGCAAAAGTGATGCAACTTTCCAAATTAGCTCTCATCTTCATTTCTGGTTGAACAAGTCTTCAATAACCTTCCTCCAAATGCATTTACCATAGATTAAAGTTGATCAATTCCTCTTTGTACGCCACCATACTCGGATCTTCAAAAGCTTGTCTTGACTTTTCTAATGTAGGCATGTAAATGGATGTTAATGCTTGTCTTGAACTTTAATCTTGAAATTGATCCTTGAGCTTTTTGTTTGGTTCCATGATTCATATCACGTAATTTCATTCTTGAACATCATTTGTTTAGGACATTCGGTTGATTGAAGAGATTAAAATGTGGTTGGGAATCCATTTGTTGGGTGCTTGCAACGTTCTCCATCACTAAACTAAATGTTTTGCATATGATTGTGTCTTCTTGCCTTTATATGCCAATTTTTCAATTTCAATATATATGTTGGTCCCTGTTTATATAAAATAGCATCAAATTCCAACCAATTTTAAGACTATTAAAAATTTGAAAACTGTTTAACTAATATAAACATTTAATTAATTTAAAGACATATATATTATATAATTCATTTTTTTTACCTCCATTTCATCTTGTTCTTCTTCTTCGTATGTCACTTTTTTATCAGACATTTCATCATCCTTGTTGAAATCCTCAATGTATTCCTCTTCACATGTTTCTTCTCTAGAAGTTGATTTTTCGGGTTCTTCCTACTATCTGATTCGTTTTCTACCTTCTTCCTTTTTCGACATCTCGTTTTCTGCAAAAAAATTTATGAGTAAACTGATTTTTTTTTACAAAACATATAATATTTGGAGAAAAATTTGAACCAACCAAAAAAAAGAATCTTGTTTACAAATCATGAAAATCTTGTTCAAATACAAAAAAATAAATTTTACAGAATGATGATTATTAAAACGTAATTACCTCTTCGACTTTCTCTGATTGAACTTCTTCTTCAAGTGTTTCATGAAGATCCTCTGATTGCACATTTTCTTCATATATTGATTTCATGAACAACTTCTGCCTAGCCATTAAAATCTCTTTTTTCGTAACCATTTTTTCTTATTCTCTTTTGTTTTCTTTACGATCTTCTCATTAGGGTTGGTTTTTAAAATCTGAGATTGATATTCTATTTTTTGGAAATTTTGATTTGATTTCCCCCCTTTCCCTCGTGATTTCTATTTTTTGAATCCCAAAATTTATGCAGCCTGTTTCTTGTAACTGCCTTTTTTTTTTTTGTAAATACATGTAAATCTAAGTCGGCGCCATTCATGTCAAATATATGAAAAGGATAAAATTATTATTTCTATTATACCAGTGGTGGTAGGTGTCTAAAATTGTAATTAAATAGTACATCCTTATATAGATGTAATTACTATAACTATTTTGAATATTATTGAAATTAACCCTATATGTTAATCGCATCATATTGTCGAGTTTCATAAGAACATTAAGTAGGTGTCGGTTTATACGTGGTGTCAAATCTCCGTATAATTAGCTGAAATATTAATTTAATAAAATACTCATTAATAATCTATTAGTTACTTTATAAAGGATTTGTCTCAAATAGCATAAATCTGCCTAATTACTAAAATGTCATAACTTTTTAAAAGTTACTCAAATTGCATAATTATAGTTCGATAAATTATTGAACTATTTTTCATAGGTATTTTTAATGAATTTGTTTGTTTTTTGGTTTTTTAAGTTCAAGTTCAATCATTTATTAAACTATTGGATCATTTTTTATTATTATTTTCAATGAATTTATTAAATTTATTAATTTTTTTAGTTCAAAGTTCAATAAATTATTGAACTATAATTATGCTATTTGAGTAATTTTTGAAAAGTTCTGACATTTCAGTAATTAGTGTGTAAAAATATGCTATTTCAGTAATTGCCCCTATTTGATATGTTGAAAAAACATATTGGAATTTTGTAAAATGATGGTTATTAACCCATGGCTAAAACTCCACACCCATTCATCAACTCAAACCTTTAATTTTTCCATCTTCAGACGCAACAAGGGAAGAAAAAGAATTAAAGTAAAGCAGGCGGTGGACAAGGATGGCAAGGGCTGAGCTTTTTTTTTTTTTAAGAGAACCCACCAGGAAGTGATGGAAAACGGATAAATATTGAAGCTTCCATACTCCAGGTATGGCCGACGGTGAGGTGATGGAAGAGAAAATAAAGTCTTTTGGTTTTTTTTTTTTTTTTTTTTCGAACGGTGGGTCTAAGGTTTTAGAAATATTTCTCCAACAGCTGATATTGAAGAAGAGAAAGAAAAGAAAAAAAAAATATAAATGAAGGCAACAAGGCTGTTCTTGCGGCGTGAAGAAGAAGAAGAAAGAAGGTGAATAATGTTTTTTCCTCTTGCCCAATAACCCTAAAAATGAGGAGATTTTACTTTTAAGTTGTCAAGCATTCATTAGGTGTGGATAAGATAAGGGCCCACCACTGAATTACTCATCTAATCACTTAGCACCATCACCTTTTCAGAAATGTATTTATACAAAATTAAATTTGTACCTTTTGTGTTTCAGTAAATAATTTAATTTTTATTTTTTAATTATGTCGTTAATTTAACTAAAAATATATGAATAATACGATCTATTTAAATATAGTATCCTGTCAATTTTTAAAGTAATTGTTAATGATTTTTTTTCCCTCTTTTCAAAATGATTTATCTGTTCATTCCACTTTATTTTAGAACCAAAATAGGAGTTTAATTCATATTAAAATTCTCAAATCTCACCTAACATTAGTTAGAAAAAAAATATTTCAAGTTCTTATTTGACCTTTTTAATAACAAAATTAAAATATTTATTAATCCTAAATTTTATGGTTTTAATATTTTATACTCAGATTTTTATAATTAATTTAAAAGTTAAAAAGACCTCTCTTCATGATTTATCTCTCACACTTCTCACTCTCTGCTTATCTTCAACTCTTCATCAATCGTTTCTAAATTATTTTCTCCTCTTTCCTTTGACTTTATTTGAATTGTGAACTCACATATGTATAACTCTTTTTAATTCCCATTTTTTAATTGGTGGTTTCGATGTAAATGATTTGTTTGATGTTAATTCCTCAACAGAGGTTTTTACCTCTTACTTTAGTTTTGTTGGTTAATTAATTCGGGAGTGTTATTCTGATGTTTGTTAGTGTTTTGAACTTTTAAAGAAATATGGGAAAATAATCCTCTACTCTTGGTTTATCGATTCACTCGGTACAACGCCACATTCTCAAGGATTCATTCACGTATGAATTGAAAAAGAGGAAGCATGACAAGACAAATTTATGTATATAAAACTGGAAGGTTTAATTATAATGGTTTGTTGCTAACTTTTAGAGTGAGAAATAGATAGGAGGCAAAATTTTGATTTGACAAATCATTGGCTATAATTAAAAAAAAAACAATTATTTGCTTATTCTTTCATGGGTATAGTATGATTTTAGTTTGTTTTGCTGGTGAATTTGGTTGAAAGTTTTTAATTTTGAAATCGTATAAAAAAGGGAAAGACACGACATAAATATAATCACTCAAATTCATGGTTTTCTCTTGCAATTTGTATGGTCAGTTTTTCTTTCAATCCTACCATCCTTTTGATTCTTTCTTTGAATTTAAGGTAGAATAAAATAGAAAATGTAGAAAACAAGATGTGACCATGAGAAAAGGAGATTGGAATGGAATGAAGGGTTGACGCAGAAAGATGGGTGGTCATTTCCGTTCCATTTTAAATTGTCTATTTCCTCTGATGTTTTATTCATAATAATTGAAAAATTATATTTGAGGTAGTGGGTGAAGCAAACGCGGTAAAGGAGAAGAGAAAAAATATAAAATAAAAGAGGGAGAAAATATATATACTCGAGTGGGCAAGTACATCAAGTGTACAAGAAAATTTTCATAAATATGTAAGACCAAATACTAAATTATAACACATTTAAAGAACTTGAAAGATTCATTTAATCTTAAAAAATCGTAAGAGATTAAATTTGAAAAAAAAAAGTATCATAATTTGAACAGTATCATAATTTTATAACTTTAAAACAATACAATCTTATGATACGTAGAACACGTACCTAAAACAATACATGATTACGTGCAACACGTACCTAAAACAATACATGATTACGTGCAACACGTACCTAAAACAATACATGATTACGTGCAACACATAATTTCAACTAGTATTTATAAAAGCTAAAACATGAATTTGTTTTTTCTTAAATTATCTTCTTCAAATGGAGAGAGGAGAACAACACTAAGAGAAATTTATCTCATTTATGGGTTCCATAATTAATTTGCTGCAGCAATTGCAGATTCTATCTTTCTTTTTATTTCTTCTTTCTCTCCTTCGGCTACCTGCAAAAGCACAACCAAACCAATAACTTCTGATTAAATTTTAAAATTCACAGCACTAGAAATGAGATATGTCTAAAACTTGTATTTTTGTTTTTCCTAATAAACGTATAAGTGGGAACAAGGGAATTTGAAAATTACATGAAATTTTAAATCATTGATAGGGAGATTTTTTATTATTTAAAAAAAAATCGTAGTCGTACATAAGAGAAAAGCATTGTCAAGGTCCTTTTGTATTTATATAAGGACAAAACTTATCTTTCCCATTTTATGATTATATTTTTGCCACATTTGTTAGGTTAATGGAGCCTAATCAATTGAACTTTGGCCAATTGACCACTAAAGCCCAAACCAAGAAGAATGTGATAAGCCTATTACTTAACTTTGACAAAGTGTTTAATGGTTTGACCAAGAATTTGGTGAGTTGGCTGTACGTATCTTACATAAAAGGAAAGTGGGATTTGTCCACCAAAAGCTTGAAGTATTCACGGTAATTTATCTTGGTATAAGGCGGTGGTTTTGTCCTTGATGCGCAAGTCGAAGGTTGATTATAAATAGAAGGTAATTGATGTTAGGTTTTTTGTGTGGTGGCTTTGCCTCCCACCGGGAGAATATTAGGGTTTGTTCATATTGAGAGAAAATAGAGAGGGGGCAATCGTTTGAGTGTTTCTCGAGGTTATGTATAATTGTGAGCAATTATACACTCTTCTAATTTTTGTCTCATTGATGTAATCTTCAACTTCATAGTGGAACCTGCAGAGCCTGCAGAAGACAGGACGTACCAATTGGGAACCTGTATAAAATCTCTGGTGTCGTTATTGTCTCTCTCATTTTTATTTATTCTTTGTTGCTATTTATCGTTCTTGGGATTAGTGGGAGTTTAGGGTTAACAAACCCTTCAAATTCCCAACAACATCCACACTCAATTTTCTTTATTTTATTTAATTAATAAATGATGTCATATTAATAATATAAAGAAAAATAATAATTCCGTCATCCACTAGTTTGAAAAAAGAGTTTTTTTTTCCTTTCAAAAATGTTATTTTATAACATAGTAAACCTTTATAATCTTTTTAAAGATGAAATTTCTCACAAAGAGACTACAATATGAGATTGGTGGCTCTCAGTCTAAGATTGATATGAGATTGATGGATCTCAACTTGAAAAATATCATTTTAAAATAATTTCATAACTTTTCTTTTTTTTTAAAAGTATTCAAATAACAAATGTCATCGGTTGAAAATCCTTTTGAAAGCACTTATGACTTGATAAAAGTGTGAATTGAATTCTAAACTTAAAAATATGCAGAAAGTAACCAACCTCAATGAACAGAGTCTTCAAAAGTTTGGTATTGCCAATGGTCGTAGTAGTGGTCGTTATTATATTGAGGTCGAGTGAATCAGTCAATCGACACAACTTCACTATCGTGTCTTTTCTTTTATTACAGGTGAAGCTCACCACCATCCTCTTCTCTCCTGTACAATGCACATTAAGCTGCCCCCCCACCGATTTAATTATTAGAATTTGTCTCAAATAGCATAATTCTAAATATTATTTTCTAAAATGTCAGAACTTTTTTAAAATTACTCAAATAGCATAATTGTAATTCATTGAATTATTGAACTTTTTTTTTTTTTTACTTTTTTGAATGCAAGTTCAATAATTTATCAAGTTATTTGATTAACTTTCATTATTATTTTTAATGAATTTGTTAAATTTTTTTTACTTTTTTAGTTCAATAAATTATTGAATTATAATTCATTAAATTATTGAACTACCATTATGCTATTTTAATAATTTTTGAAAAGTTCTAACATTTCAGTAATTCATATGTAAAAATATGTTATTTCAGTAGTGCCTCATTTATTTGTTAAACAAATCATTAGAATAAAGCCATTCTTAAACTTTTATTTTTATTCAAATATTCTTCTTTAGATTTTCAAATTTTCTCTTTTTCTCTAAACAAAACTTTTAATCAATAATTGTTATTATTATTATTGCAAATTGATTGATAGACATTCGATATATTGACATGTCTTTCACCTGACGTGTAATAGATATGTAGATACTGTTATCAAGAACTTCTAAATCGATTGTTACAATATACATCACAGTGGAAATAATTGATTAACTTTATTTTTTAAATCCTATATTTATGTATAGTCTTAAAAAACGTTATATTTGTAAATATATTTTTTAAAATATTATTTATATAAATATTAACCCTGTGAAATTTGTCAATATATATAAATATTAAAGAGAGGGAAAGAGTGACTGACATCAAGAACTTCTAAGGGAAAAGATTGTGGGTTCATTCCTTTCTTGTTGGAAACCCCCAATTCCAGATCTGAGATCTCAGCTTCAATTCCTTTTTCTATCTCATGCAGCTCTTTTATGTACTCGATCGCACCTTTCATTGCTAAAGAAGCCATATCCATCTAAACAAAAATTTACGGATTCAAACATAATGTCTCATAATAGAATGAATCACATTATTTATTCAGAAAATGTCTCAAATAACATATTAATACCTTCTAATTAATTACATAAAAACTTTTTAAAAATTAATAAAATATCACTTCAACTGTTTTATTTTTTTTTATTTTTTTTTTTTTGGGTTTTTGGCTTTTCTTAGTTTTATAAACTATTATCAATAATTTTTTGATTTTTTCTGTTATTTTTCATTGTTAAATTTTAAAGAATTTATTGTTTTTTCTTTCTTTTTTTAATTCGATAATTATTGAACTGATATTTGAGTTGTTTTTAATAAATTTTGACACTTTTGTAATTAGTAGGTAAAAATATGTTATTTCAGTAATTACCCCTTATTTACGGATTACATTTTAATTTAAAACTTTTGTAGTATATACTAGACTCCGATTAAAAAAATAAAAAAAGAATACTGAGGGACAAAAATATAATTATTAATATTTAAAACTAAATTAAAAATAAAAGTAAATTTTATTGACCAAAAATTTAAATCCGAATAATAGTGATACTTTTGAAAGAATCCGATTTCACAATAAGAATATAAACGATAGGAAAACAAAAGGTATAGAAATGAACTTTTCAATAACAACACTTATTTATGTGGTATTTTAATGGATCCTTTGCCTGTAAAACAATTTAAGAAGTAGATTTAATAAAAATGGTAAAATGTAAATAATTACAGATTAATAGATGAGATATATCTGGAATTTTTTTTTTTTGATACAAAGTGTCGGGGGTTGGGGGTTATGCTTGAACCACAATGTTGAGTATGGAACTACATGCCTTAACCAATAGGCTATACCCTGAATTAGGTAAGCTAATAATTAATAATAGCAAATCGGGGCATAAACACAAATTAATCCCACGAGTCAGATCTGGTAATTAGTTACAAATCACATTTTCCAATGGCACATTAAATATACTTCTTTTTTTTATGAGTCCAAAATTAGAATATCCACTCCGCAATTGGGAAATATGAATAGATTCACTTTTTTTTTGTGATGAATATTTATAAAAAAAATAGTAAGTATTTTGAAATATTTCAAAAAAGATATTTTTCAAACTGAATTTCATCTATCTCAGTTTCATACCGGTGGATCTGAGAAACATCATTTTTTTTAAAAATTTCAAAAGTTCTGTTATTTTTGAATTTTTTTTAAATATCAATTCTTAAAATACAATTTTTGAAAGGGAAATTTTAACTGATGACAATTTTTTTATTACTAATTTCATAAATATCAAATGTTTCAAAAAAAATTCTATATTTATTACTGAGATTTCACGGATCTGGATTTGATATTAGATCATACTCTATTTGATATTGGTAAATCTGAATCTCAGATATGTCATTTTTCAAAAAGTTTGCTATTTTTATTTTTAAATATCAATTTATAGAAACTTATTTTTGAAAAACTTCTCCCTAATTTGATATAGCTAAAAAAAAAATAAGTATCAATACCTTATTCTTTGGCACCGCCAATGACGAATCCGTTTGTGGTATCGCCGCATTCAACTGAACAAGTGCTTCGTCGAAACTGCCGCTACCACAATATAATGAACATCATTTTTAAGAATCTTCAACTAAATATAAAATTGCAGATCAAGAAAAATGAGAGAAAAAGAAAGAGAGGAGAGAAAGGGTACCTTTCGTCAAAAATATTTTCCATTGAAAATAAAGGGGAGACGACAGTGAGCATTGTTTAAGGGATTTAATATATTTTCCTTGTAATTAAACACGTGTGTAAAAGAAGCCTAACCTAAAATAAATAAATATCTTCATTCGTACGATAATTACGTAAGAATCTGTCTGGACCGCAATTTCTCAAACCATAAATTCTAATTAGATATTTCTTTTTAGGAAAATACAATTATTGAATTGTGTAGTCATGGCTGCAACAAGTCTATGAAGTGCAGCCACATCTTTATTATTATTATTTATTTTTTTTACAAATATGTCATTTAAAAAAAATGTCTAACATTTTAACAATTATTGAATGACTATGATATATTATATTGATTGACATGTACAATAAAAATTACATATTTATAAATATAATAAAAAAAATTGTTAAATTTATAATTAGTTTTATAAAAAATGATATTAGTAAATATTACATTTTTTTGCCTGGAATTGTTTTTTTTTTCTTTTTACATCAAACACGTTAACAATGTTTCGATTACTTATTTTCTTAAAATTTAATGACTGTGTTATCTTAAATTTGGTTTATAATATACATTTTTTCTTCAGATTTTAAGTTGTTATTATCATTTTATGCTATTTTACATTTATACCCATTTTTTAGGTTGTTTAACGATGTCGATTTTGTTTATTAGATTGGAGATGGAGGATTTTGCTCTTGTTGTAAAATATGAAGGTTAATGGGATTTAAAAAATTTCATGGCCTTTTGCGTGTCTTTGAAAATAATTATGCTTTATTTAGTTTAATTATTGATTTGGGAAAAGTAGTTTTGATGTTGATATTTATATTTTTGGTTTGGGTAAATTAAAATGTTATGAGCTAATATAGCTATGGTTAAGCTACTTAACCATGATTGGGTGTTTGTTAATTCCTAAGAAGCTAGTATAAAAGTGATTGAGGATGAGAGATTTGGTCCAATTTAAGTAAAGTGCTATATAAGGGATTGAAAGGTTTGAGTTTATTGGTCTTATGGTGGAGTTGGATTGCTAGGAAGTATGGTAGGTGATTGTTTTAGTTTTGTTAAGGGTGAGGTTGGCTTAAAATGAGCGTTTATACATAACTAGGTAATAAGTAGGGATTTATACTTCTTGAAGATTCAAGGTAAGTTTGTGTAATAGCGTATGAGGTTTAACAATTGATGGTAAAGAGTGAAGGAATATCCTTACAAGTATGGTCTAAGCATTGATGATGTTCGTTTAGTTTGTCTAATTGTGAACCTATTGATGGTTGAGCCTTCCAGTATGTGTCTAAGTGTGAAGTGATATTCATATTTATTGCTTAAAAGATAAGTTAGATAAGAAGGTGGGTCTTATGCATAGTGGTTGTCTAAGCTTAAGTAAGTTTGTATAAGCTTGAGTATTATTGTGGAAGCTTAAGTATGGTTCTATGAGTTTGAATATAATGTTTGTCTAAACTTAAGCAAGAAAGTGATTTTTTCGGAAGTTTGGTTGTTTTGCTAAACTCTTGCTAACTTTCCATTGAGATTGTTTGAACTAAGTTTAAAATGTGATTGAATGGTTAAGTTTAAAGTAATATGAAAATGTATTGATGTGAGAGTGAATACTCAGCATAATTGCTAGAGTATGAGATGCTTGTATTTATAGAAAAGAGAAGTACACTTGTCACTCATTGATAGGAGACTATATAACAGAAAAAGGAGAGTATAACAAATAAAAGATGTTATTCTAAATCTTCATTTGTTCTTCCTCTAATAAAGTTGAATTTGGTTAAACCTGCTACCTATGTTAGAATAGCTTGACTGTATGTGCATGTGTGTGTATAAATACCTTGAAGTGGAAATGAGATGTTATGGTAAAAATGTCACGACCTGCCCCAAGATCTCCTCATAGACCTGTGCATAAGTCGTGCGCTGATGAAAAGACATAGCTATATGCCAACACTTACCATCAAGGCAAACTAAATTTACAAGCTAAGATGACTCATATGTACTAGCTAAGTTAATGTAGAACAGGTGGCAGATAAGCTTGCCGTTAGGCTCGATCATCTCTAAAACTCGAATGTTACCTGTGGGGGAAAACATTTAAAAATAATAAGCTAAAAATGCTCAATGAGTGGAATTTTTATGAATATAATATTTTTAATATTTCCTTTAAAAAACATAATATATTATAATCTCAATTAAGTGAATGGATAAAAATTCAACTAAAACTTATATTTGTAAGGCTCAAATATATATATGTAAGTTAGTAATCCTAATATTTTGCTCATGAAACTAAAAAGATAGTTGTACATAAAGTTAAGTAAATAGATATTTCGTACATATTAAATCATAATCATAAGATAGGAAAATCGACGCCAAATGCATACCCACAATAGGTCATGCTACACACAAAAGAATTCAAGATATGCAGCAGAGCAACTAATCATACTAAAAACTGGTCATATACACGCACTAAGCTGCCTCCAAATGGCTATACACCCTAACATACGACCCAAAACCTGTGTATGCTAAAGTGGGTCTCAAAGACCTTCTAAATATTAAACCGGTGGGTATGACAATTTAACAGTTTGAAAATAGTTTATGAAAATTAGTATATAGCTTTAAAACCACCATAAAACCATGGAAACCAATACTTTATATATCATAACATATTGTCGAGTTTCATAAGAATATTCAGTAAGTACACGTAAAACACTAATTCCTAAACCATAAAAGCATGTGTAC
Organism: Gynostemma pentaphyllum; assembly: GCA_028015215.1. Classification (NCBI taxonomy): domain Eukaryota; kingdom Viridiplantae; phylum Streptophyta; class Magnoliopsida; order Cucurbitales; family Cucurbitaceae; genus Gynostemma; species Gynostemma pentaphyllum. The sequence continues at coordinate 45,210,319 of CM051351.1, read as the reverse complement.
TATAGGCTATTAACATATAAACTAACTTGGAATTTATAACGAAATAGTTATATGGATAATTCAAAAATAGGTACTTTCAACCATAAAATACCTCCACCTCTATTTCTACTTTTTCTCTATCTAAACTATATATATATATATATATATAGTTATATAAAGACAACTTGACAAAACCCCACTTTGGCTTTACCATCTTCAGACGCAACAAGGAAAAAAAAGAAAGTTGTCTGAGTTTTCATTGGGTATGTGTAGACCCCTAATTTTGTCCGGTATTATTTAAAAATTAAAGTTTTTTTTAATTGAAAAATTTTGAGATAAAATTGACCATTTTCTTTTCTCATAATTAATTGAAATGAGCACATCTTTTATAATTATGTTAATCCAAAGGCATTAAAAGAAAAATGTTTTTTTTAATTATTAATTATTATTAATAGATATAAGTGGAAAAGAGTGAGAGAAAAAAAATCTTACTAAAATAGGGAAAATTAGGGATGAGAATTTGGATAAACTAAAAAAATGAAAGAGTGGAAAATAAGTCTTGCTAGAATAGGGAAATTTATGGATAAAAAATTGGTTAAGCTAAAAGATGATTTTAAAAATAAAATGAAAATGGGTATTAAAATTAAAAAAAGAAAAAAAAAAGATGGTAGTTTTGAAAATTGGATGAAAAGTGAATAATGAGAGAAATGGAAAAGAGTGTAAAAAAAGTGTTGCCAAAATAGAAAAAGTTATGGTTAAAAATTTAGTTAAGCTAAAAGAGGATTTAAAATGAAAATGAGTATTAAATTTTTATTCTATTTTGAGAAGAAATAGTGAGAAATTTTGAATTCATAGACAAAAGAGGTAGGAAAAAAAGAGGGGGAAAGGGGATAGGAAAATATTTTCAAAAAAATGGTTAAAAATGGAAAAATACAAAAAAAGAAAAAATAATAAAAAGAAAAATTAAAAGAAAGCCTAAACCCTAACTTTCCTCTATAAATTCATCTTAATCTCACATTTTCAAGAAAAAAGGGAGGAGGCCCCCAATTTTCATAAATTTTTTACCATTCACTCAATCTCTCATCTCCAATTCCTCCATCTTTTTCCAACCACCATTCATTCATCTCTCCTTTTTCCTCTCTTGATACCTTGAAAAAAGAAAAAAAAAACAGAAACCATCCCACCTTTCTTTTTATCATTTACCAAATCATAAATTTACACCATTCACAAAAGAACCTCCCAACTTTCCATCACTCACCAAATCTCTCATAACCATTATCTCCACTCCTCCACCATTCTCATATCATTTAATTTTATCCAATGACTCTATCCTCTCATTTTCACACACAAAGGGGATTCAAGAGGTAATAAAGATGTCATGCTAATTTTCATTTTTACATGGGTATGCTTATTTATTTCTCTAGTTACATTATTGGTGTTGAGTTATTTCCATTTCTATTGTTGAGCTTTCATTGGGTATGGATAAGATAAGGGCCCACCAGTAAATTATTCATCAATCACTTAGCATCACAAGCCCGCGTGGATCAATTTGCATTATTAATATTTCAAATTAATTTTATAATTGAAATAGAAATGTCACATTAAAGTCTAAAATGATTAGACTCTAAATTAGCTAGAGTAAACAAAATTAACTAATTAGCTTGTAAAATTAAATATTTTAGATACTTTAATTAAATAAAATAAAAATTACCTCAAAATTTAACGGGGTGTTACAATCGTACTTCGAGGACAATGATTGGAGCGGGTGAGGAATGTGAGGTTTACTGGTTTCGACCTTTCCACCAATTTCGAGCATATCAGACACAATAGTAGAAGTAAATCGAGACTTGTGGCATCGGCGTTTGGGAGACCCATCTAGCAAAGTAGATTCTATTTTACCTAGTCTTTTTGGTAGTGTTAAGGATAAACATGTAACTCCTTGTGATATTTGTTTACGTGCTAAGAAAACTCAAAATGTTTTAACTTTAAGTAATAATAAAGCTGATAAAGCATTTGGTTTGATTCATTGCGATATATGGGGTCCTTAATAACCTTGCTTCTACAATTTCTTTCACTATAGTAGATGATTGTTTTAGAGATGTATGGACTTATTTGATGGATGTTAAATCTGAAGTGCCACAATTAATGAGAGACTTTTGTTGTATGGTTCAAACTTAGTTTTAAAAAAGGGTGAAGGTTTAACGTAGTGATAATGGAAGGGAATTTATCTATCTTCATCGTTTCGATACTGAATATGGTATTTTACACCTAACCTCTTGTGTCCATACACCTCAACAAAATGGGAGGGTAGAGCGTAAACATAGACATATTCTAGATGTAGTTAGAGCTCTTCTTTTTTAGGCCAATCTTTCCCCCTTATTTTTGTGGGGAGAGTGTGTTAACTGCAACATATATTATCAATATATTTCTTCATTCATGGCTCTTCGCCAACCCTAATCTTTAACTACTTCACTGAAAGAACCCGGTTCCTTTCTTGAAGTAATGGTTTCTACTTGAAACTATTTCGTCATTTTAATTTGATTATTTTGTTTTAATGACTTGTTCCAGAACGATTTATTAGGTTTTGATGAATTTTATTTAAATAAAGAAGTCGATTGTTGATTTTATTTTCCGCTACATTGTTATTTGTATTTAAAAAGTTGGGATGTTACAAAAAATTGGATAGCTGCTCCAATCTTTTTGAATCATGGCTATCTAAAAAAATGGCACCAAAAAATGGCTAAGTTTGATTTATCAGCCATAACCATTTTCTTTTTAACAAAATATATAATAAAATCTTAAGATCTTAATATATTAAAAGTGTGAATGAAGGAAAAATCTTTCACTTTCAATTTTACCCTCGATCACATTTAGTTTTTTTATGTTCATCAAGATTTTTTTCAAATCAATAGAATTTGAAGAGGATCAACTCTATGAATGTGTTTATTTAAGGGTTAAATGCAAGAATGACCCCTGCACTTTGAGGCTTTTTCAATTTACACCCTTGCATTTTTAATTTGAAAATTTTCACCCCTACACTTTCATAAGCCATCAAAAGTTATCTTTTCCATCCAAACTAATAGCAAACTCAGGACCTGTTTGGTAACCATCCCAATTTCTGTTTCTTGTTTCTATTTCTCATTTTTTTAAGAAATTGAGTTGTTTGGTAACTATTCATGTTTCTTGTTTCTCATTTTTTTAGAAACCATTCCTAAAATTGTATAGAAATTTTAGAAACAACAAATTCTAGTTTCTTGTTTTTCATTCTTGTTTCCAAACTTTTCAACACATTGATAAATTATTATATTATCCCATTTTGACTTACAAAATATATTATAAATATCTAAAAATTATATTGATATAATATTTTTAAATATGTCATTTAAAATTTTAATTTTTTCAAAATATTTTAATTTTTTTTTAAATGAGAAACAGAAACAAGAAATAATTACCAAACATATTTCTGTTTCTTTTTTCTTCCAGAAACAGGAAATAAGAAACGGTTACCAAACATGTTTCTCTTTCTCTTTTTAAAAAAATATGAATAAGAAATAAGAAATAGAAATAAGAAACAAGAAATGGAAACGCGGAAGGTTACCAAACGGACTCTCATTTTTTAATATTTCTATTCGTATTTTTTTAACCAAGGGTTAGATTTAACCCAATGAAACTTCTTTGACTTTAACTCTACCTTTACATAGAAAAAGAAAAAAATAATAGTCCATCCTTTTTCAATTTTCACGAGCAGAGAATGGCGACTAAACTCCATTTTCATGCGAAAGTCAAGAAGAAATTCTTCAAGATTGAATTTGAATTCAGGCTACTGACGGGTTCGTTCAACCCATTTGTAAACTCTATCTCTGATTCAAGGTATCTCTTCTTTGATTTGAAAAAAACCCTAGATTTTAAAATTTTGAAAAAAATCAAATTCTTGTAGTATCATGGCAAATGCTTTGATTTTTTTTCCATAGGATGACATTATAATAATTAATGTATTAATTAAAAAATCAATATAATTAAGGGGCAATTAATGAAATAGCATATTTTTGCATACTAATTACTGAAATGTTAGAATTTTTCAAAAATTACTCAAATAGCATAATTTCAGTTCAATAAATTATTGAACTAAAAAAAATAAAAATTGTAACTAATTCATTGAAAATAATAATAAAAAATGATCAAATAGTTCAATAAATTATTGACCTTGAACTTAAAAAACCAAAAAACAACCAAATTCGTTAAAAATACCTATGAAAAATAGTTCAATAATTAATTGAATTAAAGTTTAATAAATTTATTGAACTATAATTATGCTATTTGAATAATTTTTAAAAAGTTCAGACATTTTAGTAATTAGTATGTAGATTTATGTTATTTGAGACAAATTTACATAAGTGGTAATGACATATTTTGTAAATTGAAAGTTTGATTAAGGGTAATTTTAAAGTAAATAATGGCATGTTTTGTAATTTTAAAATCGTGTAAAGATAAAATATTCCAAAAATGTTTTTTAAACATCCCTCCTTTAATATACTATGGATAAGGATGATTTTGCCACATCCCCTCAATATTTTTTTTAATTTCTTATTTATTAAATAAATTAATATTTGTGAGTGGAGTTAAGTTTTTTCCTTTATCTATACTATATAAAAAGTGACTTAGAGGAAAAACTTTTGATTTCCATTTTTACCCTTATAATTCATTTAAATTTCTATAATGCCATCATTCAAAATTAATAATATAATCATTTTATTACCACCTAATTAAATACAATAAACAAATTTTATACTATCTAAATTTTTCTAAATATACTTTCTTATTATTAAATTAATTAAATACAATAAACAAATTTTATACTATCTAATATTTTCTAAATATACTTTCTTATTATTAATAATTGAATATTGTTACCAATTAATTAAATACAATAAACAATCTATACTATCTAAAAAGTGGCTTAGAGGAAAAACATTTGATTTCCATTTTTACCCTTATAATTCATTTAAATTTCTATAATGCCATCATTTAAAATTAATAATATAATCATTTTATTACCAATTAATTAAATACAATACCAATTAATTAAATACAATAAACAAATTTTATACTATCTAAATTTTTCTAAATATACTTTCTTATTATTAAATTAATTAAATACAATAAACAAATTTTATACTATCTAATATTTTCTAAATATACTTTCTTATTATTAATAATTGAATATTATTACCAATTAATTAAATACAATAAACAAATTTTATCAAATCTAAATTTTTCTAAATATACTTTCTTATTATTAAATTAATTAAATACAACAAACTAAAATTTTCTTCGTTCAATAAATATTTCAAATATATTTTATCATGAGATTATTTCAAAAATTAATTTAGTAATAATTTATTGGTCATATTTATAAAATAAATAATTTCATAGACTTATTAAATTTAAAATCAAACCCAACCATCAAATTAATTTTTAATAACTTTTCGTCTACTATTTTCTCTAACAAACCTTTCCCTTCCTAATTTTTTTTTTATTATATTAAGACTAGGTCAAGTAGGGGAAAACACACATTAAAACAATTCTCTCACTAATTTAAATATATAATTACGTTAGTGTGATTATTTTTTATAAGATCAAAACCAAAGGACATAGTATACCATCTTGTAACACCCCAAATAAATGAGTAGTAGAAAAGTTTTGTAACTCACTGATTGAATTAAAAATTTATTGAAATTTTCACTTTTAATTTACTATATATAAATATACATGTAAATAGAGATGAACTAACACACCAATTTAGAAAAGAAAAAACTAGATGTTTGAGGATAGAGTTTTGGAAACGAAATGAATATTAGGTATGAGTAACAAGATGATATTAAATCATTATTAATCTTTAGTCATCTACATGTATCCATCATTCATGAGTAACAAGGTATAAAATCATGAAATTTAAGTTTTTTTCATCTTAAAGATATTTTTTAGGGTAAAATGCAAATAAGACCCCTGTGGTCTTTTCAAAATGCATGAGCACCCCCTCTACTTTGAAAATAGAAAATCACACCCCTGTGGTTCCAATTTTTTTCAATCAGACTCCTCCCCTTCAATGTCAATAAATTTCTTTAGCCATAACTTCTTCGTTTGAACTCCGATTTGGATGATTCAAGATGTTTTGGAATCTTCATTTCCGGCTTTACATAATCGTGGCTTCGAAACTTTGAAATCATCAATAACTAAAAGAGTTAACGATGTTAATCATACCTAGTGTTTCGATGTTAATAAAATCTTTTATTTATTAATGATTTCAAAGTTTCGAAGTGACATTTATGTAGAGCCTAAAATGAGGATTCCAAAACATCTTGAATCTTCCAAATCGGAGTTCAAACAAAGAAGTTGTGGCTAAAAGAAAACTATTGACATTGAAGGGGAGGGGTCTGATTGAAAAAAAATTGGAACCACAGGGGTGTGATTTGTCATTTTCAAAGTACAGGGGGTGTTCATGCATTTTGAAAAAACCACAGGGGTCTTATTTGCATTTTACCCTATTTTTTAATATGGGTTACGTTAATTTCTTCCATTTCATTATAAAATTTGAATTTTCAAAATATTAGTTAAGAAAATAACTTCATAATAATATTGATATTTTATCATAAAATTTGAAAGACAAATCATGTGCCACACGTGCATGGCACGTGTGAAAAAGCTAGTCTAATAAATAAATGGATGAGATTTTAATAATATAAGGAAAAAAAATTATTGTCATCATCCACTAGTTTAAAAAGATGTTTTTTCAAAAATGGCATTATAAGAATTAATAATTTCAAAAATAATAACAAAGTTTTAAAATTTTTAAAAATGATAATCTGAAAAATGACGATTTAAAAAATGTTCAAAACTTATGCTATTTTTAAAATTACTCAAATAAAATGTGTCATATGTTCTTAGAAAAAAAATTGTGAATATGATTCTAAACTTAAAAATTTGAAGAAGGCAACGAACCTCAATGAAGAGACTGCTCAAAAGTTTGGTACCACCGATGCTCGTAGTAGTGGCCATTATTATATTGAGATCGAGTGAATCAGTCAATCGGCACAACTTCACTATCATGTCTTTTCTTTTCTTACATGTCAAGCTCACCACCATCGTCTTCTTTCCTGTAAAATGCACATTAAGCTTCCTCCCGCACCAATTCATTAATTAAAAAATCATTAGAATAAATCTTTTTTAAAATTTTTATTTTTATTCAATATTCTTCTTCAGATTCTCAAATTTTCTATGTTTCTTGTTGAGATATATAATTAAATTTATACTTACCCACTAACTTAAGCTTTCGGGTCGAGTAGTGATTTAACACATTTAATATGATATCAGAGCAAGTTAATGATTCTTATCATGAATGACCTCTCCAGGGTTTATCAAAGATATGACAAAATCAAATCCGATTATTGAAAATATGATTGCCAAGCCTTAAGATTCCACATCCCCGTATTTTCTTCATCCTTCATATGAACCACAAATTACGATTTACCCAATTGTTCTTCGTGGAGAAAACTACAATGCAGTGGCTATGATCTATGCGAAATAACCTTTCCGCAAAGAACAAATTGGGCTTCAATGATGGAAGCGTAACAAAACCGACTTCGAGACCTCGAGAGAAAAAATTATAGGTGACTGTGAACTCGACGCTTGTGAGATGGATTCATATTACTTTGGATCCAGTCCTTCGATCATCAGTTCCACAACCTGATGATGTTAAAGATGTGGGAAGACATTCAAAAGCAATTTTCTATTGAGAATGGCCCTTGAATTCATGATTTGAAGATTCATGATTTGAAGACGTTATTGAACAATTACAAACAACGGGGTAACACATTGTTACTTACTACAATGAATTAAGTAAGATTTGGGATAAACTTAAGGGGCACTGGATTGTACCCACTTGCACATGTGCAGCTTCAACTGTTCGTGCAAAAGAAAGGAAAATGAGAAAGTTCATGATTTCCTAGTTGGGCTAGATCCAGTGCTCTATGGGAATGTTGTATCTAATATATTGATGATGGAGCCTTTACCAGCTTTGAATACTGGTTTTGAAAAAATTGTGACAAAAAGAACGCCATCATACAATCGCTCGAGGTCAAGAACACAAGCCATATGAAGTTGGTTCTGTTGTTCAAGGACCATCCAAAGGGAAAAATCAAGGTCGTGGCAATGATCGCCCTAGAGCAAATCTAGTATATGTTCTCATTGTTCGAAATTAGGACATGATTATTCCATCTGTTTACAGTTTCATGGTCATCCGGAATGGTGGAATGAAGAAAAATCCAATGGTGGACAAGGAAGAGGAGAAGGTCGTACTGAACGGGGAGGAGGAAGAAACGAGGGTGGTCGAGGTCAAGTCGCAAATTCTGCAACTACTTCTCATTTAACCATCCAGGCACCAATCCAACCAAATGATCGTAGTGGATTTTCTGGTCTTATGGATGATCAATGGAATATGTTGGTAAATATGTTGAATGCCTCGAAACGTCAAGCTTCCTCTAGTACAAATGAGAAATGAAATGGTAAGTTTGATAAACCTGATCAATGGATTTTCGATTCAGGCTGCTCAAACCACATGATAGGTAACATATAATTATTTTGCAATTTAATTGATATAGCTCCTACTTCGGTTGGCCTACCCAATGGAAAGAATAGTATTGCTTGGAAAGAAGGGTCAGTCACTTTAAGTGCAAGCATGACTTTGCATCATGTTCTTTTTGTTCAAGATCTTTCTTGCAATCTCCTATTTGTTTCTCATCTGACAAAAAAAAAATCTTATTCTATCACTTTTACAGATAAGCTATGTGTCATACAGGACCGTACTTCGAGGATAATGATTGGAGTGGGTGAGGAATGTATGAGGTTTACTGGTACTGACCTTTCCACCAATTTTGAACATATCAGACAATAGTAGAAGTAAATCGAGACTTGTGGCATCGGCATTTAGGACACCCATCTAGAAAAGCAGATTTTATTTTACCTAGTCTTTTTGTTAGTATTAAGGATAAACATGTAACTCCTTGTGATATTTGTTTACGTGCTAAGAAAACTCAGAATGTTTTAAATTTAAGTAATAAATAAAGGTGATAAAGCATTTGATTTGATTCATTGTGATATTTGGGGTCCTTATAACATTGCTTCTAGCTGTGGTACACACTATTTTTTTACTATAGTAGATGATTGTTATAGAGATGTATGGACTTATTTGATGGCTGTTAAATCCAAAGTGCCACAATTAATTAGAGACTTTTGTTGTATGGTTCAAACTTGAAGGGAATTTACCTCTCTTCATCGTTTTGATGCTAAATATGGTATTTTACACCTAACTCTTGTGTCCATACATCTCAACAAAATGGGAGGGTAGAGCGTAAACATAGACATATTCTAAATGTAGCCAGAGCTCTTCTATTTCAGGCCAAATCTTTCCCCTTATTTGTGGGGAGAGATTATGTTAACTGCACCATATATTATCAATAGATTTCTTCTTTCATGGCTCTTCGCCAACCCGAATCTTTAACTACTGCTTCACTGAAAGAACCCGGTTTTCTTTCTTGAGGTAATGGTTTTGACTTGAAACTATTTGGTTATTTTAATTTGATTATTTTGTTTTAATGACTTGTTCCTGAACGATTTCTTACGTTTTGATGAATTTTATTTAAATAAAGAAGTCGATTGTTGATTTTATTTTCCGTTGCATTGTTATTTGCATTTAAAAAGTTGGGTTGTTACAAAAAATTGGATAGGTGCTCTAACCTTTTTCAATCATGGCTATTCATAAAAGTGGCACCCAAAAATGGCCAAGTTTGATTTATCACCCATAACCATTTTCTTTTTAACATAATACATAATAAAATCTTAATATATTAAAAATGTGAATGAGGGAAGAATCTTTCACTTTCAACTCTACCCTCGATCACATTTAGTTTTTTTTTCCGTACATCAAGAATTTTTTTTCCAATCAATAGAATTAGAAGAGGATAAACTTTATGAATGTATTTACTTAAACTCATCTGATCACATAATCCAAGAAAATAAATATATTTAACTCTTTTTCAAATCTTTCAACCATTAATTTTTTTTAATTCTCCAATTTACCTACGTTAATATTTCTTTCTTTCTTTGTTTTTTGTTTTTTTGTTTTTATTTTATTTCCAAAGCACTTCTTCGAGCAAGTCAAACTTTATTCACAAACTTTAAGGTTACACGTTGAACCTTAACTTTGCCAACTACGCATCGAGGTTGGGTAGCCTTCCTTTGGCCTACTAATGACAATGTTACGAGATTTGATTAAAATAAAAATGGTTGAGATAATAAGCTTCTACATAAATAACATCATCTTAGAATTGATTGGAAAAATGGTGCTAATGAGAGCCATATCTCATAAGCCATTTAATCTTGCAATAGAAGAACTCGCCTGACCAAGATAATGGACATATTGATGATTCAGTTTACGTTAGAAGCTTTTCAAGTTTCTTTTTTTACCGTATGTAATTTCAATTTAATTCTTTCATTTTACTTTTTTAGAAATGAATTTATACAAAATTAAAATTGTATCTTTTGTGTTTAAGTAAATAATTTAATGTCGTTAATTTAACAAAAAATTATATGAATACTACGATCTATTTCAATACACTATCCTGTCAATTTTTAAATTAATTGTTAATGATTTATTTTTCTTTTTCTTTTCAAAATCATTTATCTGTTTATTCCACTTTATTTTAGAATCAAAATAAGAGTTTAATTCATCTTACAATTCTCAAATCTCACCTAACATTAGTTAGAAAAAAATTATTTCAAACTCTTATTTGACCATCTTAATAACAAAATTAAAATATTTATTAATCCTAAATTTTATGATTTTAATATTTTATACTCAGATTTTTATAATTAATTTAAAAGTTAACCTCTCTCCCTGGTGTATCTCTCACACTTCTCACTCTCTGTTTATCTTCAACGCTTCATCATTGTTTCCAAGGTATTCCCTCCCCTTTCCTTTGACTTTATTTGAATTGTGAACTCATGCATGTATAACTCTTTTATTCTCATTTTTTTAATTGGTGGTTTTGATGTAAATGAATTGTTTGACGTAATTCCTCAACGATGGTTTTTACCTCTTGCCTTAATTATTATGGTTTTTACCCGTTGCATTGTTATTATGATGTTTGTTAGTGTTTTGAACTTTTAAAGAAATATGAAAAAATAATCCTCTACTCTCGGTTTACCGACTCACTCAGTACAACGCCACATTATCAAGGATTCATTCATGTATGAATCGAAAAAGAAGCATGCCAAGACAAATTTATGTATATAAAAAACTGGAAGGTTTAATTATAATGGTTCGTTGCTAACTTTTAGAATGAGAAATAGATAGGAGGCAAAATTTTGATTTGACAAATACATTAGCTATAATAAATTAAATTAAAAAAAACAATTATTTGTTTATTCTGATTTTAGTGTGTTTTGTTGGTGAATTTGGTTAAAAAATTTTAATTTTGAAATCATAAAAAAGGGAAAGACGTCATAAATATAATAACTCAAATTCATGGTTTTCTCTTGCAATTTGTATGGTCAGTTTTCCTTTCAATCCCACCATCCTTTAGATTCTTTTTGTGAATTTAAGGTAGAATAAAATAGAAAATGTAGAAAAGAAGAGGTGACCATGAAAAAATGAGATTGGAATGGAATGAAGGGTTGACGCAGAGAGATGAGTGGTCATTTCCTTCAACATTCCATTTTAAATTGTCTATTTCCTCATATGTTTTTTTTCATAATAATCGAAAAGTTATAATTGAGGTAGTGGGTGAAGCAAACACGATAAAGGAGAAGAGAAAAAAAATAAAATAAATGAGGGAGAAAATATATATACTCGAGACCCCACAATCAAAATGACAGATGTACAGAGTGGGCCAGTACATCAGGTGTACAAGAAATTTTCCATAATTATGTAAGGCTAAATACTAAATTATAACACAGTTAAAGAACTTGAAAGATTCATTTAAGCTTAATAAAACGTTAGAGATTAAATTTGAAAAAAAAGTTTCATAATTTGAACAGTATCATAATATTATAACTTTGAAACAATACAATCTTATGATACATACAACACGTACCTAAAACAATACATGATTACGTGCAACACGTTATTTCAACTAGCATTTATAAAAGCTAAAACATGAATTCTTTTTTCTTAAATTATCTTCTTCAAATGGAGAAAGGAGAACAACACTAAGAGAAATTTATCTCATTTATGGGTTCCATAATTAATTTGCTGCAGCAATTGCAGATTCTATCTTTCTTTTTATTTCTTCTTTCTCTCCTTCGACTACCTGCAAAAGCACAACCAAACCAATTACTTCTGATTGAATCTTAAAATTCACAGCATTAGAAATGAGATATATGTATACAACTTGTATTTTTTTTTTTTCCAAATAAACGTATAAGTGGGAACAAGGGAATTTGAAAATTACATGAAATTTTAAATCATTGATAGGGAGATTTTTTATTATTTAAAAAAAAAAATCGTAGTCGTACATTTTCATAAGAGAAGCATTGTCAGGGTCCTTTTGTATTTATATAACGACAAAACTTATCTCTCCCATTTTATGGTTATGTTTTTGCCACATCCACACTCAATTTTCTTTATTTTATTTAATTAATAAATGATGTCATATTAATAATATAAAGAAAAATAATTATGCCGTCACCCACTAGTTTGAGAAAAGAGGTTTTTTTTCTTTCAAAAATGTTATTTTAAAAATTGATATTTTAAAACATAGTAAAACATAGTAAAACTTTATAACATTTTAAAAAATGAAATTTCTCATACAGAGACTACAATATGAGATTGGTGACTCTCAGTCTAAGATTGATCTGAGATTGGTGGATCTCAACTTGAAAAATATAATTTAAAAATAATTTCACAACTTTTCTTATTTTTAAAATTATTCAAATAAAAAATATTATCGGTTGAAAATCCTTTTGAAAAATACTCGCGACTTGATAAAAAATATGTTATTTCAAAATTACCCCATTTATTTGTTAAACAAATCATTAGAATAAAGCTATTCTTAAACTTTTAGTTTTATTCAAATATTCTTCTTTAGATTTGCAAATTTTCTGTTTTTCTCTAAAATTTAAATTAAAAAAAAACTTTTAATCAATTATTATTATTATTATTGCAAATTCTTTGATAGAAATTCGATATATTGATACGTCTTTCACTTGACGAGTAATAGATATGTAGATACTGTTATCAAGAACTTCTAAATCGATCGTTACAATGTTAAAATGATTATTATACATCACAGTGGAAATAATTGATTAACTTTTATTTTTTAAATCCTATATTTATGTATAGTTTTAAAAAATGTTATATTTGTAAATATATTTTTTAAAATATTATTTATATAAATATTAACTCAGTGAAATTTGTCAATATATATAAATATTAAAGAGAGGGAAAGAGTGACTGACATCAAGAACTTCTAAGGGAAAAGATTGTGGGTTCATTCCTTTCTTGTTGGAAATCTCCAATTCCAAATCTGAGTCAGCTTCAATTCCTTTTTCTATCTCATGCAGCTCTTTTATGTACTCGATCGCACCTTTCATTGCTAAAGAAGCCATATCCATCTAAACAACAATTTAGGGATTCAAACATAATGTTTCATGATAGAATGAATCACATTATTTATTCAGAAAATGTCTCAAATAACATATTAATACCTTCTAATTAATTACATAAAAACTTTTTAAAAATTAATCAAATATCACTTCAACTGTTTTATTATTATTTTTTTGGGTTTTTGGATTTTCTTAGTTTTATAAACTATTATCAATAATTTTTTATTTTTTTGTTGTTATTTTTCATTGTTAAATTTTAAAGAATTTATCGTTTTTTTCTTTCTTTTTTTAATTAAATAATAATTTATTGAACTAATATTTGAGTTGTTTTTAATAAATTCCTGGCACTTTTGTAATTAGTAGGTAAAAATATGTTATTTCAGTAATTACCCCTTATTTACGGATTACATTTTAATTTAAAACTTTTGTAGTATATACTAGACTCCGATTAAAAAAAATAAAACAGAATACTGAGGGACAAAAATATAATTATTAATATTTAAAACTAAATTAAAAATAAAAGTAAATTTTATTGACCAAACATTTAAATCCGAATAATAGTGATACTTTTGAAAGAATCCGATTTCACAATAAGAATATAAACGATAGGAAAACAAAAGGTATAGAAATGAACTTTTCAATAACAACACTTATTTATGTGGTATTTTAATGGAGCCTTTGCCTGTAAAACAATTTAAGAAGTAGATTTAATAAAAATGGTAAAATGTAAATAATTACAGATTAATAGATGAGATATATCTGGAATTTTTTTTTTTTTTTATACAAAGTGTCGGGGGTTGGGGGTTAGGCTTGAACCACAATGTTGAGTGTGGAACTACATGCCTTAACCAATAGGCTATACCTTGAATTAGGTAAGCTAATAATTAATAATAGCAAATCGGGGCATAAACACAAATTAATCCCACGAGTCAGATCTGGTAAAATTAGTTACAAATCACATTTTCGACTGGCACATTAAATATACTTCTTTTTTTTATGAGTCAAAAATTAGAATATCCACTCCGCAATTGGGAAATATGAATAGATTCATTTTTTTTTTTTTGGTGATGAATATTTATAAAAATAGTAAGTATTTTGAAATATTTCAAAAAAGATATTTTTCAAACTGAATTTCATCTATATCGGTTTCAGACCGGTGGATCTGAGAAACATCATTTTTTAAAAAAAATTCAAAAGTTCTGCTATTTTTGAATTTTTTTTAAATATCAATTCTTAAAATACAATTTTTGAAAGGGAAATTTTAATTGATGACAATTTTTTTATTACTAATTTCATAAATATCAAATGTTTCAAAAAATATTCTATATTTATTACTGAGATTTCACGGATCTGGATTTGATATTAGATCATACTCTATTTGATATTGGTAAATTTGAATCTCAGATATGTCATTTTTCAAAAAGTTTGCTATTTTCATTACGTAAGAATCTGTAATATTTATAACGTTATCATCTTTATTTAAATTTATTGAAACCAAAGTAATATAAATTTAAAAAAATTTATGTGATATTTATAAAGTTATCATCTTTATTTTTTTTTTCACAAGTATGTCATTTAAATAAAATATGTTTAAAGCTAATTGAATATAAAAAATGATTGAGTAAGTGTGATATACTGTAATTATTTCATGTAACAATTATTGAATGACTATGATATATTATATTGATTGACATGTACAATATAAATTACATATTTATAAATATAATAAAAAAAATTGTTAAATTTATAATTAGTTTTATAAAAAATGGTATTTGTAAATATTACATTTTTTTGCCTGGAATTGTTTTTTTTTCCTTTTTACATCAAACACGTTAACAATGTTTCGATTAGTTATTTTCTTAATATTTAATGACTGTGTTATCTTAAATTTGGTTTATAATATACATTTTTTCTTCAGATTTTAAGTTGTTATTATCATTTTATGTTATTTTACATTTATACCCATTTTTTAGGTTGTTTAACGATGTCCATTTTGTTTATTAAATTGGAGATGGAGGATTTTACTCTTGTTGTAAAATATGAAGGTTAATGGGATTCAAAAAATTTCATGGCCTTTTGCGTCTTTAAAAATAATTATGTTATTCTTCATATATTGATATATTGATTTCATCAGCTTAGTGATGGAGAAGCTGATGGAGAACGTTGCAAGCACCCAACAAATGGATTCCCAACCACATTTTAATCTCTTCAATCAACCGGATGTCCTAAACAAATGATGTTCAAGAATGAAATTACGTGATATGAATCATGGAACCTCACAAAAAGCTCAAGGATCAATTTCAAGATTAAAGTTCAAGACAAGCATTAACATCCATTTACATGCCTACGTTAGAAAAGTCAAGACAAGCTTTTGAAGATCCGAGCATGGTGGCGTACAAAGAGGACTTGATCAACTTTAATCTATGGAAAATGCATTTGGAGAAAGGTTATTGAAGACTTGTTCAACCAGAAATGAAGATGAGAGCTAATTTGGAAAGTTGGATCAATTTTGCAAACTTTCCTTATTTGGACCACTTTCCATATTTGTTATCGAACTTTCCATATTTGTTCCCAAACTTTCCATATATGGTTCCAACGAATTTATGATGTATTTAGACATGTTTTAGGCCATTTACATTCAGTTTATTAGCTAGGAAAGAATTAGAAAAGATATTATTCTCTAGGAAAGATTTTCCCCAAAATCTGCCAAATCCATATAAGGCAAGTTTTGGGCAGATTTTATTCTCTTCTTTATTCCGAATTTCCTTGTTATTTTTAGGGTTTCTTTTCCTATTTAAAGGCCTCATTTGTAACCCTAAATACTAAGAATTAATATGATATACAATGGCTTTGTTTTGCTTATTGCTTGGTTGATTTTACCTTGCATTTTGTAGCCTTGTTCTAGGTTGCATGTTTTAGAAACATTCAAGCATAACTTGATCTATTGTGTTTGTAGATGGTTTCGATCTTGAAATAAGAACAAGTTCTCTTATTTCAAGGTATTACATCATGGGTTAATTTCATATAAAACCACATTAAATAGGCAATATAGCATTAATACCAACACTTTTTCTAAAATAGAAAAACTGCCAAAATGACATCCACGCGCCGTTAAAGGGGATGACGAAAAGACAGAACCTACCCCTGTCATAAAAAAGGAATGATGAAAATCGTAGTAGATAGCAATTAATGATGAAATAATGTCAGTTAAGATATTGTGTGGGGTATAGCCTTCGAGAATCAAGAATTCAAAATTTCGATATTTGGAATTCAAAAGGAAAAAAAGAGGGGCAGTTTACAGAAAAGGAAAACGGAAAGTGAAAGGCAAGCAGGGAAACCCTAGAAAAGAAAATCGGAAAGGATACGAGAGAATGGCAAGAACGAGAGGCAGCACGAGGACGGAAGGGATTAGTTCTTAAATAAGAGCGGTAAGAAAGTTTGTAAATGATTTGTTTTTATACAAAATGTAAAGTAATTGAAGTGATTAACTTGGAAAGACATGTATGACAGGGAAGGGGTAGAGGAAGCGAACAAGGAACGAAAAGAAATCGAGATCTTCGTGATTTGCAAATGGGGGGCATAGAAGAAGAGGTATAGTTTTTTGCGATTTGAAGTGAGATACTGTGTTTTTAATTTAGATTAAGTACATGTGAAAGTAGTTTTCAGACATGCAAACTAAAAAAAGTTACAAATGCAGGAGTTAGTTGAAGGAAACGAAGAAACAAATGTACCCACTGTAAAAAAGAAGCAGAACAGAAGGAATGTAACGATGGAAGAGGTGACTGATGATGAAGAAGATGATTTAGATAATGAGGTAAGTTTTAGTTAAGAAATCATAAATGTTTAGATAGTAGATACTTTTGTTCAATTTTAGGAAGGTAGAAACGGGTACATAAGTAATGTGAATAAACAAATTTTATTGATGCAGGGTGGGACTACATCAATTGGGAGATCAAAACAAAGAGAGGATTTAAAAAAACAGAGAAGGAATGAAAATGAAGAGGAGTATTCAGCTGACGATGGAATAGATGACACAAATGAAAATGAAGATGAGCAAGTAAGTTATTGTAAAAGAAAGAACATTAATAATAATAGATTAAGCTATAAAATACTGTTGAATGTGAGTTTAGTATAAATTGTTATATTGCAACAGGAAATGACCGAGTGCGGAAACAATAAGAAAAGGAAGAGTAATGTGAAGACGGTGAATAATCCGGGAAAGGTAAAAGTTTAGATTTTTTAAACTGTATAAGTAATATAAACTATTAAGGAATGTAAAAAAATTTCGTGTATGTAATAATAAAATTGCAGAGATTACAAAATAAAACGAAGAGGAGGATTGATGATTACTTTGAGATTACTAATGAGGGTGGTTCAAGACGTGGAAGGGAGGATTGTTATTTGATTAAGTCACCGGATTGGTATAAGAATAAGAAGACAGTGGCTTATGCAAAGTATGACATGATACTGGATGTAATCAAAATGTGCAGGGGGAGATTGCTTGATTTATTGGATGAATGTTGTTTGAAGAATGTTTTAAAAATGTCCGTTAGAAAGTTTCCAACGAAGCTGATTCAACATCTTTTAAGTCGTGCTGTTAAAAATGAAAAACCCGATGAGTTGAGTTTCAAGATAGGCGGTGAAATCCATACATTCACTTTGATGGATTTTTGTTTGATCACGGGACTCAACTGTAATCCGGTTAAAAATGTGGACCGGGATTTATTACCGGAGAGTGAATTGTTGCAAACAGTTTTCGCTGAATCGACAAAACTGGATTGGAACGAGCTGGACAGAGGGTTTAGAGGAATGGATTTTTGTGACGAGGAATTGGCTTTGAAGATGGTGAAGTTATATATTTTGGAGTCTCTTGTTATACCAAAGCAAATCGGGACAACAATATCAAATTTGCATTTTCGAATGGTTGAAAATGATGAGGTGTTCAATGGGTACTCATGGGGAAGGCTATCTTACAATCTAACTATAGTGAGCATCAAGAAAATTCCAGACAATCCAGAAGGGGGATTCAAAAGACTCACTGGATTTCCACAAGCCCTAGTCATTTGGGCTTGTGAGATACTACCTGCATTGTCTGTTAATTCAATATATGCAAAGAGGATTGGAGATGGATATCCGAGAATGCTTAACTGGGATTATCACAAGCAAGGGACTTGGCAATCGTATGAAAAAGATGTGTTCAATGATGTTGTAAGTAAAAGTTTTATATAATATAAACGTTTTGTAAATGCATATAGTTTATATAGTATAACTGATTACTGGAATTTGAATAACAGTTAACGGTGAAAGGGATGAAGCCTACTGATGAGGAGTTGGATACCGAGTACATGAAGATTTTCAAGAGAGAATACAAAAACAAAGAAAGAATGGAAACAGAAAAAGGGGAGTCAAACTTTAACTGCGATGGTTGGTTTAATGAAGATGATAATGACGGGAGGAACCAAATGGCGGAAGATATAAAACTGATACTGCATCAAAACTACACAATGCGTCAAACACTGGTGAAATTAGAAAAAAAAAGTGGACGAACTACATGAATTGGTCAAACAGGGAAGGCAACAAGAACCGAGAGATTACGATGGGCATCAATATGAGGTAGATGAACTATGTTTATGAAAATGTATAGATAACATTACCTAACAATGTATGAAAATTACAGGGATTTGATTGTGGTGGTAACGATGAAAACGCGGAACAAATGTTTACTGAAGAAGTAAATGAAGAAGTGTTTAGAAATGTAAATTTGGAGAACGTTGATGAGGAAATCAGAAATGTAAATGATAACGCTGATTGTCAGGTAATCATTACAACCCTATGAAAGAAGGCAATAAAAAACACAAAAAACGTACTTTAGTAAAAAAAAAAAGACTAATTCTATAAATGAATGTAGGAAATAAGAATAGAAGATGAATCAGACATATCTCCTGTGAAGATTTCTTTAGATATTATGGAGTGGTTGAAAAATAAAGAACAATCGATAGTAATATATAGGGTAAACTTTCTTCACATTTTTTTAAGTTATATGAAAACATTTCAAATGATGTAATATGTAGTTGTATTAATATGGAAAAAAATAGGGGGGGGCAAACATCTTGATGCAGCACGCGGAGGGAGCAAGTTGAATCAAACAGTTCATGAGGTAATTACTTATAAAAGTTTATATATATTAAATCTTTAACATAAATAAACGTTTATATAAAGTAAACATATGAATATATAAAAACAGGTTGCAGCTTCGGAAACTACTGGAGTGTGGAGGTTGCACAAAACGAGCTGAATGTTAATAAAAAGGGAAAGGAAAAAAAGATGACAATGTTGATGGGGGAAAGAAGGGGAGAAAGCGAATCGAAAGGAAAAATGTGAAGGCGCCTACAAATGTGAGTACACGCCAAAAAAGAACCAGGAAGGATGGAAAGTACACTACTGAGCCATATACCGAAAAATTTAGGACAATATTGAAAAAGATATGAAGGGTCCAAGTTTCCATGTACTCACTTCGCCAACTCAAGAAGAATAGATACCGTTCTAAGAGCCAGTGATATTAGAATGGAAGACACTTTTTTGGAATTTTATGCTTAAATACTTATATTTTGAAACTGACATATATTTTTGAATGTCTGGATTATAAAATGTGTTTACATGGTTGGTATAAAAATCTATGTTGATATTTAGGCACAAATTATATTGTAATATTGTGCCAACATAATCAAACATGATATGTAGTTGTAAAGTATTAACTGAATAAGAAAGTATGAACAATGTATGCATATATTATAAATGAATCCACTTATTAAAAAAACATCAAATATATTAAAACAGTTTCTAATTAATAAATGTTTATTAAAAAAAACTTTAACATGAGTGAAACGAAATACACAAACACCAGAAAATAGCTCATACATAAAGTTAAGACAAGAAATAACAAAAAGATGATTGGAAGATATATTATATAGTATCTAATCACCGCAGCTAAAAAAAACATCAACCCTATGAAAACATTATTGAATAAAAAATAATTCAAAATGTCAAAACGAAAAATGTTATGGTCAAAGCAATTTGTTATGACCAATAGCACAAAGATGCAACGAAAAAAAAAGGAAAAAATAACATAAGTTATTAAAAAATCTAACATCAAATGCTTAAAATTGAGAAACCCGAATGAAATTAATTGTGTGCAACATAACTAAATGCATTACGGCATGTCTTGCGATTATGACCAGAACCACCACAGCGAGAGCAATTCCGAGAACTTGATCCAGAATTATAAGACTCCAAATGTGATATGTGACTTTTCATCTTCGGTCTACCTACAGAACGACGAACATCTGGTGGATGGACAACAACTGTTTCAACATCATATGGAATCTTCCATTGTTTTCGAGTACCGATAGGCATTACCATCCCAGAATAAGTTGCTATAAGAGATTCAATAGAATAGTATTTATGCACATATTCGGTAGGTGGAAGGTTACGGGAAATGATAGCGGCACAAGCATGAGCACAAGGTATTTTAAGAAGATTCCAACGTCGACATTCGCATTTCTTGTTTTGAATGTTGACACGATACTCCATTTCAAATGTAATAACAACAGAATCAAAATCATTCAAATGACGAACCTGTTCATGGAAAATAAAAAAAACAATTAAAAATAAAGGTGTAAAAAAAATAAATGGTTTCTAAATTATAACCATTTATAATCTAGAAAACGTACCATCATCCGACGTCCATATTCAATGTTGGTCCTCAATAAACAATCAGCCCAAGGGGTGAGGGTAGAATGAATGTTAGTAGCCAATAAACGCCTTTCATAAAACCATTGCTCCAATGTCAAACGTATCTCTTCTAAAGCACTAATAATGGGTAATTCACGTGCATTCTTCAAAACTGCATTGTAACTTTCACAAATGTTAGTGGTCATAACATTGAAACGAACAACAGAAAAATAAGCACGAGACCACACTGATTTCCGAATATCATTTAGGTATGGTACTATCCTAGGTTCCATCAATTCCAATTGGTGAAAAAGAAATTTGTGTTCATCCTTAGTATAGGCTTCAGCACAACGAATGAAGTGTTCAGCTAGCGATTTTTTGTGGAATCGACTCTTAATATTCTGAGATAAATGATGCATACAAACACCATAATGAACACCGGGCATAACTTTGCAAACTGCTTTGTAAATACTCGGGTGTCTGTCTGAAATGACAGACAGATTCTCTCTACTACCAATAATATTGTTGAGATGAATAAAAAACCATTCCCAAGAACAATCATTCTCTGAATTAACAACAGCAGCGGCAATCGGAAAAACTTGGTTATTACCATCCAAAGCACATGCCGTCAACAAAACTCCAGCAAATTTAGATTTTAAAAAAGTACCGTCAACAGACACAATGAGTCTACAATGAGCAAAACCAAAGATAGAAGCTCCCAAACTCATGAAAAGGAATTGAAACCTGTTCTCAGCAGTCAATTGGTATTGGACGTAAGACCCTATAAAAAAAACTATTAATAAAGTATAAACGTATATAAAACAGAAAAGGTTATAAAATATAAACGTTTTGAAAAACATACCAAGGTTATGAGTAGTTAACACATAACAAAACTTAGGAACGAGAGCATATGATTTGACTGGACAGCCTCTGATCTCTTTCAAAATTATTTCTCTAGCACGGTAAGCCTTTGAATTACAAATATGAATCCCATGTCTATTTTTCATGAAGTTAACAATCCTATTTGAAGACATAAACTTTCCACTACAAACCCTAAAATACTCTCTAATATAATCAGCAATTATAGAGGCGGTGGCTTGCGGGTGATCTACTTTTATAATGTCAACGGAACATGAATGTTGTAAACAAATTTTTTTAATAGACCACCAATCGGTACCCTCATAGGGTGACGCCTTAACAAACCAGGAACATTCGAGATCTTTACAACATGCAAAAAAACGCCCACCATCTGATTTAACAACGCGAATAGGAAAACCTTGTTTCAAAGATTGAACTTGAACAACTTTTTTCAATACATGCTTGGATGCATAAATTGCGTTGTCGGTATTAAGGAAAAATGATTCACGGGGACATTCAACGTTGACCATAGTAATGAATTGAAAACCAACAGGAACCTCATCAATGTAAAAATCTTCAGGGTTGCTATATATACCTAAATCAAAAACAGGTTGTTGAGGAGCCAAAGGGATTGAAGGTGTAACCACAGGGTCAACGGTTGCAGTTTCTGAAACTATTTTCTTTTTGTCAATAACTAAAGAAACGAACGCAGTGGAACTATCGAACAGAAATGATTCTAAGAATGCAACGTCATTGTCAGTTTTCACGTCCAGATATGCTTTCACTTTGGATAATGTCACAATCTCCATTAAAATACATTGAGTCTTACTGTTAAAACGAACCTTACGTTTTAGTTTGTTTTGTAAATCTTCAAATTTTGTGTTCTGAAAGAACATCATACTCTTCAATTCATATCATTCATAGTCGTTAGCTTCATCCAACGATCCGCCATATATAATATCAATGGAAGTGGTACGCATTTTGAAAGATTTCGGATAACAGAGAAATGAAGAAAACAAAACGTAAACCCTAAAAAACAAGAAACACAAAAACATACAGACAAAATTGAAATAGAAACTGTAATAAACAAAAAGGAGAGATAAACGGTGTATTCCACAAATCATGGAGCAAAATAAAAAACATTTAAGGAATATGATACGTATTTAAAACAGCAACTAAAAAAGGAAGTAGAATAAGGGCATTTTGGTAAACATTTAAAACGGAAGATCAAAATTAACCACCAAAAAAGGTGTTTCTTGGGCAAATTTGAAATTAACAAATCTCAGCCGATATTATTGAATAAATGATAATTAATGTGGATATTGTTGCTAATATCTCTTAGATCATTGGAATAATCTTCTTCTTCTTGGTTTCCAAGGGTTTTACCTTATTGTTCATTGGGGTTTTAGGATTTGCATCTAGGGGTTCTTTGTCTTCAAAGGGTTTCTATTTCAATTTTCTAGGGTTTCATATCATTACGAGAGATTACAAATGTAAAGAACAAGCTTAAAAAGTTTTTTTTTATAAGAACATATGACTTCTTTTGTTGTAAACTTTCTCTAAATTCTGTTTAACACGATTTATGTTTATAAATATTTGATTTTTATCAACGTTTATTTTTGTTTAAAATGTATTCTAAAAATGCTCATGATATGTTTATTTTAACAAAAAATATATTTAATGGATTCTCAACTAGGGATGGCAAAATTCCCCGCGGGTTAGGGGCGGGGGAATCCCCGCTTTATAGGGTTACGGTTAGGATTAGGGGGGGAAATTTTCCCAAATTTTTTATAGGGTTAGGGGATGGATACACATTCCCAGCCCGACCCCGACCTCGAACCCGATATTTAATAACATCTTATGTATTTTGTTTACTTTTATCTTTATTTATTAGAAAAAAAAATATATAAAATATGGTTATATTAACTTATAAATTATAAAATGTTTAATATTGTATTTTCTTTTTATCTTAAAATGTATATTTTAAATATATATTCATTTTTTATATTTCTTTTTTAAATAAGAATTAAAATATAAAAAATAGAATTTTCCCTGCGGGGAACCCGATCCCGAATGGGGAATCCCCGAACCCGCCCCTATTCTTCGATTAGGAGATAGGGTAGGGTATGAGGATTTAAAATCCCCGCGGGTTAGGGGATGAGAATGGCATCCCCGACCCCGCCCCGCCCTGTTGCCAACCCTATTCTCAACCACATTTTAATCTCTTCAGTCAACTGGATGTCTTAAACAAATGATGTTCATAAATTCAAATTATGAGAGTTTACAAATGCAAAGAACAAGCTTAAAAAGATTTGCATGAGAAAATGTGACATCTTTTGTTGTAGACTTTATCTAAATTCTGTTGAACATGGTTTATATTTATCAGTATTTGATTAGGTTGGATAGAGAGAAACTATAAAGAAATAACGAGAAATATTGCAAAAGATGAGAACTACACGTTTGAAATTTGAAAATTAAAAAAAAAACAATCCCAAAAATCCGAACAACCAAATCGGTGATTAAAATGTGTGAATAAAAAACAAATCTAAAATAATTATGTAAATGAAATCAGTAATTAAGAATGATATCAGTTTTGAAAATGCAAATGATAAGGAATAAATCATGAAGATTATGGATAATTGAAGTTTAAAAAAAAAAAAAAAAAGTAACTGCTAAACGTGGGATATGTGGTTGATTTGGTGGCATTTAATAAGGAAGCAACCAAATAATTAATTAATAATTCAAAATTACTTCAAAATCTAAAATCTAAAATGAAAATTACGGAATTAAATGACTAAAGGGCAAAAGGGTAAAAAATAAAATGGCAAACCACTATCTACGGCCATGAAAGTCCATTTTTGTAATTAATTTTGATTTGCTAATAATCTTGTAAATAGTACCTCCGATAATTCAAAAATAGGATTTTATCCATTCACAAAAACTATCCCACTTACGGTAACGAATTGTGTTACAACCTTTCTGAAGAAAAAAGGTATATTATACACGAAAATTTAGAATAACACAAACATTATGTATTAAGAAAATAAATAATCGAAACATTGTTAACGTTTTTTATGTAAAAAAAAATAAAAAATTCTAGGCAAAAAAAAAATGTAAAATTTACAAATATCATTTTTTTATAAAACTAATAATAAATTTAACAAAATTTTCTATTATATTTATAAATATGTAATTTTTATTGAGCATGTCAATCAATAATATACCATATATCAGAGTCAGTCGATAATTATTAAATAAAATAATTACGGTAAATCACAGTTCCACAGTCATTTATCATATTCAAAATGAAAGTAGTGATATAAAACGAAAATACATATACGGAATGATAATTTCTGATACCATGTGAAGATAACAGTCATGAGAGATAGAGAAGAGAGAGAGAGAGTTTCTCAAGAAATGATATTGTATTCAATTGAATTTGTGAAAAGAATACAACTCTCCTATTTATAGAAAGAGGAGTATTTGAATATGAATAATTAGTTAAAATAACAAACTAACAACTTCTCTAACTAATCAATGAGCTCCCTTTACAATATGGAATGATAATTTCTGCTTACACTTTATGGTTTGAGAAATTGTGGTCACAGATTGTCTTACGTAGTCATCGTACAGTTTGAAGATATGTATTTAGTTTAGGTTAGGCTTTTTTACACGTGTGTTTAATTTCAAGTTATAATATATATATATATATATATATATATATATATATATTATATTATTTCCCTTAAAAAAATACTAACGATCGTCTTCCTCCTCCATTATCAATGGAAAACGTTTTTGACGAAAGGTATCCTTTCTCCTCTCTTTCTTTTTCTCTCATATTTCTCACTTAATCATAAAAATGTTAGCGGCAGTTTCGACGAAGCACTTGTTGAGTTGAATGCGGCGATACCACAAACGGATTCGTCATCGGTGGTGCCAACGAATAAGGTATTCATACTTATATTTTCTGTTTCTTTTTTCAAATTAGGAGAAGTTTTTCAACAATAAGTTTTTATAAATCGATATTTAAAAAAATAAAAATAGCAATTTTTTTGAAAAATGACATATCTGATATGAGAGAATGATCTAATCAGATCCAGATTGGAGAAAATATTTCTGACATTTGAAATAAAAAAATTGTGATCTGTTGAAATTTCTTTTTTCAAAACTGTGTTTTTAGAATTGATATTTAAAAAAAATTCAAACATAGCAAAAGTTTTAAAAATTCTCAATAGTAGCATTTTTCAGATCCCCAATCTGAAACCGAGATAGATGGAATCCAGTCTGAAAAATATCTGTTCCGAAATATTTCAAAACACTTACTATTTTTGTAATAACTCATCATAAAAAAAAAGTTGAATCTATTCTTATTTCCCAATTGGGGAGTGTATTCAAATCCATAAAACTATTTGCTTATAAATTTCAAGTTAGCTTATATGTTACAGAGATTTACATCAGTATTCAAATCGGAGTACTATTTACAAGATTATTAGCAAATCAAAATTAATTACAAAAATGGACTTTCATGGCCGTAGATAGTGGTTTGCCATTTTATTTTTTACCCTTTTGCCCTTTAGTCATTTAATTCCGTAATTTTCATTTTAGATTTTAGATTTTGAAGTAATTTTGAATTATTAATTAATTATTTGGTTGCTTCCTTATTAAATGCCACCAAATCAGCCACATATCCCACGTTTAGCAGTTACTTTTTTTTTTTTTTTAAACTTCAATTATCCATAATCTTCATGATTTATTCCGTATCAGTTGCATTTTCAAAACTGATATCATTCTTAATTACTGATTTCATTTACATAATTATTTTAGATTTGTTTTTTATTCACACATTTTAATCACCGATTTGGTTGTTTGGATTTTTGGGATTGTTTTTTTTTTTTTTAATTTTCAAATTTCAAACGTGTAGTTCTCATCTTTTGCAATATTTCTCGTTATTTCTTTGTAGTTTCTCTCTATCCAACCTAATCAAATACTGATAAATATAAACCATGTTCAACAGAATTTAGATAAAGTCTACAACAAAAGATGTCACATTTTCTCATGCAAAGCTTTTTAAGCTTGTTCTTTGCATTTGTAAACTCTCATAATTTGAATTTATGAACATCATTTGTTTAAGACATCCAGTTGACTGAAGAGATTAAAATGTGGTTGAGAATAGGGGTGGCAACAGGGCGGGGCGGGGTCGGGGATGCCATTCCCATCCCCTAACCCGCGGGGATTTTAAATCCTCATACCCTACCCTATCTCCTAATCGAAGAATAGGGGCGGGTTCGGGGATTCCCCATTCGGGATCAGGTTCCTCGCAGGGAAAATTCTATTTTTTATATTTTAATTCTTATTTAAAAAAGAAATATAAAAAATGAATATATATTTAAAATATACATTTTAAGATAAAAAGAAAATACAATATTAAACATTTTATAATTTATAAGTTAATATAACCATATTTTATATATTTTTTTTTTCTAATAAATAAAGATAAAAGTAAACTAAATACATAAGATGTTATTAAATATCGGGTTCGGGGTCGGGGCTGGGCTGGCTGGGAATGTGTTCCCATCCCCTAACCCTATAAAAAATTTGGGAAAATTTCCCCCCCTAATCCTAACCCTAACCCTATAAAGCGGGGATTCCCCCGCCCCTAACCCGCGGGGAATTTTGTCATCCCTAGTTGAGAATCCATTAAATATATTTTTTGTTAAAATAATGTAACAACCCCAAATTTCCAAAACATGGAAATCTCAATAATAACAGCGGAAGCTAAAATTTAACAAAAACTCTTCTCATTTAAATCAAATTTAGAATATTTCACATTCGATCGATCTTATTTTAAATACCAAAATCCATAATAAAAACAAAACATCAATCTAAAATCTCATCCGGTTTCAATATGTTTTAAAACAACAAATAACAAAATGAACTAAAGTCATTTAACCAAAAATATCCCAAATAAATAAAAGAGAAGAAATATTCATTGCCGGCATGTAAATCCTCCCAACCGATCCACCGATCACGAGACATCGTCAGTTGCCAGCTTTCTTCTTCTTTTTACCTAAAAAAAAATGTAGCATCATGAGGCTACGCCCAATAAGAATAATGTTAATTTAAGAGCAATGCCATGAGAAATTTTCTAAATTCCTTTAGTCCGTAATCGACCTCAAAACTTCCAAGAATTTCTCTCAACTCTAAAGAAATTCTCTGAACTCCAAAGAAGTTCTCTCAACTCCAAAGAAGTTCAATTTTCTACGCAATGCCTTAACTCAACTAATGTCCGCAAAAAAAAGTGAGTTTCTCGCTCAAAAGCATCAAACACGTGTTTCAACGTTTCAACCTTTTGAGGTATTCTTCTTATGTGTTAGCAAGACACACAAGCGAACCTACTTGTATATTCTTTCCCATTGATCAAATGGAATGAACCTGCCCCACTAAGTGATATTATGTTGTGCACAACTATAACTATCCACTTAATGGCATATTCTTCACTAAGTATGGCCCTACTTAGTGCGAACCTCCAACCATATTGTTTAAGGCACCAAAACAATATGATTTATCTAAAAGCATCACTACCAGAATGCTTGACAAAGCCTAGGTCAGTTTCTAGCCCAGAAAACATGTTTCCTCCTAAAACTGGCCTTAAATAGGCTAAATCTCGAAAATTCCAAAATCTGGAAAATTAATGTAATTACAGCGTTCAAAGGGTCTAAAAAAAATACCTAAAATTAGATCTCTAACTCACGAGATGGTTCCCCAAAGAAAACCCACTCTAAAAAGCTAAACTAGCTTAACTAGTGCGATTTTGCTTCTTTTTCGGCGCCAACCGATAAGAAAATTTTATAAAATTTTCCAGCAGCTCAAAGGACTTAAGAACAGCTCCTAAGTCATCTAGATACACTTAAGAATCATCCAAAATTGATCCCCCACCTAAACTCCCAAGAAAAGGGGTTCGACTGGACTAATTTCCACATAAGGCTCTATCGTTCCTACTTTACAATATAAAATTCCAGCAGCTTAAACACTCTTTAAAACACCCAAAACAATGTTAAAACTTAAGCCAAACATCAAAATAATCCATCCAGTCAGAAATCCCAAATTTAATATCAAAAGAATAATTCCAAGCATGCATGCAACTTAATCTTCATAATCCTTAACTCCCAAAAACAAATATTATCAACCATCATAAAACATGCTTATAAAATTCACCCACTTTAAATCATCCACAACATACAAACCAGATTCTAATTATACTTATAAAGAAGCAGAAAAAGAAACATGAAATTGATCAAAGATTAACAAAACTCTCACCTTAGATTCTTGAATTTTTTTTCAAGAATTAAAAATCTTCTTTCCAAGAAAACTCACAACCTCTCTTGTAAGTTGAATAAACCTTTCTCAAATCTCATCCTCACTGCAAGGAAAAGCCTTTCTACATCTATATGAAAAATTTGCAAAATAAATCGATCAAAATCAGATAAAAACCTAATGGATCCGAACTGGTTTTTGGCTCATAACGTTTTACAGAGAATTCAGATTAATACGAAATTATACTCAAAAGAAAGAGAACGAAAAACCAATAAAGATAGACAGCTTACTTGCGTAAATCGGAGTTCGGATGAGGGAGTTATGGCCAAAATACTCTGGAGAAATTAATTTGGGCGAAAATTGGAGAAAAAAAGATTAATGGAAGTTGGTTTTCGGATTAGGGAAGAAGAAGATGAATTTTTAGGGTTTAATCCCGAGTTATGATAATTACGAAAATGCCACTACACTAAAACGATCATAACTCATTCACCGAAACTCCGAATGATGATCCGTCAGTTGCGTTGGAATCGTAATAACGAGACGATCAACATCATCTAAAAATATTAAAGTAAACTTGTGGTTTTAATTTTGAGATTTGGGAAATTACCAAAAATACCCTTACTTGGTAACGGGTCGTTACAAATAAACATATCATGAGCATTTTTAGAATACATTTTAAACAAAAATAAACGTTGATAAAAATCAAATATTTAAAAACATAAATCGTGTTAAACAGAATTTAGAGAAAGTTTACAACAAAAGAAGTCATATGTTCTTATAAAAAAAAACTTTTTAAGCTTGTTCTTTACATTTGTAATCTCTCGTAATGATATGAAACCCTAGAAAATTGAAATAGAAACCCTTTGAAGACAAAGAACCCCTAGATGCAAATCCTAAAACCCCAATGAACAATAAGGTAAAACCCTTGGAAACCAAGAAGAAGAAGATTATTCCAATGATCTAATACCTTGAAATAAAAGAATTTGTTCTTATTTCAAGATCGAAACAATCCACAAACACAATAGATCAAGTTATGCTTGAATGTTTCTAAAACGTGCAACCTAGAACAAGGCTACAAAATGCAAGGTAAAATCAACCAAGCAATAAGCAAAACAAAGCCATTTTATATCATATTAATTCTTAGTATTTAGGGTTACAAATGAGGCCTTTAAATAGGCAAAGAAACCCTAAAAATAACAAGGAAATTCGGAATAAAGAAGAGAATAAAATCTGCCCAAAACTTGCCTTATATAGATTTGGCAGATTTTGGGGAAAATCTTTCCTAGAGAATAATATCTTTCCTAATTCTTTCCTAGCTAATAAACTGAATGTAAATGGCCTAAAACATGTCTAAATACATCATAAATTCGTTGGAACCATATATGGAAAGTTTGGGAACAAATATGGAAAGTGGTCCAAATAAGGAAAGTTTGCAAAAGTGATTTAACTTTCCAAATTAGCTTTCATCTTCATTTCTGGTTGAACAAGTCTTCAATAACCTTCCTCCAAATGCATTTTCCATAGATTAAAAGTTGATCAAGTCCTCTTTGTACGCCACCATGCTCGGATCTTCAAAAGCTTATCTTGACTTTTCTAATGTAGGCATGTAAATGGATGTTAATGCTTGTCTTGAACTTTAATCTTGAAATTGATCCTTGAGCTTTTTGTGAGGTTCCATGATTCATATCACGTAATTTCATTCTTGAACATCATTTGTTTAGGACATCCGGTTGATTGAAGAGATTAAAATGTGGTTGGGAATCCATTTGTTGGGTGCTTGCAACGTTCCCATCAGCTTCTCCATAACTAAACTGATGAAGAATAACATAATTATTTTTCCCAACTCAATAGGTAAACTAATCCATTTGTCTCAAATAGCATAAATCTGCCTAATTACTAAAATGTCATAACTTTTTAAAAGTTACTCAAATTGCATAATTATAGTTCGATAAATTATTGAACTATTTTTCATAGGTATTTTTAATGAATTTGTTTGTTTTTTGGTTTTTTAAGTTCAAGTTCAATCATTTATTAAACTATTGGATCATTTTTTATTATTATTTTCAATGAATTTATTAAATTTTTTAATTTTTTTAGTTCAAAGTTCAATAAATTATTGAACTATAATTATGCTTATTTGAGTAATTTTTGAAAAGTTCTGACATTTCAGTAATTAGTGTGTAAAAATATGCTATTTCAGTAATTGTCCCTATTTTATATGTTGAAAAAACATATTGGAATTTTGTAAAATGATGGTTATTAACCCATGGCTAAAACTTCACACCCATTCATCAACTCAAACCTTTAATTTTTCCATCTTCAGACGCAACAAGGGAAGAAAAAGAATTAAAGTAAAGCAGACGGTGGACAAGGATGGCAAGGGCTGAGCTTTTTTTTTTTTTTTTTTAAGAACCCACCAGGAAGTGATGGAAAACGGATAAATATTGAAGCTTCCATACTCCAGGTATGGCCGACGGTGAGGTGATGGAAGAGAAAATAAAGTCTTTTGGTTTTTTTTTTTTTTTTTTTTATCGAACGGTGGGTCTAAGGTCTTAGAAATATTTCTCCAACAGCTGATATTGAAGAAGAGAAAGAAAAGAAAAAAAATATATAAATGAAGGCAACAAGGCTGTTCTTGCGGCGTGAAGAAGAAGAAGAAAGAAAGGTGAATAATGTTTTTTCCTCTTGCCCAATAACCCTAAAAATGAGGAGATTTTACTTTTAAGTTGTCAAGCATTCATTAGGTGTGGATAAGATAAGGGCCCACCACTGAATTACTCATCTAATCACTTATCATCATCACCTTTTTAGAAATGTATTTATACAAAATTAAAATTGTACCTTTTGTGTTTCAGTAAATAATTTAATTTTTATTTTTTAATTATGTCGTTAATTTAACTAAAAATATATGAATAATACGATCTATTTAAATATAGTATCCTGTCAATTTTTAAAGTAATTGTTAATGATTTTTTTCCCTCTTTTCAAAATGATTTATCTGTTCATTCCACTTTATTTTAGAACCAAAATAAGAGTTTAATTCATATTAAAATTCTCAAATCTCACCTAACATTAGTTAGAAAAAAAATATTTCAAGTTCTTATTTGACCTTTTTAATAACAAAATTAAAATATTTATTAATCCTAAATTTTATGGTTTTAATATTTTATACTCAGATTTTTATAATTAATTTAAAAGTTAAAAAGACCTCTCTTCATGATTTATCTCTCACACTTCACATTCTCTGCTTATCTTCAACTCTTCATCAATCGTTTCTAAATTATTCTCTCCCCTTTCCTTTGACTTTATTTGAATTGTGAACTCACATATGTATAACTCTTTTTAATTCCCATTTTTTAATTGGTGGTTTCGATGTAAATGATCTGTTTGATGTAATTACTCAACAGAGGTTTTTACCTCTTACTTTAGTTTTGTTGTTTAATTAATTCTGGAGTGTTATTCTGATGTTTGTTAGTGTTTTGAACTTTTAAAGAAATATGGGAAAATAATCCTCTACTCTTGGTTTACCGATTCACTCGGTACAACGCCACATTCTCAAGGATTCATTCATGTATGAATTGAAAAAGAGGAAGCATGACAAGACAAATTTATGTATATAAAACTGGAAGGTTTAATTATAATGGTTTGTTGCTAACTTTTAGAGTGAGAAATAGATAGGAGGCAAAATTTTGATTTGACAAATCATTGGCAATAATTAAAAAAAAACAATTATTTGCTTATTCTTTCATGGGTATAGTATGATTTTAGTTTGTTTTGCTGGTGAATTTGGTTGAAAGTTTTTAATTTTGAAATCGTATAAAAAAGGGAAAGACGCGACATAAATATAATCACTCAAATTTATGGTTTTGTCTTGCAATTTGTATGGTCAGTTTTTCTTTCAATCCTACCATCCTTTTGATTCTTTCTTTGAATTTAAGGTAGAATAAAATAGAAAATGTAGAAAAGAAGATGTGACCATGAGAAAAGGAGATTGGAATGGAATGAAGGGTTGACGCAGAAAGATGCGTGGTCATTTCCTTAAACGTTCCATTTTAAATTGTCTATTTCCTCTGATGTTTTATTCATAATAATTGAAAAGTTATATTTGAGGTAGTGGGTGAAGCAAACACGGTAAAGGAGAAAGAGAAAAAATATAAAATAAAAGAGGGAGAAAATATATATACTCGAGTGGGCAAGTACATCAAGTGTACAAGAAAATTTTCATAAATATGTAAGACCAAATACTAAATTATAACACATTTAAAGAACTTGAAAGATTCATTTAATCTTAAAAAATCGTAAGAGATTAAATTTGAATAAAAAAAAAGTATCATAATTTGAACAGTATCATAATTTTATAACTTTAAAACAATACAATCTTATGATACGTAGAATACGTACCTAAAACAATATATGATTACGTGCAACACGTACCTAAAACAATACATGATTACGTGCAACACATAATTTCAACTAGTATTTATAAAAGCTAAAACATGAATTTGTTTTTTCTTAAATTATCTTCTTCAAATGGAGAGAGGAGAACAACACTAAGAGAAATTTATCTCATTTATGGGTTCCATAATTAATTTGCTGCAGCAATTGCAGATTCTATCTTTCTTTTTATTTCTTCTTTCTCTCCTTCGGCTACCTGCAAAAGCACAACCAAACCAATAACTTCTGATTAAATTTTAAAATTCACAGCACTAGAAATGAGATATGTCTAAAACTTGTATTTTTGTTTTTCCTAATAAACGTATAAGTGGGAACAAGGGAATTTGAAAATTACATGAAATTTTAAATCATTGATAGGGAGATTTTTTATTATTTAAAAAAAAATCGTAGTCGTACATAAGAGAAAAGCATTGTCAAGGTCCTTTTGTATTTATATAAGGACAAAACTTATCTTTCCCATTTTATGATTATATTTTTGCCACATCCACACTCAATTTTCTTTAATTTATTTAATTAATAAATGATGTCATATTAATAATATAAAGAAAAATAATAATGCCGTCATCCACTAGTTTGAAAAAAGAGTTTTTTTTTCCTTTCAAAAATGTTATTTTATAACATAGTAAACCTTTATAATCTTTTTAAAGATGAAATTTCTCACAAAGAGACTACAATATGAGATTGGTGGCTCTCAGTCTAAGATTGATATGAGATTGATGGATCTCAACTTGAAAAATATCATTTTAAAATAATTTCATAACTTTTTTTTTTTTTAAAAGTATTCAAATAACAAATGTCATCGGTTGAAAATCCTTTTGAAAGCACTTATGACTTGATAAAAGTGTGAATTGAATTCTAAACTTAAAAATATGAAGAAAGTAACCAACCTCAATGAACAGAGTCTTCAAAAGTTTGGTATTGCCAATGGTCGTAGTAGTGGTCGTTATTATATTGAGGTCGAGTGAATCAGTCAATCGGCACAACTTCACTATCGTGTCTTTTCTTTTATTACAGGTGAAGCTCACCACCATCCTCTTCTCTCCTGTACAATGCACATTAAGCTGCCCCCCCACCGATTTAATTATTAGAATTTGTCTCAAATAGCATAATTTTAAATATTATTTTCTAAAATGTCAGAACTTTTTTAAAATTACTCAAATAGCATAATTGTAATTCATTGAATTGTTGAACTTTTTTTTTTTTTTACTTTTTTGAGTGCAAGTTCAATAATTTATCGAGTTATTTGATTAACTTTCATTATTATTTTTAATGAATTTGTTAAATTTTTTTTTACTTTTTTAGTTCAATAAATTATTGAATTATAATTCATTAAATTATTGAACTACCATTATGCTATTTTAATAATTTTTGAAAAGTTCTAACATTTCAGTAATTCATATGTAAAAATATGTTATTTCAGTAGTGCCTCATTTATTTGTTAAACAAATCATTAGAATAAAGCCATTCTTAAACTTTTATTTTTATTCAAATATTCTTCTTTAGATTTTCAAATTTTCTCTTTTTCTCTAAACAAAACTTTTAATCAATAATTGTTATTATTATTATTGCAAATTGATTGATAGACATTCGATATATTGACATGTCTTTCACCTGACGTGTAATAGATATGTAGATACTGTTATCAAGAACTTCTAAATCGATTGTTACAATATACATCACAGTGGAAATAATTGATTAACTTTTATTTTTTAAATCCTATATTGATGTATAGTCTTAAAAAACGTTATATTTGTAAATATATTTTTTAAAATATTATTTATATAAATATTAACCCTGTGAAATTTGTCAATATATATAAATATTAAAGAGAGGGAAAGAGTGACTGACATCAAGAACTTCTAAGGGAAAAGATTGTGGGTTCATTCCTTTCTTGTTGGAAACCCCCAATTCCAGATCTGAGATCTCAGCTTCAATTCCTTTTTCTATCTCATGCAGCTCTTTTATGTACTCGATCGCACCTTTCATTGCTAAAGAAGCCATATCCATCTAAACAAAAATTTACGGATTCAAACATAATGTCTCATAATAGAATGAATCACATTATTTATTCAAAAAATGTCTCAAATAACATATTAATACCTTCTAATTAATTACATAAAAACTTTTTAAAAATTAATAAAATATCACTTCAACTGTTTTATTTTTTTTTTGGGTTTTTGGCTTTTCTTAGTTTTATAAACTATTATCAATAATTTTTTGATTTTTTTTTGTTATTTTTTCATTGTTAAATTTTAAAGAATTTATTGTTTTTTCTTTCTTTTTTTAATTCGATAATTTATTGAACTGATATTTGAGTTGTTTTTAATAAATTTTGACACTTTTGTAATTAGTAGGTAAAAATATGTTATTTCAGTAATTACCCCTTATTTACGGATTACATTTTAATTTAAAACTTTTGTAGTATATACTAGACTCCGATTAAAAAAAATAAAAAAGAATTTTGAGGGACAAAAATATAATTATTAATATTTAAAACTAAATTAAAAATAAAAGTAAATTTTATTAACCAAACATTTAAATCCGAATAATAGTGATACTCTTGAAAGAATCCGATTTCACAATAAGAATATAAACGATAGGAAAACAAAAGGTATAGAAATGAACTTTTCAATAACAACACTTATTTATGTGGTATTTTAATGGAGCCTTTGCCTGTGAAACAATTTAAGAAAGTAGATTTAATAAAAATGGTAAAATGTAAATAATTATAAATTAATAGATGAGATATATCTGGAATTTTTTTTTTTTGATACAAAGTGTCGGGGTTGGGGGTTAGGCTTGAACCACAATATTGAGTGTGGAACTACATGCCTTAACCAATAGGCTATACCCTGAATTAGGTAAGCTAATAATTAATAATAGCAAATCGGGGCATAAACACAAATTAATCCCATGAGTCAGATCTGGTAATTAGTTACAAATCACATTTTCCAATGGCACATTAAATACACTTCTTTTTTTTATGAGTCCAAAATTAGAATATCCACTCCGCAATTGGGAAATATGAATAGATTCACTTTTTTTTTTGTGATGAATATTTATAAAAATAGTAAGTATTTTGAAATATTTCAAAAAAGATATTTTTCAAACTGAATTTCATCTATCTCAGTTTGATTCCGGTGGATCTGAGAAACATCATTTTTTTTAAAAATTTCAAAAGTTCTGCTATTTTTGAATTTTTTTTAAATATCAATTCTTAAAATACAATTTTTGAAAGGGAAATTTTAACTGATGACAATTTTTTTATTACTAAATTCATAAATATCAAATGTTTCAAAAAAAATTCTATATTTATTACTGAGATTTCACGGATCTGGATTTGATATTAGATCATACTCTATTTGATATTGGTAAATCTGAATCTCAGATATGTCATTTTTCAAAAAGTTTGCTATTTTTATTTTGAAATATCAATTTATAGAAACTTATTTTTGAAAAACTTCTCCCTAATTTGATATAGCTAAAAAAAAAATAAGTATCAATACCTTATTCTTTGGCACCGCCGATGACGAATCCGTTTGTGGTATCGCCGCATTCAACTGAACAAGTGCTTCGTCGAAACTGCCGCTACCACAATATAATGAACATCATTTTTAAGAATCTTCAACTAAATATAAAATTGCAGATAAAAAATGAGAGAAAAGGAAAGAGAGGAGAGAAAGGGTACCTTTCGTCAAAAATATTTTCCATTGAAAATGGAGGAGGGGAGACGACAGTGAGCACGTGTGTAAAAGAAGCCTAATCTAAAATAAATAAATATCTTCATTCGTACGATCATTACGTAAGATTCTGTCTGGACCGCAATTGTGCAGTCATGGCTGCAACAAGTCTATGAAGTGCAAGCCACATCTTTATTATTATTATTTTTTTTTTTACAAATATGTCATTTAAAAAAAATGTCTAACACTTTAACAATTATTGAATGACTATGATATATTATATTGATTGACATGTACAATAAAAATTACATATTTATAAATATAATAAAAAAAATTGTTAAATTTATAATTAGTTTTATAAAAAATGATATTAGTAAATATTACATTTTTTTGCCTGGAATTGTTTTTTTTTCTTTTTACATCAAACACGTTAACAATGTTTCGATTACTTATTTTCTTAAAATTTAATGACTGTGTTATCTTAAATTTGGTTTATAATATACATTTTTTCTTCAGATTTTAAGTTGTTATTATCATTTTATGCTATTTTACATTTACACTACAAAAACCACCCATTGCGATCATTTAAATTGCGACCAAATGGTCGTTTTTTACCTAAAATGCGACCAAAAAATGTGACCAACTAAGTGGTGGCCAAAAAGTCTGGTCGGTTCAATTTGTCGACCTGGATGGTCACAAATATACGACCACAAATTTTTGGTCGCAAAAAGTCAAACTTTTTAAAATGCGACCGGATAGTCGCTTTTTAAGCGACCATATGGTCGCATTTTATCTTCAATAAAGTGACCATTTGGTCACATAAAAAGTGACCAAATGGTCGTAATTTTTATGACCAAATGGTCACTTCTCGGCTCAGTTAAAATACGACCAAATGGTCGCCTAAAAAGCGACCATCTGGTCGTAATTTATGTGATAGATAAGTGACCAAATGGTCACATAAAAAAGTGACCAAATGGTCGTATTTTATGTGACCAAATGGTCACTTTTAGACTAAGTAGAAAAGTGACCAGATGGTCGCTTTTAAAGTGACCATCTGGTTGCATATAATAATTTTTTTTTAAAATTTAAATTTCAATAATTAGTTAATTAATTATTAATTATTAATTATTAATTAATTATTTATTTAATTAATATTAAAATTTCATAAAAAAAAATTGGAATTAAAATAAAAAATATATATATCAAATATTAAAAAAACGTTTTATACAATCGAAAGAATCCTAGAACTACATGGAGGGGCCGGGGGGGGGAGGAGGCGTCGATGATGAAGGGCCGCCGCCTAGAGATCTGAAGTACGCGGCCAAAGCAAATGCGACCTGGGCATCGACTCGTGCCTGCATGCTGGCCTCAATAGTAGCGACTCGAGTAACGAAGTCCTCGCGCATAGCCTCCATGTCCGCGCGCATTTCTGCTCGCCAGACGAGAAGCGGCAGGAGCTAGTGCTCGCTCGTTCCGCCGAGGCCGGGCACATCTGCATAAAGGCGTCGCCCGTCGAGCCGAGCCCAGGAACCGACCCATCAGCCGAACCCCTCCAGGCGACCTCCAAGAACGCCTCTATCCGGTCCTCCTGAGCCGGTTGCGAGTCTGGTGTGGGCAACCGCTGAGTCAAGGACTCCGTGAAACGTTCCTAAACATTTAAAATTCAGAAAATAAAATGGTTAATATATAATGTAGGAAAAATTTTAAAGAAAA
Organism: Gynostemma pentaphyllum; assembly: GCA_028015215.1. Lineage (NCBI taxonomy): Eukaryota > Viridiplantae > Streptophyta > Magnoliopsida > Cucurbitales > Cucurbitaceae > Gynostemma > Gynostemma pentaphyllum. Next base: position 45,170,927 of record CM051351.1, on the reverse strand, counting down.
AATAATAATTGAAAAAATTATTAAATACCGAGGCGCTTTCGCCTTATCGTCGATTTAACGCCCCGCCCTTCTTCCTGTGAAGAACTCGGTGCGGCTCATCCAGGCAGGACCGGCGCCTGTGCTTCGCTTCCTAAAAAATTAAAGAGTGAAGAATAAAACATAATAAATTAATAAGTAATTGAAAAAAGAAAACGAGAAAAAAGTACGTAAGTAAGAAAACGACGAAAAAAAAACATACCAATCGACGATGGTGCTCGTCGTGGGTCCGCGCCCCCGCTGTGTGTTTTGCGGGATTCTTCGCGCGGTTGGCCTTATTCCTGCTTGACACTGCCTTTCCCTCAGGAGTGCTTAAGCTCGCGAGAAGCCGCGCGTGGTCCTCCGGGCTCATCCACACGGGGCGGTTTTCTGCTTGCTTTCTGCGTGCCCGGAACATGAGGTCCTTGAATCGATCCCGGACATGACTGTCCCATAGGGGGAACAATCTACCGTAGGTGATATCGGGATCGATAACAGAAAACTTGCCCTGAAAAAATTGAAATAAAAAATTGTTAAAGTAATAAATTTATTTCTATAAATTTCAAAATTAATTAATTATGAAAATGAATGATGATTTTACCTTCCAATTGTCGTACATCCGATGTTTCTCCGTTGTCGGAATCTTCGTCCAGCGAAGGTCGCTGGGTAGAGGCATGCTTTGGAGGACCTCGCGAAACCGTTTTGAAACGGTCGTATGCGGCTGTACTCTGCAAAATCAAAAAAAATTATTGTGCTATATATTAGAAACTATTAGTTAAAAGGAATAAAAAACACTTTGAAAAATAATAAACAAAATTACTTACGTATCCCCTTCAATCCAGAGGTAGAGTCTGCGACCGAGACAATGCGTGCATGAAGTCGAGGGGCCACCGATCCGACCCGATCTTGACCCAGGACGCATACCCAGGATGCAGACCCCGATGCTAAGCCCGGTAGTCGTGGCAAGGGAGTCCTGCGTCGGTCGTGGTGTCGCACTTCGGTCTCAGGGACTCCATCATCGAGCGTGGCGGCAAGTCCCGTCTCGTAACTAAAGAGGATGTCCAACTCCTCCGTAGTCGTCCGCATCGAGGCAACGCCGAGGGCGTCTGCGGAGACCCCTCGTCACCCGCGTCGTCAGGCTCGTCTGACTGGGGAGGACGTCGTCTGCCCGTCATAGTCCTACAACCAAAATAAACTAATTTAATACTAATTACGTAAGTAAAATATTGATTAGTTTATTTAATTAATTAATTAATGAAATAATGTAAATTAAACTAACATAAATTAAGTAAATAATTTAAAATAAACTAATCAAATTAATTTGAATAAAAGTAAATTAAAATTAGATTAATTGAACTAAAAGTAATTCAATTAAACTTAAGATTAATTAATTAAAACTAAAATAAACTAATCATTTAATTTGAAATAAAGTAAAGTAAAATTAGATTAATTGAACTAAAATTAATTGAATTAAAATAAAATTCAATTAGTTTTAGTTTCAATTAACCTAATTTTAATTTACTTTATTTCAAATTAATTGATTAGTTTATTTTAGTTTTAATTAATTAATCTTAAGTTTAATTGAATTAATTTTAGTTCAATTAACCTAATTTTAATTTACTTTAATTCAAATTAATTGATTAGTTTATTTTAGTTTTAATTAATTAATCTTAAGTTTAATTGAATTAATTTTAGTTCAATTAACCTAATTTTAATTTACTTTATTTCAAATTAATTGATTTGTTTATTTTAGTTTTAATTAATTAATCTTAAGTTTAATTGATTTAATTTTAGTTCAATTAACCTAATTTTAATTTACTTTATTTCAAATTAATTGATTTGTTTATTTTAGTTTTAATTAATTAATCTTAAGTTTAATTGAATTAATTTTAGTTCAATTAACCTAATTTTAATTTACTTTAATTCAAATTAATTGATTAGTTTATTTTAGTTTTAATTAATTAATCTTAAGTTTAATTGAATTAATTTTAGTTCAATTAACCTAATTTTAATTTACTTTATTTCAAATTAATTGATTTGTTTATTTTAGTTTTAATTAATTAATCTTAAGTTTAATTGAATTAATTTTAGTTCAATTAACCTAATTTTAATTTACTTTATTTCAAATTAATTGATTTGTTTATTTTAGTTTTAATTAATTAATCTTAAGTTTAATTGAATTAATTTTAGTTCAATTAACCTAATTTTAATTTACTTTATTTCAAATTAATTGATTAGAATACTTAAACAAAATTATTCTAATTAATTAATCTAATTGTACTTTACTTTAATCAAATGTAACTAAAATTAAGTAATTAAACAATTTTTATTTAATAATTAAACTAAAATTAATTAATTAAATTAGTGTAACTCATTAATTTAAACTACTTAAGTATAATTGAAGTTAAACTATTTGAATTAATTACCCTACTTTAAATTAATGGATTTAATTAAAGTAATCTAAATTACATTAATTAAACTAAAATTAAAAGTTAAACTAGTGTAATTATAAATTAATTTAATTTAATTTTATTAAATTAAAGTAAACTATCTTAAATAAACTATATAAGCAATTAAACTAAATTAGATTAAGTAATTAAATTAATTACTACTTAAATTGAATTAAAGTAAACTAAGTTAGATTAATTAAACTATTAGATTAATTAAACTAAAATTACTTAAAGTAAGAAAATTAAAGTAAACTAATTAATTAGTTAATGTAAACTAAAATGCTATGAATTAAACAAAAGTAAACTAAGTAATTGATTACACAAATTTAGATTAATTAAACTAAAACTAATTAAATTAACAAAACTAAACTAAACTACTTAATTAAAAACTAAAAACTAAAACTAAGTAAACTAAATTCTTAAACTAAACTTCAATTTGATACGAAAACTAACCTCGTAATCGAAACCGGGATTGGGGTTTGAGGGTTTTAGGTTTAGAGTAAGAATGGGAACCAGGAACCAGGAAGAAATAACGGAGAAGGGGAGAGGGAAAGAGAGAAAAGAACAAAAAAGAGAGGAAGAAAAAGAGAAAGGCAACGAAAGAAGAGAAAGGCGGAAAATAAGAGAAAGAAAAACGGAGAAAAGAAAAAAAAAACCCGGGGAAAGGAAAGGGATGGGAATTTAAATCACAATTTGCGACCAACCTGGTCGCAAATATGTAATTATGACAGGAAACGAAAGGTCGCGCGTGCTGGGTCAAATGCGACCATATGGTCGCATTTTCAGAGAGTTTTGCGACCAAATGGTAGCATTTATTATAAAAGCGACCATTTGGTCGCCCAGTTACCATTACCAAGAACAGCTGTCATATCACGAGTCCCATCAACAATTGCGACCAGATGGTCGCAATAATGACATTCACCGCCAAATATTGCGACCATATGGTCGCATTGTTTAAATTCACCGCCATAAATTTCATGAAAATTTAAATTTACCGCCCATATTTGCGACCATATGGTCGCAATTCCACTTGTATTTTAAAAAAAATATTATTATACTTTTCCAAAAATGCGACCATTTGGTCGCCTTTCTCTCCAAAACCCTAAACCCTAAACCCTAAAAAACCCTAAACCCTAAACTCTAAAATGCGACCATTTGGTCGCCTTTCCCTTCTAAATTACTACCATGTGGTCACCTTTTTTGTGAAATTGCGACCACTTGGTCGCAAATATTAATATTTATATACTTTTTTTTTATATTGGGTTACTTTCTGATATTTACATATGACGGGAACTCTTGTTTCCATGTTGTTATATTCATTGATATGTTTCTTCATGATTTTCGAGATAAATTTTTGTAATTCTTGATTTGGAACTATTTGATTCTATTTAGGAGTTTTTTTTAATAGATATAGATAATTTTATTCTTGTTTTTCAAGATAGAAAGTGCTAGAAGGGAACCAAAGAGACTATTGAAGATGTACATATTTATATATAATTTGCATCCACATATTCATTCGAAGCAATTCCACTGCAGAATTCGATATAAACATGTCAAAGTTGAAATCAAGAGGAATCTTTCTTATAATAAAAAAAAAAAAAAGTTAATTTCATTTTCATCGTATTTCATCATCTTTTGATTTTAAGTTTGGTCTATTGCTTTATTCATAATTGTAAATGCTTTACTTGAACAAAAAAGAGTCAAAAGGACTAGATTCAACTAGAGGTTTAAGGAAAATATAATTCTTCTCTGTACAATATTATTGTTCTCTCTTTTGTATGAAATTCAGATATTTTCAAGACGAGGTTAAATATTATTATTTACTCTACACAAATTTTAGAAAAATCTAAAGGCATTTAGATAGCTTCTTGATCTTGAAGAGTTTTATATTAATTGAAAGTGAATAATTTTTATTTAATTGACATTATTATTATTGTTAAGAAATGTAATCAATAAAATTAACCACATCTTGAAATTTTGGAATTATTGGTACTTTTTTCAATAATCTATTCTTATTTTTATTTTTTCTTTCTTAAGCTTATAATGTAATTTTCCTTTTACTTTATCTATTTTACCCCATAAATACAGTGGGAAAAAATCAACAATTATTAAATATTTTATTTCTTCATAAAATAAATATAATTTAAAAATTGATTAACAAACATTTTAACTAATACACATAAAACTCTTAAAGTATACAATTGAATTGTAAAATAAGACTAAAAATTCCACGTGCATCGCACGTGTTAAAAAACTAGTTATTTATAAATTATTGGTCATATAAAATCACAAAATTTGCGACCATCCGGTCACTTTCTAATGTGACCACTTGGTAGCTTTTTTCCCTACAAAATTTTAAGCTACCAATGCCCAATAAAGGTCACAAAAATTGCGACCAGGTGGTCACTTTTAATTGTGACCACCTGGTAGCTTTTTTCCCTCCAAAATTTTAAGCTACCAATGCCCAATAAAGGTCACAAAAATTGCGACCAGGTGGTCACTTTTAATTGTGACCACCTGGTAGCTTTTTTCCCTCCAATTTTAAGCTATCAATGCCCAATAAAGGTCACAAAAATTGCGATCAGGTGGTCACTTTTAATTGTGACCACCTAGTAGCTTTTTTCCCTCCAATTTTAAGCTACCAATGCCCAATAAAGGTCACAAAAATTGCGACCAGGTGGTCACTTTTAATTGTGACCACTTGGTAGCTTTTTTCCCTCCTATTTTAAGCTACCACTGCCCAATAAAGGTCACAAAATTGCGACCAGGTGGTCACTTTTAATTGTGACCACTTGGTAGCTTTTTTCCCTCCAAAATTACGCGCCATTTTTTGCTACCAAGGTATATTTTAGTCACAAAAATGCGACCAGATGGTCGTTTTTTCAGGTGACCAAGTGGTCGCTTCTTTTGCGCCATAATTTTGCGCCATTTTTTATGACTACTTCTACTTTTGGTCGCAATCTGGTCGCAAAAAAAGTGACCAGATGGTCACTTAAAGTCAACCTTCAAAGAAAGTGACCAGGTGGTCACCATAAAGCTACCACTTTTTTTGGTCGCAAATTTCTGGTCGCATTTTGACAGTTTTTTTGTAGTGTTATACCCATTTTTTAGGTTGTTTAACGATGTCGATTTTGTTATTAGATTGGAGATGGAGGATTTTGCTCTTGTTGTAAAATATGAAGGTTAATGGGATTTAAAAAATTTCATGGCCTTTTGCGTGTCTTTGAAAATAATTATGCTTTATTTAGTTTAATTATTGATTTGTGAAAAGTAGTTTTGATGTCGATATTTATATTTTTGGTTTGGGTAAATTAAAATGTTATGAGCTAATATAGCTATGGTTAAGCTACTTAACCATGGTGGGGTGTTTGTTAATTCCTAAGAAGCTAGTATAAAAGTGATTGAGGATGAGAGATTTGGTCCAATTTAAGTAAAGTGCTATATAAGGGATTGAAAGGTTTGAGTTTATTGGTCTTATGGTGGAGTTGGATTGCTAGGAAGTATGGTAGGTGATTGTTTTAGTTTTGTTAAGGGTGAGGTTGGCTTAAAATGAGTGTTTATACATAACTAGGTAATAAGTAGGGATTTATACTTCTTGAAGATGAAGGGATGATTTACTAAACTAGCGGAATTTGATTTAGTAAACTAATTAACATTTAATTATGGATCTATTAATATCATGCAATTTGTGAAAAAACATGTAGATTCATGCTTTAAATTTCGAAAATTAAAATCAAAACTTACATTGAGTAATAAATGGAGAATCGGTTGGAGGTTTCTTTACAAAGATCAAATCCTCGAGAACACCAGGATCTTCTACGCTATATCCCGATCGATCAAACGAAATCCGATTGTGGGATCGAACTTTAGAAGAAATTGGGAAGAAGAAAAAAATATTTTCTTCCCAATGGACTAGGGAAAATCGGCTAAGGGGGGAGAAGGAGGAAGAGAGAATTCCAAATTTCATAGGAATTGAATTGTGTGATTTATGAATGACCCAACCCTCCTATTTATAGGAAAATAGGAATCCTAATCACATTAGGATTAATCTATAGAGATAAATACAAAAAGAATAAAGATTATCTCTTTCCTTTATCTTGCAATTTCGAAAATGCCATAGATAAATAGGAGATTATTTTCTTTTCTTTATTTTATTTATCTTGGGTAAATAAATCTATATAATTATTATAGGATATAATTCAAATAATTATCTCCTACAAATTATCTATATAGCCGAAAATTGGCTTTAATAATTAATAAATAATTCTAATTTATTTAATTAATTATTTTGGGCCAATTCCAATTGGGTTCATTAATCCAATTGGGCTTGAAATTCTCTCTTAAATTAATAAGTCCAACTTAATTAATTTATTTATTAATTACCATTTAAATAAAATATTTTATTTAAACAATTAATATTTTCTCCCTACTAAATATTATCAAATTTATATTTAATTATTAATTTCCATTTAAATAATTTTCATTATTTAAATAATTAATAATAAATATTATAATTATTAATTTCCATTAAATAAACTAATTATTTAATTAATAATTTTATTGACAATATTTTATTATTAATTAATTAATTTTAATTATTAATTTCCGTTCAAATAAAATTAATTATTTAAACAATTAATAATTGTCAATTAATTTCAAATTATTAATTACCATTTAAATATACTCAATATTTAAATAATTAATAATATCTAATTAATAATATTTCATTATTAATTTCCTGTTTAAATAAACTCATTATTTAAACAATTAATAATGTTTATATTAATTACCGTTTAAATATACTCAATATTTAAACAATTAATATTGTCTATTTTAAGTAATTCACTTTACTTAAACTTTCCATTTCTTCTACTTGATTTCGCGACTACGATATTTGGGCTAGCATAGGGACCCAATGGACCTATAGATCATGGGCTTAATAATTAGTCAATTAATTGATTAACTCATAATCAGTTAATTACTTATTATCTAACTATGAATAATTCCACTATAGATTCATAGCTGAACTCCCCTCACTATAGATGAGTTATGTCCATTTAGTTTATCTTTATTTATATCTCGTGATATAATCCTTCACGTGGAACCCTCATAATTACAAAGTGGATAAATTTACCGTTTTGCCCCTGTAATTACCGCTTTATCCTTGTGTTCCCGCGATTCTCCAATGAACATTATCTTTAGTCGAACTAGAGATAATATACTTCGTGATCAATAGAAGTCGTGGCGCCACTTGTTCATGTCTCGAATCGAGACATCAAGGGAGTTTCCTAAAGTTCCTAAAATATTTAGGTATCGCACCGATACCGTTAATTTATAGGAAAGTTATGAATTCCATCTTGTGAAAATGAGTTCCCAGTACTTATCTAGTCATGTTCCCAAAAAAGAAGTGTATTGAGCGTTCTTACAGATCGCTCTCAACCATGTGAATCAAAGAACATAACTCCACAAATAGGAGTCCGCATTTCACTCAGGATTGAGATCTATCACGGTTGATAAACTTAGTTTGATATTCGATCATTTCTGTAAACTAGTACTAATGAGAAATTTGATCGAACATTGTGGTCCTGTCTTATACAATCAACATTGCATATGATACTTCCATTTCATGTCTCCCACATGAATGATCAGGATTAGATCATTTGTCTATAAACAAAATGCGAAGCTATCAACAATGTTACCAAGATAAGGTTCCCAAACGTTATCCATTTCTGTAGACACTTTTAAGTTACTCATCTCCACTTTAATCCTCTCGTATGACTCACATACTAAGTCGTGATTTCATAAGAGTAACTTAGGGTTTACTATTTGAATGTTTGATATTTATATATTTCCATATATTCCTAATATCATTAATTGAATCAATCTAGATAATATAAAGAACTTATGTTTATTTATTTAATTTATTCTTAATAAATTATTATTATTAAATAATTACAAGTTCTAGGACACCATTCCTAACAGAAGATTCAAGGTAAGTTTGTGTAATAGCGTATGAGGTTTAACAATTGATGGTAAAGAGTGAAGGAATATCCTTACAAGTATGGTCTAAGCATTGATGATGTTCGTTTAGTTTGTCTAATTGTGAACCTATTGATGGTTGAGCCTTCCAGTATGTGTCTAAGTGTGAACTGGTATTCATATTTATTGCTTAAAAGATAAGTTAGATAAGAAGGTGGGTCTTATGCATAGTGGTTGTCTAAGCTTAAGTAAGTTTGTATAAGCTTGAGTATTATTGTGGAAGCTTAAGTATGGTTCTATGAGTTTGAATATAATGTTTGTCTAAACTTAAGCAAGAAAGTGATTTTTTCTGAAGTTTGGTTGTTTTGCTAAACTCTTGCTAACTTTCCATTGAGATTGTTTGAACTAAGTTTAAAATGTGATTGAATGGTTAAGTTTAAAGTAATATGAAAATGTATTGATGTGAGAGTGAATACTCAGCATAATTGCTAGAGTATGAGATGCTTGTATTTATAGAAAAGAGAAGTACACTTGTCACTCATTGATAGGTGACTATATAACAGAAAAAGGAAAGTATAACAAATAAAAGATGTTATTCTAAATCTTCATTTGCTCTTCCTCTAATAAAGTTGAATTTGGTTAAACCTGCTACCTATGTTAGAATAGCTTTAATGTATGTGCAAGTGTGTGTATAAATACCTTGAAGTGGAAATGAGATGTTATGGTAAAAATGTCACGACCCGCCCCGAGATCTCCTCATAGACCTGTGCATGAGTCGTGCGCTGATGAAAAGCCATAGCTATATGCCAACACTTACCATCAAGGCAAACTAAATTTACAAGCTAAGATGACTCATATGTACTAGCTAAGTTAATGTAGAACGGGTGGCAGATAAGCTTGCCGTTAGGCTCGATCATCTCTAAAACTCGAATGTTACCTGTGGGGGAAAACATTTAAAAATAATAAGTTAAAAATGCTCAATGAGTGGAATTTTTATGAATATAATATTTTTAATATAAAATTACAGATCTAATAATTTTAATGACTAAGTGAGAAAAATGAGAGAAAAAGAAAGAGAGGAGAGAAAGGGTACCTTTCGTCAAAAATATTTTCCATTGAATATGGAGGAGGGAGACGACAGTGGGTCATTTTTTAAGGGAAATAATATATATTACTTGTAATTAAACACGTGTAAAAGATATCTTCAACCGTACGATCAATACGTAAGACAATCTGTAAACAGATATAATCATTCCATATATGTATTTCGTTTTATACCACTCACTACACTACTTTAATATTTTTTACTTGTGTATCATTTTTTTTTTTAATTTATTGATTATTTATAACTAGTTTTTATAAAAAAAATGATATTTGTAAACAGATATTACCATTCCATATATGATATATGTATTTCTTTTTCGGTTCATCAAATTGTGCAATCATGGCTGCACCAACAGCCACATGTTTTTAAAAAATAAATAAATAATTGTTCTTTTCCCACTTGGCTGCACCTCATGAGCAGCCAAGTATTGTTCTTCTTTTTACATCACTACTTTTAATTTTTTAGTTGTGTATCATTTTTTTTAAAATTTATTGAAACCAAAGTAGTATAAATTTAAAAAAATTTATGCAATATTTATAAAGTTATCATCTTTATTATTATTTTTTTACAAGTATGTCATTTAAATAAAAAATGTCTAAAACTAATTGAATATGATGAATGATTGAGTAACTGTGATATATTGTATATTATTGATTGACATATACAATAAAAATTACATATTTATAAATATAATAAAAAAATTGTTAAATTTATAATTAGTTTTATAAAAAATGATATTTGTAAATATTACATTTTTTTTTGCCTCGAATTGTTTTTTTTTTCCTTTTTACATCAAACACGTTAACAATGTTTCGATTATTTATTTTCTTAATACTTAATGACTGTGTTATCTTACCATTTTTTAGGTTGTTTAACGATGTCGATTTTGTTTATTAAATTGGAGATGGAGGATTTTGCTCTTGTTGTAAAATATGAAGGTTAATGGGATTCAAAAAATTTCATGGCCTTTTGCGTCTTCGAAAAAAATTATGTTTTATTTAGTTTAATTATTGATTTTGGAAAAGTAGTTTTGATGTTGATATTTATATTTTTGGTTTGGGTAATTGAAATGTTTTGAGCTAATTTAGCCTATGGTTAAGCTACTTAACCATGATTGGGTGTTTGTTAATTCCTAAGAAGCTAGTATAAAAGTGATTGAGGATGAGAGATTTGGTCCAATATAAGGGATTGAAAGGTTTGAGTTGATTGGTCTTATGGTGGAGTTGGATTGCTAGGAAGTATGGTAGTTAGGTGATTGTTTTAGTTTTGTTAAGGGTGAGGTTGGCTTCATATGAGTGTTTATAGTACTAGCTGCCGGCTATCGAGAAAAAGAGAGAAAAACGCAGCAGCCGAGTGTGAGAGAAATTGAGAGAGATTTTGGGAGAACTTTGCAATTCCGCCTCAGAGTTTCAGAAGTCATTTCCAGATTTGTTTTCCGTTGGATCGAGCTGAAATTTGGTGAGCGTGTTCCCGGGGCGAGTTGCTTCAATCTGAATGGTGGAGATCGGGTTTCATATCTTCTAGCATCATATTGTATAGAGCAGAAGTGTGCCACTTTTAAAGTGAGATTTCTCCAATTTCTCATTCATTTGTTTGCCAAGATTATCATTTATCTTGATGTTGATGTTATATGCCTCTAGTATTATCTAGAGAGAACTTGTTGTACCCATTGTTGATTATAGTGGAGGTTTATGACTTCGTTCCGTGGTTTTTTAATTCTCTGCATTGGAGGGTTTTCCACGTAAAATTCTTGGTGTCATTTTATTGCTTTGCTATTATTCATATTATTGTTTGCTATTAGATTCACACAAGAGAGGGATAATTTGTCTTTGATTGAATCAGTGTTTATCCCAACAAAGTGGTATCAGAGCGTAGGTTGTAATCGATTTGTGCCTTGTGTTGAATGATGGAAAGTAATACAAGTAGAATGGTAAGTTTGAATGGATCAAACTATTATATTTGGAAAGCAAAGATGAAAGATCTCTTGATGGTGAAGAATATGTATTTACCTGTGTTTGCCACTGAAAAACCGAAAGATAAAATCGATGAGGAATGAGAATTTATGCATGAGCAAGTATGCGACTATATTAGGCAATGGGTAGATGATAATGTTTTCGATCACATTATTGAGGAGACACATGCTAGATCTTTGTGGAAGAAAGTTGAAGAAGTATATGCTCGAAAGACCGGTAACAACAAATTGTATTTGTTGAAACAATTGATATATCTGAGATATCAAGATGGTACTTCTGCGTCAGATTACTTGAATACATTCCAAGGGATTCTTCATCAGTTAGCTGGAATAAATGTCAAGTTTGAGGAAGAGGTTAATGCTTTATGGCTTCTTGCCACATTACCTGATTCATGGGAAACACTTAGAACTTCTCTGTCAAACTTTGTTCCTGATAAAGAGATGACTATGAATTTGGCCAAGAGTAGTGTCTTGAATGAGGAAACGAGAAGAAAGTCGCAAGGTTTTTCTTCACAATCTGATGTCCTAGTCACTGAAAATCGGGGGAGAAGTCAAAGTAGAAGTCCAAGGAGTGGACATAGAAGCAAGAGTAAATCCAACAAGTTTTCAAATGTTGAGTGTTACCGCTGTGGTTTGAAAGGGCATATAAAGAAGCATTGTCGCAAGTTCAAAAGAGAGAACAAAAATTGACAAAGGGTATGAAAGAGTAAATGAAGACAACAATGGTGAAAGAATTGCTGCAGCTAAAGAAGAATATCTCTTTGTGTATGATGGTGATTTACTCAATCTTGTTTGCCAACCGACTGATTAGGTGATTGATAGTGGTGTCTCAATTCATGCTACGTCGAGAAGAGATTTCTTCACATCCTACACGTCGGATTATTTTGGTACTGTTAGGATGGGTAATGATGGTTTTGCTAAAGCCATCGGTATGGGTGATGTGTGTTTGGAAACCAGAATGGCACTTCTTTGGTTCTGAAAAATGTGAAACACATCCCAGATATTTGATTGAATTTGATTTCCATAGGTAAGCTTGATGATGAAGGGTTTTGCAACACCTTTCAAAATGGTAAATGGAAGCTTACGAGAGGTTCTATGATTGTAGCTAGAGGTCAGAAGATATCCTCATTGTATTTGATGTAGATTCCAGTATCAATGCAGTTGGTAGTGATGCTGCAATAGAGCTTTGGCATAACAGGCTTAGTCACATGAGTGAGAAGGGTTTGATGCATTTGGCTAAGAAGAATCAGCTTTTTAGTCTAAAGAATGCACATTTAAAAAGGTGTGCACATTGCATGGCAGGGAAACAAACCAGAGTTACCTTCAAAGTTCAAGGAAACCAGGTAAACTTGATCTAAATTATTCTGAGGTGTGTGGTCTTATGAAAATAGGGACACTTGGTGGTTCTCTATATTTTGTGACATTTATAGATGATCATTCTAGAAAGGTTTGGGTTTATACCTTGAAGTCAAAAGATCAGGTATTGGATGTATTCAAATAGTTTTATGCATTGGTTGAGAAAGAAACTGGAGTTAAATTGAAATGCATCAGGTCTGATAATGGAGGTGAGTATTGTGGTCTTTTTTTATGAGTATTGTAGGCGTCATGGCATTCGACATCAAAAGACACCTCCTAAGACTCCTCAGTTGAACGGGTTAGTAGAGAGAATGAATCGAACACTGGTTGAAAGAGTGAAATGTTTGCTGTCACAGTTGCCAAGATCTTTTTGGGGTGAAGCGTTGAGTACAGTTGTACATGTTCTTAATCTATCACCGTGTGTTCCTTTAGGAAATGAAGTGCCAAATAGAATTTGGTCAGGGAAAGAGATTTCTTACAGCCATTTGTATGTTTTTGGTTGTAAAACATTCGTTTATATTCCTAAAGATGAGAAATCTAAACTTGACACCAAAACGAGACCATGTGTATTCATTGGCTATGGCCAAGATGAGTTTGGTTATAAACTTTATGATCCCGTGTAGAAAAAGGTTGTTAGAAGCTGAGATGTTATATTTGTGGAAGACCAAACCATATAAGACATTGAGAAAACTGATAAAGTTGAGTTGCAACAGAATGATGATTTGATTGATTTTCATCTGATTCCTTTCACACAACTTCTTACTTAGGTTAAAAATGAAATGCATGATGATCAACATGTTGATACAGAAGATTATGAAGCTTCTATAGAAACAGAAGTGGATGATCAGGTATATGACCATTCTCCGATTGTACTAGTCCCACCAGATATTCCAGTTAGGAGGTCTGTGAGAGATAGACATCCTTCCACACGGTATACCGTTGATAATTATGTGTTGTTAACCGATGGGGGAGAACCTGAAGGTTATGAAGAAGCTATTGATGAAGAGCACAAAAGAGAGTGGGTTGATGCAATGGAAGATGAGTTGAAGTCACTGCATGAGAATCACACTTTTGAGCTTGTCAAATTGCCGAAAGGAAAGAAAGCTTTAAAAATAAGTGGGTTTACAAAGTGAAGTAAGAACAACATACTTCATAGCCACGATACAAAGCTAGATTGGTTGTTAAAGGGTTCAGTCAAAAGAAATGTATGGATTTTGATGAGATCTTTGCTCCTGTTATGAAGATGTCTTCTATTCGAGTGGTTTTGGGTTTGACAGCTAGTCTTGTCTAGAGATTGAACAGATGGATATCAAGACCGTATTCCTTCGTGGGGATCTAGATAAAGAGATCTATATGGAGCAACCAGAGGGTTTCGAAGTGAAGGGTAAACAAGAATATGTTTGCAAGTTGAAGAAAAGTCTCTATTGGTTGAAACAAGCACCGAGACAGTGGTACAAGAAGTTTGAGTCAGTTATGGGGAAGCAAGGCTACAAGAAGACTACTTCTGATCATTGTGTATTCGTCCAGAAATTTTCTGATGATGATTTTGTTATATTATTGCTTTATGTGGATGACATATTGATTGTTGGCAGGAATATTTCAAGAATTGACAGGTTGAAAAAACAGTTGAGCAAATCCTTTGCCATGAAGGATTTGGGGCCAGCTAAGCAGATTCTTGGGATCTGTATTGAGCGAGATAGAACATCCAAGAAGTTGTATATGTCACAAGAGCAATATATTGAAAAAGTGTTGGAAAGGTTCCATATGAGTAAAGCTAAAATAGTTCTCCTTTATCTAGTCACTTTAAGCTAAGTAGTAAGCAGAGCCCTTCTACAGATAAAGAGAAGGAAGACATGAGACAAGTTCCATATGCTTCAGCAGTTGGGAGCTTGATGTATGCCATGGTATGTACTAGACCGGATTTAGCTTATGCAGTTGGTCTTGTTAGTCGTTTCCTATCTAATCCAGGGAGAGATCATTGGGAGGCAGTTAAATGGATCATGAGATATTTGTGTGGCACTTCCAGTTTGAAGCTCAGATTTGGGAATGGGAAATTGATACTTGTTGGCTATACTGATTCCGATATGGCAGGGGATGTAGATAATAGAAAATCTACTTTAGGCTATATGATGATCTTTTCAGGGGAGATGTGTCATGGCAGTCTAGGTTGCAGAAATGTGTAGCACTTTCTACAACTAAAGCAGAGTATATTGCAGCAGTAGAAGTGTGTAAGGAGTTGTTATGGATGAAGTGCTTTATACAAGAGCTTGGTTTCAAACAACAACGTTATGTGGTATTATGTGATAATCAGAGTGCAATTCACCTTGGTAAGAATTCTACCTTTCATGGAACAACTAAGCATATCGATGTCAGATATCATTGGATGAGAGATGCTTTCAATGACAATTTGTTTGAACTTGAGAAGATGCATACTGATGATAATGGTTCTGATATGTTGAAAAAGTCGTTACCGAGGGAGAAGCTTGAGTTTTGTCGTTCTGCTGCCGGAATGGCAAGTTCCTCCACATAGCGGAAAAGGGGGAGATTTGTTGGGCCTATTTTTCCTTATGTGGGCCCCAGCCCATTAGGACTGTAAGTGAATGGAAGTCAGACAGCTGCCGGCTATTGAGAAAAAGAGAGAAAAATACAGCAGCTGAGTGTCAGAGATTGAGAGAGATTTTGGGAGAACTTTGCAATTCCGCCTCAGAGTTGCAGAAGCCGTTTCTTGATTCGTTTACCGTTGAATCAAGCTGAAATTTGGTGAGCGTGTTTTTGGGGTGAGGTACTTCAATCGGAACAGTGGAGATCGGGTTTCTTGTCATCTAACATCAGATTGTATTGAGCAGAAGTGTGCCACTTTTAAAGTGAGATTTCTCCAATTTCTCATTCATTTGTTTGCCAAGATTATCATTTATCTTGATGTTGATGTTGTATGCCTCTAGTATTATCTAGATAGAACTTGTTGTACCCATTGTTGATTATAGTGGAGGTTTATGACTTCAGTCCGTGGTTTTTTACTTCTCCGCATTGGAGGGTTTTCCACGTAAAATTCTTGGTGTCATTTTATTGCTTTGCTATTATTCATATTATTGTTTCCTATTAGATTCACACAAGAGAGGGATAATTTGTCTTTGATTGAATCTGTGTTTATCTCAACAAAGTGGTATCAGAGCGTAGGTTGTAATCGATTTGTGCCTTGTGTTGAATGATGGAAAGTAATACAAGTAGAATGGTTAGTTTGAATGGATCAAACTATTTTTTTGGAAAGCAAAGATGAAAGATCTCTTGATGGTGAAGAATATGCATTTACCTGTGTTTGCCAAATGAAAAGGCGAAAGATAAAATCGATGAGGAATGAGAATTTATGCATGAGCAAGTATGCGGCTATATTAGGCAATGGGTAGATGATAATGTTTTCAATCACATTATTGAGGAGACACATGCTAGACATTTGTGGAAGAAACTTGAAGAACTATATGCTCGAAAGACCGGTAACAACAAATTGTATCTGTTGAAACAATTGATATATCTGAGATATCAAGATGGTACTTCTGTGTCAGATTGCTTGAATACATTCCAAGGGATTCTTCATCAGTTAGCTGGAATAAATGTCAAGTTTGAGGAAGAGGTTAATGCTTTATGGCTTCTTGCCACATTACCTGATTCATGGGAAACACTTAGAACTTCTCTGTCCAACTCTGTTCCTGATAAAGAGATGACTATGAATTTGGTCAAGAGTAGTGTCTTGAATGAGAAAACGAGAAGAAAGTCGCAAGGTTTTTCTTCACAATCCGATGTCCTAGTCACTGAAAATCGGGGGAGAAGTCAAAGTAGAAGTTCAAGGAGTGGACATAGAAGCAAGAGTAAATCCAACAAGTTTTCAAATGTTGAGTGTTACCGCTGTGGCTTGAAAGGGCATATAAAGAAGCATTGTCGCAAGTTCAAAAGAGAGAACAAAAATGAAAAGGGTAAAGAAAGAGTAAATGAAGACAACAATGGTGAAAGAATTGTTGCAGCTGAAGAAGAATATCTCTTTGTGTATGATGGTGATTTACTCAATCTTGTTTGCCAACCGACTGATTGGGTGATTGATAGTGGTGCCTCAATTCATGTACGTCGAGAAAAGATTTCTTCACATCCTACACGTCGGGTTATTTTGGTATTGTTAGGATGGGTAATGATGGTTTTGCTAAAGCCATCGGTATGGCTGATGTGTGTTTGGAAACCAGTAATGACATTTCTTTGGTTCTGAAAAATGTGAAACACATCCCAGATATTCGATTGAATTTGATTTCCATAGGTAAGCTTGATGATGAAGGGTTTTGCAATACCTTTCAAAATGGTAAATGGAAGATTACGAGAGGTTCTATGATTGTAGCTAGAGGTGAGAAGATATCCTCATTGTATTTGATGCAAGAAAAGGTGACAAATTTCAGTATCAATGCAGTTGGTAGTGATGATGCAATAGAGCTTTGGCATAACAGGCTTAGTCACATGAGTGAGAAGGGTGTAACAACCCGGATTTTCACTCAAGGGCATTTTAGTCTTTTCACCAATTTGATCCAAATAATGTTATCTTTAGTTTTCCCGGATTGTCGTGTCGTTACGAGTTCAACGAAATTGACTACGTTCAATTCCGAGTCCCGAGTAAAAAGATATGGTCTGAATACAGTTTATGTCCTTTAGTTATATTTTTTTAATAAGGGTATTCTAGTCTTTTGGTAGTTTTCATGCATTCTTAATATACAAAACCCTAAACCTAAATCCTTTAAACAAAATTCATGTCTCTCTCTCTCGGTAGTAGCCGTAAAAATTTCATCGATTTTTCTTTCGTTTCTTCGATCAAATGATTTGTGGCCTTGATGATTATTATTTTCATTCGGATTTCATGTGAAATAGAGGTCAGGCCCTAACCTTTTCGTCCCCGGAAAACAGCCGAGTTCTTCATCGTTTTCATCCAAGATTTAAGGTAACTCGTCTTTGTTTGATTCCCTTTTATCATTCTTTCGTTTTGGTGTTATTTGATTTCAAATTCTAATTAAGAGTCTGAGTTTTCTCCCCTGGTATGCTTCGGATTCAAGGTCGCCGGACTTCGTTTTCATACGCCGCTGTTCTTGGAGATTTTGGGTCGAGTTTGGGTTTATTTTACGTCTAACCATTCATTGGATTCGTTCTACTTTAGTTTCGTTGTTATTCCTAAGTAGTTTTCAAGCTAAATGTTCGTGATTCTCTTTGTTTCTCGTCGGATTCAGACCCTCACCAGATTCTGGAAATTCATCGACGGAAACTGGGTTCGTTTTTCGTGGATTGTTTGAGTTTAAGGTTGCTTTTCCTCAGATTCTTCGTTACGAGTGACCCGAGACGAAGGTTGAGCGTTTCTTGGAGTTTCGGGTAAGTTACTACCCATTTGTGTTAATTAAAAAGAAAATTAAAATAAAATAAAAATAAAAAAATGGAGAAAACGCCCTGTCTGTTCTGCTCGCGTGAGTGGGCTGGGGAAGGAGACCGGTCTGACTGGACCGGCTGACTTGGCCCAATTGGACCGGTTCAGGGCCCATTTTTAGTCAATTCGAGCCAGTTTTCTTCCTGTTCTTCTGGTTTTCATTAAATTGACTTTAAATTAATGTCAATACAGGTTTTAGGCATCGTTAGGAGTTTTATTGGATTTATTTCGAGGTCGTTTGGTTGCTTAATTTGGATTTAAGGTAGGTTAATTCCTACTTAAAGTGTTAAATTGAATTCTTTTTGTATGATTAATTTGCCTATTATTATTCGTATGACTTGGGAGATGTTTTAATAGATATCTAAGTACTTTTATATGATTGTATGGCTTCCGGTTATGATTAAATTATTATTTGTGTTCGGTTATTTGTTTAGGGATAAATAGAGCCTTTAGGTTTTACAACTTGGGTTGAACCTATGCCTACTAAATATTAAATTTGTAGAGCGTATACTATGGCACGTATCATGAGTGGCCTTATACCCCACTATGATCATATTTCCAAGCGCATAGTATGACATGTATCATGAGTGGCCCTATACCCCACTATGATACATATATGCAAATTTAATTAAAACAAAGACTAAAGAAAATGTTGTAGGCTAAGTTCCTACTAATTAAATAGGCTAAGTACCTATATTTATAAACGATGAATTGGGGATTTGGACTAGTATCTAATGGTTATTATATTTGGTGTGATTTCAATTTAGCTTACTTATATAAGTTGAAATTAATCTACTGAGCTAAAAACTCACGGTATTCGAATGCCCTGCAAATATTTATTTTGCAGGTAACATTGATATTAATGGAGACCATGGTGATTGATGAGGATGGCGCTACACTTAGAGACCCTTAAGACTTGTCATTTCTATTTACTTTATCTTAATTTTATTTTATTGAACATTTTGTCTTTTGTTTTATGGATTTCCATTTTCATTTATTTCAGTTGTTATAAATTATTTAAATTGGCGCCAAAATAAATGTTCTTGTTTCGAATATTTCTTTCGTTATTAAATAAACGCTTCCGCAATTATTTAGTTTTAGTCTGATTTAACTATATTTTTCAAATGAGTTATGTATTTACTTATTTATTCAGTTATTTTGGGTCGGGTCGTTACAAAGGGTTTGATGCATTTGACTAAGAAGAATCAGCTTTCTGGTGTAAAGAATGCACATTTAAAGAGGTGTGCACATTGCATGGCAGGGAAACAAACCAGAGTTACCTTCAAGACGTCTCATCAAAGTTCAAGGAAACCAGGTAAACTTGATCTAGTTTATTCTGATGTGTGTGGTCCTATCAAAATAAGGACACTAGGTGGTTCTCTATATTTTGTGACATTTATAGATGATCATTCTAGAAAGGTTTGGGTTTATACCTTGAAATCAAAAGATCAGGTATTGGATGTATTCAAACAGTTTCATGCATTAGTTGAGAGAGAAACTGGAGTTAAATTGAAATGCATCAGGTCTGATAATGGAGGTGAGTATTGTGGTCTTTTTTTATGAGTATTGTAGGCGTCATGGCATTCGACATCAAAAGACACCTCCTCAGACTCCTTAGTTGAACGGGTTAGCAGAGAGAATGAATCGAACACTGGTTGAAAGAGTGAGATGTTTGCTGTCACAGTTGCCAAGATCTTTTTGGGGTGAAGCGTTGAGTACAGTTGTACATGTTCTTAATCTACCAACGTGTGATCCTTTAGGAAATGAATTGCCAAATAGAATTTGGTCAGGGAAAGAGATTTCTTACAACCATTTGCATGTTTTTGGTTGTAAAGCATTCGTTCATATTCCTAAAGATGAGAGACCTAAAATTGGCACCAAAATGAGACCATGTGTATTCATTGGCTATGCCCAAGATGAGTTTGGTTATAAACTTTATGATCTCGTGCAGAAAAAGGTTGTTAGATGCCGAGATGTTGTATTTGTGGAAGACCAAACCATACAAGACATTGAGAAGACTGATAAAGTTGAGTTGCAATAGAATGATGATTTGATTGATTTGGATCCGATTCCTTTCACACAGCTTCCTACTCAGGTTGAAAATGAAATGCATGATGATCAACATATTGATACAGGAGATTATGAAGCTCCTAAAGAAACAGAAGTGAATGATCAGGTATATGAGCAGTCTCAGACTGTAGTAGTCCTACCAGATGTTCCAGTTAGGAGGTCAGTGAGTGATAGACATCCTTCCACACGGTATACCGTTGATGATTATGTGTTGTTAACCGACGGGGGAGAACCTGAAAGTTATGAAGAAGCTATTGATGATTAGCATAAAAGAGAGTGGGTTGATGCAATGGAAGATGAGATGAAGTCACTACATGAGAATCACACTTTTGAGCTTGTCAAGTTGCCGAAAGGAAAGAGAGCTTTCAAAAATAAGTGGGTTTACAGAGTGAAGCAAGAACAACATACTTCACATCCACGATACAAAGCTAGATTGGTTGTTAAAGGGTTCAGTCAAAAGAAAGGTATTGAATTTGATGAGATCTTTGCTCCTGTTGTGAAGATGTCTTCTATTCCAGTGGTTTTGGGTTTGGCAGCTAGTCTTGATCTAGAGATTGAACAGATGGATGTCAAGACCGCATTCCTTCTTGGGGATCTAGATAAAGAGATCTATATGGAGCAACCAGAGGGTTTCGAAATTAAGGGCAAACAGGAATATGTTTGCAGGTTGAAGAAAAGTCTCAATTGGTTGAAACAAGCACCGAGACAGTGGTACAAGAAGTTTGAGTCAGTTATGGGGAAGCAAGGCTACAAGAAGACTACTTCTGATTATTGTGTATTCATCCAAAAATTTTCTGATGATGATTTTGTTATTTTATTGCTTTATGTGGAAGACATATTGATTGTTGGCAGGAATGTTTCAAAAATTGACAGGTTGAAGAAACAGTTGAGCAAATCCTTTGCCATGAAGGATTTGGGGCCAGCTAAGCAGATTCTTGGGATCCGTATTGAGCGAGATAGAACATCCAAGAAGTTGTATATGTCACAGGAGCAATATATTGAAAAAGTGCTTGAAAGGTTCAATATGAATAAAGTTAAAGGGGTTAGTTCTCCTTTATCTTGTTACTTTAAGCTAAGTAGTAAGCAGAGCCCTTCTACAGATAAAGCGAAGGAAGACATGAGACAAGTTACATATGCTTTAGCAGTTGGGAGCTTGATGTATGCCATGATATATAATAGACCGAATTTAGCTTATGTAGTTGGTCTTGTTAGTTAGTCGTTTCCTATCTAATCCAGGGAGAGATCATTGGGAGGCAGTTAAGTGGATCATGAGATATTTACGTGGCACTTCCAGTTTGAAGCTCAGTTTTGGGAAGGGAAACTGATACTTGTTGGCTATACTGATTCCGATATGGCCGGGGATGTAGATAATAGAAAATCTACTTCAGGCTATATGATGACCTTTTCAGGGGGAGTAGTGTCATGGCAGTCTAGGTTGTAGAAATGTGTAGCACTTTCTACAACTGAAGCAGAGTATATTGCAGTGGCAGAAGCGTGTAAGGAGTTGTTGTGGATGAAGCGCTTTATACAAGAGCTTGGTTTCAAACAACAACGTTATGTGGTATTATGTGATAATCAGAGTGCAATTCACCTTGGTAAGAATTTTACCTTTCATGGAACAACTAAGCATATCGATGTTAGATATTATTGGATGAGAGATGCTCTCAATGACAATTTGTTTGAACTTGAGAAGATACATACTGATGATAATGGTTCTGATATGTTGATAAAGTCGTTACCGAGAGAGAAGCTTGAGTTTTGTCGTTCTGCTACCGGAATGGCAAGTTCCTCCACATAACGGAAAAGGGGGAGATTTTTTGGGCCTATTTTTCCTTATGTGGGACCAAGCCCATTAGGGCTGTAAGTGAATGGAAGTCAGACAGCTGCCGGCTATTGAGAAAAAGAGAGAAAAACACAGCAGCCGAGTGTGAGAGAAATTAAGAGAGATTTTGGGAGATCTTTGCAATTCTGCCTCAGAGTTTCAGACGCCATTTACAGATTCGTTTATTGTTGGATCGATCATAAATTTGGTGAGCGTGTTCCCGGGTCGAGGTACTTCAATTTGAACGGTGGAGATCGGGTTTCGTGCCTTCTAATATCATATTGTATTGAGCAGAAGTGTACCAGTTTTAAAGTGAGATTTCTCCAATTTCTCATTCATTTGTTTGCCAAGATTATCATTTATCTTGATGTTGATGTTGTATGCCTCTAGTATTATCTAGAGAGAACTTGTTGTACCCATTGTTGATTATAGTGGAGGTTTATGACTTCGGTCCGTGGTTTTTTACTTCTTCGCATTAGAGGGTTTTCCACGTAAAATTCTTGGTGTCATTTTATTGCTTTGCTATTATTCATATTATTGTTTTCTATTAGATTCACACAAGAGAGGGATAATTAGTCTTTGATTGAATCGATGTTTATCCCAACAGGTGGGTCTTTACTATGTATGAAAAGTGGTTGTCTAAGCTTAAGTAAGTTTGTATAAGCTTGAGTATTATAAAAGTGGTTCTATCAGTTTGAATATAATGTTTGTCTAAACTTAAGCAAGAAAGTGATTATTTGATTGTTTTGCTAAACTCTTGCTAACTTTCCATTGAGATGGTTTGAACTAAGTTTAAAATGTGATTGAATGGTTAAGTTGAATTTGGTTAAACCTGCTACCTATGTTAGAATAGCTTGAATGTATGTGCATGTGTGTGTATAAATACCTTGAAGTGGAAATGAGATCTTATGGTAAAAATGTCACGACCAGCCCCGAGATCTCTTCATAGACCTGTGCATGAGTCGTACGCTGATGAAAAGCCATAGTTATATGCCAACACTTACCATCAAGGCAAACTAAACTTACAAGCTAAGATGACTCATATGTACTAGCTAAGTTAATGTAGAACAGGTGGCAGATAAGCTTGCCATTAGGCTCGATCGTCTTTAAAACTCGAATGCTACCTGTGGGGGAAAACATTTAAAAATAATAAGCTAAAAAATACTCAATTAGTGGAATTTTTAAGAATATAATATTTTTAATATTTCCTTTTAAAAACATAATATATTATAATCTCAAATATGTAAATGGATAAAAAATTCATCTAAAACTTATATTTGTAAGGCTCAAATATATCTGTAAGTTAGTAATCCTAATATTTTGCTCATGAAACTAAAAAGATAGTTGTACATAAAGATAAGTATTTCTTACATATTAAATCATAATCATAAGATAGGAAAATCGACGCCAAATGCATACCCACAATAGGTCATGCTACACACAAAAGAATTCAAGATATGTAGCAGAGCAACTAATCATACTGAAAACTAGTCATATACGCGCACTAAGCTCCCTCTAAAGGGCTATACACCCTAATATACGGCCCAAAACCTGTGTATGCTAAAAAGGGTCCCAAAGACCTAAATATTGAACTGGTGGGTATGACAATTTAACAATTTGAAAATAGCTTAGGAAAATTAGTATATAGCTTTAAAACCACCCTAAAACCATGGAAACCAATACTTTATATATCATAACATATTATCGAGTTTCATAAGAATATTCAGTAAGTACTTGTAAAACACTAAAACACAATTCCTAAACCATAAAAACATGTGTACTATTGACTATTAACATATAAGCTAACTTGAAATTTATAAGCAAAAATAGTTATATGGATAATTCAAAAATAGGTACTTTTCAACCATAAAATACCTGCACCTTATTTCTACTTTTTCTCTTTCTAAACTATTTACATATATATATAAAGGCAACTTGACAAAACCCCACTTTGGCTTTACCATCTTCAGACGCAACAAGGAAAAATAAGTCTTTTGGTTTTTTTTTTTTTTTTTTTTAACGAACGGTGGGTCTAATGTCTGAGAAATCTTTCTCCAACAGATGATATTGAAGAAGAAAAGGAAGAAGGGAAAGACGAGAAAGAAGAGAAAATTAAAATATATAAAAACGTAGACAACAGAGATGAATAGTGCTTTTTCCACTTGCCCAAACTAAATTTAATAACCCTAAAAATGAGAAGATTTTACTTTTAAGTTGTCGTGCTTTCATTGGGTATGGATAAGATAAGGGCCACCATTAAATTACTCATCTAATCACTTAGCATCACAAGCCCCCATGGATTAATTTGCATTATTAATATTTCAAATTAATTTTATAATTGAAATAGAAATGTCACATTAAAGTCTAAAATAATTAGATTCTAAATTAGCGAGAGTAAACTAAATTAATTAATTAGCTTGTAAAATTAAATATATTAGATACTTTAATTAAATAAAATAAAAATTACTTCAAAATTTAACGGGACGTTACAATCGTACTTCGAGGACAATGATTGGAGTAGGTGAGGAATGTGAGGTTTACTGGTTTCGACCTTTCCACCAATTTCGAGCATATCAGACAACAGTAGAAGTAAATCGAGACTTGTGGCATCGGCGTTTGGGACACCCATCTAGCAAAGTAGATTCTATTTTACCTAGTCTTTTGGTAGTATTAAGGATAAATATGTAACTCCTTGTCATATTTGTTACGTGCCATGAAAACTCAAAATGTTTAACTTTTAAGTAATAATAAAGCTGATAAAGCATTTGGTTTGATTCATTACGATATATGGGGTCCTTAATAACCTTGTTTCTACCTGTGGTGCACACTATTCTTTTTACTATAGTAGATGATTGTTTTAGAGATGTATGGACTTATTTGATGGATGTTAAATCCGAAGTGCCACAACTAATTAGAGACTTTTGTTGTATGGTTCAAACTCAGTTTCAAAAAAGGGAAGGTTTTACGTAGGGATAATGGAAGGGAATTTACCTATCTTCATCGTTTCGATGCTGAATATGGTATTTTACACCTAACCTCTTGTGTCCATACACCTCAACAAAATGGGAGGGTAGAGCGTAAACATAGACATATTCAATATCGGCTGTTGTAGTATAATAGTACACTCCCCGTGTGACATGTGAAAAGTATGTGTTTCTTGCCGCCATCGCTCGACAAATGGAGTTACCAAATGCCAATCTAACTGAATAAATTTAAGACGAGACACACCGTAGAATCCTGCAGCTCGTAGATATGGCTTGATACGTACATCAATATCCTTTGATAATTTCTGTAATATTGCCTGGCGCCGTCAACAATGAAGAGCATCTGAATACTCGTCATTCCAAACCGTCTGCGACCGATGGTTAGGCTGGAAATATAAAATAGTAGGATCTATCGGCCCTGGGTCAATATGATCCATGCCCTATAAAATTTATAAACATTATACAAAGTACCCAAATACTATGAAAGCTCATCATAACAATATTACAAAATATCATAATAATATTATAAAACATCATAGCAACAATATTCCAAACTATCATGAAAAAAACATTCAAAAGATCAAGATACATTGTATTGCATAAATTATTTTACAAATAACTAGTAATGATTACCTAATGTCCAGTAGCTGTAATTGCATCAGGACACGTTTGACTATTATGTCCATCTCTATGGCAGATACCACATCTTCCTTTAATTACTGCTACCCTCTCATTCATCTCATTTCTAATCCGAGATGTACGAGGTCTTCCTGGTGATCTTGCTAAACTAGGATCATGATGTAAAATAGGAAAGTCTGATTCCGGCCAATAATCCTCATGTGGTATGGGCTCAAAGTTTGTTGCATAATTTTTTTGATATGATTCCAATAGGTAGCACGACTCAACAAATTGCATATAGTCGATACGACAATGCTTACATGCAGCTATTACATGCGAGCAAGGAATCCCAAACCCTTGTCATTTGTTACATGTACATGTGCGCTCAGATAGTTTCACTATATGCGTATTTCCACCTCGACCAGTCGTCTTTCGAACAGTTGTGACTACCTCGAACACACCTTCTGCTTTATTGAAACTGGTCACATGATGTCTATCTGCTCGAGCATGCTACTCAGTAACTTTATCAAGTACCAACCTGACACACATTAATAACACTGTAATGTTTAAAAATTAAAATAACTGCAACACGAAAAATTAAATACAACTCATCTTTAATACCTCGTGTACTTCTCTACTCATAAATTCAGCACGTATCTCTTTTCTCCTTTCTTCAAAATATTTCATAGTCCGATAAAAGGTTAATTCTACCAAACCAGTTATCGGTAATCTTCTCCCACCGCTCAATACACCATTTATACATTTAGTCACATTGGTTGTACACCACCCATATCGATGACCACTGTCGTGGGATAATGTCCACTGTCTAAGTTGAAGAGAATAAAAAAAGCGCAAACAATTGGGATTTATATCTTTGATCTCGCTCATACATGCCTCAAACTTACGGACTTGATGTTGTGCTCCAGCTGCATACACCATACTTTTCAATTGCTTATTTTTATGCTTATGATTGAAATTGCTCGCAATATGACGTAGGCAATTGTTAGGAATGGTGTCCTAGAACTTGTAATTATTTAATAATAATAATTTATTTAGAATAAATTAAATAAATAAACATAAGTTCTTTATATTATCTATATTGATTCAATTGACGATATTAGGAATATATGAAAATATATTAATATCAAACATTCAAATAGTAAACCCTAAATTACTCTTATGAAATCACGACTTAGTATGTGAGTCATACGAGAGGATTAAAGTCGAGATGAGTAACTTAAACGTGTCTACAGTAAACGGATAACATTTGGGAACCTTATCCTGGTAACACTATTGATAGCTTCGCATTTTGTTTATAGACAAATGATCTAATCCTGATCATTCATGTGGGAGACATGAAATGGAAGTATCATATGCAATGTTGATTGTATAAGACAGGACCACGACGTTCGATCAAATTTCTCATTAGTACCGTTTACGAGAAATGATCGAATATCAAACTAAGTTTATCAACCGTGATAGATCTCAATCCGAAGTGAAATGCGGACTCCTATTTGTGGAGTTATGTTCTTTGATTCACATGGTTGAGAGCGATCTGTTAGAACGCTCAATACACTTCTGTTTTGGGAACATGACTAGATAAGTAGCCGGGAACTCATTTTCACGAGATGGAATTCATAACTTTCCTATAAATTAACGGTATCAGTGCGATACCTAAACATTTTAGGAACTTTAGGAAACTCCCTTGATGTAATGATTCGAGACATGAACAAGTGGCGCCACGACTTCTATTGATCACAGAAGTACATTATCTCTAGTTTGACTAAAGATAAAGTTCATTGGAGAATCAGCGGGAACACAAGGATAAAGCGGTAATTACAGGGGCAAAACGGTAAATTTATCCACCTGTAATTATGCGGGTTCCACGTGAAGGATTATATCACAGATATAAATAAAGATAAACTAAATGGACATAACTCATCTATAGTAAGGGGAGTTCAGCTATGGATTTATAGTGGAATTATTCATAGTTAAATAATAAGTAATTAACTGATTATGAGTTAATCACTTAATTGACTAATTATTAAGCCCATGATCTATAGGTCCATCGGGTCC
This sequence comes from Gynostemma pentaphyllum, assembly GCA_028015215.1. NCBI lineage: Eukaryota > Viridiplantae > Streptophyta > Magnoliopsida > Cucurbitales > Cucurbitaceae > Gynostemma > Gynostemma pentaphyllum. Next base: position 45,143,037 of record CM051351.1, on the reverse strand, counting down.
CTATGCTAGCCCAAATAGCGTTGTAGCAAAACTAAGTTATTAATTTAACTTAGGAAGAACAAATAATTTAAGTAATTGATTTTACTTAAAATTAGGCAATATTAATTATTTAAATAATGAGATTATTTAAATGAAAATTAATATTAATATTATTAATATGGATACACTATTAATTATTTAAATAAAGAGTTTATTTAAATGGAAATTAATATTACATTATCAATTATAATATTATAAGGCAAAATTAATTGTTTAAATAAATAAATTATTTAAACGGGAATTAATGTTAATATTATTAATTATTTAAATAATGAGTTTATTTAAATGGAAATTAATAATTACTATTATTAATTAAATAACGAGTTTATTTAATTTAATATTAGAGAGAATTAAATACAATTGGTTTAAGAAACAAATTGGTTTTGGCCCAAAATAATTAATTAATTGAATAAGATTCAATGGTAATTAATATATTAACTTTGGCCTAATGTATTTAAATTAGAAATTATTATTTGAGTTTTTTCTTATTTTAAATACATAAATATAAAATTATTAATAATGAAAAGTAAATAAATAAAAAATAATATATATATATATATATATATTTACTTGCGTCAGCGTGAAACCTTTGATTTTAAAGTTACATATATATATGTTATATGAAATCAAAGTGGCGCACGCTAATATATATTTTATTTATCTTTTTCTATTATTTTAATAATTAGGAGATAAGCATATCTATAGAGATTAGATATCATATTTTCCTATAAATATGACCATTGAGATTCATATTTTATATACTTCTCACTTTAATTAGAAAAGTGAAAATTCTCTCTCAAGTTTTTGCCCAATTGCCGTTTTTCCTTAGGGAAAAATTTAGAAGAATTTTTTTCTTCTTTTGTTCTTCCGGTTCGATTCCCACAAGTCGGTTTTGCTTTCGATCGGGATATATCATAGAAGATCCGATGTTGCTGAGAATTTGATGCTGTAAAGAAACCTCCAACCGATTCTCCATATTTTACTCAAGGTAAGTAAAAGGATTTTAATTTTCGAAAAAACTAGCATGAATCTACATGTTTTTATCACAAATTGCATGATGTTAATAGATCCGTTATTAAATGTTAATAAATTTACTAAATAAATTTCCGCTAATTTAGTAAATCATCCCTTCAGGCAAAATCTGTGATGTGCTGTTGGCTCCGCCCAACCATTATCTGCATCATTCACAGCAGCTATAGTTCCCTTGTGCCTATCAGATATCAAACATATACCCTCTCTGTCAGTAACACTATGTCGCAAATGCCATAAAAACCAACCCCATGAATTGACACTCTCCTCCTCAACAATAGCAAAAGCGAGTGGAAAGATGTGTCTATTCGAATCAATAGCTGTAACAACCAACAATTTCCCCATATATTTTCCTGTTAAAAATGTTCCATCAATTTTAATAATCGGTCTACAATGTTTGAAACCCTCTATTACTGCACCAAATGCCCAGAATACCATTTCAAACATCTTATTTCCCCTTTCTTCCATTCTTCCAAGCCTCCACTTAACCACGGTACCAGAGTTTGTCATTTTCAGAATATTCATCCACTTTGGTAACAATTTATAAGAATCCTCGAAATTCCCATACAACAATTCTTCTGCCTTTCTCTTCCCATCCCACACCTTCCAATAATGCACATTATACTCGAAAATTTTGTTCAAAATTTCTTGTAAAGACACTATTTTAATATTTGGGACGTTCTTGACAAGTTGTTTCACTTCATTGGCAATGAATTTCGAATCAATTTGCTCACGATCTTGTAAATAACTCTGAAAAATACAAGTATGGACACCATAATATTGTGTTATTTCCCTCTTTCCATGAGTTTTCGAGGTAATGCACGAAGCCTCCATTCACACCATCTCCATATTGCTTACATTGAACGACCCATAACTTTTTGCTTGATTGCACTACATCAAAATGATGATGCCCAAGTATAGCATGCCTTTTTACAACATTTTTAACATCCTGTTTCGAGACAAAAGTCTTTCCTTTTTTCAACTCGGCAGACATTCCTCTTTCTCCATTTTTAAGACCCAAGGCAGTCATTGAATTTATGTAATCCATGTCTAAATCAGACATAGAAGTTGAAGGAACCTCATGTAAACGCCCATCGCTCTCATAAATTTCTTCTTCATCAGTAAACATGTCTATTTCAACATTTTCATCATTTGATGCTGGTATTGAACGAAAACGTCCAAATGGTTCACATACCCCGTTACACTATTATCTATATCTTCTCTTTCAACATCATCATCATCATTATCTTCTACCTCCTCACTCTCACTCATTACATTTCTAGAACTACCTGACATATGACTCCCAACACTCGGTATTGTAATGAACAATTCTATTATGTGTTGTGGAGAAGGTGAGCAGTTCATCATAAAATTGAGATCATCTTCACTACGAATAAATAGAGGCACGAAGCAAACATTACTAGAAGGTGTTCTTGACCCATATCTATAAACAAATTCCAACCCAGGTGAATTTCTATCTAAGTCAAGATTTTGGCATACACCCTCAATGAATGAATCAAATCCAATACTACTACGAACATTCAACACTGGACTTGGTGGTTTATCATATTCAATCCTATTATTTCCTTCAATTATACTTCCATTCACAAAACACAATAATGACACCGATCTATATCATCCATTAAATCAATTCAAAACCTAAACACACAATAATAGATAAATTCAATAAACATACAAATTTACTAAATCACATTTTATATCACACTCTTCTATCAACAATTTCAAATCCCTAAATAACATTTTCTATCAAAAAATTGACAAAAATTATAATATATTAATCTAAATAATATTTTCTATCACATTTTTCTATCAAAATTTTCAATTCCCTAAATAACATTTTCTATCAAAATCATGGAAAAAATTATAATATATACTCTAAATAACATTTTTTATCATAAATTTCAAATCCCTAGATAACATTTTCTATCAAAATCATAGCAAAAAATAAAGTATATTACAAAACTTACCAATATTCTTGAAATTGATTGAGATTGAAGAATAGTGCCTGTAAATAAGATAAATCTCGCCGGAAACGAACAAAACCAACCTACAAATTGTATATCAAAATATCTCAAAATCTCAACTAAATTCAAGTTTTGGAGAAAGAAATAAAAAAGAATTACCTACATTGTCAAAAAAAAACATGAAAAACTTACCGTTATCACTTGAAATCTGTCCGGATCTGAATGAATGTGGATTTGAGAGAAAAACGTTGAGAGAATATAGAAATTTTTTTTTCCAACCAAATGAACGCCTTTATCCAGAGGCGTTTTGTTTTTGTTTCTTAAGGGAATGCATAGTCCATGACTACGCATTCCACTATAGATGCGTAGTCAAGGACTACGCATCTGGCACCAGACTGCAGACTGCATGCCAGTCTGTTGGACCTTTTTTTTTTTTTTTAATTTTCAAAGAATGTGTAGTCCATGACTACGCATTCCATCCCATGTGTCACTCCTTGGCCTACCATTCAGTCAGTCCGTGCCAACCAAGTTGCCAGTCGTCCCGCCACGTCGGATACGTAGTCAAAGACTACGTATTTGAAGATTGACCAATCAAAACAAGATGTTTTTACTAAATATTTTCTAGGGTAACCTATTTTGCAAAAAAAAAAAAATTAATTTCCATATGCTTTTACTAATTAATCCGTATTTCAACTAGTATTTATAAATGCTTCAACTTGAATTCTTTTTTCTTAAATTATCTTCTTCAAATGGAGAGAGGAAAACAAGACTAAAAGAAATTTATCTGATTTATGGTTTCCATAATTAATTTGCTGTAGCAATTGCAAATTCTATCTTTCTTTTTATTTCTTCTTTCTCTCCTTCGCTACCTGCAAAAGCACATTAACCAAACCAATAACTTCTGATTAAATCTTACAATTCACAGCACTAGAAGTGAGATATGTATAAAACTTGTATTTTTGTTTTTCCTAATAAACATATAAGTGGGAACAAGGGAATTCGAAAATTACATGAAATTTTAAATCATTGATTGAGATTTTTTTATTATTTAAAAAAAATATCGAAGTCGTACATTCTCATAAGAGAAAAGATTGTGGGTTCATTCCTTTCTTGTTGGAAATCCCCAATTCCAGATCTGAGATCTCAGCTTCAATTCCTTTTTCTCTATCATGCAACTCTTTTATGTACTCAATCGCACTTTTCATTGCTAAAGAAGCCCTATCCATCTAAACAAAAAATGAGGGATTCAAACATAATGTTTAATAATAGAATGAATCACGTTATTTATTCAGAAATGTCTCTAATAACATATTTATACCTATTAATTAATTACTGAAATGTAAAAACTTTTTAAAAATAATCGAATATCACTTCAACTATTTCATTTTATTTTTTTGGGTTTTTGGATTTTCTTAGTTTTATAAACTATTATCAATAATTTTTTGAATTCTTTTGTTATTTTTCATTGTTAATTTTTAATGAATTTATCGTTTTTTTTCTTTTATTTAATTCGATAATTTATTGAAATAATATTTAAGTCATTTTTAAGAAATTTTGACACTTTTTTAATTAGTGGGTGAAAATATGTTATTTCAGTAATTACCCTCTTATTTACTCAATACATTTTAGTTTAAAACTTTTGTAGTATATACTGGACTTCGATTTTAAAAAAAAAATGACTGAGGAACTAAAATATAATTATTAATGTTTAAAACTAAATTAAAAATTAAAGTAAATTTTATTGATCAAACAGTTAAATCTGAATAATAGTGGTACTATTGAAAGAAACCTATTTCACAATAAGGATATAACCCATAGGAAAACAAAAGGTATAGAAATGAACTTTTCAATAACGACACGTATTTACGTGGTATTTTAATGGAGCCTTTGCCTGTAAAACAATTTAAGAAGTAGATTTAATAAAATATGGTAAAATGTAAATAATTACAGATTAATAGATGAGATATCTGGATTAGGTAAGCTGATAATTAAAAATAATAAATTGGGGCATAAACAAAAATTAATCCCAAGAGTCACATCTGGTAATTAGTTACAATTTGAATTTAGAAATCACATTTTCGACTCCCAAATTAAATACATTCCTTTTTTTATGAGTAAATTAGAATATCCACTCCCCAATTGGGAAATAAGAATGGATTCACTTTTTTTTTTTTTATGATAGTTAGTGTTTTGAAATATTTCACAACAGACATTTTTCAGACTTAATTCCATCTATCTCGGTTTCAGATTAGGGATCTGAAAAATGCTGCTATTGAGAATTTTTAAAACTTTTGCTATTTTTCAATTTTATTTAAAAATATCACTTCTTAAAACACAGTTTTGAAAAAAGAAATTTGAACAGATGACAATTTTTTTATTACAAATTTCAAAAATATTTTCACCAATCTCGATATGATATTAGATCATTCTCTCATATTAGATATGTCATTTTTTATCGATTTTTAATAACTTATTGTTGAAAAACTTCTCCCTAATTTGAAAAAAAAAAAAACAGAAAATAAGTATGAATACCTTATTCGTTGGCACCACCGATGACGAATCCGTTTGTGGTATCGCCGCATTCAACTCAACAAGTGCTTCGTCGAAACTGCCGCTAACATTTTTATGATTAAGTGAGAAATATGAGAGAAAAAGAAAGAGAGGAGAAAGGATACCTTTCGTCAAAAACGTTTTCCATTGATAATGGAGGAGAGAGACGATCGTGAGTATTTTTTTAAGGGAAATATTTTCTCATGAAAATCTTTTGAAGCTATCTATAAACTCTCGTAATTTGAATTTATGAACATCATTTGTTTAGAACATCCAGTTGATTGAAGAGATAAAAATATGGTTGAGAATTCATTAAATATATTTTTTGTTAAAATAAACATAAGTAAATTGGTGGGTTGAACAAAAATAAACATTGTTCAAGAAGTGTTTAAACATTAAATACATATCATGAGCATTTTTATAATACATTTTAAAAAAAATAAACGTTGATAAAAATCAAATATTTATAAACATAAATCGTGTTAAACAGAATTTAGAGACAGTCTACAACAAAAGAAGTCATATGTTCTTATAAAAAAAACTTTTTAAGCTTGTTCTTTACATTTGTAATCTCTCGTAATTTCATTTCTTGAACATCATTTGTTTAGGACATCCCGTTGATTAAAGAGATTAAAATGTGGTTGGAAATCCATTTGTTAGGTGCTTGCAATGTTCTCCATCAGCTTCTTCATCACTAAACTGAATGTTTTGAATATGATTGTGTCTTCTTGCCTTTATATGCCAATTTTTCAATTTCAATATATATGTTGGTCCCTGTTTATATAGAATATCATCAAATTCCAACCAATTATAAGACTATTAAAAATTTGAAGACTGTTTAACTAATACAAACATTTAATTAATTTAAAGACGTATATATGATATAATTCATTTTTTTTACCTCCATTTCCATCTTGTTCTTCTTCTTTGTATGTCTCTTTTTCATTAGACATTTTATCATCCTCGTTGAAATCCTCAATGTATTCTTCTTCACATGTTTCTTCTCTCGAAGTTGATTTTTCGGGTTCTTCCTACTATCTGATTCGTTTTCTACCTTCTTCCTTTTTCGACATCCCGTTTTCTTCAATTATTTTATGAGTAAACTAATTTTTTTACAAAACATATAATATTTGGAGAAAAATTTGAACCAACCAAAAAGAGGAATCTTGTTTACAAATCATGAAAATCTTGTTCAAATACAAAAAAATAAATTTTACAGAATGATGATTATTAAAACGTAATCACCTCTTCGACTTTCTCTGATTGAACTTCTTCTTCAACTGTTTCATGAAAATCCTCTGATTGCACATTTTCTTCATCTATTGATTTCATGAACAACTTCTGCCTAGCCATTAAAATCTCTCTTTTCGTAACCATTTTTTCTGTTTTCTTTACGATCTTCTCATTAGGGTTGGTTTTCTAAAATCTGAAATTGATATTCTATTTTTTGGAAATTTTGTATATTTGGAAAAATTTGATTTGATTCCCCCCCCCTCGTGATTTCTATTTTTTGAATCCCAAAATTAACGCAGTCGGTTTCTTGTAACTGCCTTTTTTTTTCTCTTGTAAATGCATGTAAATCTAAGTCGGCGCCATTCATGTCAAATGTATGAAAAGGATAAAATTATCATTTCTATTATACCAGCGATGGTAGTTGTCTAAAATTATAATTAAATAGTACATCCTTATATAGATGTAAATACTATAACTATTTTGAATATTATTGAAATTAACCCTATATGTTAATCGCATCATGTTGTCGAGTTTCATAAGAATATTAAGTAGGTGTCGGTTTATATGTGGTGTCAATCTCCGTATAATCAGCTGAAATCTTAATTTAATAAAATACTCATTAATAATCTATTAGTTACTTTATAAAGGATTTGTCTCAAATAGCATAAATCTCATACTAATTACTAAAATGTCATAACTTTTTTAAAATTACTCAAATAGCATAATTATAGTTTGATAAATTATTGAACTATTTTTCATAGGTATTTTTAATGAATTTGTTTGTTTAAGTTTAAGTTCAATCATTTATTGAACTATTGGATCATTTTTTATTATTATTTTCAATGAATTTATTAAATTTTTTAATTTTTTTAGTTCAAAGTTCAATAAATTATTGAAGTATAATTATGCTATTTGAGTAATTTTTGAAAAGTTCTGACATTTCAGTAATTAGTATGTAAAAATATGCTATTTCAGTAATTGCCCCATTTTATATGTTAAAAAAACATATTGGAATTATGTAAAATGATGGTTATTAACCCATGGCTAAAACTTCACACCCATTCATCAACTCAAACCTTTAATTTTTCCATCTTCAGACGCAACAAAGATGGCAAGGGCTGAGTTTTTTTTTTTTTAGAGAACCCACCAGAAAGTGATGGAAAACGGATAAATATTTCAGCTTCCATACCCCTGGAAGAGAAAATAAAATCAACTAGTATTTATAAAAGCTAAAACATGAATTCTTTTTTCTTAAATTATCTTCTTCAAATGGAGAGAGGAGAACAACACTAAGAGAAATTTATCTCATTTATGGGTTCCATAATTAATTTGCTGCAGCAATTGCAGATTCTATCTTTCTTTTTATTTCTTCTTTCTCTCCTTCGGCTACCTGCAAAAGCACAACCAAACCAATAACTTCTGATTAAATTTTAAAACTCACAGCACTAGAAATGAGATATGTATAAAACTTGTATTTTTGTTTTTCCAAATAAACGTATAAGTGGGAACAAGGGATTTGAAAATTACATGAAATTTTAAATCATTGATAGGGAGATTTTTTATTATTTAAAAAAAAAATCGTAGTCGTACATAAGAGAAAAGCATTGTCAAGGTCCTTTTGTATTTATATAAGGACAAAACTTATCTCTCCCATTTTATGATTATATTTTTGCCACATCCACGCTCAATTTTCTTTATTTTATTTTATTAATAAATGATGTCATATTAATAATATAAAGAAAAATAATAATGCCGTCATCCACTAGTTTGAAAAAAGAGTTTTTTTTTTTCTTTCAAAAATGTTATTTTAAAAATTAATATTTTAAAACATAGTAAAAATTTATAACATTTTCAAAAATGAAATCTCATAAAGAGACTACAATATGAGATTGGTGGCTCTCAGTCTAAGATTGATCTGAGATTGGTGGATTTCAACTTGAAAAATATCATTTTAAAATAATTTCATAATTTTTCTTATTTTTAAAATTATTCAAATAAAAAATGTCATCGGTTGAAAATCCTTTTGAAAAACACTTATGACTTGATAAAAAAGTGTGAATTGAATTCTAAACTTAAAAATATGAAGAAAGTGACCAACCTCAATGAAGAGAGTCTTCAAAAGTTTGGTATTGCCAATGGTCGTAGTAGTGGTCGTTATTATATTGAGGTCAAGTGAATCAGTCAATCGGCACAACTTCACTATCGTGTCTTTTCTTTTATTACAGGTGAAGCTCACCACCATCCTCTTCTCTCCTGTACAATGCACATTAAGCTGCCTCCCCACCAATTTAATTATTAGAATTTGTCTCAAATAGCATAATTCTAAATACTATTTTCTAAAATGTCTGAACTTTTTTAAAATTACTCAAATAGCATAATTATAATTCATTGAATTATTGAACTATTTTTTTTTTTACTTTTTTGAGTGCAAGTTCAATAATTTATCGAGTTATTTAATTAACTTTCATTATTATTTTTAATGAATTTGTTAAATTTTTTTTTTTTTTTAGTTCAATAAATTAATTGAATTATAATTCATTAAATTATTGAACTATCATTATGCTATTTTAATAATTTTTGAAAAGTTCTAACATTTCAGTAATTCGTATGTAAAAATATGTTATTTTAGTAGTTGATTCATTTATTTGTTAAACAAATCATTAGAATAAAGCCAATCTTAAACTTTTATTTTTATTCAAATATTCTTCTTTAGATTTTTAGATTTTCTGTTTTTCTCTAAACAAAACTTTTAATCAATAATTATTATTATTACTATTGCAAATTGTTTGATAGAAATTCGATATATTGATACGTCTTTCACCTGACGTGTAATATATATGTAGATACTGTTATCAAGAACTTCTAAATTGATCGTTACAATGTTAAAGTGATTATTATACATCACAGTAGAAATAATTGATTAACTTTATTTTTTAAATCCTATATTTATGTATAGTCTTAAAAAACGTTATATTTGTAAATATATTTTTAAAAATATTATTTATATAAATATTAACCCTGTGAAATTTGTCAATATATATAAATATTAAAGAGAGGGAAAGAGTGACTGACATCAAGAACTTCTAAGGGAAAAGATTGTGGGTTCATTCCTTTCTTGTTGGAAATCCCCAATTCCAGATCTGAGATCTCAGCTTCAATTCCTTTTTCTATCTCATGCAGCTCTTTTATGTACTCAATCGCACCTTTCATTGCTAAAGAAGCCATATCCATCTAAACAAAAATTTAGGGATTCAAACATCATGTTTCATAATAGAATGAATCACATTATTTATTCAGAAAATGTCTCAAATAACATATTAATACGTTCTAATTAATTACTTAAAAACTTTTTAAAAATTAATCAAATATCACTTCAACTGTTTTATTATATATTTTTTTTGGCTTTCCTTAGTTTTATAAACTATTGTCAATAATTTTTTGATTTTTTTTGTTATTTTTCATTGGTAAATTTTAAAGAATTTATTGTTTTTTTTTTCTTTTTTTTAAATATTTGAGTTGTTTTTAATAAATTCTGACACTTTTGTAATTAGTAGGTAAAAATATGTTATTTCAGTAATTACCCCTTATTTACGCATTACATTTTAATTTAAAACTTTTGTAGTATATACTAGACTACGATTAAAAAAAATAAAAAAGAATACTGAGGAACAAAAATATAATTATTAATGTTTAAAACAAAATTAAAAATAATAGTAAATTTTACTGACCAAACATTTAAATTCGAATAATAGTGATACTTTTGAAAGAATCCGATTTCACAATAAGAATATAAACGATAGGAAAACAAAAGGTATAGAAATGAACTTTTCAATAACACTTATTTATGTGGTATTTTAATGGAGCCTTTGCCTGTAAAACAATTTAAGAAGTAGATTTAATAAAAATGGTAAAATGTAAATAATTACAGATTAATAGATGAGATATATCTGGATTTTTTTTTATATATACAAAGTGTCGGGGGTGGGGCTTGAACCCCAATGTTGAGTGTGAAACTACATGTCTTAACCAGTAGAATATGCCTTGGATTAAGTAAGCTAATAATTAATAATCGTAAATCACGGCATAAACAAAAATTAATCCCATGAGTCAGATCTGGTAATTAGTAACAAATCACATTTTCGACTAGCACATTAAATATACTCCTTTGTTTTATGAGTCCAAAATTAGAATATCCACTCCTGGGAAATATGAATAGATTCACTTTTTTTTTTTTGGTTTATGATAAGTAATTATAAAAATAGTAAAGTACTTTGAAATATTTCAAAAAAGATATTTTTCAAACTGAATTCCATCTGTCTCCGTTTCGTACAGGGATCTGATCTGAGAAATGCCATTTTTTGAAAATTTTCGAAAAGTTCTGCTATTTTTTAATTTCTTTAAAATATCAATTCTTAAAATACAATTTTTGAAAAAGAAATTTTAACCGATGACAATTTTTTTTTACTAATTTCATAAATATCAAATGTTTCAAAAAAATTCTATATTTACTACTGAGATTTCACGGATCTGGATTTGATATTAGATCATTCTCTATTTGAGATTGGTAAATCTGAATCTCAGATATGTCATTTTTCAAAAAGTTTGCTATTTTATTTTTTAAATATCAATTTATAGAAACTTATTTTTGAAAAACTTCTCCCTAATTTGATATAGCTAAAAAAAAAAATAAGTATCAATACCTTATTCTTTGGCACCGCCGATGACGAATCCGTTTGTGGTATCGCCGCATTCAACTCAACAAGTGCTTCATCGAAACTGCCGCTAACACAATATCATGATATGAACACAATTTTTAAGAATCTTCAACTAAATATAAAATTACAGATCTAATAATTTTAATGAATAAGTGAGAAAAATGATAGAAAAAGAAAGAGAGGAGAAAGGGTACCTTTCGTTAAAAATATTTTCCATTGAAAATGGAGGAGGAAGACGTCAGTGAGTCATTGTTTAAAGGAAATAAAAGAGGCCTAACCTAAAATAAATAAATAAATATCTTCATTCGTACGATGATTACGTAAGAATCTATTTGGCTCCAACAAGTCTTTGAAGTGCAGCCACATCTTTATTTTTTTATTTTTTTTATTTTTTTACAAATATGTCATTTAAAAAAAATATGCCTCACACTAACTGAATATGATCATAAATGTTTGAGTATGTGTATGTGTGATATATCGTAGGGGTGAAAGAAAAAACCGAAAAACCGAAAACAGGAAAAATAAACCGGGCCGAAACCGTAAAAAACCGAACCGTCCCGGTTTCCATTATTCAAAAACCGAACCGAACCGAACCGGCTTCTAAAAAACAAGTAAAAATCTCATACCTCTTCCCTATTTCCCTAATTTTTATTTATTTGTTTTATTTTATATATTTATTTATTACTTTATTTTAATTTATATTTTATATATTTATTAATCTAATTTTTTCAACTAAGTTTTTGTTTATGTTTGATTTTTTTTTTGTTTCATCCTTCAATGTTGGAGGATTTTTTTTAAACTCAATGCAAATGACCTATTCTAGAAAAAACGGAAAAAACCAAAAACCGGACCGGCAAAAACTGTTAAAAACCGGGCCGTTCCTATTGTAAACCGAACCGGTCCGGTTTTTAAAATTAATTGAAAAACCGGACCGAACCGAACCGGTTTCACCCCTAATATATCGTATACCATAATTATTTCATGTAACAATTATTGATTGACTATGATATATGGTCTATTATTGATTGACATGCTAAAAATGTATTACATATTTGTAAATATAATAGAAAATTTTGTTAAATTTATAATTTGTTTTATAAATAATCATATTTGTAAATATTACTTCTTTTTTTTTTTGTCTAGAATTGTTTTTTTTTCTTTTTACGTAAAAAATGTTAACAATGTTTCAATTATTTATTTTCTTAATACTTAATGGTTGTGTTATTCAAATTTTCGTTTATAATATACATTTTTTCTTCAGAATTTAGATTGTAATTATCATTTTTTTGTTATTTTACATTTATACCCATTTTTGTGGTTGTTTAACGATGTCGATTTTGTTTATTTAAATTGGAGATGGAGGATTTTGCTCTTATTGTAAATTATGAAGGTTAATGGGATTTCAAAAATTTGATGGCCTTGTGGATTGAAAATAATTATGCATTATTTAGTTTAATTATTGATTTGGGAAAATTAGTCTTGATGTTGATGTTTATATTTTGGTTTGGGTAAGTAAATTGATTGAAGCTAATTTAGCTATGGTTAAGCTATTTAACCATGATTGGGTGTTTATTAATTCCTAAAAAGCTAGTATAAAGTGATTGAGGATGAGAGGTTTGATCCAAATTAAGTAAAGTGTGGTAAGGGAATAAAAAAGTTTGAGTTGATGGGTCTTATGGTGGATTTGGATTGCTAGGAAATGTAAACTAAAATGTGGATTAACAATGAAGAAGATGAAGAGAAAGATCAAGAGAGGAACTTCTCATTGAAAGCAAAAACGATTACAAGAAGAAATTGAATTAAGAACTAACTAATAACAAGAGATAGCCAAAAGCCTTTATACAAGAACTAACTAACTCTAACTATCATGGCTAACAACAAACAAAAATAACAAATTAACAGCTAGGCAGCTCAGGACTCCAATGGCTAGTTAAAATCCAAAACTAACAGCAATACTGCAGCACAATCACAACACAGTCTTTCAGCAACAATAGTCTTTTACCTTTAAGCTTTTAGAGTCAATTTCAACAATACACCCTCTTGATTCTAAAACACTCAAACTACCAGCTGCTACTCCTTCAATTACTTAACACATTAACCAACTCCCAGTTTCATTTTTTCACACAAGTACTCAAATTTCGCTTATGGCAGCACCTTGCTTAGCAGAGCAGCAGGGTTCTCAGCAGACAAAACATTCTCTAACTCAACGTCACCACTTTGAGCTACTTCTCTCACATAATGAAACCTTATATCAATGTGTTTAGTTCTATTGTGAAATGAAGGATTTTTAGACAAAGTCAATGCACTTTGACTATCCCAATAAACTCTTACCTTACACTCTTTTCTAAGCATCTCAGCAACCAATCTCTTCAACCACACTGCCTCTTTCATTGACTCACACAAAGCCATGTATTCAGCCTCTGTTGAAGACAAAGCAACCACAAATTGCAAGGTTGATTTCTAGCTAATTGTATTCCCAAACACTTTGAACACAAAGCGAGTCAAAGACCTCCTTCTATCTTGATCAGCTGCATAATCTGAATCAACAAAACCCACAACAAATTCGGCAACGCTTGAACTGACAGAGAACAATAGCCTTTTTTCCCTGCTTCCTTTCAGATATTTCAACACCCATTTAAAATCCTCCCAATGCAGCTTTTCAAGATTACTCATGACTCTTGATATCAAACTTAGAGTATGATCTAGATCTGGTCTAGTACTAACCATAACATACATTAAGCTTCCCACTAGGCTAGAATAAGGAACCACACTCATTTTAGAAGCTTCAATCTTAGAATCTGGACATTGCTTTGATGATACCTTGAAGTGAGCAGCTAAAGGAACACTTACACTCTTAGAACTCTCCATTTTTAACCTATCAATCACTTTAACAAAGCAATCCTTCTGATGCAAGAACAAAACACCAATAGTTCTGTCCCTTATAATGACCATACCCAGAATTTTACTAGCAGGTCCTAGGTCCTTTATCTCAAACTCATGACTGAGCTACTTCTTCACCTTGTTTATCTCATTCATGTCACATGTCATATGAACCTAGAAGCATATCATCTACATACAACAAAATCAAGACAAACACTCTCTCTGCTATATGCTTTACATAAACCCAATGGTCCAGACTACTACAAACCAAAAGATTATTAGTAATTGACACATCAAATCTTTTGTTCCATTACCTAGGTGACTGTTTTAATCCATACAAGGACTTATGAAGCTTACATACCAGGTGTTTCTCTTTTTATTTGGTGAAGCCAGGAGGTTGATTCAACAAAATCTCTTCATCAAGCTCTCCATGTAGAAATGCAGTAGTCACATCCATTTGTTCCAATTCCAAGTTGAACTGAACAGTAATAGCTAGAAGAATACGAATTGAAGTATGCCTTACAACAGGTGAGAATACCTCATTGTAGTCAACTCCTTGCACTTGGTTGAGTCCCTTGGCCACAAACATTGCTTTATACCTTGGAGCATCAGTCCCCTTCAAGCTAGGCTTTACTTTGAATATCCAGCTGCAATCAACCATTCTTTTGCCTTGTGGTTTGGGTATCAAGCTCCATGTATCATTCTTATATAAACAATTCAGCTCTTGATTCATAGCATCAAGCCATAAATCTTTATTTTTTGAGCTGACTGCTTCATTGTAGGTACTTGGTTCTGAATCAATGTCCACTGCTCCATAATTTAAAGCATAACCTACAAAATCTTCATCATCAAACCTGCTTGGAGCTCTTATGACCCTTCTATCTCTGTCTCTGGTCAATTGATAGTCTTCTACTACCCCTCCAACTGTGTCTGATACATGATGTTCACTTGTAGTTCCTGATGGCCCAGACGGCTCACTGCCACTGACTTGGGCATCTATTAACATTTCAGGCTGATTTGCTTGCACTGAACTTGTTGGAACTTCTTCACTGATATCTCCCTCTAGGTCAATATCATAAGATACATAATCAATAGATTTCCCCTTTGAATCACCATTGACAGATTGTTAAGGCATATCAGATTCATTGAAAGTCACATTTCTGCTGACAAAACACTTTGCATCTCCTGATTTCAGTGACCACAACTTGTAGCCTTTGACTCCTTGAGGGTATCCATTGAAGACACACCTCTTTGCTCTAGGCCCTAGCTTGTCATCCTTCATGTGAGAATAACTAGCACATCCAAAAACTCTGATGTTAGACAGATTTGGAGGGTTATTAGTCCATATTTCTTGTGGAGTCTTACCATCTAAGGTTGCTGAGGGACTTTCATTGATGAGATAAGCAGCAACTTTCACAGCCTTACCCCTAAAAACTCTTAGGTAGCCTATAATTTGAGAGCATACACCTCACTCTCTCAAGAATAGTTCTATTAAACCTTTCTACCAGCCCATTCTTCTGAGGTGTATACGGAACTGTTAGGTGTCTACCAATGCCATTCTCTTTGTAGAAATCATCCATTTTCTTATTAAGAAACTCCAAGCCATTGTCTGTCCTGAGCATATATTTTTTATCCCTGTCTGATTCTCAGTGAGCACTTTCCATTCTAGGAAATTCTTGAACACTTAATCCTTCCTCTTGAGTACACACACCCAAAGCTTTCTTGAATAGTCATCAATTAAAGTAAGAAAATACCTTGCACCTCTATTGGTTTGAACCCTTGCTGGTCCCCAAAGTTCAGAATGGATGTAATCCATAATTCCTTTTGTGCATTTCTTGCCTTTATTGAACTTCAGCTTTGTAGCCTTGCTGACAGCACAATGGTCACAGAATGCCAATGCTGACTGGTTCTTAACATCAATTAGGCCCTGTTCTGATAAGGATTGCAGCCCATTCTCACTGATATGTGCCATTCTTCTATGCCATAATTGAATCTCACTTTTATTTGTTTCTGCAACTACATTTGACTCTGCATAACATTATGCTCTTCCTTAGAGAAAATACAGATTATGTCTTAAATCACCTTGCAAATATACAGAATCCCCTTTGTAGACTTTCAAGACTCCATCATTTGAGTGAAACTCATAGCCAACCTTGTCTAAGGTTCCCATTTAAATGAGATTTCTATGCATATCAGACACATACCTTACTTTAGGCAGAATCTTGGATACACCATTTGCAAGCTTCAATCTAATTGAGCCAATCCCTCTGACATTATAACATTTGTTGTTGCCTATCTTCACCTAGCCACCATCCACAATATGGAAATCATAGAACTAGTGCCTGTTTGGGGACATATAAAAAGAGCACTCAGAGTCCATGACCCATTCTTCACCATATTCCCATTCTGATGCCATCAACATCTCAGCAAGAGAATCATAACCTTCATGGATGTTTGCTACCTGCTATGCTTGATCCTTTTGGGTTCCATTGTATCCAGATTTCAATTTAGGACAGTCTTTCCTCTAGTGCTCATCCCTATCACAGTGAAAATACCTCTTGTGCTTCTACTTTGCCTTGAACTTGTTCTTGTTATTCTTGCTACCTTTGTAATTCTTGGAAGAATAATTGTTTCCCCTTATAAAGAAAGCCTCTGATGCTTTCTTCTCTGGCTCCATCTCCAATTCCCTGGACTTCAATGCATCTTTAACAATTTCCAGGGTCAATGTGTCTCTACCATACTTTATAGCATGCTTTATTTCTCTATAGCTTTTTGGTAGGGAATTCAGTAAGATGATCCCCTTGTTCTCATCACTAATTCTCTTACCAATTTGTGAGACTTCTATGCAGATTTTGGTATAATCATCCAGATTGCCCTCTAAACTCTTCATGGAATCCATCTTGTGGCCAAAGAATCTTTCCTTTATGTAAATATTATTGGTTAAGGATTTAGTCATAAAGAGATAGTCAAGCTTGTTTCATAGGCCTGTCACTGTGGTCTCTTCATCCACCATGCGAAGTACCTTATCTGAGAGATAGAGAATGATGGTGTTGAATGCAGTGTCTGCCATTTCTGCCTTCTTATCAGCTGTGACAGTATCATGTAATGTGGGAGGGTCATCAAGAATTCTTGCTACCTTTTGTTGTTGCTCTGATCTTTTTCTTCCACAGATCAAAGTCCACCTTACCATCAAACTTCTCATTTTCAAACTTTGCTACCATGGTCTTGATTCAGAACTTGGTTTAGATTTGGATTCTTAATTTTGCGAGGGTTAGATCTTGATAGAATTTTTCGAGAATTCAAGAATGGGAGGGAGAGATTGATCGAATGAGAGCTGAAGCTCTGATACCAATTGTAAACTAAAATGCGGATTAACAATGAAGAAGATGAAGAGAAAGATCAAGAGAGGAACTTCTCATTGAAAGCAAAAACGATTACAAGAAGAAATTGAATTAAGAACTAACTAATTACAAAAGATAGCCAAAAGCCTTTATACAAGAACTAAGTAACTCTAACTGTCATGGCTAACAACAAACAGAAATGATAAATTAACAGCTAGGCAGCTCAAGACTCCAACGGCTAGTTAAAACCAAAAACTAACAGCAATGCTGCAGCACTGCAAAAACACAGTCTTTCAGCAATAATAGTCTTCTACCTTTAAGCTTTTAGAGTCAATTTCAACAGGAAATATGGTAGTAAGGTAATTGTTTTAGTTTTGTTAAGGGTGATGGCTTAAAATGAGTGTTTATACATAACTAGATAACAAGTAGTATTCATAGTTGTTGAAGATTCAAGGTACGTTTGTGTAATAGCGAATGAGGTTTAAGAATTGATGGTAAAGAGTGAAGGACTATCCTTACAAGTCTGGTCTAAGCATTGATGATGTTCGTTTAGGTTTATTGATGGGTGCCTCTTCCAGTATGTGTGTAAGTGTGAAGTGATATTCATATTTATTTCTTAAAAGATAAGTTAGATAAGAGGTTAGGTTTTTACTATGTATGAATAGTGGTTGTCTAAGCTTAATTAAGTTTGTATAAGCTTGAGTATTATTGTGGAAGCTTAAGTATGGTTCCATGAGTTTGAATATAATGTTTGTCTAAACTTAAGCAAGAAAGTGATTTTTTGCTTGTGAGTGAGTCTTAGATATCATAGGGTTCCATCTAAAAACCAATTGGTAAACCTTGTGAGTAGCTCATGTATCTTATAAATCTTGTGAGTTCCCTTCATCTTTCCGATGTGGGATTCTCAACATGCCTCCTCAAGATGGTGCCTCTTTTGGGCTCACCATTCTTGGGTGGAACCCATTTTTGAACCGAATGCCCGTTCAGGCTTCTTGGGCTCTGATACCATCTTAGATATCATGGGATTCCATATCAAAACCAATTGGTAATGAGAAGAGTGGCCCATGTATCTTATAAACCTTGTGAGTTCCCTTAATCTTTTCGATGTGGGATTCTCAACAATGAGTGTGCGTGTGAAGTTTGGTTGTTTTACCAAACTCTTGCTTACTTTCCATTGAGATGGTTTGAACTAAGTTTTAATTGTGATTGAATGGTTAAATTGAATGTGGTTAAACCTGCTACCTATGTTAGAATAACTTGAATGTATGTGCATGTGTGTGTATGAATACCTTGAAGTGGAAATGATATGTTATGGTAAAAATGTCACGACCCACCTTGAGATCTCCTCATAGACCTGTGATGAGTCGTTCGCTGATGACAAGCCATAGCTATATGCCAATACTTACTATCAAGGCAAAGTAAACTTACAAGCTAAGATGACTCATATGTACTAGCTAAGTTAATGTAGAACGGGTGGCAGATAAGCTTGCTGTTAGGCTCGATCATCTCTAAAACTCGAATGGTACCTGTGGGGAAAAAACATTTGAAAATAATAAGCTAAAAAGGCTCAATGAGTGGAATTTATAAGAATATAATATTTTTAATATTTCCTTTTAAAAACATAATATATTATAATCTCAAATATGTGAATGGATAAAATTCAACTAAAACTTATATTTGTAAGGCTCAAATATATCTCTAAGTTAATGATCGTAATATTTTGCTCATGAAACTAAAAAGATAGTTGTACATAAAAATAAGTAAGTAGATATTTCTCACATATTAAATCATAATCATAAAATAGGAAAACCGACGCAAAATGCATACCCACAACTGGTCATGCTACACACAAGAGAGAATTAAAGATATACATCAAAACAACTAATCATATTGAAAATTGGTCATATACGTGCGTTAAGCTGCCTCCAAAGGGCTATACACCCTAACATATGGCTCAAAACCTATGTGTATGCTAAAGTGGGTCCCAAAGACCAGCTAAATACTGAACTGGTGGGAACGAAAATTTAACAGTTTGAAAATAGCTTATGAAAATTAGTATATAGCTTTAAAACCACCATAAAACCATTGATACCAATACTTTATATATCATAACATATTGTCGAGTTTCATAAGTATATTTAGTAAGTACTCGTAAAACACTAAAACATAATTCGTAAACCATAAAAACAAGTGTACTCACTACAAGAAAGCAGGTGAATAGCGACGCAATTCCCCTCTAAGTGTATTTAGCGACGAAATTAGAGACGAAACAGTCCATCTCTAAAAATCGTGTCGCTTGTTCAAAATAGCGTCGAAATGTATCGCTAATAGCGACACAAAAATATTAGGACACTAATAAAATAAAATGTTGACGATTTAGCGACGAAATCAATCGCAAAAAATAGGGACACAATATCTTATTACGTCTCACTATTAGAGACACATTGTGTCGCTAAGAGGAGGGAGAAAATTTGTCTCTAATATTAGCGACGCATGTCCTCTCTAAAACATAGACGTATTGCTTCACTAATAAAGTCAACTGACTGCTTTTAGCGATGAACTTCATCTCTAATTTAAGTAATTAAATAATTAATTTAAAATGGTTAGCGATACATTGCGTCGCTAAATTAGAAATTTAATTAAAAAAAATAATTAAATGTTTCCATCCAAAAGCAAATTAAATTATCCAAAATACAATATAAAAAAAAAGAACTAAGAAGGGCTCATATTATCATCATTTGGACGATGAGAAGTAGACCCGGAGCCGGGAGCCCTATTCTGGAGCATAAATGCCTGCATTTGAGCTGCTAACTGATTATGCTGAGCCAGAAGATCATCTATTTGGGCTTGAAAGCGAATCTCGTTAGCTTGTATCTATATAAGCAATGATTCATTCTCTCGCCTCAAAGCCTCAGTCTCAGCACGCGGCTGGTCTGCATAAAGCTCCCTCCGTAAGCGCCAAGACCAGAGCTATCATTTATAATCCCTTCATTTTTCAGCAAACAATTGATCCTCTTCATCAAGAAGCGAGCGAAAGGGCTTAAATTATGAAATAGAATTTTACGTCATGACACGGCTAAATTAGGACCTTTCTTCCTCAAGTAAGGACAACTTTAACTCATCACGACCAATCTTCATCGCATAGGTACCAGTGCACTCAAGTTGTTTGGAGGGATCCACAGTAATCCTGGCAACCGAAGCTTAAGCACATCCCAATTCAGAGTGAAGCTCCTTAACCAGCTCGTCTTGTTGAGCCAAATCTCCCGTAAGCTTCTTTACATAAGCTTCAAGTTTCTTACTCTTGCCCTCTTTGGTCTTCATCTTCCTAGCCACTTCCACATAATTCACCTCTGTTGAAACCATTTTCTCAGATGAAATGATAGCCGCCCACTTAGCCGCTTCACCATCGCACAACGCCAATTTCAGTAGATAGGCTATCTGGACCTACGCATGGAATCCCTATAAGATGAAAAGGGAGAAAAATTTATTAAAAAAAAGCAGAGATAGGAAAATGAATCTTGAAGGTATAGATGTTGCTAGAATTGTCCGCGCAACCAAGCGATCCACAGATTCTTTTGGGTGAGACAATCCGAACACAGCAGGAAGAGCAATAGATCCAAAATCTCGCTGAAAACCCACTTTAGCGAGATAACTCTGCATCCAATTCTTGTCTAAGGTAGACCTCGAACGATGAGAGAGAGGGAAAACTGGATATCCTTTCATAAATTTCATTTCAAACTGGGAAAATGAACAAATGGGACTAAAGATTATTCTAAAAGAAAATCTAATGAAGGGACTATAGGTTGAGAAGATCGAATACCGAATGAGCGAGTAGTTCCAAAAGTCACCACCGCATGACTCTTCACTTTACAGCGAGGCCTTTTCTTCTGCCTAATGGGAGGCTGTTATTCATCAACAACAATTTTCCTTTTCAACCGTGTTGACAAGTTTCGTGTTCTCTCTGAACAGCAAGAGCAAACTCAAAAATCTTCGAGCTGTCAGCCATACTTGGTCTTGGAAAATTCAGTTTCAAGCTTCCTTTCCTCATCTTGACTCATAATCCACACAAAATGATATCTTAAAAGTGAGAGGAAGATAATCACAAATGGAAAAAAGGATATCGTACCTTTAACCCTTGAAACGGTGTGGAACGAAATGGAACCCAAAGTCCAGTCAGTATAAGCTCTTCTTCACGAACAAAGGCTTCCCTGAAAAATTGTCCAATTTCTTCCAGTTCTTAGCAAGCAGTAATGTGCGATGCTGGATATCAGATTTGCTCAAAATCCGAACTACAAAAAAAATGAAAAAGGTCAGAAATAATCAGAAGAATATGTAGAGACCGAGGTAGAACATAACCGTTCTCACATGATTCTTTCCAAGCTAAAGGAATTGGAATCCCGTTAGAAGTCAGTTTCCCTCTTATATAGAACCATCTCCTCTTCAATCTATTATTGCTAAAAGGAAGACCGATAACAATCTTTTTCCTAAGAGAGCCATAAAAATGGAATTGGGAAGTATCCTGTTGATCAAACCTAGAAGACCGAAAACATGAGAGCATCCCTAAAGTTAACTCCATATATTAATTCTAGATATGATGGCTAACAAGATGATCAAACCCCTCCAAGTGTCTGGCATAGCTTGTCCAAGAGTCACATCAAGATTCCTTAAAAGAGAGGCCATGCGCACCTCAATAGGGAATCTAACTCCACAATAAAAGAAGATTTCTTAGAAAGAAGTCCAACCATCCCCAACATCATGGTGGGCACGCTCATCAGAAGTTGGGAGCCTCATCTTTACGTCATAAGGAATGCAATAAGAGAGGCAATAAATATCCAAGTCTGTTTGCTTTAGCATGAACGCCTTTAATAAAGGATGATCAACTACCCTTGGTCTCCCAAACGACGATGTTGTGACACTATCATCCAAAGTGTGGGGAGATTTGCAAACTCCCTTGTCATCACTAAAAGTCTCTTTGGAATCCTCACAGGATTCCCCTGACCCACTCTCAGAGGAGAAATGATTTGGTTTAGCATCATTTAAATTCTCTCCTGCTAATTCAGAAACTGGAATCAAGAAATTTCTTTCCTGCATCGCATCAGTGAGGAATGATGTTCAGGTTGCAGTCTCTGCATCATATACATCGGTATTTATTGTTATTCCACTAGGATAAACATACATTCTCACACCATTTCTCCATTCCTCAACTATTCCCATAAAAGAAGATTCAATGGAAGAAGTCAAATTTATTAACCCTAAGTCAGTGACTCTAAATTAAAACAAATCTACTGATACATGCTAAAAATTTAAAGTACAATACCAACATGAAATGAAGAATAACTGATGAAATTTTTGTTTTGCGAAAGAAAGCCTTTGAATCCTTAGGTAAGTTGTGCCAAGATGAGAAAATGTACTAGTGCATAGAAATGGGGGAAGGTTCGGTTTTTTCAAATTTAAACATTCAATATTGAAGTAGTGCACGCGCGTCAGCTGTTTACTACAACGGGTCGCCCCAATTCGTTATGTAGACCTCAACTAGTTTTCACGTCTGAGCACCTTGGTGCGCCTAGCCCATTAGGAAGAGTTCGGATCATTCTGCATGGAAAAAGGATTAAACTAATTTGGAACACTTGAGCCTGATCCAAACTAAAGAGACCAGAAGTATTCCAATAAGCTCGGATGTGTACAGTTACGTTGCCTAGCCTTGATCTACGATTTCAGATCCCTCTACCTAATGATATGAGCATATCTTTACCCAAAGATTAAGAAGATAAAGTCTAATCTTCAAGGGATATTATCTCTACATTATCATAGATAAACAATATAATTTATCTATAGATTCTCTATATAAAGCACTCTACTAAACCTAAAATGATATTTCATTCATAATTCTACTTTAGAATTCTCATACCATCTACCTCCAAATTACTGACTTGATCGTCGGAGACGCTTTGGCAAGAACCACACCGGTGTTTTCTTGTTCTTATTCTATAGATATTCAGGATCAAGGAGACGCATCACACGTAGAATGCACGTGATCAACCGTAGCGGAAATCATCCACTACAATATATATATATATATATATAAAAGTCATACATTTATGTAAGACAAATTTTCTCTCCATTTTCTGGTTATAGTCTCTTAGCACGTGTATCGCACACGATATTCTTTGTAACATTTGAAAGTTAGCATATTTTCTTGTTTAAATTTTATATGTTTTAGTTTTAATTTTTTAACTCATGAGCTTTTCAATTATTTAATTTCTTCATATTTTTTAATATACTAAAAAAATTTGAAATTTTTTTATATTATTTTTAATTGAAATAAAATATTGTTTAATTGAAGTAAAAGAACAAACAAACAAATAATACTATAGGCATTTTTAACATATTGAATGATTAATAAAAAAAAATTAAAATTTGATAAATAACTATATGCAAATAGAGTTTTTAATTTTTACAATGTTTGATCAAATTTTTAATTTTTCACCTTCAATAAACATGATAATATAAATTAATATAAAAATGTATATGTATTGTATATAAAATGTTTTTAGAATTATAATAATTAATGTATTAATTTTAATGAATTATTGATCAATAATGAAAAAAAATCAACATAATTAACACATAAATGGTAATGGCATATTTTTTAAATTGAAAATTTGATGAAGTGTTTTAAAGTAAATAACGGCATATTTTTTAATTTCAAAATCATGTAGGGATAAAAGAGTCTAAAAATGTTTTTTAAGCATCCCTCCTTTATATATATATATATATATATATATATATATATATATATATATATATATATATATATATTATATATATATATATGGATATATATGGATAAGGATGATTTTGCCACATCCCCTCAATATTTTTTTAGTTCTTCTTTATTAAATAATTTAATATTTGTGATTGGAGGTCAGTTTTTTCCTTTACCAAAAAAATAAATTGATGAGATTTTAATAATATAAGAAAAAAAATTACTATCGTCACCCACTCATTTAAAAAGAGGTTTTAATTTTTCAAAAACGGCATTATAAGAATTAATAATTTTAAAAATAGTAACAAAGTTATAAAAAATTTAAAAATGAAAAAATTTCAGTCTAAGAAATGATATTTTTAAAAATATTCAAAACTTCTGCTATTTTTGAAATTACTCAAATAAAATGTTTCATATGTTTTTTGGGAAAAAAATTGTGAATATGATTCAAAACTTAAAAATTTGAAGAAAGCGACGAACATCGATGAAGAAAGTCCTCAAAAGTTTGGTACCACTAATGGCATTAGTAGTGGTCATTATTATATTGAGGTCGAGTCAATCATTCAATCGGCACAACTTCATTATCATGTCTTTTCTTTTCTTACATGTCAAGCTCACCACCATCGTCTCTCCCGTAAAATGCACATTAAGCCGCCTCCCGCACCAATTAATTAACTAAACAATCATTAGAATAAATCTATTTTTAAACTTTTATTTTTATTCAATATTCTCCTTCAGATTCTCAAATTTTCTATTTTTCTTGTTGAGATATATGATTAAATTTATCATTACCCACTAGCTTAAGTGATGAGTTATTATTTTTCCACATAAACTTGGGATTATTTTTTCATACTTTGATGATTAAATAGCTTAAAAACTAGGTAATTATCTTTGATTTGTGTTTATGTGCTAGGTTGGAGAAGAGTCATGAAAAAGGACTAAAAAATTGTATTTTTGTAACAACCCGAAAATCCCAAAATACATATAAACCAATAATCAACAGCGGAAGCATTGAAAACAAATCACATCCAGTCTTTTTATTTAAAAATCAAGTTCAATAACAATTCTAAACCGATAAGTTTAACTTTAAAAAAAAAAAACTCAAAACATCAAACAAAACAATCTCGAATCATTGTTTAGAAATTCTCAAATAAAAGTATATACAATATACTTATTTAAAAACAAAACAAAACATGAAGTCAAAATACATTATCCCCGAAAATAAATAATAAAGAACAAGACTTCGCAGGCGTTGCAAATCCATGCCAACCGATCACTCGCCTCGAACATCATCAGCCACCGAGTTTCTTCTTTCCTTTACCTGAAAAAAAAAGTGTAGCATCATGAGGCTACGCCCAGTGAATAGAAAATTGTTAAAGAAAGAATCATGCCAATGAGAGGTTTCCTAAGACTTTAAGTCCATAAACGTCCTTACCAACTTCCAATGAGTCACTCACTCCCAAAGAAGTCACAAATCCTATCTCAACAAATTAAAAGTTATCTCTATTCGAATTAGTTTTAAACATAATTTTTCTACAATTTAAAACTAATCGAATCCTTTCTCGTTTAATACCTTTAATCTCCTCTTTATTCAAGTTATCTCTATTCGAATTAGTTTTAAACATAATTTTTCTACAATTTAAAACTAATCGAATCATTCCCCGTTTAATACCTTTAATCTCCTCTTTATTCACAAACAAAGAGAGAATACGCCCATAAGTAATTTAAACATAATTTTTCTACAATTTAAATCCTTTAGGAATATTCTTTTCCATTGTACAGATGGAATGAACCTGCCCCGTTAGGTGTTATTTAAGTTATGCACACTAAATAACCTCCCCTAACAGCTATTCTTCATTAGACAAGGCCTTGCCTAATGCGAACCTACAACCGTATTACCCAAGGTATTTTAAAGTAATACGATTCACACAATGTCAACCATGACGCTTCAACAAGCCAAAAACCTCGCATTCCTCAACTTACCCAACCGTAAGGTTAAAAATTTCCTAAATTACAACCTTTAGAGTTTAACCTTAATCTAACCTCAAAATAGCCCAAAAATGTCCAACTAAACACTTTGGGTCATTTTCAATCACTTCCAACATTGTTACCAATCTAGAGGCGAAACTAGCCTAGGTCTACGCCATTTCGTCCCTTAATCGAAACTTAAAATCTAATAATTTCTAAAGAAAAACCGGCGGCATAATGGCTATATTTTTAACTCCCAAATAGCCCTACACATCCAAATAAATATCGCAACACAAAATAATAAATCCAGCATCAGTTTCTAACTAGCCGCCTAAGCCTAAATTCTCTTAGTTGGGCACTATCATGCAAAAACGACATTTTATAACTTAACGATAATTGTTAAAATTTGCCCAAGATCAGTCTTAAACATCCCAATCTTTTAAGCATGCTTTTCATTAACTTTTCCAAGTTCTTAATTCAACCCAAATAACCTCATTTTATACTTATAAACATCCAAGGTCAATGCCAAAATTTAAGAGGTTATACTATTAAAGAAAAAGGAAAACAAACATGGAAAAATTCTAGCCTTAACAACTTCTACTCACCTTGTACACAGCAATAATTTTTCCAAATTCTTTTCCTTTCACAACACAACTACGACCTGAAATATAAGTTACAATCTAAAATAAATTAAACCTAACTTTATCCTAAGATAAACATTAAACTGAACGTAGGACGGAGGGATTACGGGGTAGGACAGTGGTAGGACAGTATTAGGACAGAGAGTGACAGGTTTGACTTCGGGTTAAGAAGGTTAGGATAGATGGCTACGGGTTTGGCTTCGGGTTAGGACGATTATGATAGAGGGCTTTGGGTGTAGGACAAATGTAGGACGGACGTAGGACGGTTATGACGGAGGGCTACGGGTGTAGGACGGACGTAGGACAGACGTAGGACGGTTATAACGGGGGAAGAATTTCGGGGTTTCGATTCGTTCGTTATCTATCAATTCTACATTAGGTTGACAATTGGTTTGGCTTAGAAAAAAAATTAAACGTTAGGTTCAAGAATTGGGAACCAATAAATAAAAATTTGGGGCTTTTGAATCAAATACCCTTAATTTCAGAAATTAAAAAGGGAAAAGATCATTACCTTGAATCTGATTTGTGATTGAAACCTAACCGATCTCTACCAACCTCTTACCGAAGGAGAACTACCACAATCTACACCTAAGAACACAAGGAATACGTGAAACGATCAACCCAGGATCTCAAAGATTGATGACAAGAAGAAGAAGATGGAAAAGGGAGAAAGGGCCCTACCTTGAAGTCTCTGTACTTTCTTTTCACGTGAAGATGAGAAGATGGAAACCCTTTTTTTCTTTTTCCTTTATCTCCAAATAAGGAAAATAATTATATTAAATTCCTAAAAAAATAATTTAAATATTAATTACCATCATTTACCTTAAATCCAATAAATATTATAATAAAAATTAAATATCACTTATTTAATTTAAAACTTATCGAAAACACGGGACGTTACAATTTTGGAGCTTTCTTGACACTTCGACGCCATGGCAACAACTTTTAGTGGCCGCAGCGTTGATTTTCTAGCGTCATAGCACCGAAAAGCGTGAAATTTCTAAATTTTAGTCTTTTTGCTCAGCGCCCCAGTGCCCAAAAATCAGTGCCACGATGCTAGTTCGGATTGTTAGGATAACATTTTTTTATCTTTTATTTTAAAACCCTAGTTTTCAAGGATATAAAAGGGAGACTTCTTTTCTAATAGGGGAATGAACGTTTTTCCTTAGTTTTTATTAGAGAATGACGAACTCCATGTCTAGTTAAACTCCCAATTTCCAACCAAGGTTAATCAAAGTTTGATTTTTATATTTGTGAGATTTGTTCTTCATCTTTCTTTCTAATTCTTCTCTATTTCTATATTTTCTATTTTATGCATTCAATATCACATTGTTTGATTATTCAAATAGGTCTCTTTTATCATTCTTCAATTTGATAGATCGTCTATTAGAGTGTTTAAATCTGTAATTGTTTATGCATTCTAATCCATGTGACAATTAGTATGAATGATTAATAAGTCTTTTCATTTCATGCTATAAAAATATAGGATCTTGTCTAAATAGATCGAATGTTTCGCATTTGTTGGCTAGAATTGGTCGTCCTTCTCATCTTATTGCTGTCATTGATTAAATTCTATTGTCGTACTCTAGGGTTGTCCTTGAGTAGGGAAGTAATTAATGATCGTATCTTAATTACCGACAAACTAAGGAAGGATAGATTAACAAGACGTTCTTAATAATCATAACCAATTTAGAGAATGAGTTAGGATTTCATTAGAAAATCAATGATCAAATAATATAAATCAAACGATGATTACACCTTTGGTTGGAACTTTCTCCCAATGAATCTCTTTTAAACTTTTTATTGTTTTCTTCAATTTCTTTTTAAACTTCGAAAAACCCCCAATTTTAATTCACCAATCTCTGTGGATTTGACCCTACTTTCCACTATTACAAAATCCATAAACCCGAAAGTAGAGACATAATTTATTTTTGGTGGATTCGTCACCCACCAAATTTTGGCGCCGTTGTCGGGGATTGGTGTCATTTAATTTTTTTTTATCAGTTTAATGTCCCGTTCTTCTCGTACAGGTAATTTGGAATATGATCTTGAGATAGAGAAGACAACTAAGCAGTTGAGGAAAGCAACTAGAGAGCGAAAACAACATCAATTTTCTTCCGCTTCCTCATCTTCATCGACATAAGAGGAAATTCAAGTCAATCTATTAGATCCTACTAACGAATTTGAAGAAGTAAGAGAACCAATGGAAGACGCTAAAAGAACTCTTAAGGAGTTGACTGCACCGAACACAACTCAAGAACCGTTGTGTATTCAATATCCGAATATGAATGTGAATTTCGAGCTTAAATCAAGACTCATTCATCTCCTTCCAAGTTTCAGTGCGCAAGACAATGAAGATCCAAACAAA
The DNA here is from genome assembly GCA_028015215.1 of Gynostemma pentaphyllum. Lineage (NCBI taxonomy): Eukaryota > Viridiplantae > Streptophyta > Magnoliopsida > Cucurbitales > Cucurbitaceae > Gynostemma > Gynostemma pentaphyllum. The sequence continues at coordinate 45,113,522 of CM051351.1, read as the reverse complement.
CACCTTAAAGCATTTCATCTTGATTGTTTGAGTATGAAGCCACATGGTGTAACGGAGGATCAAATAAAGTTGAGAGCTTTTCCTTTCTCACTCACAAAAAAAGCAAAGGATTGGTTGTTTGATTTGCCCCCAAATTCTATATCGACATGGGCAGAGATGGCCACATTATTTTTGGAAGAGTATTTCTCCTCATCTCGTGCTTCGAAGTTACGAAGGGATAAGAATTTACACAACAAGTTAGAGCATATTAGAGAGAAAAAAGTATTGTTTTAGATATGAAAATAGGGTTAAAATGAGGCTAATTTCGTATTTAAGCTACAGATTAAATCTGGACCCTTGATGGCTTGAAATCAAATCAATGGCGGAAAAAATAAGGATGAAAATCGGGTAAAAAATACCAAAAATTAGCAAAAAAAAAGCTTCAGCAGCTTCGGATCTGTCATTGCCCAGTCGCGATAGTGGAGAAACAGCTACAAACCCGCGTTTCAGCCAATCAGGGAGCGCCCCAGCTGGCCGTCAGGCGGTCTGTTGCCGCTTTTTCATTTTTTTTAATTTCAAATCTGAACGCCACTTGTCGCTTAGCCATACGTCCAAGACAATTGAGACAGCGTCAGTCCTTCTTTGTCTGGTCAAAGCCATGTCACCTCTTTAATCCACGTGTCGATTTGCGGTTGGTCCAATATGCCATGTCATGTGTCTACGTGTAATGCCACGTCATCCAAAATGTTACCGTTTGAGATGCCACATCAGCTTCCACCGTCATCAGTAGTTGACCTTTGACTTTGCCACGTGTCACATTATGGTTCGCCCTTTTGTCCATGTCATGTGATGATGTCATCCAGATTGTGTGTTTGCCTCTAAACTTGTTTTGTTCTTAACTTCTTCATTTGGACTCCGATTTGACCGATTCAAGATGCGTTGGAATCCTTGTTTCGAGCTCTACAATATAGACACTTAAAAAGTTCGAAACCATCAGTATATATTTTGGTTTGTTTGTTAGGAATGGTGTCCTAGAACTTGTAATTATTTAATAAAAATAATTTATTTCGAATAAATTAAATAAATAAACATAAGTTCTTTACTATCTATAATGATTCAATTGAAGATATTAGGAATATATGGAAATATATAAATATCAAACATTCAAATAGTAAAACCCTAAGTCACTCTTATGAAATCACGACTTAGTATGTGAGTCATACGAGAGGATTAAAGTCGAGATGAGTAACTTAAAAGTGTCTACAGTAAATGGATAACGTTTGGGAACCTTATCCTAGAAACACTATTGATAGCTTCGCATTTTGTTTATAGACAAATGATCGAATCCTGATCATTCATGTGGGAGACATTAAATGGAAGTATCATATACGATGTTGATTGTATAAAACAGGACCACGATGTTCGATCAAATTTCTCATTAGTACCGTTTACGAGAAATGATCGAATATCAAACTAAGTTTATCAACCGTGATAGATCTCAATCCTGAGTGAAATGCGGACTCCTATTTGTGGAGTTATGTTCTTTGATTCACATGGTTGAGAGCGATCTGTAAGAACGCTCAATATACTCCTGTTTTGGGAACATGGCTAGATAAGTAGCTGGGAACTCATTTTCACAAGATGGAATTCATAACTTTCCTATAAATTAACGATATCAGTGCGATACCTAAACATTTTAGGAACTTTAGGAAACTCCCTTGATGTACTGATTTGAGACATGAACAAGTGGTGCCACGACTTCTATTGATCACAGAAGTACCTTATCTCTAGTTCGACTAAAGATAAAGTTCATTGGAGAATCAGCGGGAACACAAGGATAAAGAGGTAATTACAGAGGCAAAACGGTAAATTTTATCCGCCTGTAATTATGAGGGTTCCACGTGAAGGATATATCACAGATATAAATAAAAGATAAACTAAATGGACATAACTCATCTATAGTGAGGGGAGTTCAACTATGAATTTATAGTGGAATTATTCATAGTTAAATAATAAGTAATTAATTGATTATGAGCTAATCACTTAATTGACTAATTATTAAGCCCATGATCTATAGGTCCATCGGGTCCTTATGCTAGCCCAAATATCGTTGTAGCAAAACTAAGTTATTAATTTAACTTAGGAAGAACAAACAATTTAAGTAATTGATTTTACTTAAAATTAGGTAATATTAATTATTTGAATAATGATATTACTTAAATGATAATTAATATTAATATTATTAATATTGATACAAAATTAATTGTTTAAATAAAAATTTTATTTAAATGGAAATTAATATAACATATCAATTATAATATTTTACGGCAAAATTAATTGTTTAAATAAATAAATTATTTAAACAGGAATTAATGTTAATATTATTAATTATTTAAATAATGAGTTTATTTAAATGGAAATTAATAATTACTATTATTAATTAAATAACGAGTTTATTTAATTTAATAATAAAATATTAGAGAGAATTAAATACAATTGGTTTAAGAAACAAATTGGTTATAGCCCAAAATAATTAATTAATTGAATAAGATTCAATGGTAATTAATATATTAATTTTTGGCTAAATGTATTTAATTAGAATTTATTATTTGAATATTTTCTAATATTAAATATATAATAAAGAAAAGTAATTATAAATAAAGAAAATTAAAAAAAAAAGGAAAAACCAAATGCATCAGCGTCTACATGCGTGATAATGGTGTTTTTTTTATTTAATTAATTTATTTATCTTTTCTAAATTAATAATTAAGAGATAAGCATATCTAATTAGATTAGATATCATAGTTTCTTATAAATATGACCATTGGGATTCATATTTTATAAACTTCTCACTTTAATTAGAAAAGTGAAAATTCTCTCTCAACTTTTTGCCCAATTGCCGATTTTCCATACGGAAAAATTTAGAAGAAATTTTTTCTTCTTTTGTTCTTCCAGTTCGATTCCCACAAGTCAGTTTTGCTTTCGATTAGGATATAGCATAGAAGATCCTGTGTTGCTGAGGATTTGATGCTGTAAAGAAACCTCCAACCGATTCTCCATTAATTACTCTAAGTAAGTAAAAGGGTTTTAATTTTCGAAATTAAGCATGAATCTACATGTTTTATCACAAATTGCATGATGTTAATAGATCCGTTATTAAATGTTAATAAATTTACTAAATGAATTTCCGCTATTTTAGTAAATCATCCCTTCATTGTTATCTTCAAAACATTAGGTATGATTGAAGCCCAAAAAGCTAACAAGGATAAATAGAATTTTACAGTAAAAATTGAAATCAAATACTTGAACGATTTGTATGATTCGGGAGTTAAGTAAAAATTGGAGTGAATTAAAGCATGCTAATTTTATGAAATTATAGGAATTGGGAGCATAGAATTGATATGGGAAATTATGGAATTACAATTTCTTGGGAGTTGAAGTATGGGCCTAATTAGTTTAGTTATCTTATCATTTTAAGTATGTTTACCATGTATTCTTAGATGATTTAATTTCGTTATCGAGATATTCCTAATTTAATTGAGCTTCTGATGAGACTGGGCCTTCCCAGCAATGGTTATCTTTTGTTCTTAGAGATTATTTACGATATCGAGGTTTTCTGATTACTTTGCACTTTTACTGAGACTGGGCCTTCCAGCATTGGTACTTAGTACATAAGTCATTCGATGATTTCAAGATTGTTGTGATCGATAGAGTATGTGCTTATGACTCGATACGTTCTCATGTTCTTGATTAATAATTCTCTGATGAGATGTTCTGAAATTGGTTCTCTGTTTATTTTTGGCTCTTGAATTTCTGATTCTATAATATAATATCACACTTGTTTGCATGGTGATGAATAATGAAATAATGCATAGACTACGTGTGCTTGCATTGTTTGGTATTATTCATGGTTCGATATATGTATCATGAGGCATGCATAAACTATGTGAGCTACATGAACAGAGGAGTTGAATAATGAGCTAATATAGTTGTGTGAGCTAGTATTATCTGGTATTATTCATAATTACTATGATACATATATGTTCTTGACTGCTAGACTACTTGAGCTATGCATGTCATTGGTGAGATAACGGGATCGTGCATTGACTGTGTGTGCTTGCACCATCTGATGATTATTCACCCAAGAGGTTCTGGTTCTAGTTCTGTTCTATAATGCATCGAATACGTGAGCGAGCATTTGTTCTTGATAAGAAAGTAAAGGCTTCGTGAGCTTTACTTGATATTGGAGTGAGATAATGGGATCATGTATAGACTACGTGAGCTTGCACCATCTGACATTATTCACATGTTCTATATTCTATGTTCTATGATCTATGTTCTATGATCTATGTTCTATGTTCTAAGCTCTATGTTCTTGGCTCCATGATCTTGATCTTATTCTTAGTTAAGACTACATGAGCTTAACTCGTTCTAGATATTTTCCTAAAAGTTAAATGTGTGATTTCATGTTCCGTTTACTAAGAGTTTGGGAGACTTGACTACTTGCATGATCTTCATTCTTGTTCTTTATTTTCTGTTCTTGGGAAGAATTGTATGACTTGATGTTCGGAAGTTGGTTTGGGTAGTCAAGAGACAATAGGATTCTTTGGACACAAATCCGGATTGGATTTGGGATCTAAAGTTACTTTCTATTCAATTTATCTTCTTTGGGTTTCCCACTCATTATATTACACTTTTAGATACAGGACGTGGTCGTACTCGTGGTCGTGGAGCTGGTGCAGCATGATTAGCAGATCGATGATGATGGATGGACTTGAGTCAGTGTAGTCCATGGACTTGTTTTTTTATTTTCATTTCGTTTCTTATGGATCTTATGAGCTCTTTGAGCAACCATATTTATGATTACTTGTCTTTATGGGATATCTTACTTTATGTTTAAACTTAAAAAGGGAAGCGCTTCCCATCTTTAAATGTTAAGGATTTTGGATTTTATTTTGAAATGAAGGATAATATTCTTCGATTACAGGTTTTAAATTGTTATTTCAAGTCTTCCGCTTGCGTTATCTATTTAATTATATTTTAAAAAGTCGGGTCTTTACAAGAGCAGATGAATGACCAACTTTTCCTCCCCTTTTCTTCTTCTCACGTTTTTTGCTCTCTTATTTTTTATTTTATTTTATTTTTCCTTAAATGAAATAATTATATTAAATTCCTGAAAAAAGAGTTTAAATATTAATTATCATCATTTACCTTAAATCCCATAAATATTACAATAAGAATTAAATAATACTTATTTAATTTAAAACTTACCGAAAACACGGGACGCACCACACATTGTTACTATATTTCGAATCATCATGCCACACATGTTATCACATCACGTATTATCATGACACATTCTTTTCACATCGCGTATAACAACGCCACACATTGTTACCACATCGCGTATAACAACGCCACATATTGTTACCACGTTTCAAATCTGCATCATCTTTGCATAAAGTAGGTCATATAAAGAAAAACGATAAATTTGAACGCTTCCTTACCAATCTTACAAGAAGCATAAATAAAAGTAAAAGGCTTAAATGAAATCTTTCATCATGTCACCACCGTTATCGTTCCATGACATTCATCACTACCAACGTAAGCAAGTCAAGATCACTAACCATCCACTAACGATAGGGAACATCGTTACATTGCCTAGTCATGCCCTATAAGTCTCCCTTCAAGGCTTTAACACCAAAACAATCCAAAAAGCTCGATCTCAAGAATCATCCAAAAACTCACATTATTTCCAAGTGTGCCCCAAAACTTATCTCCACTTCCAAATACTAACTTAAACTCCAAAGGCCATTCAAAGTTCCAAAAACCCACACTCACTTCCAAGACTATTATCACCAACCAATGCATCACAACTCTTTCATTTACCCCTATAACCTCTTAACCTCGATCAAGACAAGATCGTCATGTAACCTAATCATAAAACCACATACGACCACTTTAAAACTACCTTGGCTATGTAATCTCGCTACAAGAGTCAGAGGATCAAATGAGCTATCGGTTGCCAACACCTATAATAAAAAAAAAAGCACCTAACATTCATTAATTAACCAAACAACAAACATTTGACACCTAAATCAATAAAGAGAAAAAACAGCCAGGGAATGACCTCCAAAACAGCCACGGTAGCTGCCTCTATCTTTGGGAAGTGGTATTCTCGGCTCTTGGCACTTTTATGAACGTTTCGGGTTGGTTTGGGTAGTAATAAAGTGATAAACAACAATGGGTAATTTGTTTTAGGGCTTTTAAACATAAAACCAACACCCAAAAGAAGAGAAAATGAAAATCAAGCGAATTAAAAATCCCACATAGCAGCCTCAATTTTGGGGTTTCTAAAGAGGTCGGATTTTTGTTTAAAAATGAAATTAGGGCCAAGAAAGATCATGCATTAACCCTAGACACTTTTTTTTAGCTAGAAACTTCAAATCAAAGAAGAAAGGAGGAATTCAAGCATGGATCAAGAATTGAAAATCAAAACAACAATACCCATCAAAATTTAAAACTTTCCTCACCTTTTTACCTCTGGGATTTGGATGGAAAACCTCAATAAATAGGATGGGTAGAAAGCTTGTTGCGAGATCTTTTCAATGAGCTAAGGCATGAAGAAATCGACCGAGAAACGAAGGAGAACCATAACTTTCTTTCTCTTCCTTTTTTCTTTGCTCTTATTGCTACGGGAATGAGGGGGGTTTTGGGAGAGCAATTTCTAATTTCTTTGCCTTTTGGTAGAGTGAGAAGGAAGATCACAACTTAAATGATATTCACTACAAAAAAATTGTCAAAATGCGACCAGAAATTTGCGACCAAACAAAAGTGGTAGTTTTTTGGTGACCACCTGGTCACTTTTTTTGAAGGTTGACTCTAAGTGATCATCTGGTCACTTTTTTTGCGACTAGATTGCGACCAAAAGCATAAGTAGTCATAAAAAATGGCGCGAAATTATGGCGCGAAAGAAGAGACCAATTGGTCACCTAAAAAAACGACCCACTGGTCGCATTTTTGTGACTAAAATATGCCTTGGTAGCAAAAAATGGCGCGTAATTTTGGAGGGAAAAAAGCTACCAAGTGGTCACAATTAAAAGTGACTACCTGGTCGCAATTTTTGTGACCTTCATTGAGCAGTGGTAGCTTAAAATTGGAGAGAAAAAAGCTACCAAGTGGTCACAATTAAAAGTGACTAACTGGTCGCAATTTTTGTGACCTTTATTGAGCAGTGGTAGCTTATAATTGGAGGGAAAATAGCTACCAAGTGGTCACAATTATAAGTGACTAAATGGTCGCAATTTTGGTGACCATTAGTGAGCAGTGGTAGCTTAAAATTTTGGCGGGAATTAAGCTACCACGTGGTCACATTAAGAAGTGACTAGATGGTTGCAAATTCTGTGATTTTATGTGACCAATAATCTATAAATAATTTGGTGGGATAAAAGCTACCAAGTGGTCACCAAAAAAAGTGACCATGTGGTCGTAAATTATGACTCGATGTGACTCTGGGCAGTGAGGAAAATGGCCAGAAATTTTGGCGGGAAAATGCGACCAGATGGTAGCAAAAATACTACCATCTGGTCGCAAATGAGCAGATGAGTCCATTATAAAAACCCCTCCACCCATTGTTTGTTAGCATTAAGAAAAAAGAAAATGAGAGAGTGGATGTATGTTCATTTGATAGACGGGTATTTGAACGATGAGTTCGTGGCTGGGGTTGAATAGTTTGTTGAGTTTTGCATGACAACTGTCTATTATGAAAAGTATGGTGGAAAGCTACGTTGCCCGTGCAGGGAAATGCGACAATAGGAGAATCATACCTGGTTCTGAGTTGAAGGTGCATCTTTATAGTCGGGGTTTGTGCGAATTATTATCACCTGGGTGTTTCGGGGGAAACACAAGAAATGTTCGATCTTGCATTACGGGAATCGAGACGATACGAAGGTAGCGGCTCGAATGTAGAGGTTGTTGACGAAGAACGGAATGATGAATAACAAGATAGTCGATCACGAAGCAATGATACTTGATGGTGCGAGATATGAGGGCAATGAAAATTTCCGTGAAAGTTTAAACGTAGACGATGAAGGGTTGTAGAAGAGGAAATGATGCGGATGCACGAAAGATGCACGAGATGCTAAAGACGACCAAACCGACCTTGTACGATGGTTGAGGTAAGTCAACTTCTTCTTTGCTGTACTTTAAATATAAAGGCAAACGACATACCCGGGAGGATTTGATGCGATTTATCACGGTTTCGTCATGCGCTCGAGAAAATAATATGCCCCACGCTTTGTACGACACGAAAAAGTTAGTGGAGGGACTTGGATTACCGTGGAGAAAATAGATTCGTGTCAAAACAGGTATGATTTATTGGGATGTGGATGAGGACCATCATTGCAAATTCTTTTTCCAAGATACAAATAAGGCATCACGAGCATTCAACACCCGCATGATTTACAGGTGTTATGCACGGATATCCCTCCTGAATGGATGGCATCACGAGCATTCACAGGTGAAGGTGTTATGGAGATACCCCCGACTTGGCATGGAAGCATTTAAATAATTGTCATTCGGATTTTGCACAAGATCCAGAAACGCCGATTGGGCTTATGCACAAATGGCTTCAACCCGTTCGAGGCATCCGGGGAACAATATTCAGTTTGGCCAGTCATGGTAACCCCGTATAACTTGCCTCCCTCGATGTGCATGCGAGACCCGGTGATTTTTCTAACAGTGATCGTACCTGGGCCGAAAAGTCCAAAACAGAAACTGGATGTGTATTTGCAACCACTTATTGCAGAGTTGAAAAGGTTGTGGACTAACGGTGTTATGACGTACGACATTTCGAAGAAACAAAATTTCTTGATGCGCGCCGCGTTAATCTGGACGATCAGTGACTTCCCTGCGTATTCAATGTTGTCAGATATGTTGATCTTTAATTGCTTTCATATACATTTTTTAGTTTGTGTTTAGCTTTTGTTATTGCTTTCCTTAGTCAATGTAGTTAATTGTGTGAACCTCAATCTCCTCCCCTTAAAGGATGGAGTACGGCGGGGACATATGCATGTCCACATTGCATGCTAGACACAGATGCATTTTATCTCAGAAACGGTCGGAAAACTTGTTGGTTTGACTGTCATTGTCGATTTTTGCCGTTGAATAACACTTTCCGTTCAAACGGCAGTGACTGGAAGAAGGGTCGATGAGTAAGAAAACAAACCCCCCCGACCATGTATAGTGGAAGACAGATTCTTCACGGTATAGATGCTATAGGGATGCAGAAGATTACAGTGGAAGGTGCAGAGAATGCAAACAATGTGGCTGGGAAAAACACGGGTTGGAAGAAATGGAGTATTTTTTGGGATCTACCGTATTGGGAAGATCTACTGATTAGACACAATCTTGATGTAATGCATATCGAGAAGAATTTCTTCGACAACATTTTCAATACGATTTTGAACGTTCCGGGAAAAACGAAGGACAATCTGAAGGCACGTTATGATATACGGGAGATATGTGACCGTCCTGAGTTGGAGCCTGACGACAATGATAATTACGCAAAAGCAAAGTACATGTTGACGACGTTTCGAATTTGAGTCGGTGTATAGACAGTCAAAAACATATCATGTTCGGGATGAAAAGCCACGACTGTCATATATTCATTGAACGATTGATGCCCGTCGCGTTCAGACCGTCCCTAAAGAATAGACATTGGGAGCCGCTTGCCCAGTTGAGTGTTTTTTTCAGGGACTTGACATGTACAGAGCTGACGGAAGCTACTGTCGGCTTCAATGAGTTCAGAGATTGCCGTTATTATTTGTAAGTTGGAGCGAATGTTCCTTGAAGGGATGATTTACTAAACTAGTGGAAATTTATTCAGTAAACTTATTAACATTTAATAACGGATCTATTAACATCATGCAATTTGTGGAAAAACATGCAGATTCATGCTTTAAATTTCGAAAATTAAAACCGTTACTTACATTGAGTAATTAATGGAGAATCGGTTGGAGGTTTCTTTACAGCATCAAATCCTCACAACACCGGATCTTCTATGCTATATCCCGATCGATCAAATGAAACCTGACTGTGGGATCGAACTTTAGAAGAAATTGGGAAAAAGAAAAAAAAATATTTTTCTTCCCAATATCAAGAGGGAAAATCGGCCAAGGGGGGAGAAGGAGGAAGAAAGAATTCCAAATTTCTTAGGAATTGAATTGTGTGATTTATGAATGACCCAAGCCTCCTATTTATAGGAAAATAGGAATCCTAATCACATTAGGATTAATCCATGGAGATAAATACAAAAAGAAAAAAGAATTATCTCTTTCCTTTATCTTGGTATTTCTAAAATGCCATAGATAAATAAGAGAATATTTTCTTTTCTTTATTTTATTTATCTCGGGTAAATAAATCAATATAATTATTATAGGATATAATTCAAATAATTATCTCCTACAAATTATCTCATATGGCCTAAATTAATAATAATTAATTAATAAATCAAATTTATTAAATTAATTATTTTGGGCATATTTCAATTGGGTTCATTAATCCAATTGGGCTTGAAACTCTCTCTTAAATTAATAAGTCCAACTTAATTAATTTATTTACTAATTACCATTTAAATAAAATATTTTATTTAAACAATTAATAATATTAATATTTTCTCCCGACTAAATATTATCAAATTATATTTAATTATTAATTTCCATTTAAATAATTTTCATTATTCAAATAATTAATAATAAATATTTTAATTATTAATTTCCATTAAATAAACTCATTATTTAATTAATAACTTTATTGATAATATTTTATTATTAATTAATTAATTTTAATTATTAATTTCCGTTCAAATAAAATTAATTATTTAAACAATTAATAATTGTCAATTAATTTCAAATTATTAATTACCATTTAAATATACTCAATATTTAAATAATTAATAATGTCTAATTAATAATATTTCATTATTAATTTTCTGTTTAAATAAACTCATTATTTAAACAATTAATAATGTTTATATTAATTACCGTTTAAACATACTCAATATTTAAACAATTAATATTGCCTATTTAAGTAATTCACTTTACTTAAACTTTTCATTTCTTCTACTTGATTTCGCGACTACGATATTTGGGCTAGCATAGGGACCCGATGGACCTATAGATCATGGGCTTAATAATTAGTCAATTAAGTGATTAACTCATAATCAGTTAATTACTTATTATCTAACTATGAATAATTTCACTATAGATTCATAGCTGAACTCCCCTCACTATAGATGAGTTATGTCCATTTAGTTTATCTTTATTTATATCTATGATATAATCCTTCACGTGGAACCCTCATAATTACAGGCGGATAAATTTACCGTTTTGCCCCTGTAATTACCGCTTTATCCTTGTGTTCCCGCTGATTCTCCAATGAACTTTATCTTTAGTCGAACTAGAGATAAGATACTTCGTGATCAATAGAAGTCGTGACGTCACTTGTTCATGTCTCGAATCGAGACATCAAGGAGTTTCCTAAAGTTCCTAAAATGTTTAGGTATCGCACCGATACTGTTAATTTATAGGAAAGTTATGAATTCCATCTCGTGAAAATGAGTTCCCAACTACTTATCTAGTCATGTTCCCAAAACAGAGTGTATTGAGCGTTCTTACGGATCGCTCCGAACTATGTGAATCAAAGAACATAACTCCACAAATAGGAGTTCGCATTTCACTCAGGATTGAGATCCATCACGGTTGATAAACTTAGTTTGATATTCGATTATTTCTCGTAAACGGTACTAAGGAGAAATTTGATCGAACATCGTGGTCCTGTCTTATACAATCAACATTGCATATGATACTTCCATTTCATGTCTCCCACATGAATGATTAGGATTAGATCATTTGTCTATAAACAAAATGCGAAGCTATCAACAATGTTACCAGGATAAGGTTCCCAAACGTTATCCATTTACTGTAGACACTTTTAAGTTACTCATCTCGACTTTAATCCTCTCGTATGACTCACATACTAAGTCGTGATTTCATAAGAGTAACTTGGGGTTTACTATTTGAATGTTTGATATTAATATATTTCCATATATTCCTAATATCATCAATTGAATCAATCTAGATAATATAAAGAACTTATGTTTATTTATTTAATTTATTCTTAATAAATTATTATTATTAAATAATTACAAGTTCTAGGACACCATTCCTAACATTCCCACCTCGCTTTTTTGACTCCATGGAGCATCTTCCAGTGCATACGTGAGTTATTTTAAATTGTCAAAAAAACCGTGGCATTTTGTTGAAAAAATTACTATCATCCTAACATTACTGTTTGTGAACAATGACACAGGTTGACTTCCCTACATTACCAGTGGATGATCCTCGCATCATTTCTTTGGCAAAGGGACCTGGACGGATACCAAGGTCGTATGGTGGATACGTCGATAACGGTTACAGATTTCAAACGAAGGCGCATTCAGTGAATAGGGCAACAAACAACAGTGATGTTTGCATAAAAGGTCACGTGTTCGGCACAAACAAAGACGACTACTTCGGAGTAATCGATGAGATTCTTGAGATTCAATACGCAAGTTCGACGCTAAAATGCATTGTTATGTTCAACTCCACTTGGTTTGAGACAACCAGACGAGGCGGAGTCCGTAAGATTGATCATTTACAAATCGTTGAGTAAAAAAGTCTAAGCATATGCGCACCGCTGATAGGTTTGTCCTGGCTTCACAGGCGATTCAAGTTTATTACCTGAACTATCCTATTAATAGACGAGATCTGACAGATTGGTTAGTTGTTTGTAAAGTTAAACCACGCCAGGTAGAAGAAAACTTGTCCGAGAAAGACGACCATGCAGAGGAAGCTGTTGCTTTTCAAGAAGATGAGATAAGATGTCGTGCAATCGACAATGGTAAGAATGCAAGTATTGTTCGTCCTTTGAACGATGGAACGATAACAATGCATGATGATGATGATACAAATGCTTCCACTTCTCACGCACGTGACATTGATGCTGAATTTATTCGAGACGATGAATCCGATGAAGAAACAGAAGAAGAAGAAGAAGAAGACTTTATGTGACGGACTTCTTGGAGACGATGATGAATGAGATATTTCGTTATCTTGATTATTCAATGTGTGTATGTGTTTATTAATTAAAACTATATTTCTTTTAATGAATGATTAAAAATATATATATATATATATATATATATATATATATATATATATATATATATATATATATATATATATATATATATATATATATTAATATTTGCGACCACATGGTCAAATATTTGGACAGAATCATCATCATCTTCATCTTCAATATGCTCACTTTTAAACATCACTTTCTTTTCCTTGATTGGATATTGGATTTCAGAAGCACTATGATCAAATATAACAACTTGGAAACAAGAGTTCCCTTCATATCTAAATATCATAAAGTAACCCAATTTAACAGAGTAAAACTCCACAAAGTAACCCAATTTAAAAAATATATATATATATATATTAATATTTGCGACCATGTGGTCGCAATTTCACACAAAAGGTGACCACATGGTAGTAATTTAGAAGGGAAAGGCGACCACATGGTCGCATTTTTGGAAAAGTATAATTATATTTTTAAAAAAATATAAGTGAGATTACGACCATATGGTCGTAAATCTGAGCGGTAAATTTAAATTTTCATGAAATTTATGGCGGTGAATTTAAAAATTGCGACCAGATGGTCGCAATTCTTGATGGGGCTCGTAATATGACAGCTGTTCTTGATAATGGTAAATGGGCAACCAAATGGTCATTTTTTCAAGAAATGCTACCAGATAGTCGCAAATATCTCTAAAAATGCGACCATCTGGTCGTATTTTCCCCAGCACGCGCGACCTTTCGTTTCTGGTCATGATTACATATTTGCGACTATTTGGTCTCAAATTCTGATTTAAAAACCACACAGATTTCCTTCCCCCGTTTCCCTTTTCCTTTTCTTTCTCTTTTTTCTTTCTTTTCTCTCTTTCCAACGTTCCATCCCCCGTTGTTTTTTCCCCGTTTCCATTCCCCGTTCCTACTCTAAACCTAAACACCCTAAACCTCCAATCCCGGTTTCTATTACGAGGTTAGTTTCGTATACGTTTTAAGTTAGTTTTTAGTTAGTTTTAGTTTAAGTTTATGTTTAAATTTAATTAGTTTAGTTTAATGTTGTTAATTTCATTAATTTTAGTTTAATTAATGTAATTTAGTTTAATTAAGTACTTAGTTTACTTAAGGTTAATTAATCTAATTTCGTTTACTTTAATTAATTGATATATTTTAGTTCAATTAATCTAATTTTAATTTAGTTTAATTTAATTAATTAGTTTAGTTAAGTTTAGTTTTTATTAATTAATGTTAGTTAAATTTAATCTAATAGTTGAAATCTTCATTACTTAGTTTACTTTAATTAATTACTTAGTTTAGTTTCTTTTAGTTTTAATTAATTAATGTTAGTTTAATTTAATTAATTTTAGTTCAATTAATCTAATTTAGTTTAATTCTTCATTACTTAATTTATTTTAATTTAATTAATTTTAGTTCAATTAATCTAATTTAGTTTAATTCTTCATTACTTAATTTACTTTAATTTAATTAATTTTAGTTTAATTCTTCACTACTTAGTTTACTTTAATTACTTCATTTTAGTTCAATTAATTTAATTTTAATTTACTTTAATTCAAATTAATTAATTAGTTTATTTTAAATTATTTACTTAATTTATGTTAGTTTAATTTACATTATTTAATCAATTTAATTTAGATTATTTCATTAATTAATTAATTTAATATATTTCAATATTTTAATTACGTAATTAGTATTAAATTAGTTTAGTTTGGTTGTAGGATTATGACGGGCAGACGACGTCCTCCCCAGTCAGACAAGCCTGACGACGCGGGTGACGAGGCGTCTCCGCAGCGACCTCTCTGGCCACGCCCGATGCGGACCTGACTACACGAGTTGGACATCCTCTTGATTCGAGGTGGGACTTGCTTGCCACGCTCGATGATGCGATCCCCGAGACCCGGTCTGCGACACCACGATCGCCGCAAGGACTCCCTGGCCACGACTCCCGGCTTAGCATCAGGTGCATCGGGGTATGCGTCCGGTCACGCTCGGTCCGTCGCGGCAGGCCTCGATCCAGTGGCCCCCCCACTTCATGCACGCAGTGTCTCGGGCCCGGACTCTACCTTTCGGATTAAAGGGGATGCGTAAGTAATTTTGTTTATTGTTTTAATTACTTAATTTTTAAACCTTTAAACTTTTTTCAAAATGTTTTTTTTTTCCGTTAACTAATAGTTTCTAATAGCACAATAATTTTTATGTTTTTGCAGAGTATACCGCATACAACCGTTTCAAAACGGTTTCGCGAGGTCCTCCAGGGCATGCCTCTACCCAGCGACCTTCGCTGGCGAAGATTCCGACGACGAAGAAACGTCGGATGTACGACAATTGGAAGGTAAAAAACATTATTTATTTTTATAATTAATTAATTTTGAAATTTATAGAAATAAATTTATTACTTTAACAATTTTTTATTTCAATTTTTTCAGGGCAAGTTTTCTGTTATCGATCCCGATATCACGGACGGTAGATTGTTCCCCCTATGGGACAGTCACGTCCGGGATCGATTCAAGGACCTCATGTACCGGGCACGCAAAAAGCAAGTAGCAAACCGCCCCGTGTGGATGAGCCCGGAGGACCACGCGCGGCTTATCGCGAGCTTGAGCACTCCTCAGGACAAGGTAGTGTCAAGCAGGAATAAGGCTAACCGCGCGAAGAATCCCACCAAACACACAGCGGGGGCCCGGACCCACGACGAGCACCATCGTCGATTGGTAAGTTTTTTTTTGGTCGTTTTCTTACGTACTTTTTCTCGTTTTCTTTTTTCAATTAGTTATTAATTTATTATGTTTTATTCTTCAATCTTTAATATTTTTAGGCAGCGAAGCACGGGCGCCCCGTCCCGCCCGATGAGCTGCACTGCGTTCTTCACACGAAGAAGGACGGGACGTTCGTCGACGATAAGGCGAAAGTAGTTCAGGTATTTAATAATTTTTTCAATTATTATTTTTTCTTCAAAATTTTTCCTAACTTATATATTAACTATTTTATTTTCTGAATTTTATATGTTTAGGAACGTTTCACGGAGTCCTTGAGTCAGCGGTTGCCCACACCAGACTCGCAACCGACTCAGGAGGACCGTAGAGAGGCGTTCTTGGAGGTTGCTGGAGAGGTTTGGCCTGATGGATCAGTTCCTGGGCTCGGCTCGTACAAGCGACGCCTTTACGCAAATGTGCCCCGGCCTCAGCAGAGCGGAGCGTGCACTAGCTCCCGCCTTCTCCTGCTTGAAAGCGATTGCGCGCGGACATGCGAGCACCAGGTCGAGGCCAAGGTCGCAACGGCTTTGGTCGCGTGCACTTGATCCCCCTGGTGGCGGCCATTCATCATCGACGCCTCCTTCGCCACCCCCGCCCCTCCGCAGTAGTTCTAGGATGCATTCGTCTGTATAAAACGTTTTTTTGAATATTTGATATATATATATTTTTTATTTTAATTCCAGTTTTTTGTTATTAAATTTTAATATAATTAAATAAATAATTAATAATTAATTAACTAATTATTGAAATTTAAATTTTATAAAAAAAAATTTCTTAAATGCGACCATATGGTCGCATTTTATTTCAAGAAAACGACCATTAATTGAAATAATTAAAAGATTTTTTTTAAATTGCTAAATATTTTTAATTAAATAAAAACTAATTAACTTTTTAATGTACTAATTTGTTTATTATATTAAAAAAAATTAGTGTTAATAAAAAAAACAATTAGATGAAAAATTAGAATTAAAATTGAAGATTTTTTAATTGAAATAATTAAAAGAAAAAAAATTGATAAATCTTTTTGACTAAATAAATAAATTAAAGAAAAGGCATATTTTTCATTGAAATAAACAAAAGAAAAGATATCTTATCTTAATTGAAATAAATAAAAGAAGAGGAAAAAAAAGGCAAAATAACACAATCAGGATTCGAACCCGTACATTGTCCATGATAAATTGGCCATGATCTAAATAGACCATTGCGCCATAATAACGGGCCTGTGCGATCACTCACTTTGCACACCTCATGGGCCGACCCTGGATATGTAAGGGGAAGGACATATCTCCATTGATATGAAGCCTTTTAGATGAAACCAAAAATAAACTCATGCGAGCCTTGACCCAAAGTAGACAATATCATACCAATATAGAGTTGTGGTGGTCAGGTGTCCCTTAATATGTGGTATCAAAGTCATGCCCCGATCCTAACGATGTGGGTAGAATCCTCAGTTGTCGAACAAAGTGAGGAGTCTCGAAAATCCGATCTGTGGCGGGCTATATAGGACAAGCGGTGTGCTTCGGAGAGGGAATTGACCTGGATAGAGTGGACAGATAGAGGGGAGGCTTAGTGGATATTTGTTCGAGGAGAGGATTATTAGAGTGCGAACAAAACCACCACATCCACCTAGCCTTCCCTCCATCTGTCTACTCTATCCAGACCAACTCATTTTCTCCGGAGCACACTGCTTGCTTATTCGATAGAGCCAACTACAGACCGGGTCTCCGAGATTCTCACTTTATTCGGCAACTGAGGATTCCATCCACATCGTTAGGATCGAGGTATATGAAATTGTATTAAGCTTTCAATAAAACGTGTGAAATTATATTCAAGCCATAAAATGGTGTCAGAACAATCTCTAGGCTTTCTCCTCCACATATTCATTTTCTGTGAAATTTCTCTCCACGTTTGGCTTCTCTGACAAATATCTTGTTTCCTTGGGCCCTAGCTATTGATCTTTCATATCATAGTGGACCCATACACTCTCTCTTTTAATCCTTGACAGCTGTGGTTCCCGTGGAAGCTTTTCGATAAGGATTATTGTTTGGAGGGTAGTTGAGGGAAACTCTTTGTATAATTATACTATTCCGTTTTTATTAAGACATGTGCGGAATTATATAAAACCTTAACAATTAGACACTTAGAAAATTATGAAAAATATATCATTAATGTAATGGGGTGGGTAGACGTGGGATTGTAATTCCGACCCGTGACCATTACTGGAGCCAATGAGACACGACCTTATAGATATTTTAAAATAATAATTAATAATTTTAAGATGGTAATTCAGTCTTTTTCTTATCTTTCCTTCAACTTTTAACATTTTATAAATTTCAACACGTCAATTGGTCAAATTGAAAATTTAAAGATGTGAGTGTTATAACACTTATAGTATAGGGATAATAAGGCCGGATTGGAACCCGACTACCGACAAAATTTTTTGGTCTTGTCAAGTTCAACACAATGGGCATCTACTAGTGCTATATTTAAGTAAAGAAAAACAAATAAAGGTTTTCTCCTCATGGATTCTTCACACCTAATCAAAGTTTTTCTCGCATTAGCCTTTGCCTCACATGCTTTTGGATGCTACACCTCCATTTTCAACTTTGGCGATTCCCTTTCTGATACTGGAAATCTCTTTTCCAGATGCCTTTCTAAGGAGCCTCCCCATTTTTGCTTCTCTCCTTATGGAGAGACCTTCTTCCGTCGTCCTACCGGCCGATGCTCTAATGGTCGTCTGATTATCGACTTCATTGGTTTGGTCTCTTGATTCTTCACTTTTTTTTCCATCAATTTTCACTCTTGGAGTTTCTTTTGATTTTCATATTAAACACTTTGTTTTTAAGAACCGTGGTTCAATTACTGAAATAACATATTTTTGCATATTAATTAATGAAATATTAGAAATTTTCAAAATTACTAAAATAATATAATTATATTTCAATAATTTAATGAATTGTAAATGATTAATTTATTAAACTAAAAAAGGTAAAAAAAAAACTAGCAAAATCATTGAAAATAGAAAGGAAATATAATCAAATAACTCGATAAATTATTGAACTTGAACATAAAAAAGTAAAAAAAAGACATACAAATTCATTAAATACTTATGAAAAATAGTTCAATAATTTAATGAATTATAATTATGTTATTTGAGTAATTTTTAAAAAGTTATGATATTTTAATAATTAATATGTAGATCTATGTTATTTGAGACAAAATCTTTATATTATTCATTACCAATTAGCTAGTTTTAAAATTGAAGTTTATAATTTTTAAAAAGGTATATTAGAGCCCAACATAACTTAAACGAGCATTCGGTCTAAAAAATGGGATCGGACTTAATGAACGTTTTTTGAAAAAAAAAAACTTTATTTATTTTATTTTATTTAAGTAATTAAAAGTTCATTTATTTATTATTATTTGAGAATTTAATAGTTTATTTCATTTTAATTCATTTTAATGGCTTTATTTATTTAACTACGTTTAAATGGTATTAAAATTATTAAGGGGGGGGGGGGTGGTTTTTTTTTTTTTAAAAAAAAAGAAGGAAGGGTTTTAAAAAAAAAAAGCCAAAAAAGAGGAAGCATAGGGGGTTTTCCAAGGGGGGGGGGGGGGGGGGTTTTTCGATTTCTTAAAATATCTAAATTCACTATTCACTTATCTTTAAAAATCCAAAATTGACCAATTTACTTCATTTTCTTCCTTCCATTTTTCTTCTTGGCCGTGACCTTCATTTCCTCCATGGATGATCTTTTCTTTTCTTTGTTTCTTATTCATTTCTCGATGGATCGGCTGATTTCGGTTGCGTTGGATTGGTAGGGACGAGGCTACCTATCCAACCTACCTTTTCTGTTTCCGCTCCTTGGAAGTCCTAAAAAGTAAGTTTTCAAAACTTTTGGTGGTTTTGTTCGTTTTTGATTATAAATGAGATTTGAAGTTGAAATCGTGAATTTCATCATGAAAAATGACGATTTTGAGCTGGATTTTCGAAAACACTATTCACCGAAAACACTATTCACCCGAGACACTATTCATCCGAAATCACTATTCACCCGAAATTGCACACTTGTTCGCATTTTAGTTATGAGTTGTAATATGTTGTGCAATTGATGAATTGTAGGTGCGTTTGCTTCGTTGTTGATTCGTGAAAAATTGGAGATTTGGAGTTAATTGGCTAAGGTGAGAATGATTAGAATTTAAAGAACTATAGAAAACAAATAAGACGTTGATTTGTAGAATCGGAACTAAGACTAGAATCCAACCTAAGGTTAGAGGATGTGAGATAGTGCCTTAGGATTTGAAGTTAATCCTTTAGGCGAAAACTTAGGATTTCTCGTTGAAAACCTCGAATCTTAGAAGATTCTAAGTTAGATTAGTTTGGAGTTTAGAATGGTTCACTTGGAAGTTTAGAATCCTTGAAAGTTTAGGTTAATCGTATGTTTTGACCTTTACTTTTATTATTGTTAGGGGAGTTCGATCGATAAATCGCTCATCCGGATTCTATCTATGTTCTTTATGCCCTTTACTTTATATTCTTTACTTTATGCCGCTTTACTTTATGCTTGTTTCGGTTATTTAATAATGGGGCGGGGTATTTACTTTATTTATTTGTGCAAGCATATGCAAGCATATGCATAACATTTTGCACCATTATTTATTATATTATAACATCTCGCATCATTGAAAAGAGAAAAGAAAAGAATGAAAGGAACGGTGGATGAGTGGATACCCACGTTACCTTCATGCATAAGGTTGAATGGTGGATGAGTGGATACCCACATTACCTTCATCATGCATAAGGTTGAATGGTGGATGAGTGGATTCCCACATTACCTTCATACATAAGGATAAGGGTGGATAGTTTGTAAAAATCCACATTACCTTCATTTCATGCATAAATGGCGAATGCGTAACCTACGGGATGTACTCATTACTTTTATGCATATGATAGACGAGAAAGAAAGTCGAGATGTTATATTTTTTTTATGCAAAAGTCATTTACTTTCATTACTTTAGATATAATAAGTTAATGGATGAGGATTGACTACAAGTGTAGTATGTCACCCTTGGAAAGTATGGAATAGAATTACCTAGAGTTTGAATGACTTTAGGAGTTAATTGTGTTAGAAAAGTTAAAAGGATGAACAATTAGACTAAGTGTGCTAATTAATATCACCTTTGGGAAAATAAGAATATAAAAGTAAACCTTATGTTTAGTATAAGGTATGTATGGAAGATGAGATATAAATGCTATATGCATTTACGAAACCATATCAAAAATATTTGGAATGTAGTTCCACAATATTATTGGAGAATTGGTAAGTAAAGTGGAACACTTATTCATAAACTCTTTGAATTAATGATAGCAAAGAGTAAGTATGTTCATGGACTCAAATCGAATACGAGTTGAGGTCTATTCTTACTTTTTATTCTTATTATTCTCACTTGGCTTAAGTTGTTAGCTCATGATATTACAAACATTTCGGGTAATGTTTGGGATCGTGGAAGAGGAGGCAGGCGCTTGATCGAGAAGATGAGATTTACGAGATGGACTTTGAGTTATGTAAAAATCCATGTACATGGTTGATTTGTGAAATTTATGTTATTTCGATGATTTGAACTTTGTATTTAGCTCATAAGAGCTTATGGTTGTCTTTTATGATTATGATCATTTTTAAACTCCTGGATGGAACTTAATGTTCCTTGTGATTTTAGAGTTTGAATTTAAGATGTAAAAGGTTTTTGGCTAGCCTATTTTCAAACATAATCACGCCATTTTTTTTTAAAATAAAAGACTTCCGCTGTTTTCTCTGATTTTAATCTATTTAAAATGACGGGTCGTCACAGGTGAGCTCAAAAGAGATAACATTTTGAAAAGAAAATGTTAAGAATTTCACATCAGAAAATTGAACGAACCTAACATTGTTTATAAAAAGTCTAAGGGTCACTCTCACGTACTACTGATTAGTTTTGAGATTAAAGCCTATGATTTTTAAGACTTGCCTAGTTAATATAAAACAAAAACTCTTATTAATCTTCATATATCGTCTTATTTCTTATATTCAATTAAAGTATATATTTCAAAACATTTACTATTTTTGAAATTATTCATAAAAAAATGTCATCTATGTGAAATTTTCATTTCTCTAATATACAAACGATACTTATATATTTTATCAAGACACTTAAGAAGATGATCCAAAAAGAGAAAAGAAATTTCCTTTCTTTTAATCATCCAAAAATTTAATATTTTGTTAATTGTTTTTGGAACAGCTGAAGCACTAAAACATCCAATGCTACAGCCATATCTAGGAAGAGAGAGTATAAGCGTTGATGATTTTTGGAAGGGCTTGAATTTCGCAGTTGTTGGAACTACTGCTCTTGATAATTCGTTTCTCAGAGAAAGAGGGATTTTTATTGATTATGGGAATTTTACTCTCAATGTTCAAGTGGAATGGTTCAAGAAAACATTCACTTCTATCTGCCGAGAATCTTCAAGTAAATTCTTTCTTAAATTTTACTCTTTTAATTAACACTCATTGCATATTAAATTAATAACATTTCTTTTAAATATCCTAATTTATTTTTAATATAACATTCCTTTTCCTTTTGTATTTAAATGTATAAAAAAAATCATTTAATTTACACTTGTAATTGAGGAGCGGAGTGATGAATCACTTTATTAATTTTTAGGGATAATTTGCACAAACCACTCATTAACTATATGAGTCGTAACACTTACATATTTAAACTTTTAATTTGAGCAATTGAACCCTTGAAATTTGCAAAGTGTTAAAATTGGACACAACAAAATTTAATTTTTTAAATTACTAAGTTAGCTTTTAAAATTAGACCCTAAAAAATCATCGTAAAGATGAAGAATACATCTCTAATGGTCAATTGGGCGAAGAGAGGTGAGATCCGAGAAGAATTCTCATTCTCGATCCTCAAAAGAGTTTTGTGTGACGAGGTTAGGATGTGATGGGAACCCTCAGGGACACGATCCTATAGAGATTTTATAATAATTATTAGTATATTAATCATTTTAAGGGGATAATTTGACAAATTAAGTTTTCTTGGGTTCAATTTTAACCCTTTGCATAGTTTATGGGGCTAATTTGGTCAAATTGAAAGTTTAAGGATGTAAATTTTACAACCCTTATAATTTAGGGGTTCTTTGTGTAATTTTTCTTATTTTTTTTATTATGGTTAATAAGATATTTAATAATAGTAAAATTTTCAAAGTTTTGTTAATTTTTAAACATCATCAAAATATAATTAATGTAATACTTTTTATATCATTTTATTAGTGAATTAAATAAAAAAGATATTACTATATTTAAAATTTACTATTATTAAATATCTTATTTTTATAAATATTTCTTTTTTTATTGAATGTGAAATATCATGTTAATTAATGATATTATATGAACACTTTCAATCAATAATTTATCATATTAATCGCTATATATACTTGTTTTGAAATAATAAAACATTTATAAATATTATTTCTAGATGATAAATTTACCTTTTATAAGGGTCGGTTTGAGATAGTTTTTTAAAGTGTTTTATAATGGTTATAAAAAACAGTTTTTTTTATTCAAAAACATTTTTAAAATCTATCTAAAACGAACACTAAATACGGCATATGATTATGCGGGTTTCATCTACAGATTGCAGAGAAATCCTTGGAAGCTCGTTAATTCTTGTGGGAGAAATAGGAGGCAACGATTACAATTACCCATTAAAACACCGACGTAGTTTTAAAGAAGTCAAGTCAATGGTACTACCGGTGGTTAAAGCAATTGCTTCAGCCATCACGGTAAGAATCCACAGTAACCCAATTCTACCGAAATTGCGTCCAATCTCAATCTCGAGAAATTATTGAATATGACTATCATAATATGGCTACTCCACTAAAAATCATTAGATTGAGGGAAATATTTTTCTCTCCAATTTTTTTAATATTAAACATTTGTGATTTTAGAAAGACTCAATTGTTTCTTTGAATGATGAACCTTAAGTAAAAACTTTTTACTTAATCCAAAAATAAAAACTTTTACCAAACTTTATTTATGTTAACTATTTTTCTCATTCATTAAAATTTAAGATCCAATCATTCTGAACGAGGGAACAACACGTATAATAATTTTCCCACCAAACACCATGCCTTTTTTTTAATCTATATATTCAGTCAAATTAAGAGAGAGGAGACTCGAACTTGATCTTATAAAAAGGGAGTGAGTGTCTAACCTTCGACCCCATGTCCTTTATAATGGTAAAAATTAGAGGCTAAATCTCATGGTATAATTTTATCCTGCAGGATCTGATTGAGATGGGTGCCAAGACTCTAATGGTTCCTGGGAACTTTCCAATTGGGTGTTTACCAAGATATTTAATCCTCTATAACACTTCGGAGAAGAAGCAATATGACCCACAAAATGGTTGCTTAAAATGGCTTAACGAATTTTCTGAGTACCACAATGAACAGCTTCAAGTCGAACTCGAACAGATTCGAGCACGCAATCCTTCGATCAATATCATATACGCAGATTATTACAACGCCGCTATGCGTTTCTACAATAACCCGCAAGATTTTGGTATCCGAAGAGAGAGAGAGAGAAAAAAATCATTTGAGTTCTTAATATATATTCTTATCTTTCAAAAGTAATTAATAAGATGTTATGAATTTTTCAATGCAGGATTTACAAATACATTGCAAGCTTGTTGTACAAATGACCAAGGGGGAGGCTTTTTGGGGTTGAATGGATCTATAAGATGCGGATTTCCATCAACAAGTGTTTGTGAAGATCCTTCAAAATATGTTAACTGGGATGGTTCACATTTAACAGAAACAGCATATAAACATATAGCTACTGGTTTATTACAAGGCCCTTATTCCATTCCTCGGATAAGAACCATTTGTGATGTTTCACAAAATGGTGCAATTGATAACTTTGCTTCATGATCCGTTTTCTCCCTCCTTTTATATATGTAATGTCTATCAATACTATTATATTGTAATGAATGTTAATGTTTTTAATTGTATTTGAGGAGAAATTATTGGAGAAGGGCTGCCTCATTTCTTGCATATGTGACGCATGATATTTTAAAAATAAAAATATTTTTTAAATATTAACTTCCTTCTATTTCATTAGTTATATAAAATGAAAATTGCCACGTGTCACATATGTTGAAGACAACCTCAATGAGACAGCTTCCTCCAATAATTTCTCATATTTGAGTGGCTTTGCTCATATTGCAGAATCAAGTCCAATATTTGCAAAAATAGCAGCCCAAAAACTTATTTACAAAAATAGTACAAAACTAAAATTTACACATAAGTTATTACAAAATTACCACTAGTTTGTATAAGTAATAACTGATTTCCAAACAAGTAATCACTGATTCAGCACATAAGTAATCACTAATTTTAATGATTCACTGTATCAACTAATATTTCGTATAGGTAATCTCTGATTACCAAATAAGTTATCTGATTTCTTTGATTCACAGAAATGATGGTTTAAATAAAATACTATATTTGCAAACACTTTTTTTAAATGCTATATATTATAAATATTGAAGAAAACTATGCTACCCATTGAAATTTCCCTATTTTATCTACTAATGGCATATATATAAGGAATTTTCAAAGGGTGGTGTAAAATATCAGCGGATGTATATGAATACGTTCGATTTAAAACTTATTTTCAAATCCGGATTTTTTATGAGTCTGTATTTACAACTTTTTACATTCCCTGATTTACCTCTTCTCCCTTCCTTATTAACTACAAAAAAATTGCCGATTTGCGACAAGAAATGTGAGGAAGTCATTTTGTGACACGACGAGTTGTAACATAAGGCGTTGACCACGTGCTACGCCGTCATCGCGAAACTGCGACAGTGTTGCGATTTAAAATAAAAAGGCGTCATAAAAAAAGGTGTGAACTGATGGCGGGAAGAAGGAGATGATGGCATCGCAAAAATTAGTGGCATATAAGTCGCAAAATTGTGACTTTATTTTAGAAATTGTAAGGAAAAAAGCGGGAAATTATGGTAGGATATCAGTGACATGTTGGTCGCAAAAAATGACCACCATGGAGTCGCAAAAAACAACGCGGAAAAGTTTGGTGGGTAATATAAGCGACGTCGTTGTCACAAATTACTTTGGAGGGAACATTTTTGTAACGTCCCGTTACTTTTGGAGGTGAAATTTTTTTTAATTTTATTTATTTATTTTAATTAAAGTATTTAAGGTTAATTTAAAAGTAGTGATTTCGATTTTAGTAGTTATTTTCGTTCAAAATTCTTTTTAATCGTTTTAATACATTAAATTTGTTTCGGTGATATTAATAATTATTAACGGGCCAATCAATAATTATTAATCACCTTTAGATTTATTTATGAGCTTCGGGTTTCGTTTTTAAAGTAAAAACAAAAGAGGGACGTAGGCGTCATTTCTCAAATTGTTAAATATCTAAAAGTTACTATTCATTCATCTTTTAAATATACAAACAAAGGCAAAAATTGATCATTTTCTCTCCTTCTTCTCTCCTTGAAGCCGTGGGAACCAAAACCCTTTCCCCAATTTTTGGTTTTTCTTTATTTCTCGGTAGAACGTCTCGATACTACTTCCGTTGGAAAGCCCTTTGCTCGAGGATCATTTCCAACCTACCGATCGAGACTTTCGCTCGTTTTCTCGAGGCCTTAAGGTATGTCAAAGTTTCTAAAACTTGAGATGAATAGTGTTTTAATGGAGGTTTTGAGTTGTAATCTTCGAATTCGTTCACCGAAGCTTGAAGGTTTCATTCGGGGAAGTCTTTATAGTCAATTTTAGAAACTTTCCCTAAACCCTAAAACCGAGTTTGAGCCGGAAACCCGTCCCTTGTGATTTTCCCTCACTTGGCTATGTTTAGGATGCTAGGTTTATTGTGTTTTTGCTATTTACATAATTTTTCGGAAATCGATTGTTGATCAAAACCCTAATTTACGGATACCCATTGTAGTTGCGAACCTCCAAAGTATCCGAAACCAACCCGAATCACCTTTAAAGTGCATAAAAGACGGAAAACCAAACCTGAACCCTAATTTTCCTAGTATGGCCGAGAGCACCATAGGGAGGAAATCCGGGATTTTCGTTGTTTTATGCGTTTAGATGTAGTTTGAATGTTTTCCGGTTAATTAATATTATTTGGGTGTAATTCGTTTGTAGGATTGTGATTTGATCGTGGAATTGCAACCTCGGATATATATCGGAGCTTGTCTACAAGCTAAGGTGAGTTTAAAGCGAAAGTTAGTGGTTTTATGAATTGAGTTTCATTATGTTATTGTTTATCGAGGTTAAGAGGGAGTTAGCTTCTTAGAATTAAGTTTTGGTTGGAGACTTTAATTCGGAAGTGAGTGGAAAAAATTTGGAATTATAATGAGTTCGATGAAAAAGGAAACATTGGAGTGGTTTGGAAGTATTGTAAAGTGATTTGGAGATGTTAGATAAAAGTGGAAGTTAAGTTACTTTGAGAGGTTTGGAAATTAAAGTAGCTTAAATGTTACACTTGAGTGATGACTCGTGTAATCTAAGAAGTTAGGTTCTTTAATGACGCCTACGTCCTTTTCTTGCCTTAAGCTTTTAAAACTAAACCTGAACCTCTTAAACTATCCCAAAGGTGATTAATAATTATTAATTGGTCTATTAATAATTATTAATACCATCGAAACTAATGTAAGCTAATTAAACAGTTAAAGGGGTTTCCGAACGAAAATTAACTATTTAATTCTAAATTTAACTTTAATACTTTAAATAAATAAATAAATAAAAAATATATATATAAAAAAAAAATTCACCTCAAAATAACGGGACGTTATAGATACAGATTTCAAATGAAGGCGCATTCAGTCAATAGAGCAACGAATAATAGTGGGTTGCATAAAGGGTCAAGTTTTCGACACCAATGAAGACGATTACTTTGAAGTAATAGATGAGATTATTGAGATTCAATACGTGTGACGACCCGTCACTTTTAAATAATTTAAATTAGAAAACACAGCGGAAGTCTTTATATTTTAAGAAAAATGGCGTGGTTATGTTTGAAAATTGGCTAGCCAAAACCTGTTTACATCTTAATTTCAAAATCTAAAATACACAAGGAACATTAAGTTCCTATCTAGGAGTTCAAAATGATTTATAATCATAAAAGTAAAGATAAAAGCTCTTAAGAGCTATATACAATTGTACAAATCTCAAAATTATATAAAATTCACAAAACCATGTACATGGACTTTTACATAACACCTAGTCCATCTCGAAATCATCATCCCTTGATCATGCAGCATCATCTCCTTTCCCATGACCTCTAGTTAGGGCATTACCTGAAATTTTGTAATATCATGAGCTAACAACTTAAGCCTAGTGAGAATAATAAGAATAAAAAGTAAAGTTAGACCTCAAACCCATATTCTGATTTGTGTCCAATCAATCTGACACAATCAATCCTAAAGTTCTTCAAACTCTAGGTAAATTTTATTCTAAACTCTCCAAAGGATGATATTACTAACACTCGTAGTCAAATCCTCATCCATTAACTTGTTACAACAATAAATAAGAAAACGTAAATAAACTTTGCATAAAATATAACATCTTGATTCTCTATTCCATTGATCATATGCATGAAGGTAATGTAGGGTTCGCATTCACCCTTATGCATGAATGAAGATAATAGGTATATCCCGTAGGATACCCATTCAACCTTATGAATGAAGAAGGTGATGCGGACACTACCCGTAGGCTCCAACATTCTCCCCTTCCTTTCTTTCTCACGTTCGTTTCTTTTTTCTTTGAAGGTGATGCGGACACTACCCGTAGGCTCCAACATTCTCCCCTTCCTTTCTTTCTCACTTTCGTTTCTTTTTTCTTTGAAGGTGATGCGGACACTACCCGTAGGCTCCAACATTCTCCCCTTCCTTTCTTTCTCACTTTCGTTTTTTTTTCTCTGAAGGTGATGCGGACACTACCCGTAGGCTCCAACATTCTCCCCTTCCTTTCTTTCTCACTTTCGTTTCTTTTTCTCTGAAGGTGATGCGGACACTACCCGTAGGCTCCAACATTCTCCCCTTCCTTTCTTTCTCACTTTCTTTTTAATGATGCGAGATGTTATGGTGCAATATGTTATGGTTATGCTTGCACATGCTTGTAAAAGTAAATAAAAGTAAAGTATGAATATTAAAGTAACCAAAACAAACATAAAGTAAAGGGCATAAAGTAAAGACATAAAGTAAAAAAGATAGGAATCTCGGCAGAACGATATGTAAATCGAACTCCGCTACATTAATAAAAGTAAATCCTATCTTAAACAATTAACTTATACCTTCAAAGATTCTAAACTTCCAACATAATCCGAGGTTCTATTAATCGTTCTATATAAAAGTTTGGATCTTTTAACTTTCAATGATCCATCCTAAGCTTCGAAACAAATCTAACTTAGAATTTTCTAAGGTTCAAAGTTTGCCTCGAGAAACTCTAAAGTTCTCACTCAAAGGATTAACTCCTAATCCGAAGGGCACTAACTCACTTTCCTCTATTCTTAGATTCGAATCCTAGTCTTAGTTTCCAATTCTACAAATCATTATACTTATTTGGTTTCTAAAATTACTTTAAATCTTAACTATTCTCACCTTAGCCAAATAAGATTTTCTCCAAATCTCCAATTTCCCACGAATCAACAACCGAGCAATCGCACCTACAATTCACCAATTGAACAACATATTACAACTCATAACTAAGATGAGAACAAGTGTGCATTTTCGGGTGAATAGTGATTTCGAATTAATAGTAATTTCGGATGAATAGTGTTTTCGGGTGAATAGTGTTTTTTGAAAATCCGGGCTCAAAATCGTCAATTTTCATGATAGAAATTCATGATTTCAACTTCGAAACTCATTTATAATAAAAAACGAACAAATCTATATAAAAAGTTTTGAAAACTTACTTTTTGGGACTTCCCTTAGAGGACGGGAAACTTTGAAAAGGTAGGTTGGATAGGTAGCCCTCGTCCCTACCAATCCAACGCAACCGAAAACACTACGATCCATCGAGAAACGAAGAAAGGCCAAAGAAAACTCAAACCCTCCCATGGTGGATGGTCTCCACGGCAAGGAGAAGAAGAAAGGAAGAAGAAAATGAAGTCAAATAGTCAATTTTGTGATTTTTAAAGATGAGTGAATAGTAATTTGGATATTTTTAAGAAATTGGAAATGACGGTTGCGTCCTTTTATGACTTTTGACTTATAAATCGAAACCCGAAGCTCTTAAATTAATCTAAAGGTGATTAATAATTATTAATTGGCCTATTAATAATTATTAATGTCACCGAAGCGAATTTAAAAGTATTAAAACGATTAAAAAGAATTTCGGGCGAAATTAACTACTAAAATCGAATTACAAAAATAATAATTAAACTAAATATATAAATTAAAATAAATAAATAAATAAATAAATAAACAATATTAAATAAAAAGAATTCACTTCAAAATAACGGGACGTTACAATACGCAAGTCCGACTCTAAAACGCATTGTTATGTTCAAATGCATGTGGTTTGAGACAACCAAAAGAGGCAGGATTCGTAAGATCGATCATTTGATAACCGTGGAGGTTAATAAGACTAAACTTATGCGCACAAAAGATAGGTTTGTGATGGCTTCACATACAATTCAAGTCTATTATTTGAACTATCCAATTAATAGACGAGATCTAACAGAATGGTTAGTTGTTTGTAAAGTTAAAGAATGCCACGTCGAAGAAAGTCTTCCCGATATAGACAATGCAGAGCACAGTGCTTTCCAGAAAGACCAGATAAGATTTCATAGGATTGATGATGGTTAGAACGCAAGTATTGCTCGTCCTTTGAATGATGGAACGATGAAATTTCATGATAACTCATTGTGAACGTGAGAATGAAACTTCGCCTGATGAAAAAGATGATGAAGAAACTGAAGAAGAATCTGAAGCTGGCACAGAAGAAACAGAGGATGATGACAGAGACGACGAGTATGACGAACATTATTTTCGACCCTGATATTCTCCTGTGAGACAAAATATTTAAAAAAATTACAAAAAGTGTATCTTATGTATTTATTTTGTTATTTCATATAAGTTTGTTTAAAATTGATGTGTATTGTGCTTGAAAAAAAGAATGAATATATTTGCGACAAGGACGTCGTAATTTGAAGCCCTTTACAACCAAGGTGGTCGCAAAAAAAATCATGAAAGTAAAAAACTATCTAACCATTTTGGCGGTAATTAATGGATTTGCAACCACGGGGTCGTAAAATTAAGGTGGTCTTTTCAAATTTTCACGAAACTATTGGCGGTAATTAATGGATTTGCGACCACGAGATCGCAAAAGTCATTAATTAATATTTGAATTTGCAACCCCAGAGTCGCTCTTCTGAGCACGCGAGACTTTTCATATTTTCGTAATAATTACTTTTTGCGACCAAGTGGTCGCTAAATTTTAAATAAATCCCACAGAACGGATTTCCCCTCCCCATTCCATTTTCTTCCCTTTCTTTCTCTCTTATCCTTTCTCCGTTTTTCCTCTTTCTTTCCTTTTTTTGTTTTTTTTTTTTTTTTTCTGTTTTTCATTTTGCATTTTCATTTCATCCACATGCGGATATATCTCGGGAATTCGTCGTTAAAAAAAAATGGTTAGTTATCTAAACTTTTCTTTTCAAAGTTCATAATTTTTTTAATTCGTTCAATTAGGCTCGTTTAAGTTAGATTTTAGGTTAGTTATATTTTAATTAGATTAGATTAAATTAATTAGATTAGTTTAAATTAGATTAGATTTTGTTAGATTAGATTAGTTTAATTAGATTAGATTTAATTAGTTTAAGTGAGATTTTAATTAGATTAGTTTAATTTAGTTAGATTAGTTTTTAGTTATATTTTAATTAGATTCGTTTCAATTAATTAGATTAGTTTAAATTAATTAGTTTTAATGAAGTTAGATTTAATTAGATTAGTTTCAATTATATTAATTTAATATATTTATCTAATTTAATTTAGTTAATAATTATTTTAGTTTAGATTATAATTAGGTAAGTTAATTAGTAATTAAGTTAGATTCTAATTTAGGTTATTTAATTAGTTAATTAAGTTTAGGATTATTAATTAAGTTGAATTACTTAATTAGTTTAATGTTAATTTCTAGAGACTTTAGAATATACTTAGTATATATGTAAATTAGTTAACTTGATTATTTGATTATAATTATTTTTTAGTTTAGATTAATTAATTACAACATTTATGTTTACGATTGAAGATAAAAAATGGCTGGCGCTCTACATCCTCCACGATCACATGATGATGATGAGGTTGGGGATTCCAATAGCCAGTCACTAAATACAGCGGAATTGGATGCAATACTCATAGAGTATTAGACGGTTGTCGAGACTCCCAACCCCACTGTCCCTCCTCCTACAGTAATACCTGAGTCACAGCTCGGTACTCCCCATGCAGAACACGAGACACCTGTAGGGAAACTTTAGCTACTTCCGGTTCCTTCCTTCCATCACCTGTCCCTACCGATCTATCAGTACTTCGTATTGATGGAGATGAGTATGTAACGTGTATTCATTCTTAATTTTTTTTATTTTTTTATTATTCTAATTATTTAATAAATAATCATATTTGTTTAATGTAATATCAAATTACAGCTGCATAAAACTGTTTCAAAATGGTTTTGAGAGGTACTTCAGAACGGTCCTCTTCACAGCGAGTTTCACTGGATGAAGATCCTTTCTACTGAAGAGAAGAGGATTTTCGACAACTGGAAGGTAAATTTTTATACGTTAACTTTTGTTTCACTACATATCAATTATTTTATTACCATCATTTTCGTTTCACTACATAATTACTCAATTCTTTAATTATTTATTTTTGCATGGTAAATTTACTGTCAGTTCCGATATCACAGACAAGAGGTTGTTTCCCCTCTGAGATAAATACTTGATGGACCGTTATAAAGACCTTCTGTACCGTGCTCGCAGTAAGCACGCAACGAACCGCCCTGCTTGGATGAGTGAGGAGGAACACTCCAGGCTTGTCGCTAGCATGCAGACTGCTGAAGCGCTGCAAGGAACCGGGCTAACCGGTTGGCCAATCCTTCTCTACACATGGGCGGGTCCCGCCCTCATGATGAGCACCATAAACTTCTGGTAAATTGTCTATCTCTATTTTGTTTTCATAATGTAATAAATTTTTTTATATTTTCAAATAATATAAAATTATTTTGTGTTGTATTTTTTCCTAGGAGCAAAAGCACGGACGTCTTGTCCCGCCTGATGAGCTGCATTTAGTCTTGCACACGAAGAAGGATGAGACTATTATAGACGATAGAGCCCGAGAGGTTCAGGTAATGTTTGTCTACCTTACATTGTAATTTTATACGTTTTTAAATAAAATATTATGACTTAAGTGTTTATTTAATTTTTAATTGAACAGGAGCTTTTTAACGATGCTTTATCTTAACGGTTGCCAACTCAAGACTCCCAACCGACTCAGGAGGACCGGCAAGAAGCTTTCTTGACAGTGGTAGGTGGCGTTCGTCCAGATGGATCTGTACCTGGGCTTGGATCTTATGGGAGACGTCTTTACGCAGACATACCTCGACTTGAGAGCAGTTTTGCGCGTCGAAACACTTCTGTTGAGACGTAGCTGCTTAAGGAGGTTTAGTAGCTCTAGTTAGAGTTGCATGAGACGCGTTCTTCCATCGATACCCGGGTCGCTGCACTTGTCCATGAGAAGGTCCAGGTACAAGTTTAGGCTCAGGTTGCAGCTGCGTTGGCTGCATTTTTGGTACTCGTGGCCCGAGTGACCTAGACCCTTCCTCTTCAACACCGCCTCCCCCACCCCCGCAGTAGTTTTTGCATTAAAACTTTTTTTTGATGTACATGAATTATTTTTCTTTTTTATATATATTTTTTTATTCCCTTTTTTATATTAATAATAATAAAAAAATTAACATTACATATTTGTTAGATTTCTTAAGGAAGTTAGCATTGTACATACTATCACATTGACTTTAAGGTGTTAAATGTAGTCACTTGCACACAAAATAGAATGTGAAAATAGAAGAAAAAAAAGAGATGAAAAAGCAAAAAAAAAAAAAAAAAAAAAAAAAACAAAGAAAGAAATCAGAAAGTCATTGAAAAATGAAAAAACAAAACAGAGAGATTGAGAAAGCAAGGACCAAGTCATATAATTTATGTTCTTTTGATAATGTCAACTGATATTTCATATATGATTACCTAATAAGTTATCACTTTATTACCTTATAATTTATCATTGATTTCTTTGATTCACATAAATGAAGGTTTTTTTTAAAAAAAAAAACTATATTTTCAAATACTTTTTTTAAATGTTATTGCAACGACCTGACTTTTCAGAGTTTAATTTCAAATATAATAAAAACAGCGGAAGACTCAATAAGTATTCTTTATTGAAACATAAAATTAGTATCGTCTCAAATAATCATTTTGAAATAAAATAGTAATTCCGGAATTACAAAATTTAAATAAATCTGTGTGAAATCAAATAATATTGTCTCAAATAAGAAATCGAAATAAATAAAGAATATCCAATCTAAAAGTTTAAATATCCCAAAGTATAAAATCAGTAAGACTCGACATGTTGTTCAAAAATAGAAATGAACGACAAGATAGCCACCAAAACGAGATGAACACCTCATCTTCGCCACTTCATCAACCGCCACCTCTCGGTCCATTATTACCTGAAAAAAAAGATCTGTGAGGCTAAAGCCAATGAGAAAACAGTCTAACTAATAGATAAGATTTTAAATAATCTCTAAACGAATCATACTAAGTCCCAAGCACGCAACACTCCCCAATAACATCTAAGGCACAAATACACTTAAACTTCAATCTCTCTCGTTTACATGAATAGACAATTCTCAGTAATTACATATTCAAGACATTTAATAATCAATCACACTTGGATTACTAATCTTCCCATTCTCATAACCAAAACACATATCCATAACTCTTCATAATCTCACTCTCATACATAAAACCCATCCAAATCGCATAAATAACTTTAAAAATAACAAACAAGAAAATACATACAACACTAGAAATGCGACCCTCGGGAATACTAACTCTTTCTAGTGCCTAGTTATAGATGCATCTATAATTGAACCTCTAATAATACATTCTTACGAGCAATGTACATTAACATTGGTTATGGACTCATCCATAACTAAAATATGATTAGTTGTTAAGCTCGTAGCCTTAACACTAATTCTCACAATCGATCGGTCTCAAACCACAAACTTTCCTTCATCAAAAACATATAAAAAAATACAATATAATATCAATTATAAGTTAAAGTAGTCCAAGTTTCACACCAATCAGATCACTAAAAACTGACTTTCTGCGTAAACGGGTAAAAATTGCCGAAAACCCAAAAATTCATTTTTACGCTTTCTAAAACAATTCTCATAAAAAAGGATCATCTTAAACTCCAAAAAAATTCCAGAATTAACATTCATATCAATCAGAATCAAATCGATCTAAAGAAAATTCACTTTTACCTAAAATTGTCTATTTTTTACTCTAACCGAAAATCCAATTCTCCCAAATTAAAATCAATATAACCTAAAATCCAAATTCATCCAAACATTCTAGAATTATATTAAATAATATACTGAATAAAAATAGCTATGGTTTGAGGTTTAGATTTCTCCAAAACCCCATCGTTAATTAAACTGTTAACTCACCTCGATTACACTAAATAAACCAAGATAATTTTCGCCATGAACCAGACCTGAAACTGTAATTTCCCGTTAATTTTGAGGTAAAAGAAAAATTATTATTATTTATTTTATTTTAATTTAAGTATTTAAAGATTATTTTAGAATTAGTAATTTAGAATTTAGTAGTTTATTTCGGTTTAAACCTTTTTAATCGCTTTAATAGCTTAAATTAGTTTTGGTTGTATTAATAATTATTAACGGACCAATTAATAATTATTAATCATCATTTGGTTAGTTTAAGAACTTCGGGTTTCGATTTATAAGTCAAAAGTCATTAAAAGGACGTAACAGTTGCCAAATCATTTCTAAAATTCTTAAAATATCTATTCACTATTCACTTCATCTTTAAAAATGCCAT
This sequence comes from Gynostemma pentaphyllum, assembly GCA_028015215.1. NCBI lineage: Eukaryota > Viridiplantae > Streptophyta > Magnoliopsida > Cucurbitales > Cucurbitaceae > Gynostemma > Gynostemma pentaphyllum. The sequence goes on along the minus strand of CM051351.1, from coordinate 45,077,408 downwards.
TTGACCAAAATTGACCAAAACTTCTCTTCTCCTTCTCTCTAAAAACTGTGGGCATCAAGGGTTATGGGAAAATTTTCGGGTTTCGTTCGTTGCTCAACGGATCGTTCCAATTTTGGTTGCATCGGAAAGGCCTCGGTCCTAGGATTCTTCTCAACCTAGCAATCGTACTTTTCATCCGTTTTCTAAGGGCCTCAAGGTATTTTAAAGTTTCAAAACCTAAGCTTCAAATAGTGTTTTAATGGAGTTTTTGATTTGAATTTTCAATTTCTTGCCGAGAAACTCGATGACTTTAACTACGGGAGTTGTTTATGGTAATTTTTGGAATTTCCTCTTAATCCTAAACCCGAGTTTGAGCCGAAACTCGTCCCGTTTGAAATTTACAATTGGAGGGCTGTTTTGGGATGTATATTTATTGATTAATTGTTTATTGTAATTAAATTCGGGAAATCAAGTATTGTCCAAAAACCCAATTCATCGTTACGCATTGAAATCGGGAACTTCCAATTTACTTGAAATTAACCCGAAACACGTCTAAATTGCCTAAAAGCCGGAAAACAAAACTCGAGGCCCATTCTACCTTGTAGGGCCAAGAGCACCCTAAGGCCTTTTCTTGGGTTTTCGTCGTTTTATGCTTTTAGATGTTGTTTGTTCGATGTTTGGTTAATTATTGATTGTTAGATATAATTTAAATATAGGTGTTTGTGGATAGTTTACTTGATCGCTCTTTCGAACATGGGGAGCGAATCTACTTTTGCCAAGGTGAGAATAATTAGAATTTAACATAGCTTTAGAAACCAAATAAGTAGAATGATTTGTAGGATTGGAAGTTGATATTAAGGTTTGAATCAAAGGATAAAGGAAAGTGAGCTAGTATACTTAGGTTTGGAGCTAGTTCTAGTTGAGTGAGAATACTTACGGTTTTTCTCGAGAGGAACGTTTAACTTTGGAAGTTCTAAGTTTAGAATTATTCCAGAGTTTAGGTTGGATTATTGGAAGTTGAAGGATCAAAGTATAATGGAATGGCTAAGGGACTTGAATATGGAATTTTGGATATTTATTGAAAAGTATAGAATCTTTGGAAGTGGAGACTTTATTGTTAAAGTTAAGAACTCATGTTTACTAAAGGACCGTTGGTTTAATTTACTTATTGTTCTTCCGAAATTCCTACTTATTTATTTTATGTATAAGGGAATTTATGATTCTTTTACTTTATGCCCTTCGGTTATTTTGAATGTTTTTATTTATGTTTACTTACTTTTGAAAGCATATGCATATCATATTGCATCTTCGAATTGGAAGGAAAGTGAGATTAAAAGGTGAATATGAATCCTACGGGAGTTTTCATTACCTTCATTATTCATAAAAGGTGAATGTGAATCCTACGAAAGTTTTCATTACCTTCATTATTCATTAAAGGTGAATGCGAATCCTACGGGAGTTTTCATTACCTTCATTATTCATTTGAGATGGAATTATATCATTGAGAAGGAATTGTATATTCTATTATGGAAACTAAGATAATTAGGTGAATGCTATTCCTATGGGAGCTACCATTACTTAGCATTATTTTCATAAGATGTTATGTTTATGTAAAGATTTTCTACCCCTTTTATACTTGTTTTAATAAGCTAATGCTTGATAATTAGACTACGTATGCTAGTAATATCATCTTGTAGAGATTATGTAATATGGAAGTAATTTTCCAAATAGTTGAAAGTTAGTTTTCTAGAGTTTAGAGAACCTTGGAAAAGAATATGTAAACTTACTTGGACACAAATCAGGATACGAGTTTGGGGTCTATTGTTACTTTTTATTCTGTTTATTTTCACTGGGCTTTTTGTTAGCTCATGATATTACAAACATTTTCAGGTAATGCTTATGCTCGTGGTGGTGGGAGAGGAGCTGGTGTGGCTTGATTGGGAGGATGATGATACAGAGATGGACTAGTTACACTTTTAAAAAGTCCATGGACTCATTTTGTTGTATTTGTGTCTTTTGATATGTAAATTTGTATATAAGCTCGTAAGAGCATCTTGTTTTACTCTTATGGTTATTAACTCTTTTAAAACTTTAGAAAAGGAATTGCATTTCCTTACTTTCAAACATATCAACGCCGTTTTTTTCATTACTAAGACTTCCACTATGTTTTAGTTTTAAATGATTTAAAAGGAGTCGGGTCATCACAGAAACAATGATCTAATATAATTATAATATATACTAAAAAAGTACCAAACGATACCAAAAGGTTTGGGATTCAACGGCTCGATGAACGGGACAACCAAACGATGAAAAAGTTCGTCGTTTGAAGGGATAGCAGCGCCGAGGCAGAATCGGGGCCATTGGGTCTCAGTTTGGTTGTGGGTCAAGACTCGAGATGATCAATTTTTATGGGTTTTTAGTTTAGGGCAAGTTGGATCAAAATCGATTGGATAAAGTATAAGGTTTTTGACAAAAACTGTAAAACCAAGATCGAAATCTTGATGGGTTTTCAAGAACGCGCAAGAACTCATCAAGATCCAATTACCAGAAATTAACTAATATTAAAAAAAAAAAAAAATCATCCAAAAGCTTTAGAACATCTAAGCAACGACCTCCGATCTTCACCTAGAAGAACCACACCTCAAATCGACAACCTAACAATCAAAATTGATGAAAAACAACATCAATTCTTACGCTATGGGTGGCAGCAAGATCATAAAAGAGGGAAGGGAAGAGATCTTTACCTTTTTATTAAACAAAGATCCTCCAAACATTCCAAAAATAAGATCGCACGTTGAATCAAAAAACAAACGACAAAGGAAACAAACACGGAAATCCTGGGTCTTTCAAGGGGTGGGGGATGGCGGCATGGGGAAGGAAAGAGAAGAAAAAGAATTCAACTACTAACTCATCTTTTGTCTAACCCGAGCCTCATCATTCTATTTTCCTTATTTGACAAATCCTCCTTTAACTTTAAAATTTTGCCCAAAGCTTCTTCTCTTGTAAATTTTTCTTTTCCAAGCATATGGATGCAAAACAATAAACTTAACTAATTTTTAACATTTAATATTATTTACCAATAATAATATTAAATCCAAAAGTTTTAATTTACCCTGTGTCGGGGTGTTGTAGAACTACCCAACTAAAAAGGGTTTTCGTCCCCGAAAAACTTCACTGCTCAATGAAAAGATGAGGATAAGAAGCTCGCATGTCATCCTCCCGCTCCCACATGGATTCATCCAATGTATGATTCCTCCACAAAAATTTGAGCAAATCTATGGTCTTATTTCTCAATACCCTTTGTTGCCTTGCCAAGATCTCAACTGGCTTTTCTTTATACGACAGGTCCGTTTCTACCTCAACCGGTTCATACTCTATCACATGTGTAAGATCGGTAACGTACTTACGAAGCATCGACACATGAAACACATTATGAACTCTAGACAACGCAGGTGGCAAAGCCAACCTATAAGCAAGTGGTCCAATCCTCTCTAGAATCTCAAAAGGACCAAAGAATCGAGGGCTCAACTTCTCTTTCTTTCTGAATCACATCACACCCTTCATAGGTGTTATTTCCAATAACACGTGATCGCCCACTGAGAACTCAAGATCAGTGCATTGTTTGTCTGTATAGCTTTTCTGTCTACTCTACGTAGTCTTCATTCACTCCCTAATTGACTAGCTCGTCAACTGGGCCAACTTAGGCCCAAATAATTTCCTCTCCTTAAGTTCATCCCAATGAACTAGAGATCAAAACTTCTTTCCATACAAAGCTTCAAAAGGAGCCATCTAGATCATCGACTGATAACTGTTATTCTAGGCGAACTCTACCAAATAAAGCTGATCATCCCAACTTCCTTTAAAATCTAAGGCACAAGCTCGAAGCATGTCCTGAAGAATCTGATTAACTCGCTCAGTTTGGCCAATCGTCTGAGGGTGAAAAGCAGTACTAAAATCTAAATGAGTACCCATGGCTCGCTGAAGACTATGCCAAATTTAGAGACGAAGCAAGTGTGTCTATCAGAAATAATGGAACTGGTACACCATGAAAACGCACTATCTCCCTCAAATACATATGAGCCCAAGTCTCCACTGGATAAGTCGGTTTACCCGGAAGGAAATGCGCAGACTTTGTCAACCTCTCTATAATCACCCAAATCACAAAATTACCTCGAGCTGTTCTTGGCAATCCACTAACAAAATCTATGGAAATTTCTTCCCACTTCCACTAAGGAACACTCAATGGTTTCACATAACCATGAGGACTTCTTCTCAACACCTTCACCTGTTGGCACACAAAACACTTACTTACAAACTCCGATATGTCTTTCTTCATTCCAGGCCACCAATAATGCATTTTCAAATCTCAATACATTTTGGTACTACCAGTATGAATAGAAAACATAGAACCATGTACTTCTTCCAACAACTTCTTTCTCATGATTTCATCCTTGGGAACGCACAATCATCCCTTATAAACAAGAGCTTTATCTATAGCAAAAGAAAATACTCTAGGCATATCAGTTTCAGCATCAAGGAAACAACCAGCTAAACTTTCATCCGCTCTCTACACATCAATAATTCTCTGTCTCAAGGTCGATCTCACTGACAATCTAGCCATACTAACTGTCATCTCAGATGTAAACTCAATGACATCCACGCTATCCATTTCCCACTGTAGGCAAGGGTGTCTTGCCAAAATTGCCGCTGAATGAACTGTATTTCTGCTAAGTGCATCAGCTACCACATTCACTTTTTCAGGATGATATCGGATGTCACAATTGTAATCTTTTACTAACTCCAACCATCTTCATTGTCTAGCATGTTGATGTAAAATTGGTGCAAGGGAGTCGAGATACTCCAAGGGATTTATCTTTTGATCATCACGTTTGATGGAAGTTTGATATGGTGTAGTTGCTAAAGTAGTCGTGTTTGTGGAACACGATATTAATGTTATATGTATAAATGAAGCATGATTGTGTCTATATCCCGGAGCTAAAGAATGGGATACCAAGTTCTTTTGAGTGAATGTGGAGAAGTAATTGGTCTGGCTCTAGTCTAGAGACCAAGATTATGTTAGGGACAAGTCCCTGGTCAGGAATGAGGTAGTAAAATTAGTATTGTTTATGGTTAATTTATATGATAGTGTGGTGTTAAATTAAAAAGGGTGTTGCCACTCAAGATTGGAAGCTAGAACCTATTGTGGAAGGTCCCGATAAGGGCAATGAGTGACTATATCATTTGATTTTTGGCCTAGCCTTGTAGCTATCATGTAATGAGTGTACCAATATGAGCCGAAATACTCGAGGTAGAGTTCTTGAAATCTCTGCTTGGGAAATCTATTATTGTGGATAGAGTTATTCATACCGATGATATGTGCATTTTGGGTTGTTATTTGCATGCTGTTTTGATTGATATGCCGATGTGTAATGTTGATTTTATCTTGGGTGTGGATTGGCTGTCTACCAACCAAGCCAACAATAGTTGTAGTGATAAAGTTGAGGATTTTATCGGTCCATGTGGGACTAGTTATAATTTTATGGCACTCGAGGTAGGGTGATGCCTATAGTTATTTCTGCATTACAGGCTAAAGTTTTTTTTAGTGATGGTGTATGAGGTTACTTTGCTAGCGTAGTAAACACTTCGTTTAGTGGGGCTACCCTTGCATCTTAGATTTAGGGTTTATTCGCCCTAGTGTGTCTCCATTGGGAGCACCCGTTTTATTTGTTAAAAAGAAGGATGGTTCAATGAGGTTGTGCATTGACTACCGAGAGTTGAACCGAGTTACTGTGAAAAACAAATATCACTTACCTAGGATTAAGGATCGCTTCGATCAGTTAAAAGGAGCTACTGTCTTTTCAAAGATAGATTTGAGATCCGGTTACCATCAGTGGAGGATTCGGAAGGATGATATTCTCAAGACTGCATTCCGGATGCGTTATGGACATTATGAGTTTGTGGTTATGTCTTTCAGGTTGACTAACGTGCCGGTGGACTTTATGAATCTCATGCATACCGTGTTTAGGAGGTTCATTGACCCCTTTGTTATTGTGTTCATTAACAATATTTTGATTTATTCAGAGACCGAGGAGTTGCATGCTATGTACTTAGATAAGGTTTTTATGGTGTTGCGAGAGAAAAAGTTGTTTCCAGAGTTCTCTAAGTGTGATTTTTGGCTAAAGGAAGTGACATTCTTAGGTCATGTGGTTTCTAGTAGAAGAGTGACGGTGGATCCCTCTAAGATTGAGGCGGTGAGTGGTTGGCCTAGACCAACTAGTTTGATCGAGATTCGTAGTGTTCTTGGGTTTGCTTGTTATTATAGACGATTTTTGCAAGACTTTTCCAAGATAGCTTCGAACTTGACGTATTTGAAAAAGAAAATGAGTGGACTTTGAATGGTCCGAAATGTGTGGAGAGAGCTTTGAGGAGCTCAAGAAGCAATTAGTGACTGCATTTGTTCTTGTATCGCCGATTACATCGGGTGGTTTGACTGTGTATACTGATGCTTCGAAGAGGGGTTCGGGGATCATTTTGATGCAATATGGTAAGGTTATAGCCTACGCTTCTCGTCAGTTGAAGGAGCATGAGAAGAAGTACCCCACTCATAATATGGATTTTTCAAGTGATTTGCTAAGGGAGGTAAGGGATAATGACATAAATTGGATAATGGTCAACGGATTGATCAAGTGGGCTCACTTTTAACGAAAAAAGCGAAATAGTGGACTTGTGAGTAGAAACTTGGGCTTGGATAAGCTTTTGAGGGCTGAATAGGGTAATAGTCATTTTAGAGTCAGATCAAGACAGCTAAATTGTTTTAAAATGTTCACAGAGTTCACCTTATGCCATGCACATCAAGTTAGACCTTAGTATTGTTCTCATCATCAGGTAGATGGTTAGACAGAACGGGCTAAGTAGATTTTGCGTTTATGCTTCAAGCTTGTACTCTAGAGTAGGGGCACTTAGAGTAATAAGATATTCTTGTGTAGTTTGCTTACAACAACGGTTATCGATCTACTACGGTAAAGATACCATATTAGACCTTGCATGGTCAGATTGTAGATTGACAGTTCAGTGAAACGAAAGGTTTAAAGTAAGATGTTTGAGCTAAGCTAATTTAGATAACTAGTGGGCTATTCAACTTGAACCCATGAGAGATGAGAACTGAACAGATTGGGCAGAAAAGATATGTAGATAATTGGCATCGAAATTTAGAGTTGTGTTAGCAAGACTGTGAGATCTTGTTACTAGCTTCAATGATTGATTTATGAGATATGGGTCAAAGGACAAGCTTAGCTTATGATTATTGGTCCAATTGAGAATTATGGACTGAGAGGAACATATCGCTAGTTGGTTTGTCTTGCCACCAGTGTAGCTTAAGGTGCTTAGTGTGTTTAGAATGTTCAGCGATGATAGATACGAGCTCACCTTATGGGTTGTTTTCGATAGAGATTTGGATATTGGGCGTCGAGTTTCGTATGTCTAGACCATCATCGTTATAATGATTGTGGAGAGATTGGACTTCGGTGGAAAGGAACGTTTGTGTAAATGACAAGTTAGAAGGTTTATAATTTTGGATGGCTCTACAGGAAGTTTGAGACAAGTATATATCATTAAATGCGAGTATGTTTCTGGTGGGGATCGTTTTACAATAATTGTTTAAACTTTTTAGCTGTGAGAAATACTTTGGTGAGTTATGTCTGTGTTGAGCACCATGCACCCTTGCCTTCTTCTTTAGTAATGTCTCTTTTTAGGGACGAAAAGCCTTTTAAGATTGGTAGACTGTAACGTCCCGTTATTTTCGTAGTAATTTTTTAATTATTATTATTTTTTAATTATTTATTATTATTTAGTTATTTATTTTAATTAGATTAATTCAACTTTATAAGTTAGTTAAAATTTAGTTCAAATTATTAATTGGTGATTTGCTAGTTATTTTAAGATGATAATGGAGTGTGAGGCCTCTTCTATTTTGTCTTACTTCCCCACAATTTAGGGCAACTACCTTTTAGACATTACCCTTGAATTTTGGAAAAACAATTTTCTTCCTCTCTTCTCCATCGCAACCGTAACATAGCCCATCAGCTTCTCTCTTGTTTTTATTTTTATTTTTCTTCATCCCTCTCATGAAGCAGCCACCGCCACCGCCACCGCCACGCCCCTTTCCCCTTTCATTTTTTTTGTTTGCTAAAATTCCCATCTCTCTCGTGACCAACTTCACAAGACATCCCCCCTTTTTCCTTTTGTTTTACAAATTTCCTCTTGGCTAAGTCTGCCATCTCCATCGCCATTCGTCGCAGGTAAAGAACTTACCACCTCACATGTTTCTGTTTTGTTGTTTGTATTTCGACAAGCTACAGATTTGGCAGCCATTAAAGTAAATTAAAATTAGATTAATTGAAACTAAAATTAATTGAATTAAATTAATTTGAGTTTAATTCAATTAATTTTAGTTCAATTAATATAATTTTACTTTACTTTATTTCAAATTAATTGATTAGTTTATTTTAGTTTTAATTAATGAATCTTAAGTTTAATTGAATTAATTTTAGTTCAATTAATCTAATTTCAATTTACTTTTATTCAAATTAATTTGATTAGTTTATTTTAAATTATTTACTTAATTTATGTTAGTTTAATTAACATTATTTCATTAATTAATTAATTAAATTTATTTCAATATTTTACTTACGTAATTAGTATTAAATTAGTTTATTTTGGTTGTAGGGGCGACGCCTTTATGCAGATGTGCCCCGGCCTCAGTGGAGCGGAGCGAGCACTAGCTCCGGCCCTTCTCCGGTTGAGCAGCAGCTGCTCGCGGACATGGAGGCTATGCGTGAGGACTTCGTTACTCGAGTCGCTGCTATTGAGGCCGACATGCAGGCACGAGTCGAGGTTCAGGTCGCAGCCGCTTTGGCCGCGTACTTCAGATCTCTAAGCGGCGGCCCTTCATCATCGACGCCTCCTCCCCCACGCCCCGCCCCTCCGCAGTAGTTATAGGATTCTTTCGACTGTATAAAACATTTTTTAATATTTGATATATATATATTTTATTTTAATTCCAATTTTTTTTTATAAAATTTTAATATTAATTAAATAAATAATTAATAATTAATAAATAATTAATAATTAATAATTAATTAACTAATTATTGAAATTTAAATTAAAAAAAAAATTCTTAAATGCGACCATCTGGTCACTTTTTAGCGACCAATTGGTCGCATTTAAGAAAGCCTAAAAGTGACCATTTGGTCGCTAAAAATGCCACCATTTGGTCACTTTTTTATGTGACCAATTGGTCACTTATCTTTCACATAAAATGCTACCAGGATGGTCACTTTTAGGCGACCATCCAGGTCGCGATTTTAATCGAGCCAATAAGTGACCATTTGGTCACAAAAATTATGACCATTTGGTCACTTTTTATGCGACCAAATGGTCACTTTTAGGCTTAGTTAAAATGCGACCAGATGGTCGCCTAAAAAGTGACCATCTGGTCGCATTTTTAAAAGTTTGACTTTTTTGCGACAAAAAATTTTTGGTCGTATATTTGTGACCATCCAGTCGCACAAATTCAAAACCGACCAGCTTTTTAGCAACCACTCAGTTGGTCGCATTTTACGTTAAAAACGACCATTTGGTCGCAATTTTCTGGTCGCAAATTGACAGTTTTTTTTGTAGTGTGAGTTGCCTAAACAGGCCAAGGAAGTAAGGGTTGGAGTTTTGGTTAAGAATGAAATGGGTTCGATAATTGGTTGAGAATTTCGTTCTTACGAGGTTTCGTCGTCGGACGTGTGGATTGATAGGAGAAGAGAGTTAGGGAGGTACGAGAGACGTGGATCAGAACTTTTCTCGCTGCCCAAATACCTCAAAGCTCGCTGGAAAGAAAATAATGGTGAGCATCTTCACTTTTCTTTGGTTTCCATGGCTGCCGCGCATTGATGAGTTCATTTGAATGAGAAGCGGTTCGCTTGAACCGGCTAGCCGGTTCATTCGAACCACTTCAGCTGGTTCAAGTTAATTTTTTGACCAATTCGAGTTATTTCGGTCCCGTTTTTGCTATTTTAAGTTGGTTCTCTCGCTAATTTGTTGTAATTAATTAATTGTCAGGTTCCGAGCACTCTAGGGGTGATAATTTTATTTAATTGAGGTTGGTTCTTAATTTTTGCCACTTCAAAGGTGAGTTTAAAGTGGTTTTATGTATGAATTGCATGACGAGTTGTTAATTGAGTATAAGAGGGAATGTGAAATTGGAATCCTACGAGGATTTTGGTTGCTTTGATGATTATCGGGAGTGAGTGTTGTGACTTATACTTTGGTTTCTTGTTTTTCGGAGTTTAGATATAAAATTAGAAATGAAGAGTTAAGTTTATTATTGTAATTGGTGGTTTCAAAATAAATGGGAGTATTCTGGTTTGGTTTTGAGAAAAGTGAAGCTTAGGGTGCGACTTAGAATTGGGATATGGGAAAGCTAAGTGTTGGGCTTATGGTTAGTGGAACGATGTTTTCCGTTTTCATTTTTTGCCTATGTGTTCTTCGTATTTTGTCTTTCTTTCATGAGTTGTTAACAACATGATTTATCGCTTCTTTAGCATGTACTTTATTTTTACTAATGTTTCTTGGTCGAGAACATTAGTGGAGGTAATTTCATTCTTGGCAATATTTTTGGTCGAGAATATTGGAAACAATATCTTATTTGGCTAATGCTTCTTGGTCGAGAACATCAGTGGTTGTAAATCCATTATTGTAATATTCTTGGTCGAGAATATTGGAAACGATATCTTATTTGACTAATGCTTCTTGGTCGAGAACATTTGTGGTTGTAAATCCATTTTGGTAATATTCTTGGTCGAGACTATTGGAAATGATATCTTATTTGGCTAATGCTTATTTGTCGAGAACATTAGTGGTTGTAAATCCATGTTGGTAATATTCTTGGTCCAGATTATTGGAAACGATATCTTATTTGGCTAATGCTTCTTGGTCGAGAATATTAGTGGTTGTAATTTCATTTTGGTAATATTCTTGGTTGAGAATATTGGAAACGAAATCTTATCTGGCTAATGCTTCTTGGTCGAGAACATTAGTGGTTGTAATTTCATTTTGATAATATTCTTGGTCGAGAATATTAACGTTCTTAGTTTGTGAACAGTGTATTTTGTTTTTGGCATGATCAAAATACAAAGGGCACCGTGCTGAATTCTCACTAAGTCAAGTCTTCCGCTGTTTATTTCTGATTTAAAGTATTTTTAGAAAATTCAGGTCTTTACATGTATTGATTGTCTTATTTGTACAACCTTTCTTTTTAACCGTTTTACCTTTTATTCTTTTTAGCTTTGTTTCATGTATATAGTTTGATTCAATTTAAATTTGTTTAAAAAACAAAATGCAGTAAAAGTTAAAAGTGGCTTAGTTGGTTGGTGTGTTAGGAGGATCCTAGTGAAGGGATGATTTACTAAAATAGCGGAAATTTATTTAGTAAATTTATTAACATTTAATAACGGATCTATTAACATCATGCAAACTGTTCCTGGACACGGCAACCTCGACCCTGTCATTTACGCTGTCAGCCTCGGTCTTCCCAGACAGCTCGTTCGAGCGAGGCTGCCAAGCTTCGCGCGAGCAACAATACTTTGAGGGCTGAGACTGCAGAGCTTCGAAAGAGCAATGAATGACTCATGGCGGAGGTGACAGGGATTACGGCTCGTCTCTATGAGTCCGAGTGGTCCAGGCTCGAGTTCGAGAGGTCGATGAAAGCAACAATGGACATCTTCATGGCGCAGATGCGCGGCGAGGGTTCTTCGACTTCCGGTTTTGGTTTCCCTCCTCCCGATCCTCCATCTGATCCTCATGTCGATTAGGCTTTAGGAAAACGACATTATTTTGTATTATTTTGGGTTTTTTAATATTATTTATCTAATATTATTTTTTCTTAAATTTACTTTAATTTTTGTTTTGTAATCAAATTTAATTTTCAAATCACAATAATTTGTAATTAAAACCCTAAACCCTAATTAAATTTTAAAAAAAATAAAAATAAAATGGACCGACTTATTCCGTCGTTATAGTCAAGTATAACATTGACTTATGTAACGACGTATTCTATCGTTATAGTGAAACATGACTTTGACTTACAGAACGACTAAATGCGTCGTTACGGTCAACATGTGTCTTTGACTATTAACGACGTATTCTATCGTTATAGTGAAATATGACTTTGACTTATAGAACGACTCAATGCGTCGTTAAGGTCAACATGTGTCTTTGACTATTATAACAAAGGAAACTATCGCTCAATTCTAGTCAACAAAACACAGCGATGGAATACTTTTCCCTCGTTATGGAACGAGGCATTTCGTCGTTAGTTTCGTCTAACGATGGAAAAAATAACGTGTAACGTCCTGTTATTTTTTGGAGTGAATTTTTTTTTATTTAATATTTTATTTATTTATTCATTTACTTTAATCAAAGTATTTAGTTTAATTTTAGAATTAGTAATTTAGAATTTAGTAGTTAATTTCGTTCGAAAGCTTTTTAATCGTTTTATTAGCTTAAATTAGATTTGGACGTATTAAAAATTATTAGCGGGCCCATTATTTATTGTTAAATACTTTTAAGATAGATTAGAAGTAGTGAAGTTGTATTGGAATTAGAAACGTGAAATAACGAGCACACGGAATAAGTTTTCTTAAGGAAATAAGAGGAGGGGCAATATGGTCTTTTACCAAACTTTCTTTATATATATCTATTTCATATATTTCAAGGATAATGACAAGAAAAAAAAGAAAGGAGAAGTGAAAAAAAGAAGCCAAACCCGTAGCTAGAGAGGAGGAAAAGAGAAGAGAAAGAAATTGTTGCCCCGGCTTCGTTTCTCGACCGTTTTCATCGTGCCTTAGCTCGTTGGAAAGCTCTCGAGACGATCTTTCTACCCATCCCATCAATTGGGCCAATCCATTAAAGATCCAGGAGATAAAAGGTGAGGAAGAAATGGGTTTTTGTGTTTTCTTTATTTCCAATCTTGTATGTAAACCTTGATTCGTTTTTCTCGGGTGTTGTTTGTGAATTCTAGTGAGGAAAAATCACTTTGGATGAGGTTGATGTCTTGGACGTAAACCCGAGTCGATTGGAAAACCCATTCCATTTGTTTTCTCTCACATGGTGATGGTTGGGGTGTTTAGTTTGTTATTGTTTTGTATTTTACTTAATTTTTCGGGAATCAAGTATTGTGTAAAACCTTAAATCACGGTTACCCACTGATAATTCAAACCTCCAAAGTACCTAAAACAAACCCGGAACACCTCTAAAATGCCTAAAAGTCGAAAAACCAAACACGAACCTCATTTTCTCTCCTATGGCCGAGAGCACCATCAGGCTAAAAACCGGGTTTTTCTTCATTTTACGCGTTTAGACGTCGATGGTTCAATTTCTGGTTAATTAATATTTATTGGATTTAACTTATTTGTAGGTTGGTAATTGCTCGCGTGGGATCTATCTCGACACTTTCGAAGTTCGATTTCAATTCTAAGGTGAGTTTAAAATGGAAGTTAGTAATTTTATGAGTTATGTTTCATTACGTTATTGTTTATCGAGGTTAAGAGGGGAACTAACTTCCGGAAGTTATATTTGGTATAAACTTTAAACTCGGATGTGAGTGGAGTGGTTTTGGTGTACTTATGGTTTTAGAAGTAAAAGAGGAAACATGAGTGGTTTGGAAGTCTTGTAAGGTGATTTGGAGACTTTAGATGAAAGTGATTGAATAAGGAACTTTAAGAGATTTGGGAGTCAAAGTGGCTTAGAATTTACACTTGAGTAGTGACTCGTGTAATTCAAGCAGTTTATGTTCTTCAGTAGTTTAGTGGTTTTCTAATTAACTTACTAGGTAACTTGATGAGTACTATACGTTACTTGTGATACGGCACATGATAGTATGTTGATTCGCTCCATACGGTATCATGGTGCGATGATTTGTTACATGGTGAAATTCCTGATATCTATATGGTGAAATTCCTGATATCCGATGTGATGAGAGTTACGATGGTTTGCGATATGGTACATGATGGTATGTTGACTTCGGTCCGTACAGTTTTATGATACGATGAAACTTGTTTGGTAACAAAGATAGTTAGTATACCATTACATAACCTTTAGAATTCAGTAGTAAGACTTAGTAATAACGGGTACTTTTACTTTAAGTCTTGATATCGTTACTTTTCAGGAAGCATACTATGCATGTTGATTATATGCGGAATTTGGAATGTGGAATGGATAGTAAAATTGAAATCTAGGCCTTTGGACAGAATTTCCGACATGGAATGTGATTCATAGGATTACTTGTTTTCATTTTACTCTCACTAGCATTTTTATGCTAATGTTGCTACAATTACCTTTTTTTTTAGGTAAGACTCGAGGTAGAGGAGGTGGCGCCGCGTGACTACTCGAGACAATGAATGGACAAGAACATATATGGTTTTGGGTGAAGCATCCTTGAATGCTCATGACCATTTTACTACTTTTATTATGTTTCATTTTGAGCTTGATGGAGCAATTGTATAATTTGTGTTTATATTTTTGGATTTTAAACTTTCTTTAGAAGTTTTATCACGATATGGAATGCATATTCCATGTATACTGCTTTTTCTGATTTGAGCCAATGTAAAACAGGTTTTGGTTTATCCGAATTTTAAACTAACCCACGCCGTTTTTCTGTAAAATCAAGTTTTCTGCTATGTAATTGTTTTAAAGGATTTTACGAAAAATTGGGTCGTTACATAACGTCAGGCCGTTGCGTCGTTAATTCCTTTTAACGACGAACTATTGCCTCAATTCGTCGATAAGTTTCCGTCGCTAATTCGCATTTTTCTTGTAGTGTTCTTTGCTCTCTTGGCTGTGTGTTTTGGGATCACCCCAATGGTTCTATTTATATAAAACCCAAGGCCTCTGAAAACTTTGAATAATTAAGATATAATATCTTAATCCATAATAAGATAATCTCATATCTTTAAATTAATCTTTAGTAATTTAAAGTTATTTTTCCATATCTTAATCATTAAGATATTCCATATATTTTAAATAAAATAAAATGCAAATAAGTTGTTAATATTTAACCAATGGGGCGTATGACCCTACCCATGGGTCACACGCCCACCTTGTCATCCCTATGAAAATATTGGGCATTTTATTTTCCTTTTTATTTAATAGAACAATTCTATTAAATAAATAAATAAATAAAACTCCTTTTATTTATTTCCTCTTTAATTTGACTTCTTCAAATTAAATATTTAAATAGACTCCTCTATTTAAATCCCCATTAATTTTTGACAACTTCAAAATTAATTTAATTAAATAGACTCCTCTATTTAATTTATCTATTTTATAATTAAATAGACTACTCTATTTATTAAATAATTAAATAGACTCTTATATTTAATTTCATGATTAATTAAATAGTTAAATAGACTTCTCTATTTAATTTCATTTAATTAATCAAATATACTCCTCTATTTGTATTTGCCTTAATTGATTTGACAACTTCAAATTAAACGCTTGAAATCATTTTTCCAAGAAATTAATCATCATTAATTTATGTTCTCAATTACATGTGTTAGCTTGGAGGACTTAATGGACCTATCGGACTAAGCTCCAATGATCTAGAATTATATTGATTGAATTCCTTCAATCAATCAATTCTTATTCATTAACTCCTAGATAACTCCACTAAATACCTAGAGTTTATCTAGAGTTGCACACTTAGTACTATAGACATAGTTATGTCCATTGGCTAATATCATTAACTACACTTTGATCCTTCACAAGTTAGCTCGTATCCATGGCTAGGTAATTGCACCATATTAACCTCCATGATACATCTGGTTCCTTAAGCCCAACTGATTCTCCAATGAATAACCTTACATAATCTCCATTATGCGTCTTTACCTTTTCCTTGATCTGAGGAATATGGGGCTCCACTGTTCAAGACCGAATCAGTTCATAAGGGAACTACTTATCTATTTTCCTATATGAAAAGGTGAATTCCATTCTTGTGTAACTACGTTCCCAGCTATAAGCAAGATGCAATCCCCAAAGTGGGAAGCATATTGAGCAAACTATATCGAGTCACTCTCACTTATGCAAATCAAAGGCTTGTCTCTTGCGAACAAGAGTTCGTAATACATTCAGGATTAAGATCAATTGTACATGATCAACCAATTGATAAACAAAGTGTCTTTCTGTAACGGCTTTCCCAGAAGACAATAAGTTTATCTTAGTCCAGTCTACTACAATCTCTATTGCAGCGACACCCCCACTCACATGTCTCTACATGAGCGATCCAGATGAGATCACTTGTGCCAATTAATAAGTGAGTTGTGTTAGTTTTGTTACGAGAAATAAGGCACCCAACCTTTTTTCATATACCACAGACTATTTGAGTTACGCTTAAGTGAATCTTCCCGCATCATATGCTCACTTTAAGTTATCATAAGTAACTCGGGATCTTATGATGGATTATATTTATTAAACTAATAATAAATGACAATGTAAATATTGCTAATTAATAATTCCTTTATTTATTTATAGTTTAATTGGATTACATAAGATTTATGGCAGAAACCCCAGCTTACACTAAAGTTTTACAGAGATTTATCTAGTAATCCTAAACTACCCATGTGTCGATTGAACACCTTAGGCGGAAGCGTCTTTGTAAATGGATCAGCAATATTATCCTTAGGGGCTATCTTTATCACTACAACATCTCCTCTTTGGACTATCTCCCTTATCAGGTGATAGTTTCTCTTTATGTTTTTTCCCAGTTTGTGGCCTATAGGCTCTTTAGAGTTGGCTACAGCACCTCTGTTATCACATAACAGTGTTATAGGTCTTTTCAACGTCCTGTTACTTTTGAGGTATAAAAAAATTTATTTATTTTATTTTAATTTAAGTATTTAAAGATTATTTTAGAATCAGTAATTTAGAATTTAGTAATTTATTTCGGTTTAAATATTTTTTATTAATTTATTAGTTTAAATTAGTTTTGATCGTATAAATAATTATTAACGGCCCAATTAATAATTATTAATCACCATTTGACTAGTTTAAGAGCTTCGGGTTTCGATTTATAAGTCAAAAGTCATTAAAAGGACGTAACCGTCATTTCTAAAATTCTTAAAATATCAATTCACTATTCACTTAATCTTTAAATTGCCTTTTGACCCAAAGATGACCAGAGTTTTTCATTCCATCCTCCTCCATTGTCGTGGCCTTCAAAAAGTGGGGAGAAAATTTTGGATTTTGTTCAATTCTCGGTGGATCGTCTCAATTCACGTTCTGTTGGAAAGCCCTCGGTCCTAGGATTCTTTCCAACCTACCAATCGAACTTTTCCCCCGTTTTCTAAAGGCCTCAAGGTATGTCAAAGTTTCTAACCTAAGCTTCAAATAGTGTTTTAATGGAGTTTTGAATTTGAATCTTCGATTTCTTGCTGAGAAACTCGATGATTTTAACTACGGAAGTTGTTTTATGTGATTTTTAGAACTTTTCCTTAACCGTAAACCCAAGTTTGAGCCAAAACACGTCCCGTTTGAAATATACAATTTGTGGGCTGAATTTGGGTTGTTTATTATTGAATAATTGCATGTTGTAATCAAATTCGAGAAATCGATTTTTTTCCAAAAACCCTAATTATGGTTACCCATTGAAATCAGGAACTTCCAAACTACTTGAAACCAACCCGAAACATCTCTAAATTGCCTAAAAGCCGAAAAGTCAAACCCAAGACCCATTTTTATGGGGCTGGCCGAGAGCACCATTAAGGGATATTCGGGGTTTTTCGTCGTTTTATGATCTTAGATGTAGTTTGATCGATGTCTGTTTAATTATTGATTGTTACATGTAATTTTAATTGTTGGTGTTTTAGGACCGTTGATTGATCGCACTATCAGTGTATTGGAGCAAAACTACTTTTGCCAAGGTGAGAATAAATAGAACTTAAAGTAAAATTAGAAACCGAATAAATTGAACGATTTGTAGGATTGAAAGTTAAGAATAAGATTTGAATCGAAAGGATTAGAGTGAGTGAACTAACACGCTTAGGCTTTGGTGTTAGTTCTATTTGGTGAGAGAATTCATAGGTGCTTAGAAGGAAACGAGTAACTTTTGGAAGTTCTAAGTTTAGACTTACTTCGGAGTTTCCTAATGTTTATCGGAAGATGAAGGTTTTAAATGTAATAAGGATCGTGAATAAGGAATTTCGTATGTTTAATAAACAATGGAGTAATGAATTGCAGACTTTTATGTTAAGTCAAAATCTTGAGTTATTGGAGGCCGGTCGGCTCGATTCATTCATTGTTTTTCAGAAATTCCTAATCGTTGTTTTATGTATACGAGTATTTCATGATCCATTTACTTTATGTCCTTTCGATTATGATGAATGATTATATTTATTTTACTTGCAATTGAAAACATATTCATATCACATCATATTGCATAATCGAAATTTGGAGGAATAATGAGATATGCTAAAAGCCTGTGGGAGCTTTCATACTGGCATTATAAGCATTATTTTGGGAAGTGAGATAATGAAGTATAGTTAGCCTGCGGGAGCTTTCATACTATCATTATAAGCAATATTTTTGAAAGCTGGATAATGATGTAATGTTAGCCTGGGGGAGCTAATATTATTGATATTTATCACAAATTATGTTTATTTGAATATGTTAAGACCGAGAGAGCTTAGCATAGGTTATTAAAGACAAATGAATATAAACCTTATATCTCGTAAGAGGTATTAAGAATAATGTATAAGAGAGAATTGTGATATGACAACTTTCTTCTAATCGTTGGGAGTTATTTTTCTAGAGTTTTGGAAGTTTTGGTAAGGGAATGTAAGATTTACGTGGACACAAATCCGAATACGGGTTTGGAGTATAATATTACTTTACTTTCTGTTTATTTTCACTGGCTTGCTTTTAGCTCTTGATATTACAAACATTTTCAGGTAACTCTCTTGCTCGGGGTCGTGGGAGAGAAGCTGGTGCAGCTTGATCGATGGATGATGATCATGAGATGGACTAGAAGTATTTTTAAAGTCCATGGACTCTTTTGTTCTATTTTGTGTCTTTGATATGTAAATTTGTATATAAGCTCATAAGAGCTTTTCATCTTAACTTTTATGATTATAAACTTCTTTAAACTTTGGAAAAGGAATTGCATTTCCTTACTTTTAAATTTCCTGATGTGAAAAATGTATACAGGTTTTGGATAGTCTAAGTTTTAAACATATCCACACCGTTTTTTAAAAGAAAATATTAAGATTTCCGCTGTGTTTAGTTTTAAATGATTTAAAAGGAGTCAGGTCATCATAGGTTTGTCCATGTTTGGTACTACCTCTAGATCGGTTAGGAACTTCTAAGCCAGACAACCTCTTTAGTAGCTTCGCAACCATCTACGTACCCGACCTCTATTGTGGAGTCAGCAATACAACTTTGTTTTGTACTCCTACAAACAATGGCTCCACCACAATGTGTGAAAACTGATCCATATGTGGATTTCCTAGAATCCTTATCTACCTGGAAGTCAGAATCTGTGTACCCCTTGAGAATCAAATCCTCTTTGCTATACACTAGCACATGCTCTCTCGTTCTCCGAAGATACTTGATAATATTCTTGACTGCAACCCAATGTTCATAACCAAGGTTTGATTAGTAATGGCTTACTATCCCTACTGCATAATAGATGTTCGGTCTAATGCACAACATCATATACGTTAGGCTTCCAACTGGTGATGCATAAGGATACTGTCTCATACTCTCAACTTCTTGAGGAGTTTTAGGACATTGGTCCTTTGTTAAATAAATCTCATACCTAAAAGGTAACACTCTTTTCTTGGATTTATCCATCCCATACTTGGAACTATTTTGTCAATGTATGATGTTTGAGACAACGCTAACGTCTTGTTCTTACGATCCCTTATAATTTGGATACCAAAAACATATTGAGCCTCTCCCAAATCCTTCATTTGGAATTCGTTAGCTAGCCATTTCTTAACGTCCGATTATACCCTTACATTATTCCAAATAAGTAATATATCGTCAACATATAGAATGAGAAAAACCACATTTTTATTTAGTATCTTCTTGAAGACACAAGAATCAACAACATTCTGTTCAAAGACATACGATTTGACCGTAGTGTCAAATCTTGTTCCAAGACCATGAATCTTGCTTTAATCCATAAATATATTTTAGCAACTAACAAACTTTTTGTCTTTCACCTTGAACAACGAATCCTTTTGGTTGGAGCATATAAATACACTCATCAAGATACCATTAAGAAATGTGGTCTTGATATTTATCTGCCAAATTTCATAATCAAAATGTGCAGTAATGGATAGAAGAGTTCTAATAGACTTTAACATAGGAACAAGGAAGAAGGTTTCTTCATAGTCAACCCTTTCATTTTGGGAATACCCCTTTGCAACAAGTCTAGCCTTGAAAGTTTCCACTTTCCTATCGACTCCTCGTTTCTACTTGTAGATCCACTTGCACCTAATGGGTTTTACCCCAACTGGTTGATCTACAAGTTACCAAACTGAGTTGGACTACATGGACTCCATCTCAAGATCCATAGCTTTTAGCCATTTTTCTTTGTCAACATCCATCATTACTTCCTTATAAGACAATGGATCCTCCAGATCAATACTGCCATCATTAACCTGAGTTAAGCCCAAATATCGTTCGGGTGACTTAGATACCCTCCCACTACGACGGGGACTTATTTGGATTTGACTAGAATTTCTCTTCCTATTTGAAGAGCTAGGCAAGTCATCAACAATTGTTGGCTCATTAATGGTTTCACTTGGAACTATCTCCTCTTGTACTAGTTTACTAAGAGATTTGTGGTTTCCTATATAGTCCTCTTCCAAGAATGTAGCATTTGTTGACACAAACACTTTATTCTCTTCAGCACTATAAAACAATCCACCACACGCCTCTTTAAGGTAGCCTATGAAGAAGCATACCTTAGACCGTGATTCTAATTTCTTAGGGTTTGTTTTCAGCACGTGTGTTGGACATCCCCATACTCGGAAGTGACGTAAGCTTACTTTTCGTCCCGACCATAACTCAATAGGACTTTCTAAAACACTTTTAGAAGGTACCCTATTTAGGATGTATAATGCAGTCTTCAATGGGCAACCCCAGAAAGATTCTTGTAATGATGAATAGCTCATCATTGATCTCGTTATTTCGAGTAAGGTTCTATATCTTCTTTCAGCTACACCATTCTGCTGAGGTGTACCAGGTGCTGGAAGTTGGGATGTAATCCCATTTTCTATCAAGTAGTCTTTGAACTCATAGCCCATATACTCCCCACCACGATCTGATCGAAGTGTCTTGATAGATTTACCAAGTTGCTTTTCAACTTCAGCTTTAAACTCCTTGAATTTCTCAAGAGTTTCAGACTTGAATTGCAATAGGTAAATGTACCCATACCTTGTGTAGTCGTACTCATATCCACCTCTAGATTTTACATTCATCGGACCATAAAGGTCTGAATGGATAAGCTCTAGTGGTTATGTGGCTTTATTTCCTTTAGCTGAAAAAAGACGCTTAGTCATTTTACTTTCTATACAAGATTCACATACTAGGAGTGTACCAAGCTCTAAGTCACTTAGAGGTCCACTTTTAACCAGTCTTTGAATTCTATTGAGGTTAATATGGCCAAGCCTTAGATGCTATAGAAGGGTCTCATCTTTTGAAATTCTACCTTTATTAGTTTTAGACTTTGCAGTCTGGAACAACTTAGTATTATAAAGTGTTGCACATACTAATGGTGTTAGTATATATAAATTGTCATCTTCTATTCCTGAACAAATAAAGTTTCCATCTTTAAAAATATCAACTTTATTAATACTAAAATCCACGGTATAATGTTGTTTGTGAATACAACCCAAAGAAACTATGTTCTGGTTTAAACCAGGAACATAATAAACAGTGTTCAGGAAAATAAACATTTTATTTAAAGATAATCAACAACTTTATAAATGAACCAATACTTATTTTATTCATAATAAAATAACCAAATGTTTCCATAAACATAATAAAAGTAACACAAGTTACTAAATAGTTTCTATAACATAGATACTACTCAATGGTTAATAAATGACATGAAAAGCTTCTTTAAGCTACAGAGCGCACACTTCATGAAATCTCTATTTCCTTTCCATTCTTCCATTGTCAAAAGAAAAGATAATGATCTAGAATTATCTCATAATTCATCACTGAAAACAAAGAACAGTAAATCGTATTTACCATAATTGATTTCAATCTTTCTCCTTTTGAAATTATCCTCTGTGCTGAATTCACAAACTTTCAAAAATTGTCTGTCTGCAAAAAAGAAGTTGAGTTTGTGAATTGAATTTCCGTAAATTCAATAGGATCATATCCTTATTATCTCATAATGTCACTAAGTAAATCATATTTACCAGTACATAAACTCTTTTTTTCCTTGCATACTTCATCCCAGTAAACTTATATTGAGGGTTCTCTCGAGTGTCGTGGATGATGTTGATCATCTCTCGTGCGGTGGCAGCCAATTCTATCATCTTGTACATATTGAAAGAAAGTCTTTCTATAATGTACATCTAAGTTATTTCATAGCTCTAGATCCATCTCTCATATGGATCCCACACACCTCGGAGACTGGGTTTGGACTTTCCGGACAATTAGTGTAAAGAACAAAATGAATGTGCTCATTGACAAGAATGTCGAATAGTTCTGATTCCCAAGTGTCATAGTTCTCATCATTCATTGTAGGTTTGTTTTTCAAAGTCAAGAAATTCTTATTCTACATATTGCTGATAAATAAATAAACGCATGCTTTAGTAATACAATTTTACATATCCATTCATTCTTACTTTTGGCATCTATTAAACGTGATGCATAAATGCACATTTAATGAAATTCTAAAACCTTAAAACACAATTTCAATGTCATGGTATATTAGTGTGATAGGAACGATGTTTTGGTTCTCTAGTTCTTTAGTTACCATATTTTGGTTAGGCGAAACATCTAGATCACTTAAATATTAATTTTGATGAGTGTCACTGTAGGGAGAGTCAAACATCAAAACTCTTAAAAGTCTTTCTAAATGAATCCCTTTGAATGTTGCCTAAGTTTTAGATCACTTAAATTTATTTTGATGAGTGTCATCGTAGGGAGAGTCAAACATCAAAAGCTCTAAAAAATCATATCTTGAAGAGAATCACTTGGGTATTGATCCATACGGCTACTTTCTGGAGGGAATGAGTGAAGAGTTACTTGTGCCAATTCACAAGTGGGTCGTGTTAGTGGTGTTATCAGAAATAAGGCACCCAAATTTTTTCATATACCACAGACTATTTGAGTTACACTTAAGTGAATCTTCCCGCATCATATGCTCATTTTAAGTTATTATAAGTAACTCTGGATCTTATGATGGATTACATTTATTAAAGTAATAATAAATAAAAATGTAAATATTACTAATTAATAATTCCTTTATTTATTTATAGTTTAATTGGATTACATAAGATTTAGGGCAGAAACCCCAGCAAAGGGTATGTAAGCTTTATTTGGACACAAATTTGGATACGGGTTTGGAGTCTAATGTTACTTTATTTTCCGTTTATCTTCACTGGTCTGGCTTTAGCTCATGATATTACAAAAAAATTTAGGTAATGCTCGTGTTCATGGTTGTGAGCTGGTACTGTCTTATATGGATTATGATGTTGATAAGATGGACTAGAGATGTTTTAAAGTCAATGGACTCATGTTATTTTGTGTTCTCTTGTTGAGTTGTATATTTGTATGTAAGCTCATGAGAGCTTTTTTGTTTTAAACTTTTATATTTCTGAAACTCCTTTGAACTTTACATCAGGAAATGCACATTTCCTTGTCTTTATGATTTCTCTTATTGTGAAAAATGTAAATAGACTTTAGATAGTTCAAATTTTAAACGTATCCACGCCAAATTTTTATTAAATATCAAGTCTTCCGCTGCAATCTGATTTTAAATTATTAAGAAGGAGTCGGGTCGTCACATTCTTAGTTGCAAAAGGATCCCAAGAGAGTGTGTCTTTTACCCTTAACCACATTGATTTATATTTAAAAAACATGTCTTAATTATCCTTTTATACCCAGAGATCAAATTAATGGATGTTTGAGGTATAGGCAAACTGTTTTGAGAAAAATAGCACGCCAAGTGTTCGATAAATATTTTATGTGAAAATCTATTGAACCATGATCTTTATTTGATTCATATTAATATTCTAGAAATGTACATGTCTTTTCAATCTGTTGCTCTCATGAACTCTCACCCACATCACACCAACATTCCAATTCACTTAGTTTAAGTATTCTATCACTTAAGTTACTGATTTTACTTTAGTCTTTATAAAATTCATAAAAATAGAAACCCACCAAAAAGATAATCCCAATGTAGAGTTAGCATGTCTTGCACCAAAGGAAACCAAACATCTATTCTCGTGAGACACGACACTCACTTACCACTTTATTACTTGTTGACCATGTCTCTTGCATGCCATCCATCATCACCTTGCTTAATCCAATCACCACATCCACTACAAACACTTTTAAACCCAAAATTACAGGAATTAAAACTCTAATAAAGAAATATGTCAAATCAATTTGGGATGCTCATTAAAGCAGAAAACAACACCGTCTAGCCATAGATGTTAAATAGAAGGGGCTTTTTGGAAGCCAACCCAAATTTCTATGCATCTTATGCTTTTTGCTCTTTTTATTTTATTTTATTTTATTTTTTGTCTTGCTTGTTTTATTTTCTATGATTTTATTTTGAGAAAAAGGAAATTAGGTCAAACAAGGGATATGCATGCTGAACCATGTTTTTTTTTTCTGCTGGATTTTCTTACATTCCTGAGTAGATAGCGATCCAACTGCTGAGAATTGCTCATTCAAGGAAGTTTCTTCTACCACCTTATTTTTAATTTTAACTCATTTGGGACAATGCTTGATTTTAGTTTGGGGGTGGAATATCATTTTTTTTCATGTGATTTATTGTTTTCTGAAAATCCTCTAAGATGTATAATGGTTATGCTTATTTGCTTTTGATGCTTCTGCAATCTTTATTAGATGCTTAAACTCATGCTTTATGTTCACTTTCAATAATGCTTTTTTCTATCAAAAAAATATGTTAAATCATCCTTCATTATTAACTTGTCATATCTCCAGTGATGATCTTGCTTTCTAATTGATTGAAAAGTGTATAAGAATTGGGATACATTAGCTTTTTTGTGAGATTTGAAGCTTTTGAGCAATTATCATGACATCTTCTCTTTTATTCTTTGCTGCGAGTATGTCATTTATAGTTGTTTATATCTAGAACTTTGTAAGGACCCAAGAAATTTCGTAGGATATTTAAGAATTGTCCTTATTTTGACTTGTTTTATTTGATTATTATAAGTATTTTGGTTAATTAGTATTTAACTATGGTTAGTTTAACTATGGGTGGGAGTTTATTTGAAGGGCAAAGCTAACCATAGTTAATTTCTTTGAGTGAGGGCTAGTTAGCAAAAGAAAGAAGAGAAGGGGTATGAATTAAATTTAGGAGGTGGAAAGGCTTGGTGTTAGATGGAAGAGGTGGAGGGACTTGGTAATAAATTGATTTTAGTTGTCATTTTTAATTAAGAAAAACAAAAGTATAAAAGGAAAATAAGAAAAGAAAAGACAAAAAAAAAAAATACAAAATTCCCTTCCTTTCTTCTTCTCAAAACCGTAGACCCCCCCCTCTCTCTTCATTTTTTTTCTTCAACCAATTTCACTCACTTTGCTCTTGGATCAATTTGAAGGGTTTTTGTGTGATTCATGTAAGAATCACCATCTTAGGAGGATCCAAACAAGTCTTGGAAGAAGATTTGATCAAAACTCAAGGTATTGACTAACCTAGATTTTCATTTTTGGCTAGTTTTCTTTGGATTTGATTAGAGTTTTTTCAAAGATGTTTATATGAAGTTTCTTTTTTATCTTTAAATTCTGGAAATGGTGGTGTAAGTGATGTATATGAACTTACTCAAAGCTTTTACAAAACTCCATTAATGGAGGTTTTTGAAACTTTTGGTGTTATTTGATTTTTAGGATTTCTTGACCATCACTTTAAGTTTCTCAATTCTGGTTTTTAAGAGTGTTCATATGATTATAAGATGTATGAAAAACAACTTGGAAAGGAAGGGAAATGAATTTTGATAGAATCTCAAAATTGGTCAAAATGTTAGTTTTAAATTTAGCTAGTTTTGGGTGTTTCTTTGTTGAATCTTAAAGGTTATCAATTCTAGAAAGTTGGAATTTTTGTATGTATATTTTATACATGGAAAACACTTTGGAAGATCAATTTAGTGAATTTTTGGTAAATTTCCATTTTTGATCAAAAATTGCACTTTTGTTGGACTAGTTTCTTATTTTTGGGCATTCCTTAACTTTTAGTGAAAGATTATCAATTCTGGAGCATTTGGTGTTCAAATGGATATATTTAAATAAGGAAACCACCTTAGAGCATCAATCCAATGAAAATTTCATAAGTACTCCTTGTTTGACCGAAAATTGCATCCCGAATCAACTCGTTTTGGCACTTATGTCACTAACAGGGTTCGGGGTTATTTTTTATTGTTATGGATGATTTATAATGTTTATATTAGCCTAAATATATATGGATTAACTTGTTGTAGGCTAAAGGCGAGCGAATACAAACGGAGCTAACGTTGATGGTGAGAACAAAAAGAATCGGAAGGTTGATTGGTGTGGCGTCCCCGTTCCTCTTGGAATGTAACGTCCCGTTATTTTGTGATAAAAAAAATTTATTTATTTTATTTTAATTTAAGTAATTAAAGTTTATTTATTTATCGGTAAATTAGAATTTAGTAGTTTATTTCGGTTTAAGTTCTTTTAATTAACTTTTTAGTTTAATTTCATTTTAATGGTATTAATAATTATTAACAGGCCAATTAATAATTATTAATCACCATTGGGATAGTTTAAGATCATCGGGTTTCGTTTTATAAGTCAAAAGTCATAAAAGGACGTAACCGTCATTTCCAAAATTCCTAAATATCTAAACACTATTCACTTCATCTCTTTAAAATGCCTTTGACCCAAAAATTGACCAAAAACACTTCCATTCTTTCTCTCATTGTCGTGGGGATCAAAAGGGGAAGAGAAAATTTTGGGCTTTGTTCGTTTCTCAACCGATCGACTTGATTCCAGGTGCGTTGGAAAGATCTCGGGTCTAGGCTTTTCCACCTAACCATCGTACTTACCACTTGTGTTATACGGAGTTCTCGGTAAATAAAGTTTCAAACCCTAAGCTCCAAATAGTATTTTAATGGAGTTTTCTTTGATTTCCTTCGATTTCGTGTTGTGGAACTCGGTGTTGTTAATACGGGAGTCGTTTTAAGTGTTTTTGAAAACTTTCCCATAACCCTAAAACCGAGTTTCAGTCGAAACCCTTCCCGTTTGAAATTTACCCTTTTGGGTTTAATTATGGATTATAAATTAGTGAAATAATGTTTATTTAAATTCAATTTGGGAAAGGGCATAATGTTCAAAAACCCTAATTATCGATACCCATTGAAATTGGGAATATCGAATTTGCTTAAAACCAACTCGAAACACTTTAAAATTGCCTAAAAGCTGGAAAACCAAACCCGAGGCCCATTTACTTGAGAGGGCCGAGAGCCTCTTTGGGGGGGTTTCTTGAGTTTTTCGTCGTTCTGTACGTTTAGTTGATGTTTGATCAATAGTTAGTAATTTATTGATTGTGTGATATAATTCCAATTGTAGGTGTTTTTGAACCGCTCGTTTGATCGCTATTTCAGACTTAGGAGCGAAGTCAACTTTTATTAAGGTGAGAATAGTTAGGATTTAAAGTAACTATAGAAAGCAAATAAGTATAATGGTTTGTATGATTGGAACTAAGACTAGAATTCGAATCTAAGATTAGAGGGAAGTGGGTTAGTGCCCTTAGGATTAGGAGTTAATCCTTTAAGTAAGAACTTAGGAGTTCTCGAGGAACTATTGAATCTTAGAAGATTCTAAGTTAGATTTGTTTTGAAGCTTAGGTTGGATCATTGGAAGTTAAAAGATCCAAACTTTTAGATGGAATGGTTAAAGAAACTCGAAAATAGAACCTCGGATTATTATTGGAAGTCTAGAATCCTTGAAGGTTTAGGTTAATCGTTTAAGTTATGGTTTTACTTTTATTATTGGTAGCGGAGTTCGATTGACATATCGTTCGTCCAGAGTTTCCTATCTATTTAACTTTATGTCTTTTATTTTATGCCCCTCTACTTTATGCTTGCATCGACTACTTTTATTCCGCACTTTACTTATTTACTTTTACAAGGATATGCAGGCATCATATTGCACCATAACATGTTCGCATCATTCATTGAAAAGGAAAGGAAGGGAAGAATGTTGGAGCCTACAGGTAGTGTCCGCATCACCTTCAGAAAAAGAAAAGAAAGTAAAACAAGGAAAGAAGGTTGAATGGGTATCCTACGGGATGTACTCGTTACTTCTCATGCATAAGGTTGAATGGGTATCCTACGGGATGTACTCGTTACTTCTCATGCATAAGGTTGAATGGGTATCCTACGGGATGTACCTAGTATCTTCATTCATGCATAAAGGGCGAATGCGAAATCCTACGGGATGTCCTCATGCATTCATGCTTATGATTGATGAATTAGAGAATTGAGATGTTTTATTTTATACAAAGTTTATTTACTTTTCTTATTTATGTCATAACAAGTTAATCGATGAGGTTTTGACTACGAGTGTTAGTAATGTCATCCTTTGGAGAGTTTAGAATGAAATTACCTAAAGTTTAGAGAACTTTAGGATTGATTGTGTCATATTATTTGGACACAAATCGGAATACGAGTTTGAGGTCTATCTTTACTCTTTATTTTTATTATTCTCACTGGGCTTAGTTGTTAGCTCATGATATTACAAAAATTTCAGGTAATGCCCTAGCTAGAGGCCGTGGAAGGGGAGATGGTGCTGCGTGATCGAGGGATGCTGACCTCGAGATGGACTATGGGTTGTAAAGTGTATGTATTTATTTTTGTGAACTTTAAAGACTTTTGTGATTTTACATTTGTATTTGGCTCATAAGAGCATAATGTCTTTACTTTATGATTATGAGTATTGAACTCCTGAAATAGGACTTGATGTTCCTTATGTTTTATTGTATTTTGAAATTAGGATGTAAACATGTTTTGGCTAACAAATTTTCAAACATAACCTCTCCAATTTTTCTTAAAATAAAAGACTTCCGCTGTTAAAAGTGTCGGGTTGTCACATGGAAATAATTCGGGAATGGAGTTTGTGGATATGAGTAAATGTGAATTGGGATGTGGGTGGTAACATTTGGAAGCAAGTGAAGTTATGGAAAGAAATAATGATTTCGGGCATTTGGTTAAAAAACCTTAATGCTAGAATAGCCTAAACTAGAATTATTGTTTTGGCTAGTTGTTCCTTAAAGCATGCCTATTTGCTTTATTATTATGTTCATTGTAACGTCCCATTATTTTTGTGATAAAAAAAATTTATTTATTTTATTTTAATTTAAGTAATTAAAGTTTATTTTAGAATCGGTAATTTAGAAATTAGTAGTTTATTTCAGTTTAAATCTTTTTAAATTACCTTTTTAGTTTAATTTCATTTTAATGGTATTAATAATTATTAACGGACCAATTAATAATTATTAATCACCATTGGGATGGTTTAAGAACTTCAGGTTTCGATTTATAAGTCAAAAGTCATAAAAGGACGCAACCGTCATTTCAAATTTCTTAAAAAATATCAAAACACTATTCACTTCTCCTTAAATTGACATCATTGATCAAAGTTGACGAAATTTTCATTCTCTTCTTCCTCCTTGGCCGAGACTTCAAAGGGGATTGGGGAAAATTTTGGGTTTTGTTCGTTTGTCATCGGATCGCATCGATTCTTGTTCCGTTGGAAAGATATCGGTCCTACGATTCATTTCCACCCAACCATCGTGCTTGCCACCCGTGATATACGGAGTTCTCAATAAGTTTATCTTTAAACCCTAAGCTCCAAATAGTATTTTAATGGAGTTTTCTCTTTGATTCTTCGATTTCTTGTCGGGAAACTCGATGATTTTAAGTACGTGGGTTGTTTTAAGTGTTTTTGGAAACAGTCTCATAACCCTAAAATCGAGTTTCAGTCAAAACCCTTACCGTTTGAAATTTACCTTTTGGGGTTTGAATATGGGTTATAAGTTATTGAAATAATGTTTATTGTAATTCAATTCGGGAAATTACATATTGTTCAAAAACCCTAATTATCGATACCCATTGAAATCGGGAATATCAAAATTGCTTAAAACCAAGTCGAAACACATCTAAATTACCTAAAAGCCGGAAAACCGAACTGGAGACCCACTTTTCATGGGGGGGGAGAGCCTCATGTTTGGGGTTTGTTGAGTTTTTCGTTGTTTTTACGTTTAGATGTTGTTTGATCGTCATTTGGTAAATTATTGATTGTTAGATGTAATTCTAATTGTAGGTGGTTTGAACTTTGATTGATCGCTCTATCAGAGGTTGGGAGCGAAGTCTTCGTTTACAAAGGTGAGAATAGTTAGGATTTAAAGTAATTATAGAAAGCGAATAAGTATGTTGATTTGTAGAATTAGAAACCAAGACTAAGATTCGAATCTAAGATTAGAGGAAAGTGAGTTAGTGCCCTTAGGATTAGGAGTTAATCCTTTAAGTGAGAACTTAGGAGTTTCTCGAGGGAAACATTGAACTTTAGGAAGTTCTAAGTTAAATTCATTTCGAAGCTTAGGATGGATCATTGGGAGTTAGAAGATCCATACTTTTAGATAGAATGGTTAAGGAACTTGAATGTACAACCTTGGATCTTATTTGCAGTTTAGAATCCTTGGAAGATAAAGATCATACTTTAGTATGTATCGGTTGTACGGTTTACTTATCGTTCTTCCAGAATTTCCTATCTACTTTACTTTATGTCTTTTACTTTATACCCCTTTACTTTATGCTTGTTTCGGCTACTTTAATATTCGCATTTTGCGTTTATTTACTTTTGCGAGCATACCATAACATACTGCACCATAACATCTCGCATCATTGAAAGAAAAGAAGGGAGAATGTTGGACCCTATGGGGAGTGTCGGCATCGCCTTCAGAGAAAAAGAAAAGAAAGTGAGAAAGAAAAGAAGGGAGAATGTTGGACCCTACGGGGAGTGTCCGCATTACCTTCATAGAAAAAGAAGAGAAAGTGAGGAAGAAACAAAAGGTGAATGAGGGTCCGACGGGATATCCCCATTACCTTCATGCACAAAACGTGAATGTGGGTCCGACAGGATATCCACATTACCTTCATGCATAAAAGATGAATGTGAATCCTTTGGAAGTTTTCATTATTTTCATGTATATGATCGATGGAATTATATATCATGGATAGAGAATCGAGATGTTATATTTATACAAGTTGTAACGTCCCGTTATTTTGTGATAAATTTTTTATTTTATTTTATTTTATTTAAGTAATTAAAGATTATTTATTAATTGTTAATTTAGAATTTGCAGTTTATTTCGGTTTTAATCTTTTAATTGATCTTTTTAGTTTATTTTCGTTTTAATGGTATTAATAATTATTAACGGGCCAATTAATAATTATTAATCACCATTGGGTTAGTTTGAGAAGTTCGGGATTCGTTTTTAAGCCAAAAGTCATAAAAAGGACGTAACCGTCATTTCCAAATTTCCTAAATATCTAAACACTATTCATTAATCTTCTTTAAATGAACCATTGACCACAAATTGACCAAAATCATCTCATTCTTTCTTCCTCCAAGCCGTG
Source organism: Gynostemma pentaphyllum (assembly GCA_028015215.1). NCBI lineage: Eukaryota > Viridiplantae > Streptophyta > Magnoliopsida > Cucurbitales > Cucurbitaceae > Gynostemma > Gynostemma pentaphyllum. The sequence goes on along the minus strand of CM051351.1, from coordinate 45,045,519 downwards.
AGCATCAAGAGCAAAAGAGAGAATTTTCGGTTTTCGTTCATTTCTTGCTCGATCGATTCGATTCTCGTTCCATTGGAAAGGTATCGGTCCTATGATCCTTTTCCATCTACCCTTCGTACTTGCCGCTCGTATTATACGGAGTTCTCGGTAAGTTTCTGTTGAAACCCTTAGCTCCAAATAGTGTTTTAATGGAGTTTTACTTGATTTCCTTTGATTTCGTGTTGTAGAACTTGGTGTTTGTAAATACGGGAGTAGTTTTAAGTGTTTTTGGAAACTATCCCATAACCCTAAAACCGAGTTTCAGTCGAAACCCTTCCCGTTTGAAATTTACCCTTTTGGGTTTGATTTTGGGTTAGAATTTAATGAAATAATGTTTATTTAAATTCAATTCGGGAAAGGGATTAATGTTCAAAAACCCTAATTATCGATACCCATTGAAATCGGGATTATCGAATTTGCTTAAAACCAACTCAAAACGTATTTAAATTGCCAAAAAGCCGAAAAAACCAAAACCTAGACCCTTGTCTTTAGGGAGGGCCGAGAGCCTCCAAGGGGTAGTTTGGTGGGCTTTTCCGTCTTTTTGCTTGTTTAGTCGTTGTTTAATCGTTAGTTGGTAATTTATTAATTTTCGGGATATTAATCCTTTTGTAGCTGTTTTTGAACCGCTTGTTTGATCGCTCTTCCGGTGCTTAGGAGCGAAGTCTTCACTTTTACTAAGGTGAGAATAGTTAGGATTTAAAGTAATTATAGAAATCGAATAAGTGTGAAGGTTTGTAGAGTTGAAACAAAGACTAGAAATCGAGTATAAGATTAGAGGCTTGAGAGTTAGTGACCTTAGGATTAAGAGTTAATCCTTTAAGTAAGAACTTAGGAGTTCTCAAGGAAAGTATCGAATCTTAGAAGATTCTAAGTTAGACTCGTTTCTTAGCTTAGGTTGGATCATTGGAGGTTAGAAGAACCAAGCTTGTTTTTAGAATGGTTAATAGATTTATTGTTCGAGTTATGATTCTACTTATATTATTGATGCCGGAGTTCGATCGACATATTATTCGTCCGAGATTACTATCTATTTTACTTATGTCCTTTACTTTTACTCCTTTACTTTATGTATGTTTCGGTTGTTTTATCATTTACATTTACTTTATTTACTTTTGCAAGCATATGTAAACATATGCATAACATCTCGCATCATTGAAAAGAAGTTGAATTGTAAGTTGCGAACGCACACATTACTTCCTTATGTGGAGTTGAATCGTAAGTTGCGGATGTACATATTACTTCTCATGCATAGAAGTTGAATCGTAAGTTGCGGACGCACATATTACTTCCTCATGTGGAGTTGAATTGTAAGTTGCAGACGTACATATTACTTCTCATACATAGGGAGTTGAATGGTAAGTTACGGACGTACGCATTACTTCCTCACGTGGAGTTGAATGGTAAGTTACGGACGTACGCATTACTTCCTCATGCATAAAAGAAATTGTGGAATCCTACGGGATGTCCTTATGCAATCATGATTATGATTGATGATATAGAGAATCGAGATGTTATATGTTATACAAAGTTTATTTACTTTACTTATTCTTTGTCATAACAAGTTAATGGATAAGGTTTGACTACGAGTGTAGTAATGTCATACTTTGGAGAAAATGGATTAGAATTACCTAGAGTTTTGGAGAACTTTAGGAGAGATTGTGTCAGTTAATTGGACACAAATAGAAATGCGAGTTTGAGGTCTATCTTTACTTTTTATGCTTATTATTCTCACTGGGCTTAGTCTGTTAGCTCATGATATTACAACCAATTTTAGGTAATGCCCTGGCTAGAGGCCATGGAAGGGGAGATGGTGCTGCGCGATCAAGGGATGCTGACCTCGAGATGGACTTGTTTTTGTAAAGTATATGTAAATATTTTTGTGAATTTCAAGACTTTGATGTTGTATTTAGATCATAAGAGCTTTTGTTGATGTTTTTATGATATGAAATATTTGAACTCCTGATTTGGGACTTAAAGTCCATGTGAATTTATTAGATTGAAAAATTAGGATGTAAACAGGTTTTCGGCATGCCAACTTTCAAACAAAACCACGCAAAATTTTCTTAAAATAAAAGACTTCCGCTGTTTTCTCTGATTTTAATTTATTTAAAAGTGACGGGTCGTCACACAAGTTTATTTACTGATTGAACTTTCTGTTTTACTGAAACTGATTTCTGCTCAAACCCTGATTATTCTTTTTCTGGCTCGATTCAACTTCAGCCTTTCTCTTCTGCCCCACAGCTAGCTCATTATCTTCTTTCACAACTGCCTTGCCCCTACTCTTTGGATCAAGAGCAATGGCCTTCTTCAAAGTTGATGCATAGTCAGTTGGCTTAATAGCCTCAAGCTGCCCTCTGAGGTCATCATCTAATGCCTTCATGAACCTCTACATCCTCAGCTTAGGTGTAGCTACCTGATATCGTGCAAATTTTGAGAGTTTATCAAACTCCCTTTCAAAATCTAGTTTAGACCTGCCATTATGTCTCAAAGCCAGAAGCTCAACTTCTTTCGCACTTCGAGCCCTCTTAGAGTAATATTTATCATAGAACAACTCTCTGAACTGATCCTAGGTCACATTATCACTGATGGTCTGAATGGCTGTTTCCCACCAATACAATGCGTCATCAACTAAACTGTAAGTGTCAGATATCTGGCCTCCTCAGTAGTTCATTGTGTTCGGACCGTTGATGAACTTCATAGCTCGCTCAACTTGAGTAAACCACTTCTTAGCATCATCTGGGTCAATAGATTTCCCATCAAATTCACCAGGGGCATACTTTCTAAATTCCCTCAGAAATGTGGCCTCCTCAATAGTTCCTCCTATTCGGTCTAAAGCCCTCTTCATTTCCTCATACTCAGCTTGAGGAACAAATACATCATGTGCATCCTGAGGTATTAGTGCTACTGGTGGAATAGGTTGCTCGGCATCAATACTAGGATCCACAAGTTCCTCAGTTTGCTCATTATCCTCAAACATCACAGTAGGTGTCACGTACAATTCACCTCTTTGGATGATTCATCATGTAACGACCCGATTTCTGTTAAATTCTTTAAATTCAAATGCACAACGGAAGACTCATTTTTTAAAGAAAAATGGCATGGGTTCGTTTTAAAAATCGGATAACCAAAACTTGTTTACAACAACCCATATTCAAATAAAGTGATAAATCGGGAATGCGCATTCCAGCATATAATTTAAACTTCCAAAAGAGATTTAAATCATAAAACATATGCATATTTTAAACAAATACCCTTCCGGGCTCAAAAAGACACAAGTATGAAAGTTGGAAATAATTTACAAGCATTTATAAGAATGCTAAACCAAACCATGTTTATCATTGTCCATCCACCAACTCGGCAAGTCACACAACACCACCTCCTCTACCACGCTACTTAGGATGAGGTTTACCTGAAAATTTGTAAGTGTAGCAACATTAGCATAAAAATGCTAGTGAGAGTAAAATGAAAGCAAGTATTCCTGTGAACCAAATTTCATACTAAAAATTGTGTCCAAAGGCCTAAAATGCTCCTTACTTCCCATATTCACACTTTCAATTTCCATACAAACATACGATAGTAATATACTACTCGTAATGGTCTTTCAATGATATGTAATAGAAATAAAGACTTAAAGTAAAAGTAACAACCATTACTAAGTCTTACTAAATAATTCTAAAGCATATGTAATTGTAATACTAACTATCGTTGTTACCAAACAAGTTTCATCATAATGTGCTATTGTATGGATCGAAATCAACATACCACATACGGTCATACCATATCAAAAATCATCGTACCATGATACCGTATGGATCCGAATCAACATACTATCATGTACCGCATCACAAATCATCGTACCATAATACTGTATGGGCTGAAGTCAACATACCACGTACCGTATCACAAATCATCACACCATGATACTGTATGGATCCGAATCAACATACTATCATGTGTCGTATCACAAATCATCGTACTATGGTACCGTATAGATCTGAATCAACATACTACCATGTACCATATCACAAATCATCGCACCATGATACCGTATGGATCCGGATCAACATACTACCATGTGTCGTATCACAAATCATCGTAGCGTGCTCGTATGGATCCGAATCAACCTACCACGTACGGTCGTACCTTAACACAAATCATCAAGTTCTCTAATAAGTTAGATAATCCTAACCGAATTCTACTAAGTTACTAAAGAACCTAATCAACTTGGCTTACACGAGTTATCACTCAAGTGTATTTTCTAAGCCACTTTGACTCCCAAACCACTCAAAGTGCTTTAAACTTCCACTTTCATTTAGAATCTCCAATTCATATTTCAAGACTTCTAAACCACTCCGATATTTCCTTTTCACCAAACTTACTATAATTCCAAATTCTCTCCTCTCACTTCTAAATTAAAGTCTCCAACCAAACATTAACTCTAAGAAGTTAGTTCCCTCTTAAGCTCGATAAACAAAATCATAATGAAACTTAATTCATAAAATTACTAACTTCCCTTTTAAACTCACCTTAGATTGTAGAAAAGCTCCAATCGTTCCAAGGTCGCAAACACACGAACGAATAACAATCCTACAAATGAATTACACCCAAATACATTAACTAACCGGAAATCATACAAACAACATTTAAACGCACAAAACGACGAAAAACCCGGATTTCATCCCTATGGTGCTCTCGTCCATACAAGGGGAATTGGGGTTCGGGTTTGGTTTTCCGGATTTTATGCACTTTAGAGGTGTTTCGGGTTGGTTTCAGATACTTTGAGGGTTTGAAACAACAATGGGTATCCATAAATTAGGGTTTTGTACATTAATTGATTTCTGAAAAATTAAGTAAAATGCAAAAAACATAATAACCTAAACATCCTAATCATGGTCAAGTGAGGGAAAATCACACGGAATGGGTTTCCGGCTCAAACTTTGTTTTAGGGTTTAGGGGAAATTTCCAAAATTGACCAAAACAACTGTCCCGATTTAAATCTTCAAGCTTCGATGAATGAATTTGAAGATTTCAAACCAAAACCTCCATTAAAACACTATTCACATCAAATTTTAGAATCTTTAACATACCTTAAAGCCTCGAGAAAACGGGTGAAAATCTCGATTGGTAGGTTGGAAAGGAAGCTCGGACCAAGGGCTTTCCAACAGAATGAGAATTGAGACGATCCACCAAGAATCGAAGAAAACCCAAAAATTTGAGATCCATTCTTGATAGCTTCGGCCCCCAAGGAAGAAGAGAAGAAGAAAATGAGAATAATGTCTAATTTTTGGATATTTAAGAGAAGCTGAATAGTGTATTTTAGATATTTAAGAATTTGGAAAATGCGCCTACGTCCATCTTTTGCTTTTATTTAAAAACGAAACCCGAAGCTCTTAAATTAAATTAAAGGTGATTAATAATTATTAATTGGCCCGTTAATAATTATTAATGTCACCGAAATGAATTTAAAGTATTAAAAAGATTTTTGGGCGAAAATAGCTACTAAAATCAAATTTACCAAATTTAAACTAATCTTAAAAGCTTTAATTAAAATAAATAAATAAATAAATAATTTACCCCCAAAGTAACGGGACGTTACACAGCATCACTCTCGTAGTCAGGGTTAACTCCACTACCTCAACTGCGTCCCCGACCACCTTGACCTCGGCCTGTACCGCGGCCTCTACCACGTCCCGACATAGTTAAGAGGAGGGATACTGAAAATAGCACAAAGAAAACACATAAGATATAAAAAAAACATTACATGAAGCTATATCTTATTTAAAACTTAAAGTATCTTAGCACTCTCATTAATGGCATACAAATTAAAAACATGAAACCTATCGTCGATGAGTTTGTGGACTGGCGGTTTGTTTGGATTTACGATCTTAAAAACCCTAAGGGCTCTGATATCAACTATAATATCTCGAAATTATCAAAACACGGATATACTCATAAACACTAGCGGGAGCATTAAAAAAATCAAATCATTATTCTTCCCATTAAAATCAACTCTCGAAATACATTCACAATAACGATCGGTTTTATTTAAAACCATAAAATCATTGAAACCATAATCAATTCCCATAAACATTGTCAAAGAAAACATTCAAACATAACTAAAGCAACTTCATATATTTCAAATAAAAACAAGTCACGATTCATTCCCAAGTTCCCAGAAAGTAAAGAGATGAATAAAATCGCCGGTGTGTAAATCCATGCCAATCAGACTCCTCTCCCCGAACGTCATCAACTGCCAACTTTCTTTTTTCCTTTACCTGAAAAAAAAATATTGTAGCATCATGAGGCTACACCCAATGAGTTGAATAATTTTAAAAAGAAAATAATGTCATGAGAGGTTTCCTAGGTCTTTAAGTCCATCATCGGCCTCACCAACTTCCCACTATTCTCTCACACCAAATCACACCAAATTTATCACAATATTCCAATACTACTCTTAATCTGCAAATTAAGAGATAACTCAATCGAAACAGTTTTAAACACTCTATTCTCAATTTAAAACTTTTCAATAAAAATTTCCCGCTAATACCATTAATCTCCTCTTTTCCTGCAAAAAAAGAGAGACTGCACTCATTAAGGAATTTAAACACTCTTTTTCACAATTTAATCCTCATGAGAAATATTCTTTTCCATTATACAGATGGAACGAACCTGCCCCGTTTAGTGTTATTAAGTTGTGCAACACTAAATAATCCCCCTTAATGACAATATTCATCATTAAGCAAAGCCTTGCTTAATGAAAACCTACTACCATATTACCCAAGTTATTAAAGTAATATGATCCTACAACATCACTACTCATGATGCTCAAAAAGCCTAAGCTTAATTTTCACAAAAACGCTCTTTTTATGCCAAATTTCCCTAATGTTAAATTCTGGAAAATTTACCTTTAAACCACTCAAAAATGTCCCAAAATACCACTTTGGGGTCACTTCCAACAACTCCCAATAATTTACAAATCTAGAAACAAAACTAGCCTAAACTAGTATAGTTTCGCTCTTTTTTCGGACATTCTAAAACTAATAACTTTCTAACTAATTTCTAGCAGCATAACGGCTACAAATTCACTCCCAAAACAGCCCCTATACATTTGGAAATAACCAAAATCGATTCAGAGCTCAAATATCGACTAACTAACCATCTAGGCTTAAATTTATCGACTTAAAGGGCACTAGTCACACTACAAAAAAACTGTCAAAATGCGACCAAAAATTTGCGACCAAAAAAAAGTGGTAGTTTTCTGGTGACCACCTGGACACTTTCTTTGAAGGTTGACTCTAAGTGACCATCTGGTCACTTTTTTTGCGACCAGATTGCGACCAAAAGCATAAGTAGTCATAAAAAATGGCGCGAAAGAAGCGACCAATTGGTCACCTAAAAAAATGACCCTCTGGTCGCATTTTTGTGACTAAAATATGCCTTGGTAGCAAAAAATGGCACGTAATTTTGGAGGGAAGAAAGCTACCAAGTGGTCACAATTAAAAGTGACTAAATGGTCGCAATTTTGGTGACCTAAAAGTGAGAAGTGGTAGCTTAAAATTGGAGGGAAGAAAGCTACCAAGTGGTCACAATTATAAGTGACTAAATGGTCGCAATTTTGGTGACCATTAGTGAGCAGTGGTAGCTTAAAATTTTGGCATGAATTAAGGTACCACGTGGTCACATTAAGAAGTGACCAGATGGTCGCAAATTATGTGATTTTATGTGACCAATAATTGATAAAGAATTTTGTGGGATAAAAGCTACCAAGTGGTCACCAAAAAAAGTGACCATGTTGTCATAAATTCATAATTGATGTGACCCGGGGCAGTGAGAAAAATGGCGGGAAACTGCGACCAGGTGGTAGCAAAAATACTACCATCTTGTAGCAAATGAGCAGAGGAGTCCATTATAAAAACACCTCCACCCATTGTTTGTTAGCATTAAGAAAAAAGAAAATGAGAGAGTGGATGTATGTTCGTTTGATAGACGGGTATTTGAACGATGAGTTCGTGGCCGGGGTTGAACAGTTTGTTGAGTTTTGCATGACAACTGTCTATTATGAAAAGTATGGTGGAAAGCTACGTTGCCCGTGCAGGAAATGCGACAATAGGAGAATCATACCGGTTACAGAGTTGAAGGTGCATCTTTATAGTCGGGGGTTTGTGCAGAATTATTATCACTGGATGTTTCAGGGGGAAACACAGGAAATGTTCGACGCTGTATTACAGGAATTGAGACAATATGAAGGTAGCAGCTCGAATGTAGAGATTGTTGACGAAGAACGGAATGATGAACAACAGTATAGTCAGATGCAGCAAATGATAATTGATGGTGCAGGGTATGGGGGCAATGAAAATTTTCGTGAAAGTTTGAACGTAGGCGAAGATGAACGGGTTGTAGAAGAGGAAATGAATCTGGAAGCACGTAAGATGCACGAGATACTAAAGACAGCCAGCCAACCATTGTACGATGAGTGTGAGGTAAGTCAACTTGCTGCTGCTACAGAACTTTTAAATATAAAGGCGCAGTACAACATACCCGGTAGAGTATTTGATGCGATTGCATCGTGGTTTCGTCGATGCGCTCCAGAAAAAAAATAATATGCCCCACGGTTTTGTACGACACGAAAAAGCTAGTGGAGGGACTTGGATTACCCGGTGGAGAAAATAGATTCGTGTCAAAACGGATGCATGATTTCCTGGGATGTGGATGAGAACCTGCATCATTGCAAATTCTGTTTTCTTCCAAGATACAAACAAGAGAAAAGCAGCTGATTCGAACGCCCGCATGTTCTATTTATCGGTGACCCCCGCCCGAATGCAGCGGTTGTATGTATCGGATGTGATAGCCTCGCACATGAGATGGCATCACGAGCATTCCGAGGATGAAGGTGTTATGAGACATCCCCCAGATCTTTGCGGCATGGAAGCATTTAAATAATTGTCATCCGGATTTTGCACAAGATCCGAAAACGCCGATTGGGCTTATGCACGATGGCTTCAACCCATTCGGGGCATCCGGGGCACAATATTCAGTTTGGCCAGTCATGGTAACCCTGTATAACTTGCCTCCTTCGATGTGCATGCGAGACCCAGTGATTTTTCTAACAGTGATCGTACCTAGGCCGAAAAGTTCAAAACAGAAACCGGATGTGTATTTGCAACCACTTATTGTAGAGTTGAAAAGGTTGTGGACTGACGGTGTTATGACGTACGACATTTCGAAAAAACAAAATTTCTTGATGCGCGCCGCGTTAATCTGAACGATCAGTGACTTCCCTGCGTATTCAATGTTGTCAGGTATGTTGATCTTTAATTGCTTACATATATATTTTTGAGTCTCTGTTTAGCTTTTGTTATTGCTTTCCTTAGTCAGTGTAGTTAATTGTGTGAACCTCAATCTCCTCCTCTTAAAGGATGGAGTACGGCGGGGACATACGCATGTCCACATTGCATGCTAAACAAAAATGCATTTTATCTCAGAAACGGTCGGAAAACTTGTTGGTTTGACAGCCACCGTCGATTTTTGCCGTTGAATCACACTTTCCGTTCAAACGGCAGTGACTGGAAGAAGGGTCGACGAGTAAGAAAACAAACCCCCCCGACCATGTATAGTGGAAGACAGATTCTGCACGGTATAGATGCTATAGGTATGCAGAAGAATACCGTGGAAGTGCGGAGAGTGCAAACAATGCGGCTGGGAAAAACACGGGTTGGAAGAAATGGAGTATTTTTTGGGATCTACCGTATTGGGAAGATCTACTGATTAGACACAATCTTGATGTAATGCATATCGAGAAGAATTTCTTTGACAACATTTTCAATACCGAGCGCGCAGAAAGCAAGCAGCAAACCGCCTGGTGTGGATGAGCCCGGAGGACCACGCGCGGCTTATCGCGAGCTAGAGCACTCCTGAGGGCAAGGGAGTGTCAAGCAGGAATAAGGCCAACCACGCGAAGAATCCCACCAAACACACAGCGGGGGCCCGGACACACGACGAGCACCATCGTCGATTGGTAAGTTTTTTTTGTTCGTTTTCTTACTTACGTACTTTTTTCTTGTTTTCTTTTTTCAATTAGTTATTAATTTATTATGTTTTATTCTTCAATCTTTAATATTTTTTGGAAGTGCAGCACGGGCGCCCCGTCCCGCTCGATGAGCTGCACCGCGTTCTTCACACGAAGAAGGATGGGACGTTCGTCGACGATAAGGCAAAAGCAGTTCAGGTATTTAATAATTCTTTAAATTATTATTTTTTCTTTAAAATTTTCCTAACTTATATATTAACTATTTTATTTTCTGAATTTTAAATGTTTAGGAACGTTTCACGGAGTCCTTGAGTCAGCGATTGCCCACACCAGACTGGCAACCGACTAAGGAGGACCGTAGAGAGGCGTTCTTGGAGGCTGCTGGAGGGGTTCGACCTAATGGATCAGTTCCTGGGCTCGGCTCTTACGGGCGACGCCTTTACATAGATGTGCCCCGGCCTCCGCACTAGCTCCGGCCCCTCTCCGGTTGAGTAGCAGCTGCGCGCGGACATGGACGCTATGCGCGAGGACTTCGTTTCTCGATTCGCTGCGATTGAGACGGACATGCAGGCACGGGTCGAGGCCCAGGTGACAGCAGTTTTGGCCGCGTACTTCAGATCCCTAGACGGCAGCCAGTCATCATCGATGCCTCCTCCGCCACCCCCCGCCCCTCCGCAATAGTTCTAGGATGCTTTCGTCTGTATAAAAGTTTTTTTGAATATTTGATATATATATTTTTTATTTTAATGCCAATTTTTTGTTATTAAATTTTAATCCTAATTATATAAATAATTAATAATTAATTAACTAATTATTGAAATTTAAATTTAAAAAAAAATATAAATTCTTACATGCGACCGTATGGTCGCATTTTATTTCAAGAAAACGACCATATGGTCGCATTTTGACTGAGTCCAAAAGTGACCATTTGGTCACATAAAATACGAACAGTTGGTCACTTTTTTATGTGACCAATTGGTCACTTATATTCAACATAAATTACGACCATATAGTCACTTTTTAGGCGACCATCTGGTCGTATTTTGACTGAGTCCAAAAGTGACCATTTGGTCACATGAAATACGACCATTGGATCACTTTTTTATGTGACCAAATTGTCACTTATCTTCAACATAAATTACGACCAGATGGTCACTTTTTAAGCGACCATCTGGTCGTTTTTTCAAAAGGTTGACTTTTTTACGACCAAACGTTTCTGGTCGTAAATTTGTGACTATCCAGTCGCCCAAATTTAGGACCGACCAGCTTTTTGGCCACCACCATTTTTGTCGCTTTTTTGGTCGCATTATACCCTAAAAACGACCATTTGGTCGCAATTTTATGGTCGCAAATTCACAGTTTTTTTGTAGTGTCAAACAACCGCAGTAATTCTTAACTAACAATGTTTAATCTAATTTTAAACATTAAATGTAACCTTAAACACCCAAAATATGCTTATACATCCAACAACATCATGAAAAACTTAAAAATTCAGTTTTACCGTAAATCGATATTGATTGTCACAATTTTGCATGCTTTAATCCAATTTTACACATACTTAAATCCAAATTATAAAATCTTATAAATAGCCCCAAAGCCTTATAAGTAATCATATGAACATTCAAATTCATGCTAAAAAAATCAGAGGTTAACTTATAAAGAAAAGGGGCAGTTACTAAAATAACATATTTTTGCATACTAATTGCTGAAAGGTCAAAACTTTTTAAAATTACTCAAATAGCATAATTATAGTTCAATAAATTAATGACATAAAAAAATTAAAAATTTTAACAAATTCATTGAAAATAATAATAAAAAAATGATCAAATAGTTCAATAAATTATTGACCTTGAACTTAAAAAATCAAAAAACAAACAAATTCATTAAAAATACCTACGAAAAATAGTTCAATAATTAATTGAATTCTAGTTTAATAATTTATTGAACTGTAATTATGCTATTTGAGTAATTTTTAAAAAGTTCTGACATTTTAGTAATAAGTATGAATATTTATGCTATTTGAGACAAATTCTTTTAAGAAAAAGGAAAATACAAACATGTTAAAATTTAGTTTTTAACAAATTTCTACTTACCTTTAACTTCCAATTTTTCTTTATAACTTTACCTTTTGTTCCAAGGACTTCAAGAACCTGAAACAAGTCTCTAAATACTTAATACCTATATAAAAAATACTACACAAATAAAAGGAAAAAATGCGAACACACGTGGCGAAACGACACGGGAAAGGAGAGCCGAAATTAGCCCCCCCATCCCCCTAGAGGCGTCGGGTAGCAACAGCCTTATGGACTGTTGTCGCCCCTCGTCTTGGCAATGGAGGAAGCAGCGTTTCGGTGGATTTCGGGGTCTGTTTTATCCATTGGTGAAAGGCAAAGAAAATTTCTTTGAAACATTGAAGAATTAGGGTTTCTAGGTTTTGAAAGAAAAATCGGTTTTTGGAAACAAAGGTTGGAAAAAAGTAATCTTTAATGGGTTTTTGTATTGTCCCGTTACTTTTGGAGGCAAAATTTTTTTTTAATTAAAGTATTTAGTTAGTTTTAACTTAGTAATTCGATTTTAGTAGTTAATGTCGTTCGAAAACTTTTTTAAACCTTTTATTACTTTAAATTAGTTCCGGTGACATTAATAATTATTAACGGGCCAATTAATAATTATTAATCACCTTTAGATTATTTTAAGACCATCGAGTTTCGTATTTTTAATCGAATCTTTTAAATGGGACGTATACGTCATTTTACAATTTCTTAAAATTTCACTATTCATCATCCTCATCTTTAAATAGTCAACCCTTGGTCAAAGTGTTCATTTTTCCATTTCTCTTCTCCTTCCATTGGGCCGTAGCCCTCATCTCCCCACCCCCTCTTTTTGGCTTTTCTTATTTGCTCGGTAGATCGCCGTAATTCTGGTACCGTTGAAAAGCTCTCATCCCAAGGATCATTTCTAACCTAGTAATCGAGATTTTCGCTCGTTTTCTCGAAGCCTTAAGGTATGACAAACTTTCTAAAACTTGTTATGAATAGTGTTTTAATGGAGGTTTTGAATTGAAATCTTCAAATTCACACCCCGAAGCTTGAAGATTTCAATCGAGAAAGTCGTTTTAGCAAGTTTTAGAAACTTCCCTAAACCCTAAAATCAAGTTTGAGTTGAAAACCCGTCCCGTGTTAATTTCTCTCACTTGACTAAGAATTAGGGTGTTTGGTTTGCTATGATTTTACTTTTTATTTAATTATACGGAAATCGATTATTATGTAAAACCCTAAAATATCGTGACCCACTGTTATCTCGGCTTTCAAAGTGTCTTTGATCAACCCAAATCATCTCAAAAGTGCATAAAAGACGGAAAACCGAACCCGAACCCTCTCTTCCTTGATGGGCCGTGGGTCCCTTAGGGGTTAAATCCGGGGTTTTCGTCGTTTTATGTGTTTAGATATCGTTTGCTCAATTTTTCGGATAATTAATGGTTGCTAGTTGTATGTGATGTGTAGGTTGGTGATCGATTGTTTGACTTTGACTCCGGCACCTTGGAAGCTTGGATTTCACATCTAAGGTGAGTTTAAAATGGAAGTTAGTAATTTTATGAATTATATTTCATTACGTTATTGTTTATCGAGGTTAAGAAGGGAACTAACTTCCGGAAGTTATACTTGGTTGGAGACTTTAACTCGGATGTGAGTGGAGTTTTTGATGTATTTATGGTTTTGGAAGTAAAAGAGGATTTATGAGTGGTTTGGAAGTCTTGTAAGGTTATTTGGAGGCTTTAGATGAAAGTGTTTGACTAAGGAACTTTAAGTGATTCGGGAGTCAAAGTGGCTTAGAAATTACACTTGAGTATTGACTCGTGTAATTCAAGCGCTTTATGTTTAGTAGTTTAGTGGAACTTTATCTAACTTACTAGGGAGCTTGACGAATTCTACGAGATTATGTGATATGGCACATGGTAGTATGTGATACGCTCCATACGGTATCATGGTGCAAGATTATGTGATATGGCACATGGTAGTATGTGATACGCTCCATACGGTATCATGGTGCGAGATTATGTGATATGGCACATGGTAGTATGTGATCGCCCATACGTATCATGGTGCTAGATTATGTGATATGGCACATGGTAGTATGTGATCGCCCATACGGTATCATGGTGCGAGGTTATGTGATATGGCACATGATAGTATGTGATACGCTCCATACGGTATCATGGTGCGATGATTTGTGATATAGCACTATACACGCTGTGGTAAGGGTGGCATTCGAAGATTTGAGCGTGTATGGATGTGTTATTATTGTTATCATTATTATAGTACTATGCATGCTGTGGTAAGGGTGGCATTCGAAGATTTGAGCGTGTATAGATGTGTTATTATTGTTATCATTATTATAGTACTACACATGTGGTGATACGGGTGGCATTCGAAGATTTGAGCATGTGTGGTTGGGACTTTATTAGCACTTAGTAGATTACATTCTTTTACTTGTATCTTGGTTTGATTATTTCTTTTATGATGATAGAATGATATCGAGGAAATACATGATTTATAAAGTTGTTGAGCTACGTAGATGAGAAAGTTATCTTGTATGTTGATTATATGTGGATTTTGGAATGTGGAATGGGTAGTAAAAGTGAAATCTAGGCCTTTGGACACGATTTCTGACATGAAATGTTGTTCATAGGATTACTTGCTTTCATTTTACTCTCAAATCTTCGAATGCCACCCGTATCACCACATGAAATGTTGTTCATAAGTTATCTTGTATGTTGATTATATGTGGATTTTTATGCTAATGTTGCTACAATTACAATTTTTTAGGTAAGACTCGTGGTAGAGGATGAGGTAGAGGAGGTGGCACTGCGTGACCGATCGAGATAATGAATGGACAGGAACGCAACTGATTTTGAGAGTAGCATTCTTGAATGCTCATGAACATTGCATCACTTTTATTTTGTTACATTTTGAGCTCGATGGAGCGTTTGTATATATGTTTTGTATTTTAAACTTCTTTTAGCATTTACATCATATCATGGAAGGTTTAATTTAGTATTATTGCTTTTCTGGAAAAACTGGGTTGTAAACAGGTTTTGGTTTATCCGAATTTTAAACGGACCCATGCCGTTTTTCTGTAAAATCTAGATTTCCGCTGCGCATTTATTTAAATGGATTTTACGAAAAATCGGGTCGTTACAGTTTTAAATCAAATACCCTTAAATTCTAGAAAATTAAAAAGAAAGAGATCATTACCTTGAACCCGATTCATGATGGAAACTCTTTCGATCTCTATCAATCTTTTACCGAAAGGGAACTACCACAATCTACACCTAAAATCACAAAGAATGAAAGGGAAAATGATTAATCGGAAAGCCGTTTAGAGTGGCGGAAAGGGGGAAGAAGAAGAGAAAGAAAAGCCCTACTTTTGTCTCTGCAGCTTTCAATGTGAAGGAGGAGAGGAAACGTTCTGTTCTTTTCTTTTTCTTCCCTTCTCTACACACACGCCTACTATCCCTTTTTTTTAATTCATTTATCTCCAATAAATGATAAATAGTAATTACATTTAATTTCTAAAAAAATAATTAAATATAAATACCAAAACTTATCCAAAAATTTCCAGTAAATATTAAAAGGAAAATAATATTTATTTATTCACTTACCTGAAAAATACGGAACGTTACAACCCTATATCCAATATACTAAAAACAATCTACAAAATTGAATTAAAATTGAAATATGTTGTATAAAACATTTACACAAAATGTACAAAATGCAAAATGAACTATGAACAATATACGAATATACTAAAAACTTAGAAATAAACAATGCAATAGGAAAGAAAATATGTTAGAAGTATTAGATATACGTAATATACGGAATTGTCATAATCTCAAAAGTTTCAGACTATACTTGATGTACGGAAAGGGCAATTTCATTATTGTGACGACCCGTCACTTTTAAATAAATTAAATCAGAGAAAACAGCGGAAGTCTTTTATTAAGAAAATTTGCGTGGTTTTGTTTGAAAATTGGCATGCCAAAAACCTGTTTACATCCTAATTTTCAAATCTAATAAAATCACATGGAACATTAAGTCCCAAATCAGGAGTTCAAAGATGTAATATCATAAAAACCACATCAAAAGCTCTTATGAGCTAAATACAATACAAAATCATCAAAGTCTTTAAAGTTCTCAAAAGTAAATACATAAACTTTACAATAACCGAGTCCATCTCGAGGTCAACATCCCTCGATCACGCAACACCATCTCCTCTCCCTCGACCTCTGGCCAGGGCATTACCTGAAATTTTTGTAATATCATGAGCTAACAAACTAAGCCCAGTGAGAATAATAAGCATAAAAAGTAAAGATAGACCTCAAACTCGCATTTCGATTTGTGTCCAATTTACCTGACACAAACACTCCTAAAGTTCTCTAAACTCTAGGTAATTCATTCTAAACTTTCCGAAGGATGATATTACTAACACTCGTAGTCAATACTCATCCATTACTTATTACAACATAAATAAAAGAAATAAGTAAACTTTGCATAAACATAAAACATCTCGATTTTTCCTTATTTTCTTACTTTTCGTAATGAAATCTACAATTCATTCTCAATAATATAATTCCAATGATAATTAAAATGAAGGTAATGCAAACTCCCGTAGGATTCACATTCAACCTTATGCATGAAGAAGGTAACGTGGTCTATCCCATAGGATCCATCGTTCTCCCTCCTTTTCTTTCTCACTTTCTCTTTTCTTTTGTATGAAGTGATGTGAACTCCTCGTAGGGTTCATCATTCTTCCTTCCTTTCTTTTCTTTTTCACTTTCTTTTCTTTTTTCTCTGCAGGTGATGCGGACATTCCCCGTAGGGTCCAACATTCTCCCCTTCCTTTCTTTCTCACTTTTCATTTCCATCAATGATATGCATGAAGGTAATGGAGACTCCCGTCGGATCCACATTCACCTTTTATGCATGAAGGTAATGGGGACTCTCGTCGGATCCACATTCACCTTTTATTTTGTTTCTCCTCCCTTTTCCTCCATTTCAATGATGCAAGGTGATACGGTGCAAGATGTTATGATGCAAGATGCTATGGTTATGCTTGCAAAAGTAAATAAGTAAATGTAAATGATAAAGTAACCGAAACATACATAAAGTAAAGGAGCAAAAAGTAAAGACATAAAGTAAAGAACATAAGTAAACGACATAAAGTAAAGGCATAAAGTAAATAGATAGTAATCTCGGATGAACGATATGTCGATCGAACTCCGGTATCAAATAATAAAAGTAGAATCATAACTCGAACAATTAATCTATTAACCATTCTAAAAACAAGCTTGGATCTTCTAACTTCCAATGATCCAATCTTAGCTTCGAAACTAATCTAACTTAGAATCTTCTAAGATTCGAGGCTTTCATCGAGAAATCCTAAGTTTCTCGCTTAAAGGATTAACTTCAAATCCTAAGGCACTATCTCACATCCCTCTAATCTTAGATTCGGATTCTAGTCTTAGTTTCAAATGCTACAAACCTTCATACTCATTCGCTTTCTATAGTTACTTTAAATCCTAACTATTCTCACCTTAACCAAAAATTTTGCTCCAAGTCTCCGAAGCACGAATCAACAACCGAGTAAACGAGCCTACAATTCACCAATTGCACAACATAAAACAACTCACATCTAATATGAGAACAAGTTTGAATTTTTGGATGAATAGTAAATTCGGATGAATAGTGATTTCGGGTGAATAATGTTTTTCGAAAATCCGGGCTCAAAATCGTCAAATTCCTTGATATAAATTCATGATTTCAACTTCAAAACTCATTTATAATAAAAAAACGAACAAAACCAACTAAAAAGTTTTGAAAACTTACTTTTTGGGACTTCCCTTAGAGAACGGGAAACTCTGAAAAGGTAGGTTGGATAGGAAGCCCTCGTCCCTACCAATCCAACTCAACCGAAATCAAGCCGATCGATCGAGAAACGAATGAGAAACGAAGAAAATAAAAACTCACCCAATCCCCCATTGATGCCCACGGCTTGGAGAAGAAGGAGGAAGAAAAAAAAATGAATGCTTGGTCAACTTAAGTCAACTTTGATATTTAAAGAAGAAGTGTATAGTAATTTTAGATATTTTGAGAAATTGGAAATGACGGTTGCGTCCTTTTATGACTTTTGACTTATAAAACGAAACCCGATGCTCTTAAATAAATCTAAAGGTGATTAATAATTATTAATTGTCCGTTAATAATTATTAATACCATTAAAACGAAAATAAACGAAAAAGGTCAATTAAAAGATTAAAACCGAAATAAACTGCAAATTCTAAATTACAGATAAATAGATAAACTTTAATTACTTAAATTAAAATAAAATAAATAAATTTTTTTTTATCACAAAATAACGGGACGTTACAATTATATTTAAAATTTGATAGATATAATCAAAATGATAGATATAAATGAGATTGTATTTAGAAACTAATAATTTCCATTTTTTAATGTAACATATATATTTTTATTATTAGTTATGATACAATGAATAAAAATATTTAATATCATCATATATGAAATAAATTTTATTTTTTTAATATCTTATAAATTACATAGTGACAAATAAATTTGATGAAAATAAAATGTTAATTATATTTAATAATTAAGGAAGCAAACATTTTAGAATTATGTGTTCCTATTTAAAACAATAGGCAGTATATTTTTATTATAGTTCATTTAATAATTGATATTATAAAAATATAATAAAACAAATAAATCATGTCCAACGCATGTGTTAAAATCTAGTTAATAGAAAGTACTAAAACTTATAATTTTCTAATTAAAACTTGGAAAATAAATATATTGGTTTTAGTTAAAAACTAAATACAAATAGTTTATCTACTTATCTAGTTATTATATAATAATAACTTATTATATTTAATTGATTGGGACGTTATTTTATTTTATATATATAATTTTTTTTTAAAAAGTTCACAATCTGATAAAGTAATGACTTTGTTATTATATAATGTATATAAAACTTAGGGAAATTTTATTGGATTGTACATTTTGACGTAATATTTGTAAAAATAGCAACTCAAAAAATATTTACAAATATAACAATTTTTATTATGTTAAGCAGTGATTAGCAATGATTATCGTGTGTATCAGTGATAAACTTGGTGTAAAAATATGTAATTCAATGTTTATTGATTCACCCTATCAAAATTTACTATATTTATAAATACTTTTTGAGCTTCTATTTTTACAAATATTATTAAAAAAATTTACTAGATTTGCAGATGCCGTAAATCACATATAGTCAATATTGAGGCTCAGTTTTAAAAATGTAACGTCCCTTTATTTTGAAGTGAATTTTTTTATTTTTTTATTTTAATTATGTAGTTAAGGTTAATTTAAAAGTAGTAATTTCGATATTAGTAGTTAATTTCGCCCGTAATTCTTTTTAATCGTTTTAATACTTTAAATTCGCTTCGGTGACATTAATATTTATTAATAGGCCAATTAATAATTATTAATCACCTTTAGATTTATTTAAGAGCTTCGGGTTTCGATTCATAAGTCAAAAGTCATAAAAGGACGCAACCGTCATTTCTGATTTCTTAAAAAAAATATCAAAACACTATTCATTCATCTTTAAATATACCCATTTGACCAAAAGTCTTCATTTTTCTCATCTTTTTCTCTCCCAAAACTGTGGGTATCATTGGGGATTTTTGGTTTTTCTTCGTTTCTCGGCGGATCGGCTCGATTTCGGTTGCATCAGAAAGCCCTCGAGTCTAGGATTCCTTTCCACCAAACAATCGTGCCTTACACCTATGATCTACGGACTTCTCGGTAAGTTAAAGTTCAAACCCTAAGCTCCAAATAGTGTTTTAATGGAGTTTTCCTTTTGAATCTTCAGTTTCTTGCCATTAAACTCGATGACTTTTATTACAGGAGTTGTTTTTAGTAATTTTGACAACTTTCCCTAAACCCTAAAACCAAGTTTCAGTCGAAGCCCTTCCCGTTTGAATTTTACATCGTGGTGGTTGTTTTGGGGTTTACTTTTATTGATATGATGTTTATTGAAATTAAATTCGGGGAATCGATTATTGTTCAAAAACCCGAATCATCGTTACCCATTGAAATTGGGAACTTCAAAATTGCTTAAACCAACTCGAAACACCTCCAAAGTACCTAAAAGCCGGAAAACCACATCCGAGACCCACTTTTCATGGGGGGCCGAGAGCCTCATGGTGGGGTTATTAGGGTTTTTCGTCGTTTTGAGCATTTAGATGTTAATTGATCGATGTTTGATTTATTAATGATCGTTAGATATACTTTTAAATTGTAGGTGTTTCGGATCGTTGATTTATCATGCTTCGGAGACTTGAAGCAAAATTTTTGGCTAATGTGAGAATAAATAGGATCTAATGTAATTTTAGAAACCGAATGAGTAGAACGGTTTGTAGAATTCGAGGTTGAGAATAGGATTCGAATCTAAGAGTAAAAGAAAGTGAGCTAGAGCTAGTGCCCTTAGGGTTAGGAACTAGTTCTTTGAGTGAAAACTTGGAGTTTCTCGAGGGAAACATTGAACCTTAGAAAGTTCTAAGTTAGATTCGTTTTGAAGCTTAAGATGGATCATTGGGAGTTAGAAGATCCATACTTTTAGATCGAACGGTTAAGGAACTAGAATGTACAACCTTGGATCTTATATGGAAATTTAGAATCCTTGGAAGATAAAGATCATACTTTAGTATGTATCGGTTGTACGGTTTACTTATCGTTCTTCCAAAAGTTATTATCTACTTACTTTATGCCCCTTTACTTTATGATTGTTTTGGCTACTTTAATATCCACACTTACGTTTATTTAATTTTACAAGCATATGCATAACATCTCGCATCATTGAAAAAGAAAAGAAAGTGAGAAAGAAAAGAAGGGAGAATGTTGGACCCTACAGGGAATGTCCGCATCGCCTTCAGAGAAAAAGAAAAGAAAGTGAGAAAGAAAAGAAGGGAGAATGTTGGGACCCTACAGGGAATGTCCGCATCGCCTTCAGATAAAAGGAAAAAAAGTGAGAAAGAAAAGAAGGTTGAATGTTGGATCCTACGGGATGTCCTCATTACTTTCTTCATTCATAAGGTTGAATGAGGATCCTACGAGATGTCCTCATTACCTTCATTCATGCATAAAGGGTGAATGCGAATCCTACGGGATGTCCTCATTACCTTCATGCATATTATCGTGGTTAAAGGATCGAGATGTTATATTTATGTAAAGTTTATTTACTTTTCTTATTTATGTTATAACAAGTTAATGGATGAGAGTTAGACTACGTGTGCTAGTATTATCATTCTATGGAGTTTATGATTATGAAAGTTAGTTTTCTAGAGATTAGATAACTATAGAAAGGATTATGTAAGACGTACTTTTCTAGAGAGAAAAGAAATGAAATTGATGTATAGCCAAGTGCTATAGGAAAAAGGAATGAGATTGAATTGGATAATGAGAGAATACAAGGGCGTATTGAACCTTGCATAATTATTATGTGATACATATGTAAGAGAACTAGTTTTTCACTAAATTGGAAAATCTCACATTTGGGAGAATAAGATTTGATGTAAACCTTGTATATAGTATAAGGTATATAAAGAAAATGATATATGCATTTATGAAACCATACTCAGAAATGTTTGGATTGTAGTTCCACATTTATATTGAAGAATTGGTAAGTAAAAGTGGAATACTTGATATAAACTCTTTGAATGGAGTGATAGGAAATATTTGTTCGACACGACGTAAAGTTTGGGGTCGAACTTTACTTTTATTTTGTTTATTCTCACATGGCTTATTGTTAGCTCATGATATTACAAACATTTGGGGTAAGGGGGGGGGGGGGGGAGGGGGGGGATATGCGGCGCACTTGATCGAAGGGTGACACAGAGATGGACTAGATACTTGTAAAAGACCAGGTGGTCTCATTTTGTTATGTTGTGTTTTTTGGTATTTAAATTGTATATAGCTCTTAAGGCTTTTCGTCTTTACTTTTGTTTATAACTCTTTTGAACTCCTTGGGAGGGAACTTAAGTTCCTTGGTTTTTAGATTTCAGAATTTAAGATGTAAACAGGTTTTGGTTAGCCAACTTTTAAACATATCCACGCCAAATTTTATTAAATAATAAGTCTTCTGCTGTTAATCTGATTTTAAATTATTTAAAAGAGTCGGGTCGTCACAAAAAAAAACCACAAAGATTGAAAAATATCAATATTACCCAATACATGAGGATGTGTGCATATGGAGACATTAGTTATTACTATTTTTGTGAAAATTTGATTATAATAGGATATATTATTGTTGTAAATTTACATTACCGATATAAATTTCATACTAAAATTTACACATTATAGATGTAAATTTAATATTATTATTGTAAATTTACATTAGTGATAATCACTGTTGTAAATTTACATGACTAATATATCATTAAATTAATAGAATATCTAGAAATGGGCAAATTTGATATAAACAAGAAAGTGTGGTAGATATAAAAACAAGACTTAAAAATTGGCTACCACGCATAATTTTCCAAACTTAAAACCCAATTTAATTTAATTTAATTTTAAGATAAATTTAAGTAATTCATGTACAACTTCTAAGTTGCTTTTGTCAACTTCATTTGGCATAAATGTGGAATTTTGACAAACGAATTGCATGGCGCACGTAAATCGAGGAAGGGGACATCTTCCTTGCGTAGATGGAGCAGGACTGAATGTTCATGGCCTCCATTTTTTTTCTCTTCCTCTTTGCAACAACAACTAGTTTTTGAAAGATGATCCGTACGATGAAAAACAAAAGAAATTACAAGAAAGAAGCTTTGGTTTTGTTGATTTCTAGCTAGTAAAATCAAGTCTAACCTCACTAAAAACCAAAGTAATGAATACTCATTTGTCTAAAGGAAGATTAAACTCACAAACGTCCAAAGCCTCTCCCAAAGAACCCGTAAAACCGTGACACCCCCGGTTTTTTGTAATTTCGGCCAAACAATGCCCCAAGCCTCGAGCCTTTGTTTTTATTTCTTTTATGTTATTTGTTGGTGTTTATTGTACTTAAAATGAATACTGGTAATTAATTGAAGGTTTGGATCGAGCTTGTCGCTGCTTCGCTTAATTAGCTACTTTAATTTGCAAAAGGTGAGTTTAAGGTGGTAGTTGGTAATTTTGTTTGGGTTGCCATGATGGGTTGTTTGGTTATGATAAGTCTACTATTTGATGTTTTAATATAATAATTATTGGATGACGTTTTTGGAGAATAAATTTTGATTTATGAGTTCTAACATATTTTGGGAGACTTCTTGAGTTTTAATATGCTTTTTGGGAAATATGTAAGTTTGGTGAGTTTTGGGTGAATTTCTGGGGTTGAAGGAACTTGATGGCTATAGAAACCACAAAAAAAAAATACTTACTCTTAGAATATAGACATCTTGTAGTAGTGGTGAATAAGGTCGATCTCCACAGGGATGTGAGAATTAAATTAAAGTAATTAGGAAAAAGGGGTTTTGAATTTTGAAAATAAAAAGAAAACAAAATTTACAAGAATAAGAAATCAATAGAGAAAGATTCGAACTAAAAGTTTAATCTTGGTTATGGTTCATTAATTTGATCATTGATTACTAAACATGCATTCCTAAATTCTTCTGTAAATTGGTTAGAAGTCATCAAAACCAATCAATAACTTATAAGTGTGCTTCCTTAGTTATTCGATAGCCAAGATACGATCTAAATGACTACTTCCCTAATTAACAGTAGTACTGATTCATTAATTTAAGTTAGATCATAAATTCCCATAATATGATCAAAGAAATATCCCTAATCAATTAACGTTATTATGCTACTTGTATTAGAACAATTAAACAATTATAGATTTAACGTTCTAACTAGCAATATGAAAAATTAACAATTGAACATATGGCCACTATGCACAATAATTAACCAACAATAAAATATGCAAGGAGAAAACAGAAATAAAGAGAAAATAGGAATAAAATTAAGAGCATAACCTCAAAAATTCATGACCAAACCTCGATAAATCTCTAGTTGGAATAAATAAATTTGGTAGAAAACATAATAAAACCTATCTGAAACTTGTAAGAAATAGAAGGGAATAAGGTATTTCAATTTGGAGTCAAATGGAGCTTTAAATAGGCAAAAAGTATATAAAATCGGATAAAATATAAAAATATATCTACTGAAGCAAATAAAGCTAGCTGTGAGCCATGTAAGTCGCTGCCGTCTGTGTCACTTTGTGAGAGGAGCCGAACCGGAGCCTCACCGAGCCGTTTGTTGGGTCACTTGAGTGCTTGAAGATAAGATCAAGTGACATGTCTCTAGTCATCAAGAGACATGTAGCTCAAGGGTTGAAATGCCTCAGTATGAGCTAACGTCAGCTCGCCAATGCCGAAGCGATTGGTGACGTGATACGTGTGGATCTGTGGCTCTAATTTCTTCGTTATAAGTTCTATTTGAGCATCGTTTTTTCATACCTTTATAAAATTCAATGATTAATGATATTTTGGATATATGAATCAATTTAAGCTCATAATTTAATTATTTAGGGGATGTTACCACTAATAAATACGTGTAATTTACGAGTTATCAGAACTATAGGGAAATTGTTGGACTAATGTAACTTGGAGGATTTCTAGGATGTTTTTATATGCTATTTAAGATGTCCTTATGTCATTATGAGAATTTAAGTAAGCTATTTGGAAATTTGACTATCTTGATAACCTTGGTGATTATAGTAATATTAGTAGTTATGGTGAAAGCTTAATAATTGTATGAACCCTCTTTTGGTAAATGATAGTTTATGGGACTTTGAAAATTTCTAATAATTGTTATGGATGATGTATATGGGACTATGATAGTTGCAGTAATGATCTGAGATGCTTAAATGATAAGCTTGTGGTTGATTGTTGTTATGTTTTTGTGATTGAATTGTGAATTGTCTGTTGTTGTAATACAAAAGGGCAGAAAATTCCCAAAATATGGAAATTATAAATACAATAAAGCGGAAGCATTTAAAATAAAAATCAAGTCCTTCTCATTAAAATCAAATAAGGTTCACAACCAATCGGTTTTATTTAAAAATATTAAATCAAAAGCAATTCCAACCACTACTCATAAAATCTCAATTAACATTCAACGACTTCATAAATTAAAATAAAGCAAAATATGGAACTCAACGAGTTTTTCACCAAAAATATAACAAGAAGAAACTGAATTCGCTAGCGTGCAAATCCATTCCAACTGATTACCCGCCTTGAACACCATCAGCCACCGAGTTTCTTTTCTTTTACCTGAAAAAAAATAATTGAAGCATCATGAGGCTACGCTAAATGAGTAGAAAAATGTTAAAAATAAAATAATGCCATGAGAAGTTTTTCTAAGACTTTAAGTCCACAAACGACCTCAATCACTTCCGAAAGTTTGCTTACACCAAAACTCTCATAGTCTACCACATCGTTCCAAAATATCTCCTAATCCGCAAATTAAAAGAGTAAACACTCAAAACAGTTTTAAACACTTTTTTCTCAATTTAAAACTTTTCGATTAGAAATTTCCTGTTAATACTTCTAATCTCCTGTTTGTCCGCAAACAAAGAGAGACTACGCTCATTAAGGAATTTAAACACTCTTTTTCACAATTTAAATCCTTATGAAAAATATTATTTTCCATTGTACGGATGGAATGAATCTGCCCCGTAAAGTGTTATAAAGTTGTGCACAACTAAATAATCCCCTTTAACAACAATATTCTTCATTAATCAAGACCTTTCTTAATGCAAACCTACTACCATATTACCCGAGGTATTTAAGTAATATGATCCTACAACATCACTACCCATGATGCTAAAAAAAGCCTAAGCTCAAATTTTTACAAAAACGCTCTTTCTAGGACAAATTTCTCTAAAATTAAATTCTGGAAAATTCACCTTTAAACCACTCAAAAATGTCCCAAAATCACCTAAAATACCACTTTGGAATCACTTCCAACAACTCCCAATAATTTACAAATCTAGAAACGAAACTAGCCTAAACTAGTGTAGTTTCGCCCCTTTTTCGGACATTCTAAAAATAATAATTTTCTATCTAATTTCCAGCAGAATAAAGGTTATAAATTCACTCCCAAAACAGCCCCTATACATTTGGAAATAACAACAATCGATTCAGAGACCAAATATCGACTATCTAACCACCTAGGCTTAAATTTATCGACTTAAAGGGGACTCCTTAGACAACCGCAGTAATTCTTAACTAACTGTGACGACCCAACTCCTTTTAAATAATTTAAAATCGAATTGCAGCGGAAGACTTAATATTTATTAAAAATTTGGCATGTATATGTTTAAAACTTAGACTATCCACAACCTGTTTACTTTTTTCACAATCAGAGAATTTAAAGGACAAGGAAATGCAATTCCTGTGTAAAGATTAAAGGAGTTCAAGGTGATAAAAGTTAAAACAAAAAGATCTTATGAGCTTATATACAAATATACAACTCAAAAGATAAAACATGAAATAAATGTGTCCATGGACTTTAAAAGTATTTTTAGTCCATCCCGCCATGATCATCAACTAGATCAGACTGCACCAGCTCCTCTCCCACGACCCCGAACATTACCTGAAAATGTTTGTAATATCATGAGCTAAAAGCAAGCCCATTGAAAATAAACGGAAAATAAAGTAACATTAGACTCCAAACCCGCATCCGGATTTGTGTCCAAGTAAAACTCATATACCCTTTACCCCTTTACCTTTCAACCACCAAAAGGGTTTTGTATCAAGTATTCAACTTTCACTTACCAAATCTCCCATAGAATTGAGGAACTAACTTCCAAACATTAGATTGGCATGTTTCATAACACACATAGTAATATTATTTCATTCTCTTTAATACCTTATACTATACATAAGGTTTGCATCAAATATTAATCTTCAATTTCAAGATCTTCCAATTTATTGAGAATCTAGTTCTCTTACATATATATCATGATAATTAAACAAGGCTCAATACACCCTTGTATTCTCTCATTATACAATTCAATCTCATTTATTTTCCTATAGACGGCTATACATCACATTTCATTTCTTTTCTCTATAGAAATATATGTCATACATAATGTTTCATTTCTTTTTCTCTATTGCAACTCAGTCTTAACATATTTATACAATCATAATTTACGATTAATGACGATAATGTTAGCACACGTTGTAACGTCCCGTTACTTTTAGAGGTAAAATTTTTTATTTTATTTTATTAATTTATTATTTTTATTTAATTAAAGCTTTTAAAATTAGTTAAAATTAGTAATTTCAGTTTTATTAGTTAATTCCGTCCGAAAATCCTTTTTATCGTTTTAATTCGTTTCGGTGACTCTAATAATTATTAACGGGCCCATTTAATAATTATTAGACACCTTTAGATTTATTTAAGACCGTCGGTTTTCGTTTTATAAGCAAAAGGTCAAAAAGGGCAAAACCGTAATTACCCAAACCCTAAAATATCTAGATATTTTCTCTTCATCTTCTTAAAACTATCTTTGACCAAAAAATCAACATTTTTCTTCTTTCATTCCCTTCCTTGGCCGTAGCCTTCATCCACCATGGATGAAGGATTTCTTTTCTTCGTTTCTCATTCGTTTCTCGATGGATCGGCTTGATTTTGGTTACGTTGGATTGCTCGGGATGAGGGCTTTCTATCCCACCTACCCTTGTGCCGTTTCCCGTTCTCTAAGCGAAACCCTAAAAAGTTTGTATTGTCGTGTGGTTTCGACTTCGATTCTTGGATACTCGACTTAAAACCTAAGGTGAGTTTAATATGATAGTTAGAAATTTTATGAATTTAATTTCGTTATGTAATTGTTTATCAATGTTAAGAGGGGGTTAACTTCTTAGGATTATAGTTTGGTTAGAGACTTTAATTCGGAAGTGTGTGTGGAGAAAGTTGGACTTATGGTTAGTTCGATGATTAGAGATCATCGGAGTGGTTTTGAAAGTTACTTTGATGGTTTTGAAGTCACTTGGATGACTTTGGAAGTAAAGTAATTAGAAGGTGCACTTGAGTGTTAACTCGTGTATTCTAGTTAGTTAGGTTTCTATTTAACTTAGTAGACTTCCTTGGAGTTTAGCTAACTTATTGGAGACCTAGGGCACAATGATTCACACATGATAGTATGTTGATTTGATCCATACGTATCATGGTGTGATGAATTTGTGGGAACTTTGAGCACTTAGTAACTAGTACATGATAGTATGTTGATTTCGATCCATACGTAGTCATGGTGTGATGTTGGTACTTTGGTTTGTAACTAGCACATGATAGTATGTCGATTTCGATCCATACATATCATGTTGCGATATGGTGAAATTCCTGATACCTATGGTGAAATTCCTGATACATATGGTGAAATTCCTGATACCTATGGTGAAATTCCTGATACATATGGTGAAATTCCTGATACCTATGGTGAAATTCCTGATATCTATGGTGAAATTCCTGATACCTATATGGTGAAATTCCTGATATCTATGGTGAAATTCCTGATACCTATATGGTGAAATTTCTGATACCTATGGTGAAATTCCTGATACCTATGGTGAAATTCCTGATATCCGGTATGGTGAAATTCCTGATACCTATGGTGAAATTCCTGATATCCAGTATGGTGAAACTCCTGATATGCGATGGTTGTGATATGGTAATACCGTTCGGGCTTAGTATGCGATATTTATCCATATGGTATACCCGGTACGATGGTTGTGATATGGTAATACCGTACGGGCTTAGTATGCGATATTTATCCATATGGTATACCCGGTACGATGGTTGTGATATGGTAATACCGTACGGGCTTAGTATGCGATATTTATCCATATGGTATACCCGGTACGATGGTTGTGATATGGTACATGGTAGTACGTGGATTCGGATCCGTACGTACCATGATATTATGATCTATGATACGGCACATGACAGTATGTTGATTCGGATCCATACGTATTATGGTGCGATGGTTGTGACATGGTATGACCGTACGTGGTATGTTGATTTCGATCCATACAATAGCAAGATACGATGAAACTTGTTTGGTAATAAAGATAGTTAATGTTATTTTTTACCTATTCTTTAGAAACTTGTAGTGAGACTTAGTTGTGAATGTTAATTTTACTTTAAGTCTTTATTTCTATCTCTTGGTTTTGAATGACAAATACGGGTAGTATGATACTATCATATGTATACATGGAAATTGGAATGTGGTTATGGGTAATAATGAACATTTAGGCCTTTGGACACGATTTCTGGTATGAGATTTAGTTCATAGGATTACTTGCTTTCATTTTACTCTCACTAGCATTGTTTGCTAATGGTGCTACACCACAATATTTTCAGGTGAACCCCGTCCTAAGAAGCAAGGTAGAGGAAATGGTGTCGCTTGACTGGCCGAGGTGGTGTAAGGACAATATTAAACACTTTTGAAGCATTAGTAGTAATGCTTGTAAATCATATACTTTTTACATACTTGTGTCATTTTGAGCCCGTGAAGGGAGTATGTGTAAAGTATTTTGATGTTTTTATGATTAAACTTTACTTTGGAATGTGCATTCCCGATTTATAGCTTTCTCTGGACTTTGGGTTGTAAAACAGGTTTTGGTTATTCGACTTTTAAACGAACCCATGCCGTTTTTCTTTAAAAATTAAGTCTTCCACTGTGCATTTGAATTTAAAGAATTTAACGGAAAATCGGGTCGTTACACACGTAGTCTCAACATTATTCATTAACTCGCTCAACAAGTGTAAATGGCCCACAACCTTTACGTCAATATAATCATCAAATGCTTATAATGGCAGTATGAAAGCTTCCGCAGGCTAACTATACTTCATTATCTCGCTTTCCAAAATAAAATATACGAATCTTTTCAATAATATCTTCCAACCTCTAGTGAATAATGACAGGTAATGAAAGCACCCGCAGGACTAAGCATTCACCTCATTAACTCACCCACCAAATACAAGGTTCAATGCACCCCTGTATCCTCGTATATGTATCATAGTAATTATGGATAATACTAGATAATGTGAACTCACATAGTTCCATCATTATCTCATTACCCATCTCCTCCAATCATGCAAAGTCCCGTAGTCGTTCAACATTCCTCATGATACATATGCATAAACATAAAACGAATAATACCAGATAATACAAGCACACTCAGTCTATGCATTGCCTCATTATTCCTCCCAATTTCGACTATGCAATATGATATGAATATGATTTCAAGTGGAAGTAATAATAAATATAAACATTCAAAGTAATTGAAAGGGCATAAAGATAAATGGATCATGAATTACCCTTATACATAAAACAAACAATTAGGAACTTCTGATAAAAAAACAATAAATAAATCAAGCCAAACGGCCTTCAATTAAACTTGAATTGCTAACTTTATCATAAAGTCTCCAATTCAAAATGATTCTATTGCTTTTAGTACATATTCGAAATTCCATGATCAAGTTTCTTATTCACCCCATTATACTTGAAACCTTCAACTTCTGATAATCATTCTTAAACTCCGGAACGAATCTAAACTTAGAACTTCCAAGAGTTAAACATTTCCCTTGAGAAATCTGTGCTCTCACTCAATTAGAACTAACTCCCAAGCCTAAGCATGTTAGCTCACTTACTTTAATCCTTTGGATTTAAACCTTAATCTCAACTTACGATTCTACAAATCATTCAACTTATTCAGTTTCTAAGTTTACTTTCAATTCTATTTATTCTCACCTCGAATGCTCGCGTGACAACCAAGTTCCCACAAACCAACCAACGAGCAATCACACCTACCATTCATCAATCGATCAAAATATTACAACTTATATCTAATATGAGAAAAAGTGTGATTTTTGGGTGAATATTGATTTTGGATGAATAGTGTTTTTCAAAATTCCGAGCTCAAAATCGTCAAATTCCTTGATGGAAATACATGATTTCAACTTCAAAACTCATTTATAAACAAAACAATGAAATCCATATCAAAAGTTTTGAAAACTTACTTTTTAGGACTTCCCTTAGAGAACGGGAAACATCGAAAAGCTAGGTTGGATAGGTAGCCCTCGTCTCGAGCAATCCAACGCAACCGAAAACACAACGATCCTTCGAGAAACGAAGAAAATCCAAGGTTTTCTTCACATCAATGGTGACCCACGGCCATAAGGAAGAAGGAAGGAAGGTTTTGTGATTTTTTTGACATAATTTGACTTTTAAAGAAGATGAAGTAAATAGTAAAAAGATATTTTAACAATTTGGGAAATTACGAATACGTCCCTCATTTGCTTTTAACTTTTAAAACTAAAGCCAAAGCATTTAAACTTACCAAAAGGTTATTAATAATTATTAATTTGCCCGTTAATAATTATTAATACACCCAAAACTAATTTAAACTAATAAATCAATTAAAAGGATTTACGAACGAAATAAACTCGTAAATTCTAAATACTTTAACTAAATAAATAAATAATAAAAAAAAAATTTACCTCCAAAGTAACGGGACGTTACACTAACAATGTTTAATCTACTTTTAAACATCCAATGTAACCTTAAACACCTAAAATATTCTTATACATCCAACAACATCATGGAAAACGTATAATTTCAGCTTTAACGTAAATCGATATCGATAGTCACAATTTTGCATGCTTTAACCTAATTTTACACATACTTAACTTCAAATTATAAAGTCTTATAAACAGCCCAAAACCTTATAAGTAATCATATAAACTTCCAAATTCATGCTAAGAAAATCATTGGTTAACTTATAAAGAAAAAGAAAAATACAAACATGATATAATTTAGTTCTTAACAAATTTCTACTCACTTTTTCATGCTAGTTTTTCCACCACACTTGAACTCCCTTCACAAGTAATTTCCTGAAAAATAATTAAATGTAAATCCAAAAAGTCCAATACATATAAAAAGGAGAATAATATTTATTTATTTAACTTACCGGAAAATACGGGACGTTACAGTCATGTACCGATTTATGGATATACTGGGCCCTTGGATGAGAGAGGTCTAGGCTCACAAGTATATCTTAAGATTTGTGGATATAACAGGCCCTTGGATGAAAGAGGCATTGGCTCATCGTTATATCAAGTTATGTGGATGTATTGGGCCCTTGGATGAAAGAGGCTTTGACTCACCAATACATTGGATTCATGGTCGAGGCCATAATCTTTTATTAATAAATCGAATCCATGGCATGCACATCACAAGTTGTTTGTTCATGAGATTAAAATGTCTTATTTATCTTTTTATTATAACTTGTTAGTGGTGTAAGGGCCCGGGTTTGTAATTTTTATTAAATAAGGAATTTATTTGATTTACCATGCTTGGGTAATTTATTAAATCCTTAGAAAGTTAATATCTCTACTTAATTGAATTTTGATGGTTAACCATAGTTAGTTTAACCATGGTTAAGCTAGGAAAAAGGATTTATTGGCAAAATTTATTGGATGGAGGGCTCGTTAGCCTGAAAGATGAAATGGGACTTTAAACATATATTAGGAGGTGGGAGGATTTGAAGTGTAAATGTAGGAGGTGGAGGGACCTTGTTGCAATTTCATTATTTTGAATTTAGGAATTAAAATTATATAATGGAAATTAAGAGAAAAGAAAAGAGAAAAATCAAAAAACACATTTTTCATTCTTCTTCTTCCTTCCCCAAACCCGAGCAAGAATTGAGAAAAAAATGAAGAGAAAGAAAGGGTTGGATCTCTCTCGTTTATCGGCCGATTTCTTCGTGCCTTAGCTCGTTGGAAAGCTCTCGTAACAAGGTTTATAACCATCCTACATTTGAATTATTTTCATCCACTTCTAAGGGACGAAAAGGTGAGGGAAAGTTTCAGAATTTTATGGGTATTGTTGTTTTGATTTTTCAATTCCAAACCCACACTTGAATCATCTTGTTTGGAGTTTAAGGAGTTGTTGTATGTGGGTTTTCATACTTTTATATTTCTGGAAAATTGATGTTGAATTGATGAGTTTTGGCTTTAAGGTTCATGTATATTTAAAAGGAAATTGGGAACCATGGTTTTGCAAGAACACTTGATCTCCATTGATGGTGAAATTCCAAGCTTATGTTGGTTGTTATTTTGAGTTCTTGGCTTGAATTTGTAGGATGTTAAATTCTGGAAATTGGCTTTAAATTGATGTTTTAAAGCTTTAAGATGTATTTTTAGCAAGTTTATGAGGAACTAAAAGCCATGGATGAACTCATGTTGAAAAACACCTTAAATTGGCAATGTTTTGGAATTTCTAGTTTCTCTAAAATGTGGTTTTCTTTAGTTTTACTTTGAAATTCTTAAATTCTGGAAAGTATGTGTGTATATATGTATATATGTCACATGAAAAAAAACTTGGAAGGATAAGGGAATGATTATTGAAAGGTTTCCAAAATTGGCCTAAAAACTATTTCTTTTTTAGCTAGTTTTGGGGTTGTTTGTGTTCTTAAGGGTTGGGTTTGAGTTTGATGATTATGGGCTGAGGAAATATCATTATTTTGAACTCAAATGTGTTTACAATGGTTTGTTGTAGGAGGAAGAAAATCCTAAACAAGTTGGTTCCTAAATTGGTAAAGGTGAGAACACAAAGAATCGGAATGGTGTTGCCGATTTGTTTCAATGCTTGGTGTGGTTGTGGATTGATTTGTTATCATGGATGATTTTGAGTCACTTGGACTCATGTTTGATGAAGGAGAGGACTTGTGAAAGTAATGAGGGGCGAGGTTCATGCTTGACTTGTCGTAAAAGTCGAAAGAGCGGAAATGCATAAATTGACTACTCTTGTTTGAAAAATTGAGTTAAATTGATATGTTTGCTTGTTTAAATATATCTACCTTGAGATATATGATTATGTAACTTGTATGAATATACCAAATGAGATAGAGAATGCATATATGTCCACATGAGCATGATTTACCTATGAATTGGCTAGTTAAACATGACTACTTGAACTTTGCCTCTACTTACCACATGAGCTAGAAATACTTGCCTACTTGTTCATTATATTTTAGTCCATGATTGGGTTATAAGCTGATTTGGGAATATTCTTATATGATTTTAGCATGATTTTGATTGTGCTCGGTAATAAAGTGATTGAGATATCATGGATGTAGTATTGCTTTTGCTGGAAATTAATTATATGCTTATTGTGCATATTAGAACAAGTTATATAGCATGACATTGTTATGTATTGCTTAGAGGCATGGCTTTACATATGCTCGTTGAGCGGGATGTAATACTTTGTTAAGAATTGTAAGAAAGCATGACAAGTCGTTACATTTCATAACACATCATTCATGCATTACATAATTTCGACATGTGGCCATGGGGTTGTAACCTGTGTAGCGGTGTATGGGTGTTGGACGTTATACGTGGTTACCGTGGCGGAGATGTGATTAACCCGTGTAATGATGTATGGGTGTTGGACGTGACACGTGGTTACCGTGGAAAGGTGATGAGCTTCGGTGTGCTATATGGTGCATGGCCCAGATGCTAGTGAGGTTGAGATAGCTCAAAATTGAGATGAGCTACAGGTCGGATGATGATTGATCATGTAACTTGGGGCGTAGTAAGACGCCGGATTTGAGATGGCATGGCTTGAGAAATTAAAGAGGAGGGTAATTATGATAAGTGCGATATGGTAACGGTTTGACGAAAGTGTTTGTTATAGAACTTGTGTTTAATTGACACCATTCATTCGCACTGCATTTATTCTATTTGTTTTACATTTTTAAGCATGTCATTACTCTTTATACATTTAACTATGATCATTTCCGCATCACCGTTCATATTCTTTTATTTTCACTGAGTGTCATGCTCAAAGGTGCTCTATATCACCTTTCAGGTAATGCTCGGGGATGAGGGCATGGAGCTGCAAGTGGTGCTCGTTGATAGCTCGAGATGAAGACTTTTGGATTGGCCTACAGTCACGTGAGCCATGGGTTTTGGGAACGTTGTTTGAAAGTCATGTTTATGTTTTGGAGTAAAAAAAAAATTAAAAACCTTATGTACATATTATGTTTTGTATAACGTTTTGAACTGGTGCACCAAACTTTGCTGTTTTGAATTTTGATCTTGTGTGTTATTCTAAACCGGCCGACAAGTCGATGTTGTTATTAAACAGGTTGATTTATGAACTTGGGTTTTTGAATTTACATATACATCATGCCGAAATTTCGAATGTTTTGTTAATTCATAAGTTTTAAGGTTTAATCTATTCGTTTCCGTTACGTGGTCGCGTCCTGGACTTTTATTTAAGTCGGGTCGTCATAAGTGGGGAATGTGATACCTTGTATGGTTGCCAATTATTGGATGGGTGTGTGCTTGTTAGTACGTGAGGATGCTTTGGGAGTATAGTTGGTTAGCAAAGAGCATGTTAGACCTTTGGACACAACTGATATGAAATTCGGTTCATAAAATTACTTGCTTCCATTTCACTCCCACTAGCATTTTTATGCTCATGGTGCTACACTACACTACTGCTTCTTTAGGTACTGCACGTGGTAGAGGACGTGGTAGGGGAGCTGGTGTTGCTTAACTAAAGGAGCAGTAATTGGATTGGACATGGACCTTGTTTAGCATTCAACGAAATGTTACTTTCATTAAACTTTTGATGGATTTTTGTGTTTGTTGGTGGAAATGGTGATTAAATTAGATGGTGAATGGTGGCATGCAAGTGTACATAGTCAACAAGTAATAAAGTGATAAGAGGATGTCGAACTCACGAGGATAGCTAAATAAATGCAAGAAAGTTTAAGAGTTGTTTGCAGTAAGTAACTAGAGTCTGATTGAATGGATCCAACAACAAGTGTAGATCAAGATAGATTGTGGGTATTGCGTCAAGATGCAAGGATGGTTTTATTTCCTCAATAAAGGATCTTGCTTTAGTGAAAATTAACGTCGTATTTCAATTTATGAGAGTTAACAACTAGAATTAAAACAGAAAAGTAGCTTCATTTTCTCAACTGTTATCAAACACTGTTTATGCTGTCTTTATTCCTAAATGCCTACATGAACTCATGCACTCTTCTTTGTTTCTTTCAACTTATTAACCATGCAACTTACACCTTTAGTTATTCCTAAATTCAGATGTAAAGTCACTCTATTTCCTTTCTCTTGAAATGTGTTAATCTAAATATCTCTCAATACAAGGTTAAACTCCTCCAACTTGGTTTCCATTAAGCTTGACAAAGGATAAAGAATGAGAAAGTCGATGGCTTGATCAAAATATTCATTGAATGATTCACTACACATTAAGCTCTTGCCATCCTTGATCTTTTTACAAAAGAGAGATTGAAAACAGAAATAATATCCATACTAATAAAACTAAACTAGATTACTGAAATAAGCAATTAAAATACGAGATAACTAAATGTCTAAACAATCTAAACTTATTCCTTCTTCCTAAAACTTACACATTTTCTTTGTGTTCTTCGTCTTCGTCCCTTTTTTGTGCTCCCTTCCTTCTTTGGCATTCTTAACGAGGCTTATAATATCGCTTTCTCTTCTTCAATTTTCCTTTTTGCGTAAAAAGTTATAGTTGGTGAACTACCAGGTAAAGCACTATTGGCCGCACGAACGAATACTGTAGCAGGAAATGACAGCTCCTAGTCTTGTCAACAATAGTTGGCGGAGAAAATATCTTCTGACTCCTCAGGCTCTTTGCTTCAGCTACGACTTTCCTTTCTTCACGTGGGAAACTTTCTTCTAACAAGGGACAACATAGAAAGGCAAGCTTTTGATGATCCTTTTTTTCTAAAAAAACTCTATTAAGAACTTAGCAGATTAGAATGAGAGAAAATAACCTTAATTTGGGAAGAAAATATGCACAATGAAGATATGCTACCAAAATATGACTCTAGCCTAAATTCAAGTTATTTATGTACAATCTACGTTCTATTTGCTGAATAAAACCTAATTCTTCCTGAAATATAGACAAAATTGGGGCTTTAAAATTTCACTTTCATGCGCTTATCACACCCCCCAAACTTGCATAATTGCTTGTCCTCGAGTAATTCTTTTAAACATGCACAAAAATTTGTTCAACAACTTGAATTCTTTATTGGCTAAGGCTAAATTAACATCAACATCCTTCCCCTTTCTCAGCAGAGTGAAACTATCAGGATTACATTTTTAAAAGACAAACTTCAAAGTGTTTGTGTGCATCTTATATGTTGTCAAACTATCAGGCTTACATTTTCAAGCCACTCAATACATATATTCTCAAGTTTTAAATATATACTTTTTTCACTCTTCCATATTCAATAAGCCTTATCAACTAGCAGTTCAATATTTTATTGAACTAAAAAGAGAGAAAAAAAACCATTTAATTCACTAAAAACAATAAAATATATGTCAATAAATTATTGAACTACTATTTGGATAACTTTTATTATAATCTATCATTTCACTAATTAGTATGCAGAAATATGTTATTCGAGTTTAGTTTTTTTACTACTTATTTGCATTAATTCCATTCACTCAAGTTAGTAATTTCAACTTATTTTGTTTTTATAGTATCTCACTTTATAATTTGATTGACTTTTATTATATTGAGGAATATTATGCTTCAAAATTAACATAAAATCAACATAATAATACAATGATTGGAAAAAATAAATATTTTTGAAAAACAAATCGACCAAACTCCCAGTGAATAATATAGGTAACTTACAAAAGCACTATTTTTTCTCAACATATCATTGTATTTTTCACTCATTATATTTGTTAAAACTACTAGAATAAATGTTCCCTTTTTAGTTATTTGAGAATTACAAAAAATTTAAATTGTTCAAAAACTACTTAAATCAGAAGAAAACTTACTTTTAAAATATTAGAAAAAACATCGAAGTTGTTTGTTACTTAATAATATTCATTAATATGTTTATAATATAAGATCTTTATATAAAATACTTTGAGGTGATTGTAAATTTAAAATAAAATATTACAAAAAAATTATTATTAAAAAATTATAAATAAAGAAAATTATAGACCAAGTCAATGAAGGGGTGAACATTGGAGGGAGACTCCTCACACCCTCCCTTCTAAAAGAAAATAGGTTATTAAAAGTACGTAAACCGTCTAAAATTTTTCAAACTCTTTTACTTTTACATCAATTAGGGATGGTAAAATTCCCCGTAAGGCTCTGCCCCCCGTTTTATAGGGATTAGGGTTAGGGGAAATTTTCCCCAATTTATTTTAGGGTATGGGGATTGGAATACATTTCCCACCCCAACCCCGACCCCAAACCCTATATTTTAATAATATCTTATATTTTTTTTATCTCTATTTATCTACAAAAAAACAGGGGTATTAGCTGTGAAATTTTACCAGCGAAAACTATAACGTCCCATTATTTTACAAGGAATTTTTTATTTATTTTAATTATTATTACTTTATGTAAAGCACTTAATTTAATTTTTGAGTTGATTAATTTAAATTTTATATTAAATTTAGAATCTATAACTTTGAATTTACGAGTTTATTTCGTTCAGAAATCCTTTTAATTACTTTAATAATTTAAATTAGTTTTGGGCGTATTAATAATGATTAATGGGCCAATTAATAATTATTAATCACCTTTTGGTAAGTTTAAGTGCTTCGGGTTTCATTTTTAAAAGCTAAAAGCAAATGAAGGACGCATTCGTAATTTTCCGAATTCATAAAATATCTAAACACTATTCATCTCCTCTTTAAAAACACCAAAATTGACAATTTTTCTTCTCCATGGAATTTTCCATGGGCTTTTGTGACGACCCAACACTTTTAAATAAATTTAAATTAGAAAACACAGCGAAGTCTTTTATTTTAAGAAAAAATGGCGTGGTTTTGTTTGAAAGTTGGGTAGCCAAAACCTGTTTACATCCTAATTTTCAAATCTAATAAAATCACATGGAACTTTAAGTCCCAATCAGGAGTTCAAAGATGTAATATCATAAAACAATAACCATAAGCTCTTATGAGCTAAATACAATGTACAATTCACAAAATCCTTTAAAGTTCACAGAAGTTAATACATAAGCTTTACAATAACTGAGTCCATCTTGAGGTCATCATCCCTCGATCACGCAGTACCACCTCCTCTCCCTCAACCTCTAGCTAGGGCATTACCTGAAATTGGTTGTAATATCATGAGCTAACAACTTAAGCCCAGTGAGAATAATAAGAATAAAAAGTAAAGATAGACCTCAAACTCGCATTTCAATTTGTGTCCAATTAATCTGACACAATTCACTCCTAAAGTTCTCCAACTCTAGGTAATTTCATTTTATACTCTCTAAAGGATGATATTACTAACTCTCGTAGTCAATCCTCATCCAATTACTTGTTATGAGAAAATAAGAAAAGTAAATAACTTTGCATATAATATAACATCTCGATTTATATTCCATCGAACATATGCAATGTAGGGTTCGCATATACCCTTATGCATGAATGAAGGTAATGCGGACATCCCGTAGGCTCCAATTCAACTTTATGTATGAAGAAGTAACGAGTACATCTCGTAGGCTACCAATTCGTCTTCTTTCTTAGTTTTACTTTCACTGAAGAAGTAATGCGTACAACCCATAGGCTACCATTCGTCTTCTTCCCTTGTTTTACTTTCTTTTCTTTTCTTTTTCTGAAGGTGATGCGGACACTACCCGTAGGCTCCAACATTCTTCCCTTCCTTTCTTTCTCACTTTCTTTTCTTTTCTCTTTTCAATGATGTGAGATCTTATGGTTATGCTTGCATAAAATTGTAAAAGTAAATAAAGTAAAGTACGAATAATAAAGTAACCGAAACCAAACATAAAGTAAAGGGGCATAAAGTAAAAGACATAAAGTAAATAAATAGGAAACTCCGAACGAATGATATATCAATCGAACTCCGCTAACAATAATAAAAGTAAAATCATAACTTAAACAATTAACCTATACCTTCAAGGATTCTAAACTTCCAACATAATCCG
Organism: Gynostemma pentaphyllum; assembly: GCA_028015215.1. Classification (NCBI taxonomy): domain Eukaryota; kingdom Viridiplantae; phylum Streptophyta; class Magnoliopsida; order Cucurbitales; family Cucurbitaceae; genus Gynostemma; species Gynostemma pentaphyllum. Next base: position 45,005,374 of record CM051351.1, on the reverse strand, counting down.
AGGTTCTATTAATCGTTCTACATAAAAGTTTTGATTTTTTAACTTTCAATGATCCAACCTAAGCATCGAAACGAATCTAACTTAGAATTTTCTAAGATTCAATAGATTCCTCGAGAACTACTAAGTTCTCACTTAAAGGATTAACTCCTAATCCTAAGGGCACTAACTCACATCCCTCTAATCTTAGATTCGAATTCTAATCTTAGTTTCCAATTCTACAAACCATCATACTTATTTGCTTTCTAAAGATACTTTAAATCCTAACTATTCTCACCTTAAAGAAAGTTGACTTCGCTCCTAAGTCCGGAAGAGCGATCAATCAAACGGTTCGAAAACACCTACAATTGAATTATATCACACAATCAATAATTACCAACTATCGATCAAACATCAACTAAACGTTCAAAATGACGAAAAACTCAACAACCCTACCAAAGAGGCTCTCGGCCCCCTCAAAGAAAATGGGCCTCGGGTTTGGTTTTCCGGCTTTTAGGTAATCTAAAAGTGTTTCGAGTTGGTATTAAGCAAATTCAATATTCCCAATTTCAATGGGTATCGATAATTAGGGTTTTTGAACATTATGCCCTTTCCCGAATCGAATTTCAATAAACAATATTTCACTAATTTATAACCCATAATTAAACCCAAAAGGGTAAATTTTAAACGGGAAGGGTTTCGACTGAAACTCGGTTTTAGGGTTATGGGAATGTTTCCAAAAACTCTTAAAACTACTCCCATATTTACAAACACCGAGTTTCACCGCAAGAAATCGAAAGAAAACAAAGAAAACTCAATTAAAACATTATTTGGAGCTTAGGGTTTCAAGAGAAACTTACCGAGAACTCCTTGAATCTCGAGAGAAATGCACGATGGTTAGGTGGAAAAGGATCCTTGACTCGAGGGCTTTCTGATTTATCCAAGATCGAGTCGATCCGTCCAGAAATTAACGAAAACCAATTTTTCCCTTTTCATCTTTGATGCTCACGGGTGGGAGGATGAAAATGGTGATGATTTTGGTCAACTTTTGAGTCAAAGAGGATTTAAAGAAGATGAAATGAATAGTGTTTGATATTTAGGAAATTTGGAAATGATAGTTGCGTCCTTGTATGACTTTTGACTTATAAAATGAAACCCGATGATCTTAAACTATCCCAACGGTGATTAATAATTATTAATTTGGCCCCTTAATAATTATTAATACCATTAAAATGAAATTAAGCTAAAAAGGTAACTTAAAAAGAATTAACCGAAATAACTACTAAATTCTAATTTACCGATAAATAAATAAACTTTAATTACTTAAATTAAAATAAAATAAATAAATAAATTTTTTTTATCACAAAATAACGGGACGTTATAATCAACCCTCCTAAAAAGGGCTTTTCGTCCCCGAAAAGTAAACTTACTAAGTGAAAAGGTGAGGATACTTTGCCCGCATATCATCTTCACGCTCCCACGTAGCTTCTTCGGACACTTGGTTCCTCCAAAGGACCTTAACTAAGCGAATAGTCTTGTTTCTCAACACCTTTTGCTCCAATGCTTGAATCTCAACTGGTTTCTCCTCATAAGACATACTAGCATCCAAAACGATCGGCTCGTGATCGATCACATGAGAAGGATCCGCCATGTACTTCTGAAGCATAGATACATGGAATACATTATAAACTGCCGATAAAGAAGGTGGTAAAGCCAACATGTAAGCTACAGGTTCTACCCGATCAAGTACCTCGAAAGGGCCAATGAACCTAGGGCTCAGCTTACCTTTCTTCCCAAATCTCATAACACCTTTCATATGTGCTACCTTCAAAAACACGTGGTCCTCCACTAAAAACTTGAGTGGACTACGTCGTTTACCTGCATAACTCTTTTGTCGACTCTAGGAAATCCTCATCCTCTCTCTAATCAAGTCAATTGACTGACTAGTCAACTGTAACAACTCAGGTCCCAAAAGCCTTCTCTCCCAAACCTCATCCCAGTGAGCTGAAGATCGACACTCACTACAAAAAAACTGTCAAAATGAGACCAGAAATTTGCGACCAAACAAAAGTCGTGGTTTTTTGGTGACCACCTGGTCACTTTCTTTGAAGGTTGACTTTAAGTGACCATCTGGTCACTTTTTTTGCGACCATATTGCGACCAAAAGAAGAAGTGGTCATAAAAAATGGCGCAAAATTATGGCGCGAAAGAAGCGACCAATTGGTCCCCTAAGAAAACGACCAGCTGGTCGCAGTTTTGTGACTAAAATATGTCTTGGTAGCAAAAAATGGCGCGTAATTTTGGAGGGAAAAAAGCTACCAAGTGGTCACAATTAAAAGTGACTATCTGGTCGCAATTTTTGTGACATTTATTTACCAGTGGTAGCTTAAAATTGGAGGGAAAAAAGCTACCAAGTGGTCACAATTAAAAGTGACTAATTGGTCGCAATATTTGTGACCTTTATTGAGTAGTGGCGGCTTAAAATTTTGGCGGGAATTAAGCTACCACGTGGTCACATTAAGAAGTGACCGGATGATCGCAAATTATGTGATTTTATGTGACCAATAATTTATAAAAAATTTGGTGGGATAAAAGCTACCAACTGGTCACCAAAAAATTGACCATCTGGTCGTAAATTCTGACTTGATGTGACTCTGGGAAGTGAGGAAAATGGCGGGAAATTTTGGCGGGAAAATGTGACCATATGGTAGCAAAAATACTACCATCTGGTCGCAAATGAGCAGAGGAGTCCATTATAAAATCCCTCCACCTATTGTTTGTTAGCATTAAGAAAAAAGAAAATGAGAGAGTGGATGTATGTTCGTTTGATAGACGGGTATTTGAACGATGAGTTCGTGGCCGGGGTTGAACAGTTTGTTGAGTTTTTCATGACAACTGTCTATTATGAAAAGTATGGTGGAAAGTTACGTTGCCCGTGCAGGAAATGCGACAATAGGAGAATCATACCTGTTACAGATGTGAAGGTGCATCTTTATAGTCGAGGATTTGTGCAGAATTATTATCACTGGGTGTTTCAGGGGGAAACACAGGAAATGTTCGACGCTGCATTACAGGAATCGAGACGATACGAAGGTAGCAGCTCGAATGTAGAGGTTGTTGACAAAGAACGGAATGATGAACAACAGTATAATCAGATGCAGCAAATGACACTTGATGGTGCGGGGTATGGGGGCAATGAAAATTTCCTTGAAAGTTTAAACGTAGACAAAGATGAACTGGTTGTAGAAGAGGAAATGAATCCGGATGCACGAAAGATGCACGAGATGCTAAAGACAGCCAGCAGACCATTGTACAATGGGTGTGAGGTAAGTCAACTTGCTGCTGCTACAAAACTTTTAAATATAAAGGTGCAGTACAACATACCCGGTAGCGATTGCATCTTGGTTTCGTCGATGCGCTCTAGAAGAAAATAATATGCCCCACAGTTTGTACGACACGAAAAAGCTAGTGGAGGGACTTGGATTACCCGTGGAGAAAATAGATTCGTGTCAAAACGGATGCATGATTTACTAGGATGTGGATGAGGACCTGCATCATTGCAAATTCTGTTTTCTTCCAAGATACAAACAAGGGAAACGCAGCCTGATTCCGAACGCCCGCATGTTCTATTTACCGCTGACCCCACGTCTGCAATGGTTGTATGCATCGGATGTGACAGCCTCGCACATGAGATGGCATCACGAGCATTCACAGGATGAAGGTGTTATGAGACATCCCTCAGATGCTGCGGCATGGAAGCATTTAAATAATTGTCATCCGGATTTTGCACAAGATCCGAGAAACGTCAGATTAGGCTTATGCACAGATGGCTTCAACCCGTTTGGGTCATCCGGGGCACAATATTCAGTTTGGCTAGTCATGGTAACCCCGTATAACTTGCCTCCCTCGATGTGCATGCGAGACCCAGTGATTTTTCTAACAGTGATCGTACCTGGGCCGAAAAGTCCAAAACAGAAACTGGATGTGTATTTGCAACCACTTGGTGCAGAGTTGAAAAGGTTGTGGACTGACGATGTTATGACGTACGACATTTCGAAGAAACAAAATTTTTTGATGCGCGCCGCGTTAATCTGGACGATCAGTGACTTCCCTGTGTATTCAATGTTGTCAGGTATGTTGATCTTTAATTGCTTTCATATACATTTTTGAGTCTGTGTTTAGCTTTTGTTATTGCTTTCCTTAGTCAGTGTAGTTAATTGTGTGAACCTTAATTTCCTCCTCTTAAAGGTTGGAGTACGGCGGGGACATACGCATGTCCACATTGCATGCTAGACACAGATGCAATCTCAGAAACGGTCGGAAAACTTGTTGGTTTGACTGTCATCGTCGATTTTTGATGTTGAATCACACTTTCCGTTCAAACGGCAGTGACTGGAAGAAAGGTCGACGAGTAAGAAAACAAACCCTCCGACCATGTATAGTGGAAGACAGATTCTTCACGGTATAGATGCTATAGGGATGCAGAAGATTACAGTGGAAGGTGCAGAGAGTGCAAACAATGCGGCTGAGAAAAACACGGGTTGGAAGAAACGAAGTATTTTTTGGGATCTACCGTATTGGGAAGATCTACTGATTAGACACAATCTTGATGTAATGCATATCGAGAAGAATTTCTTCGACAACATTTTCAATACGATTTTGAACGTTCTGGGAAAAACGAAGGACAATCTGAAGGCACGTTACGATATACGGGAGATATGTCACCGTCCTAAGTTGGAGCCTGACGACAATGATAATTACGCAAAAGTAAAGTACATGTTGACGACGGATGAAAAGAAAATATTATTTGAGTGGATCAAATCCATCAAATTCTCGGACGGATACGTTTCGAATTTGAGTCGGTGTATAGACAGTAAAAAACATATCATGTTCGGGATGAAAAGCCACGACTGTCATATATTCATGCAACGATTGATGCCCGTTGCGTTCAGACCGTTTCTAGAGAATAGACATTGGGAGCCGCTTGCCTAGTTGAGTGTTTTTTTCAAGGACTTGACATGCACAGAGCTGACGGAAGCCACTGTCGCTTCAATGAGTTCAGAGACCGCCGTTATTATTTGTAAGTTGGAGCGAATGTTCCCACCTGGCTTTTTTGACTCCATGGAGCATTTTCCAGTGCATCTTCCATACGAGGCATTCTTAGGGGGTCCCATACATTACCGTTGGATGTACCCAGTTGAAAGGTAAGGACAGTTATTTTGTAATGTACGCGTATGAATCAGTACAGTGATCATCGAATGTTAATTATGTTTTGTACCCACAGGTACTTACGTCGGTTGAAAAAGATGGTTGGAAATATATCACGAGTAGAACGATCTATCTGTAGTACGTACCTGACACAAGAGACTACCACATTTTGTTCATACTACTTTGATCAACACATTGCAGAGCAGTTTCGACCGGCGAAACGAAACATTGTCGAAAATTTACTTGAAGGTGTTGACATGAACGACTTGCCGATTTTGACGGAACCTGGTATGACAATTGGAAGATCAGTGCGTAGGCCGTTGACCGATTCTGAGTATCACGTAATGGAGACATACGTGTTATGCAACTGCGCTGAGATCGAACCTTACATAGAGTGAGTTTGTAACTTAACATTATTTCATCGCATAAACAATTACAAACTATTTGCTAACTATTTTTGTAACATACAGATTATTTCTAAACGTATACGTTCGAATGACACGAGTTGGTCTTACAGATGCTGAGGAGGGGTCAATAATCGACAAAGAGTTTCATTCTTGGTTCAGTGCATACGTGAGTTATTTTAAATTGTCAAAAAACCGTTGCATTATGTTGAAACAATTACTATCTTCCTAATATTACTGTATGTGGACAATGATATAGGTTGACTCCCCTACATTACCAGGTGGATGATCTTCGCATCATTTCTTTGGCAAAGGGACCTGGATGAATAGCAAGGTTGTATGGTGGATACGTCGGTAACGGTTACAGATTTCAAACGAAGGCGCATTCAGTGAACAGGGCAACAAACAACAGTAGTGTTTGCATAAAAGGTCACGTGTTCGGCACAAACAAAGACGATTACTTCCGAGTAATCGATGAGATTCTTGAGATTCAATACGCAAGTCCGACGCTAAAACGCATTATTCTGTTCAACTGCACTTGGTTCGAGACAACCATGCAGATGCAGAGGAAGCGGAGTCCGTAAGATTGATCATTTACAAATCGTTGAGGTAAACAAGTATAAGCATATGCGCACCGCTGATAGGTTCGTCCTGGCTTCACAGGCGATTCAAGTTTATTACCTGAACTATCCGATTAATAGACGATATCTGACAGATTGGTTAGTTGTTGGTAAATTTAAACCACGCCAGGTAGAAGAAAACTTGTCCGAGAAAGACGACCATGCAGATGCAGAGGAAGCTGTTGCTTTTCAAGAAGATGAGATAAGATCTCGTGCAATCGACGATGGTCAGAATGCAAGTACTGTTCATCCTTTGAACGATGGAACGATAACATTGCATGATGATGATGATACAAATGCTTCCACTTCTCACGCACGTGACATTGATGCTGAATTTATTCGAGACGATGAATCTGATGGAGAAACAGAAGAAGAAGAAGAAGAAGAAGAAGAAGACTGTATGTGACAGACTTCTTGGAGACGATGATGAATGAGATATTTCGTTAACTTGATTATTCAAATGTGTGTGTATGTGTTTAATTAATTAAAACTATTTCTTTTAAGGAATGATTAAAAAATATATATATATTAATATTTGCGACCATGTGGTCGCAATTTCACACAAAAGGTGACCAAATGGTAGTAATTTAGAAGGGAAAGGCGACCAAATGGTCGCATTTTTGGAAAAGTATAATTATATTTTTTTTAAAAATATACGTGAAATGGCGACCATATGGTCGCAAATATGAGCGGTAAATTTAAATTTCCATGAAATTTATGGCGGTGAATTTAAAGATTACGACCATCTGGTCGTAATATTTGGCGGTGAATTTCATTATTGCGACCAGATGGTCGCAATTATCGATGGGACTCATGATATGACAGCTGTTGTGGATCATGGAAAAGTGGCGACCATATGGTCGCTTTTCCAAGAAATGCTACCATATGGCCGCAAATATCTCAAGAAATGCGACCATTTGGTCGCATTTTCCCCAGCACGCGCGACCTTTCGTTTCTTGTCATTATTACATATTTGCGACCATTTTGTCGCAAAATCTAATTTAAAATCAGATCCCCTTTCCTTTCCCCCGTTTCTTTTCTTCCTTTCTCTTTTTCTTTCTCCCTTTTCTTTCTTTTCTCTCTTTCCCCAGTTCCGTTCCTCGTTCTTTTTTCCCCGTTCCTACCCTACTCTAAACCTACACACCCTAAACCTCCAATCCCGGTTTCTATTACGAGGTTAGTTTCGTATCCGTTTTAAGTTATTTTTAGTTTAAGTTTTAGTTTAAATTTAATTAGTTTAGTTTAATGTTGTTAATTTCATTAATTTTAGTTTAATTAATGTAATTTAGTATAATTAAGTACTTAGTTTACTTAAGGTTAATTAATCTAATTTCGTTTACTTTAATTAATTGGAACATTTTAGTTCAAATCAATCTAATTTTAATTCAGTTTAATTTAATTAATTTGTTTAGTTAAGTTTAGTTTTTATTAATTAATGTTAGTAATTAAATTTACTTAATGTTAGTTAAATTTAATTAATTTTAGTTTAGGGTAATCTAATAGTTGAAATCTTCATTACTTAGTTTACTTTAATTAATTTTAGTTCAATTAATCTAATTTATTTTAATTCTTCATTACTTAATTTAGTTTAATTCAATTAATTTTAGTTTCAATTAATCTAATTTTAATTTACTTTAATTCAAATTAATTAATTAGTTTATTTTAGTTTTAATTAATTTATGTTAAGTTTAATTTAATTAATTTTAGTTCAATTAATCTAATTTATTTTAATTCTTCATTACTTAATTTAGTATAATTTAATTAATTTTAGTTCAATTAATATAATTTTAATTTACTTTTATTAAAATTAATTAATTAGTTTATTTTAAATTATTTACTTAATTTATGTTAGTTTAATTTACATTATTTCATTAATTAATTAATTTAATTTATTTTAATATTTTACTTACGTAATTAGTATTAAATTAGTTTATTTTGGTTGTAGGATTATGACGGGCAGACGACGTCCTCCCCAGTCGAGGGGCGAGCCCTGACGACGCGGTGACGAGGGGTCTCCGCAGACGCCATCGCCACGCCGCCGATGCGGACTGACTACAGAGGAGTTGGACATCCTCTTGATTCCTAGACGGGACTTGCTTGCCACGCTCGATGATGTAGTCCCTGAGACCGAGTCTGCGACAAAGACGATCGCCGCAGGACTCCCTAGCCACGACTCCCGGGCTTAGCATCGGGGTATGCGTCCTGGTGCCGCATTAGGGTCGGATCCAGTGCCCCTCCACTTCATGCACGCAGCCGTCTCGGGCCGCAGACTCTACCCTTCGGATTGAAGGGGATACGTAAGTAATTTTGTTTATTATTTTAATTACTTAATTTTTAAACCTTTAAACTTTTTTCAAAGTGTTTTTTTTCCCGTTAACTAAAAGTTTCTAATACCACAATAATTTTTATGATTTTGCAGAGTACAGCCGCATACAACAGTTTCAAAACGGTTTCGCGAGGTCCTCCAGAGCATGCCTCTACCCAGCGACCTTCGCTGGCAGAAGATTCTGACGACGGAGAAACGTCGAATGTACGACAATTGGAAGTTAAAAAACATCATTTATTTTCATAATTAATTAGTTTTGAAATTTATAAAAATAAATTTATTACTTTAACAATTTTTTATTTCAATTTTTTCAGGGCAAGTTTCCTGTTATCGATCCCGATATCACGGACGGTAGATTGTTCCCCCTATAGGGCAGTCACGTCCAGGATCGATTTAAGGACCTCATGTACCGGGCGCGCAGAAAGCAAGCAGCAAACCGCCCCGTGTGGATGAGCCCTGAGGACCACGCGCGGCTTCTCGCGAGCTTAAGCACTCCTGAGGGCAAGGCAGTGTCAAGCAGAAATAAGGCCAACCGCGCGAAGAATCCCACCAAACACACTGCGGGGGCCCGGACACACGACGAGCACCATCGTCAATTGGTAAGTTTTTTTTTCGTCGTTTTCTTACTTACGTACTTTTTTCTCGTTTTCTTTTTTCAATTAGTTATTAATTTATTATGTTTTATTCTTCAATCTTTAATTTTTTAGGAAGCGAAGCACGGGCGCCCGTCCTGCCCGATGAGTCGCACATGCGTTCTTCACACGAAGAAGGACGGGGCGTTAATCGACGATAAGGCGAAAGCAGTTCAGGTATTTAATAATTTTTTCAATTATTATTTTTTCTTTAAAATTTTTCCTACCTTATATATTAACTATTTTATTTTCTGAATTTTAAATGTTTAGGAACGTTTCACGGAGTCCTTGAGTTAGCGGTTGCCACACCAGACTCGCAACTGACTCAGGAGGACCATAAAGAGGCGTTCTTGGAGGCTACTGGAGGGGTTCGGCCTGATGGGTCAGTTCCTGGGCTCGGCTCGTACGGGCGACGGCTTTACGCAGATGTGCCCCAGCCTCAGCGGAGCGGAGAGAGCACTAGCTCCGGCCCTTCTCCCGATTGAAGCGGCGAACATGCCAGGACATGGACGCTATGCGCAAAGACTTCTTTACTCGAGTCGCCGCGATTAAGGCCGACATGCAAGCACGAGTCGAGGCCCAGGTCGCATCGCTTTGGCCGCGTGCTTGGATCCCTAGGCGGGCCGCCTTCATCATCGACGCCTCCCGCCACCCCCGCCCCGCAGATAGTTCTAGGATGCTTTAATCGTATAAAACGTTTTTTGAATATTTGATATATATATATTTTATTTTAATTCCAATTTTTTGTTATTAAATTTTAATATTAATTAAATAAATAATTAATAATTAATAATTAATAATTAATAATTAATAATTAATAATTAATAATTAATTAACTAATTAACTAATTATTGAAATTTAAATTTAAATTTAAAAAAAAAATTCTTAAATGCGACCATCACTTTTAACGCGACCATCTGGTCGTATTTTGACTGAGTCTAAAACTGACCATTTGGTCACATAACATACGACCATTTGGTCACTTTTGTATGTGACCAATTGGTCACTTATCTTTCACATAAATTACGACCAGATGGTCACTTTTTAGGCGACCATCTGGTCGTATTTTATCTGAGTCTAAAAGTGACCATTTGGTCACACAAAATATGACCATTTGGTCACTTTTTTATGTGACCAATTGGTCACTTAGCTTCAAGATAAATTACGACCATATGGTCACTTTTTAGGCTACCATCTGGTCGTATTTTCAAAAGGTTGACTTTTTTGCGACCAAAAATTTATGGTCGTATATTTGTGACTATCTAGTCGCACAAATTCTAGACCGACCAGCTTTTTGGCCACCACTTATTTTGTCATTTTTTTGGTCGCATTATAGACAAAAAACGACCACTTGGTCGCAATTTCATGGTCGCAAATTGACAGTTTTTTTGTAGTGACTTTCTACCATAAAGTGCCTCAAATGGTGCCATCTCAATTGTGAAGGCTCGACACTTTTAAATAACTTAAATTTGAAAACACAGTGGAAGTCTTTTATTTTAAGAAAAATTGGTGTGGTTTTGTTTGAAAGTTGGCTAGCCAAAAACCTGTTTACATCCTAATTTTCAAATCTAATAAAATCACATGGAACTTTAAGTTCCAATCAGGAGTTCAAAGATGTAATATCATAAAACAACATCTATAAGCTCTTATGAGCTAAATACAAAGTACAAATCTTCAAAGTCTTTAAAGTTCACCAAAAATATATACATAGACTTTACAACACTGTGTCCATCTCGAGGTCATCATCCCTCGATCACGCAGCACCACCTCCTCTCCCTCGACCTCTAGCCAGGGCATTACCTGAAATTGGTTGTAATATCATGAGCTAACAAACTAAGCCCAGTGAGAATAATAAGAATAAAAAGTAAAGATAGACCTCAAACTCGTATTTCGATTTGTGTCTAATTAATCTGACAAAATTTACTCCTAAAGTCCTCCAAACTCTAGGTAATTCATTCTAAACTTTCCAAAGGATGATATTACTAACTCTCGTAGTCAATCCTCATCCAATTAACTTGTTATGACATAAAATAAGAAAAATAAATAACTTTGCATATAATATAACATCTCGATTCTCTTTCTCATCGATCATAAGCATGAATGCATGAGAGCATCCCGTAGGATTCGCATACGCCCTTATGCATGAAGAAGGTAACATGGTCTATCCCGTAGGATCCATCGTTCTCCCTCATTTTCTTTCTCACTTTTTCTTTTCTTTCTATGAAGGTAATGTGGTCTATCCCATAGGATCCATCATTCTCCCATTCACATCTTTCTCATTCTCTCTTCTTTTTCTATGAAGGTAATGTGGTCTATCCCGTAGGACCCATCATTCTCCCATTCATATCTTTCTCATTCTCACTTTTTTTCCATGATGCGAGATGTTATGATGCAATATGATATGTTTTGGAATAAATAAATAAAGTGCGGAATTAAAGTAGCCGATACACACATAAGGTAAAAGGCATAAAGTAAAGCACATAAAGTAAAAGACATAAAGTAAATAAATCAGAAACTCCGGACGAACGATATGTCAATCGAACTCCGCTAACAATAATAAAAGTAACACCTATCTTAAACGATTAACCTATACATTCCAAGATTCTAAACTTCCAATAATTCGAGGTTCTATAAATCTTTCTACATACAAGTTTGGATCTTTTAACCTCCAATGATCCAACCTAAGCTTCGAAATGAATCTAACTTAGAATCTTCTAAGATTCAATACTTTCCTTGAGAACTCCTAAGTTCTCACTTAAAGGATTAACTCCTAATCCTAAGGGCACTAACTCACATCCCACTAATCTTAGATTCGAATTCTAGTCTTAGTTTCCAATTCTACAAACCATCATATTTATTTCCTTTCTATAGTTACTTTAAATTCTAACTATGCTCACCTTAAAGAAAGTTGACTTCGCTCCTGAGTCCGGAAGAGCGATCAATCAAATGGTTCGAAAACACCTACAATTGAATTATATTACACAATAAATAATTTACCAACTATCGATCAAACATCAACTAAACGTTCAAAATGACGAAAAACTCAACAACCCTCCCAAAGAGGCTCTCGGCCCCCTCAAAGAAAATGGACCTCGGGTTTGGTTTTCCAACTTTTAGGCAATTTAAAAGTGTTTCGAGTTGGTTTTAAGAAAATTCGATATTCCCGATTTCAATAGGTATCGATAATTAGGGTTTTCGAAAATTATGCCCTTTCCCGAATCGAATTTCAATAAACAATATTTCACTAATTTATAACCCATAATTAAACCCAAAAGGGTAAATTTTAAACCGGAAGGGTTTCGACTGAAACTCGGTTTTAGGGTTATGGGAAAGTTTCCAAAAACTTTTAAAACTACTCCCTTATTTACAAACACCGAGTTTCACGGCAAGAAATCGAAAAGAAACAAAGAAAACTCCATTAAAACACTATTTGGAGCTTAGTGTTTCAAGAGAAACTTACCGAGAACTCCTTGGATCTCGAGAGAAACGCACGATGGTTAGGTGGAAAAGGATCCTTGACTCGAGGGCTTTCCGATTTATTCAAGATCGAGTCGATCCGTCGAGAAACGAACGAAAATCGAATTTTCTCTTTTCCTCTTTGATGCTCACGGTTTGGAGGAAGAAAAATGAGCAACTTTTGGTCAAATTTGAGTCAATGGTGATTTTAAAGAAGATGAGTGAATAATGTTTGATATTTAGGAAATTGGGAAATGACGGTTGCGTCCTTTTATGAATTTTGACTTATAAATCGAAACCCGATGATCTTAAACTATCCCAATGGTAATTAATAATTATTAATTGGCCCGTTAATAATTATTAATACCATTATAATGTATTTAAATAAATAAAGCCATTAAAATGACTTAAATCGAAATAAACTACTAAATTCTAATTTACCGATAAATAAACAAACTTTAATTACTTAAATTAAAATAAAATAAAATAATTTTTTTTATCACAAAATAACGGGACGTTACAGTCAACCCTTCTAAAAAGGGCTTTTCGTCCCCGAAAAGTAAACTTACTAAGTGAAAAGGTGAGGATACTTTGCCCGCATATCATCCTCACGTTCCCACGTAACTTCTTCAGACACTTGGTTCTTCCAAAGGACCTTAACCAAGCGAATAGTCTTGTTTCTCAAAACCTTTTGCTCGAATGCTTGAATCTCAACTGGTGTCTCCTCATAAGACATACTAGCATCCAAAACGATCGGCTCGTGATCGATCACATGAGAAGGATCCGCCATGTACTTCCGAAGCATAGATACATGGAATACATTATGAACTGCCGATAAAGAAGGTGGTAAAGCCAACCTGTAAGCTACTGGTCCTACCCGATCAAGTACCTCGAAAGGGCCAATGAACCTAGGGCTCAACTTACCTTTCTTCCCAAATCTCATAACACCTTTCATAGGTGCTACCTTCAAAAACACGTGGTCCCCCACTGAAAACTCAAGTGGACTACGTCGTTTTTCTGTATAACTCTTCTATCGACTCTAGGCAACCCTCATCCTCTCTCTAATCAAGCCAATCGACTGACTAGTCAACTGTAACAACTCGGGTCCCAAAAGTCTTCTCTCCCCAACCTCATCCCAGTGAGCTGGAGATCGACACTTTCTACCATAAAGTGCCTCAAATGGTGCCATCTCAATAGTAGCCTGGTAGCTGTTATTATAAGCAAACTCTACCAAGTACAATTGAGAATCCCAACTACCTCCAAAATCAAGAACACAAGCTCCAAGCTCTCAACATATCATCCAGAATCTGGTTAACTCTCTCGGCCTGACCATCTATCTGAGGGTGAAAAGTCGTGCTAAAATCCAAGCCAGTACCCATGTCTGAATGCAAACTCGGCCAAACCTTCGAGACAAAACGAGTGTCCCGATTTGATACGATCCTCACAGGCACACCATGTAATCTAACAATCTCCCGTAAATACAACTGTGCCCATGTCTCCACTGGGTAGGTGATCCTCCCAGGTAAAAAGTGTGCAGTTTTCGTCAAGTGGTCTACAATCACCCAAATGGTATAGTAACCCTTTGATGTCCTCGGCAAACCACTGATAAAGTCCATGGAAATCTCCTCCCATTTCCATTCTGGCACACTCAGAGGGTTAAGAAAACCGGATGGACTCTTCCTCAAAGCCTTGACTTGCTGACAAATCAAGCATCTAATAACAAAGTTCGCAATCTCACGCTTCATCCCAGGCCACCAATAATGATCTCTCAGGTCCCTGTACATTTTCGTACTACCTGGATGAATAGAGAAGATAGAACTGTGAGCCTCCTCCAACAGTTCCCTTCTAAAAGTTGATCCTAATGGCACACATAGCCACTTACAATACATCAGAGCACTGTCTGTAGAGAAGGTAAAATTGCTAGGAATATCTGACTCAGCCTCTCTAAAACCGGCCTGCAAATGAATCTCATCTCTCTGTGCATCAATCATCCTCTACCTCAAAGTAGGTCCCACTGTTAAACTAGCCAGACTCACAGTGACCTCGGCACTCAGAAAAGCTATCTCAGCTCGTTCCATATTGTAACGCCCCGTCAATTTTAAATAAATTAAAATCAGAGAAAACAGCGGAAGTCTTTTATTTTAAGAAAATTTTGCGTGGTTTTGTTTGAAAGTTGGCATGCCGAAAACCTATTTACATCCTAATTTTCAAATCTAATAAAATCACATGGAACATTAAGTTCCAATCAGGAGTTCAAGATGTAATATCATAAAAACAACGATAAAAAGCTCTTATGAGCTAAATACAAAGTATAATTCATAAATCCTTCAAAGTTTTCAAAAGTAAAATTCATAAACTTTACAACAAAAGAGTCCATCTCGAGGTCAGCATCCCTCGATCACGCAGCACCACCTCCTCTCCCTCGACCTCTTATAGGGCATTACCTGAAATTTTGTAATATCATGAGCTAACAAACTAAGCCCAGTGAGAATAATAAGCATAAAAAGTAAAGATAGACCTCAAACTCGTATTCCGATTCGTGTCCAATTAATCTGACACAATCACTCCTAAAGTTCTCTAAACTCTAGGTAAATTCGTTATACTTTCGAAGGATGATATTACTAATAATCATAGTCAATACTCATCCATCAACAATGTTATGACATAAGTAAGAAAAATAAATATACTTTGCACATCATACAACTTCTCGAATCTCTCTTTCATCTATCATAAACATGAATGCATGAGAGCATCCCGTAAGACTTCGCAATTGCCCTTTTGTGCGTGAATGAAGGGTAATGAGAACATCCCGGAGGATCCCAGTCAGCCTTATGCATGAGGAAGTAATGTGTCAATCCTGCAGGATACCATTCAACTCCCTATGTATGAAGAAGTAATGCTTCAATCCCGTAGGATACCATTCACTCCTTTTTCATCTAGAGTAATGAGGAAATCCCGTAGGATCCCATTCGTCTCTTTTCATTTAGAGTAATGAGCAAATCCCGTAGGATCCCATTCGTCTCTTTTTCATTTCTCATTTATTCTTTTCTCTGAAGGTGATGTGAACTCCACGTAGGGTTCATCATTCTTCCTTATTTTCTCTTTCACTTTCTTTTCTTTTTCACTTTCATTTCTTTTTCACTTTCGTTTCTTTTTCACTGAAGGTGATGTGAACTCCACGTAGGGTTCATCATTCTTCCTTCTTTTCTCTTTCACTTTCTTTTCTTTTCCACTTTCATTTCTTTTTCACTTACGTTTCTTTTTCTGAGGTGATGCGGACACTACCCGTATGCTCCAACATTCTCCCCTTCATTTCTTTCTCACTTTCATTTCTTTTTCATGAATGGTGCGAGAATGGTATGATGCAATATGATATGCATATGCTTGCATATCCTTGTAAAAGTAAATAAGTAAAGTGCGGGATTAAAGTAGTTGATGCAAGCATAAAGTAAAAGATATAAAGTAAATGACATAAAGTAAAATAGATAAACATTTCGGACGAACGATATGTAAATCGAACTCCGCTACAATAATAAAAGTAAAATCATAACGTAAATGATTAACCAAACCTTCAAGGATTCTAAACTTCCAACATAATAATCCGAGGTTCTATTTACCGTTCTAAAAACAAGTTTGGATTTTCTAACCTCCAATGATCCAACCTTAAGTTCAAATCGAATCTAACTTAGAATCTTCTAAGTTTCAATACTTCCTCGAGAACTCCTAAATTCTTACTTAAAGGATTAGCTCCTAATCTTAAGGGCACTAACTCACATCCCTCTAATCTTAGATTCAGATTCTAGTCTTAGTTTCAAATGCTACAAACCTTCATACTCATTCGTTTTCTATAGTTACTTTAAATCCTAACTATTCTCACCTTAAAGAAAGTTAGCTTCGCTCCCAAGTCCGGAAGAGTGATCAAACAAGAGGTTTGAAAACACCTACAATTGAATTATATCACACAATCAATAATTTTACCAACTATCAATCAAACAACAACCTAACATACAAAACGACGAAAAACTCAACAACCCTCCCACAAGAGGCCCAGGCCCTATCAAAGAAAATGGGCTTTGGGTTTGGTTTTCCGGCTTTTAGGCAATCTAAAAGTGTTTCGAGTTGGTTTTAAGCAAATTCGATATTCCCGATTTCAATGGGTATCGATAAATAGGGTTTTTGAACATTATGCCCTTTCCCGAATTGAATTTAAATAAACATTATTTCATTAAATTCTAACCCAAAATCAAACCCAAAAGGGTAAATTTCAAACGGAAAGGGTTTCGACTGAAACTCGGTTTTAGGGTTAAGGGAAAGTTTCCAAAAACTCTTAAAACTACTCTCGTATTTACAAACACCGAGTTTCATGGCAAGAAATCGAAAGGAAACAAGGAAAACTCCATTAAAACACTATTTGGAGCTTAGGGTTTCAAGAGAAACTTACTGAGAACTCCTTGGATCTTGAGAGAAACGTACGATGGGTAGGTGGGAAATGATCCTTGACTCGAGGGCTTTCCAATTTATCCAAGATCGAGTCGATCCGTCGAGAAATGAACAAAAATCGAATTTTCCTTTTCTCTCTTTGGTGCTCACGGTTTTGGAGGAAGAGAATGAGCCACTTTTTGGTCAATTTTTGAGTCAAGGCAATTTAAAGAAGATGAAGTGAATAGTGTTTGATATTTTAGGAATTTTGGAAATGACGGTTACGTCCTTTTATGACTTTTGGCTTAAAAACGAATCCCGAACTTCTTAAACTATCCCAATGGTGATTAATAATTATTAATTGGCCCGTTAATAATTATTAATACCATTAAAACGTAAATAAACTAAAAAGGTCAATTAAAAGATTAAAACCGAAATAAACTGCAAAATTCTAATTTACCGATAAATAAATAACTTTTAATTACTTAAATTAAAATAAAATAAAATAAATAAAAGTTTTTTGTATCATAAAATAACGGGACGTTACAGTCAACTCCCCTAAAAAGGGCTTTTCGTCCCCGAAAAGTAAAACTCAACATAACGTGATAAAACAAAAGAGTGATCAGCTCCAAAATTAAACAGAACAAAAGCCAATGGCCCACGATTATCAAAATACTAGTCACTATAGTACCTGCAGCCTCGGCTTCCTCTCTAACAGTAAAAACACGAGCCTGATGCTGAACAGGTGGAGGAGGAAAAGGCAGTGGTGGAGGTAAGATCTGTGGTGGTGGAACAACAGGTGGAAGTTTATACTGCTGAGCCTGTCCATCCTAACCTCTACCCCTGTACTGACCTCTGCCTCGGTCCTAACCTCTACCCCTAACAGGAGGAGCATATAAAGCAGGTGGTGCCTGATATGGTCTCTGCTGAACACCCTGACCCGGGTACCCATACTGTGGTAGATGTGTCTGATAAGTCCTACACTGTCTAGATATATGACCCTCTTGACCACAAGTATGACATCTTTGTGGTAGGATACATCTCCCAGCATGATGACTAAAACAATTTTGGCAATAGCGGAAAGGTAGTCTCTGTGCCATCAGCTGTCTGAAATGGATCCCGCCCTGAGCTTGCTGCTGCTGCTGTCTCGGCTGTGGTAGTGGTGCTTGACCAATATGATCATCCTCTTCCTTCCTCTTCTGAGAGGAAGTCTCTCCTGTAGCAGCTAGTTTGCCTTTCCTTTCTTCAGATGCCAAATCTAAAGAAAGGGCAAACTCTAAAGCATCCTCGTATGTAGTCGGACGTAAAGTACGTAGATGACCCCTAACTTCATCTCTCAATCCCAAAAACCTCTTCATCTTACTCTGAGGGTCGGCAATCTGTCCAGGAGCAAACTTAGATAATCGATCGAACTCTCGCTCGTACTCTGTCACTGATCTATCACCCTGTTTCAGGGTCAGAAACTCTACCTCCAATCGGTCTCGTAAATCAGCTGGGTAATATTTCTCATAAAACTTCTCTCTAAATACCTTCCATGTAACCTCCATGGTAAGAGAAAGTGATCTATGAAGGCCTTTCCACCAATAAAGGGCATCATCAACCAGAGAATACGTACCACAATGGACCTTCAGACGGTCCGGGTACCTAATAAACTCAAAAGCCCTCTCAACCCTATCAACCCATAACTCTGCAACAGATGCATCCAAAGACCTACCATCAAACTCAGCAGGTGCGTATCGACTATACTCCCTCAGAGTCCTAACAGCATCAGTAACCCCTACCTGATCAACTACTATATCTACTGCTCTCGGTGGAGGTATAACAGGCGCAACGGGTCTACCAGCATCCCGTAATAACTCAAGATAAACATCCTCAGCGATGTAAACTCCTCACCCCTGAACAGGTGGCGGTATAACAGGAATCTCAGGTGGAGGTGGTGCAGGGTTACGGGCTCGGCCTCTACCCCTCACAGGAGCAGCCGCCCTAACACCAGCTCGTCTAGCACCCCTTCTAAGAGGCATACTGCAGCATAGTAAATATAACTTGATAAGTTACTAGTAAAAGAGGATTCACCACTCCTTTACCAAATCCAAATAAATAAGCGAGTTTAAAGATAAAGGTCTAGGAATACCTGGTGCTGCTGATCTCAGATGATGACTTTGAGAATGGACTTAAAACAAAACATGAAATACAAACATGCATCGCATGTAGTCTACATAACCCGTCGGCTCTGATACCAACTGTGACGCCCTGTCACTTTTAAATAAATTAAAATCAGAGAAAACAGCGGAAGTTTTATTTTAAGAAAATTTTGCGTGGTTTTGTTTGAAAGTTGGCATGCTGAAAACCTGTTTACATCCTAATTTTCAAATCTAATAAAATCACATGGAACATTAAGTTCCAATCAGGAGTTCAAGATGTAATATCATAAAAACAACGATAAAAAGCTCTTATGAGCTAAATACAAAGTATAATTCACAAATCCTTCAATGTTTTCAAAAGTAAAATTCATAAACTTTACAACAAAAGAGTCCATCTCGAGGTCAGCATCCCTCGATCACGCAGCACCACCTCCTCTCCCTCGACCTCTTACAGGGCATTACCTGAAATTTTGTAATATCATGAGCTAACAAACTAAGCCCAGTGAGAATAATAAGCATAAAAAGTAAAGATAGACCTCAAACTCGTATTCCGATTTGTGTCCAATTAATCTGACACAATCACAAGTTCTCTAAACTCTAGGTAAATTCGTTATACTTTCGAAGGATGATATTACTAATAATCATAGTCAATACTCATCCATCAACAATGTTATGACATAAGTAAGAAAAATAAATATACTTTGCACATCATACAACTTCTCGAATCTCTCTTTCATCTATCATAAACATGAATGCATGAGAGCATCCCGTAGGACTTCGCAATTGCCCTTTTGTGCGTGAATGAAGGGTAATGAGAACATCCCGTAGGATCCCATTCAGCCTTATACATGAGGAAGTAATGCGTCAATCCTGCAGGATACCATTCAACTCCCTATGTATAAAGAAGTAATGCGTCAATCCCGTAGGATACCATTCACTCCTTTTTCATCTAGAGTAATGAGCAAATCTCGTAGCATCCCATTCGTCTCTTTTCATTTAGAGTAATGAGCAAATCCCGTAGGATCCCATTCGTCTCTTTTTCATTTCTCATTCTTTCTTTTCTCTGAAGGTGATGTGAACTCCACGTAGGGTTCATCATTCTTCCTTGTTTTCTCTTTCACTTTATTTTCTTTTTCACTTTCGTTTCTTTTTCACTGAAGGTGATGTGAACTCCACGTAGGGTTCATCATTCTTCCTTCTTTTCTGTTTCACTTTCTTTTCTTTTTCACTTACGTTTCTTTTTCTGAAGGTGATGCGGACACTACCCGTAGGCTCCAACATTCTCCCCTTCATTTCTTTCTCACTTTCATTTATTTTTCATGAATGGTGCGAGAATGGTATGATGCAATATGATATTCATATGCTTGCATATCCTTGTATAAGTAAATAAGTAAAGTGCGGGATTAAAGTAGTTGATGCAAGCATAAAGTAAAAGATATAAAGTAAATGACATAAAGTAAAATAGATAAGCATTTCAGACGAATGATATGTAAATCGAACTCCGCTACAATAATAAAAGTAAAATCATAACATAAACGATTAACCTAACCTTCAAGGATTCTAAACTTCCAACATAATAATCCGAGGTTCTATTTACCATACTAAAAACAAGTTTGGATTTTCTATCCTCCAATGATCCAACCTTAAGTTCAAATCGAATCTAACTTAGAATCTTCTAAGATTCAATACTTCCTTGAGAACTCCTAAATTCTTACTTAAAGAATTAACTCCTAATCCTAAGGGCACTAACTCACATCCCTCTAATCTTAGATTCGGATTCTAGTCTTAGTTTCAAATGCTACAAACCTTCATACTCATTCGTTTACTATAGTTACTTTAAATCCTAACTATTCTCACCTTAAAGAAAGTTAGCTTCGCTCCTAAGTCTGGAAGAGCGATCAAACAAGAGATTCGAAAACACCTACAATTGAATTATATCACACAATTAATAATTTTACCAACTATCGATCAAACAACAACCTAACATACAAAATGACGAAAAACTCAACAACCCTCTCACAAGACTCCCACGGCCCTATCAAAGAAAATGGGCTTCGGGTTTGGTTTTCCGGCTTTTAGGCAATCTAAAAGTGTTTCGAGTTGGTTTTAAGCAAATTCGATATTCCCGATTTCAATGGGTATCGATAAATAGGGTTTTTGAACATTATGCCCTCTCCCGAATTGAATTTAAATAAACATTATTTCATTAAATTCTAACCCAAAATCAAACCCAAAAGGGTAAATTTCAAACGGAAAGGGTTTCGATTGAAACTCGATTTTAGGGTTAAGGGAAAGTTTCCAAAAACTCTTAAAACTACTCCCGTATTTACAAACACCGAGTTTCACGGCAAGAAATCGAAAGGAAACAAAGAAAACTCCATTAAAACACTATTTGGAGCTTAGGTCAAAAGAAACTTACCGAGAACTCCTTGGATCTCGAGAGAAACGTACGATGGGTAGGTGGGAAATGATCCTTGACTCGAGGGCTTTCCGATTTATCCAAGATCGAGTCGATCCATCGAGAAATGAACGAAAATTGAATTTTCCTTTTCTCTCTTTGGTGCTCCTGGTTTTGGAGGAAGAGAATGAGCCACTTTTTGGTCAATTTTTGAGTCAAGGCAATTTAAAGAAGATGAAGTGAATAGTGTTTGATATTTTAGGAATTTTGGAAATGACGGTTACGTCCTTTTATGACTTTTGGCTTAAAAACGAATCCCGAACTTCTTAAACTATCCCAATGGTGATTAATAATTATTAATTGGCCCGTTAATAATTATTGATACCATTAAAACGTAAATAAACTAAAAAGGTCAATTAAAAGATTAAAACCGAAATAAACTGCAAAATTCTAATTTACCGATATATAAATAAACTTTAATTACTTAAATTAAAATAAAATAAAATAAATAAAAGTTTTTTTTTATCACAAAATAACGGGACTTTACACATATCCCACCTCAACCTCAAAGGTATGGCTAACAAAGCTGATGAATGAGAAGACTTCCTACTGAGCGCGTCTGCCACTACATTGGCTCTCCCAGGATGATACTGAATGTCACAGTCATAATCCTTAACGAGCTCTAACCATCTCCGCTGTCTCATATTCAATTCCTTCTGAGTGAAGAAATATTTGAGACTCTTATGGTCAGTAAATATCATGATCTTCTCACCGTACAAATAATGTCTCCAAATCTTCAATGCATGAACAATAGCTACCAACTCTAAATCATGAGTCAGATATTTCTTCTCATGCTTTTTCAACTGACGGGAAGCATAAGCTATAACTTTCCTGTGTTGCATCAACACACATCCCAAACCTCTGTGGGAAGCATCTGTGTACACAGTCAGACCACCAGATCTATCAGGCGACACTAGAACAGGTGCTGTCACAGGCCTCCTCTTGAGCTCCTCAAAGCTCCTCTCACAAGCCTCAGACCATACAAACTCAATTCCCTTCTGAGTCAAACGTGTCAAAGCTGAAGCAATTTTGGAGAAATCTTGCACAAACAGTCTATAATAGCCTGCAAGTCCCAGAAAACTACGAATATCAGCCACACTAGTCGGTCTAGGCCAGTTAGTAACTGCCTCAATCTTATAGGGATCAACAGATACTCCTCTACTCGATACCACATAGCCTAAAAATGCCACTTCCCTCAGCCAAAACTCACACTTGGAGAACTTGGCATACAATCTCTGATCTCGTAGTACTGTCAATACTTCCCGTAGGTGCATAACATGCAACTCCTCTGTCTTGGAATAAACCAAGATATCATCAATAAAAACAATCACAAAAGAGTCAATGAAACTCCTGAACACCGTGTGCATAAGGTCCATAAAAGTTGCAGGCGCGTTGGTCAAACCAAAGGACATAACTACGAACTCATAATGTCCATAACGCGTCCAGAATGCAGTCTTGGGAATATCCTCATCCCGAATCCTGAATTGATGATAGCCAGATCTCAAATATATCTTCAAAAAGATAGTGGCTCCCCTCAACTGATCAAACAAGTCTTTTATCCTAGGCAAAGGACACTTGTTCTTCACCGTAACACGGTTCAACTCTCTATAATCGATGCATAAATGCATAGAACCATCCTTTTTCTTCACAAACAACACTGAAGCTCCCCACGGTGAAACACTCGGGCGTATAAACCCCAAGTTTAAAAGTCCCTGTAACTGGCTCTGGAGTTCTTTCAACTCAGCCAGTGCCATACGATAAGGTGCTTTGGACAATGGAGCTGTCCCAGGAGCAACCTCAATCTGAAAATCAAACTGTCTCACCGGTGGCAAACTGGGTAACTCATCAGGGAAAACATCAATGAAATCCCTCACTACTGGCACAGAACTCAAGCTAGCCTCTGCTACAGAAGTGTCAATAACACTAGCTATATAGCCCAAGGCTCCATCACTTAGAAGCATACTGGCTTCTAACATAGATATCAAAGTGGGTGCTACTCGACTACTAGTCCCACGAAAACGTAAACTGGTCCCACATGGACCCATAAAATCAACAACTCTCAGTAGAATCAATGGTGGCACGATTAGCTGATAGCCAATCCGTACCCAAAATCACATCGAAATCAGACATAGGCATGATAATCAAAGTAGCATGGAAGCAACAACCCATAAAACACAAATCATCTGTGCTAATCATACTATCAGCAATAACAAACTTCCCCACAGGGGTCGAAACACGCATCTCAAAACCTAACGGTGCAGACTCAAGTGTAGCCAACTCAACAAACTCAGAAGAAATAAAAGAGTGGCTAGCCCTATAATCAAATAAAATAAAAGCCGAATGGCTCAAAACTGTCAAAGTACCAGTCACTACAGTACCTACAGCCTCGGCCTCGTCTCTGGTGGCAAATACTCGAACCTGATGCTGAACAGGTGGAGGAAATCTCGGTGGTGGTGGAGGTAATATCTGTGGCGGTGGAACAATAGGTGGAAGTCTATACTGCTGAGCCTGACCACCCCGACCTCTACCCCTGTACTGACCTCTGCCCCTAATCGGAGGAGCATATAAAGCAGGTGGTGCCTAATATGGTCTCTGCTGGATGCCCTGAACTGGGTAACCATACTGTGGTGGGGGTGCCTGACGAGTCCTACACTGTCTAGATAGATGTCCCTCCTGGCTACAAGTATAACACCTCTGTGGTAGAGTACATATCCCAGTATGATAACTAGAACAGTTTTGGCAAAAGTGAGAAGATCGTCCCTGTACCCTCGACTGTCTAACCTGGATTCCACCCCGAGCCTACTGCTGCTGTCTCTGCTGTGGCAGTGGTACTCAACCAGTATGGTCATCCTCTGCCTTCCTCTTCTGAGAGGAAGTCTCTCCTATAGCAACTAGTTTGCCCTTCCTTTCTTTAGATGCCAAATCTAAAGAAAGGGCAAACTCTAAAGCCTCCACGTAGGTATTCGAACGTAAAGTACGTAGATGACCCCTAACCTCGGCTCTCAATCCCACCATTAACCTCTTACTCTTACTCTAAGGGTCGGTAATCTGTCAAGGAGAAAACCTAGACAATCGATCAAACTCTAGCTCGTACTCTGTCACTGATCTATCACCCTGTTTTAGGGTCAGAAACTCCACCTCTAATCGATCTCGTAAATCAGCTGAGTAATATTTCTTATAAAACCTCTCTTGAAATACCTCCCAAGTAACCTCCATAGTAAGAGAAAGTGATCTATGAAGGCCTCTCCACCAATAAAAAGCATCATCAACAAGAGAATACGTGCCACAGTGGACCTTCAGCCGGTCCGGGCACTCAATAAACTCGAAGGCTCTCTCAACCCTATCAATCCATAACTCTGCAACAGATGCATCTAAAGACCTACCATCAAACTCAGCAGGTGCATATCGTTTATACTCCCTCAGAGTCTTAGCAGCATCAGTGACCCCTACCTGATCAACTGCTATATCTGCAACTTTTGGTGGAGGTATAACAGGCATAACGGGTCTACCAGCATCCCGTAATAAATCAAGATAAACATCCTCAGCGATGTAAACTCCTCGCCCCTGAACAGGTAGCGGTATAACAGGAATCTCAGGTGGAGGTGTAGGGCTTCGAGCTCTACCTCTACCCCTCGCAGGAGCAGCCGCCCCTGCTCCAACTCGCCTAGCACCCCTTCTAGGAGGCATACTGCATCATAGTCAATATAACTTGATAAGTTACTAGTAAAAGAGGATTCACCACTCCTTTACCAAATCAAAATAAATATGCGAGTTTAAAGATAAAGGTCTAGGAATACCTGCTGCTGCTGATCTCAGATGATGACTTAGAGAATGGACTTAAAACAAAACATGAAATACAAATATGCATCGCATGTAGTCTACAGAACCCGTCGGCTCTGATACCAACTGTGACGACCTGACACTTTTAAATAAATTTAAATTAGAAAATACAGCGGAAGTCTTTTATTTTAAGAAAAATTGTCGTGGTTTTGTTTGAAAGTTGGCTAGCCAAAACCTGTTTACATCCTAATTTTCAAATCTAATAAAATCACATGGAACTTTAAGTCCCAATCAGGAGTTCAAAGATGTAATATCATAAAACAATAACCATAAGCTCTTATGAGCTAAATACAATGTACTATTCATAAAATCCTTTAAAGTTCACAAAAGTTAATACATAAGCTTTACAATAACTGAGTCCATCTCGAGGTCATCATCCCTCGATCACGCAGCACCACCTCCTCTCCCTCGACCTCTAGCCAGGGCATTACCTGAAATTGGTTGTAATATCATGAGCTAACAACTTAAGCCCAGTGAGAATAATAAGAATAAAAAGTAAAGATAGACCTGAAACTCGCATTTCGATTTGTGTCCAATTAATCTGACACAATTCACTCCTAAAGTTCTCCAACTCTAGGTAATTTCATTTTATACTCTCTAAAGGATGATATTACTAACTCTCGTAGTCAATCCTCATCCAATTACTTGTTATGAAAAAAATAAGAAAAGTAAATAACTTTGCATAAAATATAACATCTCGATTTATATTCCATCAAACATATGCAATGTAGGGTTCGCATATACCCTTATGCATGAATGAAGGTAATGCGGACATCCCGTAGGCTCCCATTCAACCTTATGCATGAAGAAGTAACGAGTACATCCCGTAGGCTACCCATTCGTCTTCTTTCTTAGTTTTACTTTCACTGAAGAAGTAATGCGTACAACCCGTAGGCTACCATTCGTCTTCTTCCCTTGTTTACTTTCTTTTCTTTTCTTTTTCTGAAGGTGATGCAGACAGTACCCATAGGCTCCAACATTCTTCCCTTCCTTTCTCACTTTCTTTTCTTTTCTCTTTTCAATGATGTGAGATGTTATGGTTATGCTTACATAAGCTTGTAAAAGAAAATAAAGTAAAGTATGAATAATAAAGTAACCAAAACCAAACATAAAGTAAAGGGGCATAAAGTAAAAGACATAAAGTAAATAAATAGGAAACTCCGGATGAACGATATATCAATCGAACTCCGCTAACAATAATAAAAGTAAAATCATAACTTAAACGATTAACCTATACCTTCAAGGATTCTAAACTTCCAACATAATCCGAGGTTCTATTAATCGTTCTACATAAAAGTTTGGATCTTTTAACTGTCAATGATCCAACCTAAGCTTCGAAATGAATCTAACTTAGAATCTTCTAAGATTCAATAGTTTCCTCGAGAACTCCTAAGTTCTCACTTAAAGGATTAACTCCTAATCCTAAGGGCACTAACTCACATCCCTCTAATCTTAGATTCGAATTCTAATCTTAGTTTCCAATTCTACAAACCATCATACTTATTTGCTTTCTAAAGATACTTTAAATCCTAACTATTCTCACCTTAAAGAAAGTTGACTTCGCTCCTAAGTCCGGAAGAGCGATCAATCAAACGGTTCGAAAACACCTACAATTGAATTATATCACACAATCAATAATTACCAACTATCGATCAAACATCAACTAAACGTTCAAAATGACGAAAAACTCAACAACCCTCCCAAAGAGGCTCTCGGCCCCCCTAAAATAAAATGGGCCTCAGGTTTGGTTTTCCGGCTTTTAGGCAATCTAAAAGAGTTTCGAGTTGTTTTTAAGAAAATTCGATATTCTCGATTTCAATGTGTATCGATAATTAGGGTTTTTGAACATTATGCCCTTTCCCGAATCGAATTTCAATAAACAATATTTCATTAATTTATAACCCATAATTAAACCCAAAAGGGTAAATTTTGAACGGGAAGGGTTTCCACTGAAACTCGGTTTTAGGGTTATGGGAAAGTTTCCAAAAACTCTTAAAACTAGTCCCGTATTTACAAACACCAAGTTTCACCGCAAGAAATCGAAAGAAAACAAAGAAAACTCCATTAAAACACTATTTGGAGCTTAGGGTTTCAAGAGAAACTTCTCGAGAACTCCTTGGATCTTGAGAGAAACGCACGATGGTTAGGTGGAAAAGGATCCTTGACTCGAGGGCTTTCCGATTTATCCAAGATCGAGTCGATCCGTCCAGAAATTAACGAAAACCAATTTTTCCCTTTTCCTCTTTGATGCTCACGGGTGGGAGGATGAAAATGGTGATGATTTTGGTCAACTTTTGAGTCAAAGTGGATTTAAAGAAGATGAAGTGAATAGTGTTTGATACTTAGGAAATTTGGAAATGACGGTTGCGTCCTTTTATGACTTTTGACTTATAAAATGAAACCCGATGATTTTAAACTATCCCAATGGTGATTAATAATTATTAATTGGCCCCTTAATAATTATTCATACCATTAAAACGAAATTAAGCTAAAAAGGTAATTTAAAAAGAATTAAACCTAAATAACTACTAAATTCTGATTTACCGATAAATAAATAAACTTTAATTACTTAAATTAAAATAAAATAAATAAATAAATTTTTTTTATCTCAAACTAACGGGACGTTACAATTTCTTCGTTTCTTGGTGGATCGTCTCGATTCTAGTTGCATTAGATTGCTCGGGACGAGGGCTACCTATCCAGCCTAGCCTTGTGGTATTTCTCATTCTTTAAGGGAAGCTCTAAGAAGTGAGTTTTCAAAACTTTTTATATGTTTTTCTTTGCTTTTGTTTCTAAATGAGTTTTGAAGTTAAAATCATGTATTTACATCAAGAAATATGACGATTTCGACCTCGGATATTTGAAAAACACTATTCACCCGAGAATCACACTTTTTGTCATTTTATTTATGATTTGTTCAATTGATGAATTGTAGGTGCGATTGCTAGTTATGGTTCATGGGAACTTTGTTGTCACGCGAATATTCGAGGTGAGGATAAATAGAAATTAAATGTAAACTTAGAAACGGAACAAGTTGAATGACATGTAGGATCGGAAGTTGAGATTGAAATTTGAATAAAAAGGATTAAAGTAAGTGAGCTAATTTTCTTAGGCTTGGGAGTTAGTTCTAATTTGAGTTGAGAGAACTCATAAGTGTTTCGAAGGAAACGATTAACTCTTAGAAGTTCTAAGTTTAGATTATCTTCGGCGTTTACTAATGTTTATCGGAAGTTGAAAATTCCAAGTATAATAGGGTGAATAAGGAATTTGGATATGGAACTTCATATGTTTACTAAAAACAATGGAATCATTTGTTGGATACTTTTTTGATAAGTTAGTAACTCGAATTTATCTGAAGGTCGTTTGGCTTGACTTATTCATTGTTTTTCAGAAGTTCCTACTTTCTTGTTTTATGTATAAAAGGTAATTCGTGATTCATTTATCATTTATCGTTATGTTCATTCGATTACTTTGAATGGTTATATTTATATTTACTTGCACTTGAGACCATATGTATGTTCATTTTGCATAATCGTATGTGGGAGGAATAATAAGGCAATGCATAGACTGAGTGTGCTTATTGTCTAGTATTATTCGTTTTATGTTTACATATATGTATCATGAGGAATGCTAAAGGCTGCATGAACTTTGCATGATCGGGGGGAAATGGATAATTAGATAATGATAGAACTATGCGAGTTCACATTATCTAGTATTATCCATAATTACTATGATACATATATGAGGATACATGGTTGTATTGAACCTTGTATTCGATGGGAGAGTTAATGAGGTAATGCTTAGATTGAGTGAGCTTTCATTACCCGTCATTATTCACTAGAGGTGGGAAGATATTATTGAAAAGACTTCGTATACTTTGTTTTTGGAAAGCGAGATAATGAGGTAGTGTTAGGCTGTGTGAGCTTTCAATACTGTCATTATAAACATTTGATGGTTATATTGATGTAAAGGCTGCGTGTACTTTACATTTATTGAGCGAGTTAATGAATAATGTTGAGACTGTGTGTGATAACATAATCGTCATTAATCATGAATTATCTTTTTTGAATATGTTAAGACTGAGTGAGCTTAGCATTAATTATTAAAGATAAAGTTACGTAAACCTTATTTTATAGCCTAAGTTGCTATAGAGAAAAGAAATCAAACGTTATGTATAGCATGCATTTCTATAGAGAAAAGAAGTGAAATATGATGCATAGCTGATTGCTATAGGAAAAAGAAATGAGATTGAATTTAGTAATGAGAGAATGCAAAGGTGTATTGAACCTTGTATAATGAGAGAATGTAAGGGTGTATTGAAGCTTGTATAACTAGATTCTCAATTATTTGGAAGATCTTGAAATTGGAGATTGTAATATTTGATGTAAACCTTATGTGTATAGTATAAGGTATTAAAGAGAATGAGATAAGAATGTTATGTGTGTTATGAAACACGTCCTTCTTAATGCTTGGAAGTTAGTTCCTCAATTATATGGGAGATTTGGTAAGTGAAAGTGGAATACTTGATACAAAATCCTTTTAAGTGGTTGAAAGTAAAGGATATGTAAGCTTTATTTGGACACAAATCCGGATACGGGTTTGGAGTCTAATGTTACTTTATTTTTCGTTTATCTTCACTAAGCTGGCTTTAGCTCATGATATTGCAAAATTTTCAAGTATCAACCGTGGTCAAGGTCATGGGAGAGGAGCTGGTGATGTCTGATCTGGATTACGATGATGGCGAGATAGACTAAAGATGTTTTTTAAAGTCCATGGACTCATGTTATTTCGTATTCTCTTTTGAGTTGTATATTTGTATATAAGCTCATGAGAGCTTTTTGGTTTTAAACTTTTATAATTCTGAACTTCCTTTGAACTTTACTTTAGGAAATGGCATTTCCTTACCTCTATGATTTCTATGATTGTGAAAAATATAAACAGGCTTTGGATAGTTAAAATTTTAAACGTATCCATGCCATTTTTCTTTAAATATTAAGACATCCACTGCATTCCACTGCATTCTAATATTTAAATTATTTTAAAGGAGTCGGGTCGTCACAAAAATAATTTCCGCTACTAATATCCTTATTGGTGGCGAGGCTCATCACATGATATTTCGCCGCCAATACTCTTTTGTAAAGGTGGGGAAATTCAAATTTTCACTGCCCTATATTATTTTAGCTCATTTTAAAAAAATAAAAAAAATATTAAAAGAATAGGAAATAGGGGCGAAATGCAAAGTTTCGCCGCTAAAAGGAACTAGCAGCAATTCATTAAAAGAATAGGCGGCGGAAAATTTCACCGCCAATAACCTTTAAAAAAGCCCAGAGCGTTCATCTTCCACATTTCTCTTTTTCCCTTCTCTGTCTTTCTCTCTTCCCAACCGCGGGTTCCCTCTCCCTTTGAACGAGATTTTGACGTTTTCGTTGAGTATAACTCCCTTTTCTTCGATTTTTCTTTCTACATTTCATAAATGGATGCTATTTTAGCATTCTAATGGTGTATTTTAAGTTTTATTTTCCATTTTACATAGATTTAACCTAGGTTAGGTTTTATTTTAAAAAAAATTGGTGGTTTTATTTTTAACCACAAATGTTGATTTAATTGATCTTAAAAGCTTTCATGGTAGTATGTGTATATAATATATTCATTTTTTATGGTCATTTGGTACAAAATCATGCATATTTTAGGTTTGCACCACATATAACTTTTCATTTTCTTTAATGGCCTTTGTTTTATTTTTTTCAATTTTGAGTTGCAACTTATTCTTTGTTCATTTATGTGGTAATCTTGATTGATATGAATCAAAATAAAACTTAAAATTTATTAAATTTCCTACTTTTAATTTGGGTGGTGTTAATTTTTATGTTTAGCTTTTTTAATTTTATGAAACCTATGAAACTTTGTTGGGTATAGTTTTGTTTAAATTTTTTATGTTTAAATTTAATAATAAATTTGGTTAAAAAATTTAAAAAAAATTGTTCATTATTAATTATTTTAGAGTTATTAACGTAAAGCGTAGAGTATATTACTACATGTCAAACATTGAAAGGTACGTACGTGTTTACATTTATACTTTACTTAGTTGCATTATATTGATGATGATTAATTTTTATTTTTTCAATTTTTGACTACATCTGTTAATTGGTCTATGGCTTTCCTTCAGTAAAGTTAGGCATAAATTTAGTAATAAATTTAATATTGTACTGTAGCAAAGTTAGCCATAGTTAAGAATAATTTTAATGTTGCTTTTATGATCTATGGCTATCCTGCAATTAGCCATAGTTAAGATATACTATTTATATATAGTTTTAGTTAGGAGAAGTCATACTTTTAGGAAAATCAATTTACAAGCTTATTGGAACACTTGTTCAAGTTGTAAATAAGAATATCTCTTGGTTCACGAACCAATCAAATCATGAAGAAACAAACATGGTTGGAAAGGTAGAGGGGGGAGGGAAGATGAAATGTTTGAGTGTAACGTCCCGTTATTTTGAAGTGAATTTTTTTTAATTAATTTAATGTTATTTATTTATTTCAATCTAAGTGTTTAGTTTAATTATTATTTTTGTAATTTCGTTTTTTTTTTTTTTTTTTTTAAAAATTTTTTTAATGTTTTAATACTTTAAATTTCGTTTTGGTGATATTAATAATTATTAATAGGACAATTAATAATTATTAATCACCTTTAGATTTATTTAAGAGCTTCGGTTTCGATTCATAAGTCAAAAGTCATAAAAAGGACGCAACCGTCATTTCCGATTTCTTAAAAATATCCAAAACACTATTCACCCTTCTCTTTAAATTGCCTTTGACCAAGATTGACTTCATTTTTCTCATCCATTCTCTTCTCCAGTCCCAGCGGGGGGGTTCAAGGGGACGGGGTCCAAGGGGGGGAAATTTTCGGGTTTTGCTCATTTCTTGATGTTAATCGAAAACCCTCGAAATAAATTAATAACCCTTTTTTTTTTTTTTTTTATTCACGGAGTTCTTGGTAAGTTATTTTCAAACCCTAAACTCCAAAATTGTTAATGGAGTTTTTCTTTGATTTTTTAATTTGGGGTTTTTTTTCTTGAAATATCAATGTTTTAAATACGGAGTTTATTCAGGTTTTAACAAAGTAAATAAAAAGGGGGTTTTAAAAACCCTTTTTTTTTACGTTTACCTTTGGGGTTTGATTATGGGTTAATTATTATTGAAATAATGTTTATTGGTTTAAAATTGCCTTAATTCAATTGGGGGGGGGGTTTTTTTTTTAAAACCCTATTTTTTGTTCCCCTTTAAATTGGGAATATCAAAATTGCTTGAAAACCAACTCGAACCACATCTAAATTGCTAAAAGTGAAAACCAAACCGAGACCCACTTTTCATGGGGAGTGGAAGCCCCATGTGGGGTTTGTTGAGTTTTTCGGTTTTGTGCGTCTAGATGTTGTTTGACCGTTATTTTGTTAATTATTGATTATTTTTTTGCAAATCAACTTTGCAAGTGGAATGGTGGTTGACCTGGGGTGTTTGGGGGGGGGGGGGGGGGAAAAAATTTTTTTTTAAGGTGGGAATAGTTAGGATTTAAAGTAATTTTAGAAAGCAATAAGTATAATATTTGTAAATGAAAACAAGACTAGGATTTGAATCTAAGAATAGAGGGAAGTCGGCTAGTGCAATAATTGACAAGGAAACATTGAACCTTAGAAAGTCTAAGTTCGATTGTAGTTTAGGATGGATCATTGGAAGTTAAAGATCATTTAGATAGAAGG
Source organism: Gynostemma pentaphyllum (assembly GCA_028015215.1). NCBI lineage: Eukaryota > Viridiplantae > Streptophyta > Magnoliopsida > Cucurbitales > Cucurbitaceae > Gynostemma > Gynostemma pentaphyllum. The sequence continues at coordinate 44,972,140 of CM051351.1, read as the reverse complement.
GTTAAGGAACTTGAAGTAACGGCATTGGAAGTTTAGAATCCTTGGAAGATAAAGATCATATTTTAGAATCGGTACCGTTTCTTCATCTTTCCTATCTTCATTTATTTATGTTTTCTTTAATCACTTACTTTATGATTGTTTGGCACTTATTATTCGCACTTTACATTTATTTACTTTTGCGAGCATACCATAAATATTGCAGGGGGGGAACCAAAATGCACATTGAAAGAAAAGAAGGGGAGAAGTTGGACCCTACGGGAGTGTCCGCATCACCTTCAAAGGGGGGGGGGGGGGGGGGGGGGGGGGGGGAAAAAAAAAAATTTTTTTTTTTTTTTTGAGAAAATGAGAAAGAAAAGAAGGGGAGAATGTTGATAGGGGGATTCTCATAAAGGAAGGGGGGGGGGGGGGGGGGGGGGGGGGGGGGGGGGGGGGGGGGGGGGGGGGGGGGGGGGGGGGGGTTTTTTTTTGGGGGGGGGGGGGGGGGGGGGGGGGGGGGGGGGGGGGGGTGCACTCAGCATAAAGCGAATGTGAACCTACGGATGTCCTCAATACCTACATGATATATCGATGGAATATATTCATGAGATGGAAGAATCGGGATGTTATATTTATTTAAAGTTTATTTAATTTTCTATTTATAACAAGTTAATGGATGAGAATGGACTACGAGTGTAGTAATATCATTCAGAGATAGAAGAAATTACTAGAGTTTGGAGAACTTTAGGTTGATTGGGGGGTTTTTGGGGCGGGGTGGGAGGGGGGGTTGGGGTCTACTTTACATTGTATTTTCTAGTTTGAGTAAACACTTTTAAAGCTTTTGAGGTAGCTAGTGGTCAAGGGAGAGGAGATGGTCCGCTGATCAAAAGATAAGATTTGCGAGAAGGGCAAGGGGTTATGTAAAAGTCCATGTACATGGTTTTGTGAATTTTAATATAATTTTGAGATTTGTACAATTAAATTTTTATTATTATTATTTATCTTTCCTATATTTATTTAATTGTAGTTTAATTTTGGTAATTTAAAATTTAGCAAGTTTAAACATAACCCATTTATTTAGTAATTTTAACCTTTCAAAGTTTTATTGTGAACTATGTGCATTAAATATTATTAATAGGTTCAATTAATAATAATTAATCACCATTTCATAGCTTAGATTAATTGTGTAAGGTTAATTATTATAGAGGAAAGTTGAGTTTTAAGAGCACTGGGGTGATTTTTAACAAAGACGTTTTTGGAATATTGAACAATAATTTTAACATATCTGGAAAACGGGGTCTATTTACAATTTAAAAAATACATCTTCAAGTTGTTAGGAAGTAAGAACATTCAAAACCGACTACTCTTCATCTTTACTTCATTTCGCAATCCCGGAAAGTTTGCAAATGGCGGATAACGCAGATATAGATACTATAAAGGGCACTCGGGCCTACTAAGTATGAGAAAATTTTCGTTAAAGCAGGGGGGAGAAGCAACAAAACTTCTTACATTGTATTTTCTAGTTTGATAAACACTTTTAAAGCTTTTGAGGTAGAGAGTGCAGGGGTAACGTCCCGTTATTTTGAGGTAGAATTAAATTTTATTATTATTATTTATCTTTCCTATATTTATTTAATTAGTTTAATTTTGGTAATTTAGAATTTAGAAGCTTTAACCTTTATTTAGTAATTTTAATTTCAAAGTTTTATTGTGAACTATGTGCATTAAATATTATTAATAGGTCAATTAATAATAATTAATCACCTTCTAGCTTAGATTAATTGTGTGGGTTAATTTTTTAGAGGAAAGTTGAGTTTTAAGAGCATGGGGTGATTTTTAAAAGAAACAAAAAAGGAAAAGGGTCTATTTACAATTTAAAAAATACATCTTCAAGTTCTAGGGTCTTCCTCATATCACTACATGAAAAACGTGAATTAGCTACGAAACGGGCCTATAGTATGTCGTTAGACATAATTAATGACGGAACGACCTGACGTTATTTTTGTCATATTAGACAAAGATACATTGGGGAGGGGATTGTTTATTGGGGGGGGAAAAGTGTTCCATCGCTGGCTTTCGTTGACCAGAACCTGACGATGGATTGCGTCGTTATAATAGTCAAAGTAATCGTTGACTATAACGATGGAATGCGTCGTAGATAAGTCAAAGATACATGTTGACTACAACGACGCAGTGTGTCGTTATATAAGTCAATGTTATATTTGACTCTAACAACGGAATGCGTCGTCATATCTTTTTTCTTTTTTTTCTTTTTTTGAAATTTAATTAGGGTTTAGAGTTTAGGGTTTTAATTACAAATTATTGTAAATTGGAAACTAAATTTAATAAAAAAATAAATTTAATTTAATTTAAGAAAATGAATATTATATAAATAATATTAAAAATCCCAAAATAATACAAAATAATGTTTGAACCCTAAAGCCTAATCGACAGGAGGATCAGATGGAGGATCGGGAGGAGGCCAAGCAAAACCAGAAGTTGAAGAACCCTCATCGTGCATCTGCGTCATGAAGATGTCCATCGTTGTCTTTATCGACCTCTCAAACACTAGCCTAGACCGCTCGGACTCATCGAGACAAGCCATTATCCCCGTCACCTTCGCCATAAGCCTTTTGTTGCTCTCCTGAAGTTCTGCAGTCTCAACCCTCAACGTCTTATTACTCTAGCGAAGCTTGGAAACCTCGCTCAAACGAGCTGCCTGGGAAGACCGTGGCTGATCAGCGTAAATGACAGGTCTGAGGTTGTCGAGTCCAGGAACAGTGTCGTTTGGACATCTCCCTCTTACTGCCTTGAGAAAAGTCGACTCGATATCCTCCTGTGTCGATAGAGTGTCAGAGCTCGGTAACCGATCAGTGAGAATCGCTTTGTAACGAGCCTGAAAAAAAAAAGATCAAATCATTTCATTAGCTAAAATACTAAAAAAAATTGAAAAAAAAATAAATAATAATTAACACTTACTGCTTTCTCTCTTGCCTTATCATCTACAAAAGTTTGCGCATCTTCACCCTTGGCGTGGAGACGGAGAAACAGCTTAGCACCATGAACCGTACGACCCAATTTTTATTCCTGCGAATGTTAAAAAATTAACGAATAATGAATAATTAAAATAAAGTAAAATTTAATTATTACAGAAAATAACTTACGAGTCGTTTCTTGTGCTCGCATGTCTAGCGTGACCCTCCAGTGTGTTTCGACTTGTTGGCGGTTCGGTTGGAGCTATTGATCTAAGAAATGCGTTGGGCATCCAGCGTCTCAGTACGCGCCAAGATATCTGCCAAGTCCTCCGCATAAATGTAGGTCGACCGTTTATCGGCAGGGGCGTGATGAATAGTGTAGACAGCGTCCCTGTACTGAACGCTGGCTTGCTGATGCTAGGGAGTGTATATGACCTCGTCGGTTAGCTCATCTGGAATATCAAAATATTGGTGAAAAAAATTAACTGTCAGTTTTCGAAATATTATATAAAATAATGAATGAATAAGAAATATAAAATTTTGAATATGTTTACCTTCCAAGCTTCGAACATCCGCAGCTTGTGCGCAGTAGAGACGCTCTACCAGCGAGGGTGTCCCCGTACAGGAAGCATCTTTAATACCTCCGTAAATCTCCTCGAGACCTCCCGTGATGGATGTAACCTATTGAACTGAAAAGAAAAAAATTGAAAAGTTAGAATTTGTAAATAATAAATAATTAATGAAATTGGAATACAAATTAAACAAAACTTATTAGCCGCCCTCGAACGTCAGGCGAACCCTCCTGGAAATAGACATCTCCACGGGCTCCTGCGCCGGGTCGCTATCCTCCTGCTGAATGATTGTGTCAGGGGTATCCCTGAGACGAATATCATCCTCCTCACGGGGGGGCATACTCCCTGAGCTGCTGACACCATGTGTGCTAGAAGGTGCTGGAGGGCGTCTACGGGGAGGCATGACCTACAATAAAATAATTAAGTAATTAAAATTCTAAACTATAAACCCTACACTCTAATTACATTATAATTAAGTAATTATATAATTACATACAAATTACATTTATTATAACCAATTACATATAATTAATTAAAACTAACAAATTACATATAATTAAATGAAAACATACTAATTTCAAACTAAATTAACAAATTAACATATAATTAATTAAAACTAACAAATTACATATAACTAAATGAAAACATACTAATTTCAAACTAAATTAACTAATTAACATATAATTAATTAAAACTAACTAATTACATATAATTACATGAAAACATACTAATTTAAACTAAATTAACTAATTAACATATAATTAATTAAAACTAACTAATTAACATATATATAATTAAAACTAACTAATTACATATAATTAAATGAAAACATACTAATTTCAAACTAAATTAACTAATTAACATATAATTAATTAAAACTAACAAATTACATATGAAAACATACTAATTTTAAACTAAATTAACTAATTAACATATAATTAATTAAAACTAACTAATTACATAAAACTAAATACATATTACATACATTATCCAAATTACACAAAATTAAATTAAAGTCAACTAATTTCAAACTAAATTAACGAATAACATCCTAATTACCAATTTAAACCAATTACATAAAAAAATATTAAATTTGACGAAAGTTACTCAGATTCGTTCCAAGGATGGAGATTTTTGAGAGAGTGAAAGGATTTTTAGAGAATGGGAAGGAATTAGTTGAGGGAATCGAAGAAAGAAGAAGTAGAGTTGAGAGAAAAGAAGAAAAAAGGAAGAAGAAATGGTGAAAATGACATAAATAGTTATGTTTTATACGTGATTTAACGGCGTCTTTTGTCGTTAATCACTTAAAAACTCGTCGTTCCTAATTTGGTAACGACGGAATCCCTCGTTCCCTCTATGAAGATCGTCGTATATGTTCTTATGGACATGAACAACACGTTGCAATTGATCGCTGATTTTATGTAGACAACGTATTGCGTCGCTAATAGTAACTTTCAAATAAAGTCAAAGTGACTTTTCATATTCCTGGGCGACGGATTGCATCGCTACTTCATGCCACAATTTTGGTGAAATTTTTTATCTTCTCACCTTATTAATTACAATTAGCGACGCATTCTGTCGTCCCAGAATATGAACAGTTACCAAAATACTATTTGTTACAACAGGTTAACGATGCAATCCGTCGTTACCCTCATTCCTATACTTAGAAAATTTTATCCCATCATATGTTCTGCGAAGCCTAACAACGCATGGCGTCATTATATTCAATTCATCTCTGAGTTTAATGATGCCATTCGTCGTTAATCTCATTCCTATATTTAGAAAATTTTATCCCATCATTATGTTCTGTGAAGTCTAACGACGTATGGCATCGTTATATTCAATTCAGCTCTGATTTTAACGATGTCATCCGTAGTTAATCTCATTTCTATACTTAGAAAATTGGGAAAAAGACACTTTTGGTCCGTGAGTTTTCATTTTGTTTACCATTTGTTCCCTATGTTTTAAAAAGTGACAAACAACCCCTGAGTTTCCATTTCCTTTACCATCTGGTCCCTGCCGTCTGAACATTGTTAAATGACTAACAAACTGCTTATGTGGAACGCTGACATGGAATTTCATTTAATGACATGGCACCTAGGTAAATTAAATTATGTCAAATCAAAAGGCTGGCATCAGTTAAGGTTAATTTAGAAATTAAAATTGAAAAAGTAAATGTTAAATAGAAATCTGACTTCTTGAAGACGCTTGAGGACTTGAAGAAGACGAAAGGCGAAACGATTCGAGGAAGAAGACGAACTGTTGAAGGATCTTGAATCAAAAAAACGTTGAGTTATTTGAATCTAAAAGAAGTTTCGAATCACCATTTTCATTTCAGGTTTGTCAACATTTTGTGTTTAGGGTTCTTTCTCATTTCAGTTAGGGTTTTTTTTTATAAAAAATTTCTTTTCATTTATATTTGAAATGCAGAGTAATGGATGATTTCTTTAGCATCAACTTCCACTATAATGGAAGGATGGATTTTCACCCAAATAGATATACTGGTGGATCGCAAGCTATGTTTCATTGGGTAGATACTGAGAAACTGTCCATTGTTGAACTAAGGAAGATGCAACATATTGGTGTTATGAACAGTGAAGATTTCTACTATGTCATGCCAGGCTATGAATTGAGAAATGGGATGCGATGCATATTAACAGATGAAAGCTTTGCAGAGATGGTTTCTTATATTCCAAAGGAGGATAGAGTAATGGAGGTATATGTAGAACATTCAACCAATGAAGCAGTAATTGACCCATTCGAACCTCTAGACATGTACATGCCATTATTTCTAGAGTGGCACGATTCTAATGAACCAGTGGGTGGTGATGAAAATTTCAGTGACAATATTTTGAATGAGGATGGTGATGATGATGATTTGGAATTTGAGGATGACATTGTGAGCATTGCTAAGAATGTTGCTAATGATGATGAGAATAATGATGAGAATAATGAGAAGAATGTGAATGAAAATGTTGCTAATGATGATGACAATAGTGATGATGCTTGTGTAATTGATGGTGTTGATGGTCATGTGGTGATGGAGAATGAAGTTGTTCAGATGGAGGTTGATAATGAAAGAGAGGGACTTGTGCAGGTGGATGAGACTGTGAGAGTTATGCAGGTGGATGAGTCTTTGGGAGTTGAAGACATTGATGCATATAATGAGCAAGATTCAGAAGATGATATTATGGTGGAGGATTGGGGGTTCACCGATAATAATGTTATTCAGATGGATGATGATAATGAGCAGGATTCTGAGGATGTTGACTCGAATTTTGAAATTGATACAGATGAGGAAGATGGGGAATGTTCTACTAAGGATGAGGGAGATGTATCACCTAAACTATTTTCCTTACATGCTGAGATTGAGGAAGATGTAGAGTCTGAGTATGAGTATGAGAATGTGCTCAACTTGCCTGTGGATGAAGATGGAGTCAGGGTACGTGGTGACCCTGTATTTAGGCCAGATACAGATATGGATAACGTGAATTTCGTTATTGGGCAATTATTCCCCACAGTTGTAGATTTAAAGGCAGCTATTACAGAGTTTGCTGTGAGAGGTGGGTTCAATATTAAGTTGAAAAAAAAAAGATAAAGTAAGGGTCATAGCTATATGTTCTGGTTCATGTGTATGGAGACTACATGCAAGTCTTGTTAGAGAAGATGACAGCTTTCAGATACGAACCTATATTAGTGAACATACTTGTGTGAGAGAGTTTAGTAATAGGAATGTTAACTCAACATGGGTTACCAAAAAGTATTTACCCCGATTTAGGACACAATGTGATTGGAAGCTTATTGACATAGTAAATGCTGTCAGGACCGACTTCCAAGTTCAGATTTCGTTGACTCAAGCTTATAGAGCACGCAAGAAAGCTTTTAGAGCTATTTATGGAACCATATTGGAATAATACAAAAGGCTGTGGGAGTATTGTGCTGAGTTGAGGAGGTCAAACGAGGGATCTACGATCAAGATTGTGTGTGATATGGTAGTTCCTGAAAGTGATCCAATCTTTAGAAGACTTTACATATGTTTGAAGGCATGTAAAGATGGATTTCTTACCGGATGTAGGCCATTCATCTCGATTGATGCGTGTCATTTGAAGGGGCCATGTCAAGGACAAGTTATGGCTACTGTTGGGATTGATGGTAATAATGGGCTTTACCCGATTGCTTAGGCTGTTGTGGAATTCGAGACTAGAGATTCTTGGACATGGTTTCTACGCTTGCTTGAAGAGGATATTGGGTCATTCACTGCCGAAGGATACACATTTATATCTGACCAACAGAAGATATTTAACAAGCATCAAACAGTTTCAGTCCCTACTCTCATATAACATGTTTAGTCCATAGTATTTACTCCATAGTATTCATATAACATGTTTAGTCAGCACTCATATAACATGTTTAGTCCCTAGCACTCATATAACATGTTTAGCCCCTAGCACTCATATAACATGTTTACCATTGCTAATAAGTAACTGTTTAACAGGGGTTGGTGCCAACATTTGATAACGTGTTTCCAAATGTTGACCATCGATTCTGTGGTCATCATCTATATGCCAACTTCCAAAAACAATTCAAGGGACTGGCACTATGAACTGTTTTTGGAATGCAGCAATGGCTTCAACAGTTAATGAGTTTAATTAAGTCATGGGTAGGATGAGTGTCATGAATGTAAAAGCTCACCAATATCTAAACAACATACATGTTAGATATTGGTCTAAGCATGCCTTTCAGACTAACTGTAAGTGTGACCTTCTCTTATCTAATATGTCTGAGTCATTCAATGTCTATATTCTGCAAGCCCGAGACAAGCCCATTATACACATGCTAGAAGTCATTAGGAAGCTAGTTATGAAAAGAATCACTGAAAAGTTTGAGTATTACAGTGGGATTGATAGAAATTTAGGGTTTAGGATTCATGAGAAGTTATAAGAGATTAAGAGATTGTCTGGTATTGCCATACCTGTTTCGGCTGGGAATCTGTTGTTTGAAGTTGAAGTAGGTCCTTCCCAATTTGCAGTGGATTTAGGGAATCATACATGTAGTTGTAGGGAATGGGATTTGACTGGCATTCCATGCATCCATGCTGTTCAGTGCATTTATTTTAGGCACCAAAGGCCAGAAGAGTATGTTAATCAATTTTTCCATAAGGAAACTCTTGTGAGGACTTATTCTCATTTCATCAAGCCTGTAAATGGACCAAATCTATGGACCCCTACCACTGCTCAACCATTACAGCCACCCACTATCAGACGGCCACCAGGAAGGCCAAAAAGGCAACGCAAGAGGAATGCAGATGAGGCCAGATCTTCACAACCCTTACGTCGACAGGCAACTATAAAGATGTGCAGTAGATTCAAGATTGTCAGACATAATGCTAGGTCCTGTAAAGGACCCGTGGGTGCCAATAAGAAGAAGCGAAAGAAGTCAACTTTCATGGGCTTTAATATTCCGGAGGCTGTAAGTATATTAAACACCAATTGTTTTCACTTTTAATCCCTTATGAAGTATTCTTCTTCTCAGATCTGAACATACTGATATCATATTCTCTAATTGCACTTTTCATCCTTTTGAAATATATGTACAGGAAGAACACAGGGATGTTGGTCCTTTTGGAAATTCTGATGCAAGACCTTCTTATACCATCTCTACTGCTGCAGTAGCATCATCTCAACCGGTTGGACCTTCTAACACCAACTCTACTGCAACAACATCATCTAAACTGAGAGGGAGGGCTTCAAACAATCGAGGAAGAGCTTCAAACCGTCGAGGGAGGGCTTCGAACCGTCGAGGGAGGGCTTTAGCAACCCAGCCATCTGAATCTGGAATTGGGAATACTGGAAGGGGTAGAGGGCATTAGGGATAAGGGTCTCTATTCTGTTTGTTTCTTCAAGGATGAAATATGAATTCTGTAATCTTTATTTTGTTTCTTTTGTGGTACCCTTTACTACTTAACAAACCAACTCTACTTATTGTGTGGAAGTGCTTATTTTTTGTGAATTGTCTAATGCACTGTCCAATGAGAATCTTTGAAGACAACTTTTGACCATACACTTCTTGTTTTATCATGTGGAAAGATTCTTTTTACTGCCATTGACGTTATATAGTAATATCATTGACCAGGGACTATGACTGTTATATTATAATGAAGAAATGCAATAAAGTATATAGGTAGTTGAATATGCAACAACTTTACAATGAATATTAATTAGGGATGAAATGTGTTCCTCAACCAATTAACAATTTATACAAAAACTAGTTGAGAAAATGTAAGAACAAAAGTCTGCGCATTCATTTATACTTGTAGTCAAAAGTATAAAAGTCTCCAAGAACAATATACTGCTCATGGACCAAAACTGCAAAATCTTAAACAACAAATCTGCCCTAATCCTCATTCAACATTCACATCTTTTAGCAGACAAATATATGAAACTAATTAGTGTAATTGCAATCAGAATCCAACATGTCCAATTAATCATATGCAGTTTCCAGCTGCTCTTCTTCATGTCTTTTACTTCTCCTCTTAGCTCATTGATAACTTCTACTCCACGTGGTGTTTCAGCAGGATCAGACCAACTAAAGAAACCACATCCAGATTGTCTGTCACTTGCCTACACAGTTAATCAAATACTGTTAAATTTGTTATCCATGGATTACAAACCAATAATTGATAGATGGGGAAGACTTTAATAGATGTTAAATTTGTTTAATACCTTGTACTTAGCACATCCAAGAAACCTACGATCTGGATTCGTCCTCAGTCGCGCTCGTATTCCACAGTCTCAGAACATCGCTCTCTGGTTCTCGATCTCCACCCTTCTCACAGATTCAGAACTTCGAGTACATCTTTCCATCGCTAATCTCTGATTCTCGATCTCCACCCTTCTCCCCTTCGCTCTCTGGTTCTCTTTCGTGTTTTTGCCCTAACTTTCAAACATGAGGAAGACGAAGATGGAGGTCATTTTAAGGGCTAGTGAAATTCTTCATAATACCCCCCATTAAATGGTATTTCATAGTGTTTTAAGTGGGTTTAAATGTAATTTACCTAGGTGCTATGTCATCAAAAGGAGCAGACAAATGAAATTCCATGTCAGCGTTCCACATAAGCAGTCTGTTAGTCATTTAACGTTGTTCAGACGGCAGAGACCAGATGGTAAAGGAAATGGAAACTCACGGGTTGTTTCGTCACTTTTTAAAACATAGGGACCAAATGGTAAACAAAATGAAAACTCAGGGACCAAAAGTGTCTTTTTCCCTAGAAAATTTTATCCCATCATTATGTTCTGTGAAACATAACGACGGATGGCATTGTTATATTCAATTCATCTCTGAGTTCAACGATGCAATCCATCGTTAATCTTTGTATTTTATTTTTTTTAAAATTATTTCCCCCATTACAAATAAATACTTCAATCATCGTCATCAGAATCATTCGCCTTTTTTGAATTAATGTTGTCTTCTTTAGTGTCTTCTTCGTTTGTTTCATCTGGAGAAGAATCTTTGTCATTTTCAGGTGGAACATACACATTCCATTCATCAAAAAATGTCTCTGATGCATCATTGAACGGACGCACAGTGTCAAAATTAATACCTTCATCAATTTCACGATTTTGCATTTCATCCTCCTAGAATGCAACATAGTTCTCACTATTTTTATCAAGGAGGCTGTCATCTATTATCATCGGTCTTACTTTACAGACAACTAACCAATCAAATAAATCTCGACGGTGAGCGGGATAATTTAAGTAGTAAACCTGAATTGCTTGTTGTCCCAAAACAAAACGATCTTGGGTGTGCATGTGTTTTCTCCGGTTCACCTCAACAATTTTAAGATTGATATTATTGCGAATTCCACCTCGTCGCGTTGTTTCAAACCATGTGCAGTTAAAAAAGATTGTACATTGAAGACTCGGACCTGCAAATTGAACCTCAATAATCTCATCAATGATTCGATAGAAATCTTCTGCATTGTTCTCGAACACTTGACCCTTTATACATACGCCACTGCTCGGTTACCTGAATGAGCTTTTGTTTGAAATCTGTAACCTTGCACCAGATAACCGGTGTAAGATCTTGCAATTCTGGATGGACCTTTTGCTATCAATATTATATGTTGATTAGTGATCGAAATTGTGGGGTTGTCAAGGTAATTGTAAAACCAGGAACGAAAATGTTTATCGATGATGTTCCCTTCTTCTGATTCACTAATACCTGGATGTGATGGTCGTACACATGAATTCACAAATAATCTACATAAAATGTATTAACTAATGAAAATTTAAACAAAATTATTCATGTTAAATAAAACAAAACTTCATGAATTAGAAAAACTTACTCAATATATGGGTCTACTTTCGCACGGTTGCATAATAAATAAGTCTGGACGACATGGTACTCCTTATCACTTAAGTTTCTCCGCATAGATTTGCCTAAACCTTTGCCTCGTATGATAAACATATCCAGGTCATTCAAGTCTACACCTTCTGAAAGAATGTCAACCACATTACGGTTCACTAGGCGAAAGTGGTCGGCGATATATTGATCGAAGTAAAAGAATAGAACGTAGTTGTCTCGTGTACCAGGTACGCATTACAAATCGATCCTTTCACTCGTGCTTTATTTCCAACAATTTTCTTCAATCTATGCAAATATCTAGAATCCGTGCAATAAAATAAATCTAAAATTTAGCATCATATATATTTAAATATATTAAAAAGGGTAATTAACATAATAATATTTTACCTTTCAAACGAGTACATCCATCTGTATTAAGCAGGGCCCCCAAGTAGTGCCTCATACGGTAGATGAACAGGAAGATGATCCATCAAATTGAAAAATCCGGGCAGAAACATTCGTTCCAATTTGCATATTATAAATGGAATCTCTCAATTTAATGATTTGATTGTCTCTCGTGTTAAATCTGCACATGTCAAATCTCTAAAGAACACACTTAACCGCGTCAATGGTTCCCAATGTTTCTGTTCGATGAATGGTTTGAATGCAACAGGCATCAATCGTTGCATGAAAACGTGACAATCGTGACTTTTCATTCCGAAAACAGTATGACTCTGCACGTCAATGCATCTCAAGAGATTAGAAATGTAACCATTAGGGAACTTAATCGATTGCATCCATTCACACAGTAATTTCTTCTCTTCTGTATTTAACATGTACTTTGCCTTGACGTAGGCCCATCTTCATTCAGCTCTAACTTGGGGTGACGACATATTTCTTGGATGTTACATCCCGTTGCTTTGAGAGGTAAATTTTTTTTTTAATTTATTAAAGCTTTTAAGATTAGTTTAAATTCAGTAATTTCGGTTTTAGTAGTTATTTCCGTCCGAAATTCCTTTTAATCGTTTTAATACTTTAAATTAGTTTCGGTGACATTAATAATTATTAACGGGCCAATTAATAATTAATAATCACCTTTAGATTTATTCACCAGCTTCGGGTTTTGTTTTTAAAGTAAAAACAAAAGAGGGACGTAGGCGTCATTTCCCAAATTCTTAAATATCTAAAGATTTACTATTCATTCATCTTTAAAATATCGACACTTAAGCAAAAATGCTCATTTTTCTTCCTTTTCTTCTTCTTGGACCCGTGAGCAACCAAAACCCTTCCCCTTTTTTTTGTTTTCTTTAATACTCGGCGGATCTTATCGATTCTACTCCCGTTGGAAAGCCCTTGGCCCGTAGATCATTTCCAACCTACCGATCGAGATTTTCGCTCATTTTCTCGAGGCCTTAAGGTATGTCAAAGTTTCTAAAACTTGATGTGAATAGTGTTTTAATGGAGGTTTTGAGTTGAAATCTTATATAAGTCAATGTTATATTTGACTCTAAAACTGAGTTTGAGCCGGAAACCCGTCCCTTGTGATTTTCTCTCACTTGGCCTTATTTAGGATGTTAGGGTTATTGTGTTTTTGCTATTTACTTAATTTTTCGGAAATCGATTAATATGCAAAACCCTAATTTACGGATACCCATTGTAGTTGCGAACCTCCAAAGTATCCGAAACACCTCTAAAGTACATAAGAGCCGGAAAACCAAACCCAAACCTCATTTTCTCTTATATGGCCGAGAGTACCATAAGGGAAAACCCTATTGTGTGTTTAGATGTTGTTTGAATGATTTCCGGTTAATTAATGTTATTTAGGTGTAATTTGTTTGTAGGATTGTGAATTGATCGTGGATTTACAACCTCGGATTAATCGGAGCTTGTCTACAAGCTAAGGTGAGTTTAAATCGAAAGTTAGTGATTTTATGAATTGAGTTTCATTATATTATTGTTTATCGAGGTAAAAAGGGAAATAACTTCTTAGAATTAAATTTTGGTTGGAGACTTTATTTCGGAAGTGTGTGGAGAGAATTTGGAGTTATAATGAGTTCGATGAAAAGGAAACATCGGAGTGGTTTGGAAGTATTGCAAAGTGAATTGGAGGTGTTAGATGAAAGTGGAAATGAAAGTTACTTTGATTGGTTTAGAAGTTAAAATAGTTAGAAGATACACTTGAGTGATAGCTCGTGTAATCTAGTTAGTTAGGTTTCTTAATAACTTAGAAGGATTCTTTGAGTTTAACTAACTTATTAGGGAGCTTAACCTTTTGTGATACGGCACATGATAGTATGTTGATTCGGATTCATACGTATCATGGTGCGATGGTTTATGATATGGTACTATGATTTGTGATACGGCACATGATAGTATGTTGATTCGGATCCATACGTATCATGGTGCGATGGTTTGTAATATGGTACATGGTAGTATGTTGATTCGGATCCATACGTACCATGGTACTATGATTTGTGACACGGCACGTGATAGTATGTTGATTCGGATCCATACGTATCATGGTGCGATGATTCAGATATGGTATGATCGTACGTGGTATGTTGATTCGGATCCATACGAGCACGTTACAATGATTGTGATATGGCACATGATAGTATGTTGATTGGGATCCATACGTATCATAGTGCGATGATTTGTAATATGGTGAAATTCCTGATATCCGATGTGATGAGAATTACGATGATGGTAACACGGTACATGATAGTATGTTGACTTTGGTTCATACGATATTATGGTACAATGATTGAGATATGGTACGACCGTACGTGGTATGTTGATTTGGATCCATACAATAGCACGATACGATGAAACTTGTTTGGTAATAAAGATAGATAATGTTACATTTACATATTCTTTAGAATTGTGTAGTAAGACTTAGTAATGAATGTTACTTTTACTTTAGGTCTTTATTTCTACCTCATGGTATTGAATGACGGTTACGTGTAGTATATTACTATCATATGATTGTATGGAAATTGGAAATATGGATATGGGTAGTAATGAGCATTGTAGGCCTTTGGACACGATTTCTGGTATGAAATTTAGTTCATAGGATTACTTGCTTTCGTTTTACTCTCACTAGCATTTTATGCTAATGGTGCTACACTTACAAATTTTTAGGTAAACCCCGTCCTAAGAAGCGTGGTAGAGGAGGTGGAGCCGCGTGACTTGCTGAGATGGTGTACGGAAAATATTAAAACACTTTTGGTTTAGCATTCGTATAAATGCTTGTAAATTATTTATATTTTCCATACTTATGTCTTTTTGAGCCCGAAAGGGTAGTTGTGTAAAGTATGTCTTTGTTTTATGATTAAATTCTCTTTTGGAATGTGCATAACCGATTTATAGCTTTCTCTGAAATTGGGTTGTAAAACAGGTTTTGGTTATTCGATTTTTAAACGAACCCATGCCGTTTTTCTTTAAAAATCGAGTCTTCCGCTGTGCATTTGAATTTAAAGAATTTAACGGAAAGCGGGTCATTACATTGGATGTCATACCGTGCCTTTAGGTTGTCTTTCGTCTTATTTGGCACATTTAAAACTGTATTGAAGACATTGTTTGTGACGACCCGACTTGTTCAAACGAAGCTGGTCGCGGTTACGCAAGCGGAAGTAAATAGTTTTAGCCCAAAATAACTCTTTTATAAAAGGTTGAAAATTTCGGCATGGAGTATTCGTAAAGTGCATGCCTCACATACAATACATAATAAACCTGTTTTGTTTCAGAGTTCATCGGCTTGTCGGTCGGTTCAGAGTTTCATAAAACTATGCTAAAAATAAAGTTCGATGCACCGGTTTTAAAGTATCAAACAAACATAATATACATAATTGTTTAACTCAAAATAAAATAAAAACATAAGCCAAAGCTTGACTCCTAAACTCCCAAAAGCAAGGCTCGCGTGCCAGAGACCAATCCAAAAGCTCCACCTCGACGTAGTCAACGAGCACCACCTGCCGCTCCACGCCCTCGACCCTGAGTTTTACCTCAAAGGTGCTCGTTACCGCCTACCCTTTCTACAGTCCATAATGTTTTTCACATGTCTATGCTTCAGAAATATGTTGCCGACCCATCTCACGTCATTGATTTCCAGCCTATAGTGTTTGATGAGAACTTAACGTACGAGGACACCCCTATGGAGATTCTAGCAAGTGAGCAAAATGTACTCAGAAATAAGACGATTAAACTGGTGAAAGTTCTGTGGCGGAATCAATTAACGGAGGAGGCTACGTGGGAACTCGAGGACAAGATGAGGGAGCGTTATCCGTTCCTGTTCTCCGAGGCTTGATTTTACGAGGACGCAAAATTATAAGGTGGGGCGATTGTAAGGACCCGGAAAATATTTATTGGATATTTAAGAATTTTCCTTAGTTTTGACTTGTTTTAATTGATTGTTTTATAAGTATTTTTGGTTAATTAGTATTTTACCATGGTTAGATTAACTATGGGTGGGAGTTTATGTGAAGGATGGAATTAACCATAGTTGTTTTTTTTAAGTAAGGACTAGTTAGCAAAAGAAAGAAGAGGAGGGGTATGAAATAAATGTAGGAGGTGGAAGGGCTTGGTGCTAAATGGAAGAGGTGGAGGGACTTGGAGTTAATTTGATTTTAGTTGCTTTAATGAATGAAGAACAAAACATGAGTATAGAAGGGAAAATTAAGAAAAGAGATGAAAATTTTCAAAAATTCCTTCTTATTTCTTCTTCTTCTACCCGTGACCCCCCCCTCTCCCTCACTTTTCCTCTTTTCTTTTCTCATCCAAATCCAAGGTTTCCTTGTCAATTCCTTTGCGTTTTTGTTGGATTGTGAAGGAATCATCAACCTAGGAGGATTTAAGCAAGAATTGGAAGTCATGGCTTGGGAGTCCTGCGACAATTGTGGTGTCGCAGACTGGACCTTAGGGACTGCATCATCGAGAGTGGCAGCAACTCCAGGCTCGTAACCGAAGAGGAGGTTGTCCAACTCATCTGTAGTAAGGTTCACATCAGGGGCAGCGGTAGTAGGTGGCTGAGGAGTCACCTCGTCAATTTCGTTGTCAGGCTCGTCTGACTGAGGAGGACGTCGTCTGCCGGTCATAATCCTACAACTAAACTAAACTAATTTAATACTAAGTAATTAAAATAATGAAATAAATTAAATTAATTAATTAATGAAATAATCTGAATTAAATTAATTAATGAAATAATATAAAGTAAATTGATTAAATAATGTAAATTAAAATAACATAAATTAATTAACTACTTTAAACTAAACTAATTAACTAAATTAAAGATAGATTAATTGAACTAAAATGAATTAATTAAAGTAAACTAAGTAATGAAGAATTAAACTATTAGATTAATTAAACTAAAATTAAATAAATTAAAGTAAACTAAGTAATGAAGAATTAAACTAAATTATTTAAATTGAACTAGAATTAATTAAATTAAACTAACATTAATTAATTAATTAAAACTAAAATAAACTAAACTAATTAATTATATTAAAGTAAATTAAAATTTGATTAATTGAATTAAAATTAATTAATTAATTAATTAAAGTAAATTAAGTAAAGAAGAATTAAACAAAATTAGATTCATTGAACTAAAATTAATCAAATTAAACTAACATTAATTAATTAATTAAAACTAAAATAAACTAAACTAATTAGGGTGAATTTCACTAATAACCAAAAAAATAATGGATATATCAAATATACCGGATGTTTTTATTAAATATCAAAAGTACCCAAAAACCGCCACCGGCCAATTAAATTACATTGTGAAAGGACAAACATGCCCCTGATTTAATTTCTCCTTAATTTGTGTAAAATTTAAGGAAAGTTATAAAATCCCTTAAATTTTACAAAATTAATGGAAAAATCAAATCTAAATAAAAATAAACACTATAACAAAAATAAAATAAAAAATCTTCAAACTTCTAACTAGTTCTTCAACATTCTGACTTCTTCTTCATGGAAAAATCAAACGTCTTTCTTGTTCGTCATCCTAAAAAAAACAAAGATAAAAAGTAAACAGTTTATTAATGGGCACTTAAAATTGATATCGGACACAAAAATTGATGAAACAGTTTTGAAAACATATGTACAAAAGGCTTTCAAAATAAACATTGAATAAAAATAAACATTTCACTAAAGGTAACTTATGTACAGAATACATAGAAAGCAAGTTCACTGAGAATTGAAAATGTAATTTTTTTATAAACTGTTTACTTTTAGTAAACATTTATTTTGGAAAATTCAAAGTTTATTAATGGGCACTTAAAATTGATATCGGACACAAAAATTGATGAAACAGTTTTGAAAAGATATGTAAAAAAGGCTTTCAAAATAAACATTGAATAAAAATAAACATTTCACTAAAAGTAATTTATGTACAGAATACATAGAAAGCAAGTTCACTGAGAATTGAAAATGTAATTTTTTTTATAAACTGTTTACTTTTAGTAAACATTTATTTTGGAAAATTCAAATGTCCTTCCTGAGATAGCGAATGCACAAAATAGGAGATGAAAAAGAATTGGAAGCTACAAATTTTTAGAAACTGTTTACTTTTAGTAAACATTTATTGATGTACCTTGGTTGCTGCTTTCTTCCTCGATTGAACAGAAACACGAGCCACAACAACGATCACCTTCGTCTATTTCTCAGATCTCGCAATGAATTTGAATCATGACCGAAAAACCAAACCAATAAAGAATCATAAGTTTGGTGGCCGAGAAGACGGTCAAATTTTTATAAACAATTGAAAATGTAATTTTTTTTATAAACAGTTTACTTTTAGTAAACATTTATTTTGGAAAATTCAAATGTCCTTCCTGAGATAGTGAATGCACAAAATTGGAGATGAAAAAGAATGGGAAGGTACAAATTTTTATAAACTGTTTACTGTTAGTAAACATTTATTGATGTACCTTGGTTGCTGCTTTCTTCCTCGATTGAAAGAGAGAGTGAAATACCAGGAGGTCAATTCAAATCAAAATTTTGATATTTAATATTAACATTTGGCAATAACCCGAACGATCCATAAATAGGGTTCACTATTCTTCCAAAAGCTTCGTATATCAAAGATCTGAAAATCGCTGCAAGAATAACCAAAATGTTAGAACATGAAAGAAATAAAAATCGAAACTTTGCTTTCTTCTTCGTGAAAAACGATGATACAGAGGTCAGAGAAGAGATTCTGAAAATTGAAGATCCCTTTCGAACAGCAGCTTCAATTTCGTTCGGATATGAGTTTCTGGGTTAGATGGAGTTTCTTCGTCCCTGTGATGGCGTTGATCTCGTCGAGAATGGGTTCTTCGATTGGCAGGCTGTGATGGGATCGTGAGGTGATGTAAACAAATGGTGAAGCTGATCTGGGTTAGATGGAGTTTCTTCGTCCCTGTGATGGCGTTGATCTCGTCGAGAATGGGTTCTTCGATTGGCAGGCTGTGATGGGATCTTGAGGTGATGTAAACGAATGGTGAAGCTGAATGAGAGAGGCGATCGGTCTGAATCGTCGATGGATCTGGTCAGAAGAGAAACACGGAGAAGATCACCGGGAAGAAAATCGCTAATGGATCGGTGGTGATCTCTGATTTGGAGCAGATGAAGAACTCTAAGATCTCATGAAACCGTAGAAGAAGAAAATGAAATGGAGATCTATCAGAAAACGTGGAAAATAAACAAAGAAAATATGGATATTAATATACAAAAAGGAAACAGATTGATAAAATCAAATCCCACGAATCAAGCAAATTTAAAAAAAAAACATAAAATACAGTAATAAAGGAGGAAAGAGAACCAACGAAAGGTAAGGGAAATTGGGGGCATAATGGTAAACAGTTTTGCCGGAAAATCCCTACTAACCGCTAAATGTGGTGTTTTTTGGGTATAAGTGAAATATAATCTCAACCACCGGTAATAGTGAAATTAGGTGAATTAATCAGGATATTAATGATATTAATCTCAACTAATTAATTATATTAAAGTAAATTAAAATTAGATTAATTGAATTAAAATTAATTAATTAATTAATTCAACTAAATTAAGTAATGAAGCATTAAACTAAATTAGATTAATTGAACTAAAATTAATTAAATTAAACTAACATTAATTAATTAATTAAAACTAAAATAAACTAAACTAATTAATTATATTAAAGTAAATTAAAATTAGATTAATTAAACTAAGTAATTAATTAATGTAAACTAAGTAATGAAGATTTCAACTATTAAATTAATTTAAACTAAAATTAATTACATTTAACTAACATTAATTAATTAAAACTAAACTAAACTAAACTAATCTAAACTAAACTAAACTAAAATAATTAATTAAATTAAAGTAAATTAAAATTAGATTAATTGAACTAAAATTTATTAATTAATTAAAGTAAACGAAAATTAGATTAATTAACCTTAAGCAAACTAAGTACTTAATTAAACTAAATTACATTAATTAAACTAAAATTAATTAAATTAACAAAATTAAACTAAACTAATTAATTAATTAAAGTAAACTAAAATTAGATGAATTAAACTAAAGTAAACTGAGTAATTAATTACACTAAATTAGATTCATTAAACTAAAATTAATTAAATTAACAAAATTAAACTAAACTAATTAATTAAAACTAAAAACTAAAACTAAGTAAACTAAATTTAAACTAAAACTAGAACTTACTAAAAACTAAAACTAACTTAAAACTTAAAATCTATACGAAAACTAACCTTGTAATAGAAACCGAGATTGGAGGTTTAGGGTTTTTAGGTTTAAAGTAGGAACGGGGAAAAAATAATGGGGAACGGAACGGGGGAAATAGAGAAAAGAAAGAAAAGAGAGAAAGAAAAAGAGTGAAAGAAAAACGGAATGGGGGGAGGGAAAAGGTTCTGAGTTTAAATCAGAATTTGCGACCAACTGGTCGCAAATATGTAATGTGACGACCCGACCCTTTTTATATATATAAAATCATGTAATGCAGCGGAAGATAATTTAAAAGCATAATAAAATCATCAATCCGTAAAATATTTGAAAGAGGTGAGTTTTGGAACTCTCAATGCTAGAATAAGTTCAAATAGTTATAAAAGGCAAAACAAATAAAAGTTTACAATTCAAATGAAATATCAAGTCAAAATTCTCAAAATCAAGTCTAGACTCCATGCATAGTAATTAGATCCTTAGCCATGATGCCATATCGATCAACGTCCTCGAGTACCTACAAAATCACCTGAAATGTTTGGTGTAGCACCATTAACAACACATGGCTAGTGAGCAATGAACTAGAATCGAAATGATTCTTTAAATACTTCCCAAAACACCATTTGAATCCCCAACCCTTCCCATTTTCAAATAATAACTTTTAAACTTTCAAACATCTTAGTAGAGAACATCAAGAGGCTATTCACATACTTTACATCTCAAGTCTATAAACTCATAACATTCATATCTCACATATCATGTCATTTCCCATCTTCACATATCATATCATTTCTCATAATCACATAACTCATATCATAATATCCTATCAAACAACTAACACGTATCAAGGTGTGATGCTCAACCTTCTCTCAAGCATCAATCCGGGATACGCTCTCCCTGTAATTGTCCATGGGCACGCTTTCCCATATAATATCATAAAGGATCAATCCGGGATACGCTCTCCCCGTAATTGTCCATGGGCACGCTCTCCCATATAATATCACAAGGCACGCTCTCCTTGGATCACACACAAGTATCTCCAGGAATGACCCATCGATTTCATATATCTCACATGGTACTTTTGCAATCACACCTCATCAAACAATTCACTCAATTCAAACAAGGGCATTGATGATAAGTTAAGTCATTCAATTCACATAATCTCCTTATATCAACTATATGCTCTCCCCACCATGGAAACCCTAAGCTACATACTTCCATGATACAACGCATTGAGAATGTACAATAAAATGATCGGTCACATCTTAATTCAATTCACATAACATAATCAATTCACAACCATAAATTATGCTTTCATTAAACACAATTCTTAAGTAGGTATTCTCAAGTATATTTTATATTTATAACCATTCAAATGATCCTTTGGGTTTCTCCAAAGAATCATTTCAACTCTAGTTCATTACCCACCTCTAATGCACAAAAGTCACCAAAATCCACCAACTCCCAAATTCGAGCTACAAAGTCCAATTGCAATCATCACCTACAATTACCAACCAAATATATTTAAATATACTAATTAGATTACACAAGACACACGAAAGAAGTGAAGCGAAGCCCGGGCCTCCTAGAATGTCTTTAAGGCCAAGATCTTCAAATGTGAAAAAGGTGGGTGTTATGTTTTGGGCCAAATTTCTAGGGAGGCATTTGTTTCGGTTTTCGGCAATAGTACAATACTAAGGGATTAATTCTAAGTAAAATAGAATAGTTTTCTTCTTGGGTGGTGGCCGGATTCCGGTCGCCGGAAATGTCACCGTAAAAAGTGAGGTCTCAAAAATTAAATGGAAATGTGGGGAATTCAATGAGGATCAAACTCCTCCAAAGGAACATAAACAAATTCTAACTCTATTCTTCTAGATCTAGAAAACCATAAACTAGATCTAGATTGAAAACTTACCTCTTAAAGTTCCCAAATGTTGATTTTTCTTCCAAAACTTCTTGAAAGTAGTTTCCCAAGACAAATCCACAAACTCCAAGCAAAAGAGATCAAAGAAGCAAGAAATATAGAGAAAAATTCCATAGGGCCGAAATGGTATTTTCATGATAACTCTCCCTACATAGCTCATATGAGTGTGAAACTAGCGTCAATGGAAAGCTCTCGGAAAAACGATGAATTTTGATGGCTCGCTCACTCAAAACGGAGTCTTAACAAAAGAGTTATGGCTAAATTACTATTTTTTGAAGGTTTGGTCAAGAATGGAGGTGGGACAGGAAAATGAAGAAGATGAACTTTAAGTTTGTCTAAATGATCAAGTTTGGGAGAGAAAAATTAGTGAGAGTATTTACTATAATGCCATTCATACTTTTCCATCACCTTCCCTTCCAAATTAACCCATATAAATTTACATTATCAATCTAATTACCCGTTTACCAATTTACTTACTCCATTACCATAAATCATATTTTAAATTTTAAATTTTTAATAAACAAATGATTTATATGGAAAATACCGAGACGTTACATGTAATCATGAATATAAACGAAAGATCACGCGTGCTGGGGAAATGACGACCGCCTGGTCGCATTTTCACACAAAATTGCGACCACGTGGTAGCTTTTATTAAAAAAGTGACCAGATGGTCGCAAAATTGTGATTATCTACAACAGCTGTCATATCACGCGTCCCATCAAGAATTGCAACCAGCTGGTCGTAATCTTTAAATTCACGACCAAGGATTGTGACCAGGTGGTCGTAATCTTTAAATTCACCGCCATAAATTTCATGAAAAGTTAAATTTACCGCTCAAATTTGTGTCCATCTGGTCACAATTATGAAATTAACCGCCAAACATTTCATGAACATTTTAGATTACCCTTAAGAGTTTTGCGACCAACTGGTCGTAATTTAACTTAGAGTTTTGGAAAACATAAGTCTATTTTTCCACAATTGCGACCAAGTGGTCGCATTTCACTTCTAAATTACCACCATGTGGTCACCTTTTGTGTTAAATTGCGACCATATGGTCGCAAATTTTAATATATATATATATATATATATATTTTAACCTTCATTAAAGAAATAGTTTTAATAAAACATACACAGTGAATCATAAAGTTACAAAATGTCTCATTCATCATCCTCAGTTTCTTCGGTCGTCGCTTCTTCTTCTTCTTTTTCTTTTGTTTCTTAATCGAATTCATCGTCTCGAATAAATTCAGCATCAATGCCACGTGCGTGAGAAGTTGAAGCATTTGTATCATCATCATGCAATGTTATCGTTCCATCATTCAAAGGACGAACAATACTTGCATTCTGACCATCGTCGATTGCACGACATCATATCTCATCTTCTTGAAAGGCACCAGTTTCCTCTGCATGTCGTCTTTCTCGGACAAGTTTTCTTCTACCTGGTGTGGTTTAACTTTACAAACAACTAACCAATCTATCAGATCTCGTCTATTAATCAGATATTTCAGATATTAAACTTGAATCGCCTATGAAGCCAGGACAAACCTATCAGCGGTGCGCATATGCTTAGACTTGTTTACCTCAATGATTTGTAAATGATCAATCTTACGGACTCCGCCTCGTCTGGTTGTCTAGAACCAAGTGCAGTTGAACAGAACAATGCGTTTTAGCGTCGGACTTGCGTATTGAATCTCAAGAATCTCATCAATTACTCTGAAGTAATCGTCTTCGTTTGTGCCGAACACATGACCTTTTATGCAAACACCACTGTTGTTTGTTGCCCTGTTAACTAAATGTGCCTTCGTTTGAAATCTGTAACCGTTATCGACGTATCCAGTATACGACCTTATAATCCGTCCAGGTCCCTTTGCCAAAGAAATAATGCGAGGATCATCTACCGGTAATGTAGGGGAGTCAACCTATTATTGTTCACACACAATAATGTTAGAAGGATAGTAATTTTTTCAACAAATTGCCACGGTTTTTTTTTGACAATTTAAAATAACTCACGTATGCACTGAACCAAGAACGAAACTCTTTGTCGATTATTGACCCCTCCTCAGCGGCTGTAAGACAAACGCGTGTCATTGGAACGTATAAGTTTAGAAACAATCTATATGTTACAAAAATAGTTAGCAAATAGTTTGTAGTTGTTTATGCGATGAAATAACGTTAAGTTACGAACTCACTCTATGTAAGGCTTGATCTCTGCGCAGTTGCATAACATGTATGTCTGCATTACGTGATACTCAGAATCGGTCAACGGCCTATGCAATGATCTTCCAACTGTCATGCAAGGTTCCGTAAAAATCAACAAGTTGTTTATGTCAACACCTTCAAGTAAATTTTCGACAATTTTTCGTTATGCTAGTCGACACTACTCTGCAATGTGTTGATCAAAGTAGTATGAACAAAATGTAGTTGTCTCTTGCGTCAGGTACGCACTACAGACAGATCCTTCTACTCTTGCTTTATTTCTGACCTTCTTTTTCAACCGACGTAAGTACCTGTGGGTAGGTAGAATGTGTAGAAAACATTTACATTCGATCACTGTAGTTTATACGTGTACATTACAAATTAACCGTGCTTACCTTTCAAATGGGTACATCCAGCGGTAATGTACCGGACCCCCTAAGAATGCCTCATATGGAAGATGCTCCATGGAGTCAAAAAAGCCAGGTGGGAACATTCGCTCCAACTTTCAAATAATAGCAGCGATCTCTGAACTCATTGAAGGGACAGTAGCTTTAGTTAGCTCTGTACATGTCAAGTCCCTGAAAAAAACACTCAACTGTGCAAGCGGCTCCCAATGTCTATTCTCTAGGAACGGTCTGAACGCGATAGGCATCAATTGTTTCATGAATACATGACAGTCGTGGCTTTTCATCCGGAACATGATATGTTTTTGACTGTCTATACACCGACTCAAATTCGAAACGTATCCGTCCAGGAATTTGATGGATTTGATCCACTCAACAATAATGTTTTCTTTTCATCTGTCATCAACATGTACTTTGCTTTTGCGTAATTATCATTGTCGTCAGGCTCCAACTCAGGACGGTGACATATCTCCCATATATCATAAAGTGCCTTCAGATTGTCCTTTGTTTTTCCTGGAACTTTCAAAATCGTATTGAAAATGTTGTCGAAGAAATTCTTCTCGATATGCATTACATCCAGATTGTGTCTAATCAGTAGATCTTCCCAATACGGTAGATCCCAAAAAATACTCCGTTTCTTCCAACCCGTGTTTTTTCCAGCCGCATTGTTTGCACTCTCTGCACCTTCCACTGTAATCTTCCGCATCCCTATAGCATCTCTACCGTGAAGAATCTGCCTTCAACTATACATTGTCGGGGGGGTTTCTTTTCTTACTCGTCTACCCTTTTTCTAGTCACTGCCATTTGAACGGAAAGTATGATTCAACGACAAAAATCAACGGTGACAATCAAACAAACAAGTTTTCCGACCGTTTCTGAGATAAAATGCATCTGTGTCTAGCATGCAATATGGACATGCATATTTCCCTGCCGTACTCCATCCTTTATGAGGAGGAGATTGAGGTTCACACAATTAACTACTGACTAAGCAAAGCAATAACAAAAACTAAAGATCAACATGCTTAACAACATTGAATACACAGGGAAGTCACTGATCGTCTAGATTAACGCGGCGCACATCAAGAAATTTTGTTTTTTCGAAATGTCGTACGTCATAACACCGTCAGTCCACAACCTTTTCAACTCTGCAATAAGTAGTTGCAAATACACATTCAGTTTCTGTTTTGGACTTTTCGGCCAGGTACGATTACTGTAAGAAAAATCACTGGGTCTTGCATGCACATCGAGGGAGGCAAGTTATACGGGTTTACCATGACTGGCCAAATTGAATATTGTGCCCCAGATGCCCGGAACGGGTTAAAGCCATCCATGCATAAGCCCAATCTTACGTTTCTCGAATCTTGTGCAAAATCTGGATGACAATTATTTAAATGCTTCCATGCCGCAGCATCTGAGGGATGTCTCATAACACTTTCATCCTGTGAATTCTCGTGATGCCACCTCATGTGCGAAGCTGTCACATCCGATACATACAACCGTTGTAAGCATGGGGTCAGCGGTAAATAGAATATGCGGGCGTACGGAATGAGGTTGTGTTTCCCTTGTTTATATCTTGGAAGAAAACAGAATTTGCAGTGATCCAGGTCCTCATCCACATCCCAGTAAATCATGCATCCGTTTCAACATGAATCTATTTTCTCAACCAAGTCCCTCCACTAGCTTTTTCGTGTCGTAGAAATTGCGGGGCATAATATTTTCTTCTGGAGCGCATCGACGAAACCACGATGCAATCGAATCAAATCTTCTACCAGGTATGTTGTACTACGCCTTTATATTTAAAAGTTCTGTAGCAGCAGCAAGTTGACTTACCTCACACCCATCGTACAATGGTTGGCTGGCTGTCTTTAGCATCTCGTGCATCTTACGTGCTTCTGGATTCATTTCCTCTTCAATAACCTGTTCATCTTCGTCTACGTTTAAACTTTCACGGAAATTTTCTTTGCCCCTATACCCCACACCATCAAGTATCATTTGCTACATCTTACTATACTGTTGTTCATCATCCGTTCTTCGGCAACAACCTCTACATTCAAGCTGCTACCTTTGTATCGTCTCGATTCCTGTAATGCAGCATCGAACATTTCCTTTGTTTCCCCCTGAAACACCCAGTGATAATAATTCTGCACAAATCCCCGACTATAAAGATGAACCTTCAAATTTGTAACCGGTATGATTCTCCTATTGTCACATTTCCTACACGGACAACGTAGCTTTCCACCATACTTTTCATAATAGACAGTTGTCATGCAAAACTCAACAAACTGTTCAACCTCGGCCACGAACTCATTGTTCAAATACCCGTCTATCAAACGAACATACATACACTCTCTCGTTTTCTTTTTTCTTAATGCTAACAAACAATGGGAGGAAGGGATTTTATAATAGACTCCTCTGCTCATTTGCGACCAGATGGTCGTATTTTTGCTACCAAATGGTGGCATTTTCCCGCCATTTTTTTCACTACCTCGGGTTACATCAAGTCACAACATTTACGACCACATAGTCACTTATTTTTGTGACCACTTGGTAGCTTTTCTCCCACTAAATTATTTATCTACCACTGGTCACTTAAAATCACAACATTTGCGACCACCTGGTCACTTCACAATGTGACCACCTGGTAGCTTATTTCCCTCTAAATTTTGAAGCTACCACTGGTCACTAAAGGTCACCAAAATTGCGACCATATAGTCACTTTGAATTGTGACCACTTGGTAGCCTTTCTCCCGCCAAATTTACGCGCCTTTTTTTGCTACGAAATGATAACTCATGTCACAAAATTGCGACCACATGGTCGTAATTTTGTAGTGACCGTGCCAAAAATTCGCGCCATTTTTTATGACTAATTCTTTAATTGGTCGCAATTTGGTAGCAAAAAAGTGACCATATGGTCGTTTTAAGTCAAACTTCATATTTACTACCAGAGTGGTCACAAAAAATACAACCCAATACTTTGGTCGCAAATTTCTTGTCGCAATTTAACAGTTTTTTTTTGTAGTGGACCACCATGTTCGATCAAATTTCCCATTAGTACCGTTTGCGAGAAATGATCGAATATCAAACAAAGTTTATCAACCTTGATAGATCTCAATCTTGAGTGAAATGTGGACTCCTATTTATGGAGTTGTGTTCTTTGATTCACATGGTTGAGAGCGATCTGTAAGAACGCTCAATACACTCCTGCTTTGGGAACATAACTAGATAAGTAGTTGGGAACGCATTTGCACGAGATGGAATTCATAACTTTCCTATAAATTAACGGTATCAATGCGATACCTAAACATTTTAGGAACTTTAGGAAACTCCCTTGATGTACTGATTTGAGACATGAACAAGTGACGTCACGACTTCTATTGATCATAGAAGTACATTATCTCTAGTTCGACTAAAGATAAAGTTCATTGGAGAATCAGCAGGAACACAAGGATAAAGCGGTAATTACAGGGGCAAAACGGTAAATTTAATCCACCTGTAACTATGAGGGTTCCACGTGAAGGATATGTTGCAGATATAAATAAAGATAAACTACATGGACAATAACTCATCTATAGTGAGGGGAGTTCAGCTATGAATCTATAGTGGAATTATTCATAGCTAGATAATAAGTAATTAACTGATTATGAGTTAATCACTTAATTGAATAATTATTAAGCCCATGATCTATAGGTCCATCGGGTCCCTATGCTAGCCCAAATATCGTAGTCGCGAAATCAAGTAGAAGAAATGGAAATTTTAAGTAAACTGAACTACTTAAATAGACAATATTAATTGTTTAAATATTGATTATATTTAAACGGTAATTAATATAAACATTATTAATTATTTAAGTAATGAGTTTATTTAAACAGGAAATTAATAATGAAATATTATTAATCAGATATTATTAATTATTTAAATATTAAGTATATTTAAATGGTAATTAATAATTTGAAATTAGTTGGTAATTATTAATTGTTTAAATAATTAATTTTATTTAATTTGAAATTAATAATTAAATTAATATCATTAATTAATAATACAAGTATTATCAATTAAAATATTATTAATTGTTTAAATAATGAAAATTATTTAAATAGAAATTAATAATTAAATATCATTTGATAATATTTAGTCTAGAGAAAATATTAATATTATTAATTATTTAAATAAATTATTTTATTTAAATGGTAATTAGTAAATAAATTAATTAAGTTGGACTTATTAATTTGAAAGAGAGTTTCAAGCCCAATTTGATTAATGAACCCATTTGAAATTGGCCCAAAATAATTAATTAAATAAATTAGAATTATTTATTAATTATATATGTGAATTTCGGCCATATGAGATAATTTGTAGGAGATAATTGTTTGAATTATATCCTACAATAATTATATAGATTTATTTACCCAAGATAAATAAAATAAAGAAAATAAAATATTCTCTTATTTATCTATGGCATTTTACAAATACCAAGATAAAGTAAAGAGATAATTCTTTTTTCTTTTTGTATTTATCTCCATGGATTAATCTTAATATGATTAGGATTCCTATTTTCCTATAAATAGGAGGCTTGGGTCATTCATAAATCACACAATTAAAATTCCTTAGAAGTTTAGAATTCTCTCTTCCTTCTCCCTCCCTCATTGACCGATTTTCCTTAGTTATTGGGAAGAAAATATTTTTTTCTTCTTCCCAATTTCTTCTTAAGTACGATCCCACAATTGGGTTTCGTTTGATCGATCAGGATATAGCGTAGAAGATCCGGTGTTGTTGAGGATTTGATGTTGTAATGAAACCTCCAACCGATTCTCCATATATTACTCAATGTATGTTTTAAAGTTTTAATTTTCGAAAATTTAAAGCATGAATCTACATGTTTTTCTCACAAATTGCATGATGTTAATAGATTCGTAATTAAATGTTAATTAGTTTACTAAACAAAATTCCACTAATTTAGTTAAATCATCCCTTCAGCATAAACTACGTGAGCTTGCATCATCTGACATTATTCACATGATCTTTGTTCTATGTTTTATGTTCTTATTCTTTGTTAAGACTGCGTGAGCTTAACTTGTTCTAGTTATATTCCTGAAAGATTTAACGTGTGATTAGGTGTTCTAATGATTACGAGCTTGAGATACTTGACTACTGACATGATCTTTATTCTTGTTCTTTGTTCTTTTTTCATGGGAGAATTGCATGATTTTGTATTCGGAAGTTTGTTTGGGTAGTCAAGAGATAGTAGGTTTCATTGGCACAAATTCAGACCAGATTTGGGATCTAAAGTTACTTTATTTTCAATTTATCTTCACTGGGTCTCCCGCTCATGATATTACAATTTCAGGTACGTGACGTGGTCGCGGTCGTGGTCATGGAGCTTGTGCGGCATGATTCTAGATCGATGATGATGGATGGACTAGAGTTTGTTGTAGTCTATAGACTGCTTGTGTCATGAGACTTTCTTTTTATCCTTTTATTTCCTTTGAGTTGTTGAGCTCTCTCTTGAGCATTATTACTTTTGAAGTATGGACTAGAGTTTGTTGTAGTCCATAAACGATTTGTATGTTTATTCGTTCTTTGAATTTATGGATTATGAACTTATCTTAATTTATATTTTAAACTTCTGAAAAGGGAAGTGCTTTCCCATATTTGAATGCTTAAGGATTTTGGATTTTAGAAAAAAATTTCTAGACTACTATGGAGTGTAGGGTTCTCATGAGCCGCACCTCGTAGAATAATTTAAATCATGAAAAATTCTAGTCTACTAGGGAGTGCAGAGCTCTAATGAGCCACACATAGTGTAAGAATTTAAAATGTGAAAATTATTCTAAGTCTATTTGAGAGCGAGCCGCACCTTGTAGAAAAATTTAAAATGTGAAAAAAGTTAAGTCTACTAGGGAGTGTATGGCTCCCACGAGCAGCACCTCATGGGAGAATTTAAAAGGAGAAAAAAATATAAGTCTACCAAGAGTGTAGGGCTCTCAAAAGCCACACCTACCAAGCAACATTTAGAGAAGAGTTGAAGTCAAATAAACCAAGCTTGAGTCAAGACTCAATGAAAAATTGCTTTGAAAAACCCAATATTAGTCTGTTAAAAAAAAGTCAATGGTCAAAGAGTCATAAGTTGATGGTCAATGGTCATCGGGCCGAAGGTTGATTAATCAAAGGATGTGGTCAGATAATTTTTTACAATTCAGAAAACGCAAAGCAGAAAAAGGCAAAGAAGACCATATAAACCAGAAAATTGCAACGGCTGAACTAACCAGGCCAAAGTGACAAAGAAAAATTCAAAAAGAGAAAGCAAGAGTAAGCAATTGAGCAAAAAAACAAAAAGTCAACAGCCAATGTTGACTAATCACGCAGATCAAATACTGACCCAGGTCAGAGTGATAGACTCGCTAATGCAGAGTGCTTAGGTGTTGCAGCTTGTCTGACAAAAAAAATTATATGTAGAGCATAAAGGTGTAGTGCAACAGCCTTATGTCTTCTAGAGGTGGAAGAAAAAAAAAGGAAAGAAAAAAATTATTCACTGTGCTAACTTCGACTCATTCTCGATGACACGATTTTCAATCGTTTTCCCATAGACAGCGCCAAATGTTGTTGCGTGTTTTTGTCAAGCTGATTGGATGAACAAGTCAGCTCCACGTGTGCTTCAACAAGGTGTAGACGGAGATCGTATCACCTGAACTTACGAGCCTGTAAAGGAAATGACACTGGTGTAGTGCCGGCCACTTGCACTCCGACGATCAAGTCAGTAGGAATTTTGACAGAAATTTCCTAACGTTCCAGAACGTACATCAATTGTTCGGAGTGTCTCTATTTATAGAGGACGAGTTCTTGGTTTCCCGACCGTTCTTTGCTTTGTTTCTCTCCTATTTACAACTTGGCCTGCCACATGTCCAGTCAACCGCCACAGCTTCTTATTGCCAACCTACTCTGTAGACGCATTAACCTATCTCTAGGTAATGATGAGCTTAGGTGTATCATATCGTGCACGTTTCACTGAGAAGCTGACGAGCTCGTTGAAATTGAAAGTAGGTTTGGTGGGCTGAGACCTTAACATGCTGGGCTCACCACTGTAGGCTGGCTAGACGGTGACCTCAACATGGGCTAATAGTATTAAAGAGTCGACAATATATGAATACTGGTTGTGAACCTTATGCTCATAATAGTGTTGATATGGTTCACTTTTGAATGATCTTATTCGAATCATCATGTGGAGACATGCTAGTGGAGGTTATTAATCGATTCCATAATGTTCTAATCGATTCCTTAATAATATTGTTTATATAGGAAATTATCAAAGAATCACTTGGATTATTAAGCGTGATAGATCTTAATCTTGAGTGTGTTATGAACTCCTATTGTGAAATTGTGTTCTTTAATTAACATTTTAATATGACTTTTATTTTGGGGACATGACAAAAGGAAGAGTTAGAAATATTTCTATATACGAGATGAGATTCACAACTTTCCTCCTATAAAAGAGTTAGTGCATTGCACGAAACCGCACAATTAATATAATAAGTAAGTAAAATATTGTTCCATTAGAATTAGAGTGATTAAATAGTTGTTTAAACGAATAGCCTAATTAAGTTCAAAATTCAAGTATAATTTGGAATGTTCTTGTTGACTTGACTAATAAAATATTATAGTAACTTAATTTTGACAAAGCCATAGTCAAAGTCATTCACTTGTATAGTACTCCACGTATGTTTAAGTATTAAAATTTTCACACACATATTATCGATACTCAATATGTGTAAGGATAGTTTTCATACGAACAATATTTTATAACATT
Organism: Gynostemma pentaphyllum; assembly: GCA_028015215.1. NCBI lineage: Eukaryota > Viridiplantae > Streptophyta > Magnoliopsida > Cucurbitales > Cucurbitaceae > Gynostemma > Gynostemma pentaphyllum. Next base: position 44,939,249 of record CM051351.1, on the reverse strand, counting down.
AAATAGGACAATAATTGTCTTAGAAACAAAAACATATAAATAGGACAACCCATTTTATTCAATTTGAAAATTCAACAAAAGAAGAAACAGATATATGATAGAAACTATATAAATAGAAGTGTAGATATAGAGACATCGTCCATCGTGAAATCTCTATAGTAGATATATAATACTAGATTAGATGCTGTAGTGAAAAAGTATAATCTTAATTAAACTGCTTTTGGAGATCGTCGATAACATTCTTGTTGACTTGGAAAGCCTTCATGAGAACATCAATGGAGATTGGTGGATCAGAGTTAAAGACAGCATTAGCAATAGTAATAACACCTGGGTTTTGACTGCTAAGTCCAGCAAAGGCAAGAGCAGGGCCCTTTCCAACATTGAATTGGAAATGAATCAAACCAATTGGAAACACAAATACGTCTCCTTTGTTCAATACTTTAGTGAAGAGTTTGTTATCTGTATTTGATGTAACAAAACCAACTAACAGAGTTCCTTCTAAAACAACCAGAATTTCAGTTCCTCTTGGGTGGATATGAGGCGGGTTAAGTCCATACGGTGCGTAGTCGAGACGAGCCAACGAGATGCCGAGAGTGTTGAGTCCTTTTAACATGTCTACATTTACCAATGTAACATTCGAACCTTGTTTATTATTTGCTGTGTCTCCAGGAATATTAAGCCCTGGAAAGAAGAAGTCTTCTGCTTTTACAAGTTTTGGGTCCTTGCAAAACTTTCCATTCACGAATACTACAAAAATGTATAGTTTGTGTGTTAATATATATTAAAGTAAATAAAAGAAAATGGTAAAAAACAAATATGCATAAAAGAAAAAAATAAATAAAGGTAAAATACACCCTACACTTCAGATTATTACTAAAACATATCTCTACAGTTTAATTTTCTTTTTAAAAAGTCTGCAATTTAGTAAAATTGTAAATCACACGCTTTTATTAGTTAATTTTAAAGAAATTAAGATACATACATATTCTACGCTTGTGACATGTTTCAATATGAATAAAAATAACGAAATTTTTTAATTGTAAGGTAGTTACGATAGTTCAGAGTTGTATTTTGTATTTAGCTAAAAAAAATTTGCGCAAGTGGAAAAGAAACAAGGGTATAAAAGTTAATTACCAGCAGATTTATAGTCTTTGGGTTCATCAATTGCAACACAAAAGTCTTGAAGAGGGCTTGGATCATAGGCAGAAACAATGATTGCTGCCTGCAAAACCAAGAGAATGATGGCTGAAAGAAACCCAACACTTAAACTTGCCATATTTTTTTTTCTCTAATTCGTATTTTTTTTAGATAACAAGATTAAGTATTTGATGCAAATATTTAAAATGTATTTATAGATAAAAAATATTTTGAGGGATTGAATTGGTCTTACGTAGAAAAAAGACTAAGATGATACGTTTTGAGTTGTTACTTATTCAAGCGATTAAAATTTCAACCTAAGGAACTTTTCTTCAACCACTCCTTTGAAAATCTATTTTAAATAGAGCAAAATTCCCTTACGCTTTCATTTAATAAAGTAAAATATTCAATTAATGTTCTCAACAAAAATTATAAAGATTATTACTCTTCTGAGTCATTTGTTTCAAATACCCGTAGTTTTAATTTGTGGACGGTTTATAAGTTGAATGATCTATTAACTGTTTAATCACAATAACTCTAATTATTGATCGCAAATTTAACAAATTTTTTTATAATATTTCCAGACATTTTTAAAAAATTAATTGTAAATCTAATTTATTTATTTTTTGAAAATTTTGAGTTACTATAATTCACATGTAAATCAGTAGTGATTGCATGAGTTGAGTATGATCCTATATCACAGTACAGTCAATTAATAATTCATCACAGTCGATTAGTCTGTAATTACTATTAATCACTAATAAACACGCTAAGTTAATAATTGAATTATGTGAATTAACGGTGTTGTTACACAATAAAATTTACATTCATTTTTCTTATCTATTTGGATGAAGAAAAGTACAAAAAATGAATTAAAAGAATAGGATTTAAAAATCGAAAAATTATTTAAAACTAATAAATTTGTTAAAAAAGAAAAGAGAGATATAAAATTGATTTTTTTTTTAAAAATAATAACTTAATATGAAGATGAATGTGGTTATTTTACTATTTCATTCTTTTAATTGATATGAACTTAAAATCTGATAAAACTAAACTTGTAATTTCCTATTTTAAAATATCATCATGCGAAATGGAATAATTACTTAAAAAAAGATTTGAAATCACTTTCAATTTCCAATCCTTTTATTTTTAGGGAAAATTTATTGTATGGCAGATATTTATGCAATATTTATAAAAATATCAACTCAAAAAAGTATTTGAAAATATAGTAATTTTTATCACTTACAAACCCAATCAAAATTTGCTATTTTTGTAAATACTTTTTGAGCTTTTATTTTTATAAATATTATTAAAAATTTGCTAGATTTGTAAATGTCCCTTATTTTTAATGGTATAGTACCATATAGAATGATTTGAAATGTTTAAAAATTTAGAGGAAGCAAACACAACTAATCTTTCATGAAAATCTTTTAAAATTTATTGAAAAAATCAACTCTCGGTTGGAAACAGTACAAAATGGTGGGATCGATATATAAAGATAACCTTAAGAAATAAAGTCAACAACTAATCTTTATTGAAAATTTAATTCAGACAAAAAAATGGGAATATTTCTCTTTGCAGTTAAAAAACCTTGCAGCTTGATTACTAGATCCCTTCAACGCTTACCTACTAAAGCATAGCATTTTCTTTCCTTGAATTATTATTTATAAAAAAAAATTAACACAAGATTATTTTGAATTTCACTTCTAAAATAAGTATTTAGGATTTTTCTGTGCAGCATATTTTTTTTTTAAATGTATGGAAATATGTTTTTATTAATATAATTTTTTAAAATAGATATTACATCAAATTGGGGGCGGGGAAATTCAAACTTTCAACCTCTGAGAAGGGAAATATTTTTGGGCTATTATCACATATAGCCAATATCGAGTCTTAGTTTTCAAAAAAACCACAAAGATTGAAAAATATCAAAATTACCCATAACATAATTAACCCACATTTATTTTATGAAAAATTGATTATAATTGATATATTATTTTTTGTAAATTTACATTAATGATATAAATTTAATACTAGATTTTACATTACTGATAAATTATTGTTCTAAAATTACATCAATGATATATCATTAAAATAATAGAATATCTAAAAATGGGTAAATCTGATATAAACATAAAAGTGTGGCATATACGAAAACAAGATTTAAAAGTTGGCTACCACGCATAATTTTCCAATATTTTTTAAGGGATTACAAATAAAATATTTTTTAAGAGTAACTCTAAATGTAGCATTATTAAAAACGAGTAATCTTTGCCTGACTTTGATAAATAGTAGTCACTTAACGTAATAACTAAAAATTTACATAATTCGAGGATTGCCTTAGATATTTATTGGCAATTGTTATTGCATAAAAATGGTGGGCTTCCAAGTAAGCAATGAATTCAGACTATAGGATGTGTCGAAGGTAATGCACTGCATTGGAGGTGCTGCGTAGGCAGTGTGCTGAAGTAGTTGACGAACCAGTTTGTACCTGCACAAGAAAGGAATAGAGCACCGGTGCAGTGCCGGCTTAATACCCTCTGATGCTTAAGTCAGAGCTAGTGTGTCAGAGAGAATTAAAATAGAATGAGTTACCTTATGGTTAAGTTTCTTCCCCCAAGAAAAACTTGATGACATCATCATGCCACATGTCGCCTCGGGATTGGTCCATGTGTTGCCTCCCATCTATGTGTCTCTTATCGGTTCATGGACATGTCTTACCAAGCGACGTGGATGTACCTTCCCGCCTCTCAGGAGATGTAAACGTATTGTACTTATGAAATTTCACCCCATAACAGTGTCCCCCTACTCGCGAGCTGAGTTGAGAGTATGAGTTCACCAATGCTTGGGAGTATACTTTAAGGTGGAATTTATGCCTCTGTCATTTTCTGTAAATTTCACAAGTATCAGAGCCTTTTTCTTGAATTTTTTTGTCTTGGTCACAAAAACTTGAGAAAAACACTAATCGTTGGAGCATAGTAGCTTGACTTTTTGCCTTGGTCTTTCTTATAAGTCGTCAAAATTTTTACTGAGCTTGGTAGCTTGAATTTTCCATCCTTGGTCATTACCTTGACGTGCTCAATTTTTTGATGGTCACAAACTTGCGTTCTTAATCTTCACACAGTAAAAACAAATTTTGACATATTTTGATAGGTTATCGGCTTGATTTAAGAGTATAAATCTCTTGAAATCAAATCATATTTCTTAAATTATGGATTGTTCCATCTTTACAATGTCTTCAAAAAATTGAGAAATAATGAGCAAGAGGAGGCTCCAAGACAAAAGGAAAAATCCCCTTAGAGATTGTCAAGCCCAAGGGGATCATCAACCTCCTAAACGACCCCCGAAACAAGGTAAAAAGATCGCAGAGTTGGAAGCGCAATGCAAGGCTTCAACAGAGATATGGCAAAGGTGTTGGATATCTTAACTCGACAGAATAATACTAAAGGAAAGATGTCTTTGGAGCAAGAAGGAGAGTCCCAGTTTCATGGGGAGGGTGGTTCAAAGAAGACACCACAAAAAAACTGCCAATTTGCGACCAGGAAATTGCGACCAAAATGCGACCAACTGAGTGGTTGCTAAAAAGCTGGTCGGTTTTGAATTTGTGCGACTGCATAGTCACAAAAATTCGACCATCTGGTCGCAAAAAATTTTGGTCGAAAAAAAGTCAAACTTTTTAAAATGCGACCATATGGTCGCATTAAAAGGGACCATATGGTCGCATTTTATCTTCAATAGAAGTGACCATTTGGTCACATAAAAAGTGACCAAATGGTCGTAATTTTTGTGACCAAATGGTCACTTATTGGCTCGATTAAAAATCGACCAGGATGGTCGCTAAAAAGCGACCATCCTGGTCATAATTTATGTGAAAGATAAGTGACCAATTGGTCACATAAAAAAGTGACCAAATGGTCGCATTTTATGCGACCAAATGGTCACTTTTAGTCTCGATTAAAATGCGACCAGGATGGTCGCTAAAAAATTGACCATCCTGGTCGCATTTAAGAATTTTTTTTTAAATTTAAATTTCAATAATTAGTTAATTAATTATTAATTATTAATTATTAATTATTAATTATTTATTTAATTAATATTAAAATTTCATAAAAAAAATTGGAATTCAAATAAAAAATATATATATCAAATATTAAAAAAACGTTTTATACAATCGAAAGAATCCTAGAACTACGCGGAGGGCGGGGGGGGGAGGGCGTTGATGTAATCAAGAGGATGTCCAACTCCTCCGTAGTCGTCCGCATCGGGGCAACGCCAGATGGCGTCTCAGGAGACCCCTCGTCACCCGCTTGTCAAGGCTCGTCTGACCGGGGGAGGACGCCTCGCCCGTCATAATCCTACAACCAAAATAAACTAATTTAATACTAATTACGTAAGTAAAATATTGATTAGTTTATTTAATTAATTAATTAATTAATGAAATAATGTAAATTAAACTAACATAAATTAAGTAAATAATTTAAAATAAACTAATCAAATTAATTTGAATAAAAGTAAATTAAAATTAGATTAATTGAACTAAAAGTAATTCAATTAAACTTAAGATTAATTAAGTAAAACTAAAATAAACTAATCATTTAATTTGAAATAAGGTAAAGTAAAATTAGATTAATTGAACTAAAATTAATTGAATTAAACTAAAATTCAATTAATTTTAGTTTCAATTAATCTAATTTTAATTTACTTTAATTCAAATTAATTGATTAGTTAATTTTAGTTTTAATTAATTAATCTTATGTTTAATTGAATTAATTTTAGTTCAATTAATCTAATTTATATTTACTTTAATTCAAATTAATTGATTAGTTATAACTAATCAATTCAATTAAACTTAATTAATTCAATTAAACTAAAATTAATTCAATTAAACTTAAGATTAATTAATTAAAACTAAAATTAATTGATTAGTTAATTTTAGTTTTAATTAATTAATCTTAAGTTTAATTGAATTAATTTTAGTTAAATTAACCTAATTGTACTTTACTTTAATCAAATGTAACTAAAATTAAGTAATTAAACAATTTTTATTTAATAATTAAACTAAAATTATTTAATTAAATTAGTGTAACTCATTAATTTAAACTACTTAAGTATAATTGAAGTTAAACTATTTGAATTAATTACCCTACTTTAAATTAATTGATTTAATTAAAGTAATCTAAATTACATTAATTAAACTAAAATTAAGTAAAACTAAAATAAACTAATCATTTAGTTTGAAATAAAGTAAAGTAAAATTAGATTAATTGAACTAAAATTAATTGAATTAAACTAAAATTCAATTAATTTTAGTTTCAATTAATCTAATTTTAATTTACTTTAATTCAAAGTAATTGATTAGTTAATTTTAGTTTTAATTAATTAATCTTAAGTTTAATTGAATTAATTTTAGTTCAATGAAGCTAATTTATATTTACTTTAATTCCAAGTAATTGATTAGTTAATTTTAGTTTTAATTAATTAATCTTAAGTTTAATTGAATTAATTTTAGTTCAATGAAGCTAATTTATATTTACTTTAATTCCAAGTAATTGATTAGTTAATTTTAGTTTTAATTAATTAATCTTAAGTTTAATTGAATTAATTTTAGTTCAATTAAGCTAATTTATATTTACTTTAATTCCAAGTAATTGATTAGTTAATTTTAGTTTTAATTAATTAATCTTAAGTTTTTTGGTTTTTTTTTTTTTTATTTTAGTTTATTTTTTTTTACTTTAATTCCAAGTAATTAATTGAGTTAATTTTAGTTTTAATTAATTAATTAAGTTCAATTAACCTTATTCAATTAACCTAATTGTACTTTACTTTAATCAAATGTAACTAAAATTAAGTAATTAAACAATTTTTATTTAATAAGTAAACTAAAATTAATTAATTAAATTAGTGTAACTCATTAATTTAAACTACTTAAATATAATTGAAGTTAAACTATTTGAATTAATTACCCTAGTTTAAATTAATTGATTTAATTAAAGTAATCTAAATTACATCAATTAAACTAAAATTAAAAGTTAAACTAGTGTAATTATAAATTAATTTAGTTTAATTTTATTAAATTAAAGTAAACTATCTTAAATAAACTAAATAAGTAATTAAACTAAATTAGATTAAGTAATTAAATTAATTACTACTTAAATTGAATTAAAGTAAACTAAGTTAGATTAATTAAACTATAGATTAATTAAACTAAAATTACTTAAAGTAATAAAATTAAAGTAAACTAATTAATTAGTTAATGTAAACTAAACTAATTAAATTAAACTACTTAAACTAAAACTAAAACTAATTAAATTAACAAAACTAAATTAAACTAAAACTAATTAAATTAACAAAACTAAAAACTAAAACTAAGTAAACTAAATTCTTAAACTAAGCTTCAATTTGTTACGAAAACTAACCTCGTGTAATCGAAACCGGGATTGGGGGTTGAGGGTTTTCGGTTTAGAGTAAGAATGGGAACGGGAACGGGAACGGGAAGAAATAATGGGGAACGGGATAGGGGAAAGAGAGAAAAGAACAAAAAGAGAGGAAGAAAAAGAGAAGGGCAGCATAGAAGAGAAAAGCAGAAAAGAAGAGAAAGAAAAACGGAGAAAAGAAAAGAAACGGGGGAAAGGAAAGGGAAGGGAATTTAAATCATAATTTGCGACCAAATGGTCGCAAATATGTAATTATGACAGGAAATGAACAGTCACGCGTGCTGGGGAAAATGTGACCATATGGTCGCATTTTCAGATACATATGCGACCATATGGTCGCATTTATTAAAAAAGCGACCAACTGGTCGCCCAATTACCATTACCAAGAACAGCTGTCATTTCACGAGTCCCATCAACTATTGCTACCATCTGGTCGCAATTATGAGATTCACCGCCAAATATTGCGACCATATGGTCGCATTACTTAAATTCACCGCCATAAATTTCATGAAAATTTAAAGTTACCGCCCATAATTGCGACCAAATGGTCGCAATTCTACTTGTATTTTTTAAAAAATATTATTATACTTTTGCAAAAATGCGACCATTTGGTCGCATTTCTCTCCAAAACCCTAAACCCTAAAAAACCCTAAACCCTAAACCCTAAATCCTAAACCCTAAATCCTAAAATGCGACCATTTGGTCGCCTTTCCCTTCTAAATTACTACCATGTGGTCACATTTTTTGTGAAATTGCGACCACTTGGTCGCAAATATTAATATGTATATTATACTTTTTTTTTGTATATTGGGTTACTTTCTGATTTTTACATATGACGGGAACTCTTGTTTCCATGTTGTTATATTCATTGATATGTTTCTTCATGATTTTCGAGATAAATTTTTGTAATTCTTGATTTGGAACTATTTGATTCTATTTAAGAGTTTTTTTTAATAGATATAGATAATTTTATTCTTGTTTTTCAAGATAGAAAGTGCTAGAAGGGAACCAAATAGACTATTGAAGATGTACATATTTATATATAATTAATTTGCATCCACATATTCATTTGAAGCAATTCCAATTGCGAATTCGATATAAACATGTCAAAGTTGAAATCAAGAGGAATCTTTCTTATAATAAAAAAAAAGTTAATTTCATTTTCATCGTATTTCATCATCTTTTGATTTTAAGTTTGGTCTATTGCTTTATTCATAATTGTAAATGCTTTTCTTGAACAAAAAAGAGTCAAACGACTAGATTCAACTAGAGGTTTAAGGAAAATATAATTCTTCTCTGTACAATATTATTGTTCTCTCTTTGTATGAAATTCGGATATTTTCAAGACGAGGTTAAATATTATTATTTACTCTACACAAATTTTAGAAAAATCTAAAGGCGTTTAGATAGCGACTTATTGATCTTGAAGAGTTTTTATATTAATTGAAAGTGAATAATTTTTATTTAATTGACATTATTATTATTGTTAAGAAATGCAATCAATAAAATTAACCACATCTTGAAATTTTGGAATTATTGGTAATTTTTTCAATCATCTATTCTTATTTTTATTTTTTCTTTCTAAGCTTATAATGTAATTTTATTTTATGAACAAATAAAATATTTAATATTTGTTGATTTTTTCCATTGTATTTATGGGGTAAAATAGATAAAGTAAAAGGAAATTACCCCATAAATACAAGGGGAAAAAATAAAAAATATTAAATATTTTATTTGTTCATAAAATAAATATAATTTAAAAATTGATTAACAAACATTTTAACTAATACACATAAAACTCTTAAGTATACAATTATTGAATTGTAAAATAAGACAAAAAATTCCACGTGCATCGCACGTGTTAAAAAATAGTTATTTATAAATTATTGGTCATATAAAATCACATAATTTGCGACCATCCCGGTCACTTTCTAATGTGACCATATGGTAGCTTAATTCCCGCCAAAATTTTAAGCTACCATCGCCCAATAAAGGTCACAAAAATTGCGACCAGGTGGTCACTTTCAATTGTGACCACTTGGTAGCTTTTTTCCCTCCAAAATTACGCGCCATTTTTTGCTACCAAGACATATTTTAGTCACAAAAATTGCGATCAGGTAGTCACTTTTAATTGTGACCACTTGGTAGCTATTTTCCCTCCAATTTTAAGCTACCACTCCCCAAAAAAGGTCACAAAAATTGCGACCAGGTGGTCACTTTTAATTGTGACCACTTGGTAGCTTTTTTCCCTCCAAAATTACGCGCAATTTTTTGCTACCAAAGCATATTTTAGTCACAAAAATGCGACCAAATGGTCGTTTTTATAGGTGACCAAGTGGTCGCTTCTTTTGCGCCATAATTTCGTGCCATTTTTTATGACTACATCTACTTTTGGTCGCAATCTGGTAGCAAAAAAAGTGACCAGATGGTCACTTAAAGTCAACCTTCAAAGAAAGTGACCAAGTGGTCACTTTAAAACTACCACTTTTTTTTTGTCGCAAATTTTTGGTCGCATTTTGACAGTTTTTTTGTAGTGAAGAACACTCATCCAGTGGCCTCTCGTGACCACGGGCGTTCTCACCATCCAGGTGGAACAGATTTACGAAACATCCTTGAGCAAAAAAGAAAAGCTCGACAAGACGTGGAGAAGTCAACTGTTGAAAGCCAACAACCATGGACACCAGAGTTAAGGAATCTGCAGGACCAACTAGGTAGCATGCAGAAAGATTACAAAGGCAAAGCTCCACTAGCGTTGGAAGACTTATTAGAACAAACAGAACCGCCCTTTACAAAAGACATCATGGAGGCTGAGATACCCTCCAAATTTAAGATGCCTACTGTCATATCTTACAACGGGTCACGCGATCCGATAGAGCATGTTGAGACGTTTTGGACCTGGATGGAGCTCTGGAGAGTCCGAGTGTAACGACCCGACTCCAATAAAGACTGGCCGCGAGTACTCTCAGCGGAAGCGCGGGAAATAAGAAATTTAAATTTCATTTAAAACGTCTCGTAACGGAAAACGACAATTTCTACGGAAAATTTGCGTGGGTCCATTTAAAAATCGAATAAACCGAAACCTGTTTACATCAATTTCCCAAGCAGAGAAAAACGGTAAATAACGTTTCAAAAAAAATAACAACTTAAAACAACTTTATACATAGACTATAAACAACGACATTAAACTAATGCTTACATAAGACACTTCTTATGCAATCCACACGACTCGAGCTCAAGATGCAGACCACTAGTCCTCTTCCAAGCTCGACATCCAAGCTTCAACGCATACCATCTTCCTTGTCACATCCTCGACCGCGGCAAAACCTGAAAGGTGATATGAAGCACCTCTGAGCATGACACTCAGTGAGAAACAAAAAGAAAAGAAAGTACATTTATGCATGAAGTTCATGGTCAGAGAAACGTCCAAACATCCAAGTCCCGCGCCCCTCACCGAGTCTTTGCCTCCACTAGAGAAACTACCTCCTACAGTTCATCTTGTACCCAAACTAAGCTTTTCACATTCCTGATAAAAACAAACGATTCGCAACTAAAATATCTTCCAAACCTCTACAAACTATTCAAAACAAAAAGCTCTTTATAGACATTCTCATTACAATTAAACTCACATCTCAACCCGATCTCCAATCTATTCATCCTCGTTATCCCATCCTCTGTCGACCTCCACTCGATAATCACTACATCTCACATTATCATCACATGATCATTGTATCTATCTAGCAGTACTCTCTTAGTACGTTTAAGTTCAACACACTTGCTACCATCCTTTCTAACATAACTAAGGCACCTTACCTCTTTTACCTATGCACCTTCTCTAAACTCGCTCCACTACCCCGTCTATCTTGAAGGTATTCACATCAAGCAGCTCGAAGAATAAGTATGTATGGAAGTAAATGAAGTTATTGTAATGTTAAGATACATTTAAAATCAATCAAGTGAGTAAACAAGAAAACTAAACATTTGATATAATCAATGCGTCATCAATCCCTAGCAATCCGAGTATCAATTAATACTTTCACTTTCCACACATCTTACCGTGCACCGATGATCTTGGAGACTATCTCGATAACTCTCTCCACAAATTAAAGTATCAGTACTTTCACATTTCACTCGTCTTACCCGAACCGGATGTCTCGAGGCTATCTCAATATGGGTTAATGGCATAATGAAATGATGTAGATGTGATGCTCGAGATGCTATGCTCAAGGAGTCAAATATCAATGAATGCATAATATGTGCAATGAAAACTTAAGCATGTATGTTGAACAAACCGTGTCAAGTAAGCATAACCATTTCATGTTCCTTTTTCCACACAATCTTTCAATTATCATTTCCACGTCTCACTATGCACTTTACACATACTATCACATTCACCACTCGAGCCGTAGCTCCTCATAATCTTCCAAGTTATCGTAATAACCACTCTAGCATCAAGGCCATCCACCACACAGCGCCTCAGAGCTACACCACATCCGCCACGGTAACCACGTGTAACGTCCAACATTCACTCACCATTACACGGGTTACGACCCCATGGCCATAAACCAAAAGTATGAAATGCATGAATGATATGCTATGAGATTAAATGAGATGGGCATGCTTGCTTCCGGTAAACCTTGTATATCAATTTTTCAATTTAATGGCACAAGTAGAAAAATTCCTCCAAGCACTACAATCATTATACGTATTAAGCTTAAGTCACATAACCCTTAGTGCACAGATCAAGCTTTTCCCCCTTTAAGCTTTTCCACAACTAACCATCGAGCATAACCCGAACAATACGATAAGTATACATATGACTCGATCATTACTCACATAATGCTCAAAATTCACATAATCACATGGTTCACGTTCACACTTTTCTCTATTATCTCATTCGTAACTATTCCTCGAGCATAAATCAAAAACATGAAAAATATGCATAATCATAGCCCCCATTCAGTATATGATTCGTACATGGACTATGAACATAATAATAAAGCAAATAGGCATGCTTAAATGAATAACTAATCAAAACATGAACCGGTTTTGAGTTAATTAGCATTTCAGCTCTTTAAACCAATACCCGAGTCAATATCTCTTCCCGTTACTTCACTTTCTCCCAAACCTTACCAACCACACCACAATTCACCATTTCTCATAATCCTAAAACTTCATTTTTGAGATAGTCCGGAAAGAATCGAGAACACTACACAAATCACCCCTCCGATTCTTTGTGTTCTCACTTTTCTAGTCAAACAAGACTTGACCTTGGCTTCCTTTTTCATCAATCACAATCATTGAAAAATCAATATTAAGCTTAACATACTAAAAGTTCATCATTAAGAACAATAATCTAAACCCCGAAACTCAAACTGCTCCAAAAAGCCTCTAAACTAGCTAAAAGGAAAAGTAGCAATTTCGGCCATTTGAGGGGTTTTTTGAAAAAAAACATTGGTTGGGCTTCCTAGCATGATTTTCTTATGTAAAATATGTATTTAGACACCCAAATATACCAGAATTGGAAGACATTAAAATAAGACTAAGAAAACTCCAAAAAGAAAAACTAGGAAATCTTCAAATGGCCAACAATGGTGGTTTTAGTTTTGAGTTCCATCCTTGGCTTCCTACATTTTGTGGTGTCTAAAATGTCTAAACTTCACTCTTGGATGTTACCAACTCCCTTTCCGAGATAACACGCACTTCGGTGAAGTCTTATTTTCAACCTACACTTCCATAACCCAAGCAAGCTACAACTCATATTCTTTTTAGCCTAGAGCACCTCCCACCGAGAAATTAATTCTCGTTTGTAATAACTCGAAACCTAGACCTCTATTATAGGATCCTATCTCAATTCCGTAATCATTGCTAGTTTAGTCAAGTCAACAATTTCTAAGCTTATCTCCACTTAACCCCTTTCTTGTCTTACTCATTCTTCCCGAAGCTTAAACATCAAAATGCATAGCAAATCATCATACAAAAATCAAACATAAAAATACTTGAAATCCTTTTTGTTCCCACCTTGAGTTCATTAAAACTAGCTTGGAGTTGCTCTTCCTTTACCTACAACACAAAAGCATTACAAACTACTCTTAATCTTTAACTTTACATATCAATTATCTATGTAAAATTTATTCTAAACAGCCCCAAATGAGTCATTACCCCTTAATATAATTCTTAAACATTTTAGGAACAATTAATCACCATTTCGAGACCCCAAAACAGCCCCATAATCAATGACTACAAAACAGCCCCTATTAAATTCAATGACAAAACAGTGGGAAGAATGTAGTTTGCAATGTCTTTTTATATATAGAGAAGTGCTTATTTAACTTACATGCTTAATTTAGAGTCAATTCATATTTACACAATATTAAACTTCATCCCTTTTAGAGAAATCCATTTAGGGTTTGAAGTTGTTAAAAGAATTCATAAAGACAAGTCCTGGTGGGTTTTAGTTCAATTTACAAACTCAAGTAAGCTCTTGATGAAATTTCTAAGTATATTCCATCTTGAAGAAATCCAAAACCTTAACTAAATTTTAGTTTTTAAAGACTTCAATTGCAAGATTTAGCATGCTATTTCAATGAATTCCTTAACCACAAGCTTAAACCCCATCAATTTTCCATAAATTCCCAAACTTTTAATTAAATCCCTAGAAAGAAAACTTATCTTTTCATCATGATAAGTTGTTGGAAACTCTCTAAATCTTCTAGATTTAGATTCTACTAACCAAAACTCACACTTTTGGCTTTGATTTGAATGGATTTGAGCAAAATTCAAAAAAACCCTATCAATTCTTCCCTCACCATAGCTGTTCGGCTGGACAAGAAAGAGGAGAAAGAAATAGCAGATTTTGTTCCTTTAATTGAAAGAAAGAAGATGAGAATAAGAAGATAATTGGTATTGAGTTGTTTTGGGGTTGAATTGGAAGAGAAAATTGGCTTACAATTAAAGAATTGGAAACAAAACTCACCTCCCTTGGCTATTCTGTCGTGAGCAAGAAGAAGAGAATAAGAAGCATATTGTTGTGTTTTACGTTGAAGAGATTTGATAACATATGCCTTAGGTATTAATTGGATTAAAGAGAAATGATAAAATATGCCTTAAATACTTATTTAAATATTTGTAAAATTGTCCATTATGTGTTTTGTTTTGTTTTTGTTTTTGTTTTTGTTTTTTAAAAAGCCCCCTCTTCTCAACTAACCATAGTTAGTTTTAACCAAACCTAAAATATTCTCTTTAACCATGGTTAGGTTGTAACCCAGCCATAGTTAGTCATTTTAACCTTTAATAACCATTCAAAACAATTCATTTAATAAGTTTAAAATATAAATATCAATAGTAAAACCCATTTAACCAATTTATAAATTTAAATAAATAAAATATATTATTATTCTAAACTTCGGGCCATTACACTGAGACACTATAAAGTGTAGAGCTTTCCCACTCACCCTAGCTGGCCCAGCTAGAGGATGGTATAGGCAATTGAAGCCACATTCAATCTCTTATTTTAAGGAACTGACTAAGGTTTTTGTGATGCAGTTCTTGGGAGGAAGAGATCATAAAAAACCAGCAATGTATTTTCTGACGGTGCATCAAAGGTCAGGAGAAAGCCTTAGGGACTACGTGATGAGGTTCAATAGTGAGGCCTTAAGGTTAAAGGCTACAATGATGATATAGCTCTCACTACCATGATGGCTGGGATCAAAGATGAAAAATTGCTTTGGTACCTTATGAAGAAAACTCCAACCACTTATACTAAACTCCTCTCAAGAGCACAGAAGTACATGAGTGCTGGAGAGTTACTCAGTTCAAGAAAAATTCCTGATGAAGGCAGCAGTAGATAGCACCAAGGCAGAAGAAGAGGGAACGAAGACCGACAATTTGACAATAAGAGAAAAAAGGTGGAGGATCAACCTGAACGTCGTGGCCTCCCCCTTAGCAAATTTAAAAGGTACACACCTACTATTATTCTTGCCGAACAACTTCTGATGGAAATTAAGGATAAAAATTTACTGAGATGGCCTGCTAAGATGAAGGTAGGGTCAAATAAAAGGAACAGAGATAAGTTCTGTTTGTTTCATAAAGGATCACTGTCACACAACTGGAGAATGTTTCGATCTTAAAGAAGAAATTGAGTCTTTGATCCAACGTGGAGACATGAAAGAGTTTGTGAGAAGGAATGATCATAGAGTTGATAGAAATGAGAACACAAAGCAAAAGGAGGGTGGTTAGAAGGATGCTGGTGAAATCAAGACCATCTTTGGAGACCCAGCTGGTGGAGAATCTAATCGAAAAAGAAAAGTGAGCGTTAGTGAGGCTCGCTCCACCTCGTTTAGAGGTTTTTTCTACTAGTAAAGCAGAGCTTCCTACCTTAATTTTCACTGAAGAGTAAGCAAATGAAATTCACCAGCCGCACAATGATGCATTGGTGGTGGTTATTAGAGTAGCTAATAAAAAGGTGCATATAGTTCTTGTTGATGGAGGTAGCTCAACAAACATCTTATGGTTTAAGACATTTAAGGAAATGGGGCTAGGGATAAAGGAGTTAAGGAAAAGTACAACACCTTTAGTTGGATTTGGAGGTGATCAAATTATCCCTAAAGGCAGCATTGAGCTATCATTTACTGTTGGAGAAGAACCAAACCACGTTACTAAGATGGTGGAGTTCTTAGTCGTAGATTGCACTTCAGCTTACAACATCATCCTGGGAAAACCCTCTATCCATGTGATGAAAGCATTCCCATCCACTTACCATCAGCTAATGAAATTTCCTACGCCTTATGGGGTTTGAATGGTTAGGGGTGAACATAAATCCTCTCGAGAGTGCTATCGAACAACCATGAAAGATGTTTTGGTGTACGTGCTTAGAACAGGCCAAAAGAATCAATCAAGGCAGATGGTGCAGCCTGCTTTGGCGATAGAAAGGATTGGGAAACCTACCCTGATTATACCAGAAAAGACTGAATAGAGGGAAACCCCCCACCGAAGACTTAGAATCTGTCCCACTTCTGAGTGAAGATCAACGTGTCAGCATTGGAACAAGATTGGGGGCCAAGCAGAGAGATAAATTGATAGAGTTTTTGAAGAAAAAATCAGATGTGTTTGCTTGGACTCATGAGGATATGCCCGGTATAGACCCAAAGATTATGGTTCATAAGCTGAACGTGGATTCCAACTTTCGACCAATTAGACAAAAGCGCAGGCTGTTTGACCAGAATAGAAATAATGTCATAGCTGAAAAAGTAGAGAAGCTGTTGAAAGCTAAATTTGTTTGTGAAGTGCAGTACCCTAATTAGCTTTCTAATGTGGTGTTAGTAAAGAAAGCAAATGGAAAATGGAGGGTGTGAATAGACTTCACTGATCTTAACAAAGCATCTCCAAAGGATAGCTTCCCTTTACCTCGAATTAACCAGCTTGTAGAAGCCACAGCTGGGCATGAAATGTTGACTTTTATGGATGCCTATTCAAGGTACAACCAGATCAGGATGTATGAACCTGATCAAGAGACGACATCATTCGTTACGAGTCAGAGCCTTTATTGCTACGAGGTCATGCCATTTGGGCTGAAAAATACAGGTGCAACGTTTCAAAGGATGGTCAATAAGATGTTTGAGAAGCAGATAGGTAAAAACATGGAGGTGTATGTGTATGACATATTGGTCAAAAGTCCACAAGCTGAACAACATACAACAGACTTGGAAGAAGCCTTTGGTGTCCTAAGAAAATATCAAATAAAGCTCAACCCTGAAAAATGTGCATTCAAGGTAACCTCAGGAAGGTTCCTTGGGTTTATGGTTCACCAGAGAGGCATTGAAGCAAATCCTAACAAAGTGAAAGCTGTGTTGGAGATGGAGTCTCCAAAGAACCTCAAGCAACTGCAAAGCTTAAATGGGAAAATTATGGCTCTCAACAGGTTTGTCTCTAGAACCACTGATAAATGTCTCCCATTTTTTCAAATCCTGAGAAAAATAATAAGTTTGAATGGACCGAGGAATGCGAGAGAGCTTTCTTTACAACTCAAAGAATATTTGGCCTCTGCACCCGTACTCTCTAAGCCTACTATGGGCGAAACATGGTTTATATATTTGGCTATGTCAAAGATAGCGGTGAGTTCAGTTCTAGTAAGAGGAGAAGGTGGAGCCCAACTGCTTGTTTACTATACAAGCAAAGTAATGGTGGATGCAGAAACCAAGTATCCTCAATTGGAGAAGCTGGCATTGGCGTTGGTGACCTCAAGTCGATGTTTGAGATCCTACTTTCATGCACATAAGGTGATGGTGCTAACTAAACATCCATTGAGGCAAGTGCTTCAAAAACCTGAAGCTTCTAGTCGTTTAATGAAATGGGCGATGGAGCTCAGTGAATACGACATTCAATACAAGCCAAAGACAGCTATGAAGGGTCAAGCAATTGCGGATTTCATAACTAAACTTACACCTGAGAAGGAAGAACCAACATGTGGACCAAACCATGAAGGGAGAGTCCATCTGGAAACTTTACGTGGATGGATCGTCAAATGCATAAGGTTGTGGTGCAGAACTCATCCTAATTTCACCTGAGTAGGCACATATCGAATATACTCTGAGGTTTGGCTTCAAAACCACTAATAATGATGAAGCGAAGTATGAAGCATTGTTATGGATTAAGGCTGGCAAAAGGAGTGGGAGTGAGCCAGCTCACAATACTTAGTGATTCCTAGCTGGTTATGAATCAGATTACTGGAGAGTATCATGCCAATGAAGAAGGTATGGCAGTCTACCTGAGCAAGGTGAAAGAGATGCACAGTGGATTTGATAAATGGGAGGTAAGACAAATACCTCATTTTAAAAATGCTAATGCTGATTCTCTGGCACGTCTGACCTCTGCATACCAAACAGAATTTAGAAGGATGGAGCCTGTGGAGTTTCTCCCCAATTAAAGCATAGATGAAGTGGAAGTTCTGGATGTTGACCAAGCTGAAGAATCTAGCTGGATGGAGCCAATCGTTCGTTTCTTAAAAGATGGGGAACTCCCCCCGACAAAGTGATGGCACGAAGGCTTCGATATCAAGCTGCTCGTTATATTCTACAGGATAATGTGTTGTATAGGAGAAGTTACTATTTACCCCTCCTTGGATGTCTTGGCCCTGAGGAAGCCAATTATGTGATGAGAGAAGTACAACAGGGGGTATGTGGAAATCATTCTGGGGCAAGGTTGTTGGTCCACAAAATCATCAGACATAGATACTACTGGCCCACATTACACGAAGATGCCAAACAGTTCACAAAACGATGGGATCAGTGCTAGCGTTATGCTGTCGTACCCAGGAACCAGCTGAACTACTAGTCAGTATCACAAGCCCGTGGCCTTTTGCATAATGGGTAGTTGACCTTCTTGGACCCCTAACTCAAGGAAAAGGTAAAAAAAAATTGCTCTAGTAGCTGTGGATTACTTCACCAAGTGGGCTGAAGCTGAGGCCCTAGCCACCATAACTGAGTACAAAACTATTGAGTTCATATGGAGGAATTTGGTGTGCAGGTTTGGCATCCCTTATGCCATAGTCACTGATAATGGGAGGCAATTCAATAATGAGAAGTTTAAGTCGTGGTGTTCTGAGCTGAATATCAGGCATCTCAAATCCACCCCAGGCCATCCACAAACAAATGGCCAAGTAAAGGCAGTTACCAAAATCATCAAGAAGAACTTGAAGACCAAGCTTGAAGGACTCAAAGCACATTGGGCGGAAGAGTTTCCTAATGTGTTATGGGCATATAGGACCATAGCCAGGATATCTACAACCCTATTCTCCTTAGAGTTTGGGACTGAGGCAGTTCTGTTGAGATAGGGCTTCCGTCTTCAAAGGCTCAACATTTTAATATGGACACTAACAATGAATGTCTTAAGCTGAACTTAGACCTACTGGAAGAACGTCGAGAGGTGTGTCACCTTCGTGTGGCGAATAGGGTGGCACGATACTATAATTCCCGTGTAAAACCATGCACGTTCAAGGTAGATGACCTTGTCCTGAAGAAAGTGTTACCAAGCACTGGAGCCCTGGGTGCAACATGGGAGGGGCTCTACACAGTCACAAAAGTAATAGGGTTTGGTGCATATAAGTTAGCAAACATGGAAAACAAATCCCTCCCTCATCCGTGGAATGTTGAACACTTGAAGGCATATTATCAGTAGACGCCCTCAAGATAGTTCACCACTAATTCCAATTATTTTGTATCAAAGCAATGAAATAGAATTTATTTTGAGATTGTAGCATAACCTTATCATTCTGTTGTTCTTATTTACTCACTACTATTATAACTCGAGATGAACTTCAGACTGTCAGCTCACTTGAGTGGGGCCAGATCAATAAGGGACAAGTGATGCAAGCAAAGAAAGCCTTTATAAAAGGACTACTCAATGAGTAAAAAGTCTAACAGAGCATGACTCAGAATGAGGAGAACTGAGTAAGAATGCTTGATCCCGCTGAGATTACTAAGTTAGAATGCTTAAGGATGTTAAGTAACTGAGTCAGTATGCGCTTAAAATGAGTGGGCATGACGAGAAACTGAGTTAGTATACACTCTGAGTGAACAAAACTTAGTCAGTATATATGAGCATGCCAAGAGTACTTAGTATGCACTGAAACATTAGTGAATATGCGAGAAAACTGAGTTAGTATTGCATGAGCATGCTGTGGATACTGAGTTAGTATACAACTTGAGTAAGCAAAACTTAGTCAGTATGCATGAGCATGCTGAGAGTACTAAGTTAGTATGCACTAAAGAATTAGTGAGCATGCTGAAAAATAAACTGGGTACGCTGAAAAATATAATGAGTATACAAAGAATACTGAGTTAGTATGCACTAGAAAAAATAGTGAACATACTGAAAAACTAGGTCAGTATGCGTGAGCATGTTAAAAACTGAGTTCATATGCACTAAAATGAGTAAGCATGCTGAAAAAACGAGTTAAATACGGTGAAAAAAAAGTTGAGTTAACTATGCTGAAAAAGCTAAAAATGAATTAAAATTAAGCTTAAAGAGCTACAAATAAGTTTTAAAAAAAATTTGAGAATGAGCTTAAAGGCAGCTTAAAAATTAGCTGAATGATTCTTAATCTCCCGGTCATTCCCCCATCAGATTAAGAATAACTACGCCCATCTTTCACAGTGACAAGATAAGAACATTAATGCTACATTCCCACAACACATGCAATAAATCACTCCACTCCTGGCACGCATGCCTAAATTTTCAATGGACCCATAATTGTCTCGTAATCCATTATGATTCATTGGAATTATTTCCCTCTCAATTCGACTCTTAAAATTAATCCAGAATTCCACAATATCAAACAATACATGCTCAAATCCAAAATCCATTACATAATTATAATATCCTATTTACAACCCACCTAGAGAAAGTGAACACAATCAAGGGGCGTGCCAACCCATTTTCAAAACTAAATATCATTTATGGAATGAAATGTTCTTCCCACAATTGGAAGTAGAAACTATAAATCTAGAGTATTCTAGAGAGAGAAAAGTCTTTGTGAAAACTTATGAATTAATTAATTGAGAGATACAACTCTGTCTTTTATATCTAAAAATAAAGCTAACAAACCCAAAACTATATGTAACTAACTCTTTAAAAGTCTAGTTACATTATTTACACTAGTACATAAATACCACTCATAATATACCCCCTCAAACTAAGACTGTGACGACCCATCACTTTTAAATAAATTAAATCAGAGAAAAACAGCAGAAGTCTTTTATTTTAAGAAAATTTGGCGTGGTTATGTTTAAAAATTTGCTGGCCAAAACCTGTTTACATCTTAATTTCAAAATCTAAAATACACAAGGAACATTAAGTTCCTATCCAGGAGTTCAAAATGATTATAATCATAAAACAACGACAATAAGCTCTTATGAGCTAATTACAAAGTACAAATCATCAAAATGATATAAAGTTCACAAAACCATGTACATGGATTTTTACAACTACTTAGTCCATCTCGAAATCATCATCCTCTCGATCAAGCACGCACCAGCTCCTCTTCCACGATCCCAAACATTACCTGAAATGTTTGTAATATCATGAGCTAACAACTTAAGCCCAGTGAGAATAATAAGAATAAAAAGTAAGAATAGACCTCAAACTCGCATTTCGATTTGTGTCCAATTGAACTGACACAATCTTTCCTAGAATTCACCAAAGTCTAGGTAATTCTATTCCATATTCTTCAAAGTATGACATTACTACACTTGTAGACAATCCTCATCCATTAACTTGTTATGACAAAGAATAAGTAAAGTAAATAAACTTTGTATAAAATATAACATCTTGATTCTCTATATCATCAATCATAAGCATGATTGCAGGAGGACATCCCGTAGGATTTCGCAATTTCTTTTATGCATGAGGAAGTAATGCGTACGTCCGTAACTTACCATTCAACTCCCTATGTATGAGAAGTAATGTGTGCGTCCGTAACTTACCATTCAACTCCACATAAGGAAGTAATGTGTACGTCCGCAACTTACGATTCAACTTCTATGCATGAGAAGTAATGTGTGCGTCCGTAACTTACCATTCAACTCCGCATAAGGAAGTAATGTGTGCATCCGCAACTTACGATTCAACTTCTTTTCAATGATGCGAGATGTTATGCATATGTTTACATATGCTTGCAAAAGTAAATAAAGTAAATGTAAATGATAAAGCAACCGAAACATACATAAAGTAAAGGAGTAAAAGTAAAGACATAAAGTAAAGGACATAATTAAAATAGATAGTAATCTCGGACGAACGATATGTCGATCGAACTCCGATAACAATAATAAAAGTAGAATCATAACTCGAACGATTAATCTATGCCTTCAAGGATTCTAAACTTCCCACAAAACCCGAGGTTCTATTAACCGTTCTAAAACAAGTTGGATCTTTTAACTTCCAATGATCCAACCTAAGCTTAGAAACGAATCTAACTTAGAATCTTCTAAGATTCAATACTTTCCTTGAGAATTTCTAAGTTCTCACTTAAAGGATTAGCTCTTAATCCTAAGGGCACTAACTCACATCCCTCTAATCTTATATTCGGATTCTAGTCTTAGTTTCAAACTCTACAAACCTTCATACTTATTCAATTTCTATAATTACTTTAAATCCTAACTATTCTCACCTTAGCCAAATAACTCCAAATCTCCAATTTCCACGAAACAACAACCGAGCAATCGCACCTACAATTCACCAATTGCACAACATATTACAACTCATAATTAAAATGTGAACAAGTGTGCATTTTCGGGTGAATAGTGATTTCAGATGAATAGTGTTTTCGGGTGAATAGTGTTTTTCGAAAATCCGGGTTCAAAATCGTCAAATTCCATGATAGAAATTCATGATTTCAACTTCAAAACTCATTTATAATAAAAAACGAACAAAACCATCTAAAAAGTTTTGAAAACTTACTTTTTGGGACTTCCCTTAGAGAACGGGAAACATCGAAAAGGTAGGTTAGATAGGTAGCGCTCGTCCCTACCAATCCAACGCAACTGAAAACATGACTATCCATCGAGAAACGAAAGATAAACGAAGAAAAGAAAATCCACTTCCATGGTGAATGAAGGCTACGGCCAAGAGAAGAAGAAGAAGAAGAATAAAAATGTCTAACTTTGTCAATTTTGTGATATTTAAAGAATAAATGAATAGTGAATTTAGATATTTTAAGAAATTGGAAATGATGGTTGCGTCCTTTTATGACTTTTGACTTATAAAACGTAACCCGATGCTCTTAAATAAATCTAAAGGTGATTAATAATTATTAATTGGCCTATTAATAATTATTAATGTCACCGAAGCGAAATTAAAATATTAAAACGATTAAAAAGGATTTCGGGCGAAATTAACTACTAAAATCGAAATTACAAAAATAATAATTAATCTAAATACTTAAATTGAAATAAATAAATAACATTAAATAAATAATAAAATAAAATAAATAAATAAATAATAAAAAAAAATTTCTCTTCAAAATAACGGGACGTTACAAAGACAAGAGATAAAAAGGACGTCATTAGTTTGTCCTGCAATGAAGCAAAAATTGGGGCAGCAAGGGGCTTTGTGAAGATATCATCCAATTGATCCTTCGTGGAGACAAATTAAACACTAAGATCTTTGCAAACAACCTTTTCTTGAACAAAATGATAGTCAATCTCTATATGCTTAGTTTGACCATGAAAAACGGGATTACGAGCAAGGGAAATGGCTGAAATATTATTTGTCCAAAGTATAGGAAGACCATTGAAAAATATGTGCAAATCACATAACAATTGACGTAACCAATATAGTTCAGCGAAAGTCGAAGCAAGGGACCGATATTCGGCTTTATTAGAAGAATGAGTTATTGTATTTTGCTTCTTTGCAAACCAAGAAATTGGACTTAAGCCAAAAAATAAAACAAAACCAGATGTAAAACGTCTATCAGAATTATCTCCTGCCCAGTCAACATCACGATAAGCAGAAAAAGAGAGACTCTTGCTGTTCATGATAACATCAAAATCCTTCAAACCATGCAGATATCGTATAATGTGTTTAATAGCATTAAAATACAAAACAGTGGGTGTTTGCAAAAATTGACTAACTCGATTAACAGCAAATGTAATATCTCAGCGAGTAAACGTCAAATATTGGAGTGACCCAACTAATTTCCTATATAAAGAGGCATCTTGAAAAACAAGGGTTGCACTATTCAAATCAAGCTTAACAAACATGGGAGTTTTATAAAATTTAGCATCAGACATAGCAGCCTTCTTAAGAAAATCATTTAAGCATTTTACCTTATTGACAAAGATTCCAGCAGTTGTATAGTGGATTTACAATCCCAAAAAATATCTCAGTTTACCAAGGTCTGTAATATAAAACTCATGACCTAACTCAAGCTTTAACTGATCAATATAAGAAGAATCACTACCCGTAATGACAATATCGTCAACATATAAGAGTAATTAAGTATCACTACAAGAAAAATGCGAACTAGCAAAGGAAAATTAGCGACGAACTGAGGCAATAGTTCGTCGTTACAAGGAATTAATGACGCAATTAACGACGAAATGGCCTGACGTTATTTTTGCCATCGTTAGACAAAACTAACGACAAAATACCTCGTTCCATAACGAGGGAAAAGTATTTCATCGCTGTGTTTCGTTGACTAGAATTGAGCGATGGTTTTCGTCGTTATAATAGTCAAAGATACATGTTGACCTTAACGACGCATTTAGTCGTTCTGTAAGTCAAAGTCATGTTTAACTATAACGATAGAATACGTCGTTACGTTGTTTGTTTCCAACGACATAGTGAGTCGTTATATAAGTCAATGTTATATTTGACTATAACGACGGAATAGGTCGGTCCATTTTATTTTTATTTTTTCTTTAAATTTAATTAGGGTTTAGGGTTTTAATTACAAATTATTGTGATTTGAAAAGTAAATTTAATTACAAAATAAAAATTAAATTAAATTTAAGAAAAAATAATATTAGATAAATAATATTAAAAATCCCAAAATAATACAAAATAATGTTTTTTTCCTAAAGCCTAATCGACATGAGGATCAGATGGAGGATCGGGAGGAGGGAAACCAAAACCAGAAGTCGAAGAACCCTCGTCGCGCATCTGCGCCATGAAGATGTCCATCGTTGCCTTCATCGACCTCTCGAACTCGAGCTTGGACCGCTCGGACTCATTGAGACGAGCCGTAATCCCTGTCACCTCCGCCATGAGTCGTTCGTTGCTCTCTCGAAGATCTGCAGTCTCAGCCCTCAAAGTATTGTTGCTGGCGCGAAGCTCGGCAGCCTCGCTCGAACGAGCTGCCTGGGAAGGCCGAGGCTGATCGGCGTAAATGACAGGGCCGAGGTTGCCGAGTCCAGGAACAGTACCGTCTGGACATCTCCCTCCTGCTGCCTTGAGAAAAGCCGACTCGATATCCTCCTATGTCGGCAGGGTGTCAGAGCTCGGTAAGCGATCAGCAAGAATCACTTCGTAACGAGCCTGGAAAAAAAAATCAAATCATTTCATTAACTAATATACTAAAAATCAATAAATTTGAAAAAGAATAAATAATAATTAACACTTACCGCTTTCTCTCTTGCTCTATCATCTACAAAAGTCTGAGTATCTCCACCTTTAGTGTGGAGACGGATAAACAACTCAGCAGCATGAACCGGATGACCCAATTTTTGCTCCTGCGAATGTTAAAAATAATTAACGAATAATGAATAACTTACGAAAATAAAGTAAAAGTTAATTAGTACAGAAAATAACTTACAAGTTGTTTCTTGTGCTCATATGTGGAGTGTGACCCTCCAGTGTGCTTCGACGGGTTGGCGTTCCGGTTGGCGCTATTGATCGTCGAAATGAGCTGGGCATCCAGCGTCTGAGTACGCGCCAAGATATCCGCCAAGTCGTCCGCAGAAATGTGGGTCGGCCGTTTATCGGCAGGTGTGTGGCGAATATTGTAGCCAGTGTCCCTGTACCGAACGCCGCCCTGATGATGACAGGGAGCGTATATGACCTCGTCGGTCAACTCCTCTAGAATATCAAAATATTGCTGAAAAAAATTAACTGTCAGTTTTCGAAATATTATATATATAATTAAATATAATATTTTGAATATGTTTACCTTCCATGCTGCAAACATCCGCAGCTTGTGCGCAGCAGAGACGCTCTGCCATCGAGGGTGTCCCCATACAGGAAGCATCTTCAATACCTCCGTAAATCTCCTTGAAACATCCCATGATGGATGTAACCTATTGAAATGAAAAAGAAAACATTGAAAAGTTAGAATTTGTAAATAATAAATAATTAATGAAATAAAAATACAAACTAAACAAAACTTACTCGCCGCCCTCGAACGACAGGTGAACCCTCCCGAAAATAGACACCTGCACAGGCTCCTGCGCCGGGTCGCTATCCTCATGCTGAATGATCGTGTCAGGGGTATCCCCGAGACGGACATCATCCTCCTCACTTGGGGGGCAAACTCTCTGAACTACTGGCACCAGGTGTGTCAGAAGGTGCTGAAGAGCGTCTACGGGGAGGCATGACCTACAATACAATAATTAAGTAATTAAAATTCTAACCTATAAACCCTATATTAATTTCAAATTAAATTAACTAATTAAAATATAATTAAAAGAAAACATACTATTTTCAAACTAACATAAGTAAATAACATATAATTAAATGAAAATATACACACTAATTTCAAACTAAAATAACTAATTAACATATAATTAAATGAAAACATACATACTAATTCCAATCAAAATTAACTAATTAACATATAATTAAATGAAAACATACATACTAATTTAAAACTAAAATAACTAATTAACATATAATTAAATGAAAACATACATACTAATTTCAAACTAAATTAACTAATTAACATATTTTTAAATGAAAACGTACATACTAATTTCAAACTAAATTAACATGTAATTAAATGAAAACATATATACTAATTTCAAACTAAAGTAACTAATTAACATATAAATAATTAAAACATAACTAATTAGGGAAAACTAAATACATATTACATACATTATCTAAACTACACAAAATTAAATTAAAGTTAACTAATTTTAAACTAAAATAACTAATAACATGGTAATTACAAATTTAAACTAATTACATAAAAATAAATATTAAATTTGAAGAAACTTACTCGGACTCGTTCCAAGGATTGAGGTTTTTAAGAAAGGGAAAGGATTTTTAGAGAAATGGGAATGAATTGGCTGAGGGAATCGAATAAAGAAAAATTATGTTTGAGAGAAAAGGAAGAAAAACGGAAGGTTATGGTGAAAATGGAAGAAACGGCTTTGTTTTATAAGCGATATAACGACGTCTTCCGTCGTTAATCACTTAAAAACTCGTCACGTGTGTTTTCTTAACGACGGAATACCTCGTTCTAGCTATGCAGTTCATCGTCTACATTCTTATGACGATGAACAACACGACGCAATGCATCGCTGATATTTATATACACGACGTATTTCGTCGCTCAAGCCACTTTTCAAATAAAGTTAAAGTGACTATTCATATTCCTAGGCGACAAATTGCATCGCCCATTCGCGCCACAATTTTCGCGAAATTTTTGATCTTCGCGCCTTATTAATTACACTTAAAGACGCAATCGGTCGGCCAGGAATTTAAACAGTTTCCAATAAAGTATCCGTTTGACTTGGGAACGATGCATTCTGTCGTTAATCCAAACACATTCTATACTTAGGGAAAAATTATCCCATCTTTGAGGTGTTACGACTCATGGCGTCGTTATATTCAATGTATATCTGAATATAATGATGCATTACATCGTTAAAACCATTCTATACTTAGGGAAAAATTATCCCATCATTGTGTTCTGTGAGGTTTTACGACGCATGACATCGTTATATTCAATGTATATCTGAATGCAACGATGCATTCCGTCGTTAACACACCATTCTATACTTAGGGAAAAATTATCCCATCCTTGTGTTCTGTGAGGTTTAACGACGCATGGCATCGTTATATTCAATGTATATCTGGATTCAACGATGCCTTCAGTCGTTAATATTTGTATTTTTTTTTATTATTTCCCCTGTTACACATAAATACTTCAATCATCGTAATCAGAATCATTCATCTTTTTTGAATCAATGTTGTCTTCTTCAGTTTCTTCTTCGTTTGTTTCATCTGGAGAAGAATCTTTGTCATTTTCAGGTGGAACATAGACATTCCCTTCATCAAAAAGTGTCTCTGATGCATCATTCAATGGACGAGCAGTGTCAAGATTAATACCTTCATCGATTTCACGATTTTGCACTTCATCCTCCTGGAATGCAACGTAGTTCTCACTATTTTTATCAGGGAGGCTGTCATCTATTATCATCGGTCTTACTTTACAGACAATTAACCAATCAGATATCTCGACGGTGAGCGGGATAGTTTAAGTAGTAAACCTGAATTGCTTGTTGTGCCAAAACAAAACGATCTTGGGTGTGCATGTGTTTTCTCCGGTTCACCTCAACAATTTTAAGATTGATATTATTGCGAACTCCACCTCGTCGCGTTGTTTCAAACCATGTGCAGTTAAAAACGATTGTACGTTTAAGACTCGGACCTACAAATTGAAGCTCAATAATCTCATCAATGATTCCATAGAAATCTTCTGCATTGTTCCCGAACATTTGACCCTTTATACATACGCCACTGTTGTTTGTTGCCCGGTTCACTGAATGAGCTTTTGTTTGAAATCTGTAACCTTGCACCAGATAACCGGTGTAAGATCTTGCAATTCTGGATGGAGCTTTTGTGATCCATATTATACGTTGATCAGCGATCGGAATTGTGGGATTGTCAACGTAATTGTAAAACCAGGAACGAAAATGTTTATCGATGATGTTCCCTTCTTCTGATTCAGTAATACCGAGATGTGATGGTCGTACACATGAATTCACAAATAATCTACATAAAATGTATTAATTAATGAAAATTTAAACAAAATTATTCATGTTAAATAAAACAAAACTCCATGAATGAGAAAAACTTACTCAATATATGGCTCTACTTCCGCACAGTTGCATAATAAATAATTCTGGACTACATGGTACTCCTCATCACTTAAGTTTCTCCGCATAGATTTGCCTAAACCTTTGCCTGGTATGATAAACATATCAAGGTCGTTCAAGTCTATACCTTCTGGAAGATTGTCAACCACGTTACGGTTCACTGGGCGAAAGTGGTCGGAGATATGTTGGTCAAAGTAATACGAACAGAATGTAGTTGTCTCGTGTACAGGTACGCATTAAAAAATCGATCCTTCCACTCGTGCTTTATTTCCAACAGTTTTCTTCAATCTATGCAAATATCTAGAATTCGTGCAGTAAAATAAATCTAAAATTTAGCATCATGTGTATTTAAATATACTAAAAAGGTCAATTAACATAATAATATTTTACCTTTCAAACGGGTACATCCATCTGTATTGAACAGGGCCCCCAAGTAGTGCCTCATACGGTAGATGAACAGGAAGATGCTCTATCAAATTGAAAAATCTGGGTGGAAACATTCGCTCCAGTTTGCATATTATAACTGGAATCTCTCAGTTTAATGATTCGATTGTCTCTCGTGTTAAATCTGCACATGTCAAATCTCTGAAGAACACACTTAACTGCACCAACGGTTCCCAATGTTTCTGTTTGAGGAATGGTCTGAAAGCAACAGGCATCAATCGTTGCATAAAAACGTGACAATCGTGACTTTTCATTCCGAAAACAGTATGACTCTGCACATCAATACATCTCGAGAGATTAGAAACGTAACCATCGGGGAACTTAATCGATCGCATCCATTCAAACAGTAATTTCTTCTCTTCTGTATTTAACATGTATTTGGCCTTGGCGTAGTGCCCATCTTCATCCAGCTCTAACTTGAGGCGACAACATATTTCTCTGATGTCATACCGTGCCTTCAGGTTGTCTTTCGTCTTATTTGACACATTTAAAACTGTATTGAAGACATTGTCGAACACGTTCTTTTCGATGTGCATTACGTCCAAGTTGTGTCTGATTAGTAAATTTCCCCAATACGGTAAATCCCAAAATATACTTCGATTCTTCCATCCACTGTTTTTACCAGGGGCCTTGTTTGCAACCTCAGCACCTATTTCAGTAATTTTTTTCATGCCAATAGAATCTAACCCGTGTAATATTTCAGTAATTTTTTTCATGCCAATAGAATCTAACCCGTGTTTTTACCAGCGGGCCTTGGTTCCGTGCATTACGACCCTTATACCAATCTGTCTTGTTTGATCAAAACAAATGGTCGCTCGGTAAAAATCTTCTATGACAATCGAACCAACATATTTTCCGTCCACGTTTCAAAGAGAAAGCTCCAGTGTCAATCATGTAATGAGGACAAGCAAACTTTCCGGATGTGCTCCAACCTACAATAAGTTTAAATTAATTATACATATTATTATGCAATGAAAATAATTTATAATTAATAAGCTATCGTGCTTACCAGATAACATTGAATATGCCGGGAAGTCACTTATCGTCCAAATTACTACGGCTTTCATACAGAAATTTTATTTTCTCGATACATCGTAAGTCAACGCTCTATTATTCCACAAATTAGTCAGCTCAACAATAAGAGGTTGGAGGTAGATATCTAACCTTTGTTTTGGACTCTTTGGACCCGGTAAGATAACCTTTAAGAATATCACAGGATCTTTCATACACATCGATGGAGGGAGATTATAAGGTGTCAACATAACAGGTCATACAGAGTATTGTGCACCTGAAGCGCCGTACGGGTTAAAACCGTCAGTACATAACCCCAATCTCACATTTCTAATCTCACTTGTAAATTCTGGATGACAACGATCCAAATGCTTCCACGCATCAACATTAGATGGATGTTTCATATGACCATCCTATTGCGAATGCTCGTAATGTCATCTCATATGAGATGCCGTGACTTCCGATGCATACAATCGTTGAAGTTGAGGAGTGATCGGTAAATAAAACATACGAGTATGTGGAATGAGAGTGCGTTTACCTTGTTTATATCTCGGATGGAAACAGAATTTACAATTATGGAGACTCGAATCTCCATCACCCCAGAATATCATGCATCCGTTCGGGCAACAATCAATCTTCTCAACAGGCAACCCGAGACCTTCCACTAATTTTTTCGTGTCGTATAAACTTTCTGGCAGCGTGTTGTTCGCAGGAGCTCAATGATGAAACCATTGTGCAATCAAATTAAAACCTCTCTCTGGAATATGATATGCCGATTTTATATTTAGAAGCTCCGTAGCTGCAGCCAGTTGACTGACATCACAACCCGGGTATAACGGCATACTTGCTGATTCGAGCATATGATACATTCATTGTGCTTCTGGATTCATTTTCTCCTCCTCCTCTAGAATAGTTTGATTATCGTCTTGAGTATGATTAAACGTACCTTCGTATATCTTATGCTGCATTTGTCCATACTCTTGCTGTCTTTCATCACGATCTTCTTCCAAATTCGGTATAGCATTTGAGCTGCTTCCTTGGTACAACACGGTTCGCTCCAACGCCGCATTATATTGATCGTCAGATTCCCCTTGATAAACCCACTTGAAATAATTCTCCATAAACCCATGACTATACAGGTGTTTCTTCACATCAAATGAAGAATATAACTTCTTATTTTAACATTTTCTGCACGGACATCGTATCATTTTTCCATTATGATCAAAATCCTCCGAACTTTCACAAAACTCAACGAATTCTTCAACCCCTGCTACGAACTCATCGTTCAAATAGCCTTCTAAGAGTCGAACATACATTCATTCACGCATTTTTTTTCAGTAGAAAAAAAAATGCAAAGAAATAACAAAATGTTTTTGATGATGAGTTCTTTGCATTTCTGAGGCATATATATACTAAGAACTAACGACGAAATCGGTCGTTACTATCTAAAATAACGATCGATTTCATCGTTCCAATAGCGGGAAACATTCCCTCCATAACGTGGGACGACGCAATCTGTCGTCCGTTTGCGCGGGAATGTTTCGCGCCATCGTATACGACGAACTGCATCGTTCCCTATTAACGCGGGAATTATTTGCGCCAATATTAGCGACGCCAACCATCGTTACGACCAAATTATTTTTTCCGTTAAATATATTCGATTAATTAGGCTACGGAATGCATCGCTGAAAGTCAACTCTTCACGGAGCGATGAATTCCATCGTTACATTGGGACGCATTCGCTTTTCATCGCTCGAGCTCTGTCGCTATTATGGCAGTTTCTTGTAGTGTATGCTTTCCATTTTCTTTTTGAACAAATAAAGAAGAATCTGATAAAGAAGCCACAAATCCAAAGGTGAAAAGATAGGAAGTGAAACGATCAAACCAATTTCTTGGTGCTTGTTTTAAGCCATAAAAACTCTTATTTAACTTATATACAAAAGAAGGATGATCTTTATACTTAAAACCAGGTGCTTGAGACATAAAAACATCCTCCTTCAAAACTCCATGTAAAAAAGTATTTTTCACATCTAGTTGATGTAAGTGCCACCCAAAATGAGAAGCAAGAGACAATATAACTCGAATTGTTGGCTTCTTAACAAGTGGACTGAAGGTTTCTTCAAAATCAAAACCCTCTTTCTGATGATATCCCTTTTTTTTTTAACTAAATGAGCTTTGTAGCGGGATATTGAACTATCAGGATTGTATTTAGTTCTAAAAAATCATTTACAGCCAACTAAAAGTTACGACGAATAACATAAAACGTCAAAATATCTAACTAACACAGTCAATTTCCTTCACTGAACTTTTCAGAATGGAAAATAGGGGAAAACTGTAAAGGGTAAAATTCGCCGACATGTGGGCCATGCAAACCGGATTAGTTCGAAGAGGCTCAGGCCCAATGAAATCATTACAGGGATGAGCCGATTGCAAATGGGCCGAAAGGAAGCCCAACAAAGTCTAGTTCAAACTAGCAAGGCCAAGCAAGCCTATGACTTAAGGATTACATAAGAGCTGCTAACCCATCAAATCAAGTAAGTGCACAAATATCTTGACCTAATTTTTTGGGAGGCTCTTCATCCACAAACTAACTTGATCATCGGATGGTCCTTAGCTTGTACCACATCGATGCCTTTTGACCGTTCTTTTCCTTTTTTAGATAATCAGAGCCACCGGAACCAAGCATGTGTCCTCACGTACTCAATTATGAGAAATATCCCACACAACGACCATCGAGACTCTCTCTATCTCTAATATATAAGAAAAAAATTGTAAAATGGGGTTGATAGATAGACAAAAGAGTAAAGTGTGAACTCAATTATTACAAATTTATTGTTCTAAAGTCTGGTTTTAAAGACTGGACTTCATTAGAAATATTGGTGTCCGGTTTCTAAGACCCGTTTTTAAACAAAGGAAACCACATGTAAACCATTCACATGACAAGTTGACCATAGGTTTTCAAAATCGGTGTTTGAAATTGCCACATAGGAAAAAATAGGTTTTAAGAACCGAACTTCTTTAAAAATGACATTTACCCTATTACTTCAAACGATTGCACATTTACATAGATACATTAGAAAAAGGGGCTAATATAAAAATTAAAAAAAAAAAAAAAGTCCTCATTGTTCCCATCCAACACTGCTCGTACCGACACCTAATAGGCAATGGTGGATTCAACAATTCAATTACGGAGGGGGCACAAAATAAAAATTGAATGAATTCTATTTTTTTATTTGTTTTTGACTAAATTAGTTTCTACATTTCAACTCTACAAATAATAAATTAATTTAATTATTAAAATTGACCAATTTTATTTTACAAAAATATAAAAGACAATATTAAAAGGTGTCCATGTCAAGAGAAAATTAGGGAAACCTTTTTTAAATTCAAAATAACGCTATAACTCCGAAATATCCGTATAAATTATTTAAATATTTGTTACAAATTTTTTTAGAAGGATTAAATAATGTATAGACTTCTTACTTTTTGAATACTTTAGTATGAGATTGAGGGTAGTCTTTTTTCACTTCACAAAAAAAGGGAGGAAAATTCTTACTTTTCACGGAGGATTAGATCCAGTAACCGGAGGTCTGTGGTTATTTGATGAAATATTTGTATTTGAGTAAATAGAAAATGAAATTATATCTTTTCGATAACTGAATGGTTGAAAATAAAATATAAATATTTTTTAAGATGAGCATGATAAATACTATACATATTTTTTTTATGAATCATTTATTTATTCTATCAAATAATCATAACATAACTCTCAAGTTAATTTTAAATAAAGTTAAACAACCATATTTAACATAAATTAAAGTTAAAAATGAATTAGTTTATATAAATTTTAGCATAAAATAATAAGTGATAGGAAGAATACAAATAGTTATTTAAAGAAGGGAAATTTCATGTAATCAAAAAAAAAAAAGGAAATTTCATTGGGTAGAAGATTTTTTTGCAATATTTATAAATGTTGCATTTTTAAAAAGTATTTGCAAATATAACAGATTTTTAAAAATCTTCATTCATGTAAATCAGAGATATCAGTGATAACTTATAAGATAATCAGTGATAACAAGTAGGTAATTAGTGATTCATGTACAAAATATCAGGATATCAGTAAAATCAGTGATTACTTGTGTGAAAATCACTGATTAACTTTGAGGAAATCACTTATTACTCATACAAACCTAGTGACAATTTTGTAATATTTTAAATGTGAATTTGAGTTGTTTTGCTATTTTTTATTGTTATTTTTATAAATATTGAACCTAATTTTGCTATTTTTGCAAGAGACCCTTTAAAAAAATGGTAGATAAAGCTTTTAAAATAATATCAAATTATTCAGGGTTTTAATTTTTTTTATATAATATTTACAAATAATAATGCATTTTCTTAAAGTAAATAAAAGTTCAACAAGATTGTTTGAATTAGGAATAAGTTATTTTATTAATCATGTTTAATCAATTATTTGGTATGATTATTTCAATCAACATCTAAGTCAATCAATTAGTTATATAGACCAATGATATTATCAATTATCACAATCAATCATTCACCATATTATTTTAAAAAAAAATCACCACAGTTATCAATGATTACTTTTTTTATATGATATTTATAAGGGTAAAATGCCAAAAAAAAAATATATATATATATATCCGCTATGGTTTTGGTTAAATGCATGAACACCTATACTTAATAATAATGGCAAATTATACTCACATAGCTCTAAAATTATAACAATGAGACCAACATAGTTAACTTTTTTTTAGCTATAATTTTTTTATTTGAATTTCGATTTGAATTATTCAAGATGTTTTGTCACATGTTTTGAGTTATACTTGGTCACTTCAAAATTTGGATATAATCAATAAATAAAAGGGACTTATGGCTTTAATCATACCTAATATTTTGATAATAATAAACCTTTTTATTTATTGATCGTCGGAAAGTTTTGAAGTAATCATAAAGTATACCTCAAAACGAGAATTCCAAAATATCATAAACTTTTCAAATCAAAGAACGAAAAAAATTATAACTAAAATAAAGAGAAATTTTATTGGGTAGGAGAATTTTTTGCAATATTTATAAATATAACATTTTTAAAAAGTATTTGCACATATATCAGTTTTTTATAAACCTCATTCATATGTATCAGTTAAATCATTGATAATTTATAAGATAATCAATAATAACTATTAGGTAATCAGTGATTCATGCACAAAATATCAGGATATCAGTAAAATCAGTGATTACTTGTGTGGAAAACAGTGATTAATTGTGAGGAAATCACTGATTACTCATGCAAAACTAGTGGTAGTTTTACAATATTTTAAGCGCAAATTTGAGTTTTTTGCTATTTTTATCAATAAGTTTTTTTATTGCTATTTTTATAAATATTGGACCTAATTTTTCTATTTTTGCAAGAGCTCCTAAAAAAAAGTTAACAACGTTAGAGGGGAAATGTCTCATTAGCATATTTTTTTAATTTACGTGGGAGCAATTTACAATTTCTCAACTACATAACGTGTTTTTACATTTTACCCAAAACTATAGAGGGTTTTATATTGTAGGGAAATTTTATTGGGTGGCAGATTTTTATGCAATATTTGTAAAAATATCAATTCAAAAAAGTATTTGCAAATATAACAATTTTTATCATGTTTATCAGTGATAAACAATGACTTATGTGTTTATCAGTGATAAACATAGTGTAAAAATATGTAATTCAATGTTTATCAATGATAAACTAAATCAAAATTTGCTATATTTGCAAATATTTTTTTGAGCTTTCATTTTTACAAATATTGCTAAAAAATTTGCTAGATTTGTAAATGCCCCTTTATTGTATTTCACCCTATTTATAAATTAATACTCTATAAAATTACTATAATTTTAAATATTTTTAAAAAAAATTACCCACTAAAGTCCCCCAAAAGCTAGTTAGAACTCGTCAGCAATTTTCTATGGGCCGATTTTTCAAAAACAATGGGTATCTAAGACTATAAAAACATGAAGTAATTAATAATAATAGTACGTACTCTTAACCTAATTCTTCACATAAATAGATAAAACTAAGAAATATTCGTCTTTTAATTGTGGGCTTCCCCTTCATTTGGTTGTGCTTAGTGTAACAACCAATTGAAAAAAAAACTAAAAAACTAAAAAACATCACTATTTTAAACCCATAGAGATAATTTTAGTATGGTTTGTATTGATTCAGAAAACTTGTTTAATGCAATCACTTTTTCATAAATGATTATATTTTAAAACAATATCTTCACAAAAATCTTCTGTATCCTATGTTTTGCAGTTTTATCAGCTCTTTTGAATCTTTGTCAAATTTTAGAAATGAAAACCAGTTTTTTTTTTTTTTTTTTTTTTGAGGGATTTGAAATTGTGGAAACAGAAAAAACAATTCTAATGAAAATAAACAAACTAAAATCATTAATATATAAAAGGAAAGATGTTTGAATTTTTTTTTTTTTTTACTATTATACCTTTCTTAAAATCTTAAAATTATTATACATGTCATTATATACAGCGGCACTTGCACATATAGCTGAAAAATGTCTAATATTTACAAAAATAGCAAAAAAACACAAATTTGTGTCTAAAATATACAAAATTGTCACTAGTTCACGTAAGTAATCACTGATTTCCGCATAAGTAATCATTGATTCCACGTATAGGGTAATCAATGATTTTACTGATTCACTATATCAAATGATATTTTGTCCATGTAATCACTGATTACCTTTAAGTTATCACTAGATTCACTTGGATGAGGGTTGTTAAAAAACTGCTAAATTTACAAATACTTTTTAAAACTGCTAAATTTATAAATATTGAAGAAAATTTTGCTACCCAATGAAATTTTCCATATATACCCTTTTAAAATATCCAAATGATTAAACATGCTATTTATACTCCATTAATATTAAATGATCGTTTACATTTTTAGACTTACCATACCCATTTTTTTATCTTCAAATTGCATGCCACATTTTATACACCCTTAGAAATGTAAATTCTCGAGTTGTAAAAAATAATCGGTTCACTTTGTAAACTGAAATTTTTTTCATACTGATCTTAGCCTTTTTTTTCTCTTGATATTTATAGTTTTCTCATATATTAACGTAATTTGAAAAAAAAAAATTCTCCTCTTTACGTTCTTTTTTATATAATAGGATTAAAATATTTCTCTTTTTAATAAAATATTTTGCTTCTTATTGCTTTCACAACATCAAATTACAAAATAGTTGAAACATTAAATATAACATATGAAAATGAATGTGATATTGAAATGAATAACTATTAATTGTTTAAATTTATCACTCATTACCAATACGAGCATACCTCAAGTGGTTAGAAACCTGTTCCCTTCCGGCCTTCCCATTAGGTCGAAGGTTCGAGTCTCCCATCCTCAATTTGATGTACCTCAATAAAAAATATATCACTAATTTATGGAAAATAAATTATATTTAAGTATTAAATTATTAAATTATTTAATAAAGGTGATGGTGATTTAATTTTAAAATACTTAAAAAAATTAAATTATTTTAAAAAAATAGTTAAGATAAAAAAAAAAATAACTATACAAAATATAATTTATTGAATTAGTAAGGTTTTTATAATATTAAAAAATTTAAAATCAAACAAAAAAATATAATTTCTTGAATTATAATTAAAATTAGAAATGAATAATCTAGAAACGAATAAAATTAACTAAAAAAAAAAATAGGAAATATGTGACGACCCGACATTTTTAAATAAATTAAATTAAATTACACAGCGGAAGTCTTTTATTTTAAGAAAATTGGCGTGATTATGTTTGAAAATAGGCTAACCAAAACCTGTTTACATCTTAAATTGAGACATCTAAAAACACAAGGAACATTAAGTTCTTATCAGGA
Organism: Gynostemma pentaphyllum; assembly: GCA_028015215.1. Taxonomy (NCBI): domain Eukaryota; kingdom Viridiplantae; phylum Streptophyta; class Magnoliopsida; order Cucurbitales; family Cucurbitaceae; genus Gynostemma; species Gynostemma pentaphyllum. The sequence continues at coordinate 44,900,714 of CM051351.1, read as the reverse complement.
GTTTCAAAATGATCATAATCATAAAACAACGACAATAAGCTCTTATGAGCTAATTACAAAGTACAAATCATCAATATGATATAAATTTCACAAAACCATGTATATGGATTTTTACATAACACATAGTCCATCTCAAAGTCGTCATCCTCTCGATCAAGCGCGTACCAGCTCCTCTTCCACGATCCCAAACATTACCTGAAATGTTTGTAATATCATGAGCTAACAAACTAAGCCCAGTGAGAATAATAAGAATAAAAAGTAAGAATAGACCTCAAACTCGCATTTCGATTTGAGTCCATGAAAATACTTACTCTTTGCTATCCATCCATTCAAAGAGTTTATAACAAAGTGTTCCACTTTACTTACCAATTCTCCAATAATATTGTGGAACTACATTCCAAATATTCCTGGTATGGTTTCGTAAATGCATATAGCATTTATATCTCATTTTCCATATATACCTTATGCTATTGGAAGTTTAGAATCCTTGAAGGTTTAGGTTAATCGTTATGTTTTGATTCTTTACTTTATTTAGCGGAGTTCGATCGATATATCGTTCGTCCGGAATTTTATCTATTTTTACTTATGTCCTTTACTTTATGTCTTTACTTTTGCTTATTTACTTTATGCATGTATCGGTTACTTTATCATTTACATTTACATTATTTACTTATGCAAGCATATGTAAGCATATGCATAACATCTCGCATTATTGAAAAGAAAAGAAGGTGAGAAAGAAAAACGAAAGCTTAATGGTGGAATACGAGAAAGTCCACATTTCCTCCATGCATAAGTACCTGTGGGATATGTTAATTTGCCCACACTACTTCCATGCATAAGTCCTGGTGGGATATGTTAATTTGCCCACACTACTTCCATGCATAAATCCTGGTGGGATATGTTAATTTGCCCACACTACTTCCATACATAAGTACTGGTGGAATATGATAATTGTCCACACTACTTCATACATAAGGATAAGGGTGGATAGTATGTAAAAATCCACATTACCTTCATTTCATGCATAAATGGCGAATGCGTATCCTACGGGATGTACTCATTACTTTTATGCATATGATAGATGAGAAAGAGAGTCGAGATGTTATAATTATGCAAAGTTTATTCATTTTTCTCATTTATGTTATAACAAGTTTATGGATGAACAATTAGACTAAGTGTGCTAATTAATATCGTCCTTTGGGAGAATAAGAATTTGAAGTAAACCTTATATATAGTATAAGGTATATATGGAAAATGAGATATAAATGATATATGCATTTACGAAACCATACCAGAAATATTTGGAATGTAGTTCCACAATATTATTGGAGAATTGGTAAGTAAAGTGGAACACTTTGTGTAACGACCCGATTTTTCGTAAAATCCATTAAATCATATGCGCAGCGGAAATCTAGATTTTACAGAAAAACGGCATGGGTCCGTTTAAAATTCGGATAAACCAAAAACCTGTTTACAACCAATTTTCCAGAAAAAGCAATAAAACTAGTTTGCACCTTCCATGTCATGATGCAAATGCTAAAGGAAGTTGAAAGTACAAAACATATATATACAAACGCTCCATCGAGCTCAAAATATAACAAAATGAAATTTATGCAATGTTCATGAGCATTCAAGAATGCTAATCTCAAAATCAGTGGCGTTCCTGTCCATTCATTATCTCAATCAGTCACGCAGTGCCACCTCCTCTACCTCGTCCTCTACCACGAGTATTACCTGAAAAATTGTAATTGTAGCAACATTAGCATATATAAAAATGCTAGTGAGAGTAAAATGAAAGCAAGTAATCCTAAGAACAACATTTCATGTCAGAAATCGTGTCCAAAGGCCTAGAATTCACTTTTACTACCCATTCCTCATTCCAACTTTCCCACATATTCAACAAACATAACAAACTTTCCCAACTTCGTAGCTCAACGAATCTTATGAGTTATTGATTTCCTCGAAAACATTCTATCATCATAAAAGTAATAATCAAACCAAGATACAAGTAAAAGAATGTAATCTACTAAGTGCTAATAAAGCCGAAACCACACATGCTCAAATCTTCGAATGCCACCCGTATCACCACATGTGTAGTACTATAATAATGGAAAACAATAATAACACATCCATACACGCTCAAATCTTCGAATGCCACCCTTACCACGGCGTGTATTAAATCGTATGGACCGAAGTCAACATACCACGTGCCATACCACAAATCATCGCACCATGATACCGTATGGAGCGTATCACATACTACCATGTGCCATATCACATAATCTCGCACCATGATACCGTATGGAGCGTATCACATACTACCATGTGCCATATCACATAATCTCGCACCATGATACCGTATGGAGCGTATCACATACTACCATGTGCCATATCACATAATCTCGCACCATGATACCGTATGGAGCGTATCACATACTACCATGTGCCATATCACATAATCTCGCACCATGATACCGTATGGAGCGTATCACATACTACCATGTGCCATATAGAATCCGTCAAGCTTCCTAGTAGGTTAGACAAAGTTCCACTAATCTACTAAGAACATAAACCGCTTGAATTACACGAGTCAACACTCAAGTGTAATTTCTAAGCCACTTTTACTCCCGAATCACTTAAAGTTCCTTAGTCAAACACTTTCATCTAAAGTCTCCAAATAACCTTACAAGACTTCCAAACCACTCATAATTCCTCTTTTACTTCCAAAACCATAAATACATCAAAAACACTCCACTCACATCCGAATTAAAGTCTCCAACCAAGTATAACTTCCGGAAGTTAGTTCCCCTCTTAACCTCGATAAACAATATCATAATGAAACATAATTCATAAAATTACTAACTTCCATTTTAAACTCACCTTAGATGTGAAATCTAAGCTTCCAAGATGCCGGAGTCCAAGTCAAACAAACGATCACCAACCTACATAACAAATACACCTAACAACCATTAATTAACCGAAAATCGAGCAAACGATATCTAAACACATAAAACGACGAAAACCCCGGATTTAACCCCCAAGGGACCCACGGCCCAACAAGGAAAAGAGGGTTCGGGTTCGGTTTTCCGTCTTTTATGCACTTTTGAGATGATTTGGGTTGATCAAAGACACTTTGAAAGCCGAGATAACAGTGGGTCACGATATTTTAGGGTTTTACATAATAATCGATTTCCGAATAATTAAGTAAAACGTAAAATCATAGCAAACCAAACACCCTAAATCTTGGTCAAGTGAGAGAAATTAACACGGGGCGGGTTTACAACTCAAACTTGATTTTAGGGTTTAGGGAAGTTTCTAAAACTTGCTAAAACGACTTTCTCGATTGAAATCTTCAAGCTTCGGGGTGTGAATTTGAAGATTTCAATTCAAAACCTCCATTAAAACACTATTCACAACAAGTTTTAGAAAGTTTGTCATACCTTAAGGCTTCGAGAAAATGAGCGAAAATCTCGATTGCTAGGTTAGAAATGATCCTTGGGATGAGAGCTTTTCAACGGTACTGGAATTACGGCGATCCACCGAGCAACGGAGAAAAGCCAAAGAGAGGGGAAGAGGAAGGGAGGGCTACGGCCCAAGGAAGGAGAAGAGAAAAGAAGAAAATGAGTTCTTTGACCATCCTTTGACTATTTAATGAAAGTGGAGGTGAATAGTGATTTTTAAAGAAATTGGAAAATGACGTATACGTCCCTTTTAAAAGATTCGATTAAAAATACGAAACCCGATGTCTTAAAATAGTCTAAAGGTGATAAAAAATTATTAATTGGCCCGTTAATAATTATTAATGTCACCGAAACCAATTTAAAGTAGTAAAAGGTTTAAAAAGTTTAAAAAGGTTTTCGAATGAAAATAATTACTAAAATCGAATCACTAAGTTTACACTAAACTTAAATACTTTATTTAAAATAAAAAAAAAAAAATTTACCTTCAAAAGTAACGGGACGTTACACTTTGTTATAAACTCTTTGAATGGATGGATAGCAAAGAGTAAGTATGTTCATGGACTCAAATCAAAATGCGAGTTTGAGGTCTATTCTTACTTTTTATTCTTATTATTCTCACTGGGCTTAGTTTGTTAGCTCATGATATTACAAACATTTCAGGTAATGTTTGGGATCGTGGAAGAGGAGCTGGTGCGCGCTTGATCGAGAGGATGAGGACTTTGAGATGGACTATGTGTTATGTAAAAATTCATGTACATGGTTTTGTGAAATTTATATCATATTGATGATTTGTACTTTGTAATTAGCTCATAAGAGCTTATTGTCGTTGTTTTATGATTATGATCATTTTGAAACTCCTGATAATGTTCCTTGTGTTTTTAGATGTCTCAATTTAAGATGTAAACAGGTTTTGGCTAGCCTATTTTCAAACATAATCAAGCCAATTTTCTTAAAATAAAAGACTTCGACTGTGTAATTTAATTTAATTTATTTAAAAATATCGGGTCGTCACAAAATATGTATTGATTTAGAATAAACGGATTATTCTTTATTTGGTAGTATAAATTTTAAAAATAAAGAAGTTAAAACAATTGCCTTAAATAAAAAGAATATCAACTACATATATTTCATTGAAGGGAAATTTCATTGGGTCGCAGATTTTTATGCAATATTTGTAAAAATATCAACTCAAAAAAGTATTTACAAATATAACATTTTTTATCATGTTTATCAGTGATTAATAATGATTTATGTGTTTATCATGATAAACATAGTGTAAAAATATGTAATTCAATGTTTATCAATGATAAACTCGATCAAAATTTGCTTTATTTACAAATATTTTTTTGAGCTTTTATTTTTACAAATATTACTAAAAAAAATTGCTAGATTTGCAAATCCCCCATCATTGAATAAGTAATGTATATGATATAATTTGAATCTTAAATAAAACATAAAAATACATTTAATAATTGAAAAATAAATAAAACAAAAATCATTGAAAAAAAGATTTATAAAGCACAGAAAAAAAAATTATTTTAAACCTTCAAATATTTCTATATTAGAAAAATATATGAGAGTACTCGGTAAAAGACTAGTCATTATAAAAAGTGTGATCTGATAATTCAAGTTTAGATCATTTTTTCATTTTGTATTTTTGCTCGTGATTGAAAATATGAAAGGCAAAATACAAATAAAACCCGGATGGTTTTGGTAAAATGCAAACACACATCCATTATACAACCATGAGACAGAATTTTTCAATCTCTTTCATACATCTATAAATAGACTCCCTCCATACTCTAAATTTATTTGTCAAATACTGAATCTCTAAAGAATACAACTATGAAGCTTGTTTACTTTCTTTCCTCCATCTTCTTCTTTATTTTTCAGACCATAATCCTTGTTTCTTCTTTCGATCCCAGCCCTCTTCAAGATTTCTGCGTTGCGTTTGAAGATCCCAAATCTGCAAGTAAATTTCTTGCCTTGTCTTTTTTTGTTTTTAATTACATTTTCACTTTTTTTCTGATATTTAATTGTTATACAAAATATTGTAGTATTTGTGAATGGAAAATTCTGCAAGGACCCAAAGCTTGTCAAAGCTGATGACTTTCTCTTCCAAGGGCTTAATATTCCTGGAGACACAGCTAATAATAAACAAGGCTCCAATGTCACACTTGTGAATGTAGATAGATTACCCGGACTCAACACTCTCGGCATCTCTTTGGCTCGTCTCGACTATGCTCCATACGGTCTTAACCCGCCACATACCCACCCTCGTGGCACTGAAATTCTCGTCGTTATCGAAGGCTCTCTCCTTGTCGGTTTCGTCACGTCTAACCCGAACAAGCTCTTCACCAAAGTGTTGAAAAAAGGAGATGTGTTTGTTTTTCCAATTGGTCTCATTCACTTCCAACTCAATGTTGGAGATTGCTCAGCTCTTGCTTTTGCTGGACTTAGTAGCCAAAATCCGGGTGTGATTACCATTGCGAATGCGGTTTTCGGATCTGATCCTCCTATCTCTATTGATGTTCTCACTAAGGCCTTTCAAGTTGATGAAAAAGTTATTCATTATCTGAAGCATCAGTTTCAGTATGGGAAGATATAAAGGAAATTATATGCGTTGTTTTAAATAACATATGGTTTGCAAATATCAAGCGCCTATTAAGCATTAAAAGCTTACTTTTCCTTCATTATTAAGTTTATGTGAAATATTGCTTAGTCCTTACTCGTTTAAAACGTTAATCACTCTGTCGATGCAGATAAAATAAATTGGGAGTTTATGTGTATATAAGTTTTAAGTTCCAAGTGAATTACTCTATCCCTCTCTCTATGATCCCAAGTATTATAATTTTCTAATTCCAACCTTATTTTCATGTTGAGTAGCAAATGTAGCAAATTTTGAAGCAATATTTGTAAATATATAATCACTTAAAATAATTGGTAAATATAATAATTTTTATTACATTAATTAGTGATTAACAATAATTAAAATGTGAATCGGTGATTCACTTATCGTAAAAATAATATGTAATTCAATGTTAATCATATATTGACTTGCAACTCAAAATTTAATATATTTACAAATATTTTTAAACCATGATATTTTTATAAATATGACAGACAAAATTTACTAGATTTGCAATCATCTCAATATTTTATTTTGATTTGGCCTCTGATTTCAAAAGTAAACCCTAAATCCTAAATAAAAATTAATAAAACTTCAAAATTTAATTTAAACAAATCATAAAATATATAAGTATGAATAAAATAATTGAATGGTGCGATTGAAAATCTAATAAAGTTCTATAATATTTATAAAAATAGGATTTTGAATAAAATAATTTTAAATCTAGAAAGTTTAATATAATATTGGTAAAAAAAATTGAGTGTTTTCAATCAATGATTATTATTTATTTTATATATTTATAAAGTAAGTTAATCATTGATTTATATTGATATATGATAGTCATTTTATGCTATAATCATTGATTTACATAGTTCACTCTTTACTTAACCTATAGATGATTAAACAGTAATCAAAGATAATCATTGATAAACATAATCAAAATTTACTATATTTACAAATAATTTTAAATAGTTACATATATATTAATATTTTAAAAAAATAAATTAAATTTAAGACATAAAATTCTGCTCGGATATTATAATTCCTAATATAAAAATAATGCAACCTCCCTCTCTCCCTCCTACGTGTATGTTTGACTTTGTTAGCACAGGTTGGTTTTGTGTAAATGACAACAAAATAAATAACACATGGTCCCTACTGAAACAAAAATAGTTTGGAAAGTCAACAAAGACAACGTCAGAGCATAGACAAATGAAACAATAAAGCTCATTTGCTCAAGGCCCATTGAATATATGAAGCCCATTAGACAACTGAAACAATAAAGCTCTTCACGAGGGTACTGAGGGACGGTGAGAGACTTTGTGAGAGAAATTTTGTAGGATTTTTTTTTTTTCAAGTGCCTTTAATTGCATAATACATCATTGAGAATGTAATGAAATATAACAAAGAAGAAATAACATGTACAATCAAAGAAAACACCACTAACACAGAAACTAAGAAGAGATAATCGGTTTTATAGTGATTCGGCTAATTGAGGTGCCTACATCCACTTGCTGATAACATCAGCTTCTTATTGAAGATATCTAGAGGTTACAAGAGTTTAATAACATCCATAGCATTATCAAACAAGCTCTAAACCAAGAATGAAAGAATTTTCCCACACCTCTCACAACTCACCTCCCTTTTATTCCCTCAACTACGTGGCAAAAATATTCTAACTAACTTGGCAACAAGGAATATCTCCACGTGCTTCTTCTTGTAATAAAATGAATTTGCTGGTATCTTGATGGGCTTGGGCCATAGACCAGAAGAGATGGGCCAGTGACAAAGTTTCTTCTTTATACTTTGTTTACACCGGTCATTACAATTCTCCACCTTGTAAACTAAGTATAATACTTCAGTCATATCTCCCTGCTTCAATCTCTCCACACAACTTCATCGAATTCAAACAGAAAAAGAATTTATATGAACGTACTTGCTTGGTTACAACATCTGTTAGGTTCACTGATGGGTGATGTGTGAATCTTTTCTAACTCCACATCTCCCTTTTCTAAGACATCCCTCACAAAATGTAACTTAATGTTTATGTTTTTAGTCTTTTCATGGAATTGGGGATTCCACTATAAGAATTTCGAAAATAGGTGATGATTTTTTGGCGTCACCTATTCGAATAGGTGACGGTTTCTTGACCGTCACCTATGACAGTGTCACCTATTTAATAAATTGTCACCTTTTTGAATAGGTGTTTGTTTTTACCCGTCATCTTTTTGAATAGGTGACACTCAAATAGGTGACGGTCATAAAATGTCGTCACCTATTCAAATAGGTGATGACAAAAAAGCGTCACATATTGTCTAAAATTTTAGAAAAAAAAATATTTTTTATTAATTGATTTCAAATAATATTTATACTTCACCAATCAAATTTAAATAAAATATTAGAATAATTAGAATAAAAATTAAAATATCACTAAATGACTACATGAATTACAATATTTTTAAGCAAAAAATTAAATTACATCATACTTAGACAATAAACCAAGAATTGCTAAAAGAACTTCAATCATCCTTCCAAAAATTAAATCCAGTGTTAGCAACCAATGGTAAAAAACATCCAACAAATAGACCACGAAAACCTCGCTCTCCAGCAAACTTCTCGCCCATATCTCGGAGAATGGCCAAACCATTGTGAACAATGGCGAATGTAACAAGAATCAACATTAACACCGTCTTACATAAATCTAGAAAAGTATTGCGACATTGAGAAAAATGAAAACTTATCTTTATGTTGTTGTGATTTTGGATGTTGGAAATATAGATAGAACTTTGGTAATATGAAGACTGATCAATCATTAATTTAAGAACTAAATACTCCTGCCGGACTTGTATATGAAGGATATGATGCTGGTGATTCAAACTTGTTTATTCACCATGAGATAATTATTTACTCAGGTCAGTACTACTATTCTTTAGAAAAAGAATACAAACTCTTGAAATGATTCGATTTTAGCGATTTTATTTTCTCAAATCATGAATGTAAAAAGTTTGAGCTCATTGGAATTGCCAATTGGTGTCTTCTTTATGAGTTTTGTCAATTTATGTTCTTATCATCCTATACTCAATTTTATATTTCTTTATTCAATTTTTCCCCTTGATTAAAAATTTCTTGCCTTCAAAGTTCAGGATCTTATTATTCCTGGGGGATAAAAGTATACCCTTGTATAAGTGAAGTTTCATTTTCTTTCCCAATCATTTGAGAAACTGATCTTTATATTTTTCCATAAACACTGAATTGCTGATCAATATTGCAGTAGATTTGTTGATGCAGATGGCAGTGGTGATCCCCAGTAGGAGCTCTGGATTACAAATAAGGTCTTTTATAACATTTATTCATAGCATTTTTAAGAACTTGCTATTATATATTCTTAAAATTTTAGGCGCTGAAAAAAGGCGCTCTTTTTTTTAGACGTTTGTCTGAAAATATAAAAACAAAGAGCTGAACCACATCCTCCAAATTTCTCATTTACGATCTTCTTCGACACTTACTGAGATTGCAAGCCCTAGGCCGGCTAAAATTTTTCTTCTTGGCCTATCATTTTCATTTGATTTATCAGATTTGGAAGAAGCTAAGCCCTATGATTTCACAGAATTGCAAGCCTAGGATTTCACAATTTCAGCGAAATTTCTTAAAGTAATTTTGTCAGAGACGAAGACATAGGGAAATTCTTAAATCAATGGCTTCTTCTCTCTCAAAGGCTTTGATAATGATTCTCATTGTTTCATGTTTCGCTCATTCCATCGATTCTCTGATACTAGGTATTTCTTCTGCAGTCGTCTCCATCGCTCATTACTTTGTCTCAGTTTTCCTCACTGAAATAGTTGCTTTGTTTTTCAGATCTTCTCTCAAGATCTGAGGTTCTTGATTATGACGTTGAATTGAAGGTTCAATATATTTTTTCTAAAACAGTTCACTATGAGTCTTTTTTTTCAATTAGTCATATATATTCTCTCAACTTTAATTTTGGTTTGGATTTCAGACTATGCCTACTTAATCTCATTATCTTGAAGATTAGTTTCAAGGGAAGATGATATTTCATTATTTTTGTGTCACTATATACGAAATAAAATGTAGCCCACATAGTTCACTTTCGAGTTCTGATTCTTTCCCCTCTTTTTGGTTTTCTTAGAGAGAAATTCTTCTAATTGGCCGTCTATGTTTGTTTTCGTTTTACATTTTTTAGACTTTTCATTGAATGATATGATCTTTTGTATTTTCTTCCTATTGGCTAGCTTTTTGACTCAGTTTTAAGTCAACATTATTTTCCCCTCTCACGTAGTTCAAGATAGTATATTTAATTTATAGTTAGAGATATGTATAAGTACAATTTAGTATGAGGTCTTAGAATTTAAGTGTGCCTATGGTTCTTGGTTTAAGGCTTTAAGCCTCTAGATTGGATGTTTTTTAAGAGAAAACCCTTGAGGTGTTCTCCTGAAGCTGGCATTTGGGTGTGTTTTCTTATTGTAGAGTATTTGGATGAGGTCCAATACCATGGATATAAAAAAAGCTTTCTTGTTTCATTCATTTAACTTATATTTTATTTATGCAGGTTTGTTTTGAGGTAGCAGAGTAACAATCAGCAAGATTGAAGGTAAAATTGTTAAATGATTAGTATCCCCCTTGTTCTGAATTCTATGTGATTATTACACTCTGGTCATCGTGCCATTAGTTTATTTTATTTTAGTGAATTAATATGTTTTGGCTGAATAATTTGAAGTGATCGGAAAATGTTGAAAATATATTCTTAGATAAATAAAAATTGTTTCCCTTAATGATGTGATTGTGGGCAATCCTTACAGTTTAATTATTTCATTGTTAAGTTCATTCTATTTACATTTCTTTATAAATACACAAATCTTACAATAAAATCTGTATTTCCATCTCGATATGAAGGGGACATTGAATGCAAGCAAGACCACTTTGTATTTTTTGTGTTGATGGTTTGTTTTTAATTAAATTCCATGGTAACCAGCTGTACTTCTTTTAGGAATTTATATGCTGATCTTGATTAATTTTTGCTACTATGTTTAAATGCTTGCAATGTATAATATGTAATGCTTTAATGGTTAACACCTGTTGAAGTTTTTAATGTGTGGTTAACTTAAAATCGTTTATTACTTCTTTGAGCATTTGATATCAAATTTATTCTTTCCCTAATTGAGGTGGTATTGCTATTGAGCCCATATATCAAATCTAATTTGTAGGTGATTTTTCATGCACATTGGAGTTGCTGGGAGCGATACCCATATTAAAAAAAGCACATGGGGATAGCATGCGTAAAGTTTTACATGTTTGTCATGATACATGTTCTGTGGTTTCTAAGTTATTGAAAGAAGGTGAGACAGAAGCATTGGGAATAGAACCATATGATATAGAAAATGCTGATGGATACTGTAAATCTCTTGTGCACAAAAGCGTTGGACGGGTAGCGGATATCAAGTTCCCTCTACCCTATCGAGCAAAGTTGTTTTCTCATGTCATTGTGTCTGATGCATTGGATTACCTATCTCCCAAGTACCAACAAAACTCTTCCAGAATTAGCAAGGATCTCTTCTGCTGGTCTCATTATATTTGTTGGTAACGTTTCGAAAGCTTTATACTACATGAAGATTTCTTTTCATAGTGTGATGCTACGACTCTTTCTCCTAGTAAGATTAGTGTAACGTCCCGTTATTTTTCAAGGTAATTTTTTTTTATCATCTAATTTTAATAATTTAGCATCCTTAATTATTTTAGTTATTTAATTTGGCACTATTTTAGGCTTTTAATTTTGCTAAATTAGTTTGGTTAATGTTAGTATATTTAAATTTCCATAACTTATAAAAGACCCTAAATTCTTTGGTAATTTAAATGAAAAGTGATAGAGATGGACCCACTTCAATTTATTTTGTCTTATCCAAAAAACTAGGGTTTTGGACCGATAGGTAAGACATGTTATAAATTCAAAGTTTTTAATAAACAAACAATTCCATATCTCTTCAGCTACAGCCGCCGCACCCTTCTCTCTCTCTCTCTCTCTACCCATCGTGAAACCAAAACCAGAAACCCTCTACCGTGAACCAGCCAGCCGTCGTTCCTCTCCTCTCCGTGAATCACCGCCTCAGACACGCTAACCGCCGCCACCACCACGAGCTTCTTCTCCTTCGAAGACCACCGCCATTGTCTCCCCTTTCTTTCTTTCCATTTTTCATCATGAACCCCCCCTCTCTGTTTTGCTTCTCATTTCCGAGCCTCCCCGTGGCAGCCATGGAAGGTTAGTATTGAAGCTCGCCGGAATCTGGGTTCGAGCTCGCCGGAAAACGTTGTTAATGGACTGATTTTCCATTGATTCTGAGAGGTAGATAGCTCGTGTTATTTCGGGTTTTCATTTAGCATATTTTTAGTAACCTCTCTAGCTAAACCTTCCCTCTACTTTACAAGTAGCGCCGGACCACGAAGGTCGCCGGAAAACCAGTCACGGTGAGCAGCCTTCGCCTATGATCTTGGCCAATTTATTTTTTTTTTTTTACTAATTTATACGTTATATTTACATAAAAGCACAATTTTATCTTCAATAAGGAGCCCACCAACGCCCTGGCTCTTCTTGAATTGATTTTGATCATTTTATTTTTATTTTACTTATTTGTATGATAAATATGACTTTAATTATATATTTTATATGGAAGCACAATTCTATCTTCAAAAGTGTCCACCACCGCCCCTGATTCCTTATTGTTTTGTCCTTGGCCACTTTTGCTTATTTTATTTATTTATTTATATGTTAACTATTGCTTTAATATATTTGGGCATTAAATCAATATCAACTTTAGACCCAAACTTTTCCCTAGACCCCTTTCTTACCTATTTTGGTCCGGCCTCGTACCGTGTCGTCAGGCCAACTATTAATGTGGGATTCAAATGGTATTCTTGTAGGTGTTGGTTGTTCGCACGCTTGACGCTTAATCGGAACGTTGATCGTTTGTTTACTTAACAACGAGGTGAGGATAAATAGAATTTTACAGTAAATTTAGAAATCAAATACTTGAACGATTTGTATGATTCGGGAGTTAAGTTAAATTGGATTTAAGTGAGTTAAAGCATGCTAATTACGTGAATTTATAGGAATTGGGAGTATAGATTTAATATGGGGAATTATGGATTTACAATTCTTGGAAGTTTAAGCATGAATTATTGGGTTACTTCGGTTACCAGTTAAAGAATGTTTACCATGTGCTCTTGGATGTTCCAATTTAGTTATCGAGCTACTCCTGATCAATTTAACTCTTACTGAGACTAGGCCTTCCTAGCATTGGTTATATTATGCTCTTGGGAATTATTTATGATATCGATGTTTTCTGTTTACATTGAGTTCTTACTGAGACTGGGTATTCCAGCATTGGGTCTGTAGTACAATTATTCGATTTGCAGGATTATCGTGAATAAATTATATGCATGTGCTTATGAGCCTATACATGCTACGCTCTTAACCAATGATAATCGTTCTCTTTCCGATTATTGTTACTATTTAGTGGTTCTGAAATTGGTTCTCTGTTAATACCCTGATTCCTACATTTCTGATTCTTTACTATCACACATGTTTGCTTGGTGATGAATAATGAGATAATGCATAGACTGCGTGTGCTTGCATTTTCTGGTATTATTCATGGTTCGGTATATGTATCATGAGGTATGCATTAACTACGTGAGCTGCATTAACGGAGGAGTTGAATAATGAGATAATATTTAGTTGTGTGAGCTAAAATTATCTGGTATTATTCATAATTGCTATGATACATATGCATTATAGACTGCATCGACTACGTGAGCTTTGCATGTCATTGGTGAGATAACGGGATCGTGCATTGACTACGTGAGCTGCACCATCTGACGTTATTCACCCAGGAGGTTCTGTTCTATGATGCATCGACTACGTGAGCGAGCATCGGTTCTTGATAAGAAAGTAAAGGCTTTGTAAGCTTTACTTGATATTGGAGGTGAGATAATGGGATCGTGCATAGACTACGTGAGCTAGCACCATCTGACATTATTCACATGTTCTATATTCTTGTTCCATATTCCATGTTCTATGTTACATGTTCTATGTTCTATGAAGCCTAGACTACGTGAGCTAGCATTTGATCTGTTCTATAATGCATCGACTATGTGAGCGAGCATTGGTTCTTGATAAGAAAGTAAAGGCTTCGTGAGCTTTACTTGATATTGAAAGTGAGATAATGAGATCGTGCATTGACTACGTGAGCTGCACCATCTGACATTATTCACATGTTCTATGTTCTTGTTCTACATTCCATGTTCTATGCTATATGATCTACGTTCTATGTTCTAAGTTCTAAACCCTATGTTCTTGGTTCTGTGAACTTGTTCTTATTATTAGTTAAGACTTTGGGAGCTTAACTCGTTCTATAATTTATCCTGAAAGTGTTATCCTATGATTATGCCCTGATTATTTGGAGTTGGGAGCCTGATTAATTATATGATCCGGAATCGTGTTCTTACCCTCTTATCCTCGAGAGAATTGCATAACCTTGCTTTCGAAGTATGATTGGGTAGTTAAGAGACAGAGGGATCGGTTGGACATAAATCCAGGATGGGATTTGGTGTTCTAAAGTTACTTTCTATTCAATTTATCTTCACCTGGGCCCCCGCTCATTATATTACACTTTCAGTGCCAGGCGTGGTCGTGGTCGTGGCTGTGGAGCTGGTGCAGCGTGATTAGCAGATCGATGATGATGGATGGACTTGAGTCAGTGTAGTCCATGGACTTGTTTCTTTATTTTCATTTCGTTTCTTATGGATCTTATGAGCTCTTCGAGCATCCCTATTTATGATTTCTTGTCTTTATGGATTTTATGGATTTATGAGTTATCTTACTTTATGTTTAAACCTAAAAAGGGGAGCGCTTCCCATCTTTAAATATTAAGGATTTCGGATTTTGTTTTGAAATGAAGGATGATATTCTTCAATTACAGGTTCTTAATTATTATTTCAAGTCTTCCGCTTGCGTTTTCTATTTAATTCTATTTTAAAAAGTCGGGTCTTTACAATTAGTTTCCTCCGAGTTTGAAAACTAAGAAGCGGAGAATCAATGCTCAAAGCTTTAACTATTTTTTTTATCTTTTTTTGTTGGAGCTAATTAGAAAGCTCCTCACAACTGACTCATTGTAATTGACAATCATACTAACTCTTGAATAGGGAATTTTTTTCCCTTCTTAAGGGATAGAGGAAAAAACTAATAAAATGTGTCCTTTCAGTTGGTTAAATCTTGTTGTTCCATTCTTCTTACTATTAACTTTGTCCATGGTTTGTAGTGGTCTCATTTGATTAAGACAAGCTAATGAGTTGGTTATTTATACTTTTTTGGTTTGACAAAAATTTCTATCTGAGACCAAATCTTGGAATTATTCCTTTTTTCTATTTTACTTTATTCATTTATACTCAGTCTCATTAAGGATACTAGTTCTAACAAATTCAATGCTATTTACAAGTATAATAGTGATGTATATATCTCTATATTAGTCATTATAATGCTTCAGGTTTTTTAGTAAACAAGTTATTACTAGTCTTTAAAAAAATTGTTTTTTTTTAATTCGTTAACTAACCTTCTTTTTACTACAGTCTTTAAAAAAAGGTATGATTTTACTGGTTTATGAGCCCCTTTTATTTTATTTTTCTTTCTTCTTTTGCTAGTTTGAAATTGGAAAACACCTAAAATAAAAATAAAAATAAAAAAAAATCTATAGTTTTTCAATAGCATCTAAAAATTTAACAAATTGAACTGTCACACTCTAAATTCTTAAATTATTCTTAATAATTGTAGTTTCCTAGTTTGGTTCTTGCCCTTCATCTATCATGTTCCTATTAATTTTGAATTCAATATTTGGAGGTATAATCTAATCATTTGGGTAGATTAAAATTCAGTAAGGATTGAATTTTTCTTAGTTTAGTGCGAAGGGAAGAAGAGATATTTTGTAGAATCTTGTTGAATCAGTTACCTTCAGATCATTTGGAAAAATATAGATAGTCTTACTTATTATTGTTAATAAGATCATGAACATTTAGAGGTTACATTTCTAGATATGATTTCACATTGTATCAAAGCTAGAGGTCTTGAGTTCAAACCATTGTTATGATATTTGTTGTTGTTCCTTCTCATCTGTAGTGGTGCATCTTATGCAGTTCTTTTTCCTATTGCAGGTTGCATTATTCACAACAAGCAAAATTGATGCCATGGAAGTGCCAACTTGGGTGAGTGGATTTATGATATACTTTTCTGGTTCAGGATTATTTGTCGTCATAAAATTTTACTCTGTCAATTTTCCCTACACTATTTTTACTATCAAAATGATATCACATTCAGTTAGTTATATTTTACTCATGGAAATGTTAAACTATTTCTTAAAAAATTAGATGGCTTTGGGGCCGTTTCGAATGATGGCATCCATAACACGAGATACGGAAGTTGCCAATACGTTTGGTTTGGAGCATTGCTAGTTATAATTTTTACTTGGTGGATTTATTATACTAAAAGTTAGAATTCATATTTCTCTTCAACATATTTATTAGGTTGTACCAAACTATATTTATAATTTGGAAATCATATTTCAGCAATGATCAAGCCATGGTGGGCATGGGCTTTTTAATATTTTTATAAACAAAGGTAGAGGTAGTCTATCATTTATATGATTGCTATTTGTTAGATCTTATAATTCAAGTTTATCTTATTCACGTAGTATTTTGACTCAATTAGAAGTGGTTTTATATCTAAAATTATAACTCCTTAAAAGAGTTCTTTTCAAATTTCTTAGCAAAGGGACTATTTTTAGATAAGTTTATTTCATCATTTTTGGCAGTTGTGTTCTATTATGTTAATATTGTAAGAAATAAGCAAGTTATGTATCACTGTTAGCTAAGAAAGACATGTATTTTCAAAATAGTTTTTAAGAATTTGGCATAATTCTATAAGAGTTGTTGATGAATTTTTTTTAGTCTTTTCCTAATATTTTTTTTTTTTTTTTTTTAAGTTTTTATGTTCATTGTTCATTGTTAATCAATTTTTTAGAAGCTCATTGTTGTGTTACTTTTTGTAGGTTGATAGAGCAGAAGTCTTCGTCATCTTGCTTACGTAGCCTTTTTTGTCGTTTGTTTAACCTCGGTGCCTTATGTAATCGAGTATACTTCATTTCTATGGATTTTATATATTATTTTGTCATTGTTGATATATTTAAATTATCAACCTTATGTATAACTTTTTGGATGGATGGATCTTATATTTTGTATGGATGTGTAGACTTATGTAATCAAGTGCTTCTTTGGATGGATGGATCGTATATTTTGTATGACTTTAAGTCTTTAATCCTATTCCTGTTTTTTTTCTTCGATCTTCTTCTTCTTTTCCTAATGATTTTCCCATATATTTTGATTACTTTCAATCTTAGTTTTTGGATCTGCTTTTTTGGTTTGGAATTGAAAATCTCTGTTTTTTTTTAATGTGAAATTTATAATTGGGGAGGTTGATGATTATGGGAAATGCATAGATAGTTTCTATGAATGTTTTGGTAAAATTTATTCTATAATATTTACACATTTGTTCCAAATTTCTAGATGTTACAAGACTTCCCTATTAATATGTTTATCACAAATTTCCTTCCCAGAAAATTTGGAGACTTTTTTTTCTTGCTTCCAAGTAGAAAAGTTTACTCTTTTTCCACCATAAATATTTGGAAAGGTATACAGAAACTTAAAATTTGTTGTCTTACATTATTTTCCTCAAAATTTTGGAGACTGAATATGCATCCTCTTTTTACATTGCATTTTTTTTGTCATTCACTCATATTTTACCTATATTTATTATTCTTTGTAATCCTTTATATTTTTTTTATTTTCTTAACTTTGATTAAGGATGTTACAGGATGGAAAGAATTTTAATTTTATCTTCATCCTATCTGTTATGAGAGTGGCATAGCGTATGAAATCCAACTCAGAGGTTAGTTTCAACTTAGTTTGTCTTGTTCATGTTACACTTCGTTTATTAAATTTGAATTCTCTTGCAATTTTTTGTCAAGTAATTATTTAAAATTTATTTAGAACTGTTTTATTATCATGTTTATATTTTCGTGAAGAAAATTATCATGTTTATTTACAGAAAGCCAAGACTATGGAACCAAGTTGAATTATCATGTCTATTTAAAGAGGTGATTTAGCTTTAAATATATTTCCCCCTATTTTCTTTACTTTTACATTAGATGTAACCAAGTTGAATGAATCATAATTGAAGTATAGCATGAATTCAATGCATATGATTGATGATACTTGTCCTCTTTCTCATGAAAAAGATATTTCAAATCGTATTTCTATTTATTGTTTGATCAAGTTTTTTATATATTCAAATGATGTATTAAGGTTGTTGTGGGGTATCTTGTTTATATCACTAGATAATAATCTCTGATTAGTAAATTGGTTCTTTAGTGTTTTTTTTTTTTTTTGGAAAATGGGTGATGAGGAAACCATTTTGCATTATGGTGAAATCAATTTGTTTTATACCCATTCCTCTCATAAAATTTAATACAAATTCAGGATTGAAGATGAAAATCAATTTGTTCTTTATATATTTTTTGATTACTTTTGGGTTTTCTCATTGCTATATTAGCAAGTATTCTTAGGGTGGTTACTAAGTTATGGTTGGAGCTAATATCTTTTTATTTTTATATGTGGATAAAGAAGTTCCAGCCGTTTGCAAAAGACTTATAATACAATTCAACGCGGTTTCTAGAAAAGCTCCTCTAGAAAGTAAGCTCCAAGATGCAAAGTTCACATGGTTGTGCGTAAAGCATGTTAAGAGCAATGCCATTGTGATAGCAAAGGTAAATTGCATTCTAACTCCAAAATTCTACACACAAGTTTGGTTCTGTTAGAAATTCTGACACCTCCCATTTGTTTGCTAGAATAACTGTATGTTGTGTATGGGAAGTGGCAACCCAATCATCTTGAGAGTTTGAGGATAGCCTTGAAGAAAGCAGGGGATGAGGTCAAAGGAGTAGCTATGGCTAGTGATGTATTCTTTTCCTTTGGTAATATTCTGTAATGGAAATTAAATGGATTCTAGTTGAAATTTTAAATTTGTTTTGGGGACAATGCTTGTAAACTCTAGTTATGTTTCTTTGACAACTTGGAAAGATGTAGTAGAAGCAGCTTGTGAGAGTGGAGTGAGTGTAATAGTTAAGCGAGGTGTTAGCATAAGAGATATGATGATGTTAATGATAGTTGTTGTGTATCTTTTAAGGATGTTCATGGTCTAATTTTTTGTGTAGAAAATAATAAGGGATATGATGATGTTAATGATAGTTATTGTGTTTTATTGTTCAATTTATTTTTATTTTTTTATTGAAAGGAAGAACAATCTTATGAGTGAATTCTTGTTTAAATTTAATTATTGCAGGTTATTGCTTTAAATCATGGATGGAATATATAAATAATTGTTAATGGATATTTAGATGATAAACAATGACAAACATTGCCTGTCACCCTATGTTCAATGATACTGTTAAGATGACGGTCGATAACTGACATTATTGCCTAGTGTCATTGTAACTTATGATGACTAATGGTAAAAAAATATGAATATTAATTATATAATGACACATATAAGATGACGTGTAAAAAATGACATTGTAAATGCGTCATCGTAAGTTAAGATGACACTCACAGTTATGACACTTACAAAAGTGTCATCGTATTATTACGATGACAGATTTTGCCTGTCATTAAAAGCCAAATTTGTTGGGCGCGAAATACTATTTTTTTTGGGTCTCCATTTGCAATTAATATATTAGTGTTCTCTAAATTACTTGCATTGGAATCCTTTTCCATAAACAACCATTTCTTTAAAAAGTAGTATAAGAACCATGTACAACCCATTGAATGATCCAAATGTCACTTGATAAATATGTCATGAATAATGTCAGGTGTGTTAAAATCATATGGTTATATTTTATATTTTCAATTTGATTCTTGCAGAGGGGTAGAATTTTCTGCTGTGGAACAATCGACAGAATCATTTACAAATATTCTTTTCTCATCTGGAACAACAGGTCAATATATTCATAATTTGGACCTTAGCCTCATAATTCCCATCTTTAATTTCTTTGACAGTGCAACCTAAGGTTTTCTTGTAAACATTTTTATGATAATTGGATTATTCTTTGAAATAAAATTTTGCTTCATTCTTGTTAAATGAACGAATCAACTCTCTTTCTATAGGTTGTATTGTATTTACCACAAAAAAAAAAAAAAGAAAGGCAAATAGATCCTGCATTGTGCACCCACATAAGTTAACATTTTAGGTACGACACGAGATGTCATATTTATCAGATGAATCAAATAACAATTCAAGGCGAATTATCCTCATATTTTGCATTCACAAGTACTAACATTACCATAATGCCATGGGTATGTGAAGGGGAAAAAACCATTGCTACTCATACTTATATTGGAGAAAAGTTTATGAAGTTATAAAAAATCAGATTCAGTCATGGAAGAGTCTGATATCGCCATTGCACGACTCTCGTCTAAGTCGTGTGTGCATTTAGTTGTAAAAAAGAGGGGGGAAATCTTCTAGTTATATGGTTGAAACTTACACAAACTCTAGAGAAATAGGGATGTAAGATAATGCTTTAGCCTCCAACTTAATGTGCAACTACAATAAAATTAGCTCAATTCAGTATCATATTTCCACTATTCTCTTCCAACAGGGACAAAAAATTGCTTAATAAGTGGCACACATTATGTGTATAATATATACATATGGCATGACTTATTGAAGAAATTAGTTGATGGAAGCTATCACTGACCTCTAATGTAAACTCGAGAGGCTTGAGTAGAATAGTAATCGGATCAGTCAGGAAGTTTGTTATATTGAAAATTTCATGAGGAAGTGTTGAAGAGATGGATACAACCTGAAGGTGCCTCTGCTCAACATTTCATCACAAGCAATAACAGAAGGATCATTGGAAACTAAATCAAATGAGAAAACTTTATTCTTCACATTTTATGAAAGACGTGAACACAGTGTAATTTAATCAGCCACAATAAATGAGGAATCGTGCTCTTTCATCCACCTCTGCTCAACATTTCATCACAAGCAATAACAGAAGGATCATTGGAAACTAAATCAAATGAGAAAACTTTATTCTTCACATTTTATGAAAGACGTGAACACAGTGTAATTTAATCAGCCACAATAAATGAGGAATCGTGCTCTTTCATCCATTTTAAAATATATTGAAATATAAATGCAGAAAGTAAGATATATATAATGCACAATGCATATTTTACTTTGTTTTTAAGCATGTTTTTTGCAATTCGAAGAGTTTCAATATTTCACCCCACAACCGCATTGAATACAGAAGACACAGCTCTACCATACATAAATATAAATAAAGTCAGAAGCAAAAAAATAAAAATAAATAGAAGGAACAAAAACAAAAGCTACTCTAGTATTTCCTAATTCAAAAAATAGCACCAATTTATTTCAACATTCCCAATACAAGTGTAACGCCCCGTTATTTTGTTATAAAAAAAAATTATTTATTTTATTTTAATTTAAGTAATTAAAGTTTATTTATTTATCGGTAAATTAGAATTTAGTAGTTTATTTCGGTTTAAGTTCTTTTATTTACCTTTTTAGTTTAATTGCGTTTTAATGGTATTAATAATTATTAACAGGCCAATTAATAATTATTAATCACCATTGGGATAGTTGAAGAAGTTCGGGATTCGTTTTATAAGTCAAAAGTCATAAAAGGACGTAACTGTCATTTCCAAAATTCCTAAATATCTAATCACTATTCACATCATCTTCTTTATAATGTCATTGACTCATTTTTGACCAAGAAACTCACCCATTCTCCTCCTCCAACCCGTGAGCACCAAGAAGCAAAGGAGAAAATTCGGTTTCGTTTATTTCTCGACGGATCGACTCAATCTTGGATAAATCGGAAAGCCCTCGAGTCAAGGATCCTTTTCCACCTAACCATAGTACTTGCCACTCGTGTAATACGGAGTTCTCGGTAAGTTTCTCTTGAAACCCTAAGCTCCAAATAGTGTTTTAATGGAGTTTTCTTTGATTTCCTTCGATTTCATGTTGTAGAACTCGGTGTTTGTTAATACGAGAGTTGTTTTAAGTGTTTTTGGAAACAATCCCTTAACCCTAAAACCGAGTTTTAGTCGAAACCCTTCCCGTTTGAAATTTAGACTTTTGGGTTTAATTATGGGTTATAAATTAGTGAAGTAATGTTTATTTAAATTCAATTCGGGAAAGGGCTTAATGTTCAAAAACCCTAATTATCAATACCCATTGAAATCGGGAATATCGAATTTGCATATAACCAACTCAAAACACTTTTAAATTGCCTAAAAGCCGGAAAACCAAACCCGAGACCCAACTTTCTTGATAGGGCCGTGGGCCTCTTGGGGGGGGGGGTTTGTTGAGTTTTTCGTTATTTTGAACGTTTAGTTGATGTTTGATCGATAGTTGGTAAATTATTGATTGTGTGATAAAATTCAATTGTAGGTGTTTTTGAACCACTCGCTTGATCGCTCCTTCGGACTTAGGAGCAAAGTCATCTTTTAATTAAGGTGAGAATAGTTAGGATTTAAAGTATTTATAGAAATTGAATAAGTGTGATGTTTGTAGAATTGAAACTAAGACTAGAATCCGAATCTAAGATTAGAGGGATGTGAGTTAGTGCCCTTAGGATTTGAAGTTAATCCTTTAAGTGAGAACTTAGGAGTTCTCGAGGAAAGTATCGAATCTTAGAAGATTCTAAGTCAAATTCGTTTTAAAGCTTAGGTTGGATCATTGGAAGTTAAAAGATCCAAACTTGTATTTTAGAACGGTTAATAGAACCTCGGATTATGTCGGAAGTTAGAATCCTTGAAGGTGTAGGTTAATCGCTTAAGTTATGATTTCACTTTTATTATTGTTAGCGGAGTTCGATTGATATATCGTTCGTCTGGAGTTTCATATTCATTTACTTTATGTCTTTACTTTATGCCCCTTTACTTTATACTTGTTTTGACTACTTTATCATTTACATTTACTTTATTTACTTGTGCAAGCATATGCATAACATATTGTACCATAACATCTCGCATCATGGAAAAGAAAGTGAGAAAGAAAAGAAGGGGGAAGAATGTTGGAGCCTACGGGTAGTGTCCGAATCACCTTCAGAAAAAGAAAAGAAAGTAAGAAAGAAAATGAAGGGGGAAGAATGTTGGATCCTACGGGTAGTGTCCGCATCACCTTCATAGAAAAAGAAAAGAAAGTGAGAAAGAAAAGGAGGGAGAACGATGGATCCTACGGGATAGACCACGTTACCTTCTTCATGCATAAGGGAGTATGCGTATCCTACGGGATGCTCTCATGCATTCATGTTTATGATTAATGAGAAAGAGAATCGAGATGTTATATTCTATGCAAAGTTATTTATTTTTCTTATTTATGTCGTAACAAGTTAATGGATGAGGTTTTGACCTTAAGAGTTAATATTATCATACTTTGGAGAATATGGAATAGAATTACCTAGATTTTGGTGAATTCTAATAAAGTTTGTGTCAGTCTAATTGGACACAAATCGAAATGCGAGTTTGAGGTCTCTCTTTACTTGTTATGCTTATTATTCTCACTGGGCTTAAGTTGTTAGCTCATGATATTACAACCAATTTCAGGTAATGCCCTTGCTAGAGGCCGTGGAAGGGGACATGGTGCTTCGTGATCGAGGGATGTTGACCTCGAGATGGACTCGTTGTTGTAAAGTCTATGTAACTATTTTGTGAATTTCAAAGACTTTGATGATGTATATGTTGTATTTAGCTCATAAGAGGTTTTGATGTGGTTTTTATGATATGAAATATTTGAACTCCTGGTTGGGACTTAAAGTCCATGTGATTTTATTAGATTTGAAAAATTAGGATGTAAACAGGTTTTTGGCTAGCCAATTTTCAAACAAAACCACGCCAATTTTCTTAAAATAAAAGACTTCCGCTGTGTTTTATAAATTAAATTTATTTAAAAGTGTCGGGTCATCACAGTTGGTATCAGTGCCGACGGGTTCTATAGACTACATGCGATGCATGTTTGTATTTCATGTTTTGTTTTAAGTCCATTCTCAAAGTCATCATCTGAGATCAGCAGCACCAGGTATTCCTAGACCTTTATCTTTAAACTTGTATATTTATTTCGATTTGGTAAAGGAGTGGTGAATCCTCTTTTACTAGTAATTTATCAAGTTATATTGACTATGATGCAATATGCCTCCTAGAAGGGGTGCTAGATGAGCTGGTGTGAGGGCGGCTGCTCTTGTGAGGGGTAGGGGCCGAGCCAGTAACCCTACACCTCCACCATCACCTCCACCTGAGATTCCTATTATACCGCCACCTGTTCAGGGGCGAGGAGTTTACATCGCTGAGGATGTTTACCTGGATTTATTACGGGATGCTGGTAGACCCGTTCTGCTCGTTATACCTCCACCGAGAGCAACATGTATAGCAGTTGATCAGGTTGGGGTTACTGATGCTGCTAGGACTCTGAGGGAGTATAAACGATATTCACCTGCTGAGTTTGATGGTAGGTCTTTGGATGCATCTGTTGTAGAGTTATGGATTGATAGGGTTGAGAGAGACTTCAAGTTTATTGTGTGCCCGGACCGGCTGAAGGTCCACTGTGGCACATATTCTCTTGTTGATGATGCTTTGTATTGGTGGAGAGGCCTTCATAGATCACTTTCTCCTACTATGGAGGTTACTTGGGAGGTATTTCGAGAGAGGTTTTATGAGAAATATTACTTAGCTGATTTACAAGATCGATTAGAGGTGGAGTTTCTGACCCTAAAACAGGGTGATAGATCAGTGACAGAGTATGAACGAGAGTTTGATCGACTATCTAGGTTTGCTCCTGGACAGATTGCCGACCCTCAGAGCAAGATGAAGAGGTTTTTGGTGGGATTGAGAGCCGAGGTTAGGGGTCATCTATGTACTTTAAGTCTGACTACCTACGAGGAGGCTTTTGAGTTTGCCCTTTCTTTAGATTTGGTATCTGAAGAAAGGAAGGGCAAACTAGCTGCTACAGGAGAGACTTCCTCTTATAAGAGGAAGGCAGAGGACGATCATACTGGTCGAGTACCACCGCCACAGCAGAGACAGCAGCAGCAGCAGGCTCGGGGTAGAGCGCAGTTTAGACATTTGAGGGCACAGAGACAGACTCCCCATTTTTGTCATAACTGTTCTGGTTATCATGCTGGGATATGTCCCCTACTATATATATGTTATACTTGTGGTCAGGAGGGTCATATATCTAGGTACTGTAGCGCTCGTCAGGCACAGCCACCACAGTATGGTTACCCGGGTCAGGGTGTTCAGCAGAGACCATATCAGGCACCACCTACTTTTTATGCTCCTCCGATTAGGGGCAGAGGTCAGGACCGAGGCATAGGTCAGTTCAGGGGTAGAGGTCAGGGTGGACAGGCTCAGCAGTATAGATTTCCACCTGTTGTTCCACCGCCACAGATTTTACCTCCACCGCCTTTGCTATTTCCTCCACTGCCATTACCAGTTCCTCCAACTGTTCAGCGTCAGGCTCGAGTATTTGCCACTAGAGAGGAGGCCGAGGCTGCAGGTACTGTAGTGACTGGTACTTTGACAGTTTTAGGCCATTCGGCTTTTGTTTTATTTGATTCTAGGGCTAGCCACTCGTTTATTTCTTCTGAGTTTGTTTAGTCAGCTACTCTTGAGTCTTCACCGTTAGGGTATGAGATGCGTGTTTTGACCCCAGTGGGGA
This sequence comes from Gynostemma pentaphyllum, assembly GCA_028015215.1. Taxonomy (NCBI): domain Eukaryota; kingdom Viridiplantae; phylum Streptophyta; class Magnoliopsida; order Cucurbitales; family Cucurbitaceae; genus Gynostemma; species Gynostemma pentaphyllum. Next base: position 44,874,775 of record CM051351.1, on the reverse strand, counting down.
AGTTTGTTATTGCTGATAGTATGATTAGCACAGATGATTTGTGTTTTATGGGTTGTTGCTTGCATGCTACTTTGATTATCATGCCTATGTCTGATTTCGATGTGATTTTGGGTATGGATTGGCTATCAGCTAATCGTGCCACCATTGATTGTACTGAGAGAGTTGTTGATTTTATGGGTCCATGTGGGACCAGTTTACGTTTTCGTGGGACTAGTAGTCGAGTAGCACCCACTTTGATATCTATGTTAGAAGCTAGTATGCTTCTAAGTGATGGAGCCTTGGGCTATATAGCTAGTGTGGTTGTCACTTTTATACCAGAGGCTAGTTTGAGTTCTGTGCCAGTAGTGAGGGATTTAGTTTATGTTTTCCCTGATGAGTTACCCGATTTTTCGCCGGTGAGATAGTTTGATTTTCAGATTGAGGTTGCTCCTGGGACAGCTCCATTGTCCAAAGCACCTTATCCCATGGCACCGGCTGAGTTGAAGGAACTCCATAGCCAGTTACAGGGACTTTTAGACTTGAGGTTTATACGCCCGAGTGTTTCACCGTGGGGAGCTCCGGTGTTGTTTGTGAAGAAGAAGGATGGTTCTATGCGTTTATGCATCGACTATAGAGAGTTGAACCGTGTTACGGTGAAAAACAAGTATCCTTTGCCTAGGATATAAGACTTGTTTGATCAGTTGAGGGGAGCCACTATCTTTTTGAAGATAGATTTGAGATCTGGCTATCATCAGTTGAGGATTCTGGATGGAGATATTCCCAAGACTGCATTTAGGACGCGTTATGGACATTATGAGTTTGTAGTTATGTCCTTTGGCTTGACCAACGCGCCTGCAGCTTTTATGGACCTTATGCACATGGTGTTCAGGAGGTTCATTGACTCTTTTGTGATTTTATTCATTGATGATATCTTGGTTTATTCCAAGATAGAGGAGTTGCATGCTATGCACCTTCGGGAAGTATTGACGGTACTACGAGATTAGAGATTGTATGCCAAGTTCTCCAAGTGTGAGTTTTGGCTGAAGGAAGTGGCATTTTTAGGCCATGTAGTATCGAGTAGAGGAGTATCTGTTGATCCCTCTAAGATTGAGGCAGTTACTAACTGGCCTAGACCGACGAGTGTGGCTGATATTCGCAGTTTTCTGGGACTTGCAGGCTATTATAGACGGTTTGTGCAAGATTTCTCCAAAATTGCTTCAGCTTTGACACGTTTGACCCGAAAGGGGGTTGATTTTGTATGGTCTGAGGATTGTGAGAGGAGCTTTGAGGAGCTCAAGAGGAGGCTTGTGACAGCATCTGTTCTAGTGTCACCTGATAGATCTGGTGGTCTGACTGTGTACACAGATGCTTCCCACAGAGGTTTGGGATGTGTATTGATGCAGCACGGGAAAGTTATAGCTTATGCTTCCCGTCGGTTGAAAGAGCATGAGAAGAAGTATCCGACTCATGATTTAGAGTTGGCAGCGGTTGTTCATGCATTGAAGATATGGAGACATTATTTGTACGGTGAGAAGATCCTGATATTTACTGTCCATAAGAGTCTCAAATATTTCTTCACTCAGAAGAAATTGAATATGTGACAACGGAGATGGTTAGAGCTCGTTAAGGATTATGACTGTGACATTCAGTATCATCCTGGGAAAGCCAATGTAATGGCAGACGCGCTCAGTAGGAAGTCTTCTCATTCATCAGCTTTGTCATCCATACCTTTGAGATTGAGGTGGGACATGGAACGAGCTGAGATAGCATTTCTGACTGCCGATGTCACTGTGAATCTGGCTAGTTTGACAGTGGGACCTACTTTGAGGCAGAGGATGATTGATGCATAGAGAGATGAGATTCATTTGCAGGCCGGTTTTAGAGAGGCTGAGTCAGATATTCCTAGTCATTTTACCTTCTCTTCAGACAGTGCTCTGATGTATCGTAAGAGGCTATGTGTGCCTTTAGGATCGACTTTTAGAAGGGAACTGTTGGAGGAGGCTCACAGTTCTATCTTCTCTATTCATCTAGGTGGTACGAAGATGTACAGGGACCTGAGAGAGCATTATTGGTGGCCTGGGATAAAGCTTGAGATTGCGGACTTTGTTAGTAGATGCTTGACTTGTCAGCAAGTCAAGGCTTTGAGGAAGAGTCCATCGGGTTTTCTTAACCCTCTGAGTGTGCCAGAATGGAAATGGGAGGAGATTTCCATGGATTTTATCAGTGGTTTGCCGAGGACATCAAAGGGTTACGATACCATTTGGGTGATTGTAGACCGCTTGACGAAGACAACACACTTTATACCTGGGAGGATCACCTACCCAGTGGAGACATGGGCAAAGTTGTATTTACGGGAGATTGTCAGATTACATGTTGTGCTTGTGAGGATCGTATCAGATCGGGACACTCGTTTTGTCTCGAAGTTTTGGCAGAGTTTGCATTCAGCCATGGGTACTGGCTTGGATTTTAGCACAACTTTTCACCCCTAGACAGATGGTCAGACCGAGAGAGTTAACCAGATTCAGGAGCATATGTTGAGAGCTTGTGTTTTTGATTTTGGAGGTAGTTGGGATTCTCGATTGTATTTGGTAGAGTTTGCTTATAATAACAGCTACCAGGCTACTATTGAGATGGCACTATTTGAGGCACTTTATGGTAGAAAGTGTCGATCTCCAGCTCACTGGGATGAGGTTAGGGAGAGAAGGCTTTTGGGACCCGAGTTGTTACAGTTGACGAGTCAGTCGATTGACTTGATTAGAGAGAGGATGAGGATTGTCCAAAGTCGACAGAAGAGTTATGCGGATAGACGACGTAGTCCACTTGAGTTTTCTGTGGGGGACCACGTGTTTTTGAAGGTAGCACTTATGAAGGGTGTTATGAGATTTGCGAAGACAGGTAAGCTGAGCCCTAGGTTCATTGGCCCTTTCGAAGTACTTGATCGGGTAGGAGCTGTAGCTTACAGGTTGGCTTTACCACCTTCTTTATCGACAGTTCATAATGTATTCCATGTATCTATGCTTCAAAAGTACATGGCAGATCCTTCTCATGTGATCGATCATGAGCCGATAGTTTTGGATGCTAGTATGTCTTATGAGGAGACACCAGTTGAGATTTAAGCATTCGAGCAAAAGGTGTTGAGAAACAAGACTATTCACTTGGTTAAGGTCCTTTGGAGGAACCAAGTGTCTGTAGAAGCTACGTGGGAGCGTGAGGATGATATGCGGGCAAAGTGTCGTCACATTTTTACTTAGTAAGTTTACTTTTCGGGGACGAAAAGCCCTTTTTAGGAGGGTTGACTGTAACGTCCCGTTATTTTGTGATAAATTTTTTTTTATTTATTTTATTTTAATTTAAGTAATTAAAGTTTATTTATTTATTGGTAAATTAGAATTTAGTAGTTTATTTCGGTTTAAGTTCTTTTATTTACCTTTTTAGTTTAATTTCGTTTTAATGGTATTAATAATTATTAACGGGCCAATTAATAATTATTAATCACCATTGGGATAGTTTAAGAAGTTTGAGATTCGTTTTATAAGTCAAAAGTCATAAAAGGACGTAACTGTCATTTCCAAAATTCCAAAATATCTAATCACTATTCACATCATCTTCCTTATAATATCATTGACTCATTTTTGACAAAGAAACTCACCCATTCTCCTCCTCCAACCCGTGAGCACCAAGAAGCAAAGGAGAAAATTCGGTTTTCGTTTATTTCTCGACGGATCGACTCAATCTTGAATAAATCAGAAAGCCCTCGAGTCAAGGATCCTTTTCCACCTAACCATAGTACTTGCCACTCGTGTTATACGGAGTTCTCGGTAAGTTTCTCTTGAAACCCTAAGCTCCAAATAGTGTTTTAATGGAGTTTTCTTTGATTTCCTTCGATTCCGTGTTGTAGAACTCGGTGTTTGTTAATACGGGAGTTGTTTTAAGTGTTTTTGGAAACAATCCCTTAACCCTAAAACCGAGTTTTAGTCGAAACCTTTCGCGTTTGAAATTTACCCTTTTGGGTTTAATTATGGGTTATAAATTAGTGAAATAATGTTTATTTAAATTCAATTCGGGAAAAGGCTTACTGTTCAAAAACCCTAATTATCGATACCCATTGAAATCGGGAATATCAAATTTGCATAAAACCAACTCGAAACACTTTTAAATTGCCTAAAAGCCGGAAAACAAAACCCGAGACCCAACTTTCTTGATAGGGCCATGGGCCTCTTGGGGGGGGAGGTTTCGTTATTTTGAACGTTTAGTTGATGTTTGATCAATAGTTTGTAAATTATTGATTGTGTGATAAAATTCAATTGTAGGTGTTTTTGAACCACTCGCTTGATCGCTCCTTCGGACTTAGGAGCAAAGTCATCTTTTAATTAAGGTCAGAATAGTTAGGATTTAAAGTATTTATAGAAATCGAATAAGTGTGATGTTTGTAGAATTGAAACTAAGACTAGAATCCGAATCTAAGATTAGACGGATGTGAGTTAGTGCCCTTAGGATTTGAAGTTAATCCTTTAAGTGAGAACTTAGGAGTTCTCGAGGAAAGTATCGAATCTTAGAAGATTCTAAGACAGATTCGTTTCAAAGCTTAGGTTGGATCATTGGAAGTTAAAAGATCCAAACTTGTATTTTAGAACGGTTAATAGAACCTCAGATTATGTCGGAAGTTAGAATCCTTGAAGGTGTAGGTTAATCGCTTAAGTTATGATTTCACTTTTATTATTGTTAGCGGAGTTCGATTGATATATCGTTCGTCCGGAGTTTCATATTCATTTACTTTATGTCTTTACTTTATGCCCCTTTACTTTATACTTGTTTTGACTACTTTATCATTTACATTTACTTTATTTACTTGTGCCAGCATATGCATAACATATTGCACCATAACATCTCGCATCATGGAAAAGAAAGTGAGAAAGAAAAGAAGGGGAAGAATGTTGTAGCCTACGAGTAGTGTCCGCATCACCTTCAGAAAAAGAAAAGAAAGTGAGAAAAAAAATGAAGGGGGAAGAATGTTGGAGCCTACGGGTAGTGTCCGCATCACCTTCATAGAAAAAGAAAAGAAAGTGAGAAAGAAAAGGAGGCTACGTTACCTTCTTCATGCATAAGGGCGTATGCGAATCCTATGGGATGCTCTCATGCATTCATGTTTATGATTAATGAGAAAGAGAATCGAGATGTTATATTCTATGCAAAGTTATTTATTTTTCTTATTTATGTCGTAACAAGTTAATGGATGAGGTTTTGACCTTAAAAGTTAATATTATCGTACTTTGGAGAATATGGAATAGAATTACCTAGATTTTGGTGAATTCTAAGAAAGTTTGTGTCAGTCTAATTGGACACAAATCGAAATGCGAGTTTCAGGTCTATCTTTACTTTTTATGCTTATTATTCTCACTGGGCTTAAGTTGTTAGCTCATGATATTACAACCAATTTCAGGTAATGCCCTTGCTAGAGGCCGTGGAAGGGGAGATGGTGCTGCGTGATCGAGGGATGTTGACCTCGAGATGGACTCATTGTTGTAAAGTCTATGTAACCATTTTGTGAATTTCAAAGACTTTGATAATGTATATGTTGTATTTAGCTCATAAGAGCTTTTGATATGCTTTTTATGATATGAAATATTTGAACTCCTGGTTGGGACTTAAAGTCCATGTGATTTTATTAGATTTGAAAAATTAGGATGTAAACAGGTTTTTGGCTAGCCAATTTTCAAAAAAAACCACGCCAATTTTCTTAAAATAAAAGATTTCCGCTGTGTTTTATAAATTAAATTTATTTAAAAGTGTCGGGTTGTCACAACAAGTAATTTTTCAAATAAAATTAGCAAGTGGAGATTTAGAGTTCTAACCTGGTGATTCAACATGAAGAATCATTCTAGACTCAGAAATATCCCACACGAACAGAATTATCACTCTAACCAATGGCAATAAAACCGCTATCCACCTACAAACAAGAGACACAACTCTACTTACAAATCAAAATTCGAAGTTAATCATGCAGGAACAACCACAATAAAAACGTGAATTTGTTTAGAAAGCAAGCACAAGTTTGTTCGATTAGTAATCTGCTATATTTGTAAATACATTATAAAAAAATGTCAGATTTTGAAGAATAACCATTAACCTTCAAGAAGCAAACATCCAAGACCCAATGATTAAACTTTGGTAAGGAACATAACACAATAAAACTAACGCATAATCCAACAACCATCTCAACACTTAATCGATAAAGCTTGACCCTTTTTTCACCAAAAAACAACTAGCTCAAAAGAAAGCACAGAAGAATTGGACACAAATCGATGAGAAAGAGAATTGAGATAGATGAGAAAGAGAATTGAGATGTTATATTTAATCAAAGTTTTATTTATTATTCTTATTTATGTCATAACAAGCAGTTGGATGAGGATTGACTACGAGAGTTAGTAATAACATCCTTTTATAGATTATAGAATGATTTTACCTAGAGTTGAAGGACTTTAGGAGTGATTTGTATCAGATTAATTGGACACAAATCGAAATGCGAGTTTGAGGTCTATCTTTACTTTTTATGCTTATTATTCTCACTGGGCTTAGTTTGTTAGCTCATGATATTACAAACATTTCAGGTAATGTTTGGGATCGTGGAAGAGGAGCTGGTGCGCGCTTGATCGAGAGGATGATGATTTCGAGATGGACTAAGTAGTTGTAAAAATCCATGTACATGGTTTCGTGAATTTTATATAATTTTGGAGTTGTATATTTGTAAAGGGCTCTTAAAAGCTTTTATCTTTACTTTATGATTATAATCATTTTGAACTTTTGGATAGGAACTTAATGTTCCTTGTGTATTTTAGATTTTGAAATTAAGATGTAAACAAGTTTTGGCCAGCAAATTTTCAAACATAACCACGCAAAATTTTCTTAAAATAAAAGACTTCCGCTGCGTATTCTAATTTAAATTATTTAAAAATGTCGGGTCATCACAAGTTGTGTGTTTTAGGTTTCCTCAAACCCTTACTATATATATAATAGGAAACCAAAGGCCTCAAAATATCTATTAAAGAATCTGAATCATTTTTTTTAATTATCTAAATAATTAAATAAAGATATTCAAGATTTTATTTTGAATAATTTATCATTTAATATATTTTAATTAATCTAATTAATTATTTAAGATATTCCTCATCATATTTAAATTAATGTAAATTAATTATTCGCATAACTAAATATTTAAACTGATCTCATTAATTTAATACATAGATATTTAATTAAATAAAATGCACAATAATAACTTATTATTATTACTAGTGGCGTGTGGTTCTCTATACCGAGTCCACACGCCCACTTCATCTACCAATGAAGTCACTGGGCACTTTATAAATCCTCTTAATTTAATAGATTTATTCTATTAAATAATTACATAAATAAAACCTCTTTTATATATCTCCATTCCTTTTAATTTGATAATTTCAAATTAAATAATTTAATAGACTCCTCCATTTAATCTCCCTTTAATTTTGGACAGCTTCAAAATTAATTAATTAAATAGACTCTTCTATTTAATCTCTTTTAAATATTTAAATAGACTCTTTTATTTAATAATTAATAGTCTCCTCTATTTAATTTTCCATTGATTAAATAATTATATAGACTCCTCTATTTAATTTCTTTTAATTAATCAAATAGACTCCTCTATTTTTTTTCCTTTTTAATTAATTTGACAACGTCAAATTAATTTACTTAAAACCATTTTTCTAAAAAAAATTAATCTTATTAATTATTGTTCTCAATTACATTCGTTAGCTCGGGGACTCAATGGAACTATAGGGCTAAGTTCCAATGATCTAGAATTACATTGATTTAATCAATTAATTCTTAGTCATTAACTCTTAGATAACTCCATTAAATATCTAGAGTTGTACTCTTAGATCTATAGACATAGTTATGTCCATTGGCTATAATCATTAACTACACTTTGATCCTTCACAAGTTGTTTGTATGCATGACTAGGTAATTTATCGATTAAACCTCCATGATACATCTTGTTTCTTAAGCCCAACTGATTCTTATGCGTTTGACAAAGTTTCTTGATCAAAGGAATATGGGCCCTGTTGTTCATGCCTTGAATCAGTCCATAAGAGAACTATTTATCTATTTTCCTTATTAGGAAAAGAGAGAATTCCAATCTTTGTGGGAGACATATTGAGCGAACTATATTGAGTCACTTTCACCTATGCAAATCAAAGGTTTGTCCCTTGCAAACAGGAGTTCGTAGTTCACTCAAGATTAAGATCAACTTTACAAGATCAACCTATTGATATATAATGTCATTCTGAACGGTTTTACCACAAGATAATAAGTATATATCTTAGTCCAGTCTACTACAATCTTTACTGCAGCAACACCGCCACTAACATGTCTCTACATGAGTGGTCAAGATAAGATCACTTGTACCAATTTACAAATTGCCATGTTAGTGATGTTACCATAAATAAGGCACCCAACCTTTATTCATAATACGATAGACCTTTTGAGTTACAACTTAAGTGATTGTTCTTACATCCAATGCTCATCTTAAGCTATCATAAGTAACTCTGGATCATATGATTGATTACATTTATTATATAATAATAAATGACAATATAAATATTACTAAGTAAATTATTCTTTATTTATTTATAGTTTAAATGGATTACATAAGATTTAGGGCAGAAACCCTAGCAGGATGTTCATAATTCACAAAAAAAAATTCAACAAGAACTCAAAAAACAATACAAAGCCGCATAGAGATAAATCAAAGTGGAAGTGCTTTTTGTGTCATAAAGAAGTCACTTTAAAAGGTATTTCCCTAAAATACAACAAGAAAAGAAAAAGAATGATTCTTGGTAGAAGCTACATCAACTATTGTTCACACTATCAACAAGTGTCCAAGCAGAACCATTGAACTACTCATTCCTGAAGAAAAGTGGACTAAGCATCCCCCTGATATCAATGGTCTCAAAGTGTTTGGATGTGTTGCCTATGCACATCTAAAACAAGAAAAATTGAAACCTAGAGCCATCAAGTGCATGTTCCTTGGATACCCTAAAGAAGTCATAAAGTGCATGTTCCTTTCAGCTAGAGACTCACCTAAATAAGAGGATCTAGAAGCTCAGGAATAAATTTAAAAGGTTCCATATGCCAATACAATGGGAAGTATGATGTACTTGATGGTATGTACAAGACCTGACTTGCCATATAGTGCAATTTTTGTTAGTAGGTATATGGCTAGCCTAGAAAAAGGCATGGGGAAGCAGTAAAGTGTATACTGAGATACTTGAAAGGCTCACAGACAATTGGTCTAAGCTACTGATAACTCTATAAAATAGAGTTATTTGGTCCTATTTTAAAGCCTATGTGATAATTATTTGATTGAACTTTGCTCATATTTTGTATACTTTGAACTCATTTTGCATAATTCTTTAATTAATTAAGCTTACTTTGAGAAAACTTGGGTTTATAGCACTTTAAATATTATGTTTGAAGTGTTTTTGGCTTTTGGTATTTTAATCTTGTCATTTTGAATGAAAGAAATCCTTAAAAAGTTGCAAAATTTGATGCAGGAACAAAGGGAAAAAGTAAAATTTTTTGCACAATGCTGCAGCACACTGGAGCAGTCTGGACAGTAGTAGCAGATCACGATTTTCAGCCTAAAAAGTCTATTTTTTGGGCTCGTATCAGCTGATTTGCGTGAGGAAAAAATAGCCCACTAATGGGATCTATCTTGGATCTATTATTTGGATGTATTTGACCAACCCAAGCCCGATTGGAAAGGAGAATGAAAAAAAGAAAAATTCATTAAAGAGAAAAATCCTAGGCTGCAACATAAAAGGAAAAAAGGGAGGTGAACGTGAAAGAGAGATAGAGGCTGCTGAACGTGACTTGGAAGGAAGCTTATCCTAAGGGGAAATTCATTTGGATCTATTCCTCCATGGATTGTACTTTCTTTTAATTATTCTTTCTTCTTTCTTCTTCTTCCTCTTCTTATCCATTGTTAGATTATGTTAGATTTAGTTTTGATTTTGTTAAACTCTTTTGTTAATTTAGGTTTTGTTATGAACTAAATTTCTTAGGTTGGAATTGATAGATGAACCCTAAGGGGATCAGTTTTCATAGCTTTGATTGAATTCAATTTTTATGCTCAATCAATGGTTTGATATTTTTATTCTCTTTGCTTATGCATGATCAACCTAAGTGAATTGTTTAGTTTAGTTTTAATTCAGAAAAGGTTAAAATTGAATGGAAAAATATTGATTGATAGGGTTTAATGATCAGTTGAATTGTTATTTAGTAATGCATAGACATATGTAATTACACCCTAAAGCCTAAACCAGAACACTAAAACCATAATCTTTTAATCCGATTTTACCTAGACATAGGATTTAAATAGGATTAGTAATCATAATCATGTTAGGCTTGACGAAGTCACTTGAACAAATGGGTTTACTTTCCTAAAAAGTGAATTTATTATTGTAGATCACTGCAACACAGCCACAACACTGCTGCAGTATTTTGAATTCTAAGGCTCTTTAGGGGGATTCTTGATTTTCCAACCGTTTGTCTCTACATAGTTTAATCACTTTAATATTCTTGCATATTTTAGGAGTAATCTCAGCCACTTTAGACCATCATACTTATTTTCCTTAATTAAATTAGAATTTATTTATTTAGTTTTGTACAATTTCACAATTTTAATTATTTAGTTTCATAAATCAAATCACCCCAATTTATCATTGTTTTTATTTTCTTTAAATTATTTGTTAAACGCCTTCTTAATCTACTAATCCTCCTGGGAATGATATCTTACTTATCTTTTATTATTTGTTAGACTGCGTGCATTTGCGTATCACGATTCACACAATAGCTACAAAACAAGAAACTACCAACAGGTTTTTTGGGTCATTGGATGTAGATTATGCAGGTGATATGGACAGAAGGGGATCCATCAATGGCTATATGTTTCTATTTGCTAATTGTTTGATCACTTGGAAAGCTTCACTTGAGTTAGTAGTATCACTCTCATCTACTGAGGAAAAATTCATATCACTCACATAAGCTATTAAAAGTATAGTAGAAGATTTTGGGTTCAAACAAGAAGTTGTGAAGATATATTGCGATAACTAAAGTGCAATATACTTGTCCAAGAATCCTCAATTTAATGACAGAACCAAGCATGTGGATGTGAAACATCATTTTGTCAGAGAAATCACTTAGAAAGGTACAGTAGAGGTACGCAAGATTCATACATCCGAGAATGCTTCTGATATGATGACTAAAACAAATATCCTAAAGAATAACTGGTATATTAGAGTTTCCAAGAGACAAAAAAAGGATACTAATCTAGTAGTAGCAAAACATATTTGAATTTGATCAAAAGATGGACATTTTGTTATGGAAATCAGTTTTATGCAATCAAAATATGTTGACGAATTAATTAATAAAGTCAATTCATTTTAGCAAAGTTAGTTGGCTGATTATTGCATTTTTGTTAGCTTATTGAATGCTTTAAATAGAAAGTTGTAATTACTCCATTGTAATTGAAATCATATTCAAATAAAATCAATAAAGCTGCTACTGGTTCAAGAGAGGACGTAGGAATTTTTAGCTGAACCTCTATAATATATTCTATGTGATTTTATTTTGTGTCTTCTTCTTTGAATTTAGTCAGTCTTATTGTTCTTGAGAGAGTTCTTGGTTTATTGAATGAAAATAGTAATCACACAACAATGATGCAAATTTGACTCATCTAGTACGTGTTGAAGCTAGAGTTCTTCACACTTCTCTTCATCGACTCTTATGCGTCTTTTCTTTCATTTTCTTTTTGTTTCAGTGATTGTTTTTCCTTTGAGCTTTTCTTCAATTTTCTCTCTAATCATCGAAGATTTCCTGTCATTTTTCTTCAATTTCTTCTTCACGAAATTGAAGATTTCATTAGTAAATTCATCATTTTCTTCTTGATTTCTAATTCATTGGAATGGCTTATGATTCTTCTGATAATCAAACTACCACTTCCATTGTTGTAGCTTAGAAAGATGTTGAGAATTCTTCACATCCTTTCCATCTTCACCATGTTGAATCTCTTTATGCTAATATTGTAATTTCATATTAAACTTGTACTTCACATTTAAGTTGTACTTCCATTAATTGTATTAGTGAATTAGTTAGAAGGTTAGTTAGAAAGTATTTTATTTAGTTACTCTTTGGTTTGTATAAATAAATTATTCATATATTTATAAACAAATTTTCTCCATTATTACAACTTTATGAATAATAGAGAATGTATTAAACATTTCTTTTTTAACTCTCTAATTCATCATAATGAAATATGTAGTAGTAGCAACTAGACGTAACCCATCATTACGGTGAACCAATATAAATTTTTGTGTTGTTTTCTATAAAGAAGAAGGTGGATGTCACAATTCTTTAACTTCAAATTATGGATGTCACATTGCTATAAATTTCCCAATATTATCGGGTCTGGGAAGGTGTTCAAGATTAAACTTATAGAGGATGGATCAATTGACTAATATAAAACATGACTAGTAGCCCAAGGCTACTCCCAAGTTGAAAGATTGGACTACGCTGAAACCTTTATTCTTGTTGTCAAATCAACCTCCCATTGTCAAATCAACCAATAATTCTAGCCATTATTGTCTCATTTGGTTGGTCCCTTAGACAATAAAAGGTAAAAAATGCCTTCCTCCTTGGTTATTTAAAGGAAAATGAATAAATGTGTCAACCACCATGATTTCATTGTCTAAAATTCTCACATCATGTAGGCAAACTCAAAAACTCAATTTATGGATTAAAACATATGGTTTGATAGATTTTCTCATTTTCTCCTTCACATACGATTTTGTTGTAGCAATGTTGATCCATCACTTTTTATATATAAGGATGGCCCTACCCTGATACTTATGCTTGTCTATGTCGATGACATTATACTCACTAGCACAAATCCAAATTAGATTCAACATTTCATTAGAAGACTAAGTATTGAATTTGCTATTAAAGATATAGGAACTTTCACTGATGGGTGTTGAAATGACAAAAAATATACTTAATCTTAGAATTTATAAATTTTTAGTAGTGGTGAGTAAGGTTGAGTTCATAGGGAATGGGTAATTAAATGAAAGTAAATAAGAAAATTAAGTTTGGTGTTTGAAAATTAAAAAAAAAAAAAGTAAGAAATCAACATAAGAAAGGCTTTAAACTAAAGGTTCAATATCATGTTCATCAATTTTATCATCAATTCATAAATATAGTACTAAATTATTCTCTAAATTGGTTGTAGCTATCAAGATAATCCTAATAACAAAGTATTCTTCCTTAATTATTTGATTGCCAAGATACAATCATTGACTATTTCCCTAATCAATAAACAACACTAGAATAAGATAATAAAATTTACTTATAGAAAGCATTTGGCTCCGGAAGTGTGTTTTCTGCAGGCCGCGACGACGAATCGCCCTACTTGGATCGCAAAACATCAAGAATACTTAAATGCGCATAATTTCTTCGTTTTAAGTACGATTTGAGCGTCGTTGTGACAACTTAGCTTATTTTAGAAGCCTGGTCACGGTACGCAAGCGGAAGCAAGGAACTTAAACTCAAAACAATTGCTTTAGTAAAATATTGAAAATTTCGGCATGTAGTATTTGTAAATTCCACGCCTCACATACAAAATAACATAAAATAAAACCTGTTTTCCAGAAATCATTGGCTCGTCGGCCAATTCAGAAGATCACAAAAGTTCAAAATTCAAAATAAAACAGCAAACTTTGGTGCACCAATTTTAAACGATAAACAAGACAAAATATATATGCATAAGGTTTTAAGACTTTGACTCCAAAATATAAGCACGACTTTCAAACAACGTTCCCAACACCCGTGGCTCACGTGACTGTAAGCCATTCCAAAAGCCTCCATCTCGAGCTATCAACAAGCACCACCTGCCGCTCCACGCCCTCGTCCCCAAGCATTACCTTAAAGGTGTTTTAGAGCACCTTTGAGCATGACTTTCAGTGAAAACAAAAGAATATGAACGGTGATGCGGTATGATCGTAATGAAAAGAATAGACATTATTAATATGCTTAAAGTGCAAAGATAGAACAATTTCATTATGAATAGATGGTGTCAATCAATCGTAATTCCGCTATCATAAACTCTCATCAAACCGTTATCACATTTACATTTCATAATCACCATCCTTTTCAGTTTCATAAGTCACACCATGACAAACTTGGCGTCTCTCTATGCCCAAATTACACGATCAAATCACCATCCGAGCCGTAGCTCATTTCAAACTCAGGTTATGTCAATAACTACTAGCAACCGGGTCATTCATTACCTAGCACCTCAGATCTTCATTACATCCCCGCCACGATAACCACGTGTATCGTCCAACACCCACACACCGATACACAGGTTACGACCCATGGCCACAAGACGATCACATGGAATGCATGAATGAAATGTTATGTAATGGAATGAATTTAGCATGTTCACTTTTAATAACATTCTATAACAAAGTATTGGTTTACCAAATATAAATGGAACAATATCCCAAGTCGAATATAATACGAACATTACTCACATGATGCACAAAATTCATGCAATCTCATGGTTCACATTCACACTTTTCTCTTTTATCTCATTATTCTCTAACCTCCAAACATAAACCAAAACTCATAACAAGTATGCCTAATCATAGCCTCAAATTAGTATATAACGCAATCATAAACTTTGAACTCAAATACAAAGCAAGTAGGCATGCTTAAATGATCAACTAGTTAAAACATAAACCGATTTTGAGTTAATTAGTATTTGGCCCCTTTAAGCCATTGCCGAGGTTAATATCCACTTCCACATTTTTCATACGCTCTTAACTTTACCAAACACACCACGAATCACTACCACTTTAAACCACAATCCCATTTTAAGATAACTCGGAAAAAGCTTGGGAATACATGCCGTTCACCCTTCCGACTATTTGTGTTTTCACCTTTTCAATAAGCTCTCGGAAGCTCGTTCTTGTCTCCTAGCCTACATAAAATATCCCACACACATTAAGATGTAAAATATTACATTTAATTCAGCCCATGGTAACCACAACACATCTCAAACTCGATTAGTAGTGAAACGCCCAAAACTAGTCAAATTGGGTATAAATTCGGCCCAAAATGAGTGTTTATCGAAGTTTTCGATATCTTAACCTTCCAAAGTTTGGTTCTTATAGAAAATAAACTTATAAAAACCAATAATTTCTAGATTTAAAAATTCCTTAAAATTATTAAGAAAACACCCCAAAAACTAAGCAATTTCTAATATGAACTTTTTGGCCAACAAGATAACATTCATAAATTCATTGTTTGCTTGCCTAAGTCATTTCCCATGTACAAAAAATATATATAAACACTCACAAAAATCAGAATTGAGAACCCCTCATTAAAAGTCAAGAAAATTCAATTTTGCAAAAAAAAACTAAAAGCTTGGAATCCACCATTAATGGAGTTTCTTAAAGCATCAAAGCTTCCTTGGCCTACTTCCTCCCAAGACCTTTTAAACTATGAGGCTTAAGACTTATAACCATCACATTAACATATATTTTCAGAAATTTAGATTGAAAAGAATTGATACCCCAAGTTGCTAATCAACAACTCACAAGAAAACCCAAATTTCATAAAAAAACCTAGAATTCCTTTCATAAGAAGTCTCACCTTGTAGTTGATAACTCTTGTTGGATCTTACTTTAAGCCTCCTAGGATGAAGAATCTAGCATCAAACTATCAATTCCCAACTTGAATAAGCATAGGATCACAAGTTCTTGGAGCGTTGATGAAGCAAAATTCAAAGAGAGAGAGAGAGAGAGAGAGAGAGCCGACGATGGTGAAGGAAGAAAGAAAGGAAATTTTGATTTATTTTTCTTCCATTTTTCTCTTTTTCAAGCTTTTTATACTTTTCAATTTGTAATTTAATAAATTAACTAAATGCTATTTACGCTTAAATCCCTTCACCTCCTAAATTCACCACCAAATCCCTCTTCACTTTTTCCTTGCTAAAATACCCTTGAAATAAAAATATTTGCTAACTAGTCCTTTATTAACTATGGTTAACTTTGCTCTTCAAATAAACTCCCACCCATAGTTAAACTAACTATGGTTAAATAATAATTAACCAAAATACTTATAATAATCAAATAAAACAAGTCAAAATAAGGACAATTTCTAAATATCCTACAAAAGTTCTCGGGTCCTTACAATCGTTTTCTCATAAGCTGATAAAATTCAATGATTAGTAACATTTTAGAGATTTAAATCAATTAACACTCATATTTTAATAATTTTTAAGATATTAACAATAATTAATACATAGTAATTACGAGTTATCAAATCCCCAAACTTAGACAGTTGCTAGTCACTTAGCAATTTTAGCATTTAGCGCAATTATCAATCATTCCTAAAAATCTCAGACGTTATGTAGTCATCAAGCTTGTAAAAAATTAATACTTAAGCAATCAAAGCACATTCAAAACCCCAAGTGAGTGTGTGACCAATCATGTTTTTTTTGTAATTTTTTTCATAAAACCATGAAGCACAAATGCTATTTTAATTTCACAAGCCATATAAAGAAAAGAAACCTAAATAATATTTTCAAAATCAAAGCATATAAGAATAGACACCTTACTAGATATTCACTCAAATCTCTCAAAGTATCTAAGGGAGTCAATGAATATCACTCAAGTCAAAACATGGATGAAATTTACCATATGCTTGTAAATATATCAAATTGAGAACAGTTATTGTAAGAAATTGAAATACATCAATCCAAGGGTCCGTAAAGGTTGTAATGGGTAGGAAAAGGGGTAGATGGAAGACATTTAAGCTAAAAATTCAGAGAAAACTATTAGAATTTTCAATAAATTCAATCAAAAAAAAAAAAAATTCATCTGAAACACAACCTCTAAAAATTGAACATTCAAATTATCTTCCAATCTTTATTTTATTTTTCTCAACATTCTTCTTTCTTTTAGAATTTTCAACAAAACAACCTTTTCTTTCCCTTTTCTTTTTCCATAATATATTTTTACAACGCATAACACAATTTAATTACTTTTATCAACTTTTTAAATGTGTCAACAAATGTCTTTCTAGATCATAGCAACCTCTCAAAATGCATAACAGAGCAAGTTTGTGACGACCCGACATATTAAAACAAAAACCGGTCGTGGTTACGCAAGCGGAAGCAAGGAATTTTGAACTCAAAACAATAACTTTCATTAAAAACAAACGGAAATTTCGGTAATTAGTATTCGTAAAGTCCATGTCTCACATACAAAATAAAGTAAACCTGTTTTATTTCTAGAATCATCGGGCACGTAGGCCGGGTCAGAGTTTCATAAAAGCCGTAATCAAAATAAAGTTCGGTGCACTGGTTTAAAAGTCTTATACAAACATAATATACATAGATGTTTGACTCAAAATCAAAAGAAAATATAAGTCAAAACAAGACTCCTATACTCCCAAAATATACGGCTCGTGTGACTGGAGACCAATCCAAAAGCTCCATCTCGGCATGATCAACGAGCACCACCTACCGCTCCACGCCCTTGTCCCCGAGCGTTACCTGAAAGGTGATGTAGAGCACCTTTAAGCATGACACTCAGTGAAAACAAAAGAATATGAACAGTGATGCGGAATGACCGTGACATAATGCGAAAGTACATAACAACATGCTAAAAATACGAATGAAGTACAAATGATTTGTGTTTGGATGATGGCAACTAGTCATAACTCTTTGATACTACAAACATTACCAATATAAACCCGACATCTCACTATGCCCATATTACAAAAACCAATCAACCTTCGAGCCATAGCTCATCTTAGTTTCAAATTATTTCAATTCACTAACACCCGGGTCATTCTAACATAGCACACTGGGGCTCCATCACTTCTCTCTGCCATGGTAACCACGTGTAACGTCCAACACCCATACACCGTTACCCGAGTTACGACCCCATGGCCACATAACGATCATATGATATGCATGAATGGCATGTATGAAATGAAATGGATTAAACAAGCTTCTTTACATCAGTGTTATATGATGAGACTTAGAATCTACAAGGGTAAATAAATCTACTTTTTCAAATCCGGCATATGACTCAATCTTTGGTCATACAATGTTCAAGTCTCACATATTCACATGGTTCATGATCACAACTATTTATCGAGCATAAACAAAGTGTATCAAGTATACATAATCATAGCCCCAAATCCAGTATATGACTCGTTCATTGACTATGAATGTGACGACCCGACACTTTTAAATAAATTAAATTAGAAAACACAGCGGAAGTCTTTACATTTTAAGAAAATTGGCGTGGTTATGTTTGAAAATTGGCTAGCCAAAAACTTGTTTACATCCTAATTTCAAAATCTAATGAAATCACAATGAACTTTAAGTCCCAAATCAGAAGTTCAAAGACTTATAATCATAAAATAAAGACAATAAGCTCTTATGAGCTAAATACAAAAGTACAAATCACAAGAATCCTTAAAGTTCACAAAATTAAATCCATAGACTTTTACAACCAATAGTCCATCTCGAGGTCATCATCCCTCGATCACGCAGCACCATCTCCTCTTCCACGACCTCTAGTCAGGGTATTACCTGAAATTTTTGTAATATCATGAGCTAACAACTTAAGCCCAGTGAGAATAATAAGAATAAAAAGTAAAGATAGACCTCAAACTCGTATTCCGATTCGTGTCCAATTAATCTAACACAATCATTCCTAAAGTTCTCCAAACTATAGGTAAAATTTCATTCTATACTCTCCAAAGGATGATATTACTAACACTCGTAGTCAAATTCTCATCCGTTAACTTGTTATAACATAAATAAGAAAGTAAATAAACTTGTATAAATATAACATCTCGATTCTCTATCCATGATATATAATTCCATCGATCATATGCATGAAAGTAATGAAAACTTCGGTAGGATTCACATTCATCTTTTATGCATGAAGGTAATGTGGATATCCCATCAGACCCACATTCACCTTTTGTGCATGAAGGTAATGGGGATATCCCGTCGGACCCTCATTCACCTTTTGTTTCTTCCTCACTTTCTCTTCTTTTTCTATGAAGGTAATGCGGACACTCCCCATAGGGTCCAACATTCTCTCTTCTTTTCTTTCTCACTTTCTTTTCTTTTTCTCTGAAGGCGATGCGGACACTCCTCATAGGGTCCAACATTCTCCCTTCTTTTCTTTCAATGATGCGAGATGTTATGGTGCAATATGTTATGGTATGCTCGCAAAAGTAAATAAACGTAAAATGAGAATATTAAAGTAGCCAAAACAAGTATAAAGTAAAGGGGTAAAAAGTAAAAGACAAAAAGTAAAATAGATAGGAAATTTTGGAAGAACGATAAGTAAGCCGTACAACCGATACATACTAAAGTATGATCTTTATCTTCCAAGGATTCTAAACTTCCAAATAAGATCCAAGGTTGTACATTCAAGTTCCTTAACCGTTCTATCTAAAAAAATGGATCTTCTAACTCCCAATGATCCATCCTAAGCTTCGAAACGAATCTAACTTAGAACTTCCTAAAGTTCAATGTTTCCCTCGAGAAACTCTAAAGTTCTCACTTAAAGGATTAACTCCTAATCCTAAGGGCCTAACTCACTTCCCTCTAATCTTAGATTCGAATCTTAGTCTTGGTTTCTAATTCTACAAATCAACATACTTATTCGCTTTCTATAATTACTTTAAATCCTAACTATTCTCACCTTTGTAAAAGAAGACTTTGCTCCAGCAAAGTTCAAACCACCTACAATTAGAATTACATCTAACAATCAATAATTTACCAAATGACGATCAAACAACATCTAAGCGTACAAAACGACGAAAAACTCAACAAACCCCAACATGAGGCTCTCGGCCCCCCCATGAAAAGTGGGTCTCGAGTTTGGTTTTCCGGCTATTAGGCAATTTAGATGTGTTTCGAGTTGGTTTCAAGCAATTTTGATATTTTCGATTTCAATGGGTATCGATAATTAGGGTTTTTGAACAATATGTAATTTCCCGAATTGAATTACAATAAACATTATTTCAATAATTTATAGCCCATATTCAAACCCCAAAAGGTAAATTTCAAATGGGAAGGGTTTCGACTGAAACTCGGTTTTAGGGTTATGAGATTGTTTCCAAAAACACTTAAAACAACCCCCGTACCTAAAATCATCGAGTTTCCCGACAAGAAATCGAAGAATCAAAGAGAAAACTCCATTAAAACACTATTTGGAGCTTAGGGTTTCAAGATAAACTTAACAAGAACTCCATATATCACGGATGATAAGCATGATGGTTAGGTGGAAATGAATCGTAGGACCGATATCTTTCCAACGAAACAAGAATCGATGCGATCCGATGACAAACGAACAAAACCCAAAATCTTCCCCAATCCCCTTTGAAGTCTCGGCCAAGGAGGAAGAAGAGAATGAAAATTTGGTCAACTTTGGTCAATGATGTCAATTTAAGGAGAAGTGAATAGTGTTTTGATATTTTTTAAGAAATTGGAAATGACGATTGCATCCTTTTATGACTTTTGACTTATAAATCGAAACCCGAAGTTCTTAAACTATCCCAATGGTGATTAATAATTATTAATTGGCCCGTTAATAATTATTAAAACCATTAAAATGAAATTAAACTAAAAAGGTAATTTAAAAAGATTTAAACCGAAATAAACTACTAATTTCTAAATTACCGTTTCTAAAATAAACTTTAATTACTTAAATTAAAATAAAAAAAATAAAAAAAAATTTATCAAAAAATAACGGGACGTTACAATGAACATAATAATAAAGCAAATAGGCATGCTTTAATGAACAACTAGCCAAAACAATAATTCTAGTTTAGGCTATTCTAGCATTAAGGTTCTTTAACCAAATGCCTGAAATCATTATTTCTTTCCATAAATTCACTTGCTTCCAAATGTTACCACCCACATCCCAATTCACATTTACTCATATCCAAAAACTCCATTCCTGAATTATTTCCAAGAGGAACGGGGACGCCACACCAATCACCCTTCCGATTCTTTTTGTTCTCACCTTCAACGTTAGCTCCGTTTGTATTCGCTCACCTTTAGCCTACAAAAAGTTAATTCATATATATTTAGGCTAATATAAAAATTATAAATCAGCCATGATAACCAAAAATAACCCCAAACCCTTTTAGTGACACAAGTGCGAAAACGAGTTGATTCGGGATGTAATTTTCGGTCAAACAAGGAGTACTTATGAAAATTTCATTGGATTGATGCTCTAAGGTGGTTTCATTATTTAATTATATCCATTTAAACACCAAATGCTCCAGAATTGATAATCTTTCACTAAAAGTTAAGGAATGCCCAAAAATAAGAAACTAGTCCAACAAAAGTGCAATTTTTGATCTAAAATGGACATTTACCAAAAATTCACTAAATTGATCTTCCAATGTTTTTTCCATGTATAAAATATACATACAAACATTCCAACTTTCCAGAATTGATAACCTTTAAGATTCAACAAAGAAACACCCAAAACTAGCTAAATTTAAAACTAACATTTTGGCCAATTTTGAGATTCTATCAAAATTCATTTCCCTTCCTTTCCAAGTTGTTTTTCATACATCTTATAATCATATGAACACTCTTAAATACCAAAATTGAGAAACTTAAAGTGATGGTCAAGAAAGCCTAAAAATCAAACAACACCAAAAGTTTCAAAAACCTCCATTGGAGTTTTGTAAAACCTTGAACCCACTCTTGTCTTTTACCTTTTAAAGAAGCTTAAGAGTAAGTTCATATACATCACTTACACCACCATTTTCAGAATTTAAAGATCAAAAAGAAACTTCATATAAACATCTTTGAAAAAACTCTAATCAAATCCAAAGAAAACTAGCCAAAAATGAAAATCTAGGTTAGTCAATACCTTGAGTTTTGATCAAATCTTCTTCCAAGACTTGTTTGGATCCTCCTAAGATGGTGATTCTTACATGAATCACACAAAAACCCTTCAAATTGATCCAAGATCCAAGAGCAAAGTGAGTGAAATTGGTTGAAGAGAAAAAATGAGAGATAAAGCGGGGGGGGGGTCTACGGTTTTGAGAAGAAGAAAGGAAGGGAATTTTGTATTTTTTTGTCTTCTCTTTTCTTATTTTCCTTTTATACTTCTTTTTTTCTTAATTAAAAATGACAACTAAAATCAATTTATTACCAAGTCCCTCCACCTCTTCCATTTAACACCAAGCCTTTCCACCTCCTAAATTTAATTCATACCCCTTCTCTTCTTTCTTTTGCTAACTAGCCCTCACTCAAAGAAATTAACTATGGTTAGCTTTTCCCTTCAAATAAACTCCCACCCATAGTTAAACTAACCATGGTTAAATACTAATTAACCAAAATACTTATAATAATCAAATAAAACAAGTC
Source organism: Gynostemma pentaphyllum (assembly GCA_028015215.1). Taxonomy (NCBI): domain Eukaryota; kingdom Viridiplantae; phylum Streptophyta; class Magnoliopsida; order Cucurbitales; family Cucurbitaceae; genus Gynostemma; species Gynostemma pentaphyllum. The sequence continues at coordinate 44,852,280 of CM051351.1, read as the reverse complement.
AAAATAAGGACAATTCTTAAATATCCTACAAAAGTTCTTGGGTCCTTACAAAGTTCTAGAAATAAACAACTATAAATGACATACTCGCAGAAAGAATAAAGAAGAAGATGCTATGATAATTGCTCAAAATCTTAAAATCTCACAAAAAAGCTAATGTATCCCAATTCTTATACACTTTTCAATCAATTAGAAAGCAAGATCATCATTCGAGATATGACAAGTTAATAATGAAGGATGATTTAACATATTTTTTTGATAGAAAAAAGCATTATTGAAAGTGAACATAAAGCATGAGTTTAAGCATGTTATAAAGATTGCAGAAGCATCAAAAGCAAATAAGCATAACCATTATACATCTTATAGGATTTTCAGAAAACAATAAATCACATGAAAAAAAAATGATATTCCACCCCCAAACTAAAATCAAGCATTTTCCCAAATGAGTTAAAATTAAAAATAAGGTGGTAGAAGAAACTTCCTTGAATGAGCAATTCTCAGCAGTTGGATCGCTATCTACTCAGGAATGTAAGAAAATCCAGCAAAAAAAACATGCTTCAGCTTGCATATCCCTTGTTTGACCTAATTTCCTTTTTCTCAAAATAAAATCATAGAAAATAAAACAAGCAAGACAAAAAAATAAAATAAAATAAAATAAAATAAAAAGAAGAACAAAAAGCATAAGATGCATAGAAATTTGGGTTGGCTCCCAAAAAGCCCCTTCTATTTAACATCTATGGCTAGACGGTGTTGTTTTCTGCTTTATTGGGCATCCCAAATTGATTTGACATATTTCTTTATTAGAGCTTTAATTCCTGTAATTTTGGGTTTAAAAGTGTTTGTAGTGGATGTGGTGATTGGATTAAGAAAGGTGATGATGGATGGCATGCAAGAGACATGGTCAACAAGTAATAAAGTGGTAAGTGAGTGTCGTGTCTCACGAGAATAGATGTTTGGTTTCCTTTGGTGCAAGACATGCTAAGTCTACATTGGGATTATCTTTTTGGGGTTTTGATTTTTATGAATTTTATAAAGACTAAAGTAAAATCAGTAACTTAAGTGATAGAATACTTAAACTAAGTGAATTGGAATGTTGTTGTGATGTGGATGAGAGTTCATGAGAGCAACAGATTGAAAAGACATGTACATTTCTAGAATATTAATATGCAACAAATAAAGATCAGGCTTCAATAGATTTTCACATATAATATTTATAGAACACTTGGCGTGCTATTTTTCTCAAAACAGTTCGCCCATACCTCAAACATCCATTAATTTGATCTCTCGGTATAAAAGGATAATTAAGACATGTTTTTTAAATATAAATCAATGTGGTTAAGGGTAAAAGACACACTCTCTAGGATCCTTTTGCAACTAAGAATGTGACGACCCAACTCCTTCTTAATATTTTAAAATCAGATTGCAGCAGAAGACTTGATATTTAATAAAAATTTGGCGTGGATACGTTTAAAATTTGAACTATCTAAAGTCTATTTACATTTTTCACAATAAGAGAAATCATAAAGACAAGGAAATGAGCATTTCCTGATGTAAAGTTCAAAGGAGGTTCAGAAATATAAGAGTTTAAAACAAAAAAGCTCTCATGAGCTTATATACAAATATACAACTCAACAAGAGAACACAAAATAACATGAGTCCATTGACTTTAAAACATCTCTAGTCCATCTTGTCAACATCATAATCCATATAAGACAGTACCAGCTCACAACCATGAACACGAGCATTACCTAAATTTTTTTGTACTATCATGAGCTAAAGCCAGACCAGTGAAGATAAACGAAAAATAAAGTAACATTAGGCTCCAAACCCGTATCCAAATTTGTGTCCAAATAAAGCTTACATACCCTTTGCTGGGGTTTCTGCCCTAAATCTTATGTAATCCAATTAAACTATAAATAAATAAAGGAATTATTAATTAGTAATACTTACATTTTCATTTATTATTAGTTTAATAAATGTAATCCATCATAAGATCCAGAGTTACTTATAATAACTTAAAGTGAGCATATGATGCGGGAAGATTCACTTAAGTGTAACTCAAATAGTCTGTGGTATATGAAAAGAGTTGGGTGCCTTATTTCTGGTAACACCACTAACACGACCCACTTGTGAATTGGCACAAGTAACTCTTCACTCATTCCCTCCTGGAAAGTAACCGTATAGATCAATACCCGAGTGATTCTCTTCAAGATATGATTTTTTAGAGCTTTTGATGTTTGACTCTCCCTACAATGACACTCATCAAAATAACTTTAAGTGATCTAAAACTTAGGCAACATTCAAAGGGATTCATTTAGAAAGACTTTTAAGAGTTTTGATGTTTGACTCTCCGTACAGTGACACTCATCAAAATTAATATTTAACTGATCTAGATGTTTCGCCTAACCAAAACATGGTAACTAAAGAACTAGAGAACCAAAACATCGTTCCTATCACACTAATATACCATGACATTGAAATTGTGTTTTAAGGTTTTAGAATTTCATTAAATGTGCATTTATGCATCACATTTAATAGATGCCAAAAGTATGAATGAATGGATATGTAAAATTGTATTACTAAAGCATGCGTTTATTGATTTATCAACAATATATAGAATAAGAATTTCTTGACTTTGAAAAACAAACCTACAATGAATGATGTGAACTAAGACACATTTTGTTCTTTACACTAATTGTCCGGAGGGTCCAAACCCAGTTCTTCGAGGTGTGTGGGATCCATATAAGAGATGGATCTAGAGCTATGAAATAACTTAGATGTACATTATAGAAAGACTTTCTTTCAATATGTACAGGATGATAGAATTGGCTACCACCGCACGAGAGATGATCAACATCATCCACGACACTCGAGAGAACCCTCAATATAAGTTTACTGGGATGAAGTATGCAAGGAAAAAAAGAGTTTTTGTACTGGTAAATATGATTTACTTAGTGACATTATGAGATAATAAGGATATAATCCTCTTGAATTTACGGAAATTCAATTCACAAACTCAACTTCTTTTTTGCAGACAAACAAATTTTTGAAAGTTTGTGAATTCAGCACAGAGGATAATTTCAAAAGGAGAAAGATTGAAATCAATCATGGTAAATACGATTTACTGTTCTTTGTTTTCAGTGATGAATTATGAGATAATTCTAGATCATTATCTTTTCTTTTGACAATGGAAGAATGGAAAGGAAATAGAGATTTCATGAAGTGTGCGCTCTGTAGCTTAAAGAAGCTTTTCATGTCATTTATGAACCATTGAGTAGTATCTATGTTATAGAAACTATTTAGTAACTTGTGTTACTTTTATTATGTTTATGAAAACATTTGGTTATTTTATTATGAATTAAATAAGTATTGGTTCATTTATAAAGTTGTTGATTATCTTTAAATAAAATGTTTATTTTCCTAAACATTGTTTATTATGTTCCTGGTTTAAACCAGAACATAGTTTCTTTGGGTTGTATTCACAAACAACATTATACCGTGGATTTTGGTATTAATAAAGTTGATATTTTTAAAGATGGAAACTTTATTTGTTCAGGAATAGAAGATAACAATTTATATATACTAACACCATTAGTATGTGCAACACTTTATAATACTAAGTTGTTCCAGACTGCAGAGTCTAAAACTAATAAAGGTAGAATTTCAAAAGATGAGACCCTTCTATAGCATCTAAGGCTTGGCCATATTAACCTCAATAGAATTCAAAGACTAGTTAAAAGTGGAACTCTAAGTGACTTAGAGCTTGGTACACTCCTAGTATGTGAATCCTGTATAGAAGGTAAAATGACTAAGCGTCCTCTTTCAGCTAAAGGAAATAAATCCACATGACCACTAGAGCTTATCCATTCAGACCTTTGTGGTCCGATGAATGTAAAATCTAGAGGTGGATATAAGTACTATGTGTCTTTTATAGACGACTACTCAAGGTATGGGTACATTTACCTATTGCAATTCAAGTCTGAAACTCTTGAGAAATTCAAGGAGTTTAAAGCTGAAGTTGAAAAGCAACTTGGTAAATCTATCAAGACACTTCGATCAAATCGTGGTGGGGAGTATATGGACTATGAGTTCAAAGACTACTTGATAGAAAATGGGATTACATCCCAACTTCCAGCACCTGGTACACCTCAACAGAATGGTGTAGCTGAAAGAAGATATAGAACCTTACTCGAAATAACGAGATCAATGATGAGCTATTCATCATTACAAGAATCTTTCTGGGGTTACGCATTGAAGACTGCATTATAAATCCTAAATAGGGTACCTTCTAAAAGTGTTTTAAAAACTCCTATTGAGTTATGGTCGGGACGTAAAGTAAGCTTGCGTCACTTCCGAGTATGGGGATGTCCAACACACGTGCTGAAAACAAACCCTAAGAAATTAGAATCACGGTCTAAAGTATGCTTCTTCGTAGGCTACCTTAAAGAGGCGCGTGGTGGATTGTTTTATAGTGCTGAAGAGAATAAAGTGTTTGTGTCAACAAATGCTACATTCTTGGAAGAGGACTATATAGAAAACCACAAATCTCTTAGTAAACTAGTACTAGAGGAGATAGTTCCAAGTGAAACCACTAATGAGCCAGCAATTGTTGATGACTTGCCTAGCTCTTCAAATAGGAAGAGAAATTCTAGTCAAATCCAAATAAGTCCTGTGACGACCCGTCACTTTTAAATAAATTAAATTCAGAGAAAACAGTGGAAGTCTTTTATTTTTAGAAAATTTTGCGTGGTTTTGTTTGAAAATTGGCATGCCGAAAACCTGTTTACATCCTAATTTTTCAAACTAATAAATTCACATGGACTTTAAGTCCAAATCAGGAGTTCAAATAAATCATATCATAAAAATCACATCAAAAACTCTTATGAGCTAAATACAACATCAAAGTATTGGAAATTCACAAAATATTTACATATACTTTACAAAAACAAGTCCATCTCAAGGTCAGCATCCCTCGATCACGCAGCACCACCTCCTCTCCCTCGACCTCTGGCCAGGGCATTACCTGAAACTGGTTGTAATATCATGAGCTAACAAATTAAGCCCAGTGAGAATAATAAGCATAAAAAGTAAAGATAGACCTCAAACTCGCATTTCGATTTGTGTCCCATTAAACTGACACATTCTTACCTAGAATTTTCCAAAGTCTAGGTAAGAATGTGTCAGTTTAATGAGACACAAATCGAAATGCGAGTTTGAGGTCTATCTTTACTTTTTATGCTTATTATTCTCACTGGGCTTAGTTTGTTAGCTCATGATATTACAACCAATTTCAGGTAATGCCCTGGCCAGAGGTCGAGGGAGAGGAGGTGGTGCTGCGTGATTGAGGGATGCTGACCTCGAGATGGACTTGTTTTTGTAAAGTATATGTAAATATTTTGTGAATTTCCAATACTTTGATGTTGTATTTAGCTCATAAGAGCTTTTGATGTGGTTTTTATGATATGATTTATTTGAACTCCTGATTTGGACTTAAAGTCCATGTGAATTTATTAGATTGGAAAATTAGGATGTAAACAGGTTTTTGGCATGCCAATTTTCAAACAAAACCAAGCAAAATTTTCTAAAAATAAAAGACTTCCGCTGTTTTCTCTGAATTTAATTTATTTAAAAGTGACGGGTCGTCACAGTTGGTATCAGAGCCGACGGGTTCTGTAGACTACATGCGATGCATGTTTGTATTTCATGTTTTGTTTTAAGTCCATTCTCAAAAGTCATCATCTGAGATCAGCAGCACCAGGTATTCCTAGACCTTTGTCTTTAAACTCGCATTTCATTTCGATTTGGTAAAAGAGTGGTGAATCCTCTTTTACAAGTGACTTATCATGTTATATTGACTATAATGCAGTATGCCTCCTAGAAGGGGTGCCAGACAGCCGGTGTTAGGGGGCTGCTCTCCTGGTGGGGGTAGAGGCCGAGCCCGAGCCCGTGACCCTACACCACCTCCACCTGTGATTCCTGCAGTACCTCCACCAGTGATTCCTGTTGTACCGCCACCTGTTCAGGGGCGAAGAGTTTATATTGCTGAGGAGGATTATTTGGGATTATTGCGAGATGCTGGTAGACCAGTTCTGCTTGTTGTACCACCACCTAGACTAGTTGATGTGGCAGTTGATCAGGTTGGAGCTATGATGCTGCTAGGTTTTTGAGGGAGTATAGTAGATATGCACCTGCTGAGTTTAATGGTAGGTCTTTAGATGCATCTTTTACAGAGTTCTGGATTGATAGAGTTGAGAGGGCTTTCGAGTTCATCAGGTGCCCGAACCATCTGAAGGTCCATTGTGGTACGTACTCTTTGGTTGACGATGCCCTGTATTGGTGGAGAGGCCTTCATAGATTACTTTCTCTGACTATGGAGGTTACTTGGAAGGTATTTCGTGAGAAGTTTTATGAGAAATACTATTCTGCTGATTTGAGAGATCGATTGGAGGTGGAATTTCGACCCTGAACAGGGTGATAGCTCGATGACAAGTACGAGCGAGAGTTTGACCGACTGTCCAGGTTTGCTGCTGGACAGGTTGCTGATCCTGAGAACAAGATGAGGAGGTTTTTAGTAGGGCTGAGAGCCGAGATTAGGGGTCATTTACGCACCTTGCGTCCGACCACCTATGAGGAGGCTTTAGAGTTTGCAGTTTCTTTGGATTTGGCATCTGAGGAGAAGAAAGGCAAACTAGCTGCTACCGGAGAGACTTCCTCTCATAAGAGGAAGGTAGAGGACGACCCAGTTAGTCGAGTACCACCGCCACAGCAGAGACAGCAGCAGCAGGCTCGGGGTGGACTTCAGTTTAGACAGCCGAGTGTACAGGGACTACCTCTTCGCGATTGCCAAAACTGTTTTAGTCGTCACAGTTGTTCTAGGAAAGAATGTGTCAGTTTAATGGGACACAAATCGAAATGCGAGTTTGAGGTCTATCTTTACTTTTTATGCTTATTATTCTCACTGGGCTTAGTTTGTTAGCTCATGATATTACAACCAATTTCAGGTAATGCCCTGGCCAGAGGTCGAGGGAGAGGAGGTGGTGCTGCGTGATCGAGGGATGTTGACCTCGAGATGGACTTGTTTTTGTAAAGTATATGTAAATATTTTGTGAATTTCCAATACTTTGATGTTGTATTTAGCTCATAAGAGCTTTTGATGTGGTTTTTATGATATGATTTATTTGAACTCCTGATTTGGACTTAAAGTCCATGTGAATTTATTAGATTGAAAAATTAGGATGTAAACAGGTTTTCGGCATGCCAATTTTCAAACAAAACCAAACAAAATTTTCTAAAAATAAAAGACTTCCGCTGTTTTCTCTGAATTTAATTTATTTAAAAGTGACGGGTCGTCACAAGTCCCCGTCGTAGTGGGAGGGTATCTAAGTCGCCCGAACGATATTTGGGCTTAACTCAGGTTAATGATGGCAATATTGATCTGGAGGATCCATTGTCTTATAAGGAAGTAATGATGGATGTTGACAAAGAAAAATGGTTAAAAGCTATGGATCTTGAGATGAGTCCATGTAGTCCAACTCAGTCTGGTAACTTGTAGATCAACCAGTTGGGGTAAAACCCATTGGGTGCAAGTGGATCTACAAGTAGAAACTAGGAGTCGATGGGAAAGTGGAAACTTTCAAGGCTAGACTTGTAGCAAAAGGGTATTCCCAAAATGAAGGGGTTGACTATGAAGAAACCTTCTCCCCTATTCCTATGTTAAAGTCTATTAGAACTCTTCTATCCATTACTGCACATTTCGATTATGAAATTTGGCAGATAAATATCAAGACCACATTTCTTAATGGTATCTTGATGAGAGTATCTATATGCTCCAACCAGAAGGATTCGTTGTTCAAGGTGAAAGACAAAAAGTTTGTTAGTTGCTAAAATATATTTATGGATTGAAGCAAGCTTCATGGTCTTGGAACAAGATTTGACACTACAGTCAAATCGTATGTCTTTGAACAGAATGTTGATGATTCTTGTGTCTTCAAGAAGATACTAAATAAAAATGTGGTTTTTCTCATTGTATATGTTGACGATATATTACTTATTTGGAATAATGTAAGGGTATAATTGAACGTTAAGAAATGGCTAGCTAACGAATTCCAAATGAAGGATTTGGGAGAGGCTCAATATGTTCTTGGTATCCAAATTATAAGGGATCGTAAGAACAAGACGTTAGCGTTGTCTCAAACATCCTACATTGAAAAAATAGTTGCCAAATATGGGATGGATAAATCCAAGAAAAGAGCGTTACCTTTCAGGTATGAGATTTATTTAACAAAGGACCAATGTCCTAAAACTCCTCAAGAAGTTGAGAGTATGAGACAGTATCCTTATGCATAAGCAGTTGGAAGTCTAACATATGTGATGTTGTGCACTAGACCGAACATCTGTTATGCAGTAGGGATAGTAAGCCATTACTAATCAAACCTTGGTTATGAACATTGGGTTTCAGTCAAGAATATTATCAACTATCTTCGGAGAACGAGAGAGCATGTGCTAGTGTATAGTAAAGAGGATTTGATTCTCAAGGGGTACACAAATTCTGACTTCCAGGTAGATAAGGATTCTAGGAAATCCACATATGGATCAATTTTCACACATTGTGGTGGAGCCATTGTTTGTAGGAGTATAAAGCAAAGTTGTATTGCTGACTCCACAATAGAGGTCGAGTACGTAGCTGCTTGCGAAGCTACTAAAGAGGGTGTCTGGCTTAGAAGTTCCTAACTGATCTAGAGGTAGTACCAAACATGGACAAACCTGTGACGACCTGACTCCTTTTAAATCATTTAAAACTAAACACAGCGGAAATCTTAATATTTTCTTTTAAAAAATGGCGTGGATATGTTTGAAACTTAGACTATCCAAAACCTTGTATACATTTTTCACATCAGGAAATTTAAAAGTAAGGAAATGCAATTCCTTTTCCAAAGTTTAAAGAAGATTATAATCATAAAAGTTAAGATGAAAAGCTCTTATGAGCTTATATACAAATTTACATATCAAAGACACAAAATAGAACAAAAGAGTCCATGGACTTTAAAATACTTCTAGTCCATCTCATGATCATCATCCATCGATCAAGCTGCACCAGCTCCTCTCCCAAGACCCCGAGCAAGAGCGTTACCTGAAAATGTTTGTAATATCAAGAGCTAAAAGCAATCCAGTGAAAATAAACGGAAAGTAAAGTAATATTAGACTCCAAACCCGTATTCGGATTTGTGTCCAAGTAAATCTTACATTCTTTTACCAAAACTTCCAAAACTCAAGAAAAATAACTCCCAACGATTAGAAGAAAGTTGTCATATCACAATTCTCTCTCTTATACATTATTCTTAATACCTCTTACGAGATATAAGGTTTATATTCATTTTTCTTTAATAACCTATGTTAAGCTCTCTCGGTCTTAACATATTCAAATAAACATAATTTGTGATAAATATCAATAATATTAACTCCCCCAGGCTAACATTACATCATTATCTAGCTTTCAAAAATATTTCTTATAATGATAGTATGAAAGCTCCCGCAGGCTAACTATACTTCATTATCTCACTTCCCAAAATAATGCTTATAATACCAGTATGAAAGCTCCCACAGGCTTTTAGCATATCTCATTATTCCTCCAAATTTCGATTATGCAATATGATGTGATATGAATATGTTTTCAATTGCAAGTAAAATAAATATAATCATTCATCATAATCGAAAGGATATAAAGTAAATGGATCATGAAATACTCTTATACATAAAACAACGATTAGGAATTTCTGAAAAACAATGAATGAATCGAGCCGACCGGCCTCCAATAACTCAAGATTTTGACTTAACATAAAAGTCTGCAATTCATTACTCCATTGTTTATTAAACATACAAAATTTCTTATTCACAATCCTTATTACATTTAAAACCTTCATCTTTCGATAAACATTAGGAAACTCCGAAGTAAGTCTAAACTTAGAACTTCCAAAAGTTACTCGTTTCCTTCGAAGCACCTATGAATTCTCTCGCCAAATAGAACTAACACCAAAGCCTAAGCATGTTAGTTCACTCACTCTAATCCTTTCGATTCAAATCTTATTCTTAACTTTCAATCCTACAAATCGTTCAACTTATTTGGTTTCTAATTTTACTTTAAGTTCTATTTATTCTCAGCTTGGCAAAAGTAGTTTTGCTCCAATACTCTGATAGTGCGATCAATCAACGGTCCTAAAACACCAACAATTAAATTACATGTAACAATAAATAATTAAACAAACATCGATCAAACTACATCTAAGATCATAAAACGACGAAAAAACCCCGAAAATCCCTTAATCGTGCTCTCGGCCACCCCCATAAAAATGGGTCTCGGGTTTGACTTTCCGGCTTCTAGGAAATTTAGAGACGTTTCGGGTTGGTTTCAAGTAGTTTGAAAGTTCCCGATTTCAATGGATAACCATAATTAGGGTTTTTGGACAAAAATTGATTTCTCGAATTTAATTACAACATGCAATTATTCAATAATAAACAACCCAAATTCAGCCCACAAATTGTATATTTCAGACGGGACATGTTTTGGCTCAAACTTGGGTTTAGAGTTAAGGAAAAGTTCTAAAAATCACATAAAACAACTTCCGTAGTTAAAATCATCGAGTTTCTCGGCAAGAAATCGAAGATTCAAATTCAAAACTCCATTAAAACACTATTTGAAGCTTAGGTTAGAAACTTTGACATACCATGAGGCCTTTAGAAAATGGAGGAAAAGTTCGATTGGTAGGTTGGAAAGAATCCTAGGACCGAGGGCTTTCCAACGGAACTTGAATTGAGACGATCCACCGAGAATTGAACAAAATCCAAAATGTTCTCCCCACTCTTTGAAGGCCACGACAATGGAGGAGGAAGGAATGAAAAATTGTGGTCATCTTTGGGTCAAAAGGCAATTTAAAGATGAAGTGAATAGTGAATTGATATTTTAAGAATTTTAGAAATGACGGTTACGTCCTTTTAATGACTTTTGACTTATAAATCGAAACCCGAAACTCTTAAACTAGTCAAATGGTGATTAATAATTATTAATTGGGCCGTTAATAATTATTAATACTATAAAACTAAATTAAACTAATAAAGCAATTAAAAATATTTAAACCGAAATAAATTACTAAATTCTAAATTACTGATTCTAAAATAATCTTTAAATACTTAAATTAAAATAAAATAAATAAATTTTTTTATACCTCAAAAGTAACGGACATTGAAAAAACCTATAACACTGTTATGTGATAATAGTGGTGCTGTAGCCAACTCTAAAGAGCCTATAGGCCACAAACTGGGAAAGAACATAGAGAGAAACTATCACCTGATAAGGGAGATAGTCCAAAGAGGAGATGTTGTAGTGACAAAGATAGCCTCTAAGGATAATATTGCTGATCCATTTACAAAGATGCTTCCACCTAAGGTGTTCAATCGTCACATGGGTAGTTTAGGATTACTAGATAAATCTCTGTAAAATTTTAGTGTAAGCTAGGGTTTCTACAATAAATCTTATGTAATCCAATTAAACTATAAATAAATAAAGGAATTATTAATTACCAATGTTTACATTGTCATTTATTATTAGTTTAATAAATATAATCCATCATAAGATCCCGAGTTACTTATGATAACTTAAAGTGAGCATATGATGCGGGAAGATTCACTTAAGTGTAACTCAAATAGTCTATGGTATACGAAAAAAAGTTGGGTGCCTTATTTCTCGTAACAAAACTAACACGGCTCACTTGTGAATTGGCACAAGTGATCTCATCTAGATCGCTCATGTAGAGACATGTGAGTGGGGGTGTTGCTGCAATAGAGATTGTAGTAGACTGGACTAAGATAAATTTACTGTCTTCTGGGAAAGCCGTTACACAAAGACACTTCGTTTATCAATCGGTTGATCATGTACAATTGATCTTAATCCTGAATGTATTACGAACTCCTGTTCGCAAGAGACAAGCCTTTGATTTGCATAAGTGAGAGTGACTCGATATAGTTTGCTCAATATGTTTCCCACATTGGGGATTGCATCTTGCTTATAGCTGGGAACGTAATTACACAAGAATGGAATTCACTTTTTCATATAGGAAAATAGATAAGAAGTTCCCTTATGAACTGATTCGGTCTTGAACAGTGGAGCCCCATATTCCTCTGATCAAGGAAAAGGTAAAGACGCATAATGGAGATTATGTAAGGTTGTTCATTGGAGAATCAGTTGGCCTTAAGGAACCAGATGCAGCATGGAGGTTAATATGGTGCAATTACCTAGCCATAGATACGAGCTAACTTGTGAATGATCAAAGTGTAGTTAATGATATTAGCCAATGGACATAACTATGTCTATAGTACTAAGTGTGCAACTCTAGATAAACTCTAAGTATTTAGTGGAGTTATCTAGGAGTTAATGAATAAGAATTGATTGATTGAAGGAATTCAATCAATATAATTCTAGATCATTGGAGCTTAGTCCGATAGGTCCATTAAGTCCTCCAAGCTAACGCATGTAATTGAGAACATAAATTAATGATGATTAATTTCTTTGGAAAAGTGATTTCAAGCATTTAATTTCAATTTGTCAAATCAATTAAGGCAAATACAAATAGAGGAGTCTATTTGATTAATTAAATGAAATTAAATAGAGAAGTCTATTTAACTATTTAATTAATCATGAAATTAAATATAAGAGTCTATTTAATTATTTAATAAATAGAGTAGTCTATTTAATTAAAAAATAGATAAATTAAATAGAGGAGTCTATTTAATTAAATTAATTTTGAAGTTGTCAAAAATTAATGGGGATTTAAATAGAGGAGTCTATTTAAATATTTAATTTGAAGAAGTCAAATTAAAGAGGAAATAAATAAAAGGAGTTTTATTTATTTATTTATTTAATAGAATTGTTCTATTAAATAAAAAGGAAAATAAAATGCCCAATATTATCATGGGGATGACAAGGTGGGCGTGTGACCCATGGGTAGGGTCATACGCCCCATTGGTTAAATATTAACCACTTATTTGCATTTTATTTTATTTCAAATATATGGAATATCTTAATGATTAAGATATGGAAAAATGATTTTAAATTAATAAAGATTAATTTAAAGATATGAGATTATCTTATTATGGAATAAGATATTATATCTTAATTATTCAAAATTTATTTTAGAATATCTTTATTAATTATTTTATAATTAAAAAAGATATTCAAAGATTTTCTGAGGCCTTGGGTTTTCTATAAATAGAACCATTGGGGTGATCCCAAAACACACAGCCAAGAGAGCAAAGAACACTACAAGAAAAATGCGAATTAGCGACGGAAACTTATCGACAAATTGAGGCAATAGTTCGTCGTTAAAAGGAATTAACGACGCAACGGCCTGACGTTATTTTTTCCATTGTTAGACTAAACTAATGACGAAATGCCTCGTTCCATAACGAGGGAAAAGTATTCCATCGTTGTGTTTCGTTGACTAGAATTGAGCGATGGTTTCCTTCGTTATAATAGTCAAAGACACATGTTGACCTTAATGACGCATTGAGTCGTTCTATAAGTCAAAGTCATGTTTCACTATAACGATAGAATACGTCGTTAATAGTCAAAGACACATGTTGACCGTAACGACGCATTTAGTCGTTCTGTAAGTCAAAGTCATGTTTCACTATAACGATAGAATACGTCGTTACATAAGTCAATGTTATATTTGACTATAACGACGGAATGCGTCGGTCCATTTTATTTTTATTTTTTTTAAATTTAATTAGGGTTTAGGGTTTTAATTACAAATTATTGTGATTTGAAAATTAAATTTGATTACAAAACAAAAATTAAAGTAAATTTAAGAAAAAATAATATTAGATAAATAATATTAAAAACCAAAAATAATACAAAATAATGTTTTTTTCCTAAAGCCTAATCCACATGAGGATCAGATGGAGGATCGGGAGGAGGGAAACCAAAACCGGAAGTCAAAGAACCCTCGTCGCGCATCTGCGCCATGAAGATGTCCATCGTTGCTTTTATCGACCTCTCGAACTCGAGCCTGGACCACTCAGACTCATCGAGACGAGCCGTAATCCCTGTCACCTCCGCCATGAGCCGTTCGTTGCTCTTTGGAAGCTCTGCAGTCTCAGCCTTCAAAGTATTGTTGCTCGCGCGAAGCTTGGCAGCCTCGCTCGAACGAGCTGCCTGGGAAGACCGAGGCTAATCGGCGTAAATGACACGGCCGAGGTTGACGAGTCCAGGAACAGTACAGTCTGGACGTCTCCCTCCTGTTGCCTCGAGAAAAGCCGACTCGATATCCTCCTGTGTCGGCAGGGTGTCGGAGCTCGGTAAGCGATCAACGAGAATCGCTTCGTACGAGCCTGGAAAAAAAACAAATCATTTCATTAACTAATATACTAATAATCAATAAATTTGAAAAAGAATAAATAATAATTAACATTTATCGCTTTCTCTCTTGCCCTATCGTCTACAAAAGTCTGAGTATCTCCACCTTTGGTGTGGAGACGGAAAAACATCTCAGCAGCATGAACCGGACGACCCAATTTTTGCTCTTGCAAATGTTAAAAATAATTAACGAATAATGAATAACTTACGAAAATAAAGTAAAAGATAATTAGTACAGAAAATAACTTACGAGTCGTTTCTTGTGCTCGTATGTGGAGCGTGACCCTCTAGTGTACTTCGACTGGTTGGCGTTCCGGTTGGCGCTATTGATCTTCGAAATGCGCTGGGCATCTGGCGTCTGAGTACGCGCCAAGATATCCGCCAAGTCCTTCGCTGAAATGTGGGCCAGCCGTTTATAGGCAGGGGCGTGGCGAATATTGTAGCCAGTGTCCCTGTACCGAATGCCGCCCTGATGATGCCAGGGAGCGTATATGACCTCGTCGGTCAGCTCCTCTGGAATATCAAAATATTGCTGAAAAAAATTAACTGTCAGTTTTCGAAATATTATATATATATATATATATATATATATATATAATTAAATATAATATTTTGAATATGTTTACCTTCCATGCCTCAAACATCCGCAGCTTGTGCGCAGCAGAGACGCTCTGCCAACGAGGGTGTCCCCGTAAAGGAAGCATCTTTAATACCTCCGTAAATCTCCTCAAAACCTCCCGTGATGGATTTAACCTATTGAAATAAAAAGGAAACATTGAAAAGTTAGAATTTGTAAATAATAAATAATTAATGAAATAAGAATACGAACTAAACAAAACTTACTGGCCACCCTCGAACGATAGGCGAACCCTCCCGGAAATAGACATCTGCATGTGTTCCTGCGCCGGGTCGCTATCCTCATGCTGAATGATCGTGTCAGGGGTATCCCCGAGACGGACATCATCTTCCTCACTGGGGGGAAAACTCCCTGAACTACTGGCACCAGGTGTGTCAGAAGGTGCTAGAAGGCGTCTACGGGGAGGCATGACCTACAATACAATAATTAAGTAATTAACATTCTAACCTAAAAACCCTATATTAATTTAAAACTAAATTAACTAATTAAAATATAATTAAAAGAAAACAGAGTATTTTAAAACTAAAATAACTAATTAACATATAATTAAATGAAAACATACATACTATTTTCAAACTAAATTAACTAATTAACATATTTTTAAATGAAAACATACATACTAATTTCAAACTAAATTATCATATAATTAAATGAAAACATACATACTAATTTCAAACTAAAGTAACTAATTAACATATAAGTAATTAAAACATAACTAATTTGGGAAAACTAAATACATAATAACATTATCTAAACTACATAAAATTAAATTAAAGTTAACTAATTTTAAACTAAATTAATTAATAACATGCTAATTACAAATATAAACTAATTACATAAAAACAAATATTAAATTTGAAGAAACTTACTCGAATTCGTTCCAAGGATTGTGGTTTTTAAGAAAGGGAAAGGATTTTTAGAGAAATGGGAAGGAATTGGCTGAGGGAATCGAACAAAGAAGAATTATGTTTGAGAGAAAAGGAAGAAAAACGGAATGGCCTTGTTAAAATGGAAGAAACAGTTTTGTTTTATAAGGAATTTACGTCGTTAATCACTTAAAAACTCGTTGTGCGTGTTTTTGTAACGACTGAATCCCTCGTTCTAGCTATGCATTTCATCGTCTACGTTCTTATGGCGATGAACAACACGACACAATTCATCGTTGATATTTATCTACACGACGCATTTTGTCGCTCAAGCCACTTTTCAAATAAAGTAAAAGTGACTATTCATATTAAAAGGCGACGAATTGCAAAGCCCATTCGCGCCACAATTTTCGCAAAATTTTTTATCTTCGCGCCTTATTAATTACACTTAACGACGAAATCGTCGGCCAAGAATTTGAACAGTTTCAATAAAGTATCCGTTTGACTTGGGAACAATGCATTCCGTCGTTAATACCAACACATTCTATACTTAGTGAAAAATTATCCCATCTTTGACGTGTTACGATGCATGGCATTATTATATTTAATGTAAATCTGAGTTCAACGATGCATTCCGTCTGTAATACCATTCAATACTTAGGGAAAAATTATCCCATCATTGTGTTCTGTGAGGTTGTACGATACATGGCATCGTTATATTCAATGTATATCTGAATTCAACGATGCATTCCGTCGTTAATCCCATTCTATACTTAGGGAAAAATTACCCCATCGTTGTGTTCTGTGAGGTTTAACAACGTAGGGCATCGTTATATTTAATGTATATCTGCATTCAACGATGCCTTCCGTCATTAATATTTGTTTTTTCTTTTGAATTATTTTCCCTGTTACACATAAATACTTCAATCATCGTAATCAGAATCATTCATCTTTTTTGAATCAATGTTGTCTTCTTCAGTGTCTTCTTCGTTTGTTTCATCTGGAAAAGAATCTTTGTCATTTTCAGGTGGAACATAAACATTCCCTTCATCAAAAAGTGTCTCGATGCATCATTCAACGAACGTGCAGTGTCAGAATTAATACCTTCATCGATTTCACGATTTTGCACTTCATCCTCCTGGAATGCAACGTAGTTCTCACTATTTTTATCAAGGAGGCTATCATCTATTATCATTGGTCTTACTTTACAGACAACTAACCAATCAGATAAATCTCAACTGTGAGCGGGATAGTTTAAGTAGTAAACCTGAATTTCTTGTTGTGCCAAAAGAAAACGATCTTGGGTGTGCATGTGTTTTCTCCGGTTCACTTCAACAATTTTAAAATTGATATTATTGCGAACTCCACCTCGTTGCGTTGTTTCAAACCATGTGCAATTAAAAAGGATTGTACGTTTAAGACTCGGACCTGCAAATTGAAGCTCAATAATCTCATCAATGATTCCATAGAAATCTTCTGCATTGTTCCCGAACACTTGACCCTTTATACATACGCCACTGTTGTTTGTTGACCGGTTCACTGAATGAGCTTTTGTTTGAAATCTGTAACCTTGCACCAGATAACCGGTGTAAGATCTTGCAATTCTGGATGGACCTTTTGCGATCCATATTATACGTTGATCAGCGATCGGAATTGTGGGATTGTCAACGTAATTGTAAAACCAGGAACGAAAATGTTTATCAATGATGTTTCCTTCTTCTGATTCAGTAATACCGGGATGTGATGGTCGTACACATGAATTCACAAATAATCTACATAAAATGTATTAATTAATGAAAATTTAAACAAAATTATTCATGTTAAATAAAACAAAACTCCATGAATGAGAAAAACTTACTCAATATATGGCTCTACTTCCGCACAGTTGCATAATAAATAATTCATGCGACATGGTACTCCTCATCACTTAAGTTTCTCCGCATAGATTTGCCTAAACCTTTGCCTGGTATGATAAACATATCCAGGTCGTTCAAGTCTACACCTTCCTGGAAGATTGTCAACCACGTTACGGTTCACCGGGCGAAAGTGGTCGGAGATATGTTGGTCGAAGTAATACGAACGAACGTAGTTGTCTCGTGTACCAGTGCACGCATTACAAATCGATCCTTCCACTCGTGCTTTATTTCCAATAGTTTTCTTCAATCATGCAAATATCTAGAATTCGTGCGAAGAAAATAAATCTAAAATTTAGCATCATGTATATTTAAATATACTAAAAAGGTCAATAAAACATAATAAATTTTACCTTTCAAACGGGTACATCCATCCGATTGAACAGGGCCCCCAAGTAGTGCCTCATACGGTAGATGAACAGGGAAGATGCTTCATCAAATCGAAAAATCCAGGTGGAAACATTCGCTCCAGTTTGCATATTATAACTGGAATCTCTCGGTTTAATGATTCGATTGTCTCTTATGTTAAATCTTCGCATGTCAAATCTCCAAGAACACACTTAAGCGCGCCAACGGTTCCCAATGTTTCGTTCGAGAACGGTCCAGAAAAGCAACAGGCATCAATCGTTGCATAAAAACGTGACAATCGTGACTTTTCATTCCAAAAACAAAATGACTCTGCACGTCAATGCATCTCGAGAGATTAGAAATGAAACCATCGGGGAACTTAATCGATCGTATCCATTCAAACAGTAATTTCTTCTCTTCTGTATTTAACATGTATTTGGCCTTGGCGTAGTGCCCATCTTCATCTGGCTCTAACTTGGGGTGACGACATATTTCTTGGATGTCATACCGTGCCTTCCGGTTATCTTTCGTCTTATTTGGCACATTTAAAACTGTATTGAAGACATTGTCGAACACGTTCTTTTTTATGTGCATTACGTCCAAGTTCTGCCTGATTAGTAAATCTCTCCAATACGGTAAATCCCAAAATATACTTCATTTCTTCCATCCACTCTTTTTACCAGCGGCCTTGTTTGCAACCTCAGCACCTATTTCAGTCATATTTTTTTCAAGCCAATAAAATCTAACCCGTGTAATATTTCGATTCCGCTATAAACTCGGGGCGGGCTTGGTTGCTTGCATTACGACCCTTATACCAATTTGTCTTGTTTGATCGAAACAAGTGGTCGCTCTGTAAAAATCTTCTATGACAATCGAACCAACACGTTTTCCGTCCATGATTTAAAGAGAAAGCTCCAGTGTCAATCATGCAATGAGGACAAGCAAACTTTCTAGATGTGCTCCAACCTACGATAAGATTAAATTAATTATACATATTATTATGCAATGAAAATAATTTATAATTAATAAGCTATCGGCTTACCGAATAACATTGAATATGCCTAGGAAGTCACTATCGTCCAAATTACCTGGCTTTCATACGAAATTTTGTTTTCTCGATACATCGTAAGTCAACGCTCCATTATTCCACAAATTAGTCACTCAACAATAAGAGGTTGGAGGTAGATATCTAACCTTTGTTTTGGACTCTTTGGACCCGTGACGATAACCGTTAAGAATATCACGGGATCTTTCATACACATCGATGGGGGAGATTATAAGAAGTCAACATAACAGGCCATACAGAGTATTGTGCACCGAAGCGCCGTGCGGTTAAAACCGTCGAGACATAACCCCAATCTCACATTTCTAATCTCACTTGCAAATTCTGGATGACAACAATCCAAATGCTTCCACGCGTCAGCATCAGATGGATGTTTCATATGACCATCCTCTTCCGAATGCTCGGAATGCCATCTCATATGAGATGTCGTGACTTCTGATGTATACAATCGTTGAATTCGAGGAGTGATCGGTAAATAAAACATACGAGTATGTGGAATGAGAGTGTGTTTACCTTGTTTATATCTTGGATGGAAACAGAATTTACAATTATGGAGACTCAAATCTCCATCACCCCAGAATATCATTCATGCGTTCGGGCAATAATCAATTTTCTCAATAGGCAACTCGAGACCCTCCACTAATTTTTTCGTGTAGTATAAACTTTTTGGCAGCGTGTTGTTCGCAGGAGCGCAACGATGAAACCATTGTGCAATCAAATTAAAACCTCTCTCTGGAATATGATATGTCGATTTTATATTTAGAAGTTCCGTAGTTGCAGTCAGTTGACTGACATCACAACCCGGGTATAACGGCATACTTGCTGATTCGAGCATATGATACATACGTTGCGCTTCTGGTTGAGTATCATCTTGAGTATGATTAAACGTACCTTTGTATATCATATGCTGCATTTGTCCATACTCTTGTTGTCTTTCATCACGATCTTCTTCCAAATTCGGTATAGCATTTGAGCTGCTTCCTTGGCACAACACGGCTCGCTCCAACGCCTCATTATATTGATCGTTAGATTCCTCTTGATAAACCCACTTGAAATAATTCTCCACAAACCCACGACTATACATGTGTTTCTTCACATCAAATGAAGAATCTAACTTCTTATTTTTACATTTTCTGCACAGACATTGTATCATTTTTCCATTACGATCAAAATCCTCCGTACTTTCACAAAACTCAACGAATTCTTCAACCCCTGCTACGAACTCATAGTTCAAATAGCCTTCTAAGAGACGAACATACATCCATTCATACATTTTTTTTTGCAGTAGAAAAAAAAACGCAAAGAAATAACAAAATGTTTTTGATGATGAGTTCTTTGCATTCCTGAGGCATATATATACTGTGAACTAATGACGAAATCGGTCGTTACTATCTAAAATAACAATTGATTTTGTCGTTCCAATAGCGGGAAACATTCCCTCCATAACATGGGGCAATGCAATCTGTCTTCCGTTTGTGCGGGAATGTTTCGTGCCATCGTATACGACGCACTGCATCGTTCCCTATTAAGGCTGGAATTTTTGTCACCAATTTTAGCGACGCCAACCATCGGTACTACCAAATTATTTTTTCCGTTAAATATATTCGATTAATTAGGCGACGGAATGCATCGCTTAAAGTCAACTCTTCACGAGAGTGATGCATTCCGTCGTTACATTGGGACGCATTCGCTTTTCGTCGCTAGAGCTCCGTCACTATTACGACAGTTTCTTGCAGTGGAAAGGCTCAGGAAAAATTCCTCTCCTCCCTCTCTCTTTGCCACTGCCGCCTATAGGGTAAGGGAATAAATAATTTTTCTTCCCTCTTCCTTTTTCCAAAGAGGATAGTACCCACACACCGATTCTCTTTTATGCTTAATGATGAAGAACTTTTTGGTGGTCCCAGGATCGTAACCAAGAAGAACGAGGAAGAGCCAAACACTTCTCGACAAGGGTTAATATTCTTGTATACATTTAGTTTTTGATAATATTATACTGCAAGGAAAAATCCTTGGAAATTCTGCACGAGAACGCTTTAATAGAGGCCTCAATCCTAACACCCTTTACCTTTCAACCACTTAAAAGGGTTTCATAACAAGTATTCACTTTCACTTACCAAATCTCCCAAATAATTGAGGAACTAACTTCCAAGCATTTAGGAGAACGTGTTTCGTAACACACATAACATTCTTATTTTATTCTCTTTAATACCTTATACTATACGTAAGGTTTACATCAAATATTAAAATCTCCAACTTCAAGATCTTCCAAATAATTGAGAATCTAGTTCTCTCATATATATATCATAATAATTATACAAGGTTCAATGCACCCTTGCATTCTCTCATTATACAATTCAATCTCATTCCTTTTCCTATAGCACTCGGCTATACATCATTATTTCATTTCTTTTCTCTATAGAAAATTTGGCTATAAAAAGGTTTAATAATTAATGCTAAGCTCACTCAGTCTTAACATATTCAAACAAGATAATTCACGATTAATGACGCTAGTGTCAGCATATGCAGCCTCAACATTATTCATTAACTCGCTCAACAAATGTAAAGTACACGCAACCTTTACATTAATATAACCATCAAATGTTTATAATGACAGTATTAAAAGCTCACACTGTCTAACAATACCTCATTATCTCGCTTTCCAAAAACAAAGTATACGAAGTCTTTTCAATAATATCTTCCCGCATCTAGTGAATAATGATTGGTAATGAAGCTCACTCAGTCTAAGCATTCCCTTATTAACTCACCCACCGAATACAAGGTTCAATACACCCTTGTATCCTCATATATGTATCATAGTAATTATGGATAATACTAAATAATGTGAACTCGCATAGTTCCATCATTATGTCATTATCCTTCTCCTCCGATTATGCAAAGTTCAAGCAACCTTTAGCATTCTTCATGATACATATATGTAAACATAAAATGAATAATACCAGACAATGCAAGCACACTCAGTCTATGCATTGCCGCATTATTCCTCCCAAATACAATTATGTAAAATGAACATGAATGTGGTCACAAATGCTAGTAAACATAAATATAAGCATTCAAAGTAATTGAAAGAACATAACGATAATGATAATTAAATAGCGAATTACCCTTTATACATAAAACTAGAAATTAGGAACTTCTGAAAAATAATGAATAAGTCAAGCCAAACGGTTTTCAGATAAATTTGAATTACTAACTTTATCATAAAAGTCTCCAACCAATGATTCCATTGTTTTTAGTAAACATACAAAGTTCCATATCCAAATTCGTTATTCATCCTATTATACTTGGAACTTTCAACTTCCGATAAACATTAGTAAACCCTGAAGCGAATCTAAACTTAGAACTTCCAAGCATTAAATTGTTTCCTTCGAAACACCTATGAGTTCTCTCAACTCAATTAGAACTAACTCCCAAACCTAAGCAAGTTAGCTCACTCACTTAAATCCTTTCGATTCAAATTTTAATCTCAACTTCCGATCCTACAAATCGTTCAACTTATTTGATTTCTAAGTTAACATTTAATTTCTATTTATCCTCACCTCGAAAGTTCGCGTGACAACCAAGTTCCCACGAACCATCAAATGAGCAACCTCACCTACAATTCATCAATTGAACCACAATTTACAAATCATAACTAAAATGACAAAAAGTGTGATTCTTGAATGAATAGTGTTTTTAGGTGAATAGTATTTTTTGAAAATCTGAACTCGACATCGACAAATTCCTTGATGTAAATACATGATTTCAACTTCAAAACTCATTAAGAAACAAAAACAAAGAAAACCATATAAATTTTTTTGAAAACTCACTTTTTAGGTCTTCCTTTAGAACGAGAAACGCCACGAGGTTAGGTTGGATAGGTAGCCCTCGTCCCAGGTAATCCAACGCAACCGAAATTGAGACGATCCACCAAGAAACGACAAAAACCCAAGAGAAAATATCCCCCCTTGTGACCCACGACCTTGGAAGAAAAGAAGAAAGAGTTTTTGTCTTCAAATTTGACTTTTGACCTTTTTAGAGAAGATACATGAATAGTAAAAAGATATTTCAAGAATCCGGGAATTACGAACGCGTCCCTCATTTGCTTTTAGCCTTTAAAACTTAACCAGAAGCACTTAAACTTACCAAAATGTGATTAATAATTATTAATTGGCCCGTTAATAATTATTAAATGCCTTGAACTAATTTAAACTACTAAAGTAATTAAAAAGATTTACGAACGAAATAAACTCTTAAATTCAAAGGTATAAATTCTAAATTTAATCTAAAATTTAAATTAATCAACTAAAAAATTAAATTAAGTGCTTTACATAAAATAATAATAATTAAAAAAATAATAAATAATAATTTTTTTGCCTTGTAAAATAACGGGATGTTACAAAGAAAGTGAATCTATTAAGCTTGTTTAATGTGATTTGTTTTTTACCCTCGGTGTATTTTCAAATACCTTTTCAACCTAGCTCTAACTAAGTATTACAAAGGGATTTAATGATGCAAGCTCAATAAACCCAATCATTTAGTTTCGCTTAAAAGAAAGTTAATGGGTTCTTGAGTTAGATTCAAATCTTTTCCCACCTCTCGGGGCACTTGGATGCTTCTAAGCTTGGATCTCATCAAGTCTTACAAGGGAATATAGACTAGAATTGTTCACTACCATAGCTAATTTACACAAGCCACAACCTATGGAGTCCTCTTGTTTAGCCCCTTTCTTCCTTGAACTCCCACTTTTGGGAAACTAACTATCCACGATAAAATACAAAAGAAAAACAGAGCATAAGATAAAAACTAAACTGGAAATCATTAAGAAATTTCTTGAAATGTACAAGAACATAAAGAAAATAAGCAACAACTACTTCAAGAAGGTAAATCTAAGGAAATTCTAGAAATCTAAAATATTTTGATTAATAAATTAAAAAATAATATAAAACAGAGCATAAGAATTTATCATTCTACTCCTTAGAAAAATGGTGGAAGTTGTCTTCAAGATGGTCTTCTTTTTAGGCCAAAAATCATTTTCCTTCAACCTTTTTTCAAAGACATCAATGGGTCATTATATACCATGAGATCCTCTATTTTTAGGGTTGAAAAACGCAGAAATTAGGGTCTAATTTTAAAAGTCAAAATTTGGTTCATTAAATGAGCTGGTAGTTTGACTGTTTACTTGTTCAGACCCCGGGCAAGAAATCTTCATGCTCTGGCACCCTCAGATTCATTAGACATGAACATAAAAAAACAATTTTTTTTTCTTTTGTTTTATCTTAAATTAGTGGCTCCAAAACTTCACCAACCAGCTTCAAAATCTTCATTTGACCTGTCAAAGCATATAATAACATTTTTAAGCTCAATTTATCATTAAAATGTAAATAAATCTATAAACCTATTAAAGAAAGTATAAATTATATAAAGTCCTAAAACTAAACTAAACTAGCCTAAAATATATCAATTACTCATCTATTCTCTTAAAATATTGATAAGTTAAGGGCATTATAACTCTACTTTGATCGATTCATCACACCCCCAAACTTGAATCATTGCTCATCCTTGAGTAATTCTCCTAAAAATAGAAGACAAAGTAAAAGAACTTAACTATAATAACTTAACTATAATAGACTCTTGGATGGTTTTGGCTAAGGGTTTCCTATCATATACTTCTTCAAACTCCAAAAATAGATTTAGAGCTAGCCAAGCACACAAAGGATATTAGGATCTCAAATTCCGAGTGTGCATCTCAACTTGAGTCTCTTTTTTCAATTCTCAACCAACGAACAAAGCAACTATCCTAGGTTTCTTTTTCTTAAACTTAAACTTTCTCAATTCACACCCGACCCTAAAATCTACAACCACAAAAAGCTTAGCTTTTTACCTTGCAATAGTTAGACCTTTATTGCTTTTGGTACATAAATATGAAAATGAAATAAAAAAGATCCATTTCCCCTTTTTTAAAGAAACAACTTAGTGATGTGAAAACTTGGTCACCTTCACCTTGAAGCTTGCCCTATAGGCTCACTCATTCCTAAAGAAGAGGAGTTACTAATTTCCCAACCCATTTTCTTATTTTTTTCAATTTTTTTTGAATTTTTGAATTTGATGCACTATGTGTACTTTTGGAACAAGCTTTTCTTTTCTAAGGGAATGGGAAGCATTTTTCTTTGCAAAAGGATTGGTGGCTATGCCACCCCCAAACTTATTGATTTACAAACTTTGCACTATACAAGAATTTTAGAGAAATATTTTACTTTTTGTTCACTACGGAAACAAAATGCTATACAATTAGGCTTATGCTTAAGTAATTAGCTCTCAAGTTTCCATAATGGTTGATTGAGTTTGCTTATTGGCTTCTAAAGTCGAGGAAGTGTGGAAGATCCTACCACTCAAAGCGTTACACACTCTAAGAACATTGCAAAAGTCAATACTATCATCTAGGATCCTCCTAACATACCAACCAACTAAGCCACTTTTAACTTTTACTGCATTTTGTTTTTTTAACAAATATAAATTGAATCAAACTATATACATGTAACAAAGCTAAAAAGAATAAAAGGTAAAACGATTAAAAAGAAAGGTTGTACAAATAAGACAATCAATACATGTAAAGACCTGAATTTTATGAAAATACTTTAAATCAGAAATAAACAGCGGAAGACTTGATCTAGTGAAAATTTAGCATGGTGCCCTTTGTATTTTGATCATGCCAAAAACAAAATACACTGTTCACAAACTAAGAACGTTAATATTCTCGACCAAGAATATTATCAAAATGAAATTACAACCACTAATGTTCTCGACCAAGAAGCATTAGCCAGATAAGATTTCGTTTCCAATATTCTCAACCAAGAATATTACCAAAATGAAATTACAACCACTAATATTTTGGACCAAGAAGCATTAGCCAAATAAGATATCGTTTCCAATAATCTTGACCAAGAATATTACCAACATGGATTTACAGCCACTAATGTTCTCGACAAAGAAGCATTAGCCAAATAAGATATCATTTCCAATATTCTCGACCAAGAATATTACCAAAATGGATTTACAACCACAAATGTTTTCGAACAAGAAGCATTAGCCAAATAAGATATCGTTTCCAATATTCTCGACCAAGAATATTACAATAATGGATTTACAACCACTGATGTTCTCGACCAAGAAGCATTAGCCAAATAAGATATTGTTTCCAATATTCTCGACCAAAAATATTGCCAAGAATGAAATTACCTCCACTAATGTTCTAGACCAAGTAACATTAGTAAAAATAAAGTACATGCTAAAGAAACGATAAATCATGCTGTTAACAATTCTATGAAAGTAAGACAAAATACGAAGAACACATAGGCAAAAAATGAAAACGGAAAACATCGTTCCACTAACCATACACCCAACACTTAGCTTTCCCATATCCCAATTCCAAGTCGCACCCTAAGCTTCACTTTTCTCAAAACCAAAAACTTAACTCTTCATTTCTAATTTTATATCTAAACTCCGAAAAACAAGAAACCAAAGTATAAGTCACAACACTCACTCCCGATAATCATCAAAGCAACCAAAATCCTCATAGGATTCCAATTTCACATTCCCTCTTATACTCAATTAACAACTCATCATGCATTTCATACATAAAACCACATAAAACCACTTTAAACTCACCTTTGAAGTGGCGAAAATTAAGAACCAACCTCAATTAAATAAAATTATCGCCCCTAGAGTGCCCGGAACCTGTAAATTAATTAATTACAACAAATTAGCGAGAGAACCAACTTAAAATAGCCAAAACGAGACCAAAATAGCTCGAATTGGTCAAGAAATTAACTTGAACCAGCTGAACTGGTTCGAATGAACCGGCCAGCCGGTTCAAGCGAACCGCTTCTCATTCAAATTGGCAACCATGGAAACCAAAGAAAAGTGAAGCTGCTCACCATTATTTCCTTTCCAGCGAGCTTTGAGGTATTCGGGCAGCGAGAAAAGTTTCGATCCACGTCTCTCGTACCTCCCTAACTCTCTTCTCCTATCAATCCGCACGTCCGGCGACGAAACCTCGTAAGAATGAAA
Source organism: Gynostemma pentaphyllum (assembly GCA_028015215.1). Lineage (NCBI taxonomy): Eukaryota > Viridiplantae > Streptophyta > Magnoliopsida > Cucurbitales > Cucurbitaceae > Gynostemma > Gynostemma pentaphyllum. The sequence continues at coordinate 44,824,982 of CM051351.1, read as the reverse complement.
TCCTCAACCAATTATCGAACCCATTTCATTCTTAACCAAAACTCCAACCCTTACTTCCTTGGTCGGTTTAGGCAACTCACAAATGGTGGCCAAATCTGTAGCTTGTCGAAATACGAACAACAAAATAGAAACATGTGAGGTGGTGAGTTCTTTACCTACGACGGATGGGGATAGAGATGGCAGACTAAGCCAAGAGGAAATTTGTGAAACAAAAGGAAAAAGGGGGGATGTCTTGTGCGGTTGGTCACGAGAGAGATGGGAATTTTAGCAAAAAAAAAATGAAAGGTTAAAGGGGCGTGGCGGTGGCTGCTTCACGAGAGGGATTAAGAAAAAAAAAAAAAAAAAAAAAAAGAGAAGTTGATTGGCTATTTATGGCTGCGATGGAGAAGGGAGGAAGAAAATTGTTTTCCAAAATTCAAGGGTAATGTCTAAAAGGTAGTTGCCCTAAATTGTGGGGAAGTAAGACAAAATAGAAGAGGCCCCACTTCCATTATCATCTTAAAATAACTAGCAAATCACCAATTAATAACTTGAACTAAATTTTAACTAACTTATAAAGTTTAATTAATCTATTTAATATAAATAACTAAATAATAAAACAAATAATAATTAAAAAATTACTACGAAAATAACAGGACGTGACAGTCTACCACTCTTAAAAGGCTTTTCGTCCCCGAAAAGAGACGTTACTAAAGAAGAAGGCAAGGGTGCATGGTGCTCAACTCAGACATATCTCACCAAAGTATTTCTCACATCTCAAAAGTTCAAACAATTATTGTAAAACGATCCCTACCAGAAACATACTCGCATTTAATGATATATACTTGTCTCAAACTTTCTGTAGAGCCATCCAAAATTATAAACCTTGCAACCTGTCATTTACACAAACGTTCCTTTCCATCGAAGTCCAATCTCTCCACAATCATTACAACGATGATGGTCTTGAAATACGAAACTCGATGCCCAATATCCAAATCTCTATCGAAAACAACCCATAAGGTGAGCTCGTATCTAGCATCGCTGAACATTCTAAACACACTAAGCACCTTAAGCTACACTGGTGCCAAGACAAACCAACTAGCGATCAGTTCCTCTCAGTCCATAATTCTCAATTGGACCAATAATCATAGGCTAAGCTTGTTCTTTGACTCGTATCTCAAAATCAATCATTGAAGCTAGTAACAAGATCTCACAGTCTTGCTAACACAACTCTAAATTTTGATGCCAATTATCTACATATCTTTTCTGCCCAATCTGTTCAGTTCTCATCTCTCATGGGTTCAAGTTGAATAGCCCACTAGTTATCTAAATTAGCTTAGCTCAAACATCTTACTCTAAACCTTTCGTTTCACTAAACTATCAATCTACAACCTGACCATGCAAGGTCTAATATGGTATCTTTACCGTAGTAGATCGATAACCGTTGTTGTACTCTAAGTGCCCCTACTCTAGAGTACAAGCTTGAAGCATAAACGCAAAATCTACTTAGCCCGTTCTGTCTAACCATCTACCTGATGATGAGAACAACACTAAGGTCTAACTTGATGTGCATGGCATAAGGTGAACTCTGTGAACATTTTAAAACAATTTAGTTGTCTTGATCTGACTCTAAAGTGACTATTACCCCATTCAGCCCTCAAAAGCTTATCCAAGCCCAAGTTTCTACTCACAAGTCCACTATTTCTCTTTTTTTCGTTAAAAGTGAGCCCACTTGATCAATCCATTGACCGTTATCCAATTTATGTCATTATCCCTTACCTCCCTTGGCAAATCACTTGCAAAATCCATATTATGAGTGGGGTTCTTCTTCTTATGCTCATTCAACTGACGAGAAGCATAGGCTATAACTTTACCATATTGCATCAAAATGATACCCGAACCCCTCTTCGAAGCATCAGTATACACAGTCAAACCACCCGATGTAATCGGCGATACAAGAACAGATGCGGTCTCTAATCGCTTCTTGAGCTCCTCAAAGCTCTCTCCACACATTTCGGACCATTCAAAGTCCACTCATTTTCTTTTTCAAATACGTCAAGTTCGAAGCTATCTTGGAAACGTCTTGCATAAATCGTCTATAATAACAAGCAAACCCAAGAAAATTACGAATCTCGATCAAACTAGTTGGTCTAGGCCAACCACTCACCGCCTCAATCTTAGAGGGATCCACTGTCACTCTTCTACTAGAAACCACATGACCTAAGAATGTCACTTCCTTTAGCCAAAACTCACACTTAGAGAACTCTGGAAACAACTTTTGCTCTCGCAACACCATAAAAGCCTTCTCTAAGTGCATAGCATGCAACTCCTCGGTCTCAGAATAAATCAAAATATCATCAATGAACACGATAACAAAGAGGTCAATGAACCTCCTAAACATGGTATGCATGAGATTCATAAAGTCCATCGGCGCATTAGTCAACCCGAAAGACATAACCACAAACTCATAGTGTCCATAATGCCTCCGGAATGCAGTCTTGAGAATATCATCCTTCCGAATCCTCCACTGATGGTAACCGGATCTCAAATCTATCATTGAAAAGACAGTAGCTCCTTTTACCTGATCGAAGTGATCCTCAATCCTAGGCAAGTGATATTTGTTTTTCACAGTAACTCGGTTCAACTCTCGGTAGTCAATGCACAAGCTCATTGAACCATCCTTCTTTTTAACAAATAAAACGGGTGCTCCCCATGGAGACACAGTAGGGCGAATAAACCCCTAATCTAAGATGCAAGGGTAGCCCCACTAAACGAAGTGTTTACTACGCTAGCAAAGTAACCTCATACACCATCACTAAAAAAAAACTCTAGCTCGTAATGCAAAAATAACTGTAGGCATCACCCTACCTCGAGTGCCATAAAAACGATAACTAGTCCCACATGGACCGACAAAGTCCTCGACTTTATCACTACAACTATTGTTGGCTTGGTTGGTTGACAGCCAATCCACATCCAAGATAAAATCAACATTAGACATCGACATATCAATCAAAACAGCATGCAAATAACAAGCCAAAATGCACATGTCATCGGTATGAATAACTCTATCCACAATAATAGATTTCCCAAGCAGAGATTTCAAGAACTCTACCTCGAGTATTTCAGCTCATATTGGTACACTCATTACATGATAGCTACAAGGCTAGGCCAAAAATCAAATGATATAGTCACTCTTTGCCCTTAACGGGACCTTCCATAATAGGTTCTAGCTTCCAATCTTGAGTGGCAACACCCTTTTTAATTTAACACCACACTATCACATAAATTAACCATAAACAATACTGATTTCACTACCTCATTCCTGACCAGGGACTTGTCCCTAACATAATCTTGCTCTCTAGACTCGAGCCAAACCGATTACTTCTCAACATTCACTCAAAAGAACTTGGTATCCCATTCTTTAGCTTCGGGATATAGACATAATCATGCTTCATTTATACATATAACATTAATATCGTGTTCCACAAACACGACTACTTTAGCAACTACACCATATCAAACTTCCATCAAACGTGATGATCAAAAGATAAATCCCTTGGAGTATCTCGACTCTCTTGCACCAATTTTACATCAACATGCTAGACAATGAAGATGGTTGGAGTTAGTGAAAGATTACAATTGTGACATCCGATATCATCCTGAAAAAGTGAATGTGGTAGCTGATGCACTTAGCAGAAATACAGTTCATTCAGCGACAATTTTGGCAAGACACCCTTGCCTACAGTGGGAAATGGATAGCGTGGATGTCATTGAGTTTACATCTGAGATGACAGTTAGTATGGCTAGATTGACAGTGAGACCGACCTTGAGACAGAGAATTATTGATGTGTAGAGAGCGGATGAAAGTTTAGCTGGTCGTTTCCTTGATGCTGAAACTAATTTTCCTAGAGTTTTTTCTTTTGCTACAGATAAAGCTCTTGTTTATATGGGATGATTGTGCGTTCCCAAGGACGAAATCATGAGAAAGAAGTTGTTGGAAGAAGTACATGGTTCTATGTTTTCTATTCATACTGGTAGTACCAAAATGTATTGAGATTTGAAAATGCATTATTGGTGGCCTAGAATGAAGAAAGACATATCGGAGTTTGTAAGTAAGTGTTTTGTGTGCCAACAGGTGAAGGCGTTGAGAAGAAGTCCTCATGGTTATGTGAAACCATTGAGTGTTCCTTAGTGGAAGTAGAAAAAAATTTCCATAGATTTTGTTAGTGGATTGCCAAGAACAGCTCGAGGTAATTTTGTGATTTGGGTGATTATAGAGAGGTTGACAAAGTTGGCGCATTTCCTTCCGGGTAAACCGACTTATCCAGTGGAGAATTGGGCTCATATGTATTTGAGGGAGATAGTGCGTTTTCATGGTGTACCAGTTCCATTATTTCTGATAGACACACTCGCTTCGTCTCTAAATTTGGCAAAGTCTTCAGCAGAGCCATGGGTACTCATTTAGATTTTAGTACTGCTTTTCACCCTCAAACGAATGGCTAAACTGAGCGAGTTAATCAAATTCTTCAGGACATGCTTCGAGCTTGTGCCTTAGATTTTAAAGGAAGTTGGGATGATCAGCTTTATTTGGTAAAGTTCGCCTAGAATAACAGTTATCAGTCGACGATCAAGATGGCTCCTTTTGAAGCCTTGTATGGAAAGAAGTGTTGATCTCTAGTTCATTGGGATGAACATAAGGAGAGGAAATTATTGGGGCCTGAGTTGGCCCAGTTGACGAGCCAGTCAATTGATGTGATTAGGGAGTGAATGAAGACTACGCAGAGCAGACAGAAAAGCTATGCAGACAAACAATGCACTGATCTTGAGTTCTCAGTGGGCGATCACGTGTTATTGAAAATAAAACCTATGAAGGGTTTGATGTGATTCAGAAAGAAAGGGAAGTTGAGCCCTCGGTTCATTGGTCCTTTTGAGATTCTAGAGAGGATTGGACCACTTGCTTATAGGTTGGCTTTGCCACCTTCGTTGTCTAGAGTTCATAATGTGTTTCATGTGTCGATGCTTTGTAAGTACGTTACCGATCTTACACATGTGATAGAGTATGAACCAGGTTGAGGTAGAAACGGACCTATCGTATAAAGAAAAGCCAGTTGAGATCTTAGCAAAGGAACAAAGGGTATTGAGAAATAAGACCATAGAGTTGCTCAAATTTTTGTGGAGGAATCATACATTGGATGAATCCACGTGGGAAAGGGAGGATGACATGCGAGCTTCTTATCCTCATCTTTTCATTGAGCAGTAAAGTTTTTCGGGGACGAAAATCCTTTTTAGTTGGGTAGTTCTGTAACACCCGACACATAGTAAATTAAAACTTTTGGATTTAATATTATTATTGGTAAATAATATTAAATGTTAAAAATTATTTAAGTTTATTGTTTTGCATCCATAGGCTTGGAAAAGAAAAATTTACAAGAGAAGGAGCTTTGGGCAAAATTTTAAAGTTAAAGGAGGATTTGTCAAATAAGGAAAATAGAATGATGAGGCTCGGGTTAGACAAAAGATGAGTTAGTAGTTGAATTCTTTTTCTTCTCTTTCCTTCCCCATGCCGCCACCCCCCACCCCTTGAAAGACCCAGGATTTCTATGTTTGTTTCCTTTTTCGTTTGTTTTTTGATTCAAGGTGCGATCTTATTTTTGGAATGTTTGGAGGATCTTTGTTTAATCAAAAGGTAAAGATCTCTTCCTTTCCCTCTTTTATGATCTTGCCGCCACCCCTAGCATAAGAATTGATGTTGTTTTTCATCAATTTTGATTGTTAGGTTGTCGATTTGAGGTGTGGTTCTTCTAGGTGAAGATCGGAGGTCGTTGCTTAGATGTTCTAAAGCTTTTGGGTGATTTTTTATTTGTTTTTAATATTAGTTAAATTCTGGTAATTGGATCTTGATGAGTTCTTGCGCGTTCTTGAAAACCCATCAAGATTTTGATCTTGGTTTTACAGTTTTTGTCAAAAACCTTATACTCTATCCAATCGATTTTGATCCAACTTGCCCTAAACTAAAAACCCATCAAAGTCGATCACCTCGAATCTTGACCCACAACCAAACTGAGACCCAATGGCCCCGATTCTGCCTCGGCGCTGCTGTCCCTTCAAATGGCGAACTTTTTCATCGTTTGGTTGTCCCATTCGTCGAGCCGTTGAATCCCAATCCTTTTAGTATCGTTTGGTACTTTTTTAGTATATATTGTAATTATATTAGATCATCGTTTCTGTGACGACCCGACTCCTTTTAAATCATTTAATACTAAAACACAGTGGAAGTCTTAGTAAAAAAAACGGCGTTGATATGTTTGAAATTTAGGCTAACCAAAACCTGTATACATTTTTCACATTAGGAAATTTAAAAGTAAGGAAATGCAATTCCTTTTCTAAAGTTTTAAAAGAGTTAATAACCATAAGAGTAAAACAAGAAGCTCTTACGAGCTTATATACAAATTTACATATTAGAAGACACAAATACAATAAAATGAGTCCATGGACTTTTTAAAAGTGTAACTAGTCCATCTCTGTATCATCATCCTCTCGATCAAGCCACACCGGCTCCTCTCCCACCACCTCGAGCATAAGCATTACCTGAAAATGTTTGTAATATCATGAGCTAACAACAAGTCCAGTGAAAATAAACAGAATAAAAAATAACAATAGACCCCAAACCCGTATCCTGATTTGTGTCCAAGTAAGTTTACATATTCTAAACTCTAGAAAACTAACTTTCAACTATTTGGAAAAGTACTTCCATATTACAAAATCTCTACAAGATGATATTACTAGCATACGTAGTCTAATCATCAAGCATTAGCTTATTAAAACAAGTATAAAAGGGGTAGACAATCTTTACATAAACATACCATCTTATGCAAATAATGCTAGGTAATGGTAGCTCCCATAGGAATAGCATTCACCTAATTATCTTAGTTTCCATAATAGAATATACAATTCCTTCTCAATGATATAATTCCATCTTAAATGAATAATGAAGGTAATAAAAACTCCCGTAGGATTCACATTTACCTTTAATGAATAATGAAGGTAATGAAAACTTTCGTAGGATTCATATTCACCTTTTATGAATAATGAAGGTAATGAAAACTCCCGTAGGGTTCATATTCACCTTTTAATCTCACTTTCCTTCTAATTCAATGATGCAATATGATATGCATATGCTTTCAAAAGTAAGTAAACATAAATAAAAACATTCAAAATAACCGAAGGGCATAAAGTAAAAGAATCATAAATTCCCTTATACATAAAATAAATAAGTAGGAATTTCGGAAAAACAATAAGTAAATTAAACCAACGGTCCTTTAGTAAACACGAGTTCTTAACTTTAACAATAAAGTCTCCACTTCCAAAGATTCTATACTTTTCAATAAATATCCAAAATTCCATATTCAAGTCCCTTAGCCATTCCATTATACTTGGATCCTTCAACTTCCAATAATCCAACCTAAACTCTAGAATAATTCTAAACTTAAAACTTCCAAAGTTAAACGTTCCTCTCGAGAAAAACTGTAAGTATTCTCACTCAACTAGAACTAGCTCCAAACCTAAGTATACTAGCTCACTTTCCTTTATCCTTTGATTCAAACCTTAATGTCAACTTCCAATCCTACAAATCATTCTACATATTTGGTTTCTAAAGCTACGTTAAATTCTAATTATTCTCACCTTGGCAAAAGTAGATTCGCTCCCCATGTTCGAAAAAGCGATCAAGTAAACTATCCACAAACACCTATATTTAAATTATATCTAACAATCAATAATTAACCAAACATCAAACAAACAACATCTAAAAGCATAAAACGATGAAAACCCAAGAAAAGGCCTTAGGGTGCTCTCGGCCCTACAAGGTAGAATGGGCCTCGGGTTTGGTTTTTCGGCTTTTAGGCAATTTAGACGTGTTTCGGGTTGGTTTCAAGTAGTTTGGAAGTTCCCGATTTCAATGGGTAACGATGAATTGGGTTTTTGGACAATACTTGATTTCCCGAATTTAATTACAATAAACAATTAATCAATAAATATACATCCCAAAACAGCCCTCCAATTGTAAATTTCAAACGGGACAAGTTTCGGCTCAAACTCGGGTTTAGGATTAAGAGGAAATTCCAAAAATTACCATAAACAACTCTCGTAGTTAAAGTCATCGAGTTTCTCGGCAAGAAATTGAAGATTCAAATCAAAAACTCCATTAAAACATTATTTGAAGCTTAGATTTTGAAACTTTAAAATACCTTGAGGCCCTTAGAAAACGGATGAAAAGTACGATTGCTAGGTTGAGAAGAATCCTAGGACCGAGGCCTTTCCGATGCAACCGAAATTGGAACAATCCGTTGAGAAATGAACGAAACCCGAAAATTTTCCCATAACCCTTGATGCCCATGGTTTTTAGAGAGAAGGAGAAGAGAAGTTTTGGTCAATTTTGGTCAAATGGCATTTTTAAAGATGAAGTGAATAGTGAATTGATACTTTAAGAATTTTAGAAATATGATTGTTACGTCCTTTTAATGACTTTTGACTTATAAATTGAAACCCGAAGTTCTTAAACTAACCAAATGATGATTAATAATTATTAATTGGTCCGTTAATAATTATTATTACAACCAAAACTAATTTAAGCTATTAAACGATTAAAAAGGTTTAAACCGAAATAAACTACTAAATTCTAAATTACTAATTCTAAAATAATCTTTAAATACTTAAATTAAAATAAATTAAATAATAATAATTTTTCTTTTACCTCAAATGTAACGGGATATTACAGTTTCAGGTCTGGTTCATGGCGAAAATTATCTTGGTTTATTTAGTGTAATCGAGGTGAGTTAAATGGTTTAATTAACGATGGGGTTTTGGAGAAATATAAACCTCAAACCATAGCTATTTTGATTCAATATATTATTTAATATAATTCTGGAATGTTTGGATGAATTTGGACTTTAGGATATATTGATTTTAATTTGGGAGAATTGGATTTTTGGTTAGAGTAAAAAATAGACAATTTTAGGTAAAAGTGAATTTTCTTTAGATTGATTTGATTCTGATTGATATGAATGTTAATTCTGGAATTTTTTTGGAGTCTAAGATGATCCTTTGTTATGAGAATTGTTTTAGAAAGCGTAAAAATGAATTTTTGGGTTTTCGACAATTTTACCCCTTTACGCAGAAAGTCAGTTTTTAGTGATCTGATTGGTGTTAAACTTGGGCTACTTTAACTTATAATTGATATTATATTGTATTTTTTTATATGTTTTTTATGAAGGAGAGTTTGTGCTTTGAGACCGATCGATTGTGAGAATTGGTGTTAAGGCTATGAGCTTAACAACTAATCATATTTTAGTTATGGATGAGTCCATAACCAATGTTAATGTACATTGCTCGTAAGAATGTATTATTAGAGGTTCAATTATAGATGCATCTATAACTAGGCACTAGAAAGAGTTAGTATTCCCGAGGGTCGCATTTCTAGTGTTGTATGTATTTTCTTGTTTGTTATTTTTAAAGTTATTTATGCGATTTGGATGGGTTTTATGTATGAGATTGAGATTATGAAGAGTTATGGATATGTGTTTTGGTTATGAGAACGGGAAGATTAGTAATCCAAGTGTGATTGATTATTAAATGTCTTGAATATGGAATTAGTGAGAATTGTCTATTCATGTAATCGAGAGAGATTGAAGTTTAAGTGTATTTGTGCCTTAGATGTTATTGGGGAGTGTTGAGTGCTTGGGACTTAGTATGGTTCGTTTAGAGATTATTTAAAATCTTATCTATTAGTTAGACTGTTTTCTCATTGGCTTTAGCCTCACAGATCTTTTTTTTCAGGTAATAATGGACCGAGAGGTGGCAGTTGATGAAGTGGCGAAGGTGAGGTGTTCATCTCATTTTGGTGGCTATCTTGTCGTTCATTTCTATTTTTGAACAACATGTCGAGTCTTACTGATTTTATACTTTAGGATATTTAAACTTTGAGATTGGATATTCTTTATTTATTTCGATTTCTTATTTGAGACAATATTATTTGATTTCACACAGATTTATTTAAATTTTATAATTCCGGAATTACTATTTTATTTCAAAATGATTATTTGCGACGATACTAATTTTATGTTTCAATAAAGAATACTTATTCAGTCTTCCACTGTTTTGATTATATTTGAAATTAAACTCTGAAAAGTTGGGTCGTTATAGTAACGTTTAAAAAAAGTATTTGAAAATATAGTATTTTTTTTTAAAAAAAAAAAACCTTCATTTATGTGAATCAAAGAAATTAGTGATAAATTATAAGGTAATAAAGTGATAACTTATTAGGTAATCATATATTACATATACGAAATATCAGTTGACATTATCAAAAGAACATAAATTATAGGACTTGGTCCTTGCTTTCTCAATCTCTCTGTTTTTTTTTTTCATTTTTTCAATAACTTTCTAATTTCTTTCTTTCTTTCTTTCTTTCTTTGTTTTTTTTTTTTTGCTTTTTCATCTCTTTTTTTCTTCTATTTTCACATTCTATTTTGTGTGCAAGTGACTACATTTAACACCTTAAAGTCAATGTGATAGTATGTACAATGCTAACTTCCTTAAGAAATCTAACAAATATGTAACAAAACACAAGCTAGATATATTCTTCTTCCCGGGGCCTAAAAAAACTTATCTATCATTTTACAAGTCATGTGGTAAAGTCAGATAAAAAAATAAGTACTAAGAAAGTCAAATCCTCTAATCCTTGATGACAACTTCAAACAACCAACTTGGACTTTTCATTACACTTTCTAATATTTTTCTTCATGAATCTCCTTGTATTGATTAATTTTCTTCCAAGACAATGACATGCTTCATTACCCTCTCACACACTTTTGGTAGCTGCTTCTTACAATGCAGAAAATGTTAATTTATGGATTGTCAGCATATTTAATCCTTATAATCGTTGTCTGGAGAATTTATCCACTATAGTTTAGGTTGGAAAAAAGGATGTGGTAAAAGAAACGATTTCAATGAGAATTGAAAGTTGGAATAGCCACATAGAAATTTTGAAGAAAGTAACCATTAAAAGCAAGAGACATGCATGCTATTAAAAATTTGAGATGTAAAAATTATTTGACTCAATTACTTAACACTATTTGATTATTTTTAATGCTCCTCTTAACATATGAGTTTAGGCTCTAATGAACGTATAGCATTACATGTATAGGTAAGGACAAGAAGAGAAAAATGATCAATTGCCCCAGTGTTGGGCTAACAATGGTGGGTCGATATGAAATTGGTTCGATTAATAACTTGAGTCTTTATGGTTTATAATATGAAATTGGCCAAGATGGATAGCACTAGTGTAATGTTGCGGGGTGTGTCGGGTAAGAGTGTGGTTCAACTTGTAGCTCAAGTTTGGATGACTAGTAACAAGAAGTTAGCCAATATATGGGTAATGATCAACTACCCCACTAAAATGTTGAGGATGAATTGATGAGAGAATGCTCATGTTATAACTTGGGCATTTATGGCTAGCAAAATGGTGTTGGACTTGAAAAATGGTAGGGTCGTGAATGAGTAGGATAAAGACACGGTAATACTGCAACGAAGGTTAAGGAGAAATGATGGTTATTATCAAGGCATACGGAGGCTTGATGATGAATGAGAGTTAAAAATAATTAACCCAAAGTTATTTGAGGGTCCAGGTGACATTCACTTTTTTCATTTCATTTTTTTTCACCTTTTTTTTAATTTCTTTCCACATAAACGAGTTCGCTTTGTTTCATTATGACTTCAAAGTTCTTGATAGCTCATTGAGGAAGATGAACTTGAATCAATTGGACTATTTTTCAAATATTGATTCATTATCTAAGAAAATGCAATGCATGATTTGGATGAAATGCCATTTTTATTGATTTTCCTTTTCATTAAAAAAATCCATAAGAAATGAAATATGCATGTTATTTTTTCCATAATGCAACACACATGAGTGACATGTTTGGATCTAATATGCATGAATTAATATCGGTGATAAATATGTACAAATTTATTATGCTTGAAATGATTAAAATCGTATGTATTTTTGTTTTCACTACAAAAAAAAAATGTCGAATTGCGACGTAGCAGGTAGTTGTAATACTATTTCAACTAGTGTTGCGACCGCAAGTTGCATAGTCAACAAGTTCGTAGCTAGGAAAAATTTGTGTCCATGGTGTCATTAAAAAGCAACGTGGTAAATATAGTGGGGTCGCAAAAAAGTCAACTATATATATTACGACTCGGGAGTCACAAAATTGGCGACTCTGGCGTCACAATTATGAAAGTTAATTGGGAAACTTTTTGGTCACTGAAATTGCTACTCGGGAGTCACTGGCAACTCGGGCATCGCAATTCTGAAAGTTAGTTGGGCGAATGGTTGATCACTGAAATTGCGACGCTAGGGTAGGCGTTATTTAAGAATTAGTTTGCTACTTTAGATTCGTTGGTGTGACATGACTTTTTCAATGCAAGGGGTCACATATTATTATTTTGTTTTTTCATTTAAGAATCATTTTCTATGCTGGAGTCGCAAATATTATAATTGTTTTAATAATTAATTTTAAAATGAATATTATTTTAATTATTTAATATAATAGATTAAATATATTTTATTATGTTAATTTATTTATTATTATTAATATAAAAAATGGAATTAAAAAATATATATAAAAAAGAAAAATAATTCATGTACATCAAAAAAAAGTTTTAATGCGAAAACTACTACGGGGGTGGGGGAGGCGGTGCTAAAGAGGAAGGGTCTAGGCCACTCGGGCCACGAGTACCAAAAATGCAGCCAACGCAGCTACAACCTGAGCCTAAACTTGTACCTGGACCTTCTCATCGATGGAAGAACGCATCTCATGCACCTCTAACTAGAGCTACTGAACCTCCTCAAGCAACTGCGTCTCAACAGAAGTGTTTCAACGCGCAGAATTTGCTATCAAGTCGAGGTACGTTTGCGTAAAGACGTCTCCCATAAGATCCAAGCCCAGGTACAGATCCATCTAGACAAACGCCACCTACCACTGTCAAGAAAGCTTCTTGCCGGTCCTCCTGAGTAGGTTGGGAGTCTTGAGTTGGCAACCGTTAAGATAAAGCGTCATTAAAACGCTCTTGTTCAATTAAGAAATTAAATAAAAACTTAAGTCATAATATTTTATTTAAAAACGTATAAAATTACAATGTAAGGTAGACAAACATTACCTGAACCTCTCGGGCCCTATCGTTTACAATAGTCTCATCCTTCTTAGTGTGCAAGACTAAATGCAGCTCATCGGGGGACAAGACGTCCGTGCTTTTGCTCCTAGGAAAAAATACAACACAAAATAATTTTATATTATTTGAAAATATAAAAAAATTATTACATTATGAAAACAAAATAGAGATAGACAATTTACCAGAAATTGATGGTGCTCATCATGAGGGCGGGACCCGCCCATATGTAGAGAAGGATTGGCCAACCGGTTAGCCAGGTTCCTTGCTGCGCTTCAGCAAGTCTACATGCTAGCGACAAGCCTGGAGTGTTCCTCCTCACTCATCCAGGCAGGGCAGTTCGTTACGTGCTTATTGCGAGCACGGTACAAAAGGTCTTTATAACGGTCCATCAAGTATTTATCTCAGAGGGGAAACAACCTCTTGTCTGTGATATCGAACCGATAGTAAATTTGCCTTGCAAAAATAAATAATTAAAAAATTGAGTAATTATGTAGTGAAAAGAAAATGATGGTAATAAAATAATTTATATGTAGTGAAACAAAAGTTAACGTATAAAAATTTACCTTCCGGTTGTCGAAAATCCTCTTCTCTTCAGTAGAAAGGATCTTCATCCACCGAAACACACTGGGAAGAGGACCGTTCTGAAGTACCTCTCAAAACCATTTTGAAACAGTTTTATGCGGCTGTAATTTGATATTACATTAAACAAATATGATTATTAATTAAATAATTAGAATAATAAAAAATTAAAAAAATTTAAGAATGAATACACGTTACATTCTCATCTCCATCAATATGAAGTACTGATAGATCGGTAGGGACAGGTGATGGAAGGAGGGAACCGGAAGTAGCTAGAGTTTCCCTATAGGTGTCTCGTGTTCTGCATGGGGAGTACCAACAGCTGTGACTCAGGTACTACTATAGGAGGAGGGATAGTGGGGTTGGGAGTCTCAACAACCATCTAATACTCTACAAGTATTGCGTCCAATTCCGCTGTATTTAGTGACTGGCTATTGGAATCCCCAACCTCATCATCATCGTGTGATCGCGGAGGATGTAGAGCGCCAGTCATTTTTTATCTTCAATTGTAAACATAAATGTTGTAATTAATTAATCTAAACTAAAAAATAATTATAATCAAATAATCAAGTTAACTAATTTACATATATACTTAGTATATTCTAAAGTATCTAGAAATTAACATTAAAGTAATTAAGTAATTCAACTTAATTAATAATCTTAAACTTAATTAACTAATTAAATAACCTAAATTAGAATCTAACTTAATTACTAATTAACTTACCTAATTATAATCTAAACTAAATTAAATTAGATAAATATATTAAATTCATATAATTGAAACTAATCTAATTAAATCTAACCTCATTAAAACTAACTAATTTAAACTAATCTAATTAATTGAAACGAATCTAATTAAAATATAACTAAAAACTAATCTAACTAAATTAAAATAATCTAATTAAAATCTCACTTAAACTAATTAAATCTAATCTAATTAAACTAATCTAATCTAACGAAATCTAATCTAATTTAAACTAATCTAATTAAAATATAACTAACCTAAAATCTAACTTAAACGAGCCTAATTGAACGAATTATAAAAAATTATGAACTTTGAAAAGAAAAGTTTAGATAACTAACCATTTTTTTTTAACGACGAATTCCTGAGATATATCCGCATGTGGACAAAATGAAAATGCAAAATGAAAAACAGAAAAAAAAAAAACAAAAAACAAAAAACAACAAAAAAAGGAAAGAAAGAGGAAAAACGGAGAAAGGAGAAGAAAGAAAGAAAGGGAAGAAAATGGAATGGGGAGGGGAAATCCATTCTGTGGGATTTATTAAAAATTTAGCGACCACTTGGTCGCAAAAAGTAATTATTACGAAAATATGAAAAGTCGCGCGTGTTCAGAAGAGTGACTTTGGGGTTGCAAATTCAAATATTAATTAATGACTTTTGCGATCCCGTGGTCGCAAATCCATTAATTACCACCAATAGTTTCGTGAAAATTTGAAAAGACCGCCTTAATTTTACAACCCCGTGGTTGCAAATCCATTAATTTCCGCCAAAATGGTTAGATAGTTTTTTACTTTCCTGATGTTTTTTAGCGACCACCTTGGTCGTAAAGGGCTTCAAATTGCGACGTCCTTGTCGCAAATATATTCATTCTTTTTTTTCAAGCACAATACACATCAATTTTAAACAAACTTATACGAAATAACAAAATAAATACGTAAGATACACTTTTTTGTAATTTTTTTAAATATTTTGTCTCACAGGAGAAGATCAGGGTAAAAAATAATGTTCGTCATACTCGTCGTCTCTGTCATCATCCTCTGTTTCTTCTGTGCCAGCTTCAAATTCTTCTTCAGTTTCTTCATCATCTTTTTCATCAGGTGAAGTTTCATTCTCACGTTCACAATGAGTTATCATGAAATTTCATCGTTCCATCATTCAAAGGACAAGCAGTACTTGCGTTCTAACCATCATCGATCGTATGAAATCTTATCTGGTATTTCTGGAAAGCACTGTGCTCTGCATTGTCTATATCGGGAAGACTTTCTTCTACGTGGCATGCTTTAACTTTACAAACAACTAACCATTCTGTCAGATCTCGTCTATTAATTGGATAGTTCAGATAATAGACTTGAATCGTATGTGAAGCCATCACAAACCTATCTTTTATATGCATAAAGTTTAGTCTTATTAACCTCCACGGTTATTAAATGATCGATCTTACGAATCCTGCCTCTTCTGGTTGTCTTAAACCACATGCAATTTAACATAACTATGCGTTTTAGAGTCGAACTTGCGTATTGAATCTCAATAATCTCATCTATTACTTCAAAGTAATCGTCTTCATTGGTGCCGAAAACTTGACCCTTTATGCAACCCACTATTATTTGTTGCTCTGTTGACTGAATGTGCCTTCGTTTGAAATCTATATCCATTGCCAACGTAGCCAGTATAGGATCTTGTAATCCATGTAGGTCCTTTTGCCAAAGAAATAATGTGGCGATTAGCTACTAGCAATGTAGGTGAGTCAACCTTTCATCACATATATAAAAGTAATGTCAAAATCAATATATTACAAATTACATATAAATTTGACATATTGGCCATAAAAAACTCAAGTATGCAAAGAACCAAGAACGAAACTCTTTGTCAATTATTGTTCCCACATCAGTGGTTGTAATATCAGGCCATAACATTTGAACATATAAGTTTTTAGAAATAATATATATGATGTAACTTAAGTTGAAAAAATTTGATAATATTTGAAATGTCCAAAATGTTAAGATGAAAATGTAAAAAATAACTTACTCCAGGTATGGCTCCACTTCGATGCAGTTGCATAACACATATATTTGGATAACGTGATACTTAGCATCGGTCAACGGCCTCCACACACATTTTCCAACAGTCATGTCAGCATCTGTAAATATGGACAAATCATTTACATCAACACCTTCTAGTAAATTATCAACAATGTTTCGCTTTACTGGTCAAAATTGTTATGCAATGTGCTGATCAAAATAGTAGGAACAAAATATGGTTGTCTCCTACATAAGGTATGCACTACAGTTAGATCCATCAACTCGTGCTTTATTTCCGAACGTCTTCTTCAACCGATGTAAGTACCTATCGATACAAAGTATTATATATTAAATGTACAATGTCGATTAGTTGTCCATTAATGCTTACGTTAAATTCAGAATGTGTGTTACTTTTCAAATGGGTACATCTAGCGGTAATGTACCGGACCTCCTAAGAATGTCTCATATGGAAGATGCAACATTGAGTCAAAAAAGGCTGGTGGGAAGATTCGCTCCAACTTACATATAATAACAGCAATCTCCAGAACTTATTGATGCGACAGTAGCATGGGTCAACTCTGTACAAGTCAAGTCCCTAAAAAAACACTTAACTTTGCAAGCGGCTCCCAATGTCTATGCTCTAAAAATGGCCTAAACGTCACAGGCATCAATCGTTGCATGAATACATGACAATCATGGCTTTTCTTCCTGAACATTAAATGTTTTTTGGATGTCTATACACTGACTAAGATTAGAAGCGTATCCGTTAGGGAATTTATATTGATTGATCCACTCAAATAATGATTTTCTTTCCTCCATCGTCAACATGTACTTCGCTTTTGCGTAGTGATCATTATCATTAGGCTCCAACTTAGGGCGATGACATATATCTAAGATATCATAATGTGCTTTCAAATTGTCCTTTGTTTTACCCGGAACGTTGAGAATAGTATTGAAAACATAGTCGAAGAAATTCTTCTCAATATGCATTACATCCAAGTTATGTCTATTTAGTAGTTCTTCCCAATACGGTAGATTCTAAAAAATACTCCATTTCTTCCAACCTGTTTTTTTCTCAGCCAACTTGTTTGCATTCTCTGCATCTTCCCCTATAATCTTCTGCATGCCTAGAGCATCTATCCCGTGCAAAAAATGACGTCCTCTAAACATCGTTGGAGGAATTTATTTTCCTGCACGTCGACCTTTCTTCCAGTCAGTATTATTAGAACGGAATGACTTATTCAATGGTAATAATCGTCTATGGCAATCGAACCAACACGATTTTCGACCGTATTTTAGAGAAAATGCCTTTGTGTCAAGGATGCAATGTGAACATGCATATTTTCCCGCCGTACTCCATCTTTTAAGAGGATGACATGTATAAATTAACTATTTATATGGACTTAGCATGCAATTGCCTAAATTAAACACATATATAAAAGTATTAAAATTATGAACATACCTGATAACATTGAATACGCTGGGAAGTCATTGATCGTCAAAATTAATGCAGCACGCATCAAAAAATTCTGTTTCCTTGATATATCGTACGTCATAACACCATCATCCCATAAATTTTTCAACTCTGCTATAAGTGGTTGCAAAAACACATCCAATTTTGATTTTGGACTTTTCAAACAAGGTACAATCACTGTTAAAAAAATCACCAAGTCTTTCATGCACATCGAGGATGGCAAGTTATATGGGGTCACCATAATTGGCCATGGTGAATATTTTGCTCCTGATGCCCCCAAACGGATTAAAGTCATCCGTGCATAATCCCAATATGACATTTCTAGGATCTTGGGCAAACTCAGGATGATAATTATTCAAATGCTTCCACGACGCAACATTTGAAGGATGTCTCTTAACTCCATTATCTTAAGAATGGTCGTGATGTCATCTCATGTGAGAAGTTGTCACATCTAGTGCATACAACCATTGCAGACGCAGGGTAAGCAGTAAATAGAACATATGGGTGTGTGGACTCAAATGGTGTTTCACTTTTTTATATCTTGTATGAAAGTAAAATTTACAATGATGCAAGCTCGCATCAACATCCCAGTAAATCATGCATCCGTTTTAGACAAGAATCTATTTTCTCCATGGGTAATTCGAGACCCTCCACTTGCTTTTTCGTGTCGTACAAACTCTCTGCCAACGTGTTTTCTGATGGAGTGCATCGACGAAACCATGATGTAATTGAATCAAATCCTCTAACCTGGGATGTGGTATTGCGCTTTTATATTTAGAAGTTTCGTAGCTGCAGCAAGTTGACTCACTTCACAACCTCTATACAATGGTCGACTAGTTGTTATGAGCATCTCGTGCATCTTACGTGCTTCTTGATTCATTTCCTCTTCAACGAATATTTGTTCATCATCTTCTCTTTCGCGATTAATTTCATTAGCATACCCTGCACCATCAAGTATCATCTGCTGCATTTGACCAAAATGTTTTTGTTCATTATGGACTGCAACATCAACATTCGAGCATTCGTTGGATTCTTTGCAGATCGAACATTCCTTCATTTCACCCGACACACCCTGATAATATTTGGCACAAAACATCGAAAGATGGTTCCTTCATATCACCCATGATATTTTCAATCATCGCACTTTTTACACGGACATCATAGTTGTTGACTATACTTTTTACTCGGTTGTCTTACAAAACACAACAAATTGCTGAACCCCGGCAACGAAGTCATCGTTCAAAAAACCTTTAACTAAACGAACATACATCCACTCTCTCATCTTTTTTCTTCATGTTGGCAAACAATGTTTTTAGGGGAATTTTATAAGGGGATGAATTTGACTTTTTGTGACCAGGTAGTCACAAAAATTGGGGGGAATATAAGAAAATGTTCCCTCCAAAGTAATTTGCGACAACGACGTCACTTATATTACCCACCAAACTTTTCCGCGTTGTTTTTTGCGACTCCATGGTGGTCATTTTTTGCGACCAACATGTCACTAATTAGGGGTGAACAAAGACCCCGACACCCCGCGAACCTGCCCCGCCCCACCCCATTTAACTGCTTAATCGGGGTCAGGGTCGGGGTCGGGGTGGGGTCGGGGTTGCAAATAGAGCCCAGTTTAGTAAACGGGGCGGGGTTGGGGCAAGGGGCTGTTACCCCGTCGGGGCCCCGACCCCGATTAGCATTTTAATTTTTTTTTTAACCCCCCCTCCCATCACACGCACGCACTGTGCGTTTTTCTTTATTTTTTCATTTCTTTTGTTTTGTTTTCTTTTTTCTTTTCCTTTATTCTTTTCTTTTTTCTCACCAAAGGTCCAAAACAAAACGCAAAGCAGAGCACGATTCTTCTCAGTTTTCTCTCCACTCTCTGTTCTCTGTTCTCAGCCTCTTCTAACGATTCTTCTTCTTCGAACAACAAAACCTCTAAAGTTCCCTCGCCTCCCCGTCCTTGCAATCGCCGCCCCTCCTATCACCTCCTCTGCCATCGCCGGCCGCCGCCGCCAGTGAGGGGATGAGTTGTATTTTTCTTTTTTCTTTTTTAGTTGTTTTCATTTAGGGTTAGGGTTACTTTTTTTTTTAATGGATTTGGATTAATGAATGCCTTTGAATGGATTTGGATTGAATGGATTTGGATTTGGAATGAGTTTTTGAGATTTCTGGGATTTGGAAGATGATGGGTCCTAGTATGAACTTGATTACTACTGTAATTGGGTTTGGAATGAGTACTACATTTATAGTGTTTGTTTGCACAAGAATCATTTGTGGGAGACTTCGTGCAGCTGAATCAAGACCCAACTACGAGATTGAATCAAGGATTGATCTTGAGCAGGTGAATTTAATTTTTTCCCTTCGTTTTCTAGTCATCAGATTCAGATCTGCCTCTTTTCTTCAGTGTATACCATATATGCTTTGGGATTGACAAAAAAGTCTTGGTCAAGTCATCAATTTTTTTTTAAACCCCAACCCCATTTAAGAAAAATTCATTTCTACCCCATTACTACCCCGCCCCGCCCCGACCCCGACTATTAAATGGGGCGGGGTCGGGGTCGGGGTGAAAGTTAATTGGGGCGGGGTCGGGGTGCCATTTTTTGGCTTAAACGGGGTCGGGGTATAATCGGGGTACCCCGACCCCGACCCACCCCGCCCCATGTTCACCCCTATCACTAATATCCTACCATAATTTCCCGCTTTTTTCCTTACAATTTCTAAAATAAAGTCACAATTTTGCGACTTATATGCCACTAATTTTTGCGATGCCATCATCTCCTTCCCGCCATCAGTTCACACCTTTTTTTATGATGCCTTTTTATTTTAAGTCGCAACACTGTCGCAATTTCGCGATGATGGCGTAGCTTGTGGTCAACGCCTTATGTTACAACTCGTCATGTCACAAAATGACTTCCTCACATTTCTCGTCGCAAATCGGCAATTTTTTTTGTTGTGAATAAGGAAGGGAGAAGAGCTAAATCAGGGAATGTAAAATGTTGTAAATACAGACTCATAAAAAATCCGGATTTGAAAATAAGTTTTAAATCGAACATATTCATATACATCCGCTGATATTTTACACCACCCTTTGAAAATTCCTTATATATATGCCATTAGTAGATAAAATAGGGAAATTTCAATGGGTAGCAAAGTTTTCTTCAATATTTATAATATACATTTAAAAAAAGTGTTTGCAAATATAGTATTTTAGTTAAACCATCATTTCTGTGAATCAAAGAAATCAGATAACTTATTTGGTAATCAGAGATTACTTATACGAAATATTAGTTGATACAGTGAATCATTAAAATTAGTGATTACTTATGTGCTGAATCAGTGATTACTTGTTTGGAAATCAGTTATTACTTATACAAACTAGTGGTAATTTTGTAATAACTTATGTGTAAATTTTAGTTTTGTACTATTTTTGTAAATAAGTTTTTGGGCTGCTATTTTTGCAAATATTGGACTTGATTCTGCAATATGAGCAAAGCCACTCAAATACGAGAAATTATTGGAGGAAGCTGTCTCATTGAGGTTGTCTTCAACATATGTGACACGTGGCAATTTTCATTTTATATAACTAATGAAATAGAAGGAAGTTAATATTTAAAAAATATTTTTATTCTTAAAATATCATGTGTCACATATGCAAGAAATGAGGCCGTCCTTCTCCAATAATTTCTCCTCAAATACAATTAAAAACATTAACATTCATTACAATATAATAGTATTGATAGACATTACATATATAAAAGGAGGGAGAAAACGGATCATGAAGCAAAGTTATCAATTGCACCATTTTGTGAAACATCACAAATGGTTCTTATCCGAGGAATGGAATAAGGGCCTTGTAATAAACCAGTAGCTATATGTTTATATGCTGTTTCTGTTAAATGTGAACCATCCCAGTTAACATATTTTGAAGGATCTTCACAAACACTGGTTGATGGAAATCCGCATCTTATAGATCCATTGAACCCCAAAAAGCCTCCCCCTTGGTCATTTGTACAACAAGCTTGCAATGTATTTGTAAATCCTGCATTGAAAAATTCATAACATCTTATTAATTACTTTTGAAAGATAAGAATATATATTAAGAACTCAAATGATTTTCTCTCTCTCTCTCTCTCTCTCTCTCTTCGGATACCAAAATCTTGCGGGTTATTGTAGAAACGCATAGCGGCATTGTAATAATCTGCGTATATGATATTGATCGAAGGATGGCGTGCTCGAATCTGTTCGAGTTCGACTTGAAGCTGTTCATTGTGGTACTCAGAAAATTCGTTAAGCCATTTTAAGCAACCATTTTGTGGGTCATATTGCTTCTTCTCCGAAGTGTTATAGAGGATTAAATATCTTGGTAAACACCCAATTGGAAAGTTCCCAGGAACCATTAGAGTCTTGGCACCCATCTCAATCAGATCCTGCAGGATAAAATTATACCATGAGAATTAGCCTCTAATTTTTACAATTAACAAGGACATGGGGTCGAAGGTTAGACACTCACTCCCTCTTCATAAGATCAAGGTTCGAGTCTCTTCTCCTCTAATTTGACTAAATATATAGATTAAAAAAAAGGCATGGTGTTTGGTGGGAAAATTATTATACGTGTTGTTCCCTCGTTCAGAATGGTTGGATCTTAAATTTTAATGAATGAGAAAAATAGTTAACATAAATAAAGTTGGTAAAAAGTTTTTATTTTTTGCTTAAGTAATAAGTTTTTTTTTAAGGTTCATCATTCAAAGAAACTATTGAGTTTTTTTGAAATCACAAATGTTTAATATTAAAAAAAAATTGGAGAGAAAAATATTTCCCTCAATCTAATGATTTTGAGTGGAGTAGCCATATTATGACGGTCATATTCAATAATTTCTCGAGACTGAGATTGGACACAATTTCGGTAGAATTGGGTTAGTGTGGGTTCTTACCGTGATGGCTGAAGCAATTGTTTTAACCACCTGGTAGTACCATTGACTTAACTTCTTTAAAACTACGTCGGTGTCTTAATGGGTAATTGTAATCGTTGCCTCCTATTTCTCCCACAAGAATTAACGAGCTTCCAAGGATTTCTCTGCAATCTGTAGATGAAACCCGCATAATCATATGTCATATTTATGATCCGCTTGAGATAGATTTTAAAAGTGTTTTTGAATAAAGAATCTGTTTTTTTATAACCATTATAAAACACTTTTAAAAACTATGCCAAACCGACTCTTATAAAAGGTAAATTTATCATCTAGAAAAAATATTTTATAAATGTTTTTATTATTTCAAAACAAGTATATATAGCGATTAATATGATAAATAATTGATTGAACGTGTTCATATAATATCATTAATTAACATGATATTTCACATTCAATAAAAAAATGACATATTTATAAAAATAAGATATTTAATAATAGTAAATTTTAAATATAGTAATATGTTTTTTATTTAATTCACTAATAAAATGATATAAAAAGTATTACATTAATTATATTTTGATGATGTTTAAAAATTAACGAAACTTTGAAAATTTTACTATTATTAAATATCTTATTAACTATAATAAAAAAATAAGAAAAATTGCACAAACAATCCCTAAACTATAAGGGTTGTAAAATTTACATCCTTAAACTTTCAATTCGACCAAATTAGCCCCATAAACTATGCAAAGTGTTAAAATTGAACCCAAGAAAACTTAATTTGTCAAATTATCCCCTTAAAATGATTAATTTACTAATAATTATTATAAAATCTCTATAGAATCGTGTCCCTGAGAGTTCCCATCCCATCCTAACCTCGTCACACAACCCTTTTGAGGGTCAAGAATGAGAATTTTTCTCTGATCTCACCTCTCTTCGCCCAATTGACCATTAGAGATGTATTCTTCATCTTTACGATGATTTTTTAGGGTCTAATTTCAAAAGCTAACTTAGTAACTTAAAAAATTAAATTTTGTTGTGTCCAATTTTAACACTATGTAAATTTCAAGGGTTCAATTGCTCAAATTAAAAGTTTAAAGATGTAAGTGTTACAAATCATATAGTTAATGAGTGGTTTGTGCAAATCATCCCTAAAAAATAATAAAGTGATTCATCACTCCGCTCTATTAAGGATAGTGTTATTAGTTGTAAAGTAACTGTTTTTAGTTAGTTTGTTACTTTATTTGATGATGTCATCAGCTTGTATAAATACCCTATTTTATTACAGAAATAAATGTGAGAGCATATTCATTTGTTTCATTATGGTATCAGATGAAAAATTCTTTCTTTTTCCTCGAGTTTTCCGCCATTCTCTCCTCGAGTTTTCCGCCATTTTTCTTCGCAACTTTCCTGCAATTTCTTGTTAATCTCTCACAATTTTCAATCAATTTCTGATTGTTTCTCTTCCAGCTTTTTAATTCATGGCTGATCCTGTTTCTTCTACGAATCCATCTGCTGTTTCTTCCTCTGATTCGGTTCCTTATTCTCAGAGTAATCCCTATTATCTCCATCACTCTGATGGATCTTCAACTGTTCTTGTTTCTCCCTTATTGAATGGTGATAATTATCATTCATGGAGTCGCTCTGTTCGCCTAGCTTTGTCAGTCAAGAATAAGTTAGGTTTTATTGATGGATCTTTGGAATGTCCCAAGGATGGTTCACTTGTTCAAGCATGGATTATGAACAACGATGTGGTGGTTGCTTGGCTTCTTAATTCCGTTGAAAAAGAAATTTCAGCAAGCTTGTTATATACTACTTTTGCAACAGACATTTGGCTCGATTTGAAGGATCGGTTTGAACAAGGAAATGCTCCACGATCGTTTGAACTTCGAAGAGAATTAATGAATATTCATCAAGGTGAGATGATCATTAGCGACTATTTTACGAAATTGAAGACTATGCCTGGAATGAATTAATGGAGTATAGACCAAAATGTGTATGTAATTGTGGGGGTTTGCAAAAGATGGAACCGTTTCATCACACCGAGTACCTTGAGTTTTCTAATGGGCCTCAATGACTCTTATTCACAATTGATTTCTCAAATCTTCCTGATGGATCCTCTTCCATCCATTAACAAGGCTTTTGCTTTGATTATACAAGAGGAAAGGAAGAGACGATTGAAATTGTCGGAGGTAGCTACATCTTGATTCTCTTACCTTTGCTTGCTTATAAGCCCCATTTTCGTTCCTCCTGTTTCCGGAAATGCTTCGGTAACAAGTTTTATAAGAAGGATAGGCCTATTTGCACACATTGCAATATCCCTGGCCACACAGTGGACAAGTGCTACAAGTTACACGGGTATCCGCCTGGTTTTAAATTCAAACCCCGCACTGCTCCTTCTGCCAATATTGTTGCTGCTTCTGATTTGAAGGAATCTACATCTTCTCTTGCTTCCCCTTCTATTAGTCCTGAGCAAATTAATCAATTGCTGTCTCTTTTGTCCACACATCTGGGATCTTCTTCTACTGGTAATAACGATAATCCAGCAACAACTCATGTTACAGGTACTCCTTTCTCCATGACTGTTAACTCTGCCATCAATCCTCTAAATATGTGGATTATAGACTCAGGTGCTTCAAACCACATCTGTTGTTCTGATGTTCATTTTCAGTCTTTGTCTAAGACGCCTAATACTTATGTGATACTTCCAAATGGGCAACGAGTGGCTGTTTCTGGAATAGGAACTATTATACTATCTCCGTTTATCACTTTATATGGAGTCTTTTATATTCCTACATTTTCCTTTAACCTTGTTTCAGTGAGTTCCATGACTAAAAATTCTCATGTACTTGCTCAGTTTACCTCTGATACTTGTTTCATCCAGGACAAGTCATGTTTGAGGACAATTGGCAAGGGTGACCTCTTTCATGGACTTTATGTTTACAATTCTGGAACTGCTAGCTCTTTATCTGCTGCTGTCTCTGTTCCAGTTACTGATTCATTACTTACTGTTCCTTCTTTACCAAAAGCATGTAATAATGTGTCATTACATTTATGGCACAATAGACTAGGACATCTATCCTTTAAGCGGCTTGCTTTGTTACATAGCCAATTGGCAATTCCTTTTACTTTCAATAAAAGTATACATTTAGACCCTTGCTGCATTTGTCCACTTGCAAAACAACGAAGATTGTCTTTTGTATCTCATAACAATATGTCTGCTTCTTCTTTTGACCTGATACATTGTGACACATGGGGTTCCTATCATACTCCGACATATCAGGGCTATAATTTCTTTCTTACTTTGGTGGATGATTATAGTAGATTCACATGGATTTTTCTAATGAAGAGCAAATCTGATGTTTTAACTATCATACCTCATTTCTTTACCTATGTTTCTACTCAATTTGGAAAGACAATTAAGGCTTTTCGGTCAGACAATGCCCCTGAGTTGAGATTTACCACATTTTTTCAAGACAAGGGAGTTATTCACCAATTTTCTTGCATAGAGACACCTCAACAAAATTCTGTTGTTGAAAGAAAACATCAGCATCTCTTGAATGTAGCAAGGGCCCTTTATTTTCAGTCAAGAGTACCTATCTCTTTCTGGGGAGATTGTGTTTTAACTGCCACATTTTTAATAAACAGAACACCTTCTCCTCTACTGTCAAATAAAACACCTTATGAGCTCTTGTTTAGTCAATCAGTTGATTATTCCTATCTTAAAGTCTTTGGGTGTTTGGCTTTTGCTTCAACTATCTCTTCTCATCGCAAGAAGTTTGATCCTCGAGCAAGAAAGGCCGTTTTTGTTGGTTATCCACCTGGAACTAAAGGATATCGATTATATGACCTACAATCCAGACAATTTTTTGTTTCCCGAGATGTAATTTTCCATGAAGAGATATTTCCTTTTCACAACTCTTCTTCTTCTACTGTTCCAGACCTCTTTTCTGACATTGTTATACCTAAGCCTTTGTCTGGTTCTTTAGACATTAGTCTCTCTCCCATACATTCTTCTAACCATGAACCAAATCAATCTGACAGCTTAGACACTTCCTTATCTGAAGCTACTGAGGCTATTGTTGATCCCATTTTACCCCAGAGAAAATCACAAAGATCTTTTAAAATGCCCCAATATTTGCATGATTATAATTGCAATTTGTTGACAAATAAGTCCTCCCTTCCTTCAACCAGCAAGTATCCTCTATCCAATTACTTATCTTATGACAATCTTTCCAAAGAACAGAAACATTTCATTCTTAATGTTTCCCTTTCATATGAACCCACCTTTTATCATCAAGCTGTCATGTATCCTCATTGGCAAGCTGCTATGAAGGAGGAATTGGCCGCTATGGAAAGAACCAACACATGGACTGTTGTTTCTTTACCAAAAGATCATCATGCAATTGGCTGCAAGTGGGTATTTAAGGTGAAACATAAATCTGATGGTACCATTGATAGATATAAAGCTAGACTAGTGGCTAAAGGATACAATCAACAAGAGGGATTGGATTATTTTGAGACTTTCTCCCCTGTAGCTAAATTGGTTACTGTTAAAGTTCTATTGGCACTTGCTTCTCATTATTCTTGGCCTCTAGCCCAATTGGATGTTAACAATGCATTCCTCAATGGTGACTTATTTGAGGAAGTGTATATGTCTCTTCCACCTGGTTATCGTCCATCTAATTCTCGTGCTATATCTCAGGGGGGGAGCATCTGGTTTGCAAGTTAAATAAATCAATATATGGTTTAAAACAAGCATCTCGTCAATGGTTTGCTAAATTTAAGCAAACTTTAACCTCTCTTGGTTTTAAACAGTCTCAAGCAGATTGTTCCTTATTTGTAAAAGGCAGTGGCAGTACTTTTCTAGCTCTTCTTGTGTATGTGGATGATATTATAATAACTGGGCCTTCTATGTCTCTTATTACATCTCTCAAAACTTCTTTGCACACATATTTCATGCTTAAAGATTTGGGTTCTCTGAAGTTTTTCTTGGGATTAGAAATCTCAAGGTCTGTTACTGGTTTATCCTTGTCTCAAAGGAATTATTGCTTACACTTGCTAGAGGATACAGGCTTTCTCGGATCAAAACCAACTTTGTTGCCAATGGATCCATCTTTGAAAATTAATGCTACTGATGGTGCCTTTTTGGATGCTGAAGGTATTCATTCTTATCGTCGTTTAATAGGACGTTTGTTATATCTTACAATCTCTAGACCGGATATTACATTTGCTGTGCACAAATTGAGTCAATATGTCTCAAAGCCTACATCAATCCATTTATCTGCTGTTCACTATTTGTTGCGATACTTGAAAAATACACCAGGCCAAGGACTTCTTTTTCCCACTGCATCATCTTATGCTGCTGCTTCTAGTTTACATTTAAAAGCATTTGTAGATGCTGATTGGGGTGCATGCCCTGACACACGTCGTTCCGTTACTGGATTTTGTATATTTTTGGGTAATTCTCTCGTTTCTTGGAAGGCTAAAAAGCAGACAACCGTCTCACGCTCCTCGGCTGAGGCTGAATATCGTGCATTGGCCGTTGTCACTAGTGAATTAACATGGCTAACTCATTTACTAAAGGATTTGCAGGTCAAATTACAGCCGCCTTCTCTTGTTTATTGTGATAACAATGCAGCCATTCATATTGCTACTAATCCGGCATTTCATGAGCGCACGAA
The DNA here is from genome assembly GCA_028015215.1 of Gynostemma pentaphyllum. Lineage (NCBI taxonomy): Eukaryota > Viridiplantae > Streptophyta > Magnoliopsida > Cucurbitales > Cucurbitaceae > Gynostemma > Gynostemma pentaphyllum. The sequence continues at coordinate 44,796,369 of CM051351.1, read as the reverse complement.
GCATATCGAGCTTGATTGTCACTTTGTTCGTGATAAAGTAACTTCTGGATTCATCAAGTTGCTGCCTATCAGAACTACTTTACAATTGGCTGATGTCTTTACAAAGGCTTTACCTAGTTGTAAACTTTTTCCTTTGCTATCCAAGATGGGAGTTTTTAACATTTACATCCCACCTTGAGGGGGAGTATTAAGGATAGTGTTATTAGTTGTAAAGTAACTGTTTTTAGTTAGTTTGTTACTTTATTTGATGATGTCATCAGCTTGTATAAATACCCTATTTTATTACAGAAATAAATGTGAGAGCATATTCATTTGTTTCATTACGCTCCTCAAGTACAAGTGTAAATTAAATGATTTTTTTTATTCATTTAAATACAAAAGGAAAAGGAATGTTATATTAAAAATAAATTAGGATATTTAAAAGAAATGTTATTAATTTAATATGCATCGAGTCTTAATTAAAAGAGTAAAATTTAAGAAAGAATTTACTTGAAGATTCACGGCAGATAGAAGTGAATGTTTTCTTGAACCATTCCACTTGAACATTGAGAGTAAAATTCCCATAATCAATAAAAATCCCTCTTTCTCTGAGAAACGAATTATCAAGAGCAGTAGTTCCAACAACTGCGAAATTCAAGCCCTTCCAAAAATCATCAACGCTTATACTCTCTCTTCCTAGATATGGCTGTAGCATTGGATGTTTTAGTGCTTCAGCTGTTCCAAAAACAATTAACAAAATATTAAATTTTTGGAGGATTAAAAGAAAGGAAATTTCTTTTCTCTTTTTGGATAGTCTTTTTAAGTGTCTTATTTTTATTAGATGAAATATATAAGTATCGTTTGTATATTAGAGAAATGAAAATTTCACATAAATGACATTTTTTTTATGAATAATTTCAAAAATAGTAAATGTTTTGAAATATATACTTTAATCGAATATAAGAACTAAGACGATATTTGAAGATTAATAAGAGTTTTTGTTTTACATTAACTAGGCAAGTCTTAAAAATCATAGGCTTTAATCTCAAAACTAATCAGTAGTACGTGAGAGTGACCCTTAGACTGTTTATAAACAATGTTAGGTCAGTAATTGACCCACGAATATACTGTTCTTAACAACAAATTGTTTTCTTAAAGAAAAAAAAAAGACAGATATGAAAATCAAAAGAATCTCTCAAGAGTGAAAATTGATGGAAAAAAAAGTGAAGAATCAAGAGACCAAACCAATGAAGTCGATAATCAGACGACCGTTAGAGCATCGGCCGGTAGGACGACGGAAGAAGGTCTCTCCATAAGGAGGGAAGCAAAAATGGGGAGGCTCCTTAGAAAGGCATCTGGAAAAGAGATTTCCAGTATCAGAAAGGGAATCGCCAAAGTTGAAAATGGCGGTGTAGCATCCAAAAGCATGTGAGGCAAAGGCTAATGCGAGAAAAACTTTGATTAGGTGTGAAGAATCCATGAGGAGAAAACCTTTATTTGTTTTTCTTTACTTAAATATAGCACTAGTAGATGCCCATTGTGTTGAACTTGACAAGACCAAAATTTTTAGACGGTGGTCGGGTTCCAATCCGGCCTTATTATCCCTATACTATAGGTGTATTATAACACTCACATCTTTAAATTTTCAATTTGATCAAGTGACGTGTTGAAATTTATAAAATGTTAAAAATTGAAGGAATGATAAGAAAAAAGACTGAATTACCATCTTAAAATTATTAATTATTATTTTAAAATATCTATAAGGTCGTGTCTCATTGGCTCCAGTAATGGTCACGGGTCGGAATTACAATCCCACGTCTACCCACCCCATTACATTAATGATATATTTTTCATAATTTTCTAAGTGTCCAATTTTTAAGGTTTTATATAATTCCGCACATGTATTAATAAAAACGGAATAGTATAATTATACAAAGAGTTTCCCTCAACTACCCTCCAAACAATAATCCTTATCGAAAAGCTGCCCCGGGAACCACAGCTGTCAAGGATTAAAAGATAGAGTGTACGGTTCCACTATGATATGAAAGATCAATAGCTAGGGCCCAAGGAAACAAGATATTTGTGAGAGAAGCCAAACGTGGAGAAATTTCACAGAAAAAGAATATGTGGAGGAGAAAGCCTAGAGATTGTTCTGACACCATTTTATGGCTTGAATGAATACAATTTCACACGTTTTATTGAAAGCTTAATACAATTTCACATACCTCAATCCTAACGATGTGAATGGAATTCTCAGTTGCCGAATAAAGTGAGAGTCTCGGAGACCCAATCTATAGTTGGCTCTATCGAATAAGCAGTGTGCTCCGGAGAAAAGGAGTTGGTCTGGATAGAGTAGACAGATGGAGGGAAGGCTAGGTGGATGTGGTGGTTTTGTTCGCACTCCAACAATCTTCTCCTCGAACAAATATCCACTAAGCCTCCCCTCTATCTGTCCACTCTATCCAGGTCAACTCTCTCTTCGAAGCACACCGCCTGTCCGATAGAGTCCACCACAGATCGGATTTTTGAGACTCCTCAGTTTGTTCGACAACTAAGGATTTCACCCACATCGTTAGGATCGGGGCATGACTTTGATACCACTTGTTAAGTGACACCATACCACCACAACTCTATATTGGTATGATATTGTCTATTTTGGGCCAAGGTTCACATGAGTTTGCTTTTGGTTTCATCTAAAAGGCTTCATATCAATGAAGATGTGTCCTTCCCCTTACATATCCAGGGTCGGCCCATGAAGTGTGCAAAGTGAGTGATTGCATAGGTCCATAATTATGGCGCAATGGTCTATTTAGATCAGGGCTAATTTATCATGCACAATGTACGGGTTCGAATCCTGATTGTGTTATTTTGCCTTTTTTTTCCTCTTCTTTTATTTATTTCAATTAAGATAAGATATCTTTTCTCTTGTTTATTTCAATGAAAAATATGCCTTTTCTAATTTATTTATTTAGTTAAAAAGATTTATCAATTTTTTTTCTTATAATTATTTCAATTAAAAAATCTTCAATTTTAATTCTAATTTTTCATCTAATTGTTTTTTTTCTATTAACACTAATTTTTTTTTATTATAATAAACAAATGAGTACATTAAAAAGTTAATTGGTTTTTTTTTAATTAAAAAGATTTAGCAATTTTACAATTTTTTCTTTTAATTATTTCAATTAAAAAATCTTCAATTTTAATTATATTTTTTTTATCAAATTGTTTTTTTAGTAACTCTAATTTGTTTTGATAATAATAAACAAATTAGTACATTAAAAACTTAATTATTTTTTTTTCCAATGTTTTTGTGATTTTTTGTAGTAAAATTTATATGATAGAGGGCCGAAACTATATTTTCGTTCTAGGCCTCTGTTTTCTTAAGACTGGCCATGTACATATCCATGATCATTCCCTTCCCTAACTGATGTGGGATTTTGTTCACACTCCTGAAGGTATGTTTTACTAAACTAGCGGAATTTGATTTAGTAAACTAATTAACATTTAATTATGAATCTATTAATATCATGCAATTTGTGAAAAAACATGTAGATTCATGCTTTAAATTTCGAAAATTAAAATCAAAACTTACATTGAGTAATAAATGGAGAATTGGTTGGAGGTTTCTTTACAGGATCAAATCCTCAGCAACACCGGATCTTCTACGCTATATCCCGATCGATCAAACGAAACCCGATTGTGGGATCGAACTTTAGAAGAAATTAGGAAGAAGAAAAATATTTTCTTCCCAATTTTGAATAGGGAAAATCGGCACTCAAGGAGGGGGGGAGGAGGAAGAGAGAATTCCGAATTTCTAAGGAATTTAATTGTGTGATTTATGAATGACCCAACCCTCCTATTTATAGGAAAATAGGAATCCTAATCACATTAGGATTAATCTATAGAGATAAATACTAAAAGAATAAAGATTATCTCTTTCCTTTATCTTGCAATTTCGAAAATGCCATAGATAAATATGAGATTATTTTCTTTTCTTTATTTTATTTATCTTGGGTAAATAAATCTATATAATTATTATAGGATATAATTCAAATAATTATCTCCTACAAATTATCTATGAAGTCCAAAATTAATAATTAATAAATCAAATTTATTTAATTAATTATTTTGGGCCAATTTCAATTGGGTTCATTAATCCAATTGGGCTTGAAACTCTCTCTTAAATTAATAAGTCCAACTTAATTAATTTATTTATTAATTACCATTTAAATAAAATATTTTATTTAAACAATTAATAATATTAATATTTTCTCCCGACTAAATATTATCAAATTATATTTAATTATTAATTTCCATTTAAATAATTTTCATTATTTAAATAATTAATAATAAATATTTTAATTATTAATTTCCATTAAATAAACTCATTATTTAATTAATAATTTTATTGATAACATTTTATTATTAATTAATTAATTATTAATTATTAATTTCGTTCAAATAAAATTTATTATTTAAACAATTAATAATTGTTAATTAATTTCAAATTATTAATTACCATTTAAATATACTCAATATTTAAATAATTAATAATATTTCATTAATAATATTTCATTATTAATTTCATGTTTAAATAAACTCATTATTTAAACAATTAATAATGTTCATATTAATTACCGTTTAAATATACTCAATATTTAAACAATTAATATTGCCTATTTTAAGTAATTCACTTTACTTAAAATTTTCATTTCTTCTACTTGATTTCGCGACTACGATATTTGGGCTAGCATAGGGACCCGATGGACCTATAGATCATGGGCTTAATAATTAGTCAATTAAGTGATTAACACATAATCGATTAATTACATATTATCTAACTATGAATGATTCCACTATAGATTCATAATTGAACTCCCCTCACTATAGATGAGTTATGTCCATTTAGTTTATCTTTATTTATATCTGTGATATAATCCTTCACGTGGAACCCTCATAATTAAGAGCGGATAAATTTACCGTTTTCCTGTTAACTACGCTTTATCCTTGTGTTCCCGGTGATTCTCCAATGAACATTATCTTTAGTCGAACTAGAGATAATATACTTCATGATCAATAGAAGTCATGACGCCACTTGTTCATTGTTCATGTCTCGAATCATTACATGAAGGAGTTTCCTAAAGTTCCTAAAATATTTAGGTATCGCGACCGATGTTAATTTATAGGAAAGTTATGAATTCCATCTCGTGAAAATGAGTTCCCTACTTATCTAGTCATGTTCCCAAAAGTGTAGGATTAAGCGTCCTTACAAATCGCTCTCAACCATGTGAATCAAAGAACATAACTCCATAAATAGGAGTCCGCATTTCACTAGGATTGAGATCTATCCTCGTTGATAAACTTAGTTTGATATTCGATCATTTCTTTTAACGTTGCGTACTAATGAGAAATTTGATCGAACATCGTGGGTCCTGTCTTATACAATCAACATTGCATATGATACTTCCATTTCATGTCTCCCACTGAATGATCGAGGATTGGATCATTTGTCTATAAACAAAATGCGAACCCAAAAGTTAGTTTTCCCAGGATAAGGTTCCTAAACGTTATCCATTTACTGTAGACACTTTTAAGTTACTCATCTCGACTTTAAATCCTCTCGTATGACTCACATACTAAGTCGTGATTTCATAAGAGTAACTTAAGGTTTACTATTTGAATGTTTGATATTAATATATTTCCATATATTCCTAATATCGTCAATTGAATCAATCTAGATAATATAAAGAACTTATGTTTATTTATTTAATTTATTCTTTATAAATTATTATTATTAAATAATTACAAGTTCTAGGACACCATTCCTAACAACTCCAACAATCATCCCCTCAAACAAATATCCACCTAGCCTCTCATCCATTCGTCCACTCTATCCAGACCAACTCCTTTTCTCCAGAGCACACCGCTTATCTGATAGAGCTCACCACAGATTGGGTCTAATAGACTCCCACTTTATTCGACAACTAAGGATTCCATCCACATCGTTAGGATCGAGGCATGACTCCACTTGTTAGGGAACACCTGGACATCCACAACTCCACATTGGTATAATATTGTCTATTTTGGGTCAAAGCCCGCATAGCTTTGCTTTTTGGTTTCACCCAAAAAGCGTCATGCCAACCAATAGAGATGTGTCCTTCCCCTTATACACTCATGATCATTCCCTTCCTTAACAGATGTGAGGCTTTGTTCACACTCCAACAAATTTTAATTGAAAAACTACCATTTTTTTCTCCTCTGGCATCATGTGTGCGAAACTAGGGGGGAGCATAGGTGGATATAAGGGTGTAATTTAATTGAAAGTGTGAGTGGGTAAAATTTAATTGGATTGATTAGTGGGATAAATTATTTTTAATTATTAATATATAATTTCATTTAAAGGATAAAAATGTAAAATCAACTATTAGGGCCCCACTTACATTATGAAAATTGAACCACGTAAATGTAGAATTGAGTATTTTTGAAATTTAGAAATGCATTGGTTATTTTTGAAAATGGGAGTTGAAAAATATGTACCAAAGACAATTCCTCTTTTAAAAAAAATAAATGTTTTGAAATATTTTAGAAATATTGAGATTCTGTCAATCTTGCTCTCAGATTATACCAATCCCATCTAGATTGGTGAATCTCAATCTAAAAATGGCATTTTTGAAAATTTTCAAAACTTTTCCTATTTTAAAAAATATCAATTCTTAATATGTCATTTTAAGAAAACCCTAATACAAAAGGTTTCACTCAAGTACTCTACTAACAATCTTAAGAAAAAATCACAAAATTTTAACTAATTCCATAATTATGAGATAAATTTTTTAATCCACTTTATACACTTTGCAAAGTCCAGTGGTCAATTACTCAAATTGAATTTTTAAGAATGTAAATGTTACAACACCTATTAATTGAAAGTGATTTGTGCAATTTTCTATAAATTTAAATATATAAATAAATCGTCTTATCTTGATGATTTTTTCAATAGAAAATACGTGTTTTTAATTTCTCTGTTTTCACATTAAAAAAATATTATATATATATATTATCGCTATTTTTAGGTGGTTCATTAAACTTAAGGGGGAAATATTTAATGCTGTTCGTTGAAACAAAAACAAGGGAGAAAAACTTTAAAGGACTTCCTTTGTAGCTAACATGAAGAAGAGTGCAAAATTCAGTATTGCTTAGTTATGCAAATTTTAGTCATATTCGATGTTAGCATTTCAACTAATTGATTATAATTTGATTATAATTAGTGATAAATAATAATAAACTAATCGGGGCAACGTGAGATGATGAATAAAGATATCATTTTATATATTTTACTTAAAAGGGAAATTTCATCGAATTTTCTGCAATATATGAAAATATAATACTTCTAAAAAGTATTTATAAATATAGTATTTGAAAAAAAAATCTCATTCATATTAATCAGTGATAACTTATAAGTTGAATCAGTGATTAAATAGCGAAATATCAATTAGTACTGTGGATCAGGAAATTTTGTGATTACCTACGTAGTAAATGTAACGTCCCATAATATTTTTGAGGTAAATTTATTTATTTATTGAAGTTTAATTAGATAGTTTGAGTTAGTAAATTAGATTTTAGAAGTTCGAAATCTTTCGTTAATATTATTTCTGTTAAGAACGTGTGATTAGAATCAAGTGCATTAATGAGTATTAACAAGTCAATTAATAATCATTAAATCACTTTAGCTAGTTTAAATTAATTTAGTTTAGTTGTTAGTTAGAAGATTACTTTAACGATCACTTGGGACAGTTTTATTTAAAGGAGAGCTTTAGAGGAGTATTTTAGTAATACCTACAATATCATTTAAGTTGTGATCTTCCTCTTCACTCTACCAAAAGGAAAAGAAATTAGAAATTGCTCTCCCAAAACCCCCTCATTCCCGTAGCAATAAGAGGAAAAAAAAAGGAAGAAAAAGAAAGTTATGGTTCTCCTTCGTTTCTCGGTCGATTTCTTCGTGCCTTAGCTCATTGGAAAGATCTCGCAACAACTACCCATCCTATCCATTGAGGTTTTCCATCCAAATCCAAGAGGTAAAAAGGTGAGGAAAGTTTTAAATTTTATGGGTATTGTTGTTTTGATTTTCAATTCTTGATCCATGCTTAAATTCCTCCTTTCTTCTTTGATTAATTGAAGTTTCTAGCTTAAAAAAAGTTTCTAGGGTTAATGCATGATCTTTCTTGGCCCTAATTTCATTTCTAAACAAAAATCCGACCTCTTTAGAAACACCAAAATTAAGGCTGCTATGGGGGATTTTTAATTCGCTGGATTTTCATTTTCTCTTCTTTTGGGTGTTGGTTTTATGTTTAAAAGCCCTAAAACAAATTACCCATTGTTGTTTATCACTTTATTACTACCCAAACCAACCCGGAACGTTCATCAAAGTGCCAAGAGCCAAGAATTCCACTTCCCAAAGATAGAGGCAGCTACCGTGGCTGTTTTGGAGGTCATTCCCTGGCTGTTTTTTCTCTTTATTGATTTAGGTGTCAAATGTTTGTTTTTTGGTTAGTTAATGAATGCTAGGTGTTTTTTTTTTAATTATAGGTGTTGGCAACCGATAGCTCGTTTGATCCTCTGACTCTTGTAGTGAGACTACATAGCCAAGGTAGTTTTAAAGTGGTCGTATGTGATTTTATGATTAGGTTACATGACGATCTTGTCTTGATCGAGGTTAAGAAGTTATAGGGGTAAATGAAAGAGTTGCGATGCATTGGTTGGTGATAATAGTCTTGGAAGTGAGTGTGGGTGTTTTTGGAACTTTGAATGGCCTTTGGAGTTTAAGTTATTAATTGGAAGTGGAGATAAGTTTTGGGGCACACTTGGAAATAATGTGAGTTTTTGGATGATTTTTGAGATCGAGCTTTTTGGATTGTCTTGGTGTTAAAGCCTTGAAGGGAGACTTATAGGGCGTGACTAGGCAATGTAACGATGTTCCCTATCGTTAGTGGATGGTTATTGATCTTGACTTGCTTACGTTGGTAGTTATGAGTGTTGTGGAACGATAACGGTGGTGACATGATGAAAGATTTCATTTAAGCCTTTTACTTTTATTTATGTTTCTTCTAAGATTGGTAAGGAAGCGTTCAAATTTATCGTTTTTCTTTATATGACCTACTTTATGCAAAGATGATGGAGATTTGAAACGTGGTAACAATGTGTGGCGTTGTTATACGCGATATGGTAAGAATGTGTCATGATAATACGTGACGTGATAACATGTGTGGCATGATGATTCAAAATATGGTAACAATGTGTGGTGTTGTGATACATGATGTGGTAAGAATGTGGCATGATAATGCGTGTCATGGTGATTCAAAATTTGGTAACAATGTGTGGCTTTGTGATACATGATGCGATAAGAATGTGGTATGATAATGCGTGATGTGGTAACATGTGTTGCATGGTGATTTGAAATGTGGTAACAATGTGTGGCGTTGTGATAAGCGATGTGGTAAGAATGTGGCATGTTAATGCGTTATATGATAACATGCGTGGTATGGTGATTCAAAATGTAATAACAATATGTGGTGTTGTGATACGCGATGTGGCATGACAATGCATGATGTGATAACATGTGTGGCATGATAATACAAAATATGGTAACAATGTGGTGTGATAACAAGCAAGTTTGAAATACAGTTATTACTATGCGGTACTTATGATTTAGAAAGATACGTATATTGTTAGTGCATTTATTTTTTATCTTGAAGGAAATGCTTATTTTAGTTGATGCTTGATTAGAAGTGGGATTAAAATTGGATTTTCCTAGGTTGTTTGGGAGTATAAAATGGGTAGTAAAGAGTATGTTAGGCCTTTTGGACACAATTTCGGATGTGGGATTCGTCCATAGGATTGCATGCCTCCATTTTATTCTCACTTGCATTTTATGTGAATTGTAACTTGGATTATTTGGTGTTAAAACCTTGAAGGGAGACTTATAGGGCTTGACTAGGCAATGTAACGATGTTCCCTATTGTTAGTGGATGGTTAGTGATCTTGACTTACTTACGTTGGTAGTAATGAGTGTCGTGGAACGATAACGATAGTGACATGATGATAGATTTCATTTAAGCCTTTTACTTTTATTTATGTTTCTTGTAAGGTTGGTAAGGAAGCGTTCGAATTTATCATTTTTCTTTATATGACCTACTTTATGCAAAAATGATGCATATTTGAAACGTGGTAACAATGTGTGGCATTGTTATACGCGATGTGGTAAGAATGTGTCATGATAATATGTGATGTGATAACATGTGTGGCATGGTGATTCGAAATATGGTAACAATGTGTGGTGTTGTGATACGTGATATGGTAAGAATGTGGCATGATAATGCGTGATGTGGTAACATGTGTGGCATAGTGATTCGAAATGTGGTAACAATGTGTGGCGTTGTAATACGTGATGTGGTAAGAATGTGGTATGATAATGCTTGATGTGGTAGCATGCGTTGCATGGTGATTTGAAATGTGGTAACAATGTGTGGCGTTGTGATACGCGATGTTGTAAGAATGCGGCATGTTAATTCGTTATGTGATAACATGCGTGGCATGGTGATTCAAAATGTGGTAACAATATATGGTGTTGTGATACGCGATGTGGCATAACAATGCATGATGTGATAACATGTGTGGCATGATAATACAAAATGTGGTAACAATGTGGTGTAGTAACAAGCAAGTTCGAAATACAGTTATTACTATGCGGTAGTTATGATTTAGAAAGATACGTATATTGCTAGTGCATTTATTTTTTATCTTGAAGGAAATGCTTAATGTAGTTGATGCTTACTTAGAAGTGGGATTAAAATTGGGTTTGCCTAGGTTGTTTGGGAGTATAGAATGAGTAGTAAAGAGTATGTTAGGCCTTTTGGACACAATTTCCGATATGGGATTCGTCCATAGGATTGCATGCTTCCATTTTATTCTCACTTACATTTTATGCTAATGTTGCTACACTTTTTTTTTTCAGGCACCTTTCGTGGTAAGGATGTGGTGTCGCTTGACCGAGCGATGATGGTTGTTGGACTTGTACATAGACTTTGTTGAGCATTGACGAATGCTTGTTGACAAGATCTCCATTGATATTTCTTAATGTCTAATGAAAAGATTTGTATTTGTGCTCATAAGAGCACTTAGAATTATTTTCTTTTCATATTCTGATTTTGTTTTAGAATTTGATTAGAAAAGGGGGACGTGCACTCCCAAGTTTTGATTTTCGATTTTCCTGGTTGTGACCTATGTATTACAGGTTTTGGCATAGTTCAAGTTTTAAATGGTACCATGCCGAATTTTTATTAAAATTAAGTCTTCCGCTGCGTATTCTATTTTTTAATGATTTTAAAAGAGTCGGGTCATTACAGTTGGTATTAGTGTCTGAGGGTTCTGTAGACCACATGCATCGCATGTTTTTCATGTTTTGGTTTATAAGTCATTTTCCAAGGCATCATTTAAGGTTAATGACACCAGGTATTCCTTGAAACTTTATTCCTAAGCTTTGGTTTTTTCTTAGTAGTGGGAAGTTTATGAGAAGGGTTCTCTCTTGTTAACGCATTATTTATATTTTGTGATAAATTTCCACCTGGTAAGAACCATTAAGTGTAACGTCCCGTTAATTTGTGATAAAAAAAATTACTTATTTTATTTTAATTTAAGTAATTAAGGTTTATTTATTTATCGGTAAATTAGAATTTAGTAGTTTATTTCGGTTTAATTCTTTTTAAATTACCTTTTTAGCTTAATTTCGTTTTAATGGTATTAATAATTATTAACGGGCCAATTCATAATTATTAATCACCATTGGGATAGTTTAAGATCATCGGGTTTCGTTTTATAAGTCAAAAGTCATAAAAGGACGCAACCGTCATTTCCAAAATTCCTAAATATCTAAACACTATTTGCTTCATCTTCTTTAAATTACCATTGACTCCAAAGTTGACCAAAAGTTGCTCCATTTTCTCTCCTCCACCCGTGAGCATCAAAGAGGGAAAGGGGAAATTCGGTTTTTGTTCGTTTCTCGACGGATCGACTCGATCTTGGATACATCGGAAAGCCCTCGAGTCTAGGATCCTTTTCCACCTAACCATCGTGCGTTTCTCTCGAGATCCAAGGAGTTCTCGGTAAGTTTATCTTGAAACCCTAAGCTCCAAATAGTGTTTTAATGGAGTTTTCTTTGTTTTCTTTCGATTTCTTGTCGTGAAACTCGGTGTTTGTAAATACGGGAGTTGTTTTAAGAGTTTTTGAAAACTTTTCCATAACCCTAAAATCGAGTTTCAGTCGAAACCCTTCCCATTTGAAATTTACCTTTTGGGGTTTGATTATGGGTTATAAATTAGTGAAATATTGTTTATTGAAATTCAATTCGGGAAAGGGCATAATGTTCAAAAACCCTAATTATCGATACCCATTGAAATCAAGAATATCGAATTTGCTTGAAACCAACTCGAAACACATTTAAATTGCCTAAAAGCCGGAAAACCAAACCCGAAGCCCATTTAAATTGCCTAAAAGCCGGAAACCAAACCTGAAGCCAATTTTCATGAGAGGGCCATGAGCCTCATGTCGGGCGTTTGTTGAGTTTTTCGTCGTTTTGTACGTTTAGTTGTTGTTTGATCGTTAGTAGGTAATTTATTGATTTTGAGATATAATTCTAATTGTAGGTGTTTTCGAACCGTTCGTTTGATCGCTCTTGCGGATTTAGGAGCGAAGTCATCTCTTTCTAAGGTGAGAATATTTAGGATTTAAAGTAACTATAGAAAGCAAATAAGTATAATGGTTTGTAGAATTGGGAACAAAGACTAGAATTCGAATCTAAGATAGAGGGAAGTGAGTTAGTGCCCTTAGGATTAGGAGTTAATCCTTAAAGTGAGAACTTAGGAGTTCTCGAGGAAAACGTTGAATCTTAGAAATTACTAAGTTAGATTCGTTTCGAAGCTTAGGTTGGATCATTGGAAGTTAAAAGATCCAACTTGTATTTAGAACGATTAATAGAACCTCGGATTATATTGGAAGTTTAGAATCCTGGAAGGTATAAGTTAATCCTTTAAGATAGGTTTTACTTTTATTATTGTAGTGGAGTTCGATTTACGTATCGTTCTTCCGGAGTTTCCTATTTATTTACTTTATGTCTTTTACTTTATGTCCTTTACTTTATGCCTTTTACTTTATGTTTGTATCGGCTACTTTAATTCTGCACTTTATTTATTTACACCAAAACATATCATATTGCATCATAACATCTCGCATCATGGAAAAGAAGAGAGAATGAGAAAGACATGAATGGGAGAATGATGGATCCTACGGGATAGACCACATTACCTTCATAGAAAAAGAAGAGAGAATGAGAAAGACATGAATGGGAGAATGATGGATCCTACGGGATAGACCACATTACCTTTATAGAAAAAGAAGAGAAAGTAAGAAAGAAAAGGAGGGAGAACGATGGATCCTACGGGAAAGACCACGTTACCTTCTTCATGCATAAGGGCGTATGCGAATCCTACGGGATATCCTCATACATTCATGCTTATGATCGATGAAATAGAGAATCGAGATGTTTTATGTTTATGCAAATTTTATTTATTTTTCTTATTTATGTCGTAACAAGTTAATGGATGAGTATTTTGACTACGAGTGCTAGTAATATCATCCTTTGGAGAGTTTAGAATGAAATTACCTAGAGTTTGGAGAACTTAGGATTGAATTGTGTCAGATTAATTGGACACAAATCGGAATACGAGTTTGAAGTCTATCTTTACTTTTTATTCTTATTATTCTCACTGGGCTTAAGTTGTTAGCTCATGATATTGCAACCAATTTCAGGTAATGCCCTGGCTAGAGGTCGTGGGAGAGGAGATGGTGCTGCGTGATCGAGGGATGATGACCTCGAGATGGACTCAGTTGTTGTAAAGTCTATGCATTTAATTTTGTGAACTTTAAAGACTTTGATGATTTGTACATTTGTATTTTAGCTCATAAGAGCTTATTATCGTTGTTTTATGATATTAAATCTTTGAACTCCTGATTTGGGACTTAAAGTTCCATGTGATTTTATTAGATTTTGAAATTAGGATGTAAACAGGTTTTGGCTAGCCAATTTTTAAACATAGCCACGCCAATTTTTCTTAAAATAAAAGACTTCCGCTGTGTTATCTAATTTAAATGATTTTAAAATAGTCGGGTCGTCACATTAAGTGGCAGTGTTGATTTTACTAATAGGCTATAAACTTGGTATGGGTACTAAGGTTAGAATTTACCCCTTGTAGTTTGGAGGTTATGCCCTAGTGTAGCATATTGATATAGAGTTGTTGCAAGGTAGTCGTGAAAATTCCAAAAGATTGATCTTTCGATCATCAATTATTGATGAAGGTTTGGTTGTGGTGTAGTTGTTAGAGTAGTTGTGTTAGTAGAACACGTGACTAACGAGTTACATGAAAAAAAGAGGCGTGTTGTGCCTAGATCCCGGTGACAAGAAATGTGATAGCTAGTTCATTTGAGTGTTTGTAGAAAAGTGATCGGTTTGGCTCAAGTTCAGTGACCTAGATTAAGTTAAGGACAAGTCCCTAGTCGGAATTTGAGAAATGAAATCATTGTTGATTATGGTATTTCAATGTGTTAGTGAGATGTTAAATTAAAAGAGTGTTGCCACTCAAGAGAGAAAGTTAGAACTTTTGTGTTGGGCTCTGATGAGGACCAATAATGATTGTATTAGTTGATCTTAGGTATAATCCTGTAGCTACTACACTATGAGTGTCCCGATGTGGATTGGAATACTTAAGATCAAGTTATCGAAAGCTCCACTTGGAAAATGGATGGTTAACTAACACTTTTTGTGAATCCTCCGGAATTGGAAAAAAGGTCGGATACTCCTTGTGGGCTTGAGATTAAGGGGAGGATCACCCACCAGCAATTAGGATTTGCAATAGTGGTAGAGACACTTGGATGTGCAAGTAATGCCAAAATGAGGAGGATATTCTAGCCCATATGTGTAATAATGATTTAAGGTACTATTCCACTTGGAAAGTGTCGGGTACGAGTAAGCATAAATAAGTAAATAACATATCATTTTGAGCAAACTTGCTCGTTGTGAGCCATTTAAATAACGCCAAGATCAATTCTCATTCCTTATCACTTCCTCATACTCCGATATTCTTATACTTCATAACCCATAGTCTCCAAACTAACCACAACCATAGCCAAACTCAATTCACAAAAACACTCTATGAATCGCAAACAACATTGCCAACATCCCTCTGATTCTTTATGTTCTCACCTTCACAAATAGTCTCCCACATTGCTTGTGCTTGCCCTTATCCTACATCAACCATTCCACACATATTTAGATAAATAATAATACATTTACCTCAGCCCAAATACAATCAACACAACTCAAACCCGGTTAGTGGAGAAAAATCCCAAAACTAGTCAATTTTGATATGTAGTTTTCGGCCAATGAGGAAAATTATAAAAAATCATTGGGTTTCTCTTCTAAAGTGTTTTCCATGTACAATATATATAGTTAAGCACTCATATATTCCAGATTTGATAACCTTTCATAATTAATCAAGAAAAACCAAAAACTAGCTAAGTTAAAAACTAGTATTTTGGCCAAATTTAAGAATTTTTAAGAATTCATTTCCTTGCTCTTCCAAGTTGTTTTTCATATGTAAAATACATATTTAGGCACACAAATATTCCAGAAATAAAAGATTCTAAGTAAAAGTCATGAAAAACAAAAATTGGAAAAACTAGAAAGCTTGAAAATAGCCATTAATGGAGGATTTTAGCTTGGTGTTCATCCATGGCTTCCGATTACAACCATTCTTAATATATTAGATCTTAGGGACTTGATGAGTATCAATATAAATTCAATTTCCATAATTTATACAAGGAAGAAAACCCCACACAACATTTCTTATAAACCAAACAAGAGAACCCCATGAAAATCTAGAAAAAGTATGAGCCCTAGGTTATGAAATTATATTGAACTTGCTTAATTCTTCTTGATTCCTGTATGAACCTTCATATTATGTTGATTCCATCATGAATCAACAAAAACCTCTTTGAATTTTTCCAAGAACACAAGGATTTGGAGAAGGATGAAATTGAGCAAAAATGGAGGAGAATGGGGGAGAGGTCACGGTTTTGGAGGAGAAGAAATGAGAGAATTTTTGACATTTTTCCTTTTCTTTTCCTTGCATTTTTACATATATACATTTAATTTTCCAAAATTAAAATATTAACTAAATTCTAATTTCCCACAAGTCCTTCCACCTTCTTAATTTAACTCCTAAGCCCCTCTACCTCCAACAACTAATTGAAGCCCTTCCTCCTCTTTTCTTTCGCTAATAAGTCCTTGCCCTTTAAACTTTTTACTAACCCTCTTCACTAAATTAACCATGGTTAATAATTTCTCTTTTAATTAAATTCTCCATCCTTTGTTAAATAAACTATGGTTAATCACTAATTAACCAAAAATTCAAATAGAGAAATAATTTTCCGCGCTTTAAATCACTAATTTAAAATATACCAATAAAAGGAAACTTTCTAATTACCCTACGTCAAACCCTCGGGCCCTTACAACTTGAACCATTTGCCAATAAGGGGTGTGAAGGTTGTCGTTGGAGTGTAATTAGACAAGTGAAGTGTCAATGGGTGAGGAGCTTCTGGAAATGAACCATCGAGATACTTACATGGTGTGAGAGTTCCCAAGAAGAACTCTAGAGATATGTCGATGGATCTTGTTAGTCATTTACCGACGAATGTAGGGGTTATGGATGAGTCTGAGATCGCGGTCGATGGATCGACCAAGTCAATTTATTTTATCGGAAGAGTGTAATTGTGGACTTTTGAGTGTCAACTAGAGTTGAGATGTAATTGAGGAAGCATTGAAAGTTGAATGAGGTAACAATCACTTCATAATCAAACTAGGATGTCCGGACTACTTTGAGATTATGCTTTAAGCTTGTACACTAGTGATGGGACACTTAGAGTAATCACTTTTTGTAGAGGGACTTGTTGGTGATAATGGTTATAAAGCCACTATAGAGAAGGTACCATTAGGGAGCTTGCATGGTCCAAACATAGAATACCAGTCTTTTGAGACAAGTCTGTTAAGAATGAGTGTCAGAACCAAGCTTGATCTGTTAAATAGAGGGTCGATCAACTGGATTTCATGAGGAATGGAACTGCTCAGAGTGAACGAGGGAGAGATGTAAGAGCTTGACTTTTGAAGTTGGGTGGTGTTAGCAAGGCCATGGAACTCCCGTAAGTGGGATCCCATAATAATTATGAGGTTTGGATAGAAAGGTAAGTATTCTTTGATTAATTTACCATTTGAGAATTTCAAACGGAAAAGAATCGATTGTTTATCGATTGGCTTTATCGTAGGCATTACCGGAATACTTGATGTTACAGGATGTCTGTGTTTGAGAATACTTTTCAAGCTTTTAACACTTGTTATTTTTGGTCGGTGGCGTTAGACGTTAACTTATGTATGAGTATAAGATCTTTGTTTCGTGATAGTGGTAGAGTGAATTGTTTATGTGGAAATGGAAACACGACTCTCGTTACGCCCAAATGACAAGTTGTAAGATTGAAAATTTAAGGGGATCTTACGAGCATACTTTTATGGTAACTTTGATACTAGTATGTGGCTATGATGTGTGACTTAAGATTCTTGGTGAGAATCGTGTTGTTTTTCTTATTGTGATAGACGATTGATATGGTTTCGGTATGCCTTCAATGATTTTCCCTTGAGGAGGACATACTTTTGTGATTTAGAACCTTAATGAGATAATTGCGTATGTAAGGGACGACATCCCTAAGGGGAAGATATTTTGGGCCAAACCCGACCGTTTGTGTTTAAAAGTTGTGACTAAGGCATATGGAGAGGTATGCATGCGTTGATCAGCATAGATCGCTATACTTGCAGTGGGAAGCCACATGCTCTTGAGAAAGATGCCCATGAAGGGTGTTACGAGACTTGGGAAGAAGGCCATGGGATCGGTAACATACCGTTAGCATGCCATCGGCCTTGTCAGCTGTGCGTGATGATTTTCTTGTTTCGATTCTTCGAAAATACATGGCGGACCCTTCCCATGTGACAGATCATGAGCCGTTTTTCTTGATGCTAACTTGTCTTATGAGGAGACACCGGTGGAGATCTTAGCATCGGAGAAATAGGTGTTGAGGAACAAGACTATTGGCCTAGCAAAAGTCGTGTGGAGAATCAAGTATCGGAGAAGGCTACTTGGGAACGCGAGGATGAGGTGCGGGAGAAATATCCTCACTTATTCACCTAGGGAGTTACTTTTCGGGGACAAAAACTGTTCTAAGGTGGGTGGACTATAACGTCCCGTAATATTTTTGAGGAAAAATTATTTATTTATTTATTTATTGAAGTTTGATTAAAAAGTTTGAGTTAGTAAATTAGATTTTAGAAGTTCAAAGTACTTCGTTAATATTATTTCTGTTAAGAGCTTGTGATTAGAATTATGTGCATTAATGATTATTAACATGCCAATTAATAATTATTAAACCATTTTAGCTAGCTTAACTTAATTCAGTTCAGTTGTTAGTTAGAGGATTACTTTAACGAGCACTTGGGATGACTTTATTTAAAGGAGAGCCTTAGAGGGGCATTTTAGTAAAACTCCAAACACCTAAAATATCATTTAAGTTGTCATGTTCCTCCTCACTCTACCAAAAATTAGAAATTTCTCTCCCAAAACCCCCCAAACCTAAAGCAATAAGAGAAAAAAAAAGGAAGAGAAAGAAAGTTTCAGTTCTCCTTTGTTTCTCGGTCGATTTCTTAGTGCCTTAGCTCGTTTGAAAGATCTTGCAACAAGCTTTCTACCCATCCTATCTATTGAGGTTTTCCATCCAAATCCCGGAGGTTAAAAGGTGAGTAAAATTTCAGATTTTATGGGTATTGTTATTTTGATTTCAATTCTTGATCCATACTTGAATTCGTCATTTCTCCTTTGATTAATTGAAGTTTCTAGCTAAAAGAAAAGTGTCTAGGGTTAATGCCTGATCCTTCTTTGCCCTAATTTTGTTTCTAAATAAAAACCAGACCCCATTGGAAACCACAAAATCGAGGCTGCTATGGGGGATTTTTACTTCGCTTGATTTTCGTTTTCTTTTCTTTTGGGTGTTGGTTTTCTGTGTAAAAGAACTAAAACGAATTATCGATTGTTATTTATCACTTTATTACTACCAAACCAACCTGGAACGTTCATAAAAGTGCCATGAGCCGAGAATACCACTTCCCAAAGATAGGGGCTGCTACCGTGGCTGTTTTGGAGGCCATTCTTGCGTTGTGTTTGATCTTTATTGATTTAGGTGTCAAATTTTTGTTTTTTTTGTTAATTATTGAATTTTAGGTGCTAGGTGTTGGCAACCGATATCTCGTTTGATCCTTCGACTCTTGTAGCGAAACTACATAGCCAAGGTGAGTTTAAAGTGGTAGTATGTGGTTTTATGATCAGGTTACATGATGATCTTGTCTTTATCGAGGTTAAAAGGTTATAGGGGTAAATGAAAGAGTTGTGATACATTGGTTGGTGATAATAGTCTTGGAAGTGAGTGTGGGTGTTTTTGGAACTTTGAATGGCCTTTGGAGTTTAAGTTAGTATTTGGAAGTGGAGAAAAGTTTTGGGGCACACTTGGAAATAATGTGAGTTTTGGGATGATTCTTGAGATCGAGCTTAGGACCGAATTGTAATTGGGATGGTTTTGGTTTTAAAGCCTTGAAGGGAGACTTGTAGAGCTTGACTAGGCAATGTAACGATGTTCCCTATACTTAGGGGATGGTTAGTGATCTTGACTTGCTTACATTGGTAGTGATGAGTGTCGTGGAACAATAACGGTGGTGACATGATGATAGATTTCATTTAAGCCTTTTACTTTTATTTATATTTCTTGTAAGATTGGTAAGGAAGCGTTCGAATTTATCGTTTTTCTTTATATGACCTACTTTATGCAAAGATGATGGTGATTTAAAATGTGGTAACAATGTGTAGCGATGTGGTAAGAATGTGTCATAATAATGTGTGATGTGGTAACATAGGTGGCATGTTGATTCGAAATGTGGTAACAATATGTGGTGTTGTGATACGTGATTTGGTAAGAATGTTGCATGATTATGCATGATGTGGTAACATGCGTGGTATGGTGATTTCAAATGTGGTAACAATGTGTGGCATTGTGATACCCGATGTGGTAAGAATGTGGCATGATAATACATGATGTGGTAACATGCGTGGCATGGTGATTTGAAATGTGGTAACAATGTGTGGCATTGTAATACGCGATGTGGTAAGAATATGACATGTTAATGCGTGATGTGATAACATGCGTGGCATGGTGATTCGAAATGTGGTAACAATGTGTGGTGTTGTGATACGCGATGTGGTAAGAATGTGGCATGACAATGCATGATTTGATAACATGTCACTATAAGAATTTCGGGAATAGGTGA
Organism: Gynostemma pentaphyllum; assembly: GCA_028015215.1. Lineage (NCBI taxonomy): Eukaryota > Viridiplantae > Streptophyta > Magnoliopsida > Cucurbitales > Cucurbitaceae > Gynostemma > Gynostemma pentaphyllum. The sequence goes on along the minus strand of CM051351.1, from coordinate 44,775,875 downwards.
CATCCTCTTGGCGTCACCTATTCGAATAGGTGACGGTTTTTTGACAGTCACCTATGGCAGTGTCACCTATTTAAATAGGTGACGTCCAAAAAAAAACCGTCACCTATTCGAATAGGTGACGCCAAAAGAACGTCACCTTTTCGAATATGTGACGCGAAAAGAACGTCACCTTTTCGAATAGGTGACGCGAAAAGAACGTCACCTTTTCGAATAGGTGACGCGAAAAGAACGTCACCTTTTCGAATAGGTGACGCCAAAAGAACGTCACCTTTTAGAATAGGTGACGCCAAAAGAACGTCACCCTTTCGAATAGGTGACACTCGAATAGGTGACGGTCATGAAATACAGAAGAAAAGGTGACGGGGAAAAACCGTCACCTATTGTCTAAAATTTGAGAAAAAAAATATTTTTTTATTAATTGATTTGAAATAATATTTTTAATACACCTATCAAATTTAAATAAAATATTACAATACAAATTAAAAAATCACTAAATGCCTACATGAAATTACAATATTTTTAAACAAAAATTAAATTACATCATAATGACAATAACGCAACAATTGCTAATAGAACTTCAATCACCACTCCTATCCAAATTTCAATAACCAACTCGCATGTCAGGATCTTCTGTCCTCATTCCTCCAAATCTTACTTCAAGCATGTCAGGATCTGAACAATGGCAATTTTAAACTAGTTAGATTCTCCTCTTTTGCATTTATAAAATTATTTTATAATTTTAGGAAAAACACAATGGAAAACCGATAACCAAGATAGTTCAAGTAATGAGCTCCTAAAAACGTCAGTCAACATTAAATCCAAACATTTAGCATCAAGTCCATAAATTTAACAGAAGAGAAATGTTACAAAAATGATTCAGCTAATGAAACTAACCCGAAAAAAGGACACCATTTGAAACATGATCCCGGTTTCTGCTACAATATTGACTAGACTAGAGCATAAGAAAATACATCAGTCATCCTATTAGGTGCTTGCTAAATGAAATTGATATGACATAAAAAAATGGAAATAAAACCATCAAGAATACAGTAGAGCACAAACATAAATTTTTGTTCATATAATGATAGTAGCTTCGAATGTGCAAAAAAACGCTATTCATTTTGCATATGAGGCTATGTGAGACAAGAGAGTAGTTAGGACAGCAAAACTTAACAAAGTCACACTTTAGACACATTCCACAAGCAAAACAGCAAAAAGCTGAAAGCAAAATTCAACTAAACCTTCAATTTACTCCATTAGATACTTCAAGCAAACAAAATTAACACATTCCATTCCAATAAAACCAATCAACCAACAAAAGGGCCCAAGAACAGTACATTCCCAATGTTTTTAACTTTTTATTATCATGTCATATTTCTTGAAGTTATCTCAATCATAATAATGCAGGATCTGTTAAGTGGAATAAATCCAAGGAGACAAGAAGGAAGAGACATAGAAGATTGATTATGGTGTGACAAACCTCAAATTATGGTGTTTAATCTACAGCAAACCTTCTCCAGTACCATCTGTGCCCCCAAAACAAGGTTTCCAAGGTCAATTCTAATAATGGGGGATAAGATAAGATAGATAATAATGTAGAACAACTTTACTTTTCAATTTTTGTTCTTATAAACATAATGGAGGATAAGATAAGATAGATAATAAGTGTGAAATTTTTAAAAGGAAACAAGAATCTCATAGTTACTTAAAAAAGTGTGAAATTAAGCCAATTTGTTGGAATTAGAAACCATCAATTATGAGATGTACGTACGAACAATAATAGGAAGAAGAAGTTTCATTCCCTCTTCAATATTCAACACAATAGCAGGATGCAGAGCATAACTTGGCAGCTGCCCACCATGAGACAAATTGTGAACACATTTTAAATGTCTATCATCCTTCATTTTAATCATGAAACCACATGCTCCACTTTTCACCTCAACTATAAGGCTTTTAACATCAGATATATATGTATTCGATAATGCTGCACATGGTAATTTTCTATGCTTGATAGGTTAAATTGCACATGCAAGTATTAACCATCAGAAATATCTATAATCATGGATTGTTACTAAAAAAAAAAGTCACACAACATACAAAGTAAATCATATTTCTGAAGGAGATGGCCATACCCCTACTCTTCCGACCTGAAAACTTTCAGGCAAGAAACAACGATATACAATAAAACCAAAAATACTAGTTTTCATAGACAGTTCTGCATTTAGATTGCTGGCCATATCCAGAGACTTTCAGACACCTATAATATACGAGACATAACCAAAATGTCGTTAAAATCGAGTTTCATTCAAGGTTCAATGATGCCACACCAGTTATAAGACCAGCAACAAAACCAGTTGCATAATTAACTTTCCCAGATAATCAAAGCACAGCTTCCTAATCCTCCACTCCATAAAACCATGAAGAAAGAAAAATGATTCACAGTTTTCATACAAAAGGAATTATAGATATGAGATGCAATTCATTAAGAAACTTCTTTAAGAGAGGCAATTCAATTCAATTCAATTTATGAACAGACAAAACATGGAATCATTGCATTAAAAAAAACATAAAATATTGACATCTGTTTTCAAATAAACACTATATAGTATACTAGGAAATGAAACAAATAAACTCTTTAATTAAGACTTCCAACCATCTAAACAAATCAACCACATTTCTTACCCTTGTAAAAACAGAAACATGAAAAAAAAAATAGCATCAACGAGAAATGAGCATAACATCTAACAAATCAACCACATTTCTTACCCTTGCAAACTTCAGTAGTTGAGACCACGTAGTATTGAATGGAAAGAAGAAGAAATTGAAAGAAAGAATTACAAGGATGATTCAATCTCTAATAACAAGAGAAAGAATAAACAAGAATAATAATGAAAAATGAGGGAAAAAGTCATTTTTTCATTTCCAAGAAAGAAAAACAAACATGAATGAGAGATTTCGCATCTCAACTTGGCCCTAACGATGGCGTGAGAGTGAAGCGAAGCATGTGTGTGTGTGTGTGTGTGTGTGTGAGAGAGAGAGAGAGAGAGAGAGAGAGAGAGAGGGTTATGGCTACAAGGAAAAAAATGTGATGCGGAGAGTGCAAGAGTTTTTTTTTTATTCCAGACAACAAACGATGAGGTGACAAATTTTCTTACTCATAAATCAGACCATACAAAATTAGCAGACAATTGATTCATCAACCTTCGAAACTCAGAAATGATTCATCAACTTTGGAAAGTGTTTGCTAAATTAGGGGAACTTACAGTGAAGAAGGTTGATGGCTTCATTGACCAAACGAATATAATTGTCATTACTGTCAAATACCCTCAAAGTACAACCCGAATCTCTTTCAGTTTCCTACTGGCACGTAATAGATATGGCATTACCTTTTCCCTTTGAAATTATCATGATTTTACCTTCAATAGGATAACAAAGCAAACCATCAATATTGATTGTTTTGGTCTTTTGGAGCTAAAGAAGGGATAAAACTAGAGAATTAACATGAGATATAAAGACAGAAATATCTTATCAGAGCATTTTTTTATAGAAAGGCTATTTTCTTCTAACTCATCAATAAAAAACATAGCTGTTCACAAAGAAATTTAAGAACATTATAAAAAAAACATAGCTAGCTGTAAGAAATAGATCAATAAAAAGGAAATCTTTTTCACAGTTTGTATCAATCTTCTTCTAATACCATGAATTCATTAAGAACTACTTGAGGGAAAAGGGGAAAAAGGAAATTAAAAAAGAATCCTCCCAAAAAAGATAAGAACTTTTGAATTGCAACCCAAGTACATAAAACTAGTATCAAATACCTAGTGACTTGTAAACAAAATTGTAGAAAACGAAAATATATCCTATTGAAGTGTTCAATAAACAGAGACAAATAAAAACACAAGAATTTATTTAAACAACAAAGGAATCTTACACTTTTTTTTAGTGGTGGTGGAATGGTGAGGAAATATTAAACGCGCCCTTTTTTAAAACAAAACAAAATGAAAAGAAATTAGTCACAAAACTTTCACATCCAAAACCATGTTAGTTCCTTGACAAAAACACACCTTCAAACAAATATTGAGTGAGATAGAGCATGATAATGAACAAAATATATAAAATTAAAAAGGAGTAGAAATCTAACTCTTGAGATGCTAAAAGATGTGATCACAAATATGCTTCAACTATCCTTCTTGCAGCTGCAGGAGAAAGTGAAGTTGCCCACTCCGCTATAGTTTCATTCCCAATTGGAAAGTGCTCAAATATATCTAGGAAAAAAAAAAGAAACAAACAAAATAAAACAACTCAACTCAACTAACCATCAATTTAACCTACATGAACACATCTTAAAAAAAGAAGCAAACTCAATACAAAAGGGCAAAAGCAAATGACCACCAAAATCAATAAATCAAGCATGGAATTTAAACTTGAAAGCTTCAATGCTCAAACAAAACATAGGAACTAAACTCATGTTTTCAGAATGAAAAGAGAGTTCATTCCTCATATTCCAAGTTCACTTTACAGGAATTTAAACAAACAACAATGCAATTAGAGATAAGCCAGAGAGAATATTAAACAATGAAATTATACTATTGATAAATGCAAAGTTTGTTTTAAACAAATGACAGTTATCGAATTACCTTGAAGAGTAGAAATATTGGTACACGAACAACCTGGTATATCCAAGTCCTATCAAACTCAAAATCAACACCCACCCATAAATTATATGTTCATAGATTTTAAAGCATTGGCAGAACAAATACTTCACAAACCAAACTCAAAATCAACACCCACCCATAAATTACAAAGCAAAAAACACACACTTTTCACTAATGAGAAAAGAAAAAAATGAGTCAGAAAGCGTTTTTGTAATCAATCACAAAAATGTTTTTGTAATCATTGATGAATCAGCTGATAGGAAATAAAATGATAAGGCTCATCCAAATGATAAGAGCCACTTTACCCTTGATTAATATAACTAGAGTCCATATTGATTGAACAAAGCTTTGTAATGTGGATCAGATCTCGTGACACTTCGATCTTCGTTATCTCTGCAGCAATAGACAACAACATGGGACTACAAGAAATGTGGCATCAAACAACATTAACAAAAACATAATGTTAAAAAAATAATAAAGGAAAAACACCCTGGTTAAGTTTGCGTACCAAAGAAGATCAAAACCTTCTTTCCTTAGCCTCCATGTAGTGTATCCAAAACACACCTATTTGTTTAAGAGGTAAAGAAATTGACTGGCCTAAGAAATCAGATAAAAAATCTCAGTTAATTCCCAAACACATCGCTCTTTAACAAATAAGTAAGCAACAGATTTTTCAAATTGGATAAAATATTGGTCTATTTACTTTAAGTAAAAGGTATATAGTTAACCATGAGAAAAAGAGAGATTTAATTCCATAGCCCCCAGATAAAAATCAATAAAATAAACACGTACAATAACCAACAAGAGATAACCAAAGTTTGTAATCCATAATCTAATCTTCATATAACACAATTTTTATAAATTAACACATTATAATTTCTAATTTAAAATAATTCTTGACTCGTTTCCAAGATCAAATCAGACATTAAAATAAAATTTTAAGCCATATCAAGCAATAAAATGAAGACATCAAAAGCTACAGAGAACTAAAGAAAATGGACATTACGTATTTACAGAACTTATCATTTAGAAAATTTAAATTATTTTTCCTCCACAACTGAAACTTTTTACGAGCAATTTAGTCATAATTCCTTTTTTTCCTAGAGCATAGTTTGCATCCTCATAAAATTGGCTCAGATGCTCAGATGGTGAAACAATATTTTTTTTAAAGAAAGAAATCATCTCATCAAGCTCAGATGCTCTCCCAGCAAACATTTAAAAGAATAGAGACGAGTTTGAAATCAGGGCTTGAAACAAAAAATAGAAATCAGGGCTTGAAACAAAAAATAGAAATCAGAGCTTAAGAGAGTCAGAGACGAGTAATTGAAATCAGGGATTCAAAGTGACAGAGACAGAGACTAGGGCTTGCTTCAAAGTGAAATTAGGGCTTGCTTCCTTCGATTCGATTCACCAAAACCATTGTGCTTCCTTCCTTCCTTCCTTCCTTCCTTCGATTCGATTCACCCTTCCTGCGATTTTGATTCGGGTTTCGTGTGATGAGAAGAGAACGCAAGAGAGAAGAGAGAGAAGAGAGAGCTTTCGTAGAAGAGAAAGCGAGAGAGGAGAGAGCTTCGTTTTCTTTTTTTCTTTTTTTTCTAAGTATTTTAAGCGAGAGAAAATATCAGGGGAATAGATGACGGCTTTTATTAATTTTCTACTGTTCATCCGCGATTTTTAATAAAAGCGTAACCCTTTCTTTTGGTTGGTGTCACCTAAACTGTGATGACCCGTGACTTTTGAAATAAATTTAAATTAGAAAACACAGCGAAAGTCTTTTATTTTATGAAAATTGGCGTGATTATGTTTGAAAATAGGCTAGCCAAAACCTGTTTACATCTTAATTTCAAAATCTAAAATACACAAGGAACATTAAGTTCCTATCCAGGAGTTCAAAATGATCATAATCATAAAACAACGACAATAAGCTCTTATGAGCTAATTACAAAGTACAAATCATCAAAATGATATAAATTTCACAAGACCATGTACATGGAATTTTACATAACACATAGTCCATCTCAAAGTCGTCATCCTCTCGATCAAACGCGCACCAGCTCCTCTTCCACGATCTCAAACATTACCTGAAATGTTTGTAATATCATGAGCTAACAAACTAAGCCCAGTGAGAATAATAAGAATAAAAAGTAAGAATAGACCTCAAACTCGCATTTCGATTTGAGTCCAAGAACATACTTACTCTTTGCTATCATCAATTCAAAGAGTTTATAACAAGGTGTTCCACTTTTACTTACCAATTCTCCAATAATATTGTGGAACTACATTCCAAATATTCCTGGTATGGTTTTGTAAATGCGTATAGCATTTATATCTCATTTTCCATATATACCTTATACTATATATAAGGTTTACTTTAAATTCTTATTCTCCCAAAGGATGATATTAATTAGCACACTTAGTCTAATTATTCATCCATAAACTTGTTATGACATAAAAATAAGAAAAATAAATAAACTTTGCATAATTATAACATCTCGATTCTCTTTCTCATCTATCATATGCATAAAAGTAATGAGTACATCCCGTAGGATACGCATTCGCCATTTATGCATGAAATGGAGGTAATGTGGATTTTTACATACTATCCACCCTTATCCTTATGTATGAAGTAGTGTGGACAATTATCGTATTCCACCAGTACTTATGTATGAAAGTAGTGTGGGCAATTATCATGTCCCACCAGTACTTATGCATGAAAGTAAAGTAGTGTGGGCAATTATCATGTCCCACCAGTACTTATGCATGAAAGTACTGTGGGCAATTATCATGTCCCACCAGTACTTATGCATGAAAGTAGTGTGGACTTTCTCGTATTCCACCATTAACCTTTCGTTTTTCTTTCTCACTTTCTTTTCTTTTCAATAATGCGAGATGTTATGCATATGCTTGCAAAAGTAAATAAAGTAAATGTAAATGATAAAGCAACCAAAATATGCATAAAGTAAATGAGTAAAGTAAAGACATAAAGTAAAGGACATAGATAAAATAGATAGGATTTCCGGACGAGCGATATAACGATCGAACTCCGCTAAAAAAAAAAGTAAAGAATCTCAACTTCACGATTATTCTAAACCTTCAAGGATTTTAACTTCCAATAATCCGAGGTTCTATCAATCGTTCTTATCCAAGTCTTAGATCCTTTAACTTCCAATAATCCGAGGTTCTATCAATCGTTCTTTATAAAAGTCTTGGGTCATTTAACTTCCAATGATCCAACCTTAGTTCCAAATCGAAACTAACTTAGAATCTTCTAAGATTCAATACTTTCCTTGAGAACTTCTAAGTTCTCACTTAAAGGATTAACTCTTAATCCTAAGGGCACTAACTCACATCCCTCTAATCTTAGATTCGGATTATAATCTTAGTTTCAAAATTCTACAAACCTTCATACTCATTCGCTTTCTATAGTTACTTTAAATCCTAATTATTCTCACCTTGGCAAAAGTAATTTTGCTCCAACGGTTCAACGAGACATCAACGTACACCCGACACCTACAATTCATCAATCGATATACGAATTAAAATTCAAATCAATTAGGAGAAAAAGTATGATTTTCGGGTGAATAGTGATTTCGGATGAATAGTGTTTCGGATGAATAGTGTTTTCGGGTGAATAGTGTTTTTCAAAAATCCGGGCTCAAAATCGTCAATTTCCATGATAGAAATTCATGATTTCAACTTCAAGACTCATTTATAATAAAAAACGAACAAATCCATATAAAACGTTTTGAAAACTTACTTTTTAGGGCTTCCCTTAGGGAACGAGAAACACTGAAAGGGTAGGTTGGATTGGTAGCCCTCGTCCCTAGCAATCCAACGCAACTGACCTCATCGAAAACGGTCTAGAAACGAAGAAAACCCAAGAAATTTTCTCTCCCACCATTGATGACCCACGGCCATGAGAGAAGAAGAGAAGAAAGATGTTGTGATTTTTGATCAACTTGGTCTTTTAAAGAGATAAATGAATAGTGTTTAGATATTTAAGAAATTCGGAAATGACGGTTGCGTCCTTTTATGACTTTTGACTTCTAAATCGAAACCCGATGCTCTTAAATAAATCTAAAGGTGATTAATAATTATTAATTGGCCTATTAATAATAATTAATGTCACCGAAACGAAATTTAAAGTATTAAAACGATTAAAACGAATTTCGGTCAAAATTAACTACTAAAATCGAAATTACAAAAATAATAATTAATCTAAATACTTAAATTGAAATAAATAAATAACATTACATAAATAATAAAATAAAATAAATAAATAAATAAAATTTCACTTCAAAATAACGGGACGTTACATAAACCCAAAATTCTTATAGTGAGATTCGAATGCCAATTGTGAGGCAAGGTTATTAGGAATACCAGTATTTGCTATGAGATTCAGATAATACAGCCAAAATCACAAAGTAATACCAGTATTCGCTATGAGATACGGATGCCAGTTGTGTGGCAAGGTTATTAGGAGTCGAACGGGATAGATCAATACCAGTATTTGATTGAGAAGCTAGTGCTTGATCCTGCAAATCAACATGAATAACATGCCCACATGAATCTCAAGGAGATAACTAACTATTATAAATAAAACACTGAGTAGACATGATTGACCAGCAAAAAACACTACAGATACTAACTTGCAACTCATTTTAACTTAGTGCTCTTTTTACCTTCAATCACGCTTTTAATAAATTAAACATAAACAAGTTTCATAAATTAAACATAAAATGGTGATCACTGCATCGCTGATTTACATGGTAATATATGTCATATAATATAAGAAATGAGCAAATGAAGAAGCAAAGTCATAGTCGGTGACTTAGAGGATCCAAAGGTAAGCAATGATAACCTTAGAACACTAAAAAACACACAAGAAAAAAAAATTGTTAGTGAACTTAAATTTTAAAGAATATATAAAATGGGATTGAATCATAACCTTTACAAAAGGTTATTTAACAAAGACACTAACTAATTAAAGAAGTCACAATGTAATAAATTCAATAGAATTACAAATAAACCTAATATAAAAATTAATTCATTAATATTACACACAAACGTTATTAACAAGGAAATAAAATAACTGAATCTCACGATTACAAGGGCATATCATATGGAGTTATAGATAATGTTTAAGCAAACATCTACAAAAAAAATGTCATTTCAACCCATAACCATGACAAGTTTAGATATATATATTGAGGGAGGGAAGAGAATCACCTTGTCAGCTGAACCGATCAAGAATAAATCATCCTAAGCCACAAATTTCACAGTTGTTGCCTAAAGGAACAAGGTGCAATACTCCAATTAGAAAAATAATTATAGTAAAATGAAAACTACAACATTTCACAAGAATTCATCAAATAAACCTTCTTTGAATGACCACTTAAAGTAGTTAAAATCTCCCTAAATGATCGATAAAAAATAAAAGCATTTGGTTTGATCCTCCATGCTTATAATACAACACATAAGCAGTTGCAAGATATCAAAAACCATTAAGTGAAAGTTTAAAATTAAATAAAGAGTGGAAGTCATACCTTTTACTGGAGCCCGAGGAGATAGACAAGATTTTTACTAGGTGTCATTCTAAGAGGGCAAAACCAGAATCCTTCTAAAATAAAGTGAAAGAATTTTAGTTATAACATCATGATCTAATCTTAATATGAAAACCAAAAAGGGGAAGACAAGGAAATCAATAACAAATGAAGATTGAAAAGATTATAGATCATAATTCAATTGAACTTGATAAGTGGCATCATAAATAAATGTATAGTAAATTATAATCCATATTCAACACACTATTTTTTGGGTATTGTCTATAGTTTGTTCAAAACTGTCTGACAAGTGAAAAATGCATCTAATAGACATTAAAAGCATAAAATGGGAAAAATGCATCATTATTGAATAACAAAAACTTTTTCAATAAACCAGTAAGTATATATATGGAAGAGGTTAAGTTAGGCAATCAAACCAAAGGCTAATTATTCAAGAATCCAATGAATAAATATTGTATTTAGCCAATTTAGGATGGATTTTTATACATTTATTAATCATATTTTAATTAAGATGTTAGATTCTAGAGTTCTTTTAAGATAAAACACAGGCTTACATTTAAAAAAAATCAACAATCCATCTTACATTTCGAAAAGTCGTAGGTCCCATAACTGTTTTGTGAGAAACCAGATCATGAACATAAAAAAAATCGCTCTGAGTAGAAATGTAAACAAAATCAACAATTAAAATTTACAATCTCACCTTCCAAAAAATCGTTGATTTTCCTACAATCGTGAAACGAATGATCTGCACATAGAATTAAAGAAAATCATTGTGAGAAAAATTAATGAACTAAAAATTTAAAATAAAAACTCAAACAGATCCAGAGATTGAAGAATTGAATCGAGACAGAGACGAGATAAATTAGGGCAGAAAAAAGGAGTGTGTTAGTCTGAGATGACATACGAGAGAAAAAACTAGAAATGATTTTCATGGCTTCTTTGAGTGAGCGTAGACAAAACACATCTTATAGCAATAACAAGGCTTCGAAAGACTGAGACTTGGAGAGATCGTTTGATTTTCATCTTAATTTTTGTTGAGTGATGAACTGAGACTTTGAAAGACTAAGAATCGAAGGGCTTGATGAATGATTTCTTATGAGATCAAGAGCAAGAGAGAGGGATGAGGGTTTCATCTGAGATCAAGAGTGAGAGAGAGAGAGATGAGGGTTTCGTCTGAGAGATCGAAAGCGAGAGTTAAGGGTTTTACCTAAGATCGAGAGCGAGATTTCGATTTCGATTTTGATTTCGTCTGAGTTTGATGACTGAGACCTTTTTCTTTTCGTTTTCGTTTAAGCGCTCGCGATTTGAGTTTTTTTTTCTTCCCCAGTCTTCATTCGTGAGTGTGAGATTTGGGATTGGGTGACTCTTTTATTTTTCATTTTACTGTTCATCCGTGATTTTCTTTACTACCGTAACCCTTTCTTTTGACAACCGTCACCTAAACCCAAAATTCTTATAGTGTGTGTGGCATGATAATACGAAATGTTGTAACAATGTGGTGTAATAACAAGCAAGTTCGAAATACGGTTATTACTATGTGGTGGTTATGATTTAGAAAGATACGTATATTGTTAGTACATTTATTTTTAATCTAGAAGGAAATGCTTAATGTAGTTGATGTTTTCTCTGAAGTGGGATTAAAATTGGATTTGCCTATGTTGTTTGGGAGTATAGAATGGGTAGTAAAGAGTATGCTAGGCCTTTTGGACACAATTTTCGATATGAGATTCGTACATAGGATTGCATGCCTCCATTTTATTCGCACTAACATTTTTATGCTAATGTTTCTATACTTAATTTTTTTTTCAGGCACCTTTCGTGGCACAGGATGTGGTGTTGCTTGACCAAGCAGCAATGGCTCTTGGACTTGGACACGGGACTTTGTTGAGCATTTAGGAATGCTCGTTGATGAGATCTCCATTGATTTTATTTAATTTCTAATCAAAAGATTTGTATTTGGGCTCATAAGAGCACTTAGAATTATTATTTTTTCGCATTATGATTTTGTTTTAGAATTTGATTTGAAAAATGGGACATGCACTCCCAAGTTTTGTTTTTAGATTTTTCTAGTTGTGACCCATGAATAACAGGTTTTGGCATAGTCCAAGTTTTAAATGGCATCATGCCGAAATTTTATTAAAATTAAGCCTTTCGCTGCGTATTATGTTTTTAAATGATTTTAAAAGAGTCGGGTCGTTAAGTAAATCAGTGATTACATGTGCGGAAATCATTGATTACTTGCACAAAAGTAGTTATAATTTTGTAATATTATATGCACGAATTTAATTTTTATGCTATATTTACACAAAAGTTTTTGGGCTGCTACTTTTTTCAAATATTGTGTCTCATTCGGTTAAGAGTCTCATATTAAAAAGGGTTTAAGAGGAGAAAGTTTAGATTTGTCTTTTATCTAAATATATACTATATTAAAAAATAGAAATTTAAATGGATAGCACATTTAAAAAATATATTTAAATATAAAAGATTTTTTTAAGTCAATTAATGATCAACATTAATTACATTAAATAATTAGTGATGATCACTAAATCATATGAAAATTATACTATATATATAAATAATTTTAAGCTAAGTTATATTTGTAACTACCCATTATCATATTTGAAATATTTAGAATTTTTCTTTGATAAACTGATAAGTCTAATTGTACTAAAAAAAACTCTCAGGTCTCATTGCCTCCATTATGTAAAAAGATATATGATAACATAAAAATATGGGACGTACATCATGTACTGTAGCAATATTGTAGCAACACATTCTGACACGTAAAGTAGCTACAATTACTATTTTTTTTACTTTTCAAATGCAAACATTAGTTTGTCCATTGGATATTGAACTTATGATCAGACCGAACACCTCCCGACACACTTTCACTCTAGCCAAAACTATCCCCGAAACTGTCCCAAAATAGCCCCATAAAACACCCCATGTTTTCAACCTTGAGAAGATTTTTTGCCCGGATTTTCGTTTTGTATTGTGTGTATTTATTTGGTACTTGGTGTATTAATTATGTTAGATGTAATTATTCGTAGGTTGGGACCGTGCTTGCTGCTTCCACATTTATTTTAGCTTACATTAAAGTGCAAAAAGGTGAGTTTAAAGTGGTGTTTAGTAATTTTATGTTTCGAGAAACATGATGATTTTTTTTATCGAGATTAAGAGATTCATGCGTTGTTAAGTATTATTAATTGTTGGATTGTGACTATGAACCTTGGAAGTGAGTTTTGAGCTATTTTGTTTTAGAGTACTTTTGGGGTTTTGGTTTGATTTTGGGTGAAAAGTAAGGTTTAGTGTTTACTTGGAAGTCTTGCAAGGTTGTGTTAAACTTTGGAAGAATCTTGGAATTGGAAAGCACTTTGAGTAGTCCTGGATCGAAGCAACTAAGACGAAGTTCTTAGAAGTTTTTACGAAATATTAAAGTGTGCTTTTACCTTTAGTATTATTGAAGTGTTTAATCTTATTACTTTTGCTTCCTTTAGAACTTTACGATCTTCGTGGAATTGGTAATGGCACTGATTCGGTTATCGTTTATTTGAGCTTGTTACTTTATGTACGATTGTGGGTTATGGCTTGGTAACGGTGATACGTTGGATATTGGAAAAGCAAATCGTCACAATGTGTGATTTTGGGATATAATGGGTTCATAGATGAAACAAGCTATGAGTGGTAGTATATGAGGAGATCGAGATTTATGTGATGGGATGTAATGGATTCATAGATGAAACAGGATATAGGTGTTATTATATAAGAAGATGGAGATTTATGTGATGTGATCTTGGGATATAATGGATTCATAGATGAAAGAAGCTATGAGTGTTATTATATAAGGAGATCGAGATTTATGTGATGTGATTCTAGGATATAATGGATTCATAGATGAAACAGGCTATGGGTGTTATTATATGAGGAGATCGAGATTTATGTGATGTGATCTTGGGATATAATGGATTTATAAAATAAACAGGCTATGGGTGTTATTATATGAGAAGATCGAGATATTATGTGATGTGACCTTGAGATATAATGGATTCATAGATGAAATAGGCTATGAGTGTTATTATATAAAGAGATTTGTGGATAAATCGAGTTCATGACATGAGCAACCCAACTTGTTTGATGTTTGTTATTGTAACATCCTAGGTTTCCTTACAGGGAATATTTTTTTTTATTTATATTTATTCAATGTTATTTTACCTTGTTTTAATTTAGTTGTGCATTTTATTTTATTATTTACTATTCTCTTCTCCTTAGGGTTTGGTCCTTTTCGCGTGTTTTGATTTTTATCTTATATTCATAATAATCTTCGTGCCGTTACGAGTTCAATGCAACAAAACGTTCGTTCATCCGACTTCCAAGCTAAAAGTTATGGCCAAGATACCGACTATAACCTTACTTCATTATTTTATCGGGGGGGTATTTTTGTAATCTGTCAAATCTGCTTTGCTTTTAACTCTCACCAAAGCTAGATCTACAATTTTCAATTCAAGTTCTTATTCACCATCTTTCTCTCTCGCAGTCACTATTCATCGCCAGAGTGAGCAAAGATCATTTTTTATTTCGTTTTCCTTTGAAGCAACGTAAACCCTTCATATATTTAATCATTCCCATTGTTTAGGAAGTGTTCTTGCGGCCATTTTTCAAGCTCTTTTGTCTCCCAACGAAACTCGGCAAACACGACAAATGCTCACCGGAATCACACCCTAAGTTCTCGAAGTCGCGTCTATCGGGAGGTGTTTCTTTCGTTTTCATGGATGGTTTTACATTTTAGGATGTTGAAAGTTAATTAATTCCAAGTTAAACCATACTCACTCTACCTGCCTAACATCAGATCTTCAAGCTCGTTGCATTCTGGAAACAACCTCGTCGGAAAATGCTTGGACTTTCTGTTCTTTATCTTCCTCAAGGTGGGCTCTTCAAAATTCGTGTCTAAGTTTTGTTTCAAGATGTTTTGGAGCTAACCCAAGCTAAAACCAAACCCACTTTACATATTTATCGTCAGAACCATGAAGCTCGCCGGAAACAGGAACAGACTCGCCGTGTATGATGTTTTGTGATGTTTGGAGTTGGAGCTCAATTCCTTATGCTACTCATCCCATTCATACCTATTCAACACTTTCCAAGTCATCCAAACGTCGGAGCTCCCTAATCGCTGGACAAAAAAAGGTAAGCATCATTTTTATTTATTTATTTCATTTTGTTCACGTTAGGTGCTGTGGGAAGAAGATATGGTTCAATTGAACTGGCTGGCCGGTTCATCTGAACTAGTTCAAGATGGTTCAAGTTGGTTTTGGGAATATTTGTGCTATTTTGGACCCGTTTTCGCTATTTTAAGTTGGTTTTCTTGCTAATTAATTGTAATAAATTATTTTCCAGGTTTTGAATAACTTTAAGTGCGATATTCTTATTTAATTTGAGGTCGGTTAGCAACACCACTAAGCTTTAAGGTGAGGATAAATAGAATTTACGTAACTTTAGAAACCAAATGCTTAAACGATTTATTGATTTGGGAGATGAGTAAATTTTGGAAATAAGTGACTAAGCATGCTTTAATTAACTGAATTAGACTTCGGGAGTATATAATGTTCTATCTTGGATGATGTTCGTTAATTTGTATGTTCTTGGGAGATTTGCATGTGTTGTTTGGTTGTTATTGGTTAATTTGTACTTTTCTTGGGAGCTAAGTTGGGTTGTTGGAAAGTGTCGTGTTTTTAGCATGAATTGTGGAGATTTAATATTCTTGATTGTCAGGTTCTATATTTGGGATTTTCTGCCTATGTTGTACTACTTGATGAGTTGAAGCTTACAAGCTTCTCAGGTTCTGGCATATGCGTTTTGATCTTGAAGGATATGTGGTTGGTGAAGGCCCACACCGTTTATAACAATCTTGTAAATGTTGCTCTATTAAGAAATTCTGGCTATAAGTTTCTGTTTAAATTTATGTTCTTAAGTTTCTGTTTACTTTATTACCACATATTTATGGAGGAATAATGAGAAAATGCATAGATTGTGTGTGCTTGCATTGTTTGGTATTATTTGATGTTTAACTATACATGCATCTTGAGGAATGCTTAGACTGCGTGAGCTATGCTTATGAATGGGGGAATGAATAATGAGATAATGCTTAGTTGTGTTAGCTTGCATTATTTTGTATTATTCATGACTGCTATGATGCATGTATACATTGTGGACTGCTTAGACTATGTGAGCTTTGCATGTCATTGGTGAATTAACGTGATCATGTAATTGTTGTGTATACATGCATCATCCGTCGTTAATCATTGGGAAGTTGTTATGTAAAGACTATGTGAGCTTTGCATGTTATTGGGTGAGATAATGCATAGACTGCATGTGCTTGCACTATTTGTCATTATTCACATGTCCCTTGTTATTATGTAATGATGAGATTGCGTGAGCTTCACATGTATTGTATTCTTGAACGTTGTAATGTATGGTTAATTGTTATGGTTATTCTGAGCTTGGGATACTTGACTATTTATTAGCTCTTTGTTCTTGAGGATAATGCATGAATCTTTGGAAGTATGTTTGGGGTAGTCAAGAGACGGTAGGATTCATTGGACACAAATCCGGATTGGATTTGGCACTTAAAGTTACTTTACTTTCAATTTATCTTCACTGGGTTTCTCGCTCATGATATTACTTTTCAGGTAGAAGGCTCGGTCATGGTCGTGGAGCTGGTGTGGCATGATCTTGAGGGAGGATGATTATGGAGATGGACTAGGGTCTTCTTTTAAGTCCATGGACTGATTTGTCTTTTGTTATTTAAATCTTTGTCTGTTGTTGACAAAAAATTATCAATTACCCGCAATTGTACAGGTTCATGTTTTAATATAGTGATAAGAACAAAGGGGTTGTCGTCCTCTGGGAAAAAGAATTAAGTCTACCTAAATACCAATGTAAGATTAACTCAATTTTATCTAGAAATCGTAAAATAATGATTGGTGAACTAAACTAATAATCATAAACTAAAAAGTTAAGACAAAGCTAAGTAAAAATAGGTTGAATTAAATCAATGAACAAATGTCTTCGAGGAATGATTTCACTACTTTAATTTATGGAATTAATATTCGCTTAGTTAAGAACAATTTCATATTCTATAAGTCAAGAACACTAAAACTCTTGAGGGAAAAAGACACTTTTGGTCCCTCAGTTTTGAGTTTATTGACAATTTGGTCCCTGAGTTTTCAAAACTGACTTTTTTGGTCCCTGAGTTTTCATTTTGTTTATCATTTGGTCCATGCCGTCAAAATTCTATTAAATACTTAAGTGGTGGTTGATGTGGAATTAAAATACATATTTTATTGCTGACTTGTATTATTAAATTAAATTTAAATGATGATGTGGCAGGTTTTTTTGTCTTTATCTCTCATTTATTCATCCCCTTCTTCTTCTTTCATCTCCATCTCCATAACCACCATCGGCCATCGTCGACGAACCCAGACCTGGACCACCACAAACCCATCACCGATGAAAATCATCTCACCATAAACCCCATCGCAGCCAAGCTGGGCTCAACGCTGGTGAAAAGTGTCAAATGAGATCTAGCTCAGAAGAACAAGCTTCTCCATTAATGAAGTTAGAACGATGAAGATTCATGAATATCTCTAATTTAGATGTTTATCTATTTTCTATTCATCCTCTTCCTTTTCTCATTTTCATCTATTTAGTTCCATAACAACCACCCCATCGCCGCAGATCTAGACCACCATAAATCCATCACCGATGAACTCATTTCACCCCCATCGACGAGCTTAGCTCAACGCCGATAAAAAGCATCAAACGAGATCTAGCCCAGAAAAACAAGCTTCTCCATTATTGAAGTTAGAACGCTGAAATTCATGAATACCCCTGAGTTTTACCATACCAAAATACAAAAACATATAAGAGAAAAGTTTGTGATTGCGATTGTAACGTCTCACTTTGAAAAAACAGAGAAACCAAAGAAATAGAATTAAATTGGGATTAAAATGGGAATTTGGATTTGGATTTTGAAGTTGTTTTGTTTTGGTAAAACTAACAACCCTCCCATCTCACTAATATGAAATTAAGAGAATCATCAATCATTTTATAAACCAAAATAAAATCCACACAGATTCAATTTTGTGAGTTAGGAACTATAATTTGAATATAAAATAATGGTGTTTGGGAAGCTACGAAGTCTGTGTTGGGCGCTTGCTTAGCTTGGATCGAATGCAAATTAGGATGTCATGAAAGGAAAAAAAACGAAGTTTGTGGTCTCTGCCCAGAAGTGTTCATCGGTGTTCATGGAGTTGAAGGTTGCAAGTGAAGAACCAAAGTTTGAGAGAGAAAGAGAGGGAGACGGGTGAGAAAGAGAGAGAGTGATGAGAGAGAAAGGGAGAAAGATGAGTGAGAAAGAGGGAGAGAGGAAAGAGAAATGTTACCTAATATAAAAGTGTTTTTTTTATCATGCCACGTCATTTAAATTTACCACATAATCAAATATAATATATACAAATTAAAAAATTAATACCACATCAGATTTCAGTTAAGTATCTAACAGAATTTTGACGGCAGGGACCAAATGGTAAACAAAATGAAAACTCAGGGACCAAAAAGGTCGGTTTTGAAAACTCATGGACTAAATTGTCAATAAACTCAAAATTGAGGGACCAAAAGTGTCTTTTTTCCAACTCTTAATAACCTTTCCCGAGCGTGAAATCAAGAATCATAATTAGTTAAGAAACTAATATCCCTATTCAATTAGTAATTAAAAGTGTATGAAGCACAAGTTCTTTTCAAGACTTCTAAATTAAGATTAAGTTTCCCAACTCTAATCTACCTTCAGTTATGTCCCCAAGATCTATCCTAAGACCACCTCTCCCAAGTGTTAGATTTCAGAATTAAAATCAATTAATCTATGGCCAGTAAATTAAAAGCATTAAGAATATAAATAGAATCATAAAATTGTCTTCAAAACTAAAACTAAATAATTAAACCATAAAAATCAAGTAGCTACATCAAACCCCCAAGAATTAGAAAATTAGCTATCCATAAAAATAAAACTCAAAAAAATATATAATCAAAAAAACATAAAATCGACTCCCTCGAAAATCGCTGAAAAACTCCAAAAACTGCTCTCTAAAGTGGCTGTCTCCCCAGAATTCAAGAATGAATAAAAAATAGCCTCAGCCACCTTTATATAGACCTCTGAAATTGATGGTAGAATTTGGGTTGGAGTGACGCCTCGCTACACTTCAAGCGATGGCTCGCTTGTATGTCACAAGCCTTCATTAAAACGAATAAGAGACACCTCGATGAATGATGAGCAATGGCTCGCTAGGCAGATAACGACGCCTCGCTTTCACAAATTCTGGCACTTTTCTAAATGGTCAAGCAATGCCTCGCTTGAACTGATTTTGCCCAAATTATTTCCTTTTTCCCTTATTTTATAAATATGTTTCCAAACCTACAAAAAAAGAGAAAACTAATTAAAGTAGCATCAAAAACCAATTAAATCAAGGGTAATATTATAATATAAAACCATGTCAACATTTGTTAAGCTCGTGAGGGCGTTTACTTATACTTGAACATTTTACTTTGAATTGTGAATTTTGTTGAACTTTGAACTTTTGGATTTGTTTTATAATAAAGGGGATGTGCATCCCATATTCGGAACGATGATGGTTTCCAATCACTTTTGAAATGAAGAAGGGAGTATTCCCATTATTTTACAGGTTTTATCGAGTTAAAGTCTTCCGCTTGCGTTATTTATATTTATTTCTTAAAAATAAAAAGTCAGGTCTTTACAGTTATAGTATTGGAAATATATGTTTATCTCTTATTTAAGTGTAATGATAGTGAATGAAATACTATTTGTGCTTCGATGTGTAATTGGGATTGGAGTCATGCTTGGTGTTATGCTAAGTTGTATCGAAGTATAGAATGGGTAGTAAGTAGCATGCTAGGCTTTTGGACACAATTTCCGTTATAGAATTTGGTCTATAAGATTAGTTGCCTCCATTTTATTCTCACTAGCATTTTTATGCTAATGTTTCTACACTTATACTTTTCAGGTACCCCACGTGGTACAAGGCATGGTAGGGAAGGTGGCGTCGCTTGATCGAGGGGCGATGGATTCTGGACATGGACATGAATTTTTGGGCATTCTATGAATGCATAACATCAAACATTTCAATTTTGCTGTACTTTAGTTTCCATTTTGAGATACTGTATTTTGGGCTCATAAGAGCACTTTGAACTTGTTTATGTAATATATTTTCATTTTAGAAATTGATTAAAGGAAATGTGCATTTCCATTTTTTATCTGGTTGGGAAATTTGTATTACAGGTTTTGGCATAGTCCAAGTTTTAAAAGGTACCATGTCGAATTTCCTAAAATTCCAAGTCTTCCACTGTGTTTGAATTCAAATGATTTAAAAGGAGTCAAATCGTTACAAGGATGAATCATATTTCACAAATAACATGAAAGTAAATGTTCAGTCAAATTCTTGGGGACTCATAATAGGGAGAAGACACCTTGAAATAGATAGTGACTAGAAGGAGAAAAACCCCAAAAGCATCAATTTTGTGGCACCTAAAATCCAAAACCAGAGGAAGAGAGTTAAAAAAAGCAGAAAAAAAAATTAACACTTGAAAACAGAAGAATAGAGTGAGAAAATAGAAAGAAAAACTTCAACCGATGACTGTTCTGCTACCTTTTTTTAGAATAAACCTTTCATACAAACAATGTTTTAAAAGAATTTAATCCCCAGTCTAACTAGTTCGAATAACTAATACCTTTGGGAGTGAAAGACTTGTGATGATAATATATAATAGAAATACAAAGGTAAGAAAGGGCGTATATTGGGACAATAGGTAGAATTAACAATAACAAAATCTCATTAAATTAACACTACAAAAAAAACTGTTAAATTGCGACTAGACATTTGCGACCAAAGTTATTGGGTAGTTTTTTTTGTGACCACTCTAGTAGAAAATATGAAGTTTGACTTCAAACGACCATATGGTCACTTTTTTGCGACCAAATGGTGACCAAGTAAAGAATTAGTCATGAAAAATGGTGCGAATTTTTGACGCGAAGCAAGTGACCATATGGTCACTACAAAATTACGACCACGTGGTCGTAATTTTGTGACATGGATTATTATTTAGTAGTAAAAAAGGCGCGTAAATTTGGCGGGAGAAAGGCTACCAAGTGGTCACAATTCAAAGTGACTATATTATCGTAATTTTGGTGACCTATAGTGACCAATGGTAGATTAAAAATTTGGCGGGAAATAAGCTACCAGGTGGTCACATTTTGAAGTGACCAAATGGTCGCAAAAGTTGTGATTTTAAGTGACCAGTGGTAGATAAACAATTTGGCACGAGAAAAGCTACCAACTGGTCACAAAAATAAGTGACCATGTTGTCGTAAATGTTGTTACTTGATGTGACCCGGGGTAGTGAGGAAAATGGTGAGAAAATACGACCATTTGGTAGCAAAAATACAACCATCTGGTCGCAAATAAGCAGAGTAGTCCATTGTAAAATCCCCTCCTCCCATTGTTTGTTAGCATTAAGAAAAAAGAAAACGAGAGAGTGGATGTATGTTCGTTTGATAGACAGGTATTTGAACGATGAGTTCGTGGCCGGGGTTGAACAATTTGTTGAGTTTTGCATGACAACTGTCCATTATGAAAAGTATGGTGGAAAACTACGTTGCCCGTGCAGGAAATACGACAATAGGAGAATTATACCGGTTACAGATTTGAAGCTTCATCTTTATAGTCAAGGATTTGGGTAGAATTATTATCACTGGGTGTTTCAAGGGGAAATAAAGGAAATGTTCGACGCTGCATTACAAGAATCGAGACAATACGAAGGTAGAAGCTCGAATGTAGAGGTTGTTGCCGAAGAATGAAATGATGAACAACAGTATAGTCAGATGCAGAGTTGAAAAGTTTGTGAACTGATGGTGTTATGACGTACGACATTTCGAAGAAACAAAATTTCTTGATGTGCGCTACGTTAATCTGGATGATCAGTGACTTCCCTGCGTATTCAATGTTGTCAGGTATGTTGACATTTAATTGCTTTCATATATATTTTTTAGTATGTGATTAGTTTTTGTTATTGTTTTGCTTAGTCAGTAGTTAATTGTGTGAAACTCAATGTCATCCTCTTAAAGGATGGAGTACGGTAGGGAAATACGCATGTCCACATTGCATGTTAGACACAGATGCATTTTATCTCAGAAATGGTCGGAAAACTTGTTGGTTTGATTGTCACTGTCGATTTTTACCGTTGAATCATAAGTTTCGTTCAAACGGTAGTGACTGGAAGAAGAGTCGACGAGTAAGAAAAGAAAGCCCCCGACAATGTATAGTGGAAGGCAGATTCTTCACGATATAGATGCTATAGGGATGCAGAAGATTATAGTGGACGGTGCAAAGAGTGCAAACAATGTGGCTGGAAAAAACACGGGTTGGAAGAAACGGAGTATTTTTTGGGATCTACCGTATTGGGAAGATCTACTGATTAGACACAATCTGGATGTAATGCATATCGAGAAAAATTTCTTCGACAACATTTTCAATACGATTTTGAACGTTCCGGGAAAAACAAAGGTTAATCTGAAGGCACGTTATGATATATGGGAGATATGTGACCGTCCTAAGTTGGAGCCTGACGACAATGATAATTACACAAAAGCAAAGTACATGTTGACGACGGATGAAAAGAAAACATTATTTGAGTGGATTAAATCCATCAAATTCCCAGACGGATACGTTTCAAATTTGAGTCGGTGTATAGAAAGTCAAAAACTTATCATGGTCGAGATGAAAAGCCACAATTATCATGTATTAATACAACGAATGAAAAGCCACGAGTGGATCAGCGGTGCGCATATGTTTCGAATTTGAGTTGGAGCGAATGTTCCCACCTGGCTTTTTTTGACTCCATGGAGCATCTTCCATACGAGGCATTCTTAGGGGGTCCGGTACATTACCGCTGGATGTACCCATTTGAAAGGTAAGCACAGTTAATTTGTAATGTACACGTATAAAGTACAGTGATTGAATGTAAATGTTTTCTACATTGTACCCCCACGTACTTACGTCGGTTGAAAAAGACAGTAAGAAATAAAGCAAGAGTAGAAGGATCTATCTGTAGTGTGTACCTGACGTAAAAGACTACCACAGTTTGTTCATACTACTTTGATCAACACATTGCAGAGCAGTTTCGACCAACGAAATGAATTATTGTCGAAAATTTACTTCAAGGTGTTGACATCAACGACTTGCTGATTTTTACGGAACCTGGCATGACAGTTGGAAGATCAGTGCGTAGGACATTGACCGATTCTGAGTATCAAGTAATGCAGACATACGTGTTATGCAACTGCGCAGAGATCAATCCTTACATAGAGTGAGTTCGTAACTTAACATTATTTCATCACCTAAACAATTACAAACTATTTCAAATATTTGCTAACTATTTTTGTAACATACAGATTATTTCTAAACTTATACGTTTGAATGACACGAGTTGGTCTTACAGCCGCTGAGGAGGGGTCGATAATTGACAAAGAGTTTCATTCTTGGTTCAGTGCATACTTGAGTTATTTTAAATTGTAAAAAAAACCATGCCAATTTGTTGAAAAAATTACTATCCTTCTAACAGTACTGTATGTGATCAATGACAAGTTGACTCCCCTACATTACCGGTAGATGATCCTTGCATTATTTCTTTGGAAAAGGGACCTGGACGGATTGCAAGGTCGTATATTGGATACGTCGGTAGCGGTTACAGATTTTCAACGAAGGCGCATTCAGTTAACAGGGCAATAAACAATAGTGATGTTTGCATAAAAGGTCATGTGTTCGGCACAAAAGAAGACGATTACTTCGAAGAAATCGATGAGATTCTTGAGATTCAATACGCAAGTCCGACATTAAAACGCATTGTTCTGTTCAACTGCACTTGGTTTGAGACAACAAGACGAGGCGGTGTCCGTAAGATTGATCATTTACAAATCGTTGAGGTTAACAAGTCTAAGCATATGCGCACCGCTGATAAGTTTGTCCTGGCTTCACAGGTGATTCAAGTTTATTATCTGAACTATCCGATTAATAGACGAGATATGACAGATTGGTTAGTTGTTTGTAAAGTTAAACCACGCCAGGTAGAAGAAAACTTGTCTGAGAAAGACGACTATGCAGAGGAAGCTGGTGCTTTTCAAGAAGATGAGATAAGATGTCGTGCAATCGACGATGGTCAAAATGCAAGTATTGTTCGCCCTTTGAACGATGGAACAATAACATTGCATGATGATGATACAAATGCTTCCACTTCTCGCACACGTGACATTGATGCTGAATTTATTTGAGACGATGAATCCGTTGAAGAAACAGAAGAAGAAGAAGACTTTATGTGAGGGACTTTTTTGAGACGATGAATTTATTCGAGACGATGAATCCGATGAAGAAACAGAAGAAGAAGAAGAAGAAGCGACGACCGAAGAAACTGAGGATGATGAATGAGACATTTTGTAACTTTATGATTCACTATATGTTTTATTAAAACTATTTCTTTAATGAAGATTAAAAATATATATATATATATATATATTTGCGACTAGATGGTCGCAATTTAACACAAAAGGTGACCACATGGTAGTAATTTATAAGTAAAATTAGGACCAGTTGGTCGCAATTTTGGAAAAGTAGACTTATGTTTTTCCAAAAATCTAAATGGTTCAAGTTAAATGACGACCAATTGGTCACCAATATGAAGCGAGTAATTAAAATTTTCATGAAATATTTGGCGGTAAATTTCATGGTCGCAATTTTGTGACCTTGTGGTCACTTAATTGAGCGGCAAATTAAAATTTTCATGAAATTTATGGCGGTGAATTTAAATATTACGACCAACTGGTCGCAATTCTTGATGGGACGCGTGATGCGATAGCTATTGTTCATAATTACAAAATTGCAACCTGCTGGTCGCTTTTTTATTAAATGCTACCAGATGGTTGCAAATTTGTATGAAAATGTGACCACGTGGTCGTAATTTCCCAAGCACGTGCGACCTTTGGTTTTTAGTCATAATTACATATTTGCGACCATACAGATTTAAACACAGAACTGTTTCCCTCCCCTCCCCCCAATCCGTTTTTCCTCTTTTTTATTTCTTTTCTCTCTTTCCCCCGTTCCGTTCCCCGTTGTTTTTGCCCGTTCCCGTTGTTTACTTTCCCGTTCCTGTTCCCTGTTCCCCGTTCCCCATTCCTACTCTTTTCTAAAAACCATAAACTTCCAATCCCGGTTTCTATTACGAGGTTAGTTTTCTTATAGATTTTAAGTTTTAATTTAGGGTTTAGGTTTATGTTTAAATTTAGTTTAATTAGTTAATTTAATGTAGTTTAATTAGTTAATTTAATTTAGTTTAATTAATTAATTAATCTAGTTTTTAATTAATTAATTTACTTTAATTAATTTACTTTAATTTAGTTAATTAATTAATTTTAGTTTAATTTAGTTAATTTAATTAATGTTAGTTTAATTAATTAATTAGTTTACTTTAATTAATTAATTAATTTTAGTTTAATTTAGTTAATTTAATTAATTTTAGTTTAATTAATCTAATTTAGTTTAATGAATTAATTAATAAATTAGTTTACTTTAATTAATTAATTAATTTTGGTTTCATTAATCTAATTTAGTTTACTTTAATTATTTAATTAATTTTAGTTTAATTTAGTTAATTAATTAATTTTAAATTTATTAATCTAATTTAGTTTAATTAATTAATTAATTAGTTTACTTTAATTTAATCAATTAATTTAAGTAGTGTAATTAATTAATTACACTACTTAAATTATACTAAGTAGTTTACTTTAATTATACTAAGTAGTTTACTTTAATTAATTACACTATTTTAATTAATTCTTTTAATTTTGTTTAATTAACTAATTATTTTAATTAATTAGTATAATTTAGTTTAATTAATTTACTTTTGTGACGACCCGTCACTTTTAAATAATTTAAATTAGAAAACACAGCGGAAGTATTTATATTTTAAGAAAAATGGCGTGGTTATGTTTAAAAATTGGCTAGCCAAAACCTGTTTACATCTTAATTTCAAAATCTAAAATACACAAGGAACATTAAGTTTCTATCCAGGAGTTCAAAATGATTTATAATCATAAAAGTAAAAACAAAAGCTCTTAAGAGCTATATACAATTGTACAAATCTCAAAATTAAATAAAATTCACAAAACCATGTACATCGGCTTTTACATAACACCTAGTCCATCTCGAAATCATTATCCTTTGATCATGCAGCACCATCTCCTCTCCCTCGACCTCTAGCCAGGGCATTACTTGAAATTTTTGTAATATCATGAGGTAACAACTTAAGCCCAGTGAGAATAATAAGCATAAAAAGTAAGGTTAGACCTCAAACCCGTATTCCGATTTGTGTCCAATCAATCTGACACAATCAATCCTAAATTTCTCCAAACATAAAGTAATTCCATTCTATAATATCCAATGGATGATACTACTCACACGTAGTCTAATTCTCATCCAATTACTTGTTACGACATAAATAAGAAAAGTAGATATACTTTGCATAAAATAAAACATCTCGATTCTCTAATTCATCGATCATAAGCATGAATGCATGAGGACATCCCGTAGGATTTCGCATTTTCCCTATGTACATGAATGAAGTTAATAGGTACATCCCGTAGGATACCCATTCAACCTTATGCATGAGGAAGTAATGCGTACATCCCATAGGATACCATTCAACTCCTTTTCTTTCACTTTCTTTTCTTTTCTCTGAAGGTGATGTGAACTTCCCGTAGGATTCATCATTCTCCCTTCTTTTCTTTTTCACTTTCTTTTCTTTTTCTGAAGGTGATGTGAACCTCCCGTAGGGTTCATCATTCTCCCTTCTTTTCTTTTTCACTTTTTCTGAAGGTGATGTGAACTTCCCGTAGGGTTCATCATTCTCCCTTCTTTTCTTTTTCACTTTCTTTTCTTTTTTTTCTGAAGGTGATGCAAACACTACCCGTAGGCTCCAACATTCTCCCTTCCTTTCTTTCTCACTTTCGTTTCTTTTTCTCTGAAGGTGATGCGGACACTACCCGTAGGCTCCAACATTCTCTCCTTCATTTCTTTTTCAATGAATGATGCGAAAATGTTATGGTGCAATATGATATGCATATTCCTGCATATCCTTGTAAAAGTAAATAAGTAAAGTGTGGAGTTAAAGTAGTCAATGCAAGCATAAAGTAGAGGGGCATAAAGTAAAATAGATAGGAATCTCAGACAAACGATATGTAAATCGAACTCCGCTACATTAATACAAGTAAATCCTATCTTAAACGATTAACCTATACCTTTCAGGATTCTAAACGTCCAATATAATCCGAGGTTCTATTAATCGTTCTATATAAAAGTTTGGATCTTTTAACTTCCAATGATCCAACCTAAGCTTCGAAAACGAATCTAACGTAGTCTTTTCTAAGATTCAATGCTTTCCTCGAGAACTCCTAAGTTCTCACTTAAAATATTAACTCATAATCCTAGGGCACTAACTCACCTCCTTCTAATCTTAGATTCGAATCTTAGTCTTAGCTTCTTATTCTACAAACCATCATTCTTATTCGCTTTCTAAAATTACTGTAAATCCTAACTATTCTCACCTTCGTAAAAGAAGACTTTGCTCCCAACCTCCGATAGAGCGATCAAGCAAAGTTTAAACAACCTACAATTAGAATTACATCTAACAATCAATAAATTACCAAATAACAATCAAACAACATCTAAGCGTATAAAACGACGAAAAACCCAACAAACCCCAACATGAGGCTCTCGGCCCCTCCATGAAAAGTGGGTCTCGGGTTTGGTTTTCCGGCTTTTAGGCAATTTAGATGTGTTTCGAGTTGGTTTCAAGCAATTTCGATATTCCCGATTTCAATGGGTATCGATAATTAGGGTTTTTAAACAATATGTCATTTCCCGAATTGAATTACAATGAGCATTATTTCAATAATAATTAACCAATAATCAAACCCCAAAAGGTAAATTTCAAACGGGAAGGGTTTCGACTGAAACTCGGTTTTAGGGTTATGGGAAAGTTTCCAAAAACTCTTAAAACAACTCCCGTATTTAAAAACACCGAGTTTCACGACAAGAAAACGAAAGAAATCAAATAAAACTCCATTAAAACACTATTTGGAGCTTAGGGTTTGAAAATGAACTTACCGAGAACTCCGTGGATCAAGGGAGAAAAGCACGATGGTTAGGTGGAAATGAATCCTAGACTCGAGGGCTTTCCGATGTAACCGAAATCGAGTCGATCCGCCGAGAAACGAACGAAAACCGAATTTCTCTCTTTCCCCCCTAAGACCCACGGTTTGGAGAAGGAAAAAATGAGAGGGTTGGTCAACTTTGGTCAAAAGTGGTGATTTTAAAGATGAATGAATAGTAATTTGGATATTTTGGAATTTTGGAAATGACAGATGTGTCCTTTTATGACTTTTGACTTATAAACCGAAACTCGAAGCTCTTAAATTAATCTAAAAGTGATTAATAATTATTAATTGGCCTATTAATAATTATTAATGTCACCGAAGCGAATTTAAAAGTATTAAAACGATTAAAAAGAATTTCGGGCGAAATTAACTACTAAAATCGAAATTACAAAATAATAATTAAACTAAATACTTGAATTGAAATAAATAAATAAAAAATATTAAATAAAATAAATAAATAAAAAATCACTTCAAAATAATGGGACGTTACAACTTTACTTAAAATTATTTAATTAATTTAATTTAGATTATTTCATTAATTAATTAATTTAGTTTATTAATTTATTAATTCATTAATTCATTACTTTAATTTTGTCTTATTTTAATTTAGTTCAATTAGTGTAATTTAATTAGTTTATTTTTAGGATTATGACGGGCAAGACGACGTCCTCCCTAGTCAGACGAGCCTGACGACGAGATTGACGATGCGACTCCTCAGTCGCCTACTGCTACTGTCGCTGATGGGGATTTGACTACAGATGAGTTGGAGAGCCTCCTCGCAGTTTACGAGTCGGGAGTTATTGTCACTCCCGATGATACAGTCCCTGAGTCCCAGCTTGCGACACCACATTTGGTGCAGGACTCCCAGGCCACGACTTCAACGGGAGCATTAGGGTCTGCCACCCAGCCCGATCCAGCAGGACCATCCACTTCTGGCACGCAGCCTCCTCGGGCCGCAGACTCTACCCTTCGAATTGAAGAGAATACGTAAGTAATTTTGTTTATTGTTATAATTAATTAATTTTTAAATCTTTAAACATTTTAATTTTTTTTTAATAAATAGTTTTGTTTAATTCTAATCTAATATCACAATATTTTTAATGTTTTTCCAGAGTACAGCCACATACAATCGTTTCAAAACGGTTTCGCGAGGTCCTCCAGAGACTTTTAAGATTTGCTTAGCCCTGGGACTTTTAAATGACATCTAGTCCATCTCCATATCATCATCCTTTCGATCAAGCCGCACCAGCTTCTCTCTCATGACCCGAACACCTGAAAATGTTTGTAATATCATGAGCTAACAACTTAAGCCCAGTGAGAATAAACAAAATAAAAAGTAAAGTTAGACCCCAAACCCGCATCTGGATTTGTATCCAAGAACTTACTTAGTCTTTGCTATCAATCCAATGAAAGAGTTTTATCTCAAGTGTTCCACTTTTACTTACCAATTCTCCAATATAATTGTGGAACTACATTCTGAGTATTTCTGGGTATGGTTTCGTAATGCATTTAGCATTTATATCTCATTTTCTTTATATACCTTATGCTATATACAAGGTTTACTGTTAGGAATGGTGTCCTAGAACTTGTAATTATTTCATAATAATAATTTATTAAGAATAAATTAAATAAATAAACATAAGTTCTTTATATTATCTAGATTGATTCAATTAATGATATTAGGAATATATGGAAATATATAAATATCAAACATTCAAATAATAAACCCTAAGTTACTCCTATGAAATCACGACTTAGTATGTGAGTCATACAAGAGGATTAAAGTCGAGATGAGTAACTTAAATGTGTCTACAGTAAACGGATAACGTTTGGAAACCTTATCTTGGTAACACTGTTGATAGCCTCGCATTTTGTTAATAGACGAATGATCGAATCCCAATCATTCATGTGGGAGACATGAAATGGAAGTATGATATTCAATGTTGATTGTATAAGACAGGACCACGATGTTCGATCAAATATCTCATTAGTACCATTTACGAGAAATAATCGAATATCAAACTAAGTTTATCAACCGTGATAGATCTCAATCCTGAGTGAAATGTGGACTCCTATTTGTGGAGTTATGTTCTTTGATTCACATAGTTGAGAGCGATCCGTAAGAACGCTCAATACACTCCTGTTTTGGGAACATGACTAGATAAGTAGATGGGAACTCATTTTCATGAGATGGAATTCATAACTTTTCTATAAATTAACGGTATCAGTGCGATACCTAAACATTTTAGGAGCTTTAGGAAACTCCCTTGATGTACTGATTCGAGACATGAACAAGTGACGTCACGACTTCTATTGATCACAGAAGTACATTATCTCTAGTTCGAATAAAGATAAAGTTCATTGGAGAATCAGCGGGAACACAAGGATAAAGCGGTAATTACAGGGGCAAAACGGTAAATTTATCCGCCTATAATTATGAGGGTTCCAGAAGGATAATATCATAGATATAAATAATGATAAACTAAATGGACAATAACTCATCTGTAGGGAGGGGAGTTCAGCTATGAATCTATAGTGGAATTATTCATAGTTAGATAATAAGTAATTCATTGATTATGTGTTAATCATTTAATTGACTAAATTATTAATCCCATGATCTATAGGTCCATCGGGTCCCTATGCTAGCCCAAATATCGTAGTCGCGAAATAGAAGAAATGGAAAGTTTAAGTAAAGCGAATTACTTAAATAGGCAGTATTAATTGTTTAAATATTTAGTATATGTAAACGGTAATTAATATAAACATTATTAATTGTTTAAATAATGAGTTTATTCAAACATGAAATTAATAATGAAATATTATTAATTATTTAAATATTGATTATATTTAAATGGTAATTAATAATTTGATATTAATTAACAATTATTAATTGTTTAAATAATTAATTTTATTTGAATGGAAATTAATAATTAAAATTAATTAATTAATAATAAAATATTATCAATAAAATTATTAATTAAATAATGAGTTTATTTAATGGAAATTAATAATTAAAATATTTATTATTAATTATTTAAATAGTGAAAATTATTTAAATGGAAATTAATAACTAAATATAAATTTGATAATATTTAGTCGGGAGAAAATATTAATATTATTAATTATTTAAATAAAATATTTTATTTAAATGGTAATTAATAAATAAATTAATTAAGTTGGACTTATTAATTTAAGAGAGAGTTTCAAGCCCAATTGGATTAATGAACCCAATTGAGATTGGCCCAAAATAATTAATTAAATAAATTAGAATTATTTATTAATTATTGATACATAATTTCGGCCATACATGTATTTTAGGAGGAGATAATTGTTTGAATTATATCCTAAAATAATTACATAGATTTATTTACCCAAGATAAATAAAATAAAGAAAATAAAATATTCTCCTATTTATCTATGGCATTTTCGAAATTGAAAGATAAAGGAAAGAGATAATCTTTTTTCTTTTTGTATTTATCTCTATAGATTAATCCTAATGTGATTAGGATTCCTATTTTCCTATAAATAGGAGGGTTGGGTCATTCATAAATCATACAATTCAATTCCATAGAAAATTGGAACTCTCTCTTCTTCCCTTCTCCCCCCTTGGCCGATTTCCCTATAATCTTATTGGGAAGAAAATATTTTTCTTCTTCCCAATTTCTTCTAAAGTTCGATCCCACAATCGGGTTTCGTTTGATCGATCGGGATATAACATAGAAGATCCGGTGTTGCTGAGGATTGATGCTGTAAAGAAACCTCCAACCAATTCTCCAATTTTACTCAATGTAAGTTTCGATTTGATTTTAATTTTCGAAAATTAAGCATGAATCTACATGTTCTTAGTGTTTTTATCACAATTTGCATGATGTTAATAGCTCCGTTATTAAATGTTAATAAGTTTACTAAATACAATTCCGCTATTTTAGTAAATCATCCCTTCATTTACATCAAATCTTATTCTCCTAAATATGAGATCTTCCAAATTAGTGAGAAACTAGTTCTCTTACATATGTAATTTATTGAGAAACTAATTCTCTTACATATGTATCACATAATAATTATGCAAGGTTCAATACGCCTTTGTATTCTCTCATTATCCAATTCAATCTCACTCCTTTTTCCTATAGAACTCGGCTATACATCAATTTCATTTCATTCTCTCTAGAAATGTACGTCTTACATAATCTTTTCTATAGTTCTCTAAACTCTAGAAAACTAACTTTCATAAGCATAATCTCTTTAGGATGATAATACTAGCACACATAGTCTAAATCTCATCCATTAACTCGTTTAAACACATATAAGAAAAGGTAAATAAACTTTGCATAAATATAACATCTCGATTCTTTATCCACGATATATATTTCCATCGATAATATGCATGAAGGTAATGAGGACATCCCGTAGGATTCACATTCTCCCTTTATGCATGAATGAAGGCAATGAGGACATTCCCCGTAGGGTCCACCATTCGATCTTATGAATGAAGAAGGTAATGAGGACATTCCCCGTAGGGTCCACCATTCTCCCTTCTCTTCTTTCTCACTTTCTTTTCTTTTTCTCTGAAGGTGATGCGGACATTCCCCGTAGGGTCCAACATTCTCCCTTCTTTTCTTTTTCTCTGAAGGTGATGCGGACATTCCCCGTAGGGTCCAACATTCTCCCTTCTTTTCTTTTTCTCTAAAGGTGATGCGGACATTCCCCTTAGGGTCCAACATTCTCCCTTTTTTTCTTTTTCAATGATGCGAGATGTTATGGTATGCTCGCAAAAGTAAATAAACGTAAAATATGAATGGAGCATAAAGTAAAGGGTATAAAGTAAAGGACATAAGTAAAAGGATCATAGATGTCCTTATGCATAAAGTAAAAAGATAGGAATTCCGGAAGAACAATAAGTAGATCTTACTTCCGATACTTTTAATAAAGTAGATCTTATCTTAATTAAGTAATCTACACTTCCAAGGATTCTAAACTTCCAACTAAAATCCAAAGTTCTATTTTCGAATTCCTTTAGCCATTCTATCTAAAAGTTTGGATCTTTTAACTTCCAATGATCTATTTAATCTCCGGAACAATTCTAACTTAGAATTTTCAAAAAGTTCAACGTTCCCTCGAGAAACTCCAAAGTTTTCACTCAAAGAACTAGCTCCTAATCCTAAGGGCACTAGCTCACTTTCTTTTCTTTTTAGATTCAAATCTTAATCTTAACCTCCAATTTTACAAACCGTTCTACTTATTCGGTTTCTAAAGTTACTTTAAATCCTATTTATTCTAACCTTAGCCAAATTAAATTTGCTCCAAATCTCCGAAAGCACGATCAATCAACGATCCGAAACACCTAAAATTTAAAAGTATATCTAACGATCATTAATAAATCAAACATCGATCAATTTACTTATAAAAGCTCAAAACGATGAACAACCCTGGAAAAACCCAAGGGTGCTCTCGGCCCCTCAATGAAAAATGGGTTTCGGGTTCGGTTTTCGGCTTTTAGGTACTTTAGAGGTGTTTCGAGTTGGTTTTAAGTCGTTTCAAAGTTCCCGATTTCAATGGGTATCGATGATTCGAGTTTTTGAACAATAATCGATTTCCCGAATTTAATTACAATAAACAATATATCAATAAGTATAAACCCCAAAAAAACCCCCACGATGAAAAATTGAAACGGGAAGGGCTTCGACTGAAACTTGGTTTTAGGGATTAGGGAAAGTTTCCAAAATCGCTAAAAACAACTCCCGTATTTACAAACATCGAGTTTCCCGACAAGAAATCAAAGAATAAAAAAGAAAACTCCATTAAAACACTATTTGGAGCTTAGGGTTTGAACTTTAACTTACCGAGAAGTCCTTAGAACATGGGTGGAAGGCACGATTGTTAGGTGGAAAGGAATCCTAGACCCGAGGGCTTTCCGATGCAACCGAAATCAAGCCGATCCGCCGAGAAACGAGCAAAATCCAAATCCCCCTCTCATGAACCTTGAACCCACGGTTTTGGGAAGAAATGGATGAAGCAAAATGGTCAACTTTGAGTCAAGATGAGTTTTTAAGGAGAAATGAATAGCGTGTTTTGATATTTTTAAGAAATTGAAAATGACGGTTGCGTCCTTTTATGACTTTTGACTTATAAACCGAAACCCGAAGCTCTTAAATTAATCTAAAGGTAATTAATAATTATTAATTGGCCTATTAATAATTATTAATGTCACCGAAGCGAAATTAAAGTATTAAAACAATCAAAAGAATTTCGGGCAAAATTAACTACTAAAACGGAAATTACTACTTTTAAATTAACCTTAAATACATAATTAAAAGAAATAAATAAATAAATAAATAATTCACTTCAAAATAACGGGACGTTACACCTCTACTATGGGGTTTGTTTCAATTTTTCCCCAAACGTTATAAAATTTTCAATTCTACCCCTAACTTTTTAATTAGTTTAAAAAATACCCTTTGTTGGAAAAACTACTCTTTCAAAATATCATATCTTCACGAATTTT
This sequence comes from Gynostemma pentaphyllum, assembly GCA_028015215.1. Classification (NCBI taxonomy): domain Eukaryota; kingdom Viridiplantae; phylum Streptophyta; class Magnoliopsida; order Cucurbitales; family Cucurbitaceae; genus Gynostemma; species Gynostemma pentaphyllum. The sequence goes on along the minus strand of CM051351.1, from coordinate 44,740,829 downwards.
ATTTTTATCAAAACAATTCTTTTTTAAAATACCCTTAATCTCTTAATTTTCATTAAATTTAACTATAAGTGCACACAAATTATATTTTTTAAAGCATGATATTCTCAATAAAGGATATTTTTTGAAACAAAATAAAAGGTTGAGGGTAGAATTGAAAATTTTAAAATATTAGGGGCAAAATTGAAACCAACACTACATGTTTGTGGTATTTTGTATAATTTGACCTAAAAATAAAAATAATAATTTAAATTTCTTTTATTGGTTATAATTTTATATAATTTAATAAATAATTACAATTTCATAGTTTAGATGAATTGAAAATTTTGTATTTTTTTTAAATTATGTCCATATTAATTATTTTATGTAAAATAATATTTTTATATCTCAAATAAATTTTAATAGTTAATTAGTACACATATAAAAGAATATAATTTCAAATATAATTTTTAAGTTAAGATATCGAAACTGAAATTAATAAAATTATATATATATATATATATATATATATATTAGTTCGTTCCCCGCAAACATAACATCCTGGATCCGTCCCTGTGTACATGGTGTACACATCATGATTGTTTTATTTATCGAACCATATAATATCAAATGGGATAAAGTAAGAAATTATTGTGACGAAATTGATATATTATCAGCCATTTAATAATTAATTAATTCAAATGTGTCTATTGACTCAAAATGGGAAAAAAAAACATCTTTTTAACAAAACAAAACAAAAAAAAAACATAAACATACATGGTGGTCGACATTGTCTTTTTGAGAATGTAAGAAATAATGACCCAATTGATATATTATTATTGATTAAATAATTAATTAATTAAGTTTTATTCCTAGAGGGACACATTGTAAAAATGTGTTTATTGATTCTAAATGAAAAGTTATGACTCTTTGTATGGTTAAAAGACATAACCATTGGGGATTATCGTTTTTTTATAATAGTCAACTTAATTTAAAATATATTTTATATGGTTGTCTTTTGATGAAAAATATACAACCATACATTGTGACCATTGTCTTTTTATAATTAAGTCGATTTAATTTAAAATAATTTGATATAATTATGCCTTTGATGGAAAAAACACAACCATACACGGTGACCATTGTCTTTTTATAATTAAATAAATTTAATTTAAAATAAATCCAAATGATACAAATGGAATATTTTAGATACGTAGGGGTAAAATAGGAAGTCAATGTTTCTTCTCACTTCCCCACTTTTATATATGTTATAGATATAGATTTACTTTATCTCAATAACCTTCAATTTATTTTATTTTCCTAAATTTCATTTTAAACTTTTAATAAGAAAATCATTTTGTTAATTAAAATTGAAAACCGTGATACTATTATTTTTTAACAATTTACAATTTTAAAAAATTCTTTAGTTTTAAAATCTCTTTCAACCTTAATAGAAATTTGTTATTTCTTAATAATATTCGTCTTTCTTGAAAATAAAAATAGCTTGTTGAAAGAGGGCTTCGTTCATTTGTCGTTCCATGCAACGCCAGATTATAAAACATGTCTTGTATTAAATGTCTTCGACATTGTTGATATGTCAGTCAATTTGTCTCTAAAATGGAGTTTCGACTTTTTAAACGGGGATAAATTGTAAACGCTTCTTTAAAAAAAATAAAAAATCAATTACATGGCTGGGCTTGAGGGGTCATGACTGTAGATACCGTATTTTGTCCAAGCCAAATTTATTAATTTTTATTTTTAAAATTAAAAAAATTGAAATAAAAAATAAAATTTGATACTTTTAAAAATAAAGATAATTTTATTCTTAAAAATAAAATTGATCCTTATATTTTAAAAATAATTTGATTTTAAATTAAAATGATAAAGACGATTTTTAATTCAAAAATAAAATTGGCTTTTAATTTTAAATATAAAATAATTTTCGATTTTTATTTATTTTTAAAGTTGTTATTTAATTTTTTTTTTTTTTTTTAAATTATTGTAGAGATAAGGTAGTTAATTTTAAATTAATTTGAAATGGTCAAACATAAATATAATTTGGGATAGATTTAAATATATTTTATAGAGATATTATTTGATTTAGATTTAGTTAATCTCTAAGAATTATTTTGTATTATCATAAACTTATCTCAATCTATTTTAAAAAATCTCTAATTTTGGCTATAAATAAGAGTCCTTACTCTTAGAATAGGTCACAGTAGAAACACGAGAAAAAACCTCAGAAAATATTATAGAAATTGATCAGATTCTAAAATTTGATCTTCAATCTCTCTTCCACTTTGCCTTGCGCGAGAGCATAGACAAGAAATGGGCACCAAATACGACCTCTCTCATTTTTATTTAAATCGATGTAATTCAATCATTGAATTACTTCACGAGTCCTTATCAAGAATTAGACGACATGTTATTTAATTGATATTTGAGGATCAATATTTCAAAAAAAAATCCCTTAGGTAATTTCAGCTTTGACTTTAATTATGTGATTTTCATATGAATTAAAATATTTTACAATACTTGTTGGATTTCATTTGTTCTCTTACGTTTTTAAATTTTAATATTAAAATAATATGTTAATTAAATCTGCTTTTGAATGCATTGTAAATGCCAATGTATGATTAGGATAAAAAAATCTTTTCTTTTAGTTTAAATGTTAAAGCTTCAACATATGCGGTCTGTTTTATTTTATTTATTTATTTATTTTTCTTTTTATATTTTAGTTAAAAATCATTTCATACTTTATTTGCATGCTTCTGTTTTAGGTTTATTATAGAATTTACATAATAAGTTTACTCTGTTGTTGATTTAACTTGTGATTAGTTTTCATTAATTCTTATAAATAAGTTTTAAAATATTTTATAATAAAGAATTTGTAACGCCCCGTTGCAAGGTAAGATTAATTTTGGAATTAAATTAAAATTTATTTAATTTAATTAAAGGGTTTGGAATTTTGATAAATAATCTTTTTATTTATTTAGGCTTTTGGGTGACACTTTTGATAAGTGTCACTTTTTGTAAATAATGAGGAGTCTTGGATTAGTGAGTAGTGATGACGTGGCGAGTGGTGATGACGTGGCAAGTAATGCTCAAACCCTAATTTGTAACTAAGGAAAAGAAGAAGAACAATTTTTCTCCTCTCCCCCCCACACCTTGCCGCCGCCCCTCATAGTGAAAGAGAAGGAGGAGATTCGTCGTTCGCTCGTTGATTGATCGTTTGTGAAACGGGTTTTTGGATCTAAGCATTTTGGAAGCGATTTTGGTCGAAGGTAACGAAACTTCTCTTTTCTCTATTTCTTCTTGATGTCGTGGGGTTAGGTGTGGTTAATGATAGGATTTTCGTCAATTGTTAATTAGGGGATCGGTGGAAATTGCCCGGAATCGAAGGAGGAAGATCGGGAGCCTTTTTCTTGATTTTCGTTGAACGGGTAAGCTTTTGGGATGGATTTAACAACCTTTTTAATTCTGGATTTTTGTTTTTATATTCACTTTATGAACACCAAGAACCCTAGCCATTGTATTGATCTCCATAATTGCCAATTTCCGAAATCGTGGCCAAATACCTAATCGATCTTGATTACCAACACTTAAACCATCAAGATCGATCACCCCAACTACGAAACCGCGACCGAACCACGTCCCGTTGACCATGGCCAGCCGCGGCACCCACACACCCCCCACGCCCACACTTAGCCAATTTCCTTCGCCGTTTGATTTCCGTTCTTTGATCCACCGAACCCCAAACCTCTTTGTTTGATTGTAGTATATTTTAAATGGTATTTTAAGCTATTTAGGATCTTCATTTCAGGTCTGGATCGTCAAGGGAAGTAGCTTTGTTTTCGGATTTAAGCAAATTGTTGAGGTGAGTTAACGGGTTATTCAACGGTAAGGTTTTGGAGAAATCTAAAGCCCTTACCGTAGCTTATTCTTTCACATATAATTAAATATGTAATTCTGGAAATTTAGGAAGAGAAATAACATTGGAAACACCGAAAAACAATTGGGAGAAATAATGTTTTCGGTTAGAACTTGTGAAGGCCAATTTCGCCAAAAGTGATGTTTTTAGATTCGATTTGCTTCTGGATGGTAATGAGTATTAATCTGGAATTATTTGATGATTTTTAGTGTCAATAGCCTTAAGTTTTGAATTAGGATTCATTAAGGTTCATATTTTTAGTTTTCGGCAGTTTTCTTGTTTTTCGGCAGTTTTGTGAAGTGTATGTAAAACTGAGTGGGCTGCTGTATTTTAATGTTATAAACTGATTTTGAATGATTATTATTATGAGGATTATGTGGTTGTGATGATGAATTGAGATTGATTAAAATATATTTACTAGTGTTGAGGCTACGAGCTCAACACTTAGTCATTTTAGTTATGGAAAGGTCCATAACCGGGTACTAATGATCATTGCTCGTACGAATGATTCATTAGGTGAATAACAATTATAGTTGAGGCTATAACCAGGTACTAAGAAGTGGTAGTAGTTCCGAGGAACCGCCTTCTTAGTGGTGTTGTGAAAAGAGAATGTTTGTATAATTAATTAAACTTGTAGATCGGGTTGATTGTATTAAGTGTGAGTTTGATGTTGGGACTTGGGTAATATATTTAGTAAGCCATTTTGAGGGAGGTGGTTCCCATGAAAGAGTTAAGTGTTGATAGCAAATGTTTATTGAATAAAGAATGAGTGGAGGAATAAGTGACGGTTGGAGTGTAAGAGTCTTTGGAAGAGTGTTGAGAGCTTGGGACTCGGTTTGGGTTGTTAGAGACTACCTAAGACTTTATTGTTGTTTAATTCGTTTTCTCACTGGCTTTAGCCTCACAGTGCTATCTGTGATTATTTTTCAGGTAACAATGGACCGAGAGGTGGCGGTTGATGAAGTGGAAGAGATGAGCGTTCATGTCATGGAGGCGCCTCGAATTTATTCTTCTTTTTGAATGATGAATTAAGTTTATAAACTTTTATTTGAATTAATGAGTCGTTGTGAGTTGTAGTTGATTTTAGACTCTTTAGTCTTTACTCTTATATTTGAATGTTGTTGTTTTGGTTTAAAAGTTGAACTCCGGAGTTTCTTTTGTTTTAAATTCTCAATGATTATGAAGTTTGTTTTATTTTAAATAAAGGAATTTTTTTTGAGTCTTCCGCTGTTGAAAATAAGTGTGTTTTGCTACTCTGAAAAGTCGGGTCTTTACAGAATTACCTTCCAATCTGATTTTGTTATAAAATTTTAGATAAATAAACTAAACTTATTATTTTAAAATAGAAAAAGAGTATTTTAAATAAAAAAATAATAAAAATGTTTTAAAATATAAATACAAACCCGATGATGGGATTTTGAGAAGTAACGACTCTCAATTTCTCTATGTGAGGAATTCCCAATTATGATATTGTTCAATTAACGGTCGTAACCCCGCTCAATTAATTTTTGAATTTACATCATCCTTGATGTTAAGAGAAGATTTAAATGAGACATTTGCTTTCATAAATTAAAATCAAATTTTCTCCAATTAGTTTAATTAAGGACCAATAATTTAAAATTAGATAATATATGTGATGACCCGACTCGCGGAAGACAACAATTTTACAGAAAATTTGCGTTGTTTCATTTATATTTTGAACATGCCAAAACCTGTTTACGACGTTCACATCAGAGAAAAAAAACGGGAAATACACATTTCCTATATTTAAGAAAAACATAAACGACAACATAATACGTTTAAAACACAAAACAACGCTCTTTCAAGCTCAGGACACTAAATATACACATTTACAAACAAGCAAATGACTAGCATTTCACAATGCCACATTTACATATCCCACGCTCATCGCACGGTCAGTCAAGCGGCACCACTACCTTGACCATGAGGTGTACCTGTAAAAATTATAGTGTAGCAACATTTCTATTGCATGACTACTTTCGACTAAGCATCCAATCACCAAACACCGAGCATATTAACAATAAGGCTATACATGCATTTACATTCAGAACTAAATGCGCGAGGAAGTAAACACAATTGACTCGGTTAAAGTCAGTTCAAATTACCATAACACATTCTCAATCCCCTTTGTCACTCCGCGTGTAATATCATTATAGTCACCGAAATTATATTGTCACATTCATACATTGTCACCGTTGTCACCATTACACATTGTCACCATTCACATTGTCACCATTATCACCGTTCACATTGTCACCATAGTCACCATTTACACATTGTCACCAAAGTCACCATAGTCACTGTTATCAAAGTCACCATAGTCACCATTTACACATTGGTTTCTATCCTATCTTCTAATCACGTAGGATATTTACTAAGAAATAACCTAAAACATGCTAGGACTACTTTTCCCTCCTCAGAAGTCCCGAGTCCTAACCATCACTTTCCGTCTCTACTTTCGAATCTATTAACACCCAAGCTACACTTTAGCCCTCAAGTATTAATACCATTTAGTGATGAGAACCTCGTATAATTTGCACTTTCCTTAGCCAAAAACACTTTCCACATTATTTTCTTCCTAAACACCCACAACCCTCAACCTCGAAGCAACTACATCGTCAAGTAATCTAAGACATTAAAACACTAAAGCTCATTTTAAACTCACCTCTAGGATGCGTAGAAGAAACACCGCTCGTTGGATGCATGAACAGTCGCTCGTGAATCAAACCTACAAGCAAAGTACATATCTATACGTATCAATTCCCAAACCACAAACGAATAACTAATAGCTAATTTAAGAGTCAAAATTAATCCTACGGTCAAGGGAAGGGAAAAAGTCTCGGTTTCCAGTTTCCAATTAACATTCAAAGAAAACAACTTTCAAAAGAAAACTCAACATACGGGAACCTCGGTTTGGAATATTTCAAAGGGCTCGGATTTTTCGTTCGACTCAGGTTTAGATCCAAGAAAACAACCTCATTCAAAGTGTTTTCCTTAGCTAGAATTCACTATCGACACATGGGAAAGAAGATTCGAAGCTTGCATGCAAGATCGGGAAAAAGAAAACTTAAAAACTCATTTCTTCTTTACCTCGTATCTCCCAGATCTGGAACAGATCGGCTATATTGATGGGATGAAAAGAAATTTCATCTCGAGAGCTTTCCAACGAGCTAAGGCATGATGAAAAAGGCCGAGAAACGAAGGAGAACCAGATCTTTCTTTCTCTTCTCTTTTTTTTCTCGTCTAGCTACGGGTTTGGGTTCCTTGGCTTTTTTTTTTTTTTTGTATTTTTACTTTGCAAGACATTATATATATATATATATATATATATACACATTTTCGGTAAAAGACTAAAGTGCCCCTCCTTCCTGTTTCCTTAAGAAAGTCGTCCTGAGTGCTCGTTATTTCACGTTCCTAATTCCAATTCAACTTAACTACTTCTAACCTAACTTAACATGATTAAACGATCAATAATGGACCCTCTAATAAATGTTATTACACCTGATTCTATTTAAACGTTCTAACGAAAATTACTTAACGATCGAACCCGAGGCTAAAATTAAAATACTAATCTAAACCTAACTAAGAAATCATCAATTACTAAAATTATACTAAGTGAAGCAATAATAATAATAATAATAATATCAAAATTTCACCTCAAAGTAACGGGACGTTACAGTCTACCCTCCTAAAAAGAACTTTTTGTCCCTGAAAAGAGAAGTCCCTAGGTGAAAAGGTGAGGATACTTAGCCCGTATCTCGTCCTCACGTTCCCACGTAACCTCCTCCGACACTTGATTCATCCAAATAAATTTAACCAAGTTTACCGTTTTGTTCCTTAGCACTTTTTGCTCAGTAGCTAGAATCTCAACCAGTTCCTCCTCGTAGGATAGGTTAGCATCCAACGATACTGGCTCGTGGTCAATGATATGTGAAGGATCTCCCACATATTTCCTGAGCATAAATACATGAAACACATTGCGCACGACCGAGGTGGTAAAGCCAAATGATATTGCTACCGAACCAATTGGATCGAGGATCTCAAACGGTCCTATAAATCTAGGGCTCAACTTGCCCTTCTTCCCAAACCGCATCACTCCCTTCATGGGTGCCACCTTGAGACCTCGAATGGTGCCATCTCGATGGTAACGTGGTAGCTATTATTATAGGCAAACTCAATCAAGTATAAATGAGAATCCCAATTGTTGACAAAATCAAGTATACATGCTTTCAACATGTCTTCCAGAATCTGATTCACCCTCTCCGTTTGCCCATCGGTCTAGGGATGAAAAGCTGTTCTAAAATCGAGGCCTGTACCCATGGCAAAATGCAAACTACGCCAAAAATTCGAAACTAAACGAGTGTCCCGATCCGAAATGATCCTCACAGGTACGCCATAGAGTCTCACAATCTCCCATAAATACAACTGTGCCCAAGTCTCGACAGGGTACGTGATCTTCCCAGGTATAAAATGGGCAGACTTAATCAAACGGTCTACGATTACCCAAATAGTATCGAAACCCTTCGACGTCCTCAACAGTCCACTGATGAAATCCATGGAAATCTCCTCCCATTTCCACTCAGGCACGCTCAATGGTTTTAGATACCCTGGTGAGCTTTTCCTCAAGTCCTTAACCTGCTGGCAAACCAAACACTTGCTCACATAGTCTGCAATCTCATGTTTCATTCCGGGCCACCAGTAATGTTGTCGAAGGTCCCTATACATCTTAGTACTACCTGGATGTATGGAAAAGATAGAATTGTGAGCCTCCTCTAACAGTTCCTTCCTAAAGGTCGATCCTAAAGATACACATAGCCTCCTATGATACATTAGGGCATCATCGGTTGCAAAAGTAGAGTGGCTAGGCATATCCGACTCTGCCTCTCGGAAGCTTGCCTGTAAGTGAATCTCACCCTTCTGTGCCTCGATCATCCTCTATCTCAGAGTAGGCCCCACTGTCATACTAGCCAAACTCACTGTCACCTAAGCCTTAAGAAAATCTACCTTGGCTCTCTCCAAATCCCACCTCATTCTCATCGGTAACGTCAATAAGTGCGATGAATTTTGATTAAACACATCTGCCACTACATTGGCTTTACTGGGATGGTACTGAATGTCGCAATCGTAGTCTTTCACTCGCCGTTGTCTCATATTTAATTCCTTTTTAGTGAAGAAGTAATTGAGGCTCTTATAGTCAGTGAATATCAAGTTTTTCTCTCCGTATAAATAATGTCTCCACAACTTTAGAGCATGAACCACACCTGCCAACTCCAAGTCGTGCGTCGGGTAAGCCTTCTCATGTTGTTTCAATTGTCGAGAAGCATAAGCTATAACTTTCTCGTGTTGGATCAACAGGCATCCTAATCCCTTCTTCGACGCATCAGTATATACTGTCAACCCAACAGAACCATCAGGTGACACTAACCGTGGTGCTATCACGAGTCTCCTCTTGAGCTCTTCAAAGCTCTCTTCACACTCTTGGGACCACACAAAATCCAATTTTTTCTTCCTCAGATGAGTTAAAGCAGATGCAATCTTAGAGAAATCCTGAACAAAGCGTCTATAATAGCCTGCAAGTCCAAGGAAACTTCGTATCTCCGCCACACTAGTTGGTCTATGCCAACTACTGACTGCCTCGATCTTGGAAGGATCAACATAAATCCTTCTACTTGACACCACGTGTCCTAATAATGCTACTTCTTTCAGCTAGAACTCACATTTTGAGAACTTTGCATAAAGCTTCTCGTTATGTAACACCGTCAGAACTTTCTCCAGGTGCATAATAACTTTATAATATATTAATAACATCTTAAAATAATAACTTTAATTAATTTCAATAAAATAAGAAATAATTTTTTAAGTTTATTTGTAACGACCCGTTACCAAGTAAGAGTATAAAAAAATTGGAAATTATTACAATTCTCTCAAAATGATACTAATGAAGTTGGATTGATGAGTTTGGTAAAAAAATACCTTGTTTTCTCGTAAGGGTGTTTTTGGTAATTTCCCAAACCTCAAAATTAAAACCAAAGTTTAATTTATTATTTTTACATGATGTTGATTGTCTCGTTATTACGATTCCAACACAACTGACGGATCATCATTTGGAGTCTCGGTGAATGAGTTATGATTGTTTTAATGCAGTGGCATTTACGTAATTAATTGAAATCGGGATTAAACCCTAAAATCTTCTTCTTCTTCCCTAATCGGAAAACCAGCCTCTGTTAATCTCATTTTCTCCAATTTTCGCCCAAATAAAATTCTCCATAGTATTTTGGCCATAACTCACTCATCCGAACTCCGATTTATGCAAGTAGGCAATCTATTTCTATTGGTTTTTCGTTGTCTTTCCATTGAGAATAGTTTCATAGTAATATGACTTCTGTAGAAAACATTAGGAGTCAAAACCAGTTCGGATCCATTATGTTTTTTTCTCCGATTCTTTAACAATTTACTTTGTATATTTTTTGTATAGATGTAGAAAGGCTCTTCCTTGCAGTGGGGATGAAATTTGAGAAATGTTTCATCAAATTTTAAGAGAGGTTGTAGGATTTCTTGGAAAGAAGATTTTTAATTCTTTAATTTAAGAAACTAAGGTGAGTAGAACTAGTTAAGCGTTAATTTGTTTCTTGCGCTGTTTTTCTTTTTCATTAAAAATGATATATGTTATCTCTGATTTTTGGATTTTTAAGGTTATTTTAAGCATGAATTATATGTTCTTGGGCTGAACTTAAGTATGTAAGTTTTGGATTTTAAAGGATGTCAAAAAAGGCGAAAACATGCATGTTTAAGGAGTAACTTTGCTCAATAAGTGTTAAAGTAATTTTTGATTAATTCTGGACTTTTGTATGCTATTTAGTATAGACATATTGAGCTGCTGAAATTTAGTGGTATTTGGAGGATTAGTGCCCACTAGATTTCGAAACTAGCTTAAGATTTCGCCCATTTGTGCGAGTTTGATTATGAGTTATTTTTGGGAGATTCCTATGTGTGTTAGAATGGTTATGCAAGTGTAAATATGACCTTTTAGCTGCTGGTTGAATTTAGGAAAATAAACCAACACCTAGTGACCAAAAATAGAGCAAAACTACACTAGTTTAGGCTAGTTTTGCTCTATTGGTTTGAAAATTGTCGGGAGCTATCCTTTTGAGTTGAGATTTTGTTCTTGTGTGTTTTTAACTCATTAAAAGGTTGATAAAATGTTATTTTTCCAGAATTTTGAAATTTCAAGTTTAAGCCACGAAAAAGTCAGTTTTGACAGAAACGAGTTTTCTAGACTAGAAACTAGACATAGGCTTACTAAAACATTTTGGTAGTGATGTTTTAGTTAAATAATATTGTTTTGGTGCCTTAAAAAATATGGTTGGAGGTTCGCACTAAGTAACGTCGTGCTTAGTGAAGAATATGTCATTAAGTGGATAGTCATAGTTGTGCACAACATAATATCACTTAGTGGGGCAGGTTCATTCCATTTGATCAATGGGAAAGAATATACAAGTAGGTTCGCTTGTGAGTCTTGAAAACACATAAGAAGAATACCTCAAAAGGTTGAAACGTGGAAACACGTGTTTGATGCTTTTGAGCGAGAAACTCACTTTTGTTTATGAACAATAGTTGAGTTAAGGCATTGTGTAAAATTGAACTCTTTAAAGTTGAGAAAACTTGTTGGAAGTGGTGAGGCGATTATTATTACTGAGTTAAGTGGTATTTATTTCGAAAGGTTTAAATTGTGAAAAATAGTGTTTAAATCATTTTCGAGTGAAATCTCTCTTTATATGCGGATAAAGAGCAGATTTGAGGTGTTGATTTAAGTATCAGTTTGAAAAGTTCGAGTGAATTGTTGGAAGTCGGTGAGGTCGATATTGGACTTAATGAATTTAGGAATCTTCTTATGGCATAAATTTTCATTTAACTTTTTCTACTCATTGGGCGTAACCTCATGATGCTACACTTTTTTTTCAGGTAAAAAGAAGAAGAAAGTCGGGCAGTGATGGAATTCGTGATCGGTGGATGGTTGGAGTGGATTTACACCGCCGGCGAAAATTATTTCCTTCTAGTAGTGTCTAGTTGGGTTGACTCTCATTTTATTTGAGTTTTATTGTGTTTTTGAAATACCTTTGGATTTTACATGTTTTTATTGAGTTTCATCACTGTTGGTTTATACTTTTGAACAATGAACTGAATTTAGTATTTTAAATAAGTTCGATCAAACTGAGAGCAATTTTGGTTTATAAAATTTAAATAAATGGATTTTTCATTGGATTTAATGCTTCCGCGGTTGATTGTTGTATATTCTATGTTTTGGAAATTTGGGGATGTTACATTATTTATTTAAATATAAATCAAAATGGTTTAAACAAAAAAAAAGTTATAAATATATGAAAGTAAAATTTATCTTTCTATTAATACGTTAATAATCATAAAAATCAATTAAATATAGCGTCTTAAAAATAATTAGTGGATTTTAATAAGGATTAACCATGGTTTGAGAAATGTATTTTATGTTATAGTACGGTAACCCTAAAAATGATGAACTTACAACCTCAGTACAGTTCATTTTAAGCGCTAATCATGTTTTACACTCACGAACAAAACATGTTGAGCTTGAAATTTATTTTGTTCAGGATTTAGTTCATCAGAATAGAATTGTTGTTTGACATATTCTGGCAACTCCACAAATGGCAAATACAATTTCACAAAACCAGGGAAATTTCATTAGGTAGCAGAATTTTTTGCAATATTTATAAAATATAGCATTTTTAAAAAATATTTGCAAATATAGCAGTTTTTTAAAAGTCCTCATTTATATGAATCAAAAAAATCAGTGATACTATTAGGTAATAAGTGATTCATGCATAAAATATGAGTTGACATTGTGTATTAATAAAATCAGTGATTATTTATATGGAAATCAGTGATTATTTATGCGGAAATCAATTATTACCTATACGAAAGTAGTGACAATTTTGCAATATTTTAGACGCGAATTTGAGTTTTTTTGTTATTTTTATAAATTAGTTTTTGGGATGCTAGTTTTTACAAATATTGGACATAATTATGCTACTTTTGCAAGAGCCCCAAACCATTAACAACACCAAGCTTCCTCAAATGGACAAATGAATTTAGAGTGCTTGCTTCTACTGTCATTGATTTGAGGATGCATTTGAGTTATTTAGTTTTACTACATTCTTCCTATAAAATCGAGAATTGTATCTAATAAAAAACCAATGAGAATGTATTCTTCCTTGTGTGGTCATTTCTTGAATTTCTTCTTCTCTAATAGATATAGACATTGTTTTATATAGCAACTTGATTTTGATTCTTGAATAATCTACATTATTTTTGTTACTATTATAAGAAAATATACTCTTTCTCTGTGGAATATTACTTACGGACAATTATCCTACATTGTTATTCGCTTCATACCCTTATGGTATATATATCCATTAAAATGACATTTTCAGAATGACATCTATTCCAAAACGAGAATTTTCACTATATGACACTTTTGAATTGATGCTTAAACAAAATAGTAAAAGGTTTGAAATTTTTTAAAATATGACATTTGTTCTTTTATTAATTTTTTCTATTGTAATATTGAATGATCAGTATTATTTTTGTATATTTATGTTTTTAATTGGAATGTTTTAAATTAAAATTCAATCACTTTTAAAATTTGGTTAATTTTATGATTTAGAAACATTCTTTTGAGTTATTATTATTTAAATGAAACTGCTAGTTCTGAAAACATTTATTATTTCTGAAATGTAGAATTAAAAAAATGTCATTTTTTGAAAATACTCCATTTAAAAACCCCCCTTTTTTTGTTTTTTTTTTCATTTCCTTAATCTAGTTTAAGGATTGAGATTTTTATCACACCGTTTTCCTTTTCCTCATCTCATAAATTTTACAAAAAAGCTGATTTAAATCACAGTGCTCAATTATCCAATGACAACGAAGACAAAGAAAGTATAATCTTCTTTTATATATATATATTACAAGAAAAGCTGTAGGAAAATGAAAGATTGATACTTTCAAGAAAAAGTTGTGTGTTTTTACAAATTAACCCTTTCCCTTTCTTTTAATCCAATTTTCTTTTGATAATCTCAAGGCATTAATGGCAAGTTTTTCAGTTAAGACAAACTCTAATATGCCTCCAAATTTTGTTCTTCGATCTTCACGAGAGTTTAATTTAAAGCTATAAGTAAGAACTGCCACTCTTATTTCCTGAAAAAAAAATGAGGAAAAAAGAAAAAAATATATAGAATTTGTTTAGTAATTTTCAGTCGTTTTTGTTAGCTTGATTTGGAGATATGGAAGAAAGACAATTGTATTGCTCAAAACCATCCTTCTTCTTAAGTATTATCATAATCCTTGGAGCTTCTTCATTTTCTCGTTCATCTTCTCAATCGCCAGATGATTTATCAGGTAATACTTAATACTTTCTCTATTTCTCTTTTTGGTTTCTAAAATTTTGACGATGTTTGTAAATTTAGTAAATAAAATTGTAATACTTACAAAAATTGTTTTTTTTCTCTTTTAAATAATTGCAATTGTAGTAGGATTTTTCAAATATTTAAAAATTAATATAAATTAGGGATTTCTATGATTGATATAAATGTCCACCTCATTGTGTGAAGAAAAAAACTTGGCTGCTGAGCTGCACCGGCCCAATCTGGTGCTGCCACCTAGGGTTCATTTTTTTTTTTTTTTCTTTTGAAGCGTGGCTGCACCAGATTGGGCCGGTGCAGCCTTGGCTCTTGATTTAATCGCAGAACCAAGTTTCTCTCTTGTGTGAAAGATTATCATTGTTTATCGTGTATCTATCATTTTGTGTTTGCGTGAACTGAATATTATTGATTACAATCAATCAATCACACAATTATTGTAATTGATTTAGTGATTATTATATATCACAATCAATAAAATATTAATTATAATTTTTTTTCAAATATATAAAATAATGTATTGCTTACTAAAAGGTTAGATTACAACAATTAAAAAAAAATCAACTTATATGGTATTTAAACTTAAGATGTAAGAATTAAAAAGTCGTTTCTTTTGATAATAACCAAGTTAACCTTTTTTTTTCTCACAAACCCAAGCTATTTTTAATCTTCCCATAGTTTACAAAAGTAGCAAATTTTTCAGTAATATTTATAAATGTATGAACTCTTAAAAATATTTATAAATATAATAAATTTTGATAGGATAAATCAGTGATTAACATTAAATTATATATTTTTACACCATTTATCATCAATTAACACATTAATCATTGTTAATCACTACTTAACATAGTAAAAATTTATATATTTGAAATAATAATGAATCATGTTATGTTTATAAATATTGTATCAAAATCTATTACCTAATGAAATTTCCCAAAATAAAATATAATAAATTATAATAAAACTTATTCTATGATTTTAAATTTTGCTAACAAGTTTGATTGGAATTGCAAGAACAGCAGGCAATTGTGTGCTTGATTTCAAAACGTTCCCATACGAGCCAACAGGAGTGTGCATGAGCGATGAGGAGAAAATAACACTTTGGAACGCTTTCCATACAACTCGTTGCTGCAGAAACGCCCTAAATGCCCTTTCCAAAGCCTTATCCCTTAACTTAAACAATTCAAATCCTATCAATCCCTTTTTACCCCTAAAATTTTGGTCAAACTGTACAGGATCCTTTTCTCTTCAACCTTCAGTTTCTCTTCAAGCTTGTGGATTCCAAAATCTTTACTCTGGGAGCAGTACATGTTCTACGCTTCTTGAAGTTCCCTACGTTGTTCGGCTGAAACAATACGAGTTAGCGGTGAAGAGTTGCTCGGGTTTCCGCCATGGATTTGATCAAGTTTGTGGGAATTGTACTAATGCTATTCTTGATTTGAGGGTTGCTTTGTTTGATGAATATGGAGTAAAGTATGAAGATGACACTGAAAATGCAATTTGTGGGTTGGCTGCTGTGGTTATTGTTGCTGCTGGGGTTATTGGTAATCAGTCTGATTTTGATGGTATCTTCCAATGTTTGCCTGCTTTGGATAATTTGAGTAAGTCATTCTTTCTTCTTCTTCTTCTTCTTTTTTTTTTTTATATTTTTTTTTACTTCAAAGTTTTATAAGTTGTTCAAATTTGTGTTGTTCATTAGTGATTTAAAGGGCTTTTTTTTTACTGATTTTTAATCTTATTTTTACTTCTATTAAAATAGTAAATTTTCATATTATTAAAAAAACTAATGGATAACATTTTAAATGATTACGTACTACTTATCTTTTCTAGGCTTCATCTTAAAGCCAATTGACAATAAGAGGAGTAGTCTATGATTTTCATAAATCATGTTTGGTCCCTTATTCTTTATTGATGTGGGTTCAAGAACATGACCCTTTTAAGATCGTGACTCTTTTAATTTGCCTTACCATTATTGGCTGGAGTCCTATTTTTAGATTGAATGTTCATTTCAGTTTTTTGAGCTCTAATACCATCTTAATTTTCATGAGGCTCTAGATCAAATTTAATTGACAATTAAAGGAGTAGTTCATGATTTTTAAAACATTGTTAGACCGAAGAAAAAAAAGAAGTGTTTCTTAAAACATTGTTCCATTCGTTCATGTATTGGATCTCATCAAAGGAAAATAACGCATTTAATAAAATTTTGTTTTTACCAAAAATTCTTATAACCCTTTTTGTGTGTTGATAGAACATAATAAAACATTCATATTGCCCTCTGAAAGAAATAGACCTGTAAAATAAAAGAAATTATTTTGATTCGACTGTCTTTTTTTCGACTTGCCTTGAGTTGTCTATTTTTGATACCAACTTATTACAATATCCCTTGTTTTTTTTATCTCTATCTTCATGATGTGAGAAACTTAACTATGCTAGATTCTAAAAGCTTAATCTATATTGTCAATGTAACTTTAACATTACAAAGTGTTTAACATGAAAACATAAGGTGCTAGAATTTTGAATTTAGTGAAAAAATACACATGGTTTGTTGAGAACCCCACATCGGAAAGATGAAGGGAACTCACAACGTTTATAAGATATATGGGCTACTTATCTCATTACCAATTGGTTGTGAGATGGAATCTCATGATATCAAAATGGTTTTAGAGCCCAACAAGCCCAAACGGGTATTTGGTCTAAATATGGGATCCGACTCAAGAATGGTGAGCCCAAAAGAGGCATCATCTTGAGGGGCATGTTGAGAATCTCACATTAGAAAATTGAAGAGAATTCACAAGGTTAATAAAATACATGAGCTACTCCTCTCATTATTAATTGGTTGTGAGATGGAACCTAACTTATAAAAATACATATTCTTAATCTAGCTTATATCACCCGTTTAAATTTTTTCTTAAAGTAATAAAAACTGATGTTGCTTTTTCTTTCTATATTTTACCCATTGATAGGTACTGGCTACATCAAAATGAAAGGTACTGTCTCTTTTCCATATAACTTAATTACTCAAATTTCAATAACCACCGTAAAAATTAGAAAATGAAAAATTCATTTACTAACGAAAGAACCCGATTTAGTATGGCAGAATCGGTAGCGAAGGCGTTACTTGCAGCAATAATAGCAGTAATAGTAATAATGCTGATAATTCTACTAGTAAAAAAAGTGACAAAGAAAAAGAAATCAGCAAAACAATGGCCACCAATAGACACATCTTCATGGTCAGGACTTTACAGATTTTCAAAAGAAGAGATAAACAAAGCCTTGAATTTTGGAAGAGAAAGAGTTAGTTTAGGAAGAGGAAGTGCTGGACAAGTTTATAAAGGGCTTTTGCCAAGTGGGCAACTTGTGGCTATTAAGAAAATTTTTCAAAGCAATACTTCTGATAGTTTTGTAAGAGAAGTTGAAGGGCTTTCTAGGGTTAGGCATCCAAATCTTGTTTGTTTATTGGGTGGTTGTATTGAAAATGGAGAACAGTATCTTGTCTATGAGTACTGTGCTCAAGGGAACCTTGCTCAGCATCTCTTAAGTATGTTCATTTCTTCTCTCTCTTTATTTATTTTTTATTTTTTATTTTGCAGTATTTTATTTGTATGTAGTTATTTAATTTTTTCCATAGTTTTTGCTAGGTGAAAATTGAACCCGCCACCCTACCCGAACTTGCCAAACCCGTTTAATAAATGGGGCGTTGGGCCTTGACCCTGACCCCCTGATTAATTTTGTAATATATTTTTATTTTCCTTTTTTTTATTATGTATAAATGAGTTGGAAAAGTTGCATTTTGAAACAAATTCAAGTTTTTTTCTCTCTAATCACCCTAAATTTACCTGCCCCGCCCTGCCACACCAAAACCCTACCTCGACATTTAAACATGGAGGGAATGCCAGGGTCGAGGTGACATTTAAATGGGGCGGGGTTGAGGTGGTATATTTCTATCTAATTGGGGCGAGGTATAACCAGGGTACCCAACCATACCCTACCCCCACTTACATCCCTATTTTTTGCAATAATCTTGAATAAATTGAAAATAAGAAAGAGTTTTGGAGCATTTTTTTTTAAATTTAAACTACTTGGAGAAGTTTTCGATTTGAACTTTAATACTTTAAACCAATTAGATAATTTTTCAATTAGGGAGATATATATATCATAAAATGAAATTACAACTACAAACTCATTCAACTTGAATTTTTTTTTTCCAAATTTATGTTCATGTATCAAGGAAAAGACACAGTCCTAACATGGGAATTGCGAGTGAAAATTTTAAGAAACTGTTCCCTTGCTTTGAGATATCTCCACCAATATATGGATGGCTGTATTGTTCATAGAGACATTAAGGTAAAAACAAAATTGTTTTTTTTTTTTTTTATAAATTATTTCAATAGAATTAATATTATTAACAATTGATATAATTTAATATTTTTGTCAGCTAACAAATATCCTTTTGACTGAGAAAATGGATCCAAAACTGTCAGATTTTGGGTTGGCAAGGATGTTGGGAATGGATGAAACTAAAGTATTTACTGAAGTTAGAGGAACTATTGGTTATATGGATCCTGAATATATGAGCAATGCCAAGTTGACTTGTGCTAGTGACATCTATAGTTTTGGTATTGTGATTCTTCAGCTTCTATCAGGTCAAAAGGTTATTGATTTAGATCTTGATGCTAGAGATCAATTGACAAGAAAGGTTTGTATTAGTTTAGTTTATTTTGTCTTCTCATGCAAAAGACACTATTAAATAAAAGTAGTGATTACAAATCTAATATAAAAAAAAAATTAAAATATTTATAAATATAGTATTAAAAATATTATCAAAATTCCCTATAATGTTTACAAATTAATATGTCATTCTTAATAAGCATATCAATCAATGGTATACCACAAACAATCAATAATTAAATAAAAACTTAAGTTCTAAGGTAAAAAATAATAATTTTATAGGGAAATTTCATTGGGTAGCAGAATTTTCTTCAATATTTATAAATCTAGTAGTTTAAAAAAGAATTTGTAAATATAGTAGTTTTTTAAACACCCGCATTTCAAGTGAATCAAAGAAATCAATGATAACTTGGAGGTAATCAGTGATAACTTATCAGGATCACTGATTACACATGCACGAAATATCATTTGATATAGTGAATCAGTAAAATTAGTGATTACCTCTGCGTGGAATCAGTGATTAATGATGCGAAAATCAATGATTATTTACGCGAACTAGTGGCAATTTTGTAATATTTTAAGTGCGAATTTGAGTATTTTGCTATTTTTGCCAATTTTTGAGCTACTATGTTTATAAATATTGGATATTTTTCAGCTATATGTGCAAGAGCCTCTATTTTATAAGTTATATAATTGGTTCCTTAAATACTTACGGACATTCGGTTCATGAGATTGAGAAGCTTTGAGTTCTTTTGAGATTGTGAAATCTGAATTTGTATAATTTATAATTGATTTATAGGTTTATTCACTATACAAATCAATTATATGAAAGAAAAAAAAAAGAAATTGATTGCACAAACAAAACCCGCATGAGTTTGAAGGAATAATATAATTATTTTAGTAGGATATGTATCGTAGAAATCTATGAAATAAACCCGTGAATCTTGTTAAACATGGGAATTGGATAGCAATAAATGTTCCTAATTCTATTACTAGCTTATTCTTTATTCTTTTGGCTTTTTTTTTTTTAATGCAGGCAAAGGATGTAAATATGGGACTACGTCCATTGAGTGATTTTGAAGATGAAAGATTGGAAGGAAATATAAACAAAGCAGACTTTGAATCCATTCTACAAGTTGCAGTTCTTTGTGTTGCTAAATCAAGCAAAGGTCGACCAACAATAGACATTGTCGTTGAAGAAATGGACAAAGCCTGGAAAAATACGTCTGCCAATGAGGTTAATTAATTACTACTCAATCTATACTTTATTATAATCCAATTCATAATTACCAGCCCGGGCCAAAGAAAATGATTGTCCGGTGTAGAAATATAGTTTTGGATTCGCTATCTTATAATTTTATCTATAAAAAAAAATCACAAAAATATTAAAAATAAAAAATTATAAACTTTTATTAAAATACAATAACACAATAATATAATTCAAAAATGACATTCTCTTTGAATAATTGCTATTTAACATGAACCTAAATTAAAGACTAAAAATGAACTTAATTGAGGCTGAGTATAAATATTTCAAATAATATTATAGCTTTGATAAAAAATGGCACCCAAACATCTACTGCAATTTAATTGTAATGAGCTTTAGATCTAGAAGAAAATGAAATAAACTAGAAGAGAATGAGAAATGGAAAATTTCATTAGGTAACAGAATTTTCTTCAATATTTATAGATCTATCCGTTTTAAAAAGTATTTGCAAATATAGTAGTTTTTTAAAAACACTCATTCAAGTGAATAAAGAAAATCAATGATAACTTGGAGGTAATCAATGATAATTTATTAGGTAATCAGTGATTACATGCATGAAATATCATTTGATGTAATGAATCAGTAAAATCAGTGATTACGTCTACGCGTAATCAATGATTTCCTATACGGAAATTAGTGATTACCTAGGCGAATTAGTAACAATTTTGTAATATATGCCCAAATTTGAGTTTCTTACTATTTTTACAAATAAATTTTTGATCTGCTATTTTATAAACATTGGACTTTTTATGCCTATATGTGCAAGAAACCCAAAGAAATTAGGATTGGGAGATATGATATAATTTTAAAACGTTAGCTACGAACCTATTTTTGTTTTTGTTTTTTTTTTTTTTTTATTCATAACTACGAAACTATTATTATTATTGTTATTATAAATATTATTTTCTCCTCTTAAAATATAATAATTATGATTTCTCCTTCTCGAGTTCAGAGAGCAAAACAACAGATGTACTCACCCGCAACGTCATTATCTAAGCCATGGGAAGTCGTTCTAGTTTAACTAAAGAATATGTTTCTACGGTTGGCTCGGTCCGTGAATCTGGTTTTTGTAGAGATTGCTCAGATCGTTGGTTAGTGAAAGAAAGATATTGAGATTGGAAAAAGTTTGAATATGTGTATATTAGTTTCTGTTTGGGTAGCTTTTAAATAAAAAAAAATAAATTGTTTTTGATAACTATTAAAAAAAATACTTATAAGCAATTTCAAAAATTATCTCAAACGAACACTTATACTTCAATAATATATATGTATGTATGCATATTTGATCATATTATATGCTTAGTCTGTGTAAAAAAAGAAGAATATATTATATCAAGATCAAGTATAGAAGAAATTTTCAATCTTTGGTTCCTATGCTTTAGAGAATTTGACCAGTAATTTTGAATGTAAATAGCAAAATTTTCCAGTAATATTTATAATTTTTTTAAAACATTTGTAAATTTGACAAACATTTAAAATATGGATGGAGTTTCTATCTTCTTTAATTTCTATTGATAAATTTCTATTAAGTATTATAACCTTAAATAAATATGTAAGTTCCACTTAACTTTGATAAACCAATAAAAATCAAACATATATAAATGTTTTGAGGACCTCCTCCAAATTAGTGTGGAGGGAAGTATTTTCCTTAAAATATTTACAAATATAACAAATTTTGATTGGAGTGTTTTTGATTAACATTCATATACATATTTTTAAATTATGTTAATCATTCATTCACTGTAATATATGATAAAAACTTTTTACATATTTCAATGATTTGCGTGAATCAATGATTAATAACAATCAAATGTTAATCATTGATTAAGAAAGTTAAAATTGTCTATATTTTATAAATAGATTTAAGCAATAATATAATAGCAAACATTTTTTTTAAATGCTATATTTATAAATACTACATAAGATTCTACTACCCAAAGATTTAAAAAAAAAATCAAATGACAAAAATTATATAAGGGGCTCTTGCACATATAGCAGAATCAGGTCAATTATTTTAAAAAATGGCAGCCCAAAACATTATTTGCAAAAATAGCAAAAACTCAAATTCGCACTTAATATAGTACAAAATTGCCACTAGTTTCGTGTAAGTAATCATTGATTTCCGTACAAATAATCACTGATTCAGCACATAAATAATCACTGATTTTATTGTTTCATTGTATCAACTGATGTTTCGAACACGTAACCACTCATTACCTTATAAGTTATCACTAATTACCTTTTAAATTATTACTGATTTATTTGATTCACATGAATGAGGGTTTTTTAAAATTGCTATATTTACAAACACTTTTTAAAAATGCTATATTTATAAATGGAAAATTTCATTGGGTAGCAGAATTTTCTGCAATATTTATAAATATAGCATTTTTAAAAAGTATTTAACAATATAACAGATTTTTAAAAACCCTTATTCATGTGAATTAGAGATATCAGTGATAACTTGTAAGATAATCAGTGATAACTATTAGGTAATTTAGTGATTCATTCATAAAATATCAGTAAAATTAGTGATTACTTGTGAAGAAATCACTGATTACTCATACAAACCTAGTGGCAATTTTGTAATATTTTAGGCGCAAATTTGAGTTTCTTTCTATTTTTACAAATAACTTTTTTTACTGCTATTTTTATAAATATTGAACCTAATTTTGCTATTTTTGCAAGAGCCCTTTTATAAATATTGTAGAAAATTCTACTACCCAATGAAATTTTCCATTCTATAACTTTTGAGTATCAAATTAAAAATTAAAACAAAAGACAAATGAATTGAAACATGGTAAATAAACCTAGAATAATTGATGAACTAAAATGTAAAGACTCGACCCTAATAACGATAATAAATATGCTGAAGCATCATGAAAGCAACAGAAGACATAAATTCAAACAAATCATCGTTTTAATTCATTTCAAAAGAACCCCGGGATTATAAGTTTTTAGTAAACATTCCTTAAAACATTAAGAGGGAACATTCCAATTAAAGTTTTAAAGTGATATAGCTATCCAAGAGACTTAATGAAAATTAAAAGTCTAAAACCAAAATCAAACTAATTACAAAAGGGTAATAATCCATGTGATTGCCATCGTCAAGAATCGTCCAAGCTCCTTATTCTCTCTCATTACCTAAAATATTTTTTGTGTTACACCATTCACTACAAGAAAAACTGGAATTAGCGACGAAACTAATGTGTGACGACCCGACTTATTCTAAAAGCCCAGGATGCGAGCACGTAAACGGAAGCGAGGAACTTAAAACTTAAAAACAATAGATAAAGCAAAATAATTGAAATTTCGGCATGAAGTGCTCGTAAATTCTATAAACACATACAACATAAACACCTGTTAATCAGCAAGATCGGCTCGTCGGTCGGTTCAAAATATTATATAAGTTTCAAACCAAAATAAAGTTCGGTGCACCAAGATAAAACGATTTTAGAAACATATTATATACAATAAACTTAAGTCTTAAACTTAAAACAGAAGACACCACAACCCAAAGGTAGACTATAACACTTCCGGAACCGCGGCTCGCGTGACCGGAGACCTAATTCCAAAAGCTCCATATTTGATGCATCAATGAGCACCACCTGTCGTGCCTCGTTCCCGTCCTCATCCGATACCTGAAAGGTGGTTTATAGCACCTTTGAGTATGGCACTCAGTGAAAACAAAAGAATATGAACAGTGATGCGGAATGGTCGTAATGGAATGTAAAAAGAGTAATGACATGCTTAAAATGTAAATAAAGAACAAATGCAATATGTTTGGATGGTGCCAATCAACCACAAATTCTTTAACACGTACTTTCGTCAAACCATTACCATTTCTCACATTTCACAATTACCATCCTCTTTAATTTCACAAGCCATGCCAACACAAATCCAGCGTCTCACTACGCCCTAAATCACACGATCATTCAACATCTGAGCCGTAGCTCTTCTCAATCTCAAGTTATCTCAACAATCGCTAGCATCCTGGGCCATTCATCATATAACACTCCGGAGCTTCATCACAACTCCGCCACAATAACCATGTGTAACGTCCAATTCCCACACACCGTTACACGGGTTACGACCCCAATGGCCACGTAACGATCACATGATATGCATGAGTGGAATGCTATGAAATGAAATGGAATTAGCATACTTATTTTCAACAACATCATATAACGAAGTATCGATTCAACGAGTATAAAAAAATCAATTTCCCAAAATCAGTATATGACTTGATCATTACTCACATAATGCTCAAAATTCACGTAATCATATGGTTCACAATCACACTTTTCTCTATTGTCTCATTCGTAACTATCCATCGAGCATAAATAAAAAACATGACAAATATGCATAATCATAGCCCCAAATCAGTATATGAATCGTTCATGGACTATGAACACAATTATAAAACAAGTAGGCATGCTTAAATGAACAACTAGTCAAAGAATAAACCGGTTTTGAGTTAATTAGCATTTCAGCCCCTTTTAAACCAATGTCGGAGTCAATATCCATTCCCATACT
Organism: Gynostemma pentaphyllum; assembly: GCA_028015215.1. NCBI lineage: Eukaryota > Viridiplantae > Streptophyta > Magnoliopsida > Cucurbitales > Cucurbitaceae > Gynostemma > Gynostemma pentaphyllum. The sequence continues at coordinate 44,715,979 of CM051351.1, read as the reverse complement.
TCTCTTACGCTCTTAACCTTACCAACCATACCACAAATCACTACCACCTATAACCACAATTTCCCATCTTAAGATAACTCGAAAAAAGCTCTTGAATACACGCCATTCACCCCTCCGATTCTTTGTGTTCTCACCTTCGAAGTTGGCCTCGTGAATCACCGCTTGTTCTTGTCCTACAACAAGTTAATCCACCCAAAAATATAAGTTAATATTAACATCAAAATCATTTTGTAATACTACACCAAAACCCCACACCCTTAAGAGAAAAAAGTCCCAAAAACTAGTAATAAATGGTATAACTTTGGCTCAACAAGGGTGTTTATCAAAGTTTCAATACCTTACCCTACCATGGTGTTTTTCTTGTAGAAAATATAATTATAAACATCCAAAAATTCCAGATTTAACAACTTCTTAAAATTACTAAGAAAAACACCCAAAACCAAGAAATTTTAGTATGAACTTTTGGCCTACAAGAGAACTATCATAAATTCATTGGTTGTTTTCCTAAGTCATTTTCCATATGTAAAATATGTATATAAACACTCAAAAATTCCAGAATTGGAAACCCCTCAACAAAAATCAAGAAAACCTAAATTTTGCAAAACTAGAAGCTTAGGAGAATTGCCATTAATGGAGGTTTTACATGCTTCCTTTACCAAATTCTCCAATATCACATAAACATGTTTCAATAGCTTATGATAATTTTCAACACTTCATAACCAAATTTCCAGAATTATAATCATGAAAGAACTCCCTTATGAACACAATTAAGATACCCATGAAGAAACTCCAATAAACTCCATGAAAAACCTTGCCAAAAACGCAACCCTAGGTTAGTAATTACCTTGATTCTTGCTCAATCTCCACCCAAATCTTGCTTGAATCTTCCTATCAAGAAGAATCCACCATGAATCACTAAGAACCCACTTGGATTAAGCCACTAACCAAGCTAGAAGATAGCTCCAAGTTGCAAAAATGAAGGATGGTGAGGGGGGCGGGGGTTGGAGGGGAAGGGAGGAGAAAACGATGAGAGCTTTTGGTCTTTTTTTATTTTTTTTTTTCTTTTTCCTATTTATACCTCCAATTTCCAATAATTAAAAAAAAAAGACTTAATTCTAATTGCTACTACCCCCTCCACCTCATAATATTACCCACTAATCCCTCCACCTATTTTTGTTGCTAACTAGTCCTTGCCCTTAATTTCCTTTACTAACCACCCCTCTCCTCTAAACTAACCATGGTTAAACATACAATTCTCATTTATCTCTCCACCCCAAATTAAATTAACTATGGTTAGCCACAAAAATAACCAAAATTAACATAACAAAATTATTTTCCCTATTTAAGATACAATTTAATTTATACCAAACATAAAGAATTCTACCAAAAATTCTCGGGCCCTTACATAATGGGACGCTGGTTATGTCGCAACGTGATTGTGACACGAAAATTACTTTCCGACTTCTTCTTTCGATAACGAAGAAGATTTGAAGTCGCCACCAACCAATACGTGTGTCATTAGTCACAAAAAAAATGGTCTTAAAAATCAGATTAGGTTTGGGAGTCGATTGTGTGTAGGGAAGGTATTAGCACCCTACAACACCCATTTTTAAAAAAAAAAGGTTGCCATTTTTATTTAATTATTATCCAATTTTTATTTATATACAAAGGTCCTAAATTCAAATAAAATATAAGTGATTAATTTTAGTTATTATAAAAAAAATGTTCCACCTATTTCTTTTACTTCAAAAAAAAAATGAAGTATGCATGAAAATTAAAGTGGATGGGTTATAACCATTTATTTGTGGCGAAGAAAATTCATGCATTTATGAATAATGTCACAAAGAGATATTACTAACTTCACAACTATTTTTAAAAAAAATTCATATGTGCAATTATTTAATTAATTTTAAAATAGGTGATCTTATTTTTTTTTTTGAGGCACTTCATGCATTTGTGAAAAAGATCCACAAAGAGGCATTACTTCTCCTCAAAATCAGACTACAAAATTTCATATATTTATACTATACAATTTTTTTTTTTGTGAAGATACTATTTTCTCTTCCGAATTAATTATTTTATTAATTTAAAACTGATACATATTTTGGTAAAGAGATATTAATAAAATTAAATTTAGTTTTCAAGATTGAGTTCTCTAATAAACTACATTAAATATTTTTTTGCTTTTAAATATATAAAAGATATGAGATAAATTTAATGATAGATAAATTCGAATCTACACAGTGAGTTTAAATCATCTTCAATCATTTTTATTTCATTAAATCTATCAATACAATGGGTTTATAGATTTGCATTATACACAGTAGATTTGCGGGTTTAAATCATACAGATTTACAGATAGATTGGAATTTATATTATGAATATGGTGAGAAAATTAGTTAAACCACTCAACTTTAACACAAATAATTTCCTAATTAAAATTACACCGTTTATTTTTTTCTTCCAATTTTTTTTTTAAAAATGAAGCTTTTAATTAAAAGGAATTATAAAACATTTATTTTAGAAGCAATTATATATTAATTTCTCTAGAATCGAATGCTATATGAAAAAAAAAATTATCAAATACCTTGTTGATGCATTTTAAATTTTCCCTGAACTTTTGTCAATTTGCCTCTATAGAATTCCACTGCCACAAATTCTTTATCCCTTTTTTTATATTCCAAAACCCTCTTGATGGAGAAGTAATTTTTTTTAATGAAAAGAAAACTTATGAAGAGAATTTTAAATTGAGATGTGTGTGTTTTTTTTAAGAAATAAATCTCTGTCTTTTATAGATAAGTTGAAAAGATCGTGAAAATGAAAGTGGAGATCATGTGAAAGAAACTGGGGAGTGGGAGAGGGGAGGAGAACGGGAAAGTGAGGGAGAAAGAAGAGAAAATGGTGGGATATGGAAAGAGATAAGGGAGAGGGAAAAATTTGTACGTTAAAAAATTTGGTAGTTGAGAGAGAATCAAGTGAAAGTCTCATAAACTCTCTCAACTTCTACATTTTTTTTTGTAATCTTGTTATTTTAATTTATTATTATTATTTTTTTAATCTTTTATAAAATCTATCCATATCCTCTATTACATCTCTATGTTTGAATTAAATTAATAGGTTTAATCAATAAATTAAAGCTTCATCAAATAATTCCTAAATTCATTTTTCTCTTTTTATTTTAATTTTTTTTATTTAAAAAAAATTAGAATTCATATTCAAATAATAATAAAATTTGAGCCGGACAAAATACGGTATCTACAGCTTGCCCCCATTTGTACATCTTTGAAGAATGAAAAAATTGGACAAATGAATAAATATAGTATTTAGAAGGCGAATTTTTTTTTTATTTTGAAAAGGTGGAGGAAAAAGTTTCAGTTTTGAGAAGATTAAGGATATAATTTATGTTGCTTGCCACAAGTTTCAAACATTATTTGATCTTAACTTCAGTATGAGAAAAGTACAAATAAGACCAACCTGGTTTGACCATATTTCCATGTTTATTGGGTCTAAGTCGCAATAATGCAGAAAAATAAAGATATTTGGTCTAAGCCGCAATAGTGTATAAAAGTAAAGATACCGGGTCTGAGCCACAGTAGTGTGAAAAAGTACAGATACCGGGTCTAAGCAGCAGTAGTGCAAAAAGTAAAGATACCGGGTCTAAGCCGTAGTAGTGCGAAAAATAAAGATATCGGGTCTAAGTCGCAGTAGTATGAAAAGTAAAGATATCGGGACTGAGTCGCAGTAGTGCGAAAAATAAAGATACCGGGACTGAGCTGCAGTAGTGCGAAAAATAAAGATACTGGGACTGAGCCGCAGTAGTGCCAAAAATAAAGATACTGGGTCTGAACCGCAGTAATGTGGAAAAGTAAAAATGAGTAAATTTGATGAGAAATGAATATTCTCAAATTTTCAACTTAAAGATGAGTGGGTTACTCTAGTTTTATGGAGAGAAAAATCATGATGTATGATTTGTGAAAATAAATAATTCAAACTTATAAAAATGCAAAGTATTACAATTGATATACAGTTTGAATGCGTGATTTGTCAGTTTTAGTTTTTTTTTATTATATTTTTTTTTTAAAAAAAAGTGATTGAAATAGCTTGGCTCTTAGATTTCTCATATCATTCTTTTAAAACATAGACACTTAGGTTTGGTTCTGGATTCCCACAATATTTTTGAAGGAGTTGTACCTTTTTTTTTTTTTTGAGAAGATGTACGTTTTGTAAACTTTTTCCTAGTTTCGAACTTCTGGATTAGCTATGACCTTTTTTACAAATTGGTAAGATATTTTCTATGATGAATTCCATTTGATTCAAGATGGAGTTTTCTTCTCAGGTATTCTCTTTAGATCAGATTTTATAGACCAATAAAGCAATACATTCATTTTTATTATTTCCTCATAAAATTACAACAAACATTTTTTTTAATTGTAATTGTAATAAAAGCAACCATGTCAACATTTAAAGAGAGATAAGAAGTAAAAACCAATAGAATGTGAAGGAAAATTTGAGAATGGAAAGTCTCAATTTGAAGGTTATTTTATTGGCAAAGTTCTAAGGTTACAACAAGATAAGGAAAGAAAGAGGAGAGTAGGAGAATACATGTTATATGACATTTAAACATTTCACTGAAATCAAAGCGCAACTCTCTCAAATACTCATGAATCTCCTATTACTTTGTTGAGATTTTATGCATAATATTTTCGAACGTGGTCGGAATTGATGGGGCTTGACAATTCTTTGTCATCCATATTTTTCAAAATTAGCGCTCCTCCCGAGAAAGTCTTCTTCACAATATAAGGCCCTTCATAGTTCGGGGTCCATTTACCTCGATGATCCTTTTGATATGGAAGAATCCTTCTTAACACTAAATTTCCTTCTCTAAATACCTGAGGTCTGATCTTCTTGTCATATGCTCTCATCATTCTTCTTTGATAAAGTTGGCCTCTGCATAATGCTATCAATCTCTTTTCGTCAACAAAATTAAGTTGTTCATAGCGATTTTGGACCCATTCGGCTTCTTCTAGTTTCGTCTCCATAAGCACTCTTAATGATGGGATCTCAACTTCAATTGGGAGAACTGCTTTCCATCCTGTAAACTAATGAAAATGGAGTTTCCCTTGTTGATGTGCGAATAGACGTAAAATACCCATGCAATGCAAATGGAAGCATTTCATGCCAATCTTTGTATTTTGTGGTCATCTTTCCAATAATTCTTTTGATATTCTTATTAGCCGCTTCAACTGAACCATTCATTTTTGGACAATAAGATGTTGAATTGACATGTTTGATCTTGAACTATTCACATAGTTCATTCATCATCTTATTGTTCAAATTTTTTGCATTATCCGTAATTAAGGTTTGTAACGTCCCGTTATTTTGAGGTGAATTTTTTTTTTAATTAATTTATTTTATTATTTTATTTTAATTAATTATTTTTTTATTTAAAGTATTAAAGATAATTCTAGAATTAGTTACTTAGAGTTAAATAGTTAATTTCGTTCGAAAACCTTTTTAATTGCTTAATTAGCCTAAATGAGTTTCGATGGTATTAATAATTATTAATAGGCCAATTAATAATTATTAATCACCATTGGGCTAGTTTAAGTGGTTCAGGTTTCGTTTTTAAAGCTTAAGGCAAGAAAAGGACGTAGGCGTCATTTCCAAAATTCTTAAATATCTAAACACTATTCATCCTTCTCCTTTATTAAGCCAAAATTAGATAAAAACATCACATTCTTCTCTTCATTTTTCCCCAAACCCGTAGCTTAGAGAGAGAAAAAAGAGGAGAGAAAGAAATTGTCAACCCTGCTTTGTTTCTCGACCGTTTTCATCGTGCCTTAGCTCGTTGGAAAGCTCTCAAGACGTACTTTCTACCCATCTTAACAATCGAGGTTTTCGTCTGTTTTCTAAGGGCCTTAAGGTATGTCAAAGTTCAAAACCTAAAGCTTCAAATAGTGTTTTAATGGTGTTTTTGGTTTTAATCATCCATTTCTTGCTCAGGAACTCGGAGATTTAGATTGAGGGAGTTGTTTTATGTATATTTAGAACTTTCCCTAAACCCTAGAATCGGGTTTGAGCCAAAAGATATTTCCGTTAGTTTTTCTCATATTTGGTAATGCTTAGGGTTTTTCAAATGTTATGTTTTTATGTTTTTCATAATTGTTCGGGATTGAACTTTTGACCTAAACCCTAAATCACGTTTACCCATTGATGTTACCCGAAACACTTTTAAAGTGCTTAAAAATCCGGAAAACCAATTCCACCTTTCACCTTCTTTGGGCCATGGGCCTTGTGAGCTTAATTCCCGAGCTTTTTTGTCCTTTATTTTAGTATCATGATGATCGTTGTTCGTTTCGGTTAATTAATATACTTTAGGTGTATTTAAATTATAGGTTTTGTGCATCTTTCGTGATTTCGGTCAACCGGTGATTCGGAGTTGACTTCTTTTATAAGGTGAGTTTAAAATAGTTGTGATTACTTTTATGTTTTCGAATTGCTTGACGATTATGTTTGATCGAGGTTAAGAGGGTTATTAGATTTTAGAACTTTTCCAAGAATGTATATAATTGGGAGTTAAGGAAAGTGTATAAGGAAAATTAGTTAAATTTTGGTGTTGTTAAAAGTGAGATATCATTGGTGGATTAAGTTGTATTCTCAAGGAGAATTAGGTTCCGGAAATTGGAGAAGAGTATTAGATACTCCGTTTATTTTGAGTGGTTCTAAGAAAGTTAAAAAAAACTTTGGAGAGATTCTTTGTGTCGACTTGAGTTAGTATGATATTATTAGCGATGAGATTCACTATTTAGTACTACCAAAGGGGAGTAGTATGTATGGCGTTATGATACGCGTGGTTTGTGTATGGTGACAGTGAGGTCATGGTATGTTTGTGATTGGTGACAATGTGGTCACGATGACAGTGAGGTCACGATATGTTTGTGATTGGTTACAATGTGGCCACGGTGACAGTGAGGTCACGGTATGTTTGTGATTGGTGACAATGTGGTCACGGTGACAGTGAGGTCACGGTATGTTTGCTATTGGTGACAATGTGGTCACGGTGACAGTGAGGTCACGGTATGTTTGCGATTGGTGACAATGTGGTCACGGTGACAGTGAAGTCACAGTATGATTTGTGATTGGTGACAATATGGTCACGGTGACAGTGAGGTCACGGTATGATTTGTGATTGGTGACAATGTGGTCACGGTATGGTTGTGATTGGTGACAAGTGGTCACAGTTGAATTGTGAAATGTGACAATGTGGTCACAATGTGAAATAACGTGTGGAATGACGTAAATGATAGAAATTTACTTTATTATTTACTTTGTTATGCTTTAGTTGTTTTAGTACTTTATTTTACGAGCTTGAATGTTTACTTTTCGAAAGTTCGATATAGTAGAATGGGATTGATTTTCTTATGTAAAGTAATTGGGAATATTGAATGGGTAGTAAGAGCACATTAGGATTTTTGGACACATTCTCCGATATGGGATTCGGTCCATAGAAGTGCTTGCATCCATGTTATTCTTACTAGCATTTTTATGCTAATGTTGCTACACTTAAACTTTTCCAGGTAATACTCGTGGGAGAGGATGAGGTCGTGGAGGTGGTGCTGCTTGATCCCGAGCGGATGGATTTTGGGACATGGACATATATATATATTTTGGGGCATTCTATGAATGCTATGTTGTTAGTCATTAAAATTGTTTGTGGCTCATGAGAGCCTAAGATGTGTTTTACATATTATCGAATTTACTTTCTCTGATTTGGTTATAAACTGGAGTATGAACTTCTGTTGTTTTAAATTCTCTGATTTGGACTTATGTAAACAGGTTTTGGTAGTCCATATTTTAAACGGATACACGCCAAATTTTTATAAAAATTAAGTCTTTCGCTGTTTATTCTGATTTAAAGATTTGAGAAAATTCGAGTCTTTACAGTTGGTATCAGAGCCTACGGGTTCTGTAGACCACATCATCGCATGTTTTTCATGTTTTGGTTTAAGTCATTGTCCAAAGCATCACTCGGATCGACGGCACCAGGTATCCTTTAAATTGTACTTTATAGAATATTTTACCGATAAGTTAAGTGTAGACTTCTAAGTTCCTGTTTTATGTTTGACTCACAAGGAACTTGTCTAATTGTGATTTCAGTATGCCTCCCAAAGTAGCTGCACTTAGGAGGAGTCAGCGTAGTGTACCGACTACGGTACGAGGTCGAGGCCGAGGTAGAGGTCGAGGTCATACTAGGACAGTTACTCCACCTCCGCCTGAGGATCATACTGATGCTAGAGGACCGATCCCGGGTGTTGTGCTTGAGGATGATACTCCAGTTGACGGGCCACCTGGGCATGGGGGTAGTGTTACTATTCCCTTGGGGGAATATATGGAGTTGATATGTGGTGGTGGAGGACACCAGGATCGTGTTGTACCACCTACTAGAGTACTTGCTCTAGTTGAGTCACCTGAGAGTAGCGATGCTGCTAAGGTTCTGAAAGACTTTTTGAGGCATGCTCCTTTTGAGTTTGATGGGACATCTACTGATCCAGGCACTTGTTGAGAGATGGGTTACAAGGGTTGAAAGAGTCCTTGAGTCTATTCAGTGCCCTGAGCGACTAAGTCCACTGCGGGACCTATTCTCTAGTTGACGATGCATTATATTGGTGGCGTGGACTTTTTCGCTCTTTGAGTCATACTTTGGTAGTCACCTGGGAGATGTTTAGAGAGAAGTTCTTTGACAAATATTACCCATAGGATATCAGAGATCAGTTAAAGGTACAGTTTCTGACTCTTGAGACAGGGAGATCGTTCTGTGATTGAGTATGAGAGGGAGTTTGGCCGTTTGTCCAAGTTTGCTATTGGGAAAGTCGCCGATTCTGAGAGTAAGAAGAAGAGATTTATTGTGGGCTTGAAAGCTGACATTCGAGGTCATATACGAGCTTATCGACCTACCACTTATGTTGAGGCTTTAGATTTTGCCTTGGCTATAGATATTGGGCCTTCTAAGAAAAAGGCCGAGATAGCAACTGCATAGACCTCCTCTCATAAGAGGAAGGCCGAGGATGTGACCCACCCACCGAGACATGTAAAGGGTAGGGGAGGAGGACCATCTGGATCTCAGACTCGTCCGGCACCGCAGCGTAGTGGTCGGGTGCTATCAGTGGGTATGGGCATATTTGCCGTTGTCCGAGACTCTGGGCATATTTGCAGGCCAGGGACGAGGTCGGGGCATGGTCTCGAGAGGGGGGGCGGGCAGGTTAGGCCACCTAGTATCGGGGGATGGAGAACTCCACCTCCAAAGAAGACCGTGTCTTTGCCACATTTGAGAGGATGCCGAGGCATCGGTACCATTGTTACAGTCATAGGGGGTGGGGGGGATTTTTTTTTATTTTATTTGATTTGGGGGCGAGTCATTCTTTTATTTCACCTGAGTTTGTTGAGTCCGCGTGAGGTCGTTAGGGCATGATTTGCATGGTCACTGCATGGGAAATCGATAGTTGTGGTCGAGTTATTTATACCGATGATTTGTGTATTTTGGGTTGCCGCATGCTAGGTTGATTGTGATGCCTATGTGTACTTTATATTATATTGGGTATGGATGCCCAGGCAACCACCCATCATTGGTGTGACAAAGTTGTGGATTTTATTGGACTGTGGGCTAGTTTTCGATTCCGGGACTCGACTCCTTCCGAAGCGAAGTCAGAGGGTTTTCCAACGACCAAGTCATAATGAGATTACCTTGCCAGTGGGGTGTAGAACATGGATTAGCATTATGTCATTCCTACAAGTGATCCCCATCCAGGATTGGAAGAAGTGCTATTGAGGACTTCGAGATCAAATAGAATATATTTCTTTCTATTCCTCGTGAGCCACTTATTTCTCCGAAACAAGAGATCAAAGTGATTTTCCTCCTTTTTCCCAATAAGTCGACTTGGCGTGATAGTCCCAGTCCTATGACACAAATCCACTTTGTTGATATCCTGGGACTTTGATTCTTCTTTAGCTTTATTTGATTTTTATAGAGAGCAGTCCTTCTTTTACTTTCAATGGACTGCTTGAGTTTGTTGAGCACGCTTCTTCCTAACTTTTGATTGAAGGCAAGAAGCCACGAATGGTGGTCATTTTAGCGGGCAAATGTTTCCCCTATCTTTTAAGGGGAGGGGGTGATCAAGTTCTTTGTTTGATTGTTTGCTACTTCCGATCCGCTTGGAAATCTATAGTTGTCGACAAAAAGTTATTTATACCACATGATTTGTGTATTTTGACCGTTGTTGTTGTCGCTAATGCCAGGTTGATTGTGATGCCTATGTGATGACTTTGATATTATATTGGGTATGGATTGCTCGATGTTGGCACCAACTCGAGCTACGATCGGTCCTTGGATTCCACGGATCCATTACCAATATCTTTGGCTATAAAGTGTCAAAGTTGTGGATTTTATTGGTCCATGTGGGACTAGTTTTCGGGATGTTCCACCTGGGACTCGAGGTGAGGTCTCCATCTCGTAACTAGTGAGCATAGGGGGAGATGAGTTCTTAGGGTAGCACGGAGGGTCTAGAGGGGGGGGGGGGGGGGGGGGGGGGAATGTGAGGCTGAGGGGGGGGGGGGGGGGGGGGGGGGGGGGGGGGGGGGGGGCGGGAGCTTCGTGTGATGGTGCCACTACGGTTTGGTTGGCGGGGGGGAACCTTTGGCTCGCGTGTTTGATTGAAAAGATATATATATTTATATAAATATCAAAGTCAAGTTTGAAATATGAAAATTTCAAACTCTTTGAGATCACTCCACTCTCTTAGGTAGGTGAGTGAAGGTGCGCTTCCCTTTTAGGGCTTGTCATTTTCACATAAAGTTGTAATAAACCTATCTCTACTGCTAGGCGGGGCTAGAATGTTCGGAAGGACAAAGCGGCTCAACCAGAGAGCCAAGAATGCGGCTAAGTCGTCTCACTTGAGAATTTAAGGAAAGTTTTGGCCATCGCTTCGAGTGAGCCTGGGGGGGGGCATTGTGTTTTTGGGGGGGGGGGGGGGGAGATTGAGTCTTAGGACGAGCTTCTTTTGTAACCTTAGCCTCCCTTTCTTTATAGTTGATAAGTGACTTGTAACCTTAACGTCTAATTGCAAGGAGATGGTAAGACATTAAAAAAGGTAGGATATTGGGGGGGGGGGGAGATTAGGATGAGCTTTCTGAATCAAACCTTGTTGTCATGGAAAAAGAGTTTGTTTTCTCATAAAGAAGCATGCTTAACGACTTATATTGCGTAAAGGGCATTCGTCCGTCTAAACTAAATTAAGGGTAAGGGCCGACTCCCTCTTCTTATCTAGGTTGGACATGGTGACCTTATTATTATGAAAAGGGGAAAGAGGTAGAGTGTCTCCTGCAATCATTTCTGCAATTTAGGCTAAAGCTCTCTTGTGTGATGGTGCTATAGGTTATTTGGCTAGTGTAGTAGACACGTCTTAGTGTGACTACACTTGAGTCGGTCTGGATTGTGAGGGATTTCTCCGATGTTTTCCCCGATGAGTTACCCAGTTTACGTCGGATAGAGGTGTTACCTGGGACGCTCCATTTTCCAAGGCACCTTATCGTATGGCACCAGCGAAGTGAAATGAGCTCAAGAGTCAATTACAAGGACTCTTAGATTTGGGGTTTATACGCCCTAGTGTGTCCCCGTGGGGAGCACCAGTGTTGTTTGTGAGAAAGAAAGATGGTTCAATGAGGTTGTGTATCGACTACTGAGAGTTGAACCTAGTTACTGTGAAAAATAAATATCCTTTGCCAAGGATTGATGATTTATTTGATCAGTTGAGAGGTGCTACTATCTTTTCGAAGATAGATTTAAGATCCGGTTATCACCAGTTGAGGATCCGGGAGGATGATATTCCCAAAACCGCATTTTGTACATGATATGGGCATTATGAGTTTGTTGTTTTGTCATTCGGTTTGACTAATGCACCAGGCAATTTTTATGGATCTTATGCAAATGGTGTTAGGAGGTTCATTGACTTCTTTGTTATTGTGTTTATCGATGACATTTTGATTTATTCTGAGACCGAGGAGTTGCATGTTATGCACTTAGAGAAAGTTTTGACGGTGTTACGAGAACAAAAATTGTATGCAAAGTTCTCTAAGTGTGAGTTTTGGCTAAGGGAAGTGGCATTCTTAGGCCATGTGTTTTCTAGTAAAGGAGTGATGGTGGATCCATCTAAAGTTGAGGCCATTAGTAGTTGGCCTAGACCAACTAGTGTGACTGAGATTCATAGTTTTCTTGGAATTGCCGGTTACTATAAACGGTTTGTTCAAGACTTCTCTAAGATAGCATAGGCTTTGACACATTTGACGAAGAAGGGAGTGGACTTTGTATGGTTCGAGGAGTGTGAAAAGAGCTTTGAGGAGCTCAAGAAGAGACTTATAACGGCACATGTTCTAGTGTCGCCCGATAGTAGTTGTGGTTTGACGGTTTATATTGATGCTTCGATGAGAGGCTTGGGTTGCGTTTTGATGCAACATGGGAACTTTATAGCATATGCTTCCCGTTAGTTGAAGGAGTATGAGAAGAAGTATCCGACTCACGATATGGAGTTGGCGGCGGTTGTACATGCTTTGAAAATTTGGAGGCATTACTTGTATGATGAGAAGATCTTGATATTCACCGATCACAAGAGCCTCAAATTTCACTCAGAAGGAATTGAATATGAGACAACGAAGATGGTTGAAACTTGGGAAAGATTATGATTGTAATATTCAGTACCATCCCGGGAAAGCCAATGTAGTGGTGGATGCACTTAGCAGAAAGTCTTCACACTTGTCTGCTTTACCAGTAAGATTGAGATGGGGTTGGAGCGTGCTGAGATAGCCCTCCTTACTACCGAGGTTACAGTGAGTTTGGCTAGCTTGACAGTGGGGCCTACTTTGAGACAGAGGATGATTGAGGCTCAGAGGAGCGAGAATCATTTATAGGCCGGTCTTATTGAGGCAGAGTCAGGTGTACCTAATCATTTACATGGTATGTTTGTGATTGGTGATAATGTGGTCACGGTGATAGTGAGATCACGGTATGTTTGTGATTAGTGACAATGTGGTCATGGTGACAGTGAGGTCACGGTATGTTTGTGATTGGTGACAATGTGGTCACGGTGACAGTGAGGTCACGGTATGTTTGTGATTGGTGACAATGTGGTCACGATGACAGTGAGGTCACGATATGTTTGTGATTGGTGACAATGTGATCACGGTGACAGTGAGGTCACAATATGTTTGTGATTGGTGACAGTGAGGTCACGGTATGTTTGCGATTGGTGACAATATGGTCACGGTGACAGTGAGGTCACGCTATGTTTGTGATTGGTGACAATGTGGTCACGGTGACAGTGTGGTCATGGTATGTTTGTGATTGGTGACAATGTGGTCACGGTGGCAGGTCACGGTATGTTTGTGATTGGTGACAATGTGGTCACGCGGTGATGATTTTTGTGATTGGTGACAATGTGGTCACGGTGACATTGTGGTCACGATATAATTGTGATTGGTGACCATGTGGTCACGGTGACAATGTGGTCACGGTATGGTTGTGATTGGTGACAAGTGGTCACGGTTGAATTGTGAAATGTGACAATGTGGTCACAATGTGAAATAACGTGTGGAATGACGTAAATGATAGAAATTTACTTTATTATTTACTTTGTTATGCTTTAGTTGTTTTAGTACTTTATTTTACGAGCTTGAATGTTTACTTTTCGAAAGTTCGATATAGTAGAATGGGATTGATTTTCTTATGTAAAGTACTTGGGAATATTGAATGGGTAGTAAGACCATATTAGGATTTTTGGACACATTCTCCGATATGGGATTCGGTCCATAGAAGTGCTTGCATCCATCTTATTCTCACTAACATTTTTATGCTAGTGTTGCTACACTTAAACTTTTTCAGGTAATACTCGTGGGAGAGGACGAGGTCATGGAGGTGGTGCTGCTTGATCCCGAGAGGATGGCTTTTGGGACATGGACATATATGTATATTTTGGGGCATTCTATGAATGCTATGTTGTTAGTCTTTAAAATTGTATTTTGTGGCTCATAAGAGCCTAAGATGTGTTTTACATATTATCGAATTTACTTTCTCTGATTTGGTTATAAACTGGAGTATGAACTTCTGTTGTTTTAAATTCTTTGATTTGGATTTATGTAAACAGGTTTTGGTAATCCATATTTTAAATGGATCCACGCCAAATTTTTATAAAAATAAAGTCTTCCGCTGTTTATTCTGATTTAAAGATTTGAGAAAATTCGAGTCTTTACAAGGTTTCTGGAAGGCCATAACGACAAATAATTTCTTTCTTGATGAATCTTATTACGACTCCTTTTGTTATCTCTCGATAAGATGCTACTTCCACCCATTTGGTAAAATAATCAATTGCTACTACATCCATTCCCCACATTGAGAAGGGCCAAGGTGCTACTAAAACTTGCAGTTGAGATGAAGGTGCATGAGCTTTATTAGCATAAATTTGACATTTATGGCATTCTCTTGCATGCTTGATGCAATCTGTCTCCATGGTTAACCAATAATAGCCCGCTCTTAAGACCTGTCTAGCCATTATATGCCCATTTGAGTGTGTACCAAAAACTCCTTCATGTACTTCTTCCATAATTTTGTTGGCTTCTATTGCATCAACACACCTGAGTAATACCATGTCATGGTTCCTTTTATAAAGAATTTCACCATTCAGAAAGAATTTCATGGATAATCTTCTAAGAGTGCGCTTATCATTTTCTGAAATTCTTTACGGATATTCCCTATATTTTATGAACTGTTTGATATTGTAATACCATGGTTTCCCATCTGGTTCCTCTTCAATGCTTATGCAAAAGCGGGAACATCTCGCTTCTCAATTACAATAGGTTGAACATTCTCCTTGAGGTTTGTGTCAAATATTACAGCCAAAGTAGCCAATGCGTCAGCTATTTGATTATCTTCTCTTGGTATGTGATCAAAAGTAATTTCATCAAACTTCTATGATAATTTTTCTATGAGTTGATGATAGGGGAGGAACTTAGAATCTCTTGTCTCCCATTCTCCATTTGATTGGTGAATTACTAACAATGAATCTCCAAATACTTTGAGTTTCTTCACCTTTATGTCAGGTGTTGCTTGAAGTCCCATGGAACATGCTTCATATTCTGCCATGTTATGTGTGCAATCAAAACATAACTTTGTGGTAAGTGGGATTAATTTTTCATCTGGTGACATCAATATAACTCCAATAAAAAACATAGTCCATTTTTCTCCTTTGGGATATTTCTTTTCTACTTCTGCCATGAAAATATGTTCATCGGGAAAGTCCAGCTTCATGGGTTCATAATCATCAATGGGTTGATTGGCCAAATAATCAGCTATTGCACTTACTTTCACTGATTTTTTGGTGACATAGATAATATCATATTCTGATAACAAAACTTTCCATCTAGCAATTCTTCCAGAAAGAGAGGCTTTTTAAAAATGTATTTTATTGGATCCATCTTTGAAATCATCCAAGTTGTATAGTAAAGCATGTATTGTCTCAAACGATGCGCAATCCAGGCTAAAGCACAACAAGTCTTTTCGAGTAAAGAATATTTGGCTTCATAGTTTGTAAACTTTTTGCTCAAATAATATATAGTCTATTCTTTTCTTCCGGAATCATTGTGTTGCCCTAGTTCGCAACCCATTGAACTTTCAAGTACCGTTAAGTACAAGATAAGGGGACGTCCAGGTGTCGGTGGAATAAGTACATGAGGATTCTATAAGTACTGCTTTATCTTCTCGAATGTATTTTGACAATCCTCATTCCATATTCCTGTATTGCTTTTGGGAAGTAATTTAAAAATGGGTTCATATGTTGCCGTAAGATGTGAAATGAATCTAGAAATGTAGTTCAACCGACCAAGAAATCCTCTAACTTCTTTTTGGGTTTGTGGCGGTGACATTTCTATTATTGCCTTCACTTTATCAGGATCAATTTTAATTCCTTCCTCACTGACAACGAAACCTAGCAATTTTACTGAACTTGCCCCAAATGTGCATTTGCTTGGATTGAGTTTCAATTGAAACTTTCTTAATCGCTTGAACAAATTTTTGAGAATATTTGCATACTCCTTCTCAGATTTGGACTTAGCAATTATATCGTCAACATAGACTTCAATTTCTTTATGCATTAGGTCGTGAAAAAGCATAACCATTGCATGTTGATAGGTTGCCCCGACGTTCTTCAATCCAAATGGCATGACCTTATAACAAAAGGTTCCCCATAGTGTGATAAATGTTGTTTTTTCACGATCTTCTTGTGCATCTTGATCTGATTATAACCTAAGAATCCATCCATGAATGAGAATGTTGAGAACCCAGCAGTATTATCCACCAATATATCTATGTGAGGAAGTGGAAAATTATCTTTGGGGCTCACTCTGTTCAAATCTCTGTAGTCGACGCACATTATCACATGCCCATTTTTCTTTTGTACTGGAACGATGTTTGCTACCCACTCGGGATAATTTGACACTGTTAAGAAACCCGCGTCAATTTGTTTTTTAACTTCTTCTTTGATTTTGATCAGTATATCAGGCTTAATTTTTCTTAGTTTTTGTCTTATTGGTCTACATTCTGGCTTAAGTGGCAAGCGATGAGATACAATGTTTGTGTCTAATCCTGGCATATCTTGATAAGACCAAGCAAAAACATCTTTATACTCGTGAAGTAAGCCGATTAACTTTTGACGACTTTCTTTTGAAATTTGGTGCCTATTTTAACCTCTTTTGGCTCCTTTTCAAACCCTAAATTAATTGTTTCTGTTAACTCTTGGTGAGGCTCTAATATTTTTTCTCTTTCTTCTACCATTCTCAACAATTCAGAATTTGGCTCGAAATCTTCTTCTTCTTCATCAGATGCAACATTGTAAATTGGAGAATTCGAATCATATCTCAGATTATCAACGCGTTCAATCTCAGTTTTACTGTTTAAAATATCAATTATTTATTCATAATTATGGATAGTGAGAAAAATTATAAAAGATAAGAGGAAGAAAGAAGAAAATGAAAAGATACGGAAAGAAAATGACTTTTCATTGATGTGAAAGGAAACATTGACATGGAAATTCAAATTGAAAAAATAAATAATAAAAATGAAATATTGAAATATTACTTTGAAATAGTTAAAAATGATGGCACCTCTATACTCTCCCAATTTTTGAGCTTGAAATCTTCTGGAACTTGATAAATCAATGCAATTGATTCTTTCTCCTATTCTATAATGGCTGCGACTGTTGAGCTGGTCAGACATGACAATTGTTGTCCATAGTGGATCACGCCAACACTTTTGAATGTCTGGCCTAAGTTAGGTATTTTTATTTTCTTATACTCTGGCTCTCTATTCTCAAATCCTACCATACATTTTTCTTCCTTCTCTTTTCGGGCGCTGATTATATTTGTTCTGGTTGGCTTATAACCCACACCAAACCTGTATTTATTATCTTTCAATTGCAACAACTCTTACAGACTATAAATTTCTTTTCCAAAGATAATCTTGACATACTTTGATTTATGTCTGTGACTTTTCCAGGCATAATTGAAGCGAATCCTTGGATGTCGAACAAAGTGAGGAGCCTTGAACACCTGATCCTTGGTGGGCTCTATCAGACAGGCAATGCGCTTTAAAGAATTGGAGTTGACCTCGATAGAGTTGATAGAGGAGGGAAGGCTTGGTAAATATTTGTTCGAGGGGAGTATTTTTGGAGTGCGAATAAAATCCCACATCACTTAAGAGGGGGGATGATCATGGGTGTATAAGGGGAATGACACATCTCCATTGGTTTGAGGCCTTTTGGGTGAAACCAAAACCAAAGTCATGCAGGCCTAGGCCCAAAATGGGCAATATCATACCAATATCGAGATTATGGAGGCCTGGTGTATTTTAACAAAAAATGGAGGGGAAGGGGATGATCAAGAAAAACAAGTGACGACTACTACTTTTTGTTCTTCCACCATGGGTTGTGGTGGCCAATTGGCCTCTCATCATGAGAGGCAATTAGGGTTTGTTCAAGAACCCGTTCATATTGAGATAAAATAGAGATAGGGCAACTGTTTAAGTGATTCTCAATGGTTAGGTATAATTGTGAGAAATTGTACCCTCTTTATTGTTCGTCTCTTTGATGTAATCTTCAACTTAATAGTTGAACATGCAAAAGACCGAACGTCTCAATTGGGAACCTGTTTAAAATCTCTAATGTCATTATTTTCTCTTGCTTTATTATTTATCCTTGTTGCGTATTTTATCATTCTTAGATTAGGGAGTTTAAGGATTCAACAACCCTTCAAATTCTCAAAAACTGATACCAGAGTGTCAGGTTTAAGGGACTTGTAAAAAAGATCGATGGATGGCACAAAGGATATTGGGATCAAAAATTTGAATAGTTCATATTTTTCATTCCGGATGAAGCTGATTGATGATTACTTTGGTAAGAAATTGAATCTACTATCGTTGGAAGAGAAATCAGGGGATTTGAAGCATGAAGATTGGATCAAACAGGTATTTTCGTTGACTTTATTTATTAATGTTGTCAATTACATGAGTTATACATGCAAAAAGAAAAATTGAAGAGTTGTTGATGTTCTCTCGAATTGGAGGGGTGAGCCAACAATGCATAAAGGACAATTAGCTCCTAATTCATCAGTTCAAATAGAAGAATGGTTGGGAGATTATGGAAGCGCTCACAAAATAGCCTCAACTGTTAGGCATTATAGCGGACTGATGAAGTTGCTCAAGAGCAATCGAGCACTTTAGTCCAGATTTGGAGCCCATGAGGGTGTAGACGTTGGAGATGAGGGTTAGGTGGTAGATCCCGTCATATAGATAGAGTGGTTGTTGCATGAGTATCTTTTCATGCCTAAGAGATATCTCACAGTGGAAAACCTTGCAGGGGTTATGTTAGTGGATTCTAACTTCTTCTTTTTTTGGCAAATTTGTTTTAGTTTTCCCCTATATCTTATGTAATTCGTTGAAATTATAAATAAATAAAAGATTTTTATTTACTTAGTAATATTTACATTTGTCATTTATTTCTAATAATAAATGTTATCCATCATAAGATCCAGAGTTACTTATGATAGCTTAAGGTGAGCATTGGATGAAAGAAGATTCACTTAAGTTTTAACCCAAAAAGTCTTTGGTATTATGAATAAAGGTTGGGTGCCTTATTTCTAGGAACACACTAACACGACTCACTTGTAAATTGGTACAATTGATCTCATCTTGATCACTAATGTAGTGACAGTGAATGGGGGTGTTGCTACAATAGAGATTGTAGTAGCTGGACTAAGATGTACTTACTGTCTTCTAGTAAAACCATTTAAAAAAACGCTTTGTTTATCAATCGACTGATCATGTACAATTCATCTTAATCATGAGTGAATTACAAACTTATGTTTGCAAGAATCAAACCTTTGATTTTCATATATGAGAGTGACTTCATATTGTTCGCTCAATATACCTCCCCACTTTCGGGATTGCATCTTGCATATAACTGGGAATGTAGTTACACAAAATTGGAATTCACTCTTTTGCTTATTAGGAAAATAGATAAGTAGTGCTCTTATGGACTTATTAAGGGTTTGAAGAGCGGGTCCCCATATTCCTCTGATCAAGGAACTAGTCAAACACATAATGGAGAATATATAAGGTTGTTCATTAGAGATTCAATTGGGCTTAAGGAACAAGATGTATCACGGAGGTTAAATAGGTAAATTACCTAGTTGTGGATACAAACTACTTGTAAAGGATCAAAGTGTAATTAATGATTATAACCAATGGACATAACTATGTCTTTATAACTAAGAGTGTAACTCTAGATATATAGTGGAATTATCTAGGATTTAATGAATAAGAATAAATTGATTAAATGAGTTTTAATTAATTTAATTCTATATCATTGGAGCTTAGTGCTATAGGTCCATTAATTCCCCAAGCTAACACATGTAAATGAGAACAATAATTAATAAGATTAATTCCTTTAGAAAAACAAGTTTAAATAAATCAATTTGAAATTGTCAAATTAATTAAAGGCTAGGAAATTAAATAGAAGAGTCTATTAATTATTTAAATGGAAATTAAATAGAATAGTCTATTTAATTATTTAAATGAGAGATTAAATAGAAGAGTCTATTTAAATAATTAATTTTAAAGTTGTCCAAAATTAATGGAAGATTAAATAGGGGAGTTTATTTAATTATTTAATTTGAAGTTGTCAAATTAAAGGAATGGAAAAATAAACAAAAAGAGTTTTATTTATTTATTTATTTAATAGAATAAGTCTATTAAATTAAGAGGCTGTTTAAAATGCCCAATCACTTCTAATTGGCCTAGGCAAGATGGCTAGAACCCAATGACAATGGAAGTGGGCATGTGAACCTTCCCGGTAAAGGCCCACACGCCACTATCAATAATAAAGAGTTATTATTGAACATTTTATTTATTTAAATATCTATGGATTAAATTAATGAGATTAATTTAAATATTTTGATATATGAATAATTTATTTAAATTAATATAGATTAATTTAAATATGATGAGGGAATATCTTGGATCATTAATTAGATGAATTAAAATATATTATCTAATAATTATTCAAATAAAATTTTGAATATCTTTATTTAATTATTTGGATATTTAATTTAAGATTTGATTCATATTTTAAAAGTTTTTTTACAGGGAACAATTTAGAGAAACCAAATACACTAAGGTCAAGAGTTGAAAATAAAACCTAAGAAAAATTTCTCCTCTTCCTTCCCCTCTCTTGCCACACCCCCCCCACTGTGGTGAAAGGAAAGAAATTTTATTTCACTTTTCTTTTTCCTAGAATGATTGTGCCCACACGTCGTTCTCCTTTGTGCTTAGTAAGGAAGACTTATTGGTGGTCTCAGGATCGTAACAAAAAGGAGGAATAGCAGATACTTCTCTACAAGGGTATTTATTTCTTTTATGCATTTAGATTTTACATTAATATTATTCTGCAAAGAAAGATGCTTGGGGATTTCACTGCGTAGATCTCTATTTTAGAAGTCTCAATCCCAAGATATCCTAAATATATAAAAGGTTGGATGTTTAAGAAATATTTTTTGAACATTTTATCCCCCACTTAATTTTTAAATATTACAAAATATGTCATTATTTATATCATTTACCCTTCATTAAAACTTTAATTTACAAAATATGTCATTATCATTTAATTACCAGTTATGTATTAATTATGTAGATTTTAGTTTTTTTTTTCTTTTTAAATTAATGATCAATTTATCAATAATTCATTAATAAAATAAATTATTATCATTTAAATAACAAATTATCAATACATATACATTGTTGATATTAATTTGAATTTTCATGTATATTAAAGATGAAGAGATTAAAATTATCTTCAAACTTTACAAATATTAAAAACTATATTTGAATATAGTTATTTACCAAATTTTTATAAATATTTAAATTT
Source organism: Gynostemma pentaphyllum (assembly GCA_028015215.1). NCBI lineage: Eukaryota > Viridiplantae > Streptophyta > Magnoliopsida > Cucurbitales > Cucurbitaceae > Gynostemma > Gynostemma pentaphyllum. The sequence goes on along the minus strand of CM051351.1, from coordinate 44,694,467 downwards.
TTTCCGTTAATCATTCATCATGTTAAAAAAATCCATATATTACTATTTGTTTGTTCTTTTACATCAATTAAATAAATATTTAATTTTAAGTAAAAAAATATAAAAGAATTTTCAAAAGCGTTTTTTTATTAATTTTTAATTAAGAAACATTGATACTTTGCTGTTCAAATTTGTTGTTTTTTGATAACAAAACAAACAAACAGAAGTAAAAGTAAGTAAAAGAAGAAGTAAAAACAAAATCGAAACTCTGAAGCTGATGAGGGTAATCCTTTAAATTTATTTTTAGATTAAAATAACTTTTACAATTTATTTCACTAATTATAATTATTTTAATTTAAATTAAAATAAAGTTAAAAATATGATTAATTTTTTAAAGAAATTAAATATATTCAAAATAATTTCATAAATGTCTGGAAAATAAAAAATTAAAACTTCATACATCCATTTACATTTTGATAAATTGAAAAGAAATACACGTGGAATGTAAATAGAATTAATTACACCAGGACCCTAATTAATTCACCATATTTCAGTTTTACTCATTTTGTTTTTATATTTCATTGTTGCCCTAAAACCTCCTTAATGGGTGGCGTTTTATTGATCTTCATTTTTTTGTTTTACTTCTTTTATCCTTTATCATTTATTTCCACCGTATCAATCATTTTTTGCATTCTTCATCAGTTGCTTATTTCATGGAATTCGTTTCTATAACAATCTATCTATATTTAATTTTTTTAGATAATCGTATCAATCATTTTTTTGCAATACAAAAAAAAAAAAGTCTAATTGCGACCAGACGGTCGTTTTTAAGGTAAATGAGACCAAAAAAGTGACTAAACCTGGCGTGGCAAAAAAACTGGTCGTCTAGGACATTTGTGCGTCCAAGTGGTCACCAAAATACGACCAAACGTATTTGGTCGCAAAAAAGTCAACATTTAAAAAAACAACCAGACAGTCGCGTAAACTAGTGACCAGCTGGTCGTAATATAAGTTGTAGATAAGCGACCAGTTGGTCCATAAAAACTGTGACCACATGGCCGTTTATATTAGTGACCAAATGGTCACCTTCTTAAGTGACCATTTGGTAGTTTGAGCATCAGCCTAAGGCGACCATCTGGTCATATAAATGGCGACCAGCTGGTCGTTTATATTTTATAAATTGCGACCATCTGGCCATTTTATATTTTGAAAAATGCGACCAGGTGGTCGCCAATGTAATTAATAATTTAATTAATTTCTAATTTAATTGTTTAAATTAAATTATTTAATTTGTAAATATTATTATTTTTATTTTATTGTTTAAATTAAATTATTTAATTCGTAAATATTATTTTTATTTTATTTTATTTTATTTTATTTTATTTAAATTTATTTATTTATTTTAATTATTTAATTAAATAATTATTTATTTATTTAATTAATTATTTATTTAAATTAAATAATAAAAAAATGGAATAAAAATAAAAATATATATAAATAAATTTCCAAAAGAATATATTATACAAGAAAAGAAATCTAAACTACTGCGGAGGAGCAGGGGGTGGTGGAGGCGGCGCCGAAGATGATGAACCGGGATCTCAGGATCCGAAGAACGCGGCCAATGCAGCTGCGACCTGAGCCTCCACCTGGGCCTGCACCTGAGCATGAACATCCACCTGAATTGCAGTGAGTCGAGCATTGAAGTTGCTGCGCATATCGTCCAGCTCGGTGTGTAGCTGCTGAACCTCCTTTCGCAGCCGCTGCTCAGTGGCAGAAGGACCTGAACTCATGCTCGCTCCGCTACGCTGAGGCCGAGGTACGTCTGCGTATAGTCGTCTCCCGTACGAGCCGAGGCCAGGAACTGATCCATCAGGCCGAACCCCTCCAGCAGCCTCCAAGAACGCCTCTCTACTGTCGTCCTGAGTCAGTTGCGAGTCTGGTGTGGGCAACCGCTGACTAAAAGACTCCTTGAAACGTTCCTAAACATTTAAAATTCAGAAAATAAAATAGTTAATCTATAAGTTAGAAAAAAATTGTAAAGAAAAAATAATAATTGAAAAAATTATTAAATACTTGAACTTCTTTCGCCTTCCCGTCGACGATCGTCCCGTCCTTCTTCGTGTGAAGAACATGGTGCAGCTCATCGGGCGGGACAGGGCGATCGTGCTTCGCTTCCTAAAAATATTAGAGATTGAAGAAGAAAAAATAAATTAATAACTAATTGAAAAAAGAAAACAAGGAAAAAGTACGTAAAAAAGCAAAAAAAAAAAAAAAAACTTACCAATCGACGATGGTGCTCGTCGTGGGTCCGGGCCCCGCCTGTGTGTTTAGTGGGATTCTTCCCGCGGTTGGCCTTATTCCTCCTTGACACTGCCTTGCCATCGGGAGTGTTCAAGCTCGCAATCAGCCGCGCGTGGTCCTCTTGGCTCATCCACACGGGTCGGTTTGTTGCTCGATTTCTGCGGGCCCGGTAAATGAGGTCCTTGAATCGATCCTTGACGTGATTGTCCCATAGGGGGAACAATCTACCGTCCGTGATATCGGGAATGATAACAGGAAACTTGCCCTGAAAAAATTGAAATAAAAAATTGGTAAAGTAATAAAGTAATAAAGTCATAAATTTATTTGTAAAAATTTCAAAATTAATTAATTATAAAAATAAATGATGTTTTTTACCTTCCAATTGTCGTACATCCGATGTTTCTCCGCGTCGGAATCTTCTGCCAGCAAAGCTCGCTGGGTAGAGGCATGCTCTGGAGGACCTCGCGAAACCGTTTTGAAACGGTTGTATGCGGCTGTACTCTGCAAAAACATAAAAAATATTGTGATATTAAAAACTATTTGTTAAAAAAAAAAAACACTTTTAAAAATGTTTAAAGATTTAAAAATTAAGTAATTAAAACAATAAACAAAATTACTTACGTATTCCTTTCAATCTGAAGGGTAGAGTCTGTGGCCCGAGGAGGCTACGTGCCTGAAATGGATATGGTCTCGCTAGATCGGGCTGGGATGCAGACCCTGATGCTCCCGCGGAAGTCATGGCCTGGGAGTCCTGCGGCAATCATGGTGTCGCAGACTAGGACTGAGGGACTGCATCATCGAGAGTGGTAGCAACTCCCAACTCGTAACCGAATAGGAGGCTGTCCAACTCATCTGTAGTCAAGTCCGCATCAGGCGCAGCGGCTGAGGAGTCGCCTCGTCAATCTCGTCGTTTGGATCGTCTGACTAGGGAGGACATCGTCTGCCCGTCATTATCCTACAACTAAACTAAACTATTTTAATAGTAAGTAATTAAAATAATGAAATAAATTAAATTAATTAATTAATTAATGAAATAATCGGTATTAAATTAATTAATGAAATAATCTAAATTAAATTGATTAAATAATGTAAATTAAACTAACATAAATTAATTAACTAATTTAAACTAAACTAATTAATTAAATTAAAGTAAAGTAAATTAAAATTAGATTAATTGAACTAAAATTAATTAATTTAAAGCAAACTAAGTAATGAAAAATTAAACTAAATTAGATTAATTGAACTAAAATTAATTAAATTAAACTAACATTAATTAATTAAAACTTAAATAAACTAAACTAATTAATTAAATTAAAGTAAATTAAAATTAGATTAATTGAATTAAAATTAGATTAATTGAATTAAAATTAATTAATTAATTAATTAAAGTAAATTAAGTAATGAAGAATTAAAATAAATTAGATTAATTGAACTAAAATTAGTTAAATTAAACTAACATTAATTAATTAAAACTAAAATAAACTAAACTAATTAATTAAATTAAAGTAAATTAAAATTATATTAATTGAATTATAATTAATTAATTAAAGTAAATTAAGTAATGTAGAATTAAACTAAATTAGAATAATTGAACTAAAACAAATTAAATTAAACTAACATTATTAATTAAAAGTAAAATAAACTAAACTAACTAATTAAAATTAGATTAATTGAATTAAAATGAATGAATTAATTAATTAAAGTAAATTAAGTAATGAAGAATTAAACTAAATTAGATTAATTGAACTAAAATTAATTAAATTAAACTGACATTAATTAATTAATTAAAACTAAAATAAACTAAACTAATAAATTAAATTAAAGTAAATTAAAATTAGATTAATTGAATTAAAATTAATTAATTAATTAAAGTAAATTATGTAATGAAGAATTAAACTAAATTAGATTAATTGAACTAAAATTAATTAAATTAAACTAACATTAATTAATTAAAACTAAAATAAACTAAACTAATTAATTAAATTAAAGTAAATTAAAATTAGATTAATTGAGATAAAATTAATTAATTAATTAATTAAAGTAAATTATGTAATGAAGAATTAAACTAAATTAGATCAATGGTTCCCCGTATGGTTTCCTTAAGCCTACTCGAGGAATTAGGCAAGGTGATCCCTTATCCCCCTATCTCTTTGTCCTTTATACTGAAGGTCTTACTAATCTCATTGATGGTGCTATCAACAATGGCAAACTTCACGGCTTCCAAACCCCTCATGCTGGTCCATGTATTTCTAACCTGCTTTTTGCAGATGATTCTCTTCTTTTTTGTAGGGCTTCAGTTGAAGATGTTTCTACTCTTAAATCCCTTTTGAAGTTATATGGTGAAAATTCTGGGCATCAAGTGAATGTTGACAAGAGCAATTTGATCTTCAGCAAAAATACTCCAAATATTATCCGCAGGCAATTGTCTTCCATTCTTGACATTAAGGCTGTTTCATCTATTGGCAAATATCTGGGGCTGGATGTATCAATCGAACGATATATCAATCGAACTCCGCTAAAAATAATAAAAGTGAAATCATAACTTAAGCGATTAACCTACACCTTCAAGGATTCTAACTTCCGACATAATACGAGGTTCTAATAACCGTTCTCTATAGAAGTTTGGATCTTCTAACCTCCAATGATCCATCTTAAGCTTCGAAACGAATCTAACTTAGAACTTTCTAAGGCTCAATGCTTTCCTCGATAACTCCTATGTTCTCACTTAAAGAACTAGCTCCTAATCCTAGGGTACTAGCTCATTTCCCTCTATTCTTAGATTCGGTTTCTAGTCTTAGTTTCAAATGCTACAAACCTTCATACTCATTCGCTTTCTATAGTTACTTTAAATCCTAACTATTCTCACCTTTGCAAAAGAAGGTTTCGTTCCAAACCTTCGATAACTCGATCAATGAAAGGTTCAAAAACACCTACAATTAGAATTATATTTCACAATCAATAAATTACCAACTATCAATCAAACGACATCTAAGTACACAAAACAACGAAAAACCCTTTAATTCTCACATGAGGCTCTCGGCCCCTCCTTTATAAAAAGGGTTTCGGTTTTGGTTTTCCGGCTTTTAGGCAATTTAGATGTGTTTCAAGTTGGTTTCAAGCAATTTCGATATTCCCAATTTCAATGGGTATCGATAATTAGGGTTTTTGAACATTATGCCCTTTCCCGAATTGAATTTAAATAAACATTATTTTACTAATTTATAACCCATAATCAAACCCAAAAAGGTAAATTTCAAACGGGAAGAGTTTCGACTGAAACTCGGTTTTAGGGTTATGGGAAAGTTTCCAAAAACTCTTAAAACTACTCCCGTATTTACAAACACCGAGTTTCCCGACAAGAAATCGAAAGAAAACAAAGAAAACTCCATTAAAACACTATTTGGAGCTTAGGGTTTGAAACTTTACTTACCGAGAACTCCGTGGATCTCAAGAGAAAAGCACGATGGTTAGGTGGAAAAGAATCCTAGACTCGAGGGCTTTCCGATGCAACCGAAATCAAGTTGATCTGCTGAGAAACGAACGAAAACCGAATTTCTCTCTTTCCCCCCCTAAGATCCACGGTTTGGAGAAGGAAAAATGAAAGGTTTTGGTCAACTTTGGTCAATTTCTTGATTTTTAAAGATGAATGAATAGTATTTTGATATTTTTAAGAAATTGGAAATGACGGTTGCGTCCTTTTATGACTTTTGACTTCTAAATCGAAACCTGAAGCTCTTAAATAAATCTAAAGGTGATTAATAATTATTAATTGGCCTATTAATAATTATTAATGTCACCGAAACGAATTTAAAGTATTAAAACGATTAAAAAGGATTTCGGGCGAAATTAACTACTAAAATAGAAATTACAAAAATAATAATTAATCTAAATACTTAAATTGAAATAAATAAATAAATAAATAACATTAAATAAATAATAAAAAAACAAAATAACGGGACGTTACAATATATTTGGAAAACATTCAATATTTTTTAATCTCTTGGAAATATAGCCCAGATTACTTGAATTTGCATCTAAATTAGAGTCTTCTTTCTGGCTGAAATTTAAGCCTGTGCATGTCGCTATCTTCATTAACCGAATTAAAAATTGATGTTGTGAAATTTGAAGAGAAGTTTAATTCCTATACAAGTTTGAGTTTATAGAAACACAATTTATTTCTAGTTTGAATATTGTTTGGATTCTATGGTAGAAAGAACACAACTGAAGCATAGCAAAGGGAGTTCCTTTGATTCGAAAACTACACAGGAGCTTGTAGAATCCAACTCGAAGATGGTAATCGACAACAAGCAAACTTTATTCAAGAATAAATTGACTTTTTTCTTGTACCTTTTTTATTTTGCTTTAAATTTATTGTAAATCAGACACTAATTTTTCAAGAGGGTTTTTCTCTGGACATGGTCCCGTGGTTTTTTTATTTTTCTGGTTCAGGTTTCACTATAAGAAAAATAGGAATAGGACACACTAACCATTTTAATAGGTGACACGCAGAAAGAAAAAACGGATGAACAGTGAAAATTTTATTTATGCACGTCACCTATTGTTTGGGAAAAAAATGAATAAAAGAAAAATCTTCTTCGATCGTGATCTCCTTCTCTCTCAACGAAACCCTAACGCCAACTTCAACTCTCATCTCCTCTCCATATCGATCTCACTCTGTACCTCAGCCATTCTCGTCTCCTCTCCTAAATCCATCTAACGCTATAGCTCAGCTATTCTCTCTAACTATGATTTTCTTAAACGATTCTTTCTCACGAGTTAATCTTCTAGTGAAGATGAGTAACACGGCTAGCTTAGGTTCAAATCGAAGGATCTCCGCCATTATTGGTGTTGATCCAAAGCTCGATTGTTCTTTCGCTCCTAAGTTCGCTCACGAAGGCTATACCTGGTGGCTATTCTCACTTGGATATCCAGGTTCTGTTTGAAATTTGTCTTAGATTTCTCTGATTTGTCTTTTCGAAATATTTAGGACGTCTTTTTAGGAAGATTTCGCTTTCTATTGATAGATCCTCGTTGTTGTCATTATTTTCCCCAATGTCTAATCGTCTCTACTATTATTGATCATTAAGGGTTTTGTTTCACCATTCTGAATCTTATTCTTCACTTTTTTTTCTGTTTAAAAGATTGCTGATAACTTGTTGAACATTTATTCACTTTGTAAACCTTGAGTTCCATTGTAAACTTTGAATGATGGAATTATACTTTCTTCTTTTGTAACTTTCAATTATCAATGAAAATTGTCCTTTGTTAAAAAAACTTATTGTAGATTTAGTTTTGATATATGTCATTTTCCTTTATAAAGTTGTTATTGCTTGAATCTTGACATGGTTGAGATAAGTTGATTCTAAACAGAGTTGATGTATTGCGAGAAAATACAGAATCTGTTTTTACAGCATGTGATGCTGCTCATGGTAGATGGGCCAAACTCCTTGGTGTTCGAATTCTAGTTCATCCTAAGTTGAGATTACAAGAATTTTTAAGTACATATAACATCACACAAAATTTTATAACTGCCACTGAAAAGGTACTCACATTTTTATTTGAAATATGAGCTCTCAAGAATACAAAACCACTGCTAATCTGAATACTTGTGATTCCATCATCTTCTAACTTAAACAGATTGGTGGAAGGTTGGGATATAGTATTCGTGGAACATTGCAGTCACAGGCCAAAGCTTTTATTGATTTCCACCATGAATCTCGTGTAAGAATCTTATTTTTCTTTCTTCCTTTTGAGTTATAATTGTACCTAAATATTTTTCTGGGCTAATTATTTTATCGCATTGTAGATGACAAAAATAAAAGCGGTGCTTTACCAATCATTTTTTAGATACTCTTCTACTCCAAATTCTTCCAATGTCTGATTTTTATGTGATGAAGTTTATGTGTGTTTTAACTCTGTGCAGATCATTTGACTTCATGATTGTAGGAAAATTAGGGGTTTTTCGAAGATGAAGTTGCATATTGATTCCCAATTTTGTTTACATTTCTACAGAATGGAACATATATTATGATGTTCACGATCTGGTTTCTGGTTTAAATTTTTGAATTTGAGTAACCTATACATATTTTATATTATATTTTGTCCTTTGTAGCTTTGCTCGTATCAAGTTTTTCAAATTTTCTCACTTGTTTGGTGTGCTGATATTTCTTCTTCCTTGATCCTTCAAGTATAAATTGAATTATGAGAGAGTATTATGAAGCAATATATATAATGTTGCGTGTTAGGTAGTAGCAAGCAATTTTTTTCTATGAGGAGCTGCTATTATCCCAACCCACAGTTCCACTATATCACTTAGCCTATGCAGATGGAAGTGGCACTTCATTCTTAACTCTTAATATCTTTCACTTTTCATTTATTATGAGATGCTTGTTGTTAATTAGGCTTAGTGTTAAATTGTCATTTATGTTAAAAAATTGAGAATGACCTGGTTGGAGAACATTCCCCCCTTCTAAAGTTGATTGTCTATTTATATGTATCGATTAACAAATATCCCCCCTCCATTGCCTGTAGGTAAGCTCAAGTTGATATATGAATACATTAGTCTTTTGGTCATTTATTTCATTTTCTGCTATGCAAAACCTGATCAGATAGATTTTATTGCCAAATTCATTCTAAAAAATTTTTTGTGGTTCCATTTTCTATTTCTGCTTCTCTTCGCTTTTTTCCCCCCAAAACAAGTAAGTTTTTTTTGTTCCATTTCCTGTTTCTCCTTCTCTTTTCGGATCTGATTGAATCTTTTTTTTGTTGAATAAACTGATATTTTGATTGAATCTTTTTTTTTTTTTTTTGAAAATTGAAATTTTGATTGAATCTTTTTTGTGTGTGTGTTTGTGTTCTTAGTTAGTACTGAATTTCCCTTTTATGGTTTTGTGATGTTTAAAGGTTGTTTATAGTCTCATTTTTGGGGTTAAATTGAGAATTTTGTTGACTACTAGTTTAAATTGGCTCGTGTTGGTTGTGATTTATAGATTTTATTATAAATTTCCGTGTGTTTATTATATTCTTAGTCTTGTGAGACATGCTATTCTTTTCATAATTATTGTTATTTATGTAGGAGTTTGATCGTTTCTCCTTGAGTATTGATGGGGATAATACTTCGGGGTCGTGGAACTACTGATTGTTTGGGACATGTTTCCCTTGTTACTGAACTCATGAAGCGGCTTGGAGAGGCAAAACCAAAGTTGAAGTCTACCATTGTTGCTGTATATATAGCCAATGAAGAGAATTCTTCAATCCCAAGAATTGGAGTAGATCAACTTGTGAAAGATGGATATCTTGATAAGTTAAAAGATGGGCCTCTGTAAGTGATTGCTTTTCTTTCAAAATAAGAACTCGATAGAATTCATTTTCTCAATTGATTTTTTCATGAAACTTCCCTTAAACTTGGTTTAAGTTGGGTATTTTTACTCTCTTTGATAGATATTGGCTTGATTCAGCAGATAAACAACCTTGTATTGGTACTGGTGGTTCAATACCTTGGACACTTAAAATAACTGGAAAACTTTTCCATAATGGTTTGGCAAACAAGGTAAGTCGGTATCAATAATTTTTTATGTAAGTGCATATAGTTTCATAAAAATGAGTCTTATCTTACATTTTTAGGAAGCATTTTTCGGTTATTCAGAAGATTTTTGGTTGTTGAATTGATAAAAAGAGTGCTAGAGGATGAGATTACAATTGATGAAGTATTTTTCAACCTTTCACATGGAAGTTCCCTATCTATCAGAATTATGGTTTTACAATAAATGGAACAATATTTTTAGTGAGATCCCACCCTCAACATTGTCTCTAATGGAGTCACAAGGTTAACACAACTAGGGTTATTTTTTATGAAGAGGAGATTCTCTGATAAACTTGACCAATTGTTATTTTTTATTTTAATATCAACTCTTAAGGATTACCAAAAAGCAAGGCTTTGCTTAATGTGCCTTGCATTTTAGATCGTCCAAATAACTTGTTCATGTATTAATATTTTAGAGTTGATCTGAAAGAGTTGAGTGATATAAATGTTTATATGCTGTAGCAAATAAAAATACTAAAGTTTATGTCCATACTCTTTTTATTTTGCTTCCTTAGAGTTTATGTCCTTTTGATATGCCAGAGTACCTGAAGTTATTGCTTTTCCTATCAATATGTGGCAGCCTTTAGTACCTATAGTGGATCAAAAGCAGCACTACTTATATATGAAAAATATTGAAATTTTTTTAGAATTTTACCTCATGTAAGTCTCTACTTGTCTCACATGGAATTTGGTCTCCATAAATTTTTTAGATCTTTTACTCAATATTATGTGCACTTCTCTACTACTTAGGGATGTTGCTTGTGTCTTTGCTAGCTTTATCATTCCTTATCATATAAGTTTGGTATTTTGAATGCTCTTTAATTTATGGAGGCTTTGGAAATAATAGGTAGATATGGGTGAGTAATTTTAGAATAAACAAAATATTTTTTGTTGAAATATTTCTGAGCTACCTCCAGAGAGGATAAGACCAAATGGTCAACTTAGATAGAAAAACAGAATGAGAGTTTTCAAATCTTTTTGATCTTTGAGTGAGTCCTTTCAAACCCCAAAGCATCTGGCAACTTGTTGTCGCTTGGTTTCATTCAAGTTATTTCTAACAGAAAGATTAATGGTTGAGATGGAAGTTCTTAACCTCTATCTGTTTTGCTTGTTCCAGTGCAAGTAAGTTTTTTATACAGTATCTGAAAAGTTTTATCATTTGAAGTGGTTTTATCATTCTTTGTTCGTTGATGAAATTTAGGAAGAGAGAGTGAAATGGAAATGTTACCCACAAATTAGGAATAATTTATCATTCCCTAATCGTTCTCTTAAACAATCGGAATAAGAATGAAGAAGAATGGTTTTCATTTCTGATAAGTAAGACCTACGGAATCTAAATAGTCAAAGAGGAAAGAGAGAAAATTTTGACTTATAATTCACTCTTTCAGAGTTTTCATACTTGTGATACTAAGGTTTGTTCCTTTCTTTACAAATATTTTCAGTTGACCAAAGATTGGGGAGAGGTGCTGTTTTATGCACTAAGCAAAACAGGAGGCACTCCTTTTTGTAATATGGCGTTGGTTATAATAATGTAGATGTTGCTGCTGCTAATAAGTAACGTATTGTTGTCGAAAACAACCCCGTAAGTTCATTTAGCCCTTCTTTTTATATCAGGTACCTAATCTTTTTAATGTTTTGTCTCCTATTACACTTTCTATGTAGAGGGGTATATAGGGAGGAAGAATGAGAGGTGGGAAGGAGGTAGTCATTTTTCTTGATTTCTTTATTGGGGAAGGGCGGATTGCTTCCTGGAATTTGGGTTGTAATACGAACATCTTGTTCTTGTTCTAATCAAACCATAGTAAACATTTCCCTATTGTTTCTTGGGTATAATATGGAAGTGTCTTAGGTTATATATTCATAAATGGTTTAGTTCTATATTTTTAAAATGAGACATGATGTGTCTACTTCTCTTTAGTGGGATTGATGAAATGCAACTCTAATGTGTTCAAATCTCTTTATTTGACATTGATTTACGTTGCTCAAATACACTGCCATAGCAAGCTAGGAACTCTAATGTGTTCAAATATCTTTATTTGAGTTGTTTACTGCTTTTTAAGTATTAACTTCATGGACGGTTTATGGTCCCTCCATTTCTTGGAAAAATGACTGGTCTTTTCTTCGTTTTTTTTGTTTGACTAGATTCCTTACACATACTCAAGCCAGGAGTTGGTGTAGTCTAGAAGGTATTATCATTAGTTTATCTTTTTTTTTCTTTTTTGAGCTCCTTTATTTCCCTTTGACTTAGTTTATGATCTCTTGCGGCCTTTGCTCTTCTTCGTTTTCCAGGAATTCATCTTCCAATGATAATTTCATATATCACATTTCCATATTCTTCTCCGTCGATTTGGTATTCTTCTCTCTTTTATCTTGAATATCCGCTTCGGTTTTCATCCTGGATCTTTCAATTTGCTCATGTGTTTCTCTTTTTTTTTGTTTTATATTCTTTGAGTTCAATTATTTATTGTTGTTATTGCTTGTTATTAAACCGGTGTTTTTCAATTTATGTTTTGATTTGGATGATTAAATCGTTAATTAGAATAATAAATGTTACTCCGATTCAAGATCGAATATAATGATCAAGCCGATCATAGCTAGCTCTATTCGTTTTCAATTTCGTGCTTGATTCGGATTAAGAAATGTTACTCTTGATCATATTCAACATCGCTTTCGTTGAGAATATTTCAAGGATCAAGCTATTTTTAACATATTCAACAATGCGGGGATTGGAGCATTCCATCAACATCTCTCATATCACATCATATTTTTAACATACCAATTGTGAGATGACTCCTTAATCACTAATTTGTGGTCAAGATCCATAGTTTTTGTTTGATTTTATTAGATTTGTAAATCAAAACAGAAGGCAAGTATGTGTTAAGCGAAGTTTTGGAGCACATTATCATTATTCTTTTGACCAAACCTGGATCGAAAGTTGTTTTGCATATATGATCTTGTGTTTATTTGATAATTTGTTGTTATTTAGTTGCAAATATTATGATATAGCGCATTCTCAAAACATAATCGTAGAAGTTCCTGGTATAGTATTACCAAAATACCATGAATTGTTTAGGAATTTTTTTGAATAAAATCCACCTGTGATTATGCCTGAATAGTTGAATATCTCTTGTGAACACTGCTTAAATCAGTACTTATTATTCTTTTAATGTTCCTCACTTTTAAAATTTCCATATATAGTGCATTTTGTTTCTTATAATTTTGGTTCTAATATGCCTAGAATGATTTTTTTCTAGGTAACTTCTAATTTTGGAATAATGATATTAATATATCATATGACATGATATATTGCCTTTTTATGGGATTGCCTGTGTTTTTTTCTCTAACAAGAGGCATGTTTATTGTCTTTGCGTGTCATGTTACTTATATTTATTTTATCGAAAATTTCACTAGTAAATTTGATTACTCGTTATTATTGTTCATATCGATATCATGTGTATTTCTGAACAAAGTCGTGCCACTGCTTCCAGGTTCACAATCTCCGAGATAAGGGCAGAGCTCGTAGGAGAGCGAGTTTGTTGTTTATTTTTTTTGCTTAAAAATATTGTAATTCATGTAGCCATTTAGTGATATTTTTATTGTAATTATTGTAATATTTTATTTAAATTTGATAGGTGCATTATAAATATTATTTGAAATCAACTAATAAAAAAATATTTTTTTTCTCAAATTTTAGACAATAGGTGACGCTCTTTTGGCATCACCTATTTGAATAGGTGACGGTTTTTTGACCGTCACCTATGGCACCGTCACCTATTCGAATAGGTGACGGGTAAAAACCGTCACCGATTGGAATAGGTGACGGGTAAAACGGGTCACCTATTCGAATAGGTGATGTTTTTTTGGCGTCACCTATTCCAATAGGTGACCCGTTTTACCCGTCACCTATTCGAATGGGTGACGGTTTATACCCGTCACCTATTCGAATGGGTGACGATTTTACTCCGTCACCTATTCCAATAGGTGACGGTTTTTTATGCCCGTCACCTATTTAAATAGGTGACACTGCCATAGGTGACGGTCAAAAAACCGTCACCTATTCGAATAGGTGACGCCAAAAGGATGTCACCTATTCCCGAAATTCTTATAGTGTTTTTCCAAGAAAAAATCCCTAAACCCTAAACATTCCATTCAATTTTACAGTAAATAAATAAAGATAAAATGAATTAATTATTAAATTACATAATTACATGAGAATAGATTTTAACAAATTAGAAAACAATTAAATTAGTCAATAGAATTAAAAAGAGTAAAGTACACGTTGAAAAATAAGAATGCATAATTTAATATATTTTACACATTTTAGATTAAGGTAACCCTTTATATTTGATATCATTGTATGAAGTAAGGGTTGACTTCATGATTTCCCTTCTCCAATCATTTATTGGATGTGTAATTCAATTTATTTGTTTTATTAACTACAAAAGATCGTGAGAGATAGTTGGGATTTGTTATGGTGGAAATTGAAATTAATGAAGTAGTATTAAAAAGAGTCAAGTAGTTCTTGATAAATACGAAGACGTAGTTTAATGTATTAATACCACTTAGATTTGTAAATTAAAAACCAATTGTGACTATTGACTCCGTGAATCGACCATTTTCATCTCACATTGAATGTACCTTCTATTCGTTTCTTGTTATTAACACAAATGATTGTTGGAGATTAGGCGAGATTATTTCAAATGATGATAGTGGGTAGAGGTGTTAAGTGGGTCATGTCGAGTCAACTTAGTCAACAAAGAAAAAACTAACATTGATCTAGGGGTCAATCCGATCCGACCCACAAAGCTCCACGGGTCAACTTATTTGTGACCCATGACCCGTTCCACATCAACCCATAGGTAAAGTCAACCATGGGTTATGTTGAGTTAGGTGTTGGGTTGGTTGACCCGTGAGTCGTTCAACCATAGAGCTATGTCTTGTTTGGGTCAACCCTCGAGTCCTAAAATCCATGAATTACGTTAGATCATGAGCCAAGTTGGATTAACTCGTAAGTGAGTCAAGTTGGATTAACTCGTAAGTTGTTGTTTGAGTAAAAACTGTTGGCTTCCACATATGCAACGTGCTTAGAATATGGGATGAGTCGGAGGTAGTGCGCTGCACTAGAGGTGCTCCGTAGGTGATGAGCAATGTATATACCTGCACAGGGGAGAACATGTGACACTGGTGTGGTGTCAGCCTAACACCCTCAAATGCTAAAGTTAGAGTTAGTGTGCTAGAGAGAATTAAAGTAGAATGAGTTATCTTATGGCTGAGTTTCTTCTGATATTTATATGAGAAGAAGTTGATTACATCATCTATCCATGTGTCGCGTTGGGTTTGGGCTCTGTGTTGCCTCTCAACCATTTGTCACTTGTGGGTTAAACCACGTGTCATCTCCCAATTGGATATATGTATTTGGTCTCAGGTATTGTGTGTCTGCTAGAAACTCTATAGACATGTCTTGCCAAATGCATAGACATTCTGATCAGGTGCGTAGACATGTCTTGTCAAGTGCATAGACATTCTGACTAGGTGCGTAAACATCTTCACCAGGTGCTAGACATTCTCCCCAGGTCCGTAGACATGTGTTGTCGAGTCACCAAGTGCGTATGCATCTTCACCAGGTGTGTAGACATCTTCCCAAGGTGCACAGACATCCTCCCTAGGTGCGTAGACATGTCTCGTCGGGTCATTTTTTAGATGGGTTGTACGTCCATGTCGTTTTAGAACTGGGTATTAAGAAATGAGAATTGAATTAATTAATCAGAATTCAAGGTACAAAGATATTTATAGGAAGCTTGTTAGTTTAACTAACTTCTAACCAACAAAATTAATTACAATTATATCCCCAATACTCCCCCTTAAGATTTTACTCCCATCTTGGATAACAATGGAAATAAAAGAGAACTAGGTAAAGCTTTTGTAAAAACATCAGCTAGTTGTTGATGAGATCGAATATGCAATAGCTTTATCAAACCCGCATCAATTTTAGCACGAACAAAATGACAATTGAGCTCTATATGTTTCGTTTGCTAGTGAAAAGCCAGATTTGTTTATATCTGGATCGCAACAGTATTATCACAATACACAAGCGGTGGTTGAGAAAAAGAAACCTGCAAATTACGAAGTAAATGGGATAACCATGTGATTTTTCTTGTGACCATAGCCAATGCTCGATATTCAGCCTCCGCTGATGAACGAGAAACGGTAGTTTGTTTTTTTGCCATACAAGAAACAAGAGAATCTCCCAAGAAATACAAAAAACGATAACAGACCTCCAAGTATTTTGGCATGCCCCCCAATTAGCATCTACAAACGCCTTAAGTTGCAAATGAGGAAGCAAATCAGAAGACAAAGAGGCAGGAAACATCAAGCCTTGTCCTGGTGATTGCTTCTAATAACGCAATAAATGGTGGACAACAACTAAATGGAGATCTGTGGGCTTTGTCACGTGTTGGTTGAGCTTATGCATAACAAATGTAATGTCCGGATGAGAAATGGTGAGATATAATAAACTACCAATTAGGTGTCTATAAGAATGAGCATCCTCAGAGTCTAATAAAACACCATAAGTGGCATTAAGCTCCAAATTAGGATCCATGGGCAGCTTATTCGGCTTACAACCAAGAAAACTAGCATCCTCAAGGAGATGAAGACAATATTTACGTTGAGACAATGTTAAACCAAGTTTAGAACGTGTAATCACCAAGACAAGAAAAAAAATTTAAAATAGTCCAAATCTTTTTGCAAAACTTGGGTGTGTAAATAAGTCTTTAAACCTGAAATATGTTCCATACATGGACTAGTGATGATAATATCGTCAACATACACCAGAAGAGACAAAAAAGATGTTCCTAAACCTTTAATAAAAAGTGAACAATCTGCCTGAGACTGATGAAAACCAAAAGCAGTCAATGAGGATTTAAATTTGGCAAACCATTGACGAGAGGCCTGCTTTAAACCATAAATCGACTTGTGTAGCTTGCAAACAAGAGTTTTCCTCGTGGGACTAGCAATGGAAGAAGATGGAGTATATCCCATGGACAATTTCATATATACCTCTCAAAGAGATCACCATTAGGAAATACGTTGTTGACGTCCAATTGAGCAAAAGGCCAAGAAAAAGAAGAAGCTAGTGCCAACAAAACTTTTACTGTTACTAACTTTGCCACAGGTGAAAAAGTTTCAAAATATTCTAACCCTTCTTGTTTATTATACCCCTTTGCAACTAAATGAACGTTATAACGATCAATCATTCCATCAAGTTTATATTTGACCTTATAAACCCATTTGTTTCCAATTACATGATGTCCTTGAGTAAGTGGTACAACACTCCATGTATGTGTTCTTTCCATAGCATCCAACTCATCTTTCATAGCAGCTTGCCAATGAGAAAAAGGAGCAGCCTCATGATAAAATTGAGGTCCATAAGATAAAAGAAATATTGAGTAAAAAAATTCTATGAGTAGGAGTCAAATAATCTTGCAAAGGATATCTTGTAATTAGAGGCTTGGGAAAAGGATCACCAGCCAAGAGATTACAGTGATATGCAATCAAGTTATGAGGTGTACAAATAGATCTAGTAGACCTCCTTTGTGGTAAAGAAACCTTAGCTGAATGAGATTGAATGACTAGTTGTAAATCAGGTTGTGAAAAATCAAGCTTAGTAGATAAGGATTGTGAGGATCATTAGCAGGTTGTAGACTGAAAATGTAAAGAACGAGCCATATTTAGGAGGTGTTGATGTTTTCTTTCAGCAACGGAGTTCTACTGAGGAGTTTCATTACAAGAAAACTGATGTTGCACTCCATTCTTATTAAAAAAAAAATCAATGAAATTTAATTATGGGGCATTATCCAAGCGAAAAACCTTAATATTCTTGCCAAATTGAGTAAGAATGAAGGCAAAAAACATAGGTATAATAGAAATGGTATCTAACTTTTGTCTCATTAGAAATATCCAAGTAAAACAAGTGTAATCATCTACTAATGTAATAAAGTAGCGAAAACCTTGATAAGTAGGTATATGAAAAGGCCCCCAAGTGTCACAATGAACAAGCTCAAAAGGAAATTTAGACACGTTGTTATGTAAAACAAAAGGTAAACATCTTTGTTTAGTAAGAGGTCGAACATTACATGGGTCCAATGAACTAGCCTTAATAGATGAAGTAATAGCTTACTGATCATGTAGTAAAGCTAATTTGTTAAAAGGCAAATGGCCTAATCTAATGATGCCACAAATCCAAAGCAATAGAGCAATTAGGAGTAGCAACTGATAAAACAGCACACAATTTTGAAGTGTAAACATATAGGCCATGACTAAGGTCACCCCTGCCAATCGTCGTCAAGCATGACTTCTCCTAGATTAAGCAATCAGTAGATGAAAGTTGAACATTGAGATGAGAATGTTTAGTTAAAGTACTTACTAAAATCATATTGAAAGAGAAAGTAGGAATATAAAATACTCAATGTAAAACTAGAGAATTAGTTAGCACAATTGTCCCTATAGCAGAAACAGCAATTCGTTGCCCAGTTGGAAGAATGACAAATGTGATGGGTGTCTTAGTCAATGGTTGAAAGAAATTAGAAGCACAACATATATGATTTGAAGCACCATAATCAACTATCCACATATTGAGGGGATTAATAGCACAACTTACACTCATAAAAAACACAATACCTGTTACATGTGTAGTGTGTTAAGATCCTGTAGATGTTCCTATTTAAGTAGAGGTACTAGCGTGAGAGGAAAAAGAGATAGCAATTGCCTATACTGCTCAGGACTGATTTAAGGCTGATTGGTAGGAGATGAGCCATTTTCAATACCTTGAACATCATTAGATGTAACAATAAAATTTGTAGAATTTCTAGAATTGGCAGTGCGAGATTTGAACTTAAAACCAGGTGGATAACCATGGAGTTTATAGCACTTTTCAACTTATGGCCAGGAATATTGCAATAAGTGCAAATTGGCCTATCTTTTCTAAAATTGCGATTGGAAGGAGCTGGTGAACCTCTGGAAGTAGGTTTATAAGTAGCAAAAGTCATAGATTAAGATGAAGGAATAATCTATGTTACCTTAAGTCTTCTCTTGCGCTCTTTTTAGACAATTAGACCAAAAACCTTGTTAATTGCGAGGAGAGGGTCCATGAGAAGAACCTGTGAAATTATATGAGAATAGGATTCATTGAGCCCCTTAAAAAAGGATTGAATATATTCACTTTGATAAAATGAATCCATTTACTTCAAGCCACCACAAGAACAATTGCATTTTGGACGATATTCCATCAACTTTTGCCAAACTTTTTTTTAATTTCGTTAAATAGCTACTGGCATTGTGTAATGTTCATCCATTCCCTGTGTAGTTCAAACAATCGAGGAGCATTACCTTGCTCAAATCGATCCTTGAGGACTTGCCATATGTTAGCAACAAAGTCCGTATATAACAAACTAGCTAAAATTTCCTTGATTACAGAGTTGATAAGCCATGAAACTACAACATCATTGTTCATAACCCAAGCCTGAACGAGAGGACCATCAGAAGGATAGAGTAAAGTTCCATCAATAAAACCTAACTTGTTCTTGACGGAAAGAGCGAGACGCATCGATCTACTCCAGGAATGAAAGTTATCTCCGTTAAGCAATGGAGAAACTAGAACTGTAGATGATCCATCATAATGATTGAGATAATATGGATTGTTCTTATGTTGAGCAACAGAATCAGAAGGATGATTAACATTTGTAGAAGTAGCTGCAATTGAAGATTCAAGAATAGTCGCCATGAATCAATCTTCAAGATTGTAGAGAAAAAGCTTTGCAAAAATGGAAATCAAGAAGGAAAAAGCTTAGTAAAAATGGCAAAAAGCTTCGCAACAATGGAGGAAGAATCACGCGAGAATGGCGGAAAAAAAGAGGTCAAAAAGGAGAAAGAAAGCAATTTCAACTATTATACCATATTAGGAAATGAGAACTAAATTAATTAATCTGAATTTAATGTACAAGGATATTTATAGGAAGCATGTTAGCTTAACTAACATACAATTAACTTCTAACCAACAAAATTAATTACAATTATATCCCCAATACTCAGTAATATGCCATGGTCGCTTTGGAGCTAAGTAATATGTTTTGACCACTTACAAGAATTTGAAAAAGCATTAAGTGTTGAAGCTAAATTTTCCCAAATTTTTGGTCTTATAGACTAGTTTTTGCATCCTTTACAAATTGGATAGATTGTCGGCTTCATCATAAAGTGTTTGCCCCCATTTGATTTTAAAAGTAAATTTTACTCTTTAGATCATTGTTTAAATTGAAAGTGTCGGGTTTTTACATCCATTTATCGGAAAATGTTCACTTAATTTTGAAACAAAATTAAATTAGTAAAGAAATAAGAAGAAAAAGGATTAAATTGATAAGAGAGGAGAAAGAAGAAGGAAGAAAAAAAATAACCTCCAAACTTGAAGGTCAGGTTTTGACCCACAGGCGTCAACGCTTGTCAGATTTTGACCCGCTTGACCTTTGTCTATGCAGGTCAATTTCACATGTTAGAGGATCAAATGTATTAGTCATAAAAAAATAAGAAAATTCATCACTAGAATTTTTCATGGAGTCATTAATATTTAATTTGCTGATCTATCCCAAATCTAATATATTTGCGTCATCATTTTATTTTTTTCTTCATTCTTAAAAAATTTGACAATGAGTAATGTCTATTATCATTGGTATTTGTTCACTTTCAACCACTTTAGAAAGATGATAAATTTAAGGTGTAGAGACAACTTCCTTTTTTCATCTCTTCTAAAGTGCATCCATGCTTTATCTTATTGTAATTTGGTTCCTTTCCACCTTGATATTCCAATCTACTCATTGAAGATGCGAGTTGGCTCATTTGAATCTCTAAATTCTTGATACTTGTGGAATATGATATGATATTTGAGTCTCCAAATTCTTAATATTTGTATGTGTTTCCTATTGAGATTGTAAAGTGTTTGCAGCGAGAGAATTAACAAGTTCTATGATGAACATGGCTAAAAAGTGAATCGTTGAGATAGATTGAGATGTGGTAGTTGAAATTCTTGGTAATATGATATTGATCCATAACTGTAGTTTGAATGATCTCTTCATGCAGAATCATAAGTATTTTAGTATGGATCATAGTACATTTGTTATTGGCCTTGAAATCCTCTAGCTGAATTCTTGAAACGTAGGATACACGTTGGCTGCATGGTAAGATGCGATGTAGATTCTATTTGAATCCGCATGTTGTACCTTTCTCAAAGCTAATTGAAGAATAATTCTAGTTAGGTCATATTTAAGTGAAGATAAGTCAATGTTGGCTATAGGATCTGAAACACTAAACAAACGATTAAAAAAATAAGGAAAAACAAAACAAAAAACAATAATTTAATTAATACCTATCCTCGTAACGGTGCCAAAATTTGATGGGTGCCGAAACTACCAAAAAAAAAACTTACTCTTGGAATTCAGAATTTTATAATAGCGGTGAATAAGGTTGATCTCTACAGAGAATGGGAAATTATATTAAAGTAATTAGGAAAAGGGGGGGCTTGAGATTGTTGAAGATAATAAAAAGAAAACAATTTAAAAGAGAGAAAGAAAGATGAGAAAGGCTCCCAACTAAAGGCATAATCTCGGTTACAGTTCATAAATTTGATCATTGACTCATAAACATGCATTCCTAAATTCTTTTCTAAATTGGTTGAAGTTATCAAACTCAATCAACAACATAAGTCTTCTACCTTAATTATTCGAAAGCCAAGATACGATTGTTGACTATTTCCCTAATCAATAAAAAAATTCCTAAAAATATAATAATAGGATTTAATTTATCAAAAGTATAAAGAAGAGAAACTAAATTCTATTCAACAAACACGATATGATCGATTTATTTAAATTAGATTATAAATTCTCATAACATGAATTGAAAAATATTCCTGATCAATTTATGTTATTTTTCTACCAAGATTAGAACAATTAAATAATTACTGATTTAACGTTCTAAATTAGTGATATGAAGAGTTAATCAATGAACAAAAGGCCCTTTTTGCACAACAATTAATCAAAAATAATATATGCAAAGAGAAAGTTAGAATAAAGAGAAAATAGGAATTAAATTAAAGAAAAAATCTCACAAATTCATGAGCCAAAACTTGATAGTCCTCTAGCTGGAATAAAAAAATTAGCTAGAAAATATACTAAAAACTATCTAAAAGGTCTAAGAAAAATAGGAGGTGAAGGAATTATGAATTTCGAGTTAAATGGTGCTTTAAATAGGTAAAAACAAGCAAAACAAAATGTGTAAAAATGTGTTATCTTATCTGCCAAGTTGTCTAAGCCATGCCTGAAGGCCTAACCAAGCTTTCACCGCTCCAATTATGTGTCTCAAGTCACACTACCCCAGCCAAGTCAAGTCGAGAGCCAATCGCATGCCTTATCTTAACACCCAGCCAAATGTTGTGTCGCTTGTGGCTGAGCGACACGTCTCTCAGCCCTCATCACATGTGCGCACATCAACGTTTTTTTCCTTTAGATGACGTCAGCTCACCGCAACACCCTCTTTGCCTTGCCGCAGCCACGATTTGAGGAGTCTTTTTTCACTACTTCTTGGTCACCGCGGCACTGCCGTAGCATCTAGAGTCTCGTTTTGGATCGAGATCGACTTTTCCTTAGGCCACGATAACAGACAGTGTGGCCATGAACACGCAACATCATAGATACTAAAATGGGTGTAACTTCTTCATTATAAATTTGTTTTGATTGTTGTTTTTACCTAAATTCATAAAATTCAATTATTAATGATAAGTCATTATTTTAGCACATAAACTTGAGATTTTTGTTCATACTTTGATGATTAAATAGCCTAAGAACTAATTAATTGTCTTTGATTTGTGATTATGTGCGAGGTTTGAAAAGTGAGGTTGAAAATAGGCTTAAAATGGTAATTTGGAGTTTTTTTTTACGCTTTAGTGCAGCAATAACAATTTTTAGTGGCTGCAGCCGCAAGGAAAAATCTAAGGTTAATTAAACCAAATTTCCAAAGAGCACATAGCCTAGGCAACCACTTTTGGTTGCTACAGCACCAACGCTATTTTAACAATATTTTTATTTTTTGTCTTGGCGTCGAAATGCCCAAAACCTAATGTTGTGGCATCAACCAGAAAATTTTGGACCTTATTTTGTTTAAATGACTGAAACCCTATTTTTAGGGAGTTTTTTCCTGATAGTTTTAGAATGTTTTTTTTCTAGGTTTTTCTTCTGTAGCTATGAACACCATGTCTAGCTAAATTCTTATTTCCAACCAAAGGTAAATCAATGTTTAATTCTTCTTATTTGTGAGAATTAATCTTCATCTATCCCTTCTAATCTCTCTATTTGTATGTTTTCTATATTTTATTCATTATCTCTTTGATTGATTGTTCAAACTGGATCCTTTGATCATTCTTCGATTTGATAATTTTGTTAATTAGGTGTTTAAATATGTAATTGTTTAGACATTCTAATCTTAGTGACAATTAGTGTGATTGATTAGGTAGGATTTTTTATCCCATGCTATCGAAATATATGATATAACTTAAATAAAACGAACGTTTCACATTTATTGGTTAGAATTGGTGGTTTTTCTCATCTGATTGCTGTCAATTGATTAAATCATATTGTCGTACTCTAGGGTTGTCTTTGATTAGGGAAGTAATTAACGATCATATCTTAATTACCTGGTAAATTAAGCAATAATAGATTAATTAGACATTCTTAATAATCATAACTAATTTAGAGAGTGATTTAGGACTTTATTAGGCAATCGATGATCAAATAATATGAATTAAAAAATGATCACACCTCCGGTTGGAACATTTCGCTCATTTAATTTTTCTTAAACTTTTATTGTTTTTCTTTAATTTATGCACAAACTCCAAAATCCCCCATCTTTAATTCACCCATCTTTATGGAATCGACTCTACTTTCCACTACTACAAATTCCATAAACCCCAAAAGCAAACTTATTTTTGGGGGATTTGACACCCACCAATTAACAATATTTTAGACATTTAAATCAATTAACAGTCATATTTTAATTATTTTGGAGTTATTAACTCTAATAAATACGTGGTAATTACGAGTTATCAATTCTCACCAAAAGAACCATTTGACACTCCCCAACCATCCCATTACTAAGATCAAGTAATGAAACATAAATTAAATCCATTTTCATTACCACTTTCTCAAATCCATGATCATATAACAATCTCAATTCCATCACATAACCTATCAATTCCACATTGCCTCACAATATATTAATTCCACAATATCTCATAACATATCATTTTTTACAGTTCACAACAAAATCACAAACATCAACATCAGGTTGTAATGTTCATCTGTCTCACACGTGCACATATCTGAGGTTTGTTATCTCCTTTGAGATTGTCCCTGGGTTGACCCATATAACTTTCAAAGTTTGTCGAATTAGAGCACTCAAATATCTCCGGGAATGACCCATCGATTTGATTCTTATATAGTACTTTTGCATTACACCCCACCACATAAATCACCACATAAGTCATTACAATTCTATCAAGCAAATAAATCTTCAATCACAATGAACCATTCTATCTTAAATCAAAAATTCACATTCTAATTCCATATTACACGCTTAAGTCATTCAAATCCATAAACATGCTCTATCAATTTAATGGTGCAAAGATACATTTAATGTCATTAACTACCATCAAATGACTCGTTGGATTTCCCCAAAAAACCATTTGAATCTCAGTTTATCCATTAACTTGATCAAACAAACAATTATCCTCATCCACAATTCAAGTAAAATTGATCACTTTCCACCTAAATGAGAATTCAAACCTTAAATTAATGTAAATTACCAAATTCCTTACTTTTCTAAATTAAATTAAATAGATAGTAATTGAAATTTTAAAATAATAATGACAATAATAATAATAGAATTAAGGGTTAAAAACTATTTTATCAAATGCAAACCAATTTGTCTCATACGTAAATCCATTAAAAAAAATTGGGTAAAATACCATTTTGGTTCCTGAACTTTCACTCGAGTTTCATTTTCGTCCATGGACTTTAAAAATGACGTTTTTTGTCCCTGAACTTTCCAAATCGTTTCGTTTTCGTCCTTCCGTCCATTTTTCCATCTGGGACATTAACGGAGGTTGACGTGGAATGCCGACGTGGCTTTTTTAACAATATTTTAATATTTATTTTATTTTATTATAATTTTGAATGCTTCAATTTTTTTAATCTCTCTCTTCCATTCTACCTCCCCTTATAATCTCTCCTATATCATCCTCTTCTCTACCTCTTTCTCTACCATCCATTTTTTCACCACCGTTAATACTTTTTCAGTTTTCTCAAGTTTCATCCAACCCTTTCTCAAACCTAGATCCAGAAACTTAGAGGATAAAATATGAGATTTTTTAAGGGAATTTTTTAAGAACCTGTGGTTATTGTAATGGAACTAGTAAAAGTTTGAAAATTAGAAGACTGGTTATAATTTTTCTTCACTTTTTTCCATATCAATTAGTTTTTTTAATTGGTAATTAGTTCTTTAACTTGATTTCTAGATCTAGGATTTAGATATTGTTAAGCAAATATTCTTAAGTCAAAATTGAAAATCCACATCCATGGTAAGAAATTCAAAATGATTGCAATTGTGACGGTGATTCAGAGATTGTTTATGAAAAGTTGATTTGAATAGTAGTTGTTCAAGCTAAACAAAAACTGAGATCGTGAAGAACACGATGTTTAAGCCAAAAAAGAAAAAAAAGGAAAAAAGAAAAACGTGAGGCAAACGACTTCAAAAGCTTCTGTCGGTTAAGCGCAGTGGTCTGAGATTTGAAGATGATCTTCACAATTGTTGTCTTCGAACAAAACAATGACGCCACTTCAATTCTTAATGCTTCAAAAGCCCGGTCACAAAACCCTTTTTCAAGCAACTGAAAAATCTTGAATTTAAACCATATTTGAAAATCACAATGTCAAATTCTTTCTTTTTTAAAAAAATGGATAAAACTTCAAAGCAACATCAATAATTCTTCATCAGGGTCTTTGTAAACTTGAATTATCATCAATGCTTCAGCTAAACCAACCCTCAGGGTGTTGCACAAATCAAAGATCTAGAAGGGTAATGCATTGATTTCTTGAAAGCTGCTTCTTAGTAAAAATATTTCTCATCCAAGAAATTCCATCGATTGCATTTCTTAGTTTTTGAGAAATCATTCTTGAAGGAAATTCCAAATATGTCGCACGAATTCTTGCCATGAAGATGATCTGGCGATCTTGGATAGAAATGATGGTGTGAGATCATGTAATCGACTCGTGAAGACGATCTTGGATAGAAATTGAGTAATATATCTGAAGACGCGGTAGACAGTGGTTAGCTAATGACAAGAAAATGACGGTGCTGCTATAGTTGAGGTGGGCGGCGGCGGCAGCTTAAGATGAACAAGGGAGGAAGATGATGAAGTTAGGGTTAGCTTAGAGAAGAGAAGATGAAGGGGGGAGAGATGATAATTATTAAATGAATAAAAAATGCCACATAAAATTGATTTAAAGAACTAAACATGCCACCTCATTTTAAAAAGCCACGTCAGCCTCCGTTTGAAGAAAAAAAAATAGATTTTTTTTGTTAAGATTGTTGTTGTTTTATGTTATTTATATACTTTTAAAGAAAAAAATTGTGAAAATGGAAATGAGAAATGATAAGATAAAGGGGGGGTTTTGGAGGGAAATTTAGAGTCAAAAATAATTTTTAACTTTTTATTAAAAAGAAAACCTAAGTTTTCCTATAAAAATCAACCTTATCTTTCACTTACTTACGACTAACCCTAGCCTCCATCTGCACTTCTTAACCTCTCATGCAATCAAACTCATATTTTTGTTCTCCAACTCTACTAAATCTGGTTTTCCCAAGAGCCTTAATCCTTAACCTCTCATGCCATTAACTGCATTAACTTCCAAGCCTGCACCTCCATATACCAATTTCATTAGCTTCCAAGAATCTCCATAAGACTTTAATTGCCTACTGCCTCCCAAGTTTGCTTGGTAACCAAGGCTTAACTATGGCCATAGGGCTTACTTGGTGGGCAATGATTAATTATGACCATTAGATTTTACTTGGTGACCAAGGCTATTTGTATTATAAATAGAGGCAACCCTTTGTTGACAAAAGAAACCCAAAAATACTGAGAGTTTATTTGTGTTGGGTTCGGGGAGAGAATTTTTGTGTGACTGTAACAATTTTTCACATAATAAACTTCTTTTGGTTGGGCCATGTTTTTCTCATGTTTTGGAGTTTTCATGTCAAATTCTTGTGCGTTTGGTTGTGTTTATTTCTTTATTTTTTTCAATTATTTCTCTTTATTCCTGGGGTGAATGTGAGAAGGTTGTTTTCCATGGAAATATCAAATCCTTTTTTTGTCTTTCCATCTATCCACGTGTCTACTAGAGAAAAGAATTTCCTTTTCAATTTCTTTGACTTTGATTGCCTACTGCCTCCCATTCTTGTTTTCCATCTATCCATGTACCAAACCCATCACCCCACTTGTCTTCTCCCACGCCCTGCCCATTTTCTTTGCCCCTTACCCGACCTTGTTGGTCATTCTTAATATTTATATTTATTATATTTTATTCCTCTTTTCTATTTCTATTTACTAAATAAATCACCTATTCTTTATTTGACCGTACTCTTCGATATGGAAAAGCCCAATATTTTTTCTTATTAAACATCATTCTTACTTGTAATAATTATCCCATTTAGGTGAATCAAATAAAAAGCTTTTTATCGGTCATAAATTATGGCGACTTATAACCGGTGATATTTCTAAACCTGTCAAATTACCCACTGAAAAAAAACGTAGAAACATTTGAATATAAGTTATTGATAATTATGGATTTACCATGATATATTATCAATAATAAAACTGAAAATGAATAATATACTATCACTAATGTATCATAACTGATTTATTGCTTGATGAAGTCGGGATAAGTCTTACTGGAAAATTTCGAATTTTCATCGAAAAATCAAGGAAAACACATTGAAATCTTTGGGTTTCATCAAATATAAGTTTGAATTTTGAATAAAAATCAATATTTTTATGATAGTTTTTGGGTTTGATTTAATTCTTACTAGAACAACACTTCTATGGTTAATTCATTAGTCAACGATTTGACGTTATCCTCAATATGGGTTATTATTGAGTACAATTGTTTATTTCTTAGTCAACGATTCGACATTATCCTCAATATGGGTTATTATTAAGTTACAGTTGTTTATTTCTTAGTCAACGATTCGACATTATCCTCAATATGGGTTATTATTAAGTACAATTGTTTATTTCTTAATCAACGAATCTACAGTTTTTTTAATAATACATTGGATGCAACTTTTATCGTGTTCACAAGTTAAAGACAAAATAAGTTTATATTGGAATAGTTGTTTTTGAAGAATACCTCCCTCGATTTTATAAAATTTAAAAATTGGAAGAAAAACTTTCCTACGTTATAAATAAACGGTGAGAGGAAGGAAAACAGAACAAATTGAAGAAAATCGTAGAAACATTTGCATCTTAGTAATTAAAGAGGTAAATACTTTTCTTCCTTTCGCTAATCTTTTAAAGGGGATATTTCAATAGATGATTTTTTTTTTATCAGTAATTTCATTTCTTAAACTGAGATTCTATCAATTTGGTTTGAGAAATGTAATTTTTTAAAAATTTAAATTTTTTTATTACTTAAAAATATCAATTTATAAGATATAGCTTTTGATCAAAATTGATGAATATTTCTTTTATCAATAATTTCAAAGATTTCATTTCTCAAACTGAGATTCTACCAATCTCGGTCGGAGAAATACAATTTTTTGATAATATCAAATCGTAAGATATAACTTTTGATCATTTTTTTTTTTCATCAAAGCAAGCAATATAGATATGGCAGAGAATGTGTTTGGAATTCCTATCACAAACTCAACATTAGAAGCTATGCCTGAATATAAAGGAAAGACGATATCACGTCTTGATAGGGCACATGTAGCACTTCTTTGGAAGAATGTTGAAGGAAAAGATGAAAAAGCTCGAGATTATGTAAACGAAATAAAAGCAAAATGGGGACATGGACTTTCCACGAGGTGTTTAATTTACAACGCCACTGGTGACAGTTTAAGCTTAGTTAAAAATCACGATTGGCATGGACATATTGGACCTGTTCCTTTTCCAAATGAGCTTCAAAATGGTCAATGGGGAGCTTTTCTTCATGTCAAAAGCGCTTTTAGTCAAACTGGTTCTTCGGGAGCGGTTGTCTATCGTGGTTTAAATAACAATGACTCGGTTTGTGAGTGGCTCCCATGTTGGTCCAATCCACCTGTTGGTGATAATACGGTGAGTTGCAATTTTTTTATTTTCTATTTTTTTCATTTATATAATTTATTATACTTTTCTAATGTTTAAGTTTAGGATTTTATATATATTTAAGGTAAAAAAACTTTCAGATAAATTTCCTCGTATTTTAAATTTCAAAAGTGAAATATTTTTTAACTAAATCTCGAATTTTATGTAATATTTTTCATAGGTATTTTTAACGAATTTGTTGGTTTTTTGGTTTTTTAAGTTCAAGGTCAATAATTTATTGAACTATTTGATCATTTTTTTATTATTATTTTCAATGAATTTGTTAAAAAATTTAATATTTTTAGTTCAATAAATTATTAAACTATAATTATGTTATTTGAGTAATTTTTGAAAAGTTCAAACATTTTAGTACTTAGTATGAAAAAATATACTATTTCAATAATTGCCCCATATTTTTTTATGTGCTAACGTTATTATAATAATTGACTATATTGTTTTACTATAATACAATTAAAGTATTTTATCGTTTAATATAAAATTTAAAAATATTTCGTCGTCTCTTTTAGAAATAATAAAACTTCCCTTAACTTATTTAATCATTTCAAATATATAAAAATTATAGTTGAATTCATGACTTAATAATATTACTCAATTGTCAAATCCTGCCATAATTCTTAATTATTTATTGTTCAAGTGTCGTGTTTTTTTAGGCCTATACTGAGATTCGTGAAGAAGGCCATTATGAGAAGAATGATTATTGGGATTATATCTATAATTCACTCGAAAACTCTGGATTAATTAAATCAGACAATTGGAATGAATGTGTATCAAATGTTTCAATTGGAAGTGAAATAAATCCCATATTTGAAGCAATACTCACTCTCAAGGCCGGACCGCCATGGGGATAAAAACTAAACGGGGCGATGGCTTCTTCATTATGGAATTCGCATCCAATAAAACCATCTATTTGCTTTTACGTATCTTCGTTATTCTACATTTCAAATTTAAATTAAGAATTACATATTGTATTACTATATCCTATTCCTACAACAAATTAATGAGTATTACATATCGGTGTTAAAAGGTTGTCGAATATTATTGAATATGTTAAATCACCAATTGAACCAAAAGCTTAAGCCAATGGTTCAAGATAAATTTAAACATATATCTCAACACTCCCTCTCACATGTGGGCTTGGATATTTGCACAACACCCAAACATGTGGAATATTTAAATGGGGAGGAAATTAGAGCAAATGACATAATGGAGGTTTGATCCCAGGACCTCCTGCTCTTATAACATATTGAATATGTTAAATCACCAATTGAACCAAAAGCTTAAGCCAATGGTTCAAGCTAAATTTAATCATATATCTCAACAAATATAAATAAGGGTGCCCTATTTTTTCTATCAAATGATACGAAAACCCCATGAAATTGCTTTTAAAACCCTTAGTTAATTTTAAGGGTTTTAAAAGCAATTCCATGGGGTTTTCGTATCATTTGACCCTTAAAATTAACTAAGGACCCCAAAATAACAAACCATTGAACCCACATATGTCATTCGAAACAACTCAAGGTGTAAGTAAGGGCATCTAACCTTTGCAGAATTTGGTATCCATTGATGGTTTAAAACATAGACTATCCCATACTTTCCTTTTCTTTCTTCTCTTTTCTCTCTTCTCCCATTCTCCTTCCCGTAGCCAACCTCCTCGTCCCCACAGCCCCCCACATCAACCCCCACTGTAGCTCCCCCCCCCCCCAACCGTAGCTCCCTCCCCCACATCAACCCCCACTGTAATCTCCCTCCTCACTGTATTCTCCCTCCCCACCATAATCAACCCCCACCCTATTCCACTCTTTCGCTGTCCTTGCCTCCCTCCATCCGCACCGTCCCCTGCCTCCCTCCCTCCCCCAAAAACTCCATCCCCACCGTAGCTCAATTCCTCCCGTCCCCAACTTTTTTTTAAAAAAAATTTCTCGTCAAAGCTTCGGTGAATGGTATGATTCCGTTTAAATTTTTTTTTCATTTAGTTAATTAAATGTTAATTGTTAATTAGTTAGATTAATTGTTGTTTATAATTGTTATGTTTTTATGTTAATGATTATGTATTTTGTTTAAGGTTAATTAGAGTTTGAATTGTGATGTGTTAATTAGAGTGTTATTTTCAAAGTTTTCCCTCCAGGTTGCATTCGAGTTTCTGAGACGATCAACCTATGATGAGCTTATCTTTGCTGGTACATGAGTTAGTTAGTTTGAAATATTTCTAGCACAATCGTTGTAACAACCCAACACTTTTTAACATTTCAATCAAACAAGTAGTGGAAGACTTAATTTTAAATCAAAAATATGGCATGGTGACATTTAAAACATAGACTATCCCATTAACCTGAAAATACAATTTTCCTATCAAATAGATAAAATATATAACATACAGTCCCATAATCAAACAAGAATCACTACAAGAAATGTAGTGATTAGAGTCTCGGGTGTAGCGACATAATGTGACTCTAAATGAAAACAGCGACTAATTTAGAGATTGATCGCCAAAAAAGGCCTCGCTTGAGAAAAATAGCGATATATTTTGTCGTTAATAGCAACACAAAAATAATGGGATTCTATAAAAATGTTTACTATTTAGGGACGAACTCGATCGCTGAAAACATAGACCAAATGTCTTATTACGCCCTTCCTTTAGAGACTCAATGAGTCGATAAATTTAGCAACACAATTAGTCGCTATAATAAGAGATAGCGACGAATTGCATCTCTAAAATAAGTATTAAAAAGGGATTAAGAAAATAGGTAAGACACATTTCGTCGCTAATTATTTATATTTTTCTAATAATTAAGAACAAAATAAATCTAAAACATCCAAACAAATATTGTTTTACAAAAAAAGTATTCCAAAACAATGTAATAAAATGTCCAGAAATGAAAAAAATAAGGAAGGCTCATATGATTGGAATCAGAACGCATAGAAGTAGACCTGGAGCCGGAATCCGCATTCAAGTTCATCCATACTCGAATATGTTCTTCTAAAGCATCTTGATGAGCTTGAAGTTGATCGTGGTGGGTTTTACTGTGCAGCTCGTTGGCTTCCATCTGTAGGCGTAAGGATTCATTCTCTCACCTCAAAGTCTCGGTCTCAGCTCGTGCAGAACTCAAAGCTCGCGGCTGGTCAGCATAAAGCTTCCTTACGTAAGCGCCAAGACCAGGGACCGAACCATCCAAATGAACACCACTGGCTGTAAGAAGGAAAGCATCATGATGATTTTTCTGAGTAGGTTGAGACTCTGAAGTGGGCAATAACGAAGAGAGCTGCTCTTTAACTTTTCCGTACCAAAAGTAAACAAAAATATCTGTGAGTAATTAAAAAAATATATATTAATAAGTAAATTAGAAATCATGAAAAAAAAACTAACATGCAATTCTCGCGCCTGATCATCTACATAAATAACCCCATCGTGCCCTTCATATGCAGATGGAGAAACAACTCAACCGGGGCTACCTCACTTCCATCCCGAGTCTGTGAAAAGAAGAAGAAGAAAAATAAAATATTATGAAAATATTAATTTAATTAAAAACATTAAAGATATTAACAAAATACTTTAAGTACTAACCATCATCTCGTAATACTCGTCATGGCTGCGAGTCCCACCGGTGTGCATAACCAGGTTCGCCAGTCGATTGGCTGAATTGATTTGAGAGAAGTGTAACTCCTCGGGGGTCTAACTATCCACTAGCAGCTTCAGACGAGCCTCCTTAGTCATCCACTAAAGCTTTTCAGCAGATTTATTCTTCGCCTTACAGATGGTGTCCCTATAGCGTTTCCCCGCCATTTTGAGTCATGGTTTGTAAATAATCTCATCAGTGAGATCTGTAGGGATCGTAAAGTGTTTCTATAAAAACAAAAGTAATAAATTTATTTGAAATTTAAAACACTATAAATAAAATAAACCCTAAAATTTATATACTTGACCTTCCATGTCTCAAACCAACGCAGTTTGACGAGATCATAAATGTCCTTCCATTTTCCGAACTCGGGGCTCTTCTTGTAAATATCGGTGAAATTTTGGGAAACCCTACCCGATGGATGCAATCTAGAAAAAATACACAGAAACATATATAGGTTAAAAAATAATTAATTTATAAAAAATTAAAAATTTAAACAAAAAATAAAATAAAGTGCACTGACTTCTTTTTTGTCATCCTCAAGATGACCCCTGTGATAGGCAACTGATCGGCTATAGGGGTATCAGCCAATGCCGTTGATGTGGTCGGAGCAGTGGGTACAAGTGTGTTGGATACTTGTGTATCCCCTAATGCCGTTGCACTATCGGATGTGGCAAGAGTATCGAACTCCTGAGAATGGGGTGGATGTTGCCTCGATGTAGACATCTACGAAACAATTAACATACTAATCAATTTAAAAAATAAAAACATACTAATAATTAATTATAAGCTTATTAACATTAATCTAATTAATACTAATCTACATACAAATTAATTAATTTATTAACATTAAACTAATTAAGACTAACTTTTAACAATTAACATACAAATGAAATTAAAATCTATAAATAACATAAAAATTAATTATTTTAATTCATTAACACTCAATTTAAAAAATTAACATACTAATGAATTGAAAATTAATAAATAACATACAAATTACTTAATGAATTAACAATGACCTAACCAACACTATCTTTTAACAATTAACATACTAATAAATTAAAAATGAATAAATAATTACAAATTACTTAATTAATTAAACATTAATTTAATTAAATCTAAATTTGAACAATAAACATACTAATTCATTTAACATGCTAATGAAATTAAAAAAATTAACATGTTATTTAATTATATTTTTACAAATTAACATTAAACTAATTAACAATAACAATAACATGAACTAATTAAATTTTACCAATTAATATTAAACTAATTAACAATAAATTTTAACAATTAACATACTAATTAATTAAAAACAGATACATAACATACAATTTTACATACTTTAACCCTAAATTTTAAAAGTTAACAATTAACATATATACAATTTAACTAACATTAACAATTAACATACAATTGAACTAAAATTAACAATTAACATAAAATTAACATACAATTTAACTAAAATTAACAATTAACAAACTAAAATTAATATTTAACATAAAATTAACATACAATTAACAAACTTAAATTAACAATTAACATACAATTTAACTAAAATTAACGATCAACATACATTTAACAAACTAAAATTAACCATTAACATACAATTTCATTCTAATTAACATGCTAATTAATTGAATTTATATTAGTTTGTTGAGTTAAAAAATAAATTGAGAGAACTAACCGTACTTCGACGCTTTGACGGGGGGGAGTTGTGAGGGATTGGCGGCAGAGTGAGTGGGAGGGAGGGAGGGAGGGAGGGCGGCGGGGAGGGAGGACGGTTTGGGGGAGGGCGGCAGAGATGGCGGGGAGGGGTCGTGGTGGCGGCATGGTGGAGGAGAGTGTTTGGGGAGGGAGGGAGGGAGGGATACGGGGGACATAGGAGAAAAGAATAATGGGGGAAGGGGAAGGGCCTGTTGACCCTTTATTAATTCAATTTCGCGACGAAATACATCGCTGAGGGAAATGAAAAGTCACCAGTTGGGACACAGATTTTCAAAGCACGCGCCATTAATTTTCCCTTAGTGATGAAATAAGTCGCTAAAAAACTTGAATATTTTCACCAAACGCCATAATTTCAGCATTAGCGATACAATTCATCGCTAAAATTTGTGAAAATTTTAAAATACGGGCCTGAGTAGTGATGTAATGTGTCTCTATATTTTAAAATATACGTTGAAAATTTGATTTTCTTAAACAGAGATAGATTTCATCGCTATAAGGGAAAGTATCCATCAAAAGTATTTATTACCCCTTTAGCGACGAAATGTGTAGCTATATATTGAATGTTCTGGAATTTTATTACCCCTTAGTAATGAAATGTGTCTCTATAAATTGAATACTTTAGAGTTTTTGAAACCTATTAGCGACAAAATTTGTCTCTATTTGTCTATTTAGAGACGAAATGTTTCTCCTTAAGTTGAATGTTATAGAAGTTTTGAAACTTCTTAGCGACGAAATGTGTCTCTATCTGAAGAACCTTCTGGAATTTTTATTTCCCATTAGCGACATAATATCTCTCTATTTTCATATTTAGCTACAAATTACATCGCTATTTACATGGCTTTTTTCATTTCGTTTTTGTTCCCTTACAAGTTTAACAATTAATTAACAATTCAAACATCATCTTCAAACTCATCGATGCTGGATTTAGAGCTGTTGTCCTCAGTATCTTCTTCTTCGTCCTCAGAAGGTTTAGGAGATGAATCATAAATAAAAGGGAGGTGTTTCTGTTACATCATTTAACAGTCGAGCAGTTTGAGAGTTTATTCATTCATCTATTCCAAGACTACGCACCTCTTCTTCTTGGAAAGCTACAAAAACCTCATTATCTTTATCTAGAAGACATTTGTCAATGTGCCACGGCCACACTTTACAAACAACTAACAAACATTCAATTGTCTAGAGGACGGATAAAGCATAAAATACGTTTGAACCACTTGTTGTGCCAATACAAATCGATCATTTGTGCGCATGTGCTTTCTCTTATTCACCTCTAAAATCTGCAAATGTTGTACCTTTCGCATCCCACCTTGCCGGATTGACTCAAACCACATACAATTAAATAATAAGGTACGCTTTACACTCCCTCCTGCATACTCAAGCTCAATAATTTCATCAATGACTCCAAAGAAATCCTCTTCAATGTTTCCGAATACTTGACCCTTAATGCAAACGCCGTTGCTATCTGCTGCTTTGTTCTGTGAATGAGATTTTATTTGAAATTTGTAGCCCTTCCCTAGATAAGCAGAGTATGATTTGACAATTCTAGCAGGTCCTTTTGCCAACATTACTATGTGATTGTTTGTAACTGGTATCGTTGGTGAATCAACTTGCACGACAATTAACTTTGATAGAGGAATAACATAATTGCATTTAAGATGAACAAATATAACATGTAATCATACTCATGTAAGCATAAAACCATGAACGGAAGTCTCTGTCAATTATGATCCCCTCCCTGGCTGCGCTCAGTCCAAGATTTTTCGGTCATACGAAAAACTCAACGAATAACCTATTATTGAAAATAATATATTATAAACTTGAAGATGAATTAATATAACCGTTTCACATATTATTTTAGTTCATGTTTACTCAATACATGGTTCCACCTCTGGACAATTACACAACACGTACATCTATGCGATGTGATACTCTTCCTTGATTAACGGTCTCTGCATTGGCTTTCCAATAGTTCTGCCTAATACTGTAAAAATAGACAAATCATTTGGATCTACTACAAAAGGAAGTGAATCTTGAACAAAATTTTGCTTCATTTTCATGTATTTTTCTGTAATTTGTTGATCAAAGTAATACGAATAGAACGTGGCCATCTCATGTATTTGGTATGCATTGCATATAGATCCTTCCACTTTAGCCTTGTTTCCTACAGTTCTTTTTAGCCTACGCAAATACCTGACAAAAAAAGAAAACAGTTAAACCTAGTAATTTAGACGACACGATAACAGAAACAGTTAAATTATTTACCTCTCAAACGGATACATCCATCGGTATTGAACTGGGCCTCATAGATAAGCCTCGTATGGTAGATGTATTGGTAGATGCTCCATCGAGTAAAAAAAGGATGGTGGAAACATTCTCTCTAACTTGCAAATGATGACAACAATCTCACTGCTCAATGACTCCATAGTGGCTTGTGACAGTTTTGCACATGTTAACTCTCTTGAAGAAAACACTCAATTGTGCTAACGGTTCTAAATGTTTTTGCTAAGAAATGGTCTGAATGCAGTTGGCATGAGTCGTTGCATGAATACGTGGCAATCATGACTTTTCATCCCAAACACAGTATGACTATGCACATCAATGCACCTACTCAGATTTGATACGTATTCGTCAGGAAATTTAATCGATCTCATCCACTCAATACAATGTTTTCTTCTGATTTGCTATTAGCATATACTTTGCCTTTGCATATTTTTTCTAATTTCGTCCGACTCTAATTTAGGTCGATGACAGATTTCTCGAATGTCGTAACGTGATATCAGATTGTCTTTTGTTTTTTTGGTATATTTAGAACCATGTTGAAGACATTGTCAAAAACGTTTTTCTCGATATGAATGACATCTAAGTTATGTTTAATCATTAAATCTCCCCAATACGGTAGCTCCCATAAAATACTCATTTTTTTCCAACCTGTATTTTTCCTTGCTGTCTTATTTCATGCCTTACCACCAATCTCTGTAACACTTCGCATGTCAAGCACATCTAACTGTTGCAGTATTTGGTATCTATTGATAACTTCAGGAAGGCTTTGTTTTCTTGCAGTCCGCCCTTTATACCAATCAGTTTTATTCGATCGAAATGAATGATTGAGAGATAAGAACCTTCTATGATAGTCAAACCAACATGTTTTTCGACCATGCACCAACGAGAATACACCGGTATCGTCCATGCAATGAGGGCATGCAAACTTTCTCGAAGTGCTCCACCCTAATGAATTTAGTTAGGGTAGTAAAGATTCGTTACGTTGGGCGTAAACCATAAATTTTAATCTAATCTAAACAGTGAAAAGTTATAAAATAACGAATGAATTAAATATCAAACGAATTATTTTACGAACGTATCTGATAACATTGAATATGTCAGGAAGTCACTTATCGTCCAAATAACTGCTGCTCGCATCACAAAGTTCTGCTTTTATGAAACATCGTACGTCATAACTCCTTCGTTTCATAAACCACAGAGCTCAGCAATTAATGGTTGGAGGTAGACATCCAGCTTTTGCTTCGGACTTTTTGGGCCAAGTACAATTACTGTTAAGAAAATCACAGGATCTTTTAGGGACCTCCTTCTTAGTGTTGTTTGTTAAATTATTTTCCTTGTTAAATTAGAATTATCTAGTTATCCAGAAATATTAAGTATCGATGATGGGAGTTTGTGAATGAGATGCCTTGGGTATAAAACTATTGAGAGTTGTCTATCCATGTAAAGCGAGATTATCGAGAAACCTTGAATACGGAATTTGAGATAATTGCCTATTCATGTATTGAATTGAGATTGCGTTTAAGTGACGCTTTGAGCGTAAGAGTTTTTAGAGAGTGACGAGTGCTTGGGACTCGATATAAGTTGTTAGAGACTATTTAAGACTTTACCTTTGATTAAGTCATTTTTTCACTGACTTTAGCCTCACAGTTCTATAATTTTTTTTCAAGTAATAATGGACTGAGAAGTGGTGGTTGATGAAGTGGAAGAGATGAGGGTCATGTCATGGTGGCCACCTATTGCCTATTTGTTATTCTATTTATTAATGCATAAGTGTTGAGATTTTTATTGGTTTTAGTTGAAATTTATAGTTTGAGAATATTGTTCTTGTTTGTTTTGAATGGTTTAAGAATAATGTTTTAGTTCATTGATTTTGTTTTAAAGTTTGTAACTCAGGAGTTATTATGTAAATAATTGTTCATTGGATTCACGTAAAATTTTCATATTTTCAATAAATGTTATTTATTGAGTCTTCCGCTGTTTTAATTATGTTTGTTTTAAACTCTAATAAGTCGGGTCCTTTATCTTGTTTCCTACGTTATTTTTTTTCATTTCGTACGTAAGAAGCTTCATATAAAATGAGGTTATCTTGTTTCCTTTGGACGTCGTCTCTTTCTCATATTTGTGAAGGCTTGAAACCCTCTTATACTCTACTGGATTATAGTA
The DNA here is from genome assembly GCA_028015215.1 of Gynostemma pentaphyllum. Lineage (NCBI taxonomy): Eukaryota > Viridiplantae > Streptophyta > Magnoliopsida > Cucurbitales > Cucurbitaceae > Gynostemma > Gynostemma pentaphyllum. The sequence goes on along the minus strand of CM051351.1, from coordinate 44,655,358 downwards.
GTGTGGACTTCTTGAAAATGGAGTACACAGAAAGAGTAGATTATTGGGAGTTATTATTGTACATTGTATTTAAGGGATTAGACCACTAAAAATAATATAAACTTGCTTTGATGATTAACTCGTAGTAATAGAAGCGAGGTCGAACCCACAGAGACCGGTAAACTAATTTAATGTTATCAAAAAGGGGTTTTTTGAGATTTTGAAATAATAAAAGACAAAATAACTAAAAGATGTAATTCAATTTGAGAAGGTTTACAACTAGAGAGTGATCTTCGTTAAAGTTTAGTTAAATCGATCAATTAAATTCTGATTAATTCAACTCTAAATTGGTTGGAAGTCACCGGAACAACAAGTGCCCTTCTTTAGTTTCTCGATAGCCAAGATACGATATAATGACTTCTTCCCTAACTAACGGATAACCCTAGAATATGATAAGATTTAACCCATTAACAACATTAAGAAGAGAAGAACTCAATTCTAATTAACAAACACGGTTACGACCCATTCATTTAAGTTAGATAACAATTCCTCATAACATAATCTAATAAGTTTCCTAATCAATTCTTGCTAGTTCGTCACAAAGATTAGAACAATAAAAAAATTGCGGATATAAATGTTTTAATTGACTAATTATCAAACTAACAGTTGAGCAAAGGATTCTATTTGATCAAACATCAAATTGATAATAGATATGCAAAGAGAAATCATAAATAGAGAGAATTTAGAAAAACAATTAAGAACGAATCTCACGAATTAAAATAAACCAAACTTCAATTTAATCTCTAGTTGGAACGAAGAGTTTAGCTAGACATAATTGCAAAGAAAATAACAAAGAAATGTTCTAAAAATTGACTAGAGGCTGCCATAAACACAATTGAAAACTGAAATTTATAAGCAGAATTTCCCCTTGTCGCAGCGCTTATGAAGAGCTCGTCGCCGCGACCGTGGTGGAGATTACACGCTGAAGATATGCATATTAGGCTTCTGTCGCTGAGCCCATGGCCTGCTCGTCGCCGCGGCCACAGACCAAAATTTAATAAAAATCTTCATTCTCAAGTCTTTTTCGATTTGGTTGATTCCTATTAATTTGAATTTACCTGTTAACAAGAAAACCAATTAAATTGAATCAAAAACTCTTGGAACTAAGATTTTTAGGGGATAAAACTTTCAAATTATAAACATAAAAACCGTGTTATCAATTAGTTAGAGTTAAGGTCCGTTTGGTACAATTTTCCCTAAAAGTATTTTGAGTGAAACATTTTATAATAAATATTAATTAAGTGTTGCATCTAAAAACACTTGATTATACTAAAATGTGTTTTCAGAGAAAATATTTGATTTGTGATTATTCCAAATATGCTTATAAACAAGTATTTCACTTAAAATACTCCACTCAAGTGTTTTTGAATGAAATTCTTAATTAGTATTTATCTTACAATGTTTAACTCAAAACAGTTTTAGGGGAAGTTATACCAAACAGACCCTTAGTTAAGTTGGTTATATTATTTCTATCTTTTTTTATATATATGACTTGTATACTTTCATTTTATGACAAGTGTGAATATTATTCATTTCTACCATTTTTATATTCAATATGGCATCAAGTGAAAAACACACGCTTCTAAATTCCTTTCCGTGATTCACGCCTCTTTTCTAGGGTTTTCTTCGTGCGATTTTGCTTGCCATTTTTGTATCTCCTTGAGCTTCTTCCATCTTTTTCTTTGAGCATCATTCATGGCTACTCCTTATGATGCTACTTCTACACCTACTATTCTTTCTAATTCAAATTCTTCAATTCTTCACGAGAATAATCCATTCTAACTTCATCATTCTAATGGTGCTTCAAGTTCTTGTTTCACCGCTTTTGAACAGTGATAATTTTTATTCATGGCATGGTTCCATGCGATTGGCCTGATCAGTTAAGAATAAACTTGGCTTTGTCAAGGGCATTCTTCCTTGTCCGAAAGAAGGTCATCTTGTCCAAGCTCGGTTGATGAACAATGATGTTGTTATATCCTGGATTCTTAATTATATAGTAAAGGAAATTTCTGCTAGCCTATTGTATACGGATTTAGCTTTTGAAATCTAGAAGGATTTGAAGGATCGTTTTGAAGAAGGAAATGTGCCTCGTTTATTTCAACTACGTCGTGAATTTATGAAAAGTAGAGCTCAGGGGCGCACACAAATGCCTATGGTACAACAGGGCATTATCTGAAGAGAAAGTGAAATGTCTGGATAAGCTAGACTCCGCCACCGCGAAATCCGTAACCCAGTGAGATTCACCTCGCTGAGCCTGTATCATCTGCTGTCTAAGAGTAGGGCCCACTATCAGGCTTGCTAGACTTGCTGTAACCTTAGTAGTGAGGAACGTAATCTCAGCCCGATCCATCTCCCACTGGAGTCGTACCTAATGTGACAAAAGTGTCGTGGTATGAGACGTCTTCCTATTAAGAGCGTCAGCAACCACATTAGCCTTTCCCGGATGGTACTGGATATCACAATCATAATCTTTTACCAGCTCCAGCCACTGTCGCTGCCTCATATTCAACTCCTTCTGAGTGAAGAAGTATTTTAAACTTTTATGATCACTATAGATCGTCACTTTCTCCCTATACAAGTAGTAGCGCCAATTCTTTAGACCATGCACCACCGCTGCTAACTCAAGATCATGGGCCGGATACCTCATCTCATGCTCCTTCAATTGTCGGGATGCATATGTCATCACCTTGCCATGCAGCATAAGCATGCATCCAATGCCTCGTAATTAAGCATCACTATAAACTATAAGACAACCTGAATGCATGGTCAGGCAAAGTCAAAACCGGAGCAGTGATAAGCCTATGCTTCAACTCCTCAAAGCTACGCTCACACTCTTCTGACCGCACATACTTTACACTTTTCCTTGTCAACTGGGTCAACGAAGCTGCAATCTTTGAGATGTGGTATAAAAATCTCTGGTAATACCTTGCTAACTCCGGGAAACTCTGAATTTCAGGTACACTGGTTGGTCGAGGCCAACTACTAACTGCTTCAACCTTTGAGGGGTCAACCGATATGCCTTCACTTGATACCACATGCCCTAGAAAGGCAATTTGCTTTACCCAAATTTTGCATTTTGAAAACTTCGTGTAAAGCTTCTCATCACTCAACGTCGATAACACCTTCTCAAGGTGAATCACGTGCAACTCCTCATTCTTCGAAAACAATGACAAAAAGGTCCAAAAACTACCGGAACACGGTATGCGTAAGATCCATGAATGTAGCAGGCGCATTCGTCAAACTAAAAGACATGACCATGAACTCATGGTGGCCGTATCGAGTACGGAAAGCCGTCTTTGAAATATCCTCATCGGCAATCCTCAACTGATGGTATCCAGACCGGAGATCGATCTTAGAAAATACCGAAGCTCCTTTCAACTGATCAAAAAGATCTTCAATGCGAGGTAAAGGGTATTTTTTCTTCACCGCTACTCAATTCAACTTTCGATAGTCTATACATAACCGCAGGGTCCCATCCTTCTTCTTGACAAACAATACCGATGCTCCCCAGGGAGACACACTGGGCCGAATAAACATCAAATCAAGCAATCCCTATAGCTGCACCTTAAGTTCATTCAACTCCGCTTGTGCCATTCGGTAGGGTGCCTTGGACTGAGGTGCCGTTTTTGAAAGCAACTCAATTCTGAAATCCATTTCCCTTATCGGAGGATGACCCAGTAACTCATTCGGAAAAACGTTTGAAAAATCTCGCACAATACGCACCGTACTTTACCTCTTCCAACGAGGTATCCACCACACTCGCCAAATAACCTCAAGTGCCTTCTTGCATTAAGGCATTTGCTTGCAAGGCCGATATTACAACTGGTGCCACTTTGCCCTTAGAGCCCCGATAACACGCTTGGTTTCCCTCTGGGCCCACAAACTCCACCTTCCTTTTCTCACAGTCAATTGTGGCACGATTGTCCGACAACCGATCCATCCCTATAATCACATCATAATCAGATAGGGGCATCACAATCAACATAGCCCGAGTATCAAAACCTGATTTACTGAGCTCCTCAGTGTACACAACTCGATTAACAATTACAGAATGCCCAATTGGAGTTGACACGCACAGGTCATATCCCAAAGGGTCAGTCTCTAAAGTAGCTCGCTCCACAAAATCTACAGAAATAAAAGAATGACTAGCCCCTGAGTCAAACAAACCATAAATAGAATGCCCGAACACATATAAAGTACCCGTAACCATATTACCTGCATTCTCAGTATCCTCACGAGTCGTAGCATAGACCCATCTCTGCTGCTGCAGAGCATACTACGGCTGAGGTGCGGGTAGAGGTCTTTACTGCTCCTACTGAGCAGGCCTAGCCTGGCCTCGACCTCGATCCTGACCCCGGCCCTGAGCCTGATTTCCCCACTGAGGGGGCATTTGCATAGCCTGACACTTGTTTGTAATGTGTCACAGCTGACTGCACTTATAACATTTCACGAGTTTATAACATTCCTTTGAATGGTGGCCAACACACAACTTACAAAATGGTAAAACACTCACTGGATTCCTCTGCTGAACAGTCTTACCCCCACCCTTGCTGGAGGTGGTATGGGACTGCTGATGGTAATCACATCTCTGCACAAACTCATCTGCTTTCCTCTTCCTTGAAGGAGATTTCCTCCACCGTCACCTGTTTCCCCTTCCTATCAACCGAGGAAATATCCAGGGTCAAAACAAAATCCAGGGCATCTGCATACATAGCCCGGCGCAAGGTTCGAACTTGCCCACGTATCTAAACCCGCAATCCATTATAAACCGCTTCTTATTGGTTTCAGGGTGGCTATGTGCCCTGTGGTGAACCGCGACAATCTGTCAAACTCCTGTTCATATTCCACCACGGACCGATCACCCTGCTTAAGTGAGAAGAACACCACCTCTAGTTGGTTTCGGGTATCCTCAGGATAATATTTCTCAAAAAACTTCTCTTAAAATCTCTCCCACGTCACTTACCCAACCGGGGCCAAGACTGTGAGGTAGAGTCCCACCAGTTCATAGCATCATCAATAAACAAATAGGTCTCACAGTGGACCTTGTACTCCTCCGAACAAGCAATAAAAACGAATGCTTTCTCTACTTTCGCTATCCATCATTTCGCCTCTCCCGGGTCGATCGATGTGCCATCAAATTCTTTAGGAGCATGTCTCCTAAATTCCTTTAACATCTTGGCTATGCTCGTAACGCCACAACCATCACGCATAGCTCAACCAGCAAGAGGATTCACCCTTTGTCCTGGTGATACAACATCCTGAGGATTCCACGGGTTTTCTGCATTCCTGATATCCGCTTCATTCGCTCCCACTGTCGCTGGTGGCTCGGCGGATTAGGAACCCACCATCGTTCCTTCCACGACCTCTTCCACAATCCTGCGCATGATTCGCAACTCCTTCCCAATCAATCACAGCTTTACAGGGCATTCTAAACATCAAATCATTACCCAATCCGTGAGAAAACCAAACTATGCATTTATAATAGTTTCTAACAAAGTAATCTACTCAATTCGATAAATAGTTAAAATAACAAGGTTTACCAGCATACCTGGTACCGTTGACTTTCGAGATGACCTTTGGATTAGGCACAACCGACCGACTTACACACTAGACATGACTTAGAGTCAAATGGCTCTGATACCAAGTGTGACGACCATACTTATTCTAAAAGCCTAGGACTCGAGTAGGCAACAGAAACAATTACAAAATTGACATGGAAAACACAAAACAATATGAGAGCCTGCTCAGTTTAAAAAGGAAAAATCGGCTCGTCGATCATTTCATATCATAAAACTAAGTTCAGAGTTATCAAGCAAATAGTAAAAAGTCATAAAGTACGTGATAAAGTAGTCGTGGTGCACCGCGGTGAAGTTATACAAAACATTAGTCTTCTGAAACTATTTACACAAAAAGTGTCCAAAACTAAACTTTTGAAACATCAACAAAAGACCACAACTCGTAGACGAGACTCGCTGTCTAAAGGCCCATCTAAAGTCTTCATCCTGATCCTCAACGAGAACCACCTGCCGCTCCGTGTCGTCGTCCTCTAACAATACCTAAAAGGTGTTTTGTAGCACCTTTGAGTATGGCACTCAGTGAAAACAAAAGAATATGAACGGTGATGCGGAATGTTCATAATAAAATGCACAAAAAGAAATGACATGCTAAAGTTGTAAATAACGAGAAAATGCAACGTGTATGGATGATGACAACCAAACCATAAACCTTTCCATCCGTGCTTCTTTCAAGCCATTAGCAGATTTCAAGTTTCACAATTACCATTCTTCTTTAATTTACAAACTATACATCATAACTCAGTGTCTCACTACACCCCAAATCATATCACGGTCACAAGACCCGGTGACTCACTACGCTCCAATTCACATGGTAAAACAACATCCAAGCCGTAGCTCTATCAACCTCAGGTTATCTCAATAACCATTAGCATCCGGGCCATCCACCACATAGCACCTTAGAGCTACACAACATCACTGCCACGGTAACCACGTGTAACGTCCAACACCCACACACTGTTACACGTGTTACGACCCCATGGCTAGAAATTGATCATATAATATGCATGAATGAAGTGATATGAGACGAAATGGAATTGGAATGCTTTCTTTCAATAAACATCATGTTACGAAATATCAATTAACAAGCATAAATAGGACAATTCCTCCGAGCAGTATATGACTCAATCACCATACACAGCATGCTCAAAATTCACATAACTCATAGTTCACATTTTAAACATCTATCCTATTAGCTTACTCGCAAGTTATCCATTGAGCATAAATCAAAAACATGCTAAATATGCATAATTATAGGCCAAAATCCGTATATGACTCGATCATGGACTAAGAACTCAAGTATTAAACAATTAGGCATGCTTATGAGAACAACTAGTCATAACAAATTATGGGTTTGAGCTAACTAGCTCTTTGGCTATACACCAATGTCCGAGTCAACTTCTTTTCCCGTTAATTCTCTTACTCCTATCACCTTACCAACCATTCATCAAAATCCACCATTATTCTCAACTATAAACATCCTCTTCAAAGAGAACTCGGAAAGAATCGTGAATACAATGCTAATCACCCTTTCGATTCTTTGTGTTCTCATCTTCGTAGTTGGCCCCGTGGATCACCGCTCGTCCTTGTCCTACAAAGAGTTAATCCACCCAAATACATAAGTTAATATTCACATCACAACCAGTTTATAATACTACACCAAAAATCTCACAACCGCTAAGAGAGAAAGTCCCGAAACTATATGGTTTTAAAATAACATTTTTAGTCAATTTTGGCTTTATCAAAACCTTACCAAATTGAACTTCCATTGAGTTTCTCTTATATAACACATACATATAACATCACCAAAAATCCAGAAATCATAGTTCCCCCACACAAGAAACCATAGAGTTCAGAAAACCAAAGCTAAAAACACTCCATTAATGGAGGTTTCAATCTTCTTAACCATAATTCTCCAATACCATATAAACATTTCTTAACATTCTTAGGATTGTTACCATCACTTTCATAACCAAATTTCCAGAATTTAAACATGGAAGAACACCCTTATAATCACAATTAAACACCAACTAAGAAACCCCAAGACAATTCCATGGAAAAACCTTACAAAACTACAAACCCTAGATTGAAGCTTACCTTGATTCTTGGTCAATTCCACCTAAAATTTGCTTGAACCTTCCTATCAAGATGAAACTATCATAAATCACCAAAAACCTTCTTGAATTAACCCACAATTCAAGCTAGATCAAGCACCAAATGTCAAAAATGGAGGATGAGAGGAGGGGGGGGTCACAGATTTGGAGGGGGAATAGGAGAAAGATGAAGCCTTTTTGTTTTTTTGTTTTTGTTTTTTTTTTCCTTTTCCTTAATTCCCTATTTATACTTTAATTTCCAATAATTAAAATAAATAACTAAAAGCTAATTGCAATATCCCCCCTCCACCTCCTACATTTACTCCCTAAACTCCTCTACCTCCTAAATTTAAAAAGAAACCCCTCCTCCGAATTTCCTTTGCTAACAAGTCCTTGCCCCTGAATTTCTTTTACTAACCAACCCTCTCCATTAAACTAACCATGGTTAAACATTCCGTTTTTATTCATTTTACCACCCATGATTAAATTAACTATGGTTAATCAACAATTAACCAAAATTAACATAGCAAATAATTTCTCATACTTAAAATTAGTAATTAAAATATACCAATAATAAGGAATTTTCTAATTAACTTACAATTTTAAGTCCCCGCAAAACCAAGCCTCAGAGAACAGGAACAGGTAACGCTCCCCCATCTTGTCCTTGAGTTCCCATGTAGCTTCCTCCGTCCACTGATTCTGCCACAAAACTTTAACAAGTTTAATTGTCCTGTTCCTTAAAACCTTCTGCTCGCTTGCTAAGATTTCCATCGGTGTTTCTTCGTACGTCAGATTCTCATCGAACACTATAGGCTGGAAATCAATGACATGTGATAGGTCAGCTACGTACTTCCGAAGCATGGACACATGGAATACGTTATGAACCGCAGAAAGAGCTGGCAGTAAGGCCAACCGATAGGCCAGCTTCCCAACTCGATCCAAAATCTTGAATGGCCTAATAAACCGCAGACTAAGCTTTCCTCTTTTCCAAAATCTCATTACAGCCTTCATATGAGCAACCTTGAGGAATACTTGATCTCCCACCGTGAACTCTAGTGTACTTCACCGGATATCGACATAACTCTTGGCCAGCTTTGATCGACATGCATTCGCTCGCGAATAACCCTAATCTTGTCACAAGTGGTTTGCACCAATTCGGGTCTCAACAACCTACATTCACCCACTTCGTCCTAGGACACCGGTGAACAACATTTCCTTCCATACAATGCTTTAAAAGGAGCCATCTCAATCGAAGACTGATAACTGTTATTATAGGCAAATCCATAATACAGGCTCTCAATATATCTTTTAGAATCTCGTTAACCCGCTAGGTTTTACCATCGGTCTGATGGTGGAAGGTCGTACTAAACTCAAGTCAGGTTCCTATCGCCTCATGCAAAGTCTGCCAAAACTTGGAGACAAAACGCATATCCTGATCGGACATGATCCTAACAGGAACACCATGGAGACGTACAATCTCCTTCAAGTAGAGTTGAGCCCAAGCCTCTACTGAATACGTAATCTTCCCTGGAATAAAATGAGCGATTTTGGTCAATCGATCTACTATCACCCAGATCGTATCAAACCCCTTGAGTGTCCTCCGCAACCCGTTAATGAAGTCCATCGATATATCCTCCTATATCCACTCAGGAACACTAAAAGGCTGAAGCAATCCTGGCAAACACCGCTTAAGAGCCTTGACCTGCTGACAGATAAGACACCTATTAACATATTTCACCAGTTCCCACTTCATTCCTGGCCACCAATAATGTTGTCGCAAATCCTGATATTCTTACTGGTATGTACAAAAAATATAGAATTATGAGCTTCATCCAACAGCTCATGACGAAAATTGGAGCTCAAGGGGAACATACAAACGCTTACGGTACAACAGGGAATTATTTAAAGAGAAGTGAAATGTGAAATGTCCGGATAAGCTAGACTCCGCCTCCACGAAACTTGTAACCAAGTGAGATTCACCTCGCTGAGCCTCTATCATCCGCTGTCTAAGAGTAGGGCCCACTGTCAAGCTTACTAGATTTTCTGTAACCTTAGTAGTGAGGTACACAATCTCAGCCAGATCCATCTTCAACCGGAGTCATACCTAATGTGAAAAAAGTGTTTCGGTATGAGACATATTCCTACTAAGAACGTTAGCAACCAAGTTAGCCTCGCCCGGATGGTACTGGATATCACAATCATAATCTTTTACTAGCTCCAGCCACCGTCGCTGCCTCATATTTAATTCCTTCTGAGTGATGAAGTAATTTAAAATTTTATGATTACTATATATCATCATTTTCTCCCCATACAGGTAGTGGTGCTAGATCTTCAAAGCGTGCACCACCACTGCTAACTCAAGATCATGGGCTGGATACCTCATCTCATGTTCCTTCAATTGCCGCAATGCGTATGCCATCACCTTGCTATGCTGCATAAGCACGAATCCAATGCCTAGTAACGAAGCATCACTATAAACTGTAAGACCACCTGAATGGTCTGGCAAAGTAAAAACCGGAACAGTGATAAGCCTATGCTTCAACTCCTCGAAACTACGCTCACACTCTTCCGACCACACATACTTTACACTCTTCTTGGGCAGCTGGGTCAACTGGGCTGCAATCTTGGAGAAGTCCTGTACAAATCTCTTGTAATGCCCTACTAACCCCAGGAAACTCTGAATCTCAGGTACACTGGTTGGTCGAGGTCAACCACTAACTGCTTACACCTTTGAGGGGTCAACTAATATGCCTTCACTTGATACCAGATGCCCTAGACAGGTAATGTGCTTTACCTAAAATTCATATTTCCAAAAATGTGCGTAAAACTTCTCATCCCTCAACGTCGATAACACCTTCTCAAGGTGAATCCCGTCCAACTCCTCATTCTTCGAATAGACCAGGATGTCATCGATGAAAACAATGACAAAAAGGTTCAAAAACTTCCGGAACACCGTATGCATAAGATCCATGAATGCAGCAGGCGCATTCGTCCAACTAAACGACATGACCACAAACTCATAGTGGCTGTATCGAGTACAGAAAGTCTTCTTAAAAATATCCTCATCGACAATCCTCAACTGATGGTATCCATAACGAAGATCGATCTTAGAAAATACCGAAGCCCCTCTCAACTGAGCAAAACCAGCCACACATCACTTTTTCGTCTCTGTGAAAAAAAACACAAAAACAGAAGCCAAAAAAAATCATGCATACTCAATAATATTCCAAACTCAGAATCCCAAGTTTTAATGGGTTAGTGAAATTAGAGGCATTTTTACATTGGATTCAAAAAGTAGATGAATTCTTTGAATTTATGGAGGTTCAAGCAAATGAACAAGCCTTTTTACTTCTAGAAAACTAAAGGGGTTTTGCTAACTATTGGTGAAAAATACTTCAAAATCAAAGAGTTTACCAAGGCAAAAGGGAAATTAGAAGCTGAACAAAAATGGGAATCAAATTAATGGATAGATTCCGTCAATTTGATGAGGAAGAAGATGAAGAAGAGGAAGATATTTGGGCTGTGGAGAAATCTTCAAGAGACAGTGGTTTTATTGTCCAATCGACAGCCATGCAAGATGTTGATGAAGGTAAAAAAAATTCATGGAAAAAATGGAGGTAGACAAATTATCAATCATGAGGAAAGCATAGAAGGTAGAGAAGAATTACAGATTGTTTTTTCAGCGAGGTTTGCCACTACAAAAAAACTGTCAATTTGCGACCACGAAATTGCGACGAAATGGTCGTTTTTTACCTAAAATGCGACCAACTAAGTGGTGGCCAAAAAGCTGGTCGGTCCTGAATTTGTGCGACTGGATAGTCACAAATATACGACCAAAAATTTTTGGTCGCAAAAAAGTCAACCTTTTAAAAAATGCGACCAGATGGTCGCCTTAAAAGGGACCATATGGTCGCATTTTATCTTCAATAGAAGTGACCATTTGGTCACATAAAAAGTGACCAAATGGTCGTATTTTATGTGACCAAATGGTCACTTCTAGGCTCAGTTAAAATACGACCAGATGGTCGCCTAAAAAGCGACCATCTGGTCGCCTAAAAAGTGACCATCTGGTCGCCTAAAAAGCGACCAGCTGGTCGTAATTTATGTGAAAGATAAGTGACCAAATGGTCACATAAAAAAGTGACCAAGTGGTCGTATTTTATGTGACCAAATGGTCACTTTTAGACTAAGTAAAAAAGTGACCAGATGGTCGCTTTTAAAGTGACCATCTGGTCGCATATAAGATTTTTTTTTTTTTAAATTTAAATTTCAATAATTAGTTAATTAATTATTAATTATTAATTATTATTTAGTAATTATTAATTATTTATTTAATTAATATTAAAATTTCATAAAAAAAAGTGGAATTAAAATAAAAAATATATATATCAAATATTAAAAAAACGTTTTATACAGTCGAAAGAATCCTAGAACTACTGCGGAGGGGCGGGGGGTGGGGGAGGAGGCGTCGATGATGAAGGGTCGCCGCCTAGAAATCTGAAGCACGCGGCCAAAGCGGATGCGACCTGGACGTCGACTCGTGCCTGCATGTCGGCCTCAATAGTAGCGACCCGAGTAACGAAGTCCTCGCGCATAGCCTCCATGTCCGCGCGCAGCTGCTGCTCAGCCGGAGAAGGGCCGGAGCTAGTGCTCGCTCCGCTCCGCTGAGGCCGGGGCACATCTGCATAAAGGCGTCGCCCGTACGAGCCGAGCCCAGGAACTGACCCATCAGGCCGAACCCCTCCAGCAGCCTCCGAACCGCTGAGTCAAGGACTCCGTGAAACGTTCCTAAACATTTAAATTCAGAAAATAAAATGGTTAATATATAATGTAGGAAAAATTTTAAAGAAAAAATAATAATTGAAAAAATTATTAAATACCTGAACTGCTTTCGACTTATCGTCGACGAACGTCCCGTCCTTCTTCGTGTGAAGAACTCGGTGCAGCTCATCGGGCGGGACGGGGCGCCCATGCTTCGCTTCCTAAAAAATTAAATAGTGAAGAATAAAACATAATAAATTAATAAGTAATTGAAAAAGAAAACGAGAAAAAAGTACGTAAGTAAGAAAACGACGAAAAAAAAAACATACCAATCGACGATGGTGCTCGTCGTGGTTCCGCGCCCCCGCTGTGTGTTTGGTAGGATTCTTCGCGCGGTTGGCCTTATTCCTGCTTGAGACTTCCTTGCCCTCAGGAGTGCTCAAGCTCGCGAGAAGCCGCGCGTGGTTCTCCTGGCTCATCCACACGAGGCGGTTTGCTGCTTGCTTTCTGCGCGCCCGGAACATGAGGTCCTTGAATCGATCCCGAACGTGACTGTCCCATAGGGGGAACAATCTACCGTCGGTGATATCGGGATCGATAACAGGAAACTTGCCCTGAAAAAATTGAAATAAAAAATTGTTAAAGTAATAAATTTATTTCTATAAATTTCAAAATTAATTAATTATGAAAATGAATGATGGTTTTACCTTCCAATTGTCGTACATCCGACGTTTCTCTGTCGTCGGAATCTTCGTCCAGCGAAGGTCACTGGGTAGAGGCATGCTCTGGAGGACCTCGCGAAACCGTTTTGAAACGGTCGTATGCGGCTGTACTCTGGAAAATCAAAAAAAATTATTGTGCTATATATTAGAAACTATTAGTTAAAAGGAATAAAAAACACTTTGAAAAATAGTAAACAAAATTACTTACGTATCCCCTTCAATCCAAAGGGTAGAGTCTGAGACCTGAGACAGCTGCGTGCATGAAGTCGAGGGGCCAGCTGGATCCGACCCTAATGCAAACCCGGACGCTGACCCAGACGCATACCCTGATGCAGACCCTGATGCTAAGCCCGGAGTCGTGGCAAGGGAGTCTTGCGGCAGTCGTGGTGTCGCAAACTCGGTCTCAGGGACTCCATCATCGAGCGTGGCAGCAAGTCCCGTCTCGTAACTAAAGAGGATGTTCAACTCCTCCGTAGTCAGGTCCGCATCAGGGGCAACGCCAGTAGGCGTCTGCGGAGACCCCTCGTCACCCGGCTCGTCAGTCGGTCCCGACCGGGGAGGACGTCGTCTGCCCGTCATAATCCTACAACCAAAATAAACTAATTTAATACTAATTACGTAAGTAAAATATTGATTAGTTTATTTAATTAATTAATTAAATAAATAATGTATATTAAACTAACATAAATTAAGTAAATAATTTAAAATAAACTAATCAAATTAATTTGAATAAAAGTAAATTAAAATTAGATTAATTGAACTAAAAGTAATTCAACTAAACTTAAGATTAATTAATTAAAACTAAAATAAACTAATCATTTAATTTGAAATAAAGTAAAGTAAAATTAGATTAATTGAACTAAAATTAATTGAATTAAACTAAAATTCAATTAATTTTAGTTTCAATTAATATAATTTTAATTTACTTTAATTCAAATTAATTGATTAGTTTATTTTAGTTTTAATTAATTAATCTTAAGTTTAATTGAATTAATTTTAGTTCAATTAATCTAAGTTTAATTTACTTTAATTCAAATTAATTGATTAGTTTATTTTAGTTTTAATTAATTAATCTTAAGTTTAATTGAATTAATTTTAGTTCAATTAACCTAATTTTAATATACTTTTATTCAAATTAATTGATTAGTTTATTTTAGTTTTAATTAATCAATCTTAAGTTTAATTGAATTAATTTTAGTTCAATTAATCTAATTTTAATTTACTTTTATTCAAATTAATTGATTAGTTTATTTTAGTTTTAATTAATCAATCTTCAGTTTAATTGAATTAATTTTAGTTTCAATTAACCTAATTTTAATTTACTTTAATTCAAATTAATTGATTAGTTAATTTTAGTTTTAATTAATTAATCTTAAGTTTAATTGAATTAATTTTAGTTCAATTAATCTAATTTTAATTTACTTTTATTCAAATTAATTGATTAGTTTATTTTAGTTTTAATTAATCAATCTTAAGTTTAATTGAATTAATTTTAGTTTCAATTAATCTAATTTTAATTTACTTTAGTTCAAATTAATTGATTAGTTTATTTTAGTTTTAATTAATTAATCTTAAGTTTAATTGAATTAATTTTAGTTCAATTAATCTAATTTTAATTTACTTTAATTCAAATTAATTGATTAGTTTATTTTAGTTTTAATTAATTAATCTTAAGTTTAATTGAATTAATTTTAGTTCAATTAACCTAATTTTAATTTACTTTAATTCAAATTAATTGATTAGTTTATTTTAGTTTTAATTAATTAATCTTAAGTTTAATTGAATTAATTTTAGTTCAATTAATCTAATTTTAATTTACTTTTATTCAAATTAATTGATTAGTTTATTTTAGTTTTAATTAATCAATCTTAAGTTTAATTGAATTAATTTTAGTTTCAATTAATCTAATTTTAATTTACTTTAATTCAAATGAATTGATTAGTTTATTTTAGTTTTAATTAATTAATATTAAGTTTAATTGAATTAATTTTAGTTCAATTAACCTAATTTTAATTTACTTTTATTCAAATTAATTGATTAGTTTATTTTAGTTTTAATTAATCAATCTTAAGTTTAATTGAATTAATTTTAGTTCAATTAATTTAATTTTAATTTACTTTATTTCAAATTAATTGATTAGAATACTTAAACAAAATTATTCTAATTAATTAATCTAATTGTACTTTACTTTAATCAAATGTAACTAAAATTAAGTAATTAAACAATTTTTATTTAATAATTAAACTAAAATTAATTAATTAAATTAGTGTAACTCATTAATTTAAACTACTTAAGTATAATTGAAGTTAAACTATTTGAATTAATTACCCTACTTTAAATTAATTGATTTAATTAAAGTAATCTAAATTACATTAATTAAACTAAAATTAAAAGTTAAACTAGTGTAATTATAAATTAATTTAGTTTAATTTTATTAAATTAAAGTAAACTATCTTAAATAAACTAAATAAGTAATTAAACTAAATTAGATTAAGTAATTAAATTAATTACTACTTAAATTGAATTAAAGTAAACTAAGTTAGATTAATTAAACTATTAGATTAATTAAACTAAAATTACTTAAAGTAACAAAATTAAAGTAAACTAAAATGCTATGAATTAAACAAAAGTAAACTAAGTAATTGATTACACAAATTTAGATTCATTAAACTAAAACTAATTAAATTAACAAAACAAAACTAAACTACTTAATTAAAAACTAAAAACTAAAAACTAAAACTAAGCAAACTAAATTCTTAAACTAAACTTCAATTTGATACGAAAACTAACCTCGTAATCGAAACCGGGATTGGGGGTTGAGGGTTTTAGGTTTAGAGTAAGAATGGGAATGGGAACGGGAACGGGAAGAAATAACGGGGAACGGGAGAGGGGAAAGAGAGAAAAGAACAAAAAGAGAGGAAGAAAAAGAGAAAGGCAGAAAAGAAGAAAAGAAGAAACGGAGAAAAGAAAAAGAAACGGGGGAAAGGAAAGGGATGGGAATTTAAATCATAATTTGCGACCAACTGGTCGCAAATATGTAATTATGACAAGAAACGAAAGGTCGCGCGTGCTGGGGAAAATGCGACCACATGGTCGCATTTTCAGAGATATTTGCAACCAAATGGTAGCATTTATTGTAAAAGTGACCATTTGGTCGCCCAGTTACCATTACCAAGAACAGCTGTCATATCACGAGTCCCATAAAAAATTGCGACCATCTGGTCGCAATAATGAAATTCACCGCCAAATATTGCGACCAGAGGGTTGCATTGTTTAAATTCACCGCCATAAATTTCATGAAAATTTAAACTTACCGCCCATATTTGCGACCATATGGTCGCAATTCCACTTGTATTTTTAAAAAAAATATTATTATACTTTTCTAAAAATGCGACCATTTGGTCGCCTTTCTCTCCAAAATTACTACCCTAAACCCTAAAAAACCCTAAACCCTAAACCCTAAAATGCGACCATTTGGTCGCCTTTCCCTTCTAAATTACTACCATGTGGTCACCTTTTTTGTGAAATTGCGACCACTTGGTCGCAAATATTAATATTTATATACTTTTTTTTTATATTGGGTTACTTTCCGATATTTACATATGACCAGGAACTCTTGTTTCCATGTTGTTATATTCATTGATATTTTTCTTCATGATTTTCGAGATAAATTTTTGTAATTCTTGATTTGGAACTATTTGATTCTATTTAAGAGTTTTTTTTAATAGATATAGATAATTTTATTCTTGTTTTTCAAGATAGAAAGTGCTAGAAGGGAACCAAATAGACTATTGAAGATGTACATATTTATATATAATTTGCATCCACATATTCATTCAAGCAATTCCACGCAGAATTCGATATAAACATGTCAAAGTTGAAATCAAGAGGAATCTTTCTTATAATAAAAAAAAAAGTTAATTTCATTTTCATCGTATTTCATCATCTTTTGATTTTAAGTTTGGTCTATTGCTTTATTCATAATTGTAAATGCTTTACTTGAACAAAAAAGAGTCAAAAGGACTAGATTCAACTAGAGGTTTAAGGAAAATATAATTTTTCTCTCGTACAATATTATTGTTCTCTCTTTGTATGAAATTCAGATATTTCAAGACGAGATTAAATATTATTATTTACTCTACACAAATTTTAGAAAAATCTAAAGGCGTTTAGATAGCTTCTTGATCTTGAAGAGTTTTATATTAATTGAAAGTGAATAATTTTTATTTAATTGACATTATTATTATTGTTAAGAAATGTAATCAATAAAATTAACCACATCTTGAAATTTTAGAATTATTGGTAATTTTTTCAATCATCTATTCTTATTTTTATTTTTTCTTTCTTAAGTTTATAATGTAATTTTCCTTTTACTTTATCTATTTTACCCCATAAATACAGTGGGAAAAAATCAACAATCATTAAATATTTTATTTGTTCATAAAATAAATATAATTTAAAAATTGATTAACAAATATTTTAACTAATACACATAAAACTCTTAAAGTATAAAATTGAATTGTAAAATAAGACTAAAAATTCCACTCGTTACCAATTAAGATAAAAAAAAATGAAATTAATATTATTTTCTCAAATGATATTAATGAGGTTGGATTGATAACTTGGATGTGAACTATCTCGTTTTCTCGTAAGGGCATTTTGGTAATTTCTCAAATCTCAACAGTAAAATCACAAGTTTATTTCCATATTTTTAGATGATGTTGATCGTCTCGTTATTACGGTTCCAACGCAACTGACGGATCATCATTCTGAGTCCCGGTGAATGAGTTATGATCGTTTTAATGCAGTGGCATTTTCGTAACTAATTGAATTCGGGATTAAACCCTAAAACCTTCTCCTCCTTCCTCCTTTTTCCGAAAATCAGCCTCCACTTCTCCATTTTTCTCCAATTTTCGCCTAAATGTAACCCATAGAAGTATTTTGGCCATAACTTCCTCATCCGGACTCCGATTTACGCAAGTAAGTAGTGCTTTCTGATCAGTTTTTCGTCCTTTTTCCATTGAGACTAATTTCACAGCAATCTAAAATCTGTATAAAAAGTTATGGGGTGAAAACGAATTCGGCCCTATTAAGTTTTATCCAAATTTAATTGGTTTTCGATTGTTTCTTCGTCGTAGTAGGTGTATTTTTCGATTGAAAGCATTTGGTGAAAGATTGGTGGAGAATTGAGAAGTTCTTTTCAATTTAGGGTTCAAGGTTTTGGAACTCTTGGATAAAGAAAAGCGAAATCTTGAAATTGAATAACCTAAGGTGAGTAGAAATTAGTTAAGAACTAAATATTATCAGGCTTGTACTTTTCTTTTTCTTTATGAGTTAACCTCTGAAATTTTAAGCATGATATTGGGTGATTAAAGTATGATAAAGAGGTTTATGGGCTGTTTTAAAGAAGTTATAATTTGGATTCGATGTGTGTTTAAAATTGGTTTAAAGCATGCTATATTTTTCCTATCGATATCGATTTATTGAGAAACTGAAACTTCATATTTTCTATAATGTTTTTGGGTGTTTTAAGCATATTTTTGGATGTTTTTAAGATGTTCTAAGTTGCTGTCCATGAATGCCTTATTGATGAATTAGTGCCCACTAAGCCAACAATTAAGCCTAGGTGGATAGATAATTACTATTTACTCGCTCTCTGGGATGTTGGAATCTTATTCTCTATGTTTAGGTACTGTTTTGGGAGGCTTATTATAGGCGTTATGCTGCCAAAATTTAGTTAGAATATTAGAGACTTTAAATTGGCCGAAAAAGGAGCGAAACTACACTAGTTTAGGCTAGTTTCGCTTCTAGACTTGTAAAGTGTTGGGAGTTGTTGGAAGTGACCCAAGGATGTTTTATTGGGTGATTTTGGGACGTTTTAGAGTGGTTTAAAGGGGGATTTTCCAGAATTTAATTTCAAGGAATTTCTGGCCTAGAATGAGTGATTTTCGAAAAATGTGAGTTTAGACTCTTATGAACATCATAGTAGTGATGTATATGATCATATTACTTAAATACCTCGAGTAATATGGTAGTAGGTTCGCTTTAAGCAAATGCCTTGCTTAAAGAAGAATATTTGCCGTTAAGGGAGATTATACGGTTGTGCACGATTTTATAGCACTTAACGGGGTAGGTTCATTCCATATGTACAATGGAAAAGAATATTTTAAAACTCAAAAGGATTTAAATATGTGAAAACAGTTTTTAAATGCCTTGTTGAGTATAGTCTCTCTTTGTTTGCGGACAAAGAGGAGATTAGAGGTATTAGTGGGGATTTCGAATCGAAAGGATTTAAATTGTGAAAAAGTGTGTTTAAATTCCTTAACGAGGGTAGTCTCTCTTTGTTTGCGGACAAAGAGGAGATTAGAGGTATTAGTGAGGATCTTGAATCGAAAAGTTTTAAATTGAGAGAAGAATGTTTAAAATTGTTTCGAGGGTGTTTTCTTTAAATTTGCGGATTTAGAGAAAGTTTGATTTTGATGAGTTAGATTTTGTGTGTTTGGGAGAAAGTGAATTTTCGGAAGTCGGTGAGGCCGATTATGGACTTAAAGTCTTAGAAAAGTCTCTCGTGGCATTATTTTATTTTTAACTCTTTCCTACTCATTGGGCGTAGCCTCATGATGCTACAATTTTTCAGGTAAATGAAAGAAGAAGCTTGGTGGTTGATGACGTTCGAGGCGAGTGGATTGGTTGGAATAGATTTACACGCTGGTGACCTTTTATTCTATTGTTCTTGTTATTTTGGGTTGGGATTTGATTTTTAACAATGATGTTGTTTTACCATTTTTTTTATATGAACTGATTACTTCATTTACTTTGAAATAAGAAAGTACATTGATTTTAATTTTTTGAATAAAGATCGCGATCAATGTTTGAACAAATTTTTCATTGAAATTTTAATGAAAATGAACTGAAGTTGTTTAATTTAAGCTTCCGCTGTTTTGATTTATGATTTCCATGTTTGGGAAAATTTCGGGCTGTTACACGTGTTAAAAAACTAGTTATTTATAAATTATTGGTCATATAAAATCACAGAATTTGAGACCATCCGGTCACTTTCTAATGTGACCATATGGTAGCTTAATTCCCGCCAAAATTTTTCACAAAAATTGCGACCAGGTGGTCACTTTTAATTGTGACCACTTGGTAGCTTTTTTCCCTCCAATTTTAAGCTACCACTGCTCAATAAAGGTTACAAAAATTGCGACCAGGTGGTCACTTTTAATTGTGATCACTTGGTAGCTTTTTTCCCTCCAAAATTACGCGCCATTTTTTGCTAGCAAGGCATATTTTAGTCACAAATATGCGACCAGATGGTCATTTTTTTAGGTGACCAAGTGGTCGTTTCTTTTGCGCCATAATTTCGCGCCATTTTTTATGACTACTACTACTTTTGGTCTCAATCTGGTCGCAAAAAAAGTGACCAGATGGTCACTTAAAGTCAACCTTCAAAGAAAGTGACCAGGTGGTCACCATAAAACTACCACTTTTTTTTGGTCGCAAATTTCTGGTCGCATTTTGACAGTTTTTTTGTAGTGTGCGAGAAAAAAGAAATTGACTTAATGAAAAAAGAAAATGATGACGAAATTGAAATATGTGCAATCACTGATGAGGTTGGTAAAGCAGACGATGATGAAGTTGGTGAAGAAAATATTGATGATGGCGTTGAAGCATTCAAGGGAGAAGGAATGAAGTATCCGGAAATGGTGGCATTGGGCAAATTTTCCTTTTCACTTAACAAAACCCTACATGCCACACGTTCAGATAAAATGCTAGTGGGCCAAGGAAATTTAATTACACTACAGCCCACCACCTCTACGTCATCTTTTAATTCATTAGAAGAATTGGGCCCAATTGACCACCTTTCAACTTGTACTTCTATAAGGCTTTCACGTTCCATTTTAACTAGCCAACACAATTTTGACTACCCCAATCCATATTCAATACATTATTTTGGCCCATTATTTCAAATTCCTCCAAAACCTAATTTCTCATTTATTCTAGTAGACCCATTTCTTGTTGCCCAATTAAGCAAAATGAAATTTTTTTCCATTTACTTTACACAACCCATTTACACTGATTTTAATTCAAAAAGCTGGTTCGAAGACATCTGAGACCATGGATTCTATTATTTGCATCTTCATGGTCCATGGCTTTGGTGCCACTTTAGATTTGGGCTGAAATTCGTACAGAATTCTTGATCGACGTCTTTTTCAATTCTCGATCAGCATCGATTTCCTTTTTTTTAGTGTGGGTGTAATGATGGGAATCATAATAGGTTAATTAGGTTTAGGTTTATATATAAGTTATTATTAGGGAATAGTTTACTTTTATGCAATTAATTAGTATTAGTTTTTAGTTATTTTAATTAAATTTAGGGTTTTTACTGTAAGGCTATAAATAGCCATATAGGGTTTCAATTGTAGACATCTTATCTTTTATCATATCAACAGAAATATCTTTGAGAGAGCATTTCTCCTCTTTAGGGTGGTTATCCTCTTGTTCTTGGGATGGATTTCCCTTCAAGTATGGACTTGCTTTATTGAGGCCGTGGACTCAGCCTCACACTAAATCAGTGAGTTTATTCAATGCTTTCTTATGAGGTTGAATGAATCATATACTTAAATTATCTCTCAGATCCTCTTGATGGGTCCTTTTCCAACTATAAACAAGATTTTTGCCTTGATTATTAAAGAAAAACACAAACAGAATCTTAAAGTTTCTAAAGCTGTTGCATCCTCTGATTCTTTAACCTTTGCTGCTTTTCAAATCATCCTCACTCTTTTTCTTCTCCAAACAAGAATTACAGGAAGGGTAGTTTAATTTGCACTAATTACAATATTTTATGGAAAACGTTGAAAAGCAGCGTTGTGAAAAACGTTGCTTTTCTTTAGCCGGCTGATTATAAGTTCAAATTGTGAAATTTTGTCTCTTCTTAAACTCCTGTTGTGGAAAACGTTGCTTCTGATTCGCCTATTGATTCTAAGGATTTAGTTCTTGAGGCACTTAATGCTATCAGTCCTGAGCAATACAAGAAACTCATGAGCCTTCTTTCGAATCAATCTTCTTCTTCAGTTGAACCATCTGCTGCTAATTTGATGAATCCTCATGTAGCAGGTATAGATTATACATTGAATATGTCTACTCTTACTAATCCTTTTTATGTAGGATTATAGATTTTGGTGCCCCCAATCCATTTTTTCATTCAAGAAGATTTTTTTAATCCCTTAATGTTGGGATTGAGGCCTCTATAAAAGAGTTCTCAAGTGGAATTCCCAAGGATCTTTCCTTGAAGTGTAAACAAGAATACTAACCCTTGTTGAGAACTGTCTGACGATTCCTCTTCTTCCTTGGTCACAATCGTGGGACAACCAAAAAGTCTTCCTCAATATGCACAATAGAGAACTTTTCCTCCTTGGAAAAAAGAAGAGGGAAGAAATTTTTTATTCCCTATACCACTATAGTGGCGGTGGCAAGAGGGAGAGAAGGAGAGAAATTTTTGAGCCTTTTCTCTTCTCTTAGTTGTGTGTTTTGGGGTCACCCCAAGGTTCCTATTTATCGGAAAAATAAGGCCTTAGAAATTTTTTAAATATCTTTTAATTATCAAATTATTAAATAAAGATATTATAAAATATATTTTGAATAATTAAGATATAATATCTTATTCCATAATATTCCATGTCACAATTTAAATTAATCCATATTAATTTAAATTAATTATTTCATATCTTACTCATTTAAATTAATCATATTAATTTTAATTAAGATATTTTGTATATTTTAAATAAAATAAAATGCATATATTTGGTTAAATAAAAACCAAAGTGGCGTGTGACCCCCACCATGGTCACACGCCTATGTGTCATCTCCATGACAATATTGGGCATTTATTTTTCCTTTTTATTTAATAGAACAATTGCATTAAATATTCAAATAAATAAACTCCTTTTATTCATTTAATTCCTCTTTAATTTGACTACCTCCAATTAAATATTTAAATAGACTCCTCTAATTAAATTCCCATTAATTTTGGACAGCTGCAAAATTAATTTAATGAAATAAACTCTTCTATTTAATCTCTCCATAAAATAATTAATTAAGTAGACCCCTCTATTTAATTTCACCATTAATTAAATAATTAAATAGACTCCTCATTTAATTAATCAAATAGACTCTTCTATTTATTTTCTTCAATTTCCAAGGTGATTAATCATAATAATCATGTTCTCAATTACATGTGATAGCTCAGAGGACTTAATGGACTTATAGGAATAAGCTCCAATGATATAGACCTTTGATTAAAACTCATTTTAATCAATTAATTCTTATTCATTAACTTCTAGATAACTCCACTAAATATCTAGAGTTGCACTCTTAGTACTATAGACATAGTTATGTCCATTGGATAAAATCATTAACTACACTTTGATCCTTCACAAGTAGTTCGTATCCATGGCTAGGGAATTTTACCTTATTAACCTCCATGATACATCTCGTTCTTTAAGCCCAATTGATTCTCTAATGAAAAACCTTACATAATCTCTATTATGCGTCTTTGCTTTTTCCTTGATTAGAGAAATATGGGGCCCAACTGTTCAAGCAATGAATCAGCACATAAGGGAACTACTTGCCTATTTTCTTATACAGAAAAGAGTGAATTCCAATAATGTGTAATTACGTCCCCAGTTATAAACAAGATGCAATCCCCAAAGTGGGATGCCTATTGAGCGAACTATATCGAGTCACTCTCACCCATGCAAATCAAAGTTTGTGTCTTGCGAATAGGAGTTCGTAATATACTTAAGATTAAGATCAATTGTACATGATCAACTGATTGATATACGAAATGTCTTTCTGTAACGGCTTTACCAGAAGACAGTAAGTATATCTTAGTCTAGTCTACCACCATCTCAGTTGCAGCAACATCCCAACTCACATGTCTCTACAGAGCGATCCAGATGAGATCACTTTTGCAAATTCACAAATGAGTCGTGTTGGTGGTATTACCAGAAATAAGGCATCCAACCTGTATTCATATATTATAGACTATTTGCATTACAACTTAAGTGAATCTTTTTGCATCAAATGCTCACTTTAAGTTATCATAAGTAACTCTGGATCTTATGATGGATTATATTTATTAAAAAATAATAAATGAAAATGTAAAAATTACTAATTAATAATTCTTTTATTTATTTATAGTTTATTTGGATTACATAAGATTTAAGATAGAAACCCCAACAATCTCCCACTTGCACCAACGCTTTACAGAGATTTATATAGTAATCTTAAACTACCCATATGACTCTCAAACACCTTAGCCGGAAGCATCTTTGTAAATAGATCAGCAATATTATCCTCAGAGGTTATTTTTGTCACTACAATGTCTCCTCTTCAGACTATCTCACTTATCAGGTGATACTTTCTCTCTTTGTGCTTTCCTCTTTTGTGGCTTATAGGCTTTTTGGAGTTGGCTACAACACCACTGCTATCATAGAACAGTGTTTTGGGTTTGTCCATGTCTGGTACTACCACCAAATCGGTTAGGAACTTTCAAAGCCAAACACTCTCATTTTAGCAGCTTTGCAAGCAGCTACGTACTCGGTCTCCATTATGGAGTCAGCAATACAACTTTGTTTAATACTCCTCTAAACAATTATTCCACCACAAAGTGTGAAAATGGATCCATACATGGAATACGTAGAATCCTTATCTGCCTGAAAGTCAGAATTCGTGTACCATTAAGACTCAAATTCTCTTTACCGTACACTAGCACATGCTCTCTCATTCTCTGAAAATACTTGAGAATATTCATTAATGCAACCCAATGTTCATAGCAAGGTTTTGATTGATAATGGCTTACTATCCCTATTGCATAACAGATGTTCGGTCTAGAGCACAACATCGCATACATTAGAATTCCAACTGCTGATGCATTAGGATACTGTCTCATGAGGAGTTTTAGGACATTGGTTTTTAGTCAAATAAATCCCATGTCTGAAAGGTAACATTCATTTCTTGGATTTATCCATCCCATACATGGCAACTATTTTGTCAATGTAGAATGTCTGACACAACACTAACGTTCTGATTTTTCCCTAAATAATGGTTATCTATATGATGTTTTAGAAACTAAAATTCTTATTTTGTTATAAGTTAGTTGTTAATTTAATTTTGAAAATTTATTTCTAATTTCAATAATTTATTTCTTTCATTTCAAAAAACTATTTAAAATAAATCTACTATATGAAAAAAATTAAAAATGATGATATCAATGGAAATACACATAAAAAGGGGAAATTTCATTGGGTAGCAGAATTTTCTGCAATATTTATAAATATAATTTTCAAAAGGTATTTGCAATGTAGTAGTTTTTAAAAACCCTCATTTATGTGAATCAGAGAAATAAGTGATAACTTATTAGATAATCAGTGATAACTATTAGGTAATCAGTGATCCATGCACAAAATATAAGGATATCATTAAAAGCAGTGATTACTCGAGGAAATCACTGATTACTTGTGAAGAAATAACTGATTACTCATGCAAAACTAGTGGAAATTTTGTAATATTTTAGGCATGAATTTGAGTTTTTAACTATTTTTCCAAATATGTTTTTTTACTGTTATTTTTATAAATATTGGACCTAATTTTGCTATTTTTGCAAGAGCCCCCAAAAAACGGAAATTTACATGGATGTTATAATCAGGTGAAATATTTACAAATTTGTTAGAATTTTTTTAACGAAAATTTTAGAATTTCAAGCGGCGGTTATAGCTCATAGGAAAATATCATAAATACCCTTCTTTCATACAAGTACATTAGTCAATCAGCCATAGTATATCAATGATAATTTATCAACTATAGTTTATCAATTGATAGTATATCATGGTATATCAGTGATTCATTATCACTGATTTTACCATGGTATACTATCAGTGTTTGACTATCAACGATATACTGACTAGTATATATTCTAGCAGTGATGGACTGTAGCAGATATACTTGTATTGATATAGGGTATTTATGAATCTTTCCTAATGAACAGTAACCGCACGTTTTAAATTGAGGCATTTGCAAATCTAGCAATTTTTTTTTAGTAATATTTGTAAAAATAAAAGCTCAAAAAAATATTTGCAAATATAGCAAATTTTGATCGAGTTTATCAGTTATAAACATTGAATTACATATTTTTACACTGTGTTTATCACTGATAAACGCATAAATCATTATTAATCACTGATAAACATGATGAAAATTGCTATATTAGCAATTACTTTTTTGAGTTGATATTTTTACAAATATTGCATAAAAATCTGCCACCCAATGAAATTTCCTTTTTAAATTCTAACATTTTTATAAAAAAAAAATTAACAAATTTGTAAATATTATAGTCAGTTTTGTCACATTTGAAATTGCCCTTAAAAAAATATTATTTGAGATAATTTATAATTTATTTTTCATTGATCGATTATAAAAATGTCAATAGGAGATCTGAATGTTTTTTAAGGTAATTTCACAAGCTAGCAAAATATTCTGAAATATTTGTAAATATAGTATTTTTAAAAGTATTTGCAAATATAGCATTTTTTTAAAACCCTCATTCATGTTAATCAATAAAAACAGACACATTCAAAAATCAGTGATTACATGCACGAATTTAAGCTTTTTGAAAATTAGGTCTAATACTTATAAAAATAACACTAAAAAGCTTATTTGCAAAAATAACAATAAACTCAAATTAACGCCTAAAATATTACAAAATTGCCACTAGTTTTGCATGAGTAATCAGTGATTTCCTCGCAAGTAATCACTGATTTTTCTGATACCTTGATATTTTGTGTATGAATTACTGATTACCTAGTAGTTATCACTGATTTCTCTAATACACATGAATGAGAGTTTTTTAAAAACTGCTATATTTGCAAATACTTTTTAAAAATGCTATATTTATAAATATTATAGAAAATTCTGCTACCCAAT
Source organism: Gynostemma pentaphyllum (assembly GCA_028015215.1). Classification (NCBI taxonomy): domain Eukaryota; kingdom Viridiplantae; phylum Streptophyta; class Magnoliopsida; order Cucurbitales; family Cucurbitaceae; genus Gynostemma; species Gynostemma pentaphyllum. The sequence goes on along the minus strand of CM051351.1, from coordinate 44,628,187 downwards.
GAAATTTTCCTTTTTACAAATATTGGGTTATATTGTGCTATATGCGTCAGACTCCCTTATTTTTATCCTCACAAGAAATGCAGTGATTAGCAACACATTTTTAACGACGAAATACGCCTCTAATTGAAACTAGCGACGTATTTATAGATGAAATAGTTGATCGCCAAAAAAGGCATCGCTTGTGAATATTAGTGATACATTTTGTCGCTAATAGCGACAGAAAAATAATGGGACACTAATAAAATGTTTACTATTTAGTGACGAAATATATCGCTGAACATAGAGACATAATGGTTTATTACGTCTCTCTTTTAGAGACTCAATGAGTCGCTAACTTTAGCTGCAGTTATTAGCTAACACTAGAGACGAATTGCATCTCTACACTAGAGACGCATTGGTTCACTAATAAAGTCAAATGATTGACTTTAGCGACGAACTGCATTTCAAAAATAAGTATTAAAAAATAATTAAGAAAATATTTAGAGACACAGTTCGTCGCTATTTTAGCCATATATTTAAAATTAATAATTAAAAAAAATTAAAAGAAAACAATAATTAAAAACAAAATAAATATAGAATATCAAACTAAATATTTTAATACAAAAAAGTATCCAAAGAAGTAGACTCGGAGCCGGCATCCTTATTCAGACTCATCCATGTCCGCATTTGAGCTGCTAACGCATCATGTTGAGCCTGAGGATGATATATGTGGGATTGATTGCGCAGCTCGTTAACTTCTATCTGTAGGCGCAATGCTTGGTTCTCTCGCCTCAAAGCTTCAGTCTTAGCATGTGCAAATGTCGAAGCACGTGGGTGGTCTGCTTAAATCTCCCTCCCATAAGTGCCAAGACTAGGGACTGAACCATCAGAACGAACACCATCGACTGCCAGAAAGAAAATCATCACGATGGTTTTCCTTAGTAGGCTGAGACTCTGGGTAATAACAAATCGAGTTTTGCTTGAACTTTTCCCTACAAAAAATAACCAAAAATATATGTGAGTAATTAAAGTATATATATATATATATATATATTATTAAATAAATTAGAAAGCACGAAAAGAAATAAACTAACATGTAAGTCCCGCGCCCGATCATCTACATAAGTAACCCCATCGTGGCCCTTCGTATGCAGATGGAGAAACAAATCAACCGGGGGCACCTCACATCCATCCCAAGTCTAAGAAGAAGAAAAATAAAAGATTAGGAAAACATTAATTTCATTGAAAACATTACAGATATAAACAAAAAACTACAACTACTTACCATCATCTTGTAATACTCTTCGTGGCTGTGAACCCCATTTGTGTGCATAACCGGGTTAGCCAGTCGATTGGCTGAGTTGATTTGAGAGATGCGCAACTCCTCGGGAGTCTAACTGTCCGCTAGTAGGTTCAAACAAGCCTACTAAGTCATCCACAAAAGCTTTTCAGCCGGTTTACCCTTCCCTTTGTGGATTGTGTCCCTATAACGTTTCCCAGTCATTTTGCTCCATTGTTTATAAATAATCTCATCAATGAAATTTGCAGGGATCGTAAAGTGTTTCTTAAAAAAAACAAAAGTTTTTAATTTGTTAGAAATTTAAAACACTATAAATAAATAAAAAAACCTTAAAGTTTATAAACTTTACCTTCCATGTCTCAAACAAACATAGTTTGGAGATATCATAAATGTCCTTCCATTTCCCGAACTTGGGACTCTTCTTGTAAACATCAGTGAAAACTCGGGAAACGTTACCTGATGGATGTAATCTATAAAAAAAACACACAAACATATATAGGTTAAAAAGTAATTAATATATAAAAAAATTAAAAATTTAAACAAAAAATATAGAGTGCACTCACTTCTTTCTCGTCATCGTCAAGACAACCCCGGTGATAGGTAACTACTCAGCGACGTGGGGTGTCTGATGCCTCTGATCTGGTCGGGGCGGTGGGGACAGGCGTGTTGGATACCTGTGTATCCCCTAATGCCACTGCACTATCTGATGTGTCAGGAGTATTGAACTCCTGAGAACGGGGGTGGATGTCGCTTCGATGTAGACATCCACAAAATAATTAATAATTAACATACTAATGAATTAAAAATTAATAAATAACATCTAAATTAATTAATTAATTTATAGTAAACTAATTAACACTAACTTTTGACAATGAACATACTAATGCATTAAAAATCAATAAAAAAACATACAAATTAATTAATTAATTAATTAACATTAATATAATTAACACTAAATTTTAAAAATTAACATTCTAATGAATTAAAAATTAATAAATAACATACAAATTAATTAATTAATTAACACTAACTTTTAATCATTAACATACTAATGGATTAAAAATCAATAAATAACATACAAATTAATTAATTAATTAATTAAAATTTAATCTAATTAACACTAAATTTTAAAAATTAAAATATTAATGAATTAAAAATTAATAAATAACATACAAATAAGTTAATTAATTAACATTAAACTAATTAAGACTAACTTTTGACAATTAACATACTAATGGATTAAAAATTAAAAAATAACATACAAATTAATTAATTAATTAACATTAATGTAATTAACACTAAATTTTAAAAATTAACATACTGATGAATTAAAAATTAATTAATAACATACAAATTAATTAATTAATTAAGATTAAGCTAATTAAAACTATCTTTTGACAATAAACATACTAATGGATAAAAAATTAATAACTAACATACAAATTAATTAATTAATTAATTAACATTAATCTAATTAACACTAAATATTAAAAACTAACATACCAATGAATTAAAAATTAATTAATAACATACAAATTAATTAATATATTAATTAACATTAATTTAATTAACACTAAATTTGAACAATAAACATACTAATTCGTTGAACATACTAATGAAATTAAAATTTACTAATGAAATTAACATACAAATGTAACTAAATTTTTAGAATTAACATGAAATTTCATTTTAACTTACATGGTAAATTACTTGAATTTTTGCTTATTATTTGAAATAAAAAAACTAAATAGAAAACCGAAATTACTGTTCACCAACGCTTTGATGGGAAGGCACGGGGAGGTAGAGGGGAGGCACATGAATTGAAATAGAATTGAAATTGAAATGAAACAAAAAAAATTAAAAAAAAAAAAAAGAGAAGGGAAGGGAGAAACGGGGAGGTAGAGGAAAAAATAGAAGGGAGAGAAAAAAAAGAGTAGTGGGAAGGGGTCTGCTAACCCCTTTATATACATTTTTTAGCGATGAAATAGGTCGCTAAGGATAATGAAAAGACGCCAGCTGGGGCACGAATTTCCAAAGCACGCGACATTATTTTCTATTTAGCGATGAAATCTATCGCTGAAAAACTTGAATTTTTTAATCAACCGCCATGAATTTCAGTTTTAGCGATACATTGCGTCGCTAATTTGAGTGAAATTTTAAAATACGCCCCTTTTCATTTCCCTTAGCGACGTAATGTGTCTCTATTATTGAAAAATATCAGTTGGTGAATTTGATTTCCCTTTAGAGACACATTTGGTCGCTATAAGGGAAATTATCTTTTAAATTAATTATTACCTCATTAGCGACGCAATGTGTCTCTATTTATTGAATGTTCTGGAATTATATTTACTTTTGAAGATGTAATGTGTCTCTGTTTATTGAATGTTTTGGAATTCTACTTCCCTGTAGCGATGAAATGTGTCTTTACCTATTGAATGTTCTAGAATTCTTAGTCCTTTTAGCGACGAACTTCATCGCTAATACCCTTGTTTTTTTTTCTTTATTTTTATTGCCTAACGAGTTTAACAATTCATTGATACTTTAAACATCATCTTCAAACTCATCGATGTTAAATTTAGAACTGTTGTCCTCGATATCTTCTTCTTCCGCCTCAAAATGTTTAGGGGATGAATCATCAATAAAAAGATGTTCAATGTATAAGCCGTTGGGATCAAACAATATCTCTGCTATGTCATTTAATGGTCGAGCCGTTTCAGAGTTTATTCATTCATCTATTTCACGACTCTGCACTTCTTCTTCTTAGAAAGCTAAAATATCCTCGCTTTGAAGACTTTCGTTAATTTGACACGACCTCACTTTCCAAACCACTAACCAATCATTAAATTGTCTAGAAGACGGATAAGGCAGAAAATACGTTTGAATCACTTGTTGTGCCAATACAAATCGATCATTTGTGCGCATGTGTTTTCTCTTATTTACCTCTAAAATCTACAAATGTTGTATCTTTCGCATCCTACCTCGTCGAATTGTCTCAAACCACATGCAGTTAAGTAAACCTCTTACATATTCAAGCTCAATTATTTCATCAATAACTCCAAAGAAACCCTCTTCAATGTTTCTGAACACTTGACCTTTGATGCATACTCTGTTGCTGTCTGTTACTCTACTCTGTGAATGAGATTTTGTTTGAAATTTGTAGCCCTTCTCTAGATAACCACAGTATGATTTGGCAATTCTAACAGATCCTTTTTCCAACAATACTATTTTATTGTTTGTAACTGGTGCCGTGGGCGAATCAACCTGCACGACAGTGAACTTGAATTGAGAAATTACATCATTGCAGTTAGTATGAACAAATGTAACACGGAATCATACTCACGTAAGAATAAAGCCATGAACAGAAGTCTCTGTCAATTATGATCCCCTCCCCAGTTGCGTCAAGTTCAGGATTAGCTAGTCGTACGAATAACTCAACGAATATCCTATTATTTAAAAGAATATATTATAAACATGAAAAGGACTTAATATAACTGTTTGACGTGTTAATTTAGTTCATCCTTACTCGATATATGGTTCCACCTCCGGATGACTACACAACAGTACGTCTATGCGATGTGATACTCTTCCTCGTTTAACAGTCTCCGCATGATCTTTCCAATAGGTCTGCCAAATACTGTAAAAATAGACAAATTATTTGGATCAACTTCAATAGGAAGTCAATCCTGAACAAAATTCTGCTTCACTATTCTTTATTGTTCTGCAATTCGTTGATCAAAGTAATATGAACAAAAAGTGGTCGTCTCAGGTATTTGGTATGCATTGAATATTGATCCTTCCACTCTAGCGTTGTTTTCTACAATTTTTTTTAGCCTACGCAAATATCTGACATAAAAAGGAATAAGTTACAAGCAATAATTCAAGATACAATAAATTAAGCAGCTAGCTTATTTACCTTTCAAATGGATACATCCATAAGTATTAAACTGGGTCTCCTAGATATGCCTCGTATGGTAGATACACTGGTAGTTGCTCCATCGAGTCGAAAAACGATGGTGGAAACATTCCCTCTAACTTGCAAATTATGACAGCAATCTCACTACTCAACGACTCAACTGTGGCTTGGGAATGCTCTACACATGTTAACTCTTTAAAGAAAACACTCAATTGTGCCAACGGTTCCCAATGTTTCTGCTCAAGAAATGTTCTGAATGCAGCAGGAATAAGTTGTTGCATGAATCGTGACAATAATGACTTTTCATCCCAAACACAATATGACTGTGCGCGTCAATGCATCTGCTCAGATTTTATATATTTCTATCCGGAAATTTAATCAATCGCATCCACTTGAATAATGTTTTCTTCTGGTCCGCTGTTACCATGTACTTTGCCTTCGCGTATTTTTTTTTCCAGTTTCGTTCGACTGTAATTCAGGTCGATGACAGATTTCTCGAATATCGTAATGTGATCTCAGATTGTCTTTTTTTTTTTGGTATATTTAGAATCGTGTTAAAGACATTGTCGAAAACGTTCTTCTCGATATGCATGACATCTAAGTTATGCCTGATCATTCAATATCCCCAGTACGATAGCTCTTAGAAAGTACTTCTTTTCTTCCAACATGTATTTTTCCATGTCGTCTTATTCCAAGCCTTGCCACCAATCTCTGTAACACTTCGCATGTCAGCCACATCTATCTGTTGTAATATTTGGTATCCATTGATAACTTTAGGATGACCTTCATTTCTTACACTCCGCCCTTTATACCAGTCAGTTTTGTTCGATCGAAATGAATGATTGAGCGGTAAGAACCTTCTATGGAAATTAAACCTACACGTTTTTCGACCATGCACCAACGAGAAGGCACTGGTATTGTCCATGCAATGAGGGCATACAAACTTTCCCGAAATGCTCCACCTAAACAAATTTAGTTAGGGTAGTACATTTTGTTACGTTGGGCATAAACCATAAATTTTAATCTAATCTAAACAGTGAAAAATTATAAAAGAATGAAAAATTAATTATTAAATGAATTATTTTATGGATGTACCTGATAACATTGAATATGCTGGGAAGTCACTTACCGTCCAAATAACTGCTGCTCGCATCATGAAATTCTGTTTTTGGTAAACATCATACTTAACAACTTCTTCATTCCATAAACCACAAAGCTCATCAATTAATGGTTGGAGGTACACATCCAGCTTCTGCTTCAGACTTTTCGGGTATGGTACAATTACTATTAAGAAAATCATAGGATCTTTCATTCACATCAATGGAGGCAAGTTATATGGCGTCAACATAACTGGCCACAATGAATATTGAGCTCCAGAAGCCCCAAAAGCGTAAAACCCATCAGTAAATTAACCCAATCTAACGTTTTTAACTTCTTGCACAAATTCTGGATGAAAACGATTTAAATTTTTTCATGCCTCAGCATCGGAAGGATGTTACATTGCTCCATCATCCTAAGAGTGCTCGTGATGCCACCTCATGTGAGAAGCAGTGACTTCTGATGCGTACAACCGTTGCAGACGTTCTGTGATCGGTAAATAAAACATGCGAGTATGCGGAATAAGAAATTTTTTACCTTGTTTGTATCTCGTATGATTGCACATTTTACACATATAAAGACTTTCATCTGCACCACAATGTATCATACATCCGTTCGGGCAACAATCGTTCTTTTCCATCGATTAACCGAGACCATCCACTAATTTTTTCGTATCGTACTAATTGTACGACAACATGTTGTTTGTAGGAGAGAACCAATGAAACCATTGTGAAATCAAGTTGAATCCTTTTTCCGTGATGTGAAACTATGCCTTGATATTCAATAGTTTGGTTGCAGCTGTGAGTTGTGTTACATCACAACCTGGCTACAATGACCTACTCGCTGATTCTATCATCTGAAACATTATTTGGGCATCTGGGTTTAAATCTTCATTTAATAAATTATGAGGATCATCTCCTTGATAACTGTATCCATAAAAAACCATCTGTTTTAACTGACCGTACTGATGTTCAACGTTTTCAGAACTTTCATTCACATTCTAATTGAACTGCGAGGTGCTTCCTTCATATCGAAATGACTCACCCCTTACTACATTGAACATTTCTTCAGATTCTCCCTGATATACCCAATGATAATAATTATCTACGAAACCACGACTGTACAAGTGTAACTTCACATCATCTGTCGGTAATATCTTCTTATTTCTACACTTTTTGCATGGACATCATATCTTCTGTCCATTGTTATCAAAAATCACGGTGGATTGACAGAATTAAACAAACTCTTCGACCCCAATTACAAATTGGTCGTTGAGAAACCCTTCTACCTAACGGACGTACATCCACTCATGTATTTTCACTCTCTCGTGAATACGTTTTAATGCAATTTGTTTTCATTTAAACTGATTATGAACATCTATTTATAATTTTTCTGCTGGTGTTTTAGCAACTCAATGTGTCTCTAATATAGAGGGAAATATTCCCGCCAGAAAATATTGGAGGGAAAATTTCCCGCCAAGTTTAAGTGACGCAATGTGTCTCTAAAGAAAAAGAATAATGTTGAGCAGCAACGGACTACGTCTCTGAATAAGGAGATAACTACTGATGTTTACAACTATAAAACAGCGACACATTTCGTCGCTAATATAGGGACGGAATGAGTCGCTATTCTGGCGGGAATCTTTGTGCCCTTTCTTGAGACAAAACAGTAACGATGGAATTTCCTTAAGACGTTAATTAGCGAGAATTGTGTCTCTTAAAAAAGAATAAAAAATCATGTAAAATAGAGACACAATTCTTTACTAATATAGGGACAAAATGAGTCGCTATTCTGACGGGAAGCTTCACGCCATATCTTGAGACAAAACATTAATGATGGACCTTCCTTAAGACACTAAATAGCGATGAAGTTGGTCGCTAAAAGTCAAACTTGCCACTAGCGATACATTTTGTCGTTAAAATAGTGTCTCATGAATTGTTTCACTAAAATTAGGTCGCTAGTTCCAATTTTTCTTGCAGTTAACTCGATCATTGTATTGTAATTTGGTGGAAGAGCTTATATTTTTCTTACTTTTGAACTTTAAAAAGTTAATTGCTATGTTCAAACTTTGAATGAGTATATATATTATATATATTTTTAATGGTTATTGCCACTTGAACAAATTTTTTATTTTTCCTGAAAATAAAAGAGACGTAAATTAAATGGAAGTATTATTGGAAATCTTCACATAGTCATTCCGTTACGTAATTGACTATTAGCTAATTATCGCAGCCTCATAAGACTAATCGTTAACTAAATAAAGGAAAAAGCCACCCGTTAATAAACATATATATTAGTAACGATTCCATAAAATAAAATAAAAACCAAAAAAATGGAGCAATATTTTTCTCCATATCACACTTTTCCCCTTCTTTCCTTCATAATCCTATCCTTTTCCTTTCAACAATCGCTCTGCCAACAACCATATCTAAACAATACACAGTTAGATTGCTCAAACAGCCTTTCAATATCGAAAGGGTTCGTTTGCAACAGTGTTATAAACTCTTGCAAGTCCTTTCTAACCTTCCAATCGAGGCCGAGCTATGACACTCCGGAAAGCATCGCGATGCTGCTCGACTCGACAGCCTCTGACATAGCTTGGTTGAACAAATTCACGTCGAATGAGTACCGAATTCCCCACGACAGCCGGATAACGGTTCCGATTCCATGTCGATGTTCGGGAAGCATATATCAGCACGACACTCGTTATACTGTTGAGCCATTTGATACTTATTTTGGGATAGCTAATTACACTTATCAAGGATTAACGACTTGCCAAGCGATCGATGGGCAGAATTTCTATGATGATGGTGTGGTTCCGACAGGGACGGAGCTTATGGTTCCGGTGAGATGTGCTTGTCCAACGGGAAATCAGTCGTTGAATGGCGTAATTGCGTTGATTGTGTATATGGTGGAGTTTGGGGATACGGTTGATTCTATTGCTAATGCTTTTGGGGTTAGAATTGAAAGATTATGGGAAGCAAATAAGCTGATGGAGAATAGTACGATCTTTCCATTTACACCTCTTTTGGTTCCTTTGGATAATGAGTGTTGTCAAGTTAATCCTCGGTTTTATTTCTGCCCTAGACCGTGTGATTCTTACCACTGCAGATCACCTAAGTTATTGGGAACTCTAATAGGTTAGTCTCTCTCTTTCCTTTATTGTTTTTTAAAACGATAAAATTTACCTCTTCCCTCATTCTATGACACCTTACGATCCCAAACCCGTGTTAGTGTGGGTGGGAAGAGGTAAATTTTGTGTTTTTAAAAATTGTGTTATTTCCTTATTTTAAAAAAAAAAAAATTAAAAATATAATATAATATGGGATATTGCAAATTAAATTAAATAGTATAAAAAAATTATTAATCCCTGAAATAATACCATGTTTTAAAATAATCCTTTTTTTAAATGTGGTAGCTATAGTTAAATGTAATTTTGTATTTCTAAAAAAAGAAATATATTCTAAATAGTTTATTAGTTGGCATGTAGGAATATGAAAAGTCTAATAGTTGTCACCTAGAAAATGAAAAGTCCCATTTACTAAAGGGGCACTTGGAAACCTACTAAAATTTTTAGTAATACTAATAAAAATATCAACTCTTAAAAATATTTATAAATATAGTAAATTTTGATCGGGTGAATCATTGATGAACATTGACTTACATATTTTTATAGTTAAGTTTATCCTGATTAACATATTAATCATTGTTAATCATTGATTAACATTGTGAAAATTGATATTTTTACAAATAGTTTTAAGTCATGATGTATTTTTAAAATTTACATCAAAATCTGTTACCGAGTGAAATTTACCTTTACTATATGTTGTTTATCAGGGATTTATCTAGGATTTGTTAGAGCTCCTATAAATAGAAATGTTTTCTCCCCCACTTGCATCAACCTCAAAATTGAGCAAAGTGCAATGTAATACAAACCAACCACATTTTTTATTGTAGGATAACCTAGTTTCTTTTCATGCACTTCCAATGTGGTAAGTTATACGGAATTAGCATAACTGACTACATGTTGTAGGATGAACTCATGTTAGTAGAGAGATTTAAACCATCTGACGCTAGTGCTAAACGCACGTTTCTAGGATCACACGCGAACCATGGATATTTTTCGTTAAAATATCTCCATCCTTGTGTATCTGATAGATGGCATAGAACACCCTTTGTTTCCATCATTTTATCAACTTTGTGTCATCTCATATCAAAAGCGGTGTGTTTAGAAGCAAGCAAAAATTGCAACCTACGCTTAACTTGGAAGTGACGTAATACTTTCTAAGGAACTTTCTTACCCTTCCCACCGACCACCTCCTTGTACCGTTGTTCTCAACAAACCGAACAATGCTCATAATTAGCAAACTATTTTCTATATAATACACAATCATACTTGCATGCATGAAGTTTTTGATATCCTAAACCTAGTCCACTAAGCATCTTCTTACTAGAGTTACAGGAATCCGGTAATACAAAGTCAATTGCTAATATTTCTTTCAATAATTTGAGAAGAATATCAAAGGATTTGCTACTCCAATTGTTCAACACTTTTATATGGATCAATATCACCCAGGAATGCAGAGCAAAAAACTTCTCTTCCAACTTTACCCAACAACTGTGAGAAATCATTATATGTGGATCTCTCGTTCTAACATTTTGATTACTGACATTCTCATGTAATGGGCCACATAACTCATGAATACCCTAATACATTTCATCCATACTCCCCTCATCCAAATTTCCACCTAAATTCCCTTCATCATGTGAGGTATTTGTGACATAGCTCGTGAACCTACTTAGATCTGCTTGCTCTCCATGCAATACCCACCGAGAATATATCAGAGATATTCCATGAATATACAAGGTGTCTCTATATACTATCAATCTACTCAAACACCGTGTTCAAACATTTCAGACAGAGACAACGTGCCTATGGGGTGGGGGCGGGGGAATTTTGTTCCCCCATTTACACCCTGCCCCGCCCCGTTTATCTACTTTAATTTTTTTCCTAGATTTATTTGTATATGGTTTATCATGGAGAGTATTACTTGTTTATTTTTATGGTCTATTAGGTACTATTATCATTAAAAAAAATTGATTTTTCAATTAAAAAATATATTAAATCATGTATTTTTCACATTATTCCCCACTTTGTTTAGCCCCCACCCCGTTTAATCAATGAGGCGGGGGATTGAGTTAATTGGGGATGGGCGGGGTAGGGAAAAATAGCTTAAACGAGGCGGGGTGTAAACAGGGTACACCATTTACACCCCGCCCCGTTTACATCCCTACGTGCCCTCCCATTTTCATTGACAACAGTCCTCGCTTTTGCCAAGTCTTCATAGGTAGAAAAGTAATGTAAAGTCATTTAAATAAGTTTTCAGTCTTTCAGCCATGAGATATGTTATTTTTCATTTTTTATTTTGAAATAAAAATTTAATAAATATTTACTTCAGGTGTAGGAAGTGGAATAGCATTATTGGTTTTTGTTCTTCTCGGTTACAAAGTATATCAATATCTAAAGAGAAGAAAACAACAATTTTACAAAGAAAAGTTTTTCAAGCAAAATGGTGGTATCTTGCTTCTGCAAAAACTCAATCGAATTGGTGAAAGAACAAAAATCTTCACGGCAGAAGAATTAGAAAGGGCAACAGATAATTACAATCAAAGCCGATTTCTCGGCCAAGGAGGTTATGGCACAGTCTATAAAGGAATGCTTCAAGATGGTGAGATTGTTGCAGTGAAAAAGTCAAAACAAATGGAAAAAATTGGTATTGAACAATTCACTAATGAAGTTGTTATCCTCTCTCAAATCAATCATAGAAATGTCGTCAAGCTTCTCGGATGTTGTTTGGAGACCGAGCTTCCTTTGTTAGTTTATGAATATGTTCCAAATGGGAAACTCTCAAACCACATTCAGAAGAAAGATTTGGAGGATTCAACAATATCTCTATCATGGGAATGTCGTCTTAGAATTGCTTGTGAAGTATCCGGAGCGATATCTTATATGCATTCCGCAGCTTCAATTCCAATTTTTCATCGAGATATAAAATCTTCAAACATACTATTGGATGAAAATTATAGTGCAAAAGTTTCTGATTTCGGGACGTCGAGAATTATGCCAGGGGATCAATCACATTTGACAACAAATGTTCAAGGAACTTTAGGTTACATGGATCCCGAGTATTTCAGGTCCAGCAAATTCACCGAAAAGAGTGACGTTTATAGCTTTGGAGTTCTTCTTGTGGAGCTTCTAACAGGAAGACAGCCATTTTCTTATGCAAAAGATGAGGGTAAGAATTTATTAGAGCACTTCATTTTCTTGGATAAGAAAAATCATATTGTAGGACTTTTAGATACTGAAGTGGGTAGAGAAGAAAACATTGATGTTGTTCTTTGTGTTGCAAAGCTTGCCACAAGATGTTTGAAAATGAATGGGAAAAAAAGGCCTACCATGAAAGAAGTGTTTTTGGAATTAGAAGGACTAAGGAAATCTCAAAATCATTGTTTAGAAATTGTTGAAGAAAATGAGACATTTGAAATATTTTCCTCGGAAACTACAAGTAGCAGTTTTGAGGAGGTCAGGGACGACACCTTCAGCCTTTGAAAATCATTTTACATTTTTTTTTTTAGTTTTTGTTTTAATTCACTTTCTTGTAAGATCTAAAATGTTATGCTTAAGTTGGTGTAAAGTTAATCCTTTTTTACACTCTTTCAATTAAAAATAATAATGAGATCTCTTTAGAGGTAAAATAATATATTGTTTTATGTTTCATCATGGAGTTTAAATCTTGATTAAATCAAATTTTAATAACGCTTGGGTGCCTTTTGCTTAGTAGATTATGAACTCATGTATGTAGGATATATTCCTTTGATTTTCATGGGAGATAGTGACTCAAAAATAGTAAGCTCATTATGCCTCCCTTTTTAGGAAGATCATGCAGATGGCTCTAGGAAACATAATACCACAATAAGGAATTTACTATTTTCCTTGTTATAAAGATATATGTTAAACTATAATGCATAGATTCAAGAACAAATATGAGAGAAGAAGAAATTGAGAGAGATTGAGAAGTATATCTTCTTGCATTAATCTAAGAATGTAAGCTGCTGAATGAAGAAAATGCAAAGTATGCTTATTACAAAGAAATTGGCCACGTGAATTCTAACTACCAGCTGTTGCAAGAAGCTAACAACTTTTACCTCATATTGACAGCTAGAATGAGTTAGCTAATACACTAACCATGGTAACTAAAAGAACTCTAGGAGAGTTAATGATTCATGACAACAACAATTCACCCACTTTGTGATAAACCATTACTCTCCAACTAAAAATGAAAAACAAAGAAAGAATATAGCTAAGTAAAAACAATTCAAAAGTTTTAACTCTTTCCCTGCAACAATCTTCAAACACTTCCTTAGCACATTGATAGTCAACCTACCATTCCATTTCACATATATTTAACAAAGAACAAAGATAGCAAAACCTAGCTTTTGGTACTGCTTTTGTCTGGATTGTGTTGAGAACATATCTTCTCCAACTGCACACTACTACTAAGGACAACATCTCTAAAAAAATGAAAACGCACATCAATGTGTTTGTTCTATCATGATAAACATGATTCTTGGACAATGCCAATGCACTTTGACTGTCACAACGAATCAAATGGATAGCACCCTCTAACTTCATGTCTTTCATCAAATTAGAACCATCTTTTATTGAATTAGCTAAAGCAATGTATTCTGCCTCAGTAGTGGACAATGCAACCACAGATTGAAGAGAGTAGACCTCCAACTTATACAGTTATCAAACAGATTAAATACAAACCCTGAAGTAGATCTCCTTTCTATCCACATATGCTGCATAATCTGCATTCACATATCCTCTAAGATGAATTACATTGTCAATACCTCCCGGTGTGGCTTCCCTGGTTTACTCAAAAACCTACTTACTACACTTAATGCATAATCAATATCAAGCCTAGTACACAACATCCCATACATCAAACTCCCAACAGCATTACAGTATGGAATATCACACATCTCAACGTCTTGATCAGAAGACTCGGGACACTGACCTTTAGACAATTTTAAGGGTTGAGCTAAAGGAATAAAAGTTAGCTTTGCACCCTCAAAACCAAACTTTCTCATGATTTTATTAAAATAATCAGATTGATGAAAAAATAACATACCTTCAGCTCTGTTTCTCTAGATATTCATGCCTAGAATTTTTCTAGCACAACCCAAATCCTTCATTTCAAACTCTGCTAAAAGCTCACACTTCAATTTGATTATTTCATTCTTACTTTGAGAAGCCAGGAACATGTCATCTACATATAAAAGCATATAAACAAGAACTGAAGTACTAACCTCTTTCACATACACACAGTTGTCATAGTTGCTTCTCAGGGCCGGCCCTAAGGGTGTGCACGCTGCACCACCGCACAGGGCCCCCAAATAAATAGGGCCCAGAATTTTTAAAGTAATATAAGTTATATATTTAGTTATTTAAACAAGTCATGAAAGGCATAAGTAGCGTAGTGGAGACATTGATGGAAGATTGCCTCATTGATGCCCAAAGCCTTGGGTTCAAATCCCAGTAGAACTATAAGTTTTATTTTTATTTTCAATTAAAAAGATTTATAAGTTTTACCTTTTTTTTTTTTTTAAAAAAAAATAAAATATTAACTCTAATTTTTTTCGATTATAATAATCAACTTAGTACATTTAAATTTTAAACATGTTTAAAACATTTTTTTTCTTTTAAATTTCAAATTTTTGTAGATGCTATAATTTTTAAGTCTTACCTTTGTTTTTTTTTTATTATTATTTAAAATCTATCAATTTCTAATTCTATTTTTTTTATTAAAGATTTTTTTTAAATAAAATTTTAAGTCTAATTTGTTTTGATTATAATAATCAACTTAGTACATTCAAATTTTAAACATGCTTAAAACATTTCTTTCATTTTAATTTTTCCACTTATAAAATTTCAAATCTAAACTAATATTTACAAAAAACTGAATTGCGACCACAAAATGGTAGGGGTTTAAAGGTGGGAAAATGTAAAAAAAGCGACCAAATAAGTGGGGGCAAAAAGTCTGTGGTCGAATTTGGGGGGGATAGTCACAAATATGACCAAAAATTTTTTAGAAAAAACCTTGTGGGGGGATGGTCACTTAAAAGTGACCATATGGTCGTAATTTATCTCAAGAGAAGGACCATTTGTCACGTAAAAAAGTGACCAAATGGTCACTTTTAGGCTCGAGAAAATGCGACCGGATGGTCGCCAAAAAGGACCATCTGGGTAATTTATGTGAAAGATAAGGACCAATGGTCAAGCAAAAAAAGGACCAAAGGTCGATTTTAGTGACCAAATGGTCACTTAGACAAGTAAGGTTTGTTTGGGGGGGGGGGGGTTGGGGGGGGGGAAAATACGACCGGGGGGGGGGAAAAAGGGGGGGGGGGGGGGAAAAAAAAAAAAATTTTTTAAATTTAGGGGGGGGGGGGGGGGGGGGTTTGGAGATTTTTTTTAAAAATTTCAAAAATTAGTTATAATTATTAATTATTATTTAATTAATATAAAATTTCATAAAAAAATTGGAATTAAAATAAAAAAATAATACAAATATAAAATTAAAACGTTTTATACGGGAGAGAAAAAAGAAAACCTACTGTGGAGGGCGGGGGGGGGGAGGAGGAGTCGAGATGAAGGGCCGCGGGCCATAAATGTGACGGGGTGACTGGACCTCGACTCGGCGCTGTCGGCCTCAATAGCAACGACTGGGAGGGGAGTCGCGCATAGCCCCCTCAACAAACCCAAAGGCCAGCACGAGTTTCGGGGGCCTCGAGACCGTGAAAAAAGTTCTAAACAGTAAAATTCGGAAAAAAAAAGGTTAATATATAAGGTAGGAAAAATTTTAAAGAAAAAATAATAATTGAAAAAATATTAAATACCGAATCGTGCCTTTATCGCGATTTAACGCCCGGACTCGTATCGGGGGGAGGGAGGGCGGCATTGGGCCAATTTTTTTTTAGGGTGGGGGGGGGTTTTTTTTTTTTTAAAAATTAAAGAGTGAAGAATAAAACATAATAAATTAATAAGTAATTGGAAAAAGAAAACGAGAAAAAGTACGTAAGTAAAGAAAGGACGGGTGAAAAAAAAATACCAATCGACGATGGTGGGGCCGTTGTGTGTTTGGTGGGATTCTTCGGGCGGGTTGGCCTTATTCCGGTGACACCTTTGGGGCCGCGGCGGGGGGGGGGGGGGGGGGGGGTCTAATGCTCATCCACAGGGGCGATTTGCCGCTGGCTCCCAGGGAACATGAGGTCCTGAATCGATCCGGGGCGTGGATTCCCATGGGGGGAACAATCTTCCGTGCTGGATATCGAGATCGATAAGAAACGAAATTGCCTAAAAAATGAAATAAAAATTGTTAAAGTAATAAATTTATTTCATAAATTTCAAAATTAATTAATTATGAAAATAAATGATGTTTTTACCTTCCAATCGCCGCACTCCGACGTTTGTTCGCGTGGGCGGGATCTTCGCCGAGGATGGGTTGGATGCTCGGAGGACTCGGGGGGGGGGGGGGGGGGGGGGGGGGGGGGGAAAAATTAAGGGGGGGGGGGGGGTGGGGTGGGGTTTTTTTGAAAAAAAAAAAAAATTGTGCTATATATTAGAAACTATTAGTTAAAAGGAATAAAAACACTTTGAAAAATAGAAACAAAATTACTTACGTGGCTCGGCGGTCCGAGACTGGTCAATGGGGGCGAGGGCGCTGATCGGACCGATGCAGTTCAGGGACGCGTGGATCCACGATGCGGACCCGATGCTAGCCCGAGTCTTGGCCGGGGAGTCTGGCGGGGGTCGTGGTGTCGCAGTCGGCCTCGTGGACCGCATCATCGGCGTGGCGGCAAGTCCCGTCTCGTAACTAAAGAGGAGTCCAACCCTCCGTAGTCGTCCGCATCGTGCGCGCGCCGGCGTGGGGGAGACCCCCTCGCCCGCGTCGTCGGGCTCGCCTCGACTGGGAGGACGCCGCCTCTCGTAATCCTACAACCAAAATAAACTAATTTAATACTAATTACGTAAGTAAAATATTGACATAAATTTAATTAATTAATTAATGAAATAATGTAAATTAAACTAACATAAATTAAGTAAATAATTTAAAATAAACTAATCAAATTAATTTGAACAAAAGTAAATTAAAATTAGATTAATTGAACTAAAATTAATTCAATTAAACTTAAGATTAATTAATTAAAACTAAAATAAACTAATTATTTAATTTGAAATAAAGTAAAAGTAAAATAGATTAATTGAACTAAAATTAATTGTATTAAACTCAAATTAATTTAATTCAATTAATTTTAGTTTCAATTAATCTAATTTTAATTTACTTTAATTCAAATTAATTGATTAGTTTATTTTAGTTTTAATTAATTAATCTTAAGTTTAATTGAATTAATTTTAGTTTCAATTAATCTAATTTTAATTTACTTTAATTCAAATTAAATGATTAGTTTATGTTAGTTTTAATTAATCAATCATAAGTTTAATTGAATTAATTTTAGTTTCAATTAATCTAATTTTAATTTACTTTAATTCAAATTAATTGATTAGTTTATTTTAGTTTTAATTAATTAATCTTAAGTTTAATTGAATTAATTTTAGTTCAATTAATCTAATTTTAATTTACTTTAATTCAAATTAATTGATTAGTTTATTTTAGTTTTAATTAATCAATCATAAGTTTAATTGAATTAATTTTAGTTCAATTAATCTAATTTTAATTTACTTTTATTCAAATTAATTGATTAGTTTATTTTAGTTTTAATTAATTAATCTTAAGTTTAATTGAATTAATTTTAGTTTCAATTAATCTAATTTTAATTTACTTTAATTCAAATTAAATGATTAGTTTATGTTAGTTTTAATTAATCAATCATAAGTTTAATTGAATTAATTTTAGTTTCAATTAATCTAATTTTAATTTACTTTTTTTTTTTTTTTTTTTTTTTTTTTTTTTTTTATTTCAAATTAATTGATTAGAATACTTAAACAAAATTATTCTAATTAATTAATATAATTGTACTTTACTTTAATCAAATTGAACTAAAATTAAGTAATTAAACAATTTTTATTTAATAATTAAACTAAAATTAATTAATTAAATTAGTGTAATTCATTAATTTAAACTACTTAAGATAATTGAAGTTAAACTATTTGAATTAATTACCCTACTTTAAATTAATTGATTTAATTAAAAGTAATCTAAATTACATTAATTAAACTAAAATTAAAAAGTTAAACTAGTGTAATTATAAATTAATTTAGTTTAATTTTATTAAATTAAAAGTAAACTATCTTAAATAAACTAAATAAGTAATTAAACTAAATTAGATTAAGTAATTAAATTAATTACTACTTAAATTGAATTAAAAGTAAACTAAGTTAGATTAATTAAACTATTAGATTAATTAAACTAAAATTACTTAAAGTAACAAAATTAAACTAAACTAATTAATTAGTTAATGTAAACTAAAAGCTATGAATTAAACAAAAAGTAAACTAAGTAATTGATTACACAAATTTAGATTCATTAAACTAAAACAATTAAATTAACAAAACTAAACTAAACTACTTAATTGAAAACTAAAAACTAAAACTAAGTAAACTAAATTCTTAAACTAAACTTGAATTTTATTTACGAAAACTAACCTGTAATAGAAACCGGGATTGGGGTTGAGGGTTTTAGGTTTAGAGTAAGAAGCGGAACGGAACGGGAAGAAATAACGGGGAACGGGAGAGGGGAAAGAGAGAAAAGAACAAAAAGAGAGGAAGAAAAAGAGAAAGGCGTAAAAGAAGAAACGGGGAGAAAAAGAAGAAACGGGGAAAGGAAAGTGATGGGAATTTAAATGGAATTTGCGACCAAATGGTCGCAAATATGCAATAATGAACGGAAAGAAAGGTCGCGTCTTGGGGAAAATGCGACCACATGGTCGCCTTTTTAGAGATATTTGCTTGACGAAATGGTAGCATTTATTGAAAGCGGGGTACCATTGGGTTTCAAGAACAAGCTGTCATATCACCGAGTTCCATCAAAAATTGCAACCGGATGGTCGCAATAATGAAATTCACCGCCAAATATTGCGACCGGATGGTCGTATTGTTTAAATTCACCGCCATAAATTTCATGAAAATTTAAACTGTCCGCTTCATTTGGGGCCATTTGGGGGCATTTATATATTTTAAAAAATATATAATTATACTTTTTAAAAAATGGCACCATTTTGGGGGCCTTTTTTTTCAAAAATTTATACCCTAAACCCTAAAAACCCTAAACCCTAAAGCCCTTAGGGGTTTGAGGGGGGCCTTTCCCTTCTAAATTACTAGGGGGGGGGGGGGGGGCTGGTTGGAATTATTAGTATTTATATACTTTTTTTGTTATATTGGTTTACTTTCCGATATTTACATGTGGAAGGGAACTCTTTTTTCCATGTGTTATATTTATTGGTATATTTTCTTCATTTTTTGATTTTCGAGATAAATTTTTGTAATTCTTGATTTGGAACTATTTGATTCTATTTAAGGGTTTTTTTAATAGATATAGATAATTTTATTCTTGTTTTTCAAGATAGGGGGGAAAGTGCTAGGGGGGGGGAAGGGAACCAAATAGACTATCAAGATGTACATATTAATATATAATTTGCATCCACATATTCATTTGAAGCAATTCCTTTTGGAATTCGATATATAAACATGTCAAAGTTGAATTCGAGGGAATCTTTCTTATAAAAAAAAAAAAGGGGGGGGGGGGGGGGGGGGGGGGTTAATTTCATTTTCATCGTAGTTATCATTTTTTGATTTTAATTTGGTCTATTGATTTGGTTATTGCTTTATTCATAATTGTAAATGCTTTACTTGAACAAAAAAGAGTCAAAAGGACTAGATTCAACTAGAGGTTTAAGGAAAATATAATTCTTCTCTACAATATTATTGTTCTCTCTTTGTATGAAATTCGGATATTTCAAGACGACGTTAAATATTATTATTTACTCTACACAAATTTTAAAAAATCTAAAAGGCGTTTAGATAGCTTCTGATCTTGAAGAGTTTTATATTAATTGAAAGTGAATAATTTTTATTTAATTGACATTATTATTATTGTTAAGAAATGTAACAATAAAATTAACCACATCTTGAATTATTGGTAATTTTTTCAATCATCTATTCTTATTTTTATTTTTCTTTCGTAAGTTTATAATGTAATTTTCCTTTTACTTTATCTATTTTACCCCATAAATACATTGGGGAAAAATCAACAATCATTAAAGATTTTATTTGTTCATAAAATAAATATAATTTAAAAAATTGATTAACAAACATTTAACTAATACACATAAAACTCTTAAAATATAAAATGAATTGTAAAATAAGACTAAAAATTCCACGTGCATCGCACGTGTTAAAAACTAGTTATTTAAAATTATTGGTCATATAAAATCACAGAATTTGCGACCATCCAGGTCACTTCGTAATGTGACCATGTGGTAGCTAATTCCACCAAAATTTAAGCTACCATCGCTCAATATAGGTCACAAAAATTGCGACCCGGTGGGCACTTTAATTGTGACCACTTGGTAGCTTTTCCCTCCAATTTTAAGCTACCATGCTCACTAAAGGTCACAAAAATGCGACCGGTGGTCACTTTAATGTGACCACTTGGTAGCTTTTTTCCCTCCAATTTTAAGATACCACGGCTAGTAAAGGTCACAAAAATGCGACCAGGTGGTCACTTTAATTGTGACCACTTGGTAGCTTTTTCCCTCTAAAATTAGCGCCATTTTTTGCTACCAAGGCATATTTTAGTCACAAAAAGCCACCGATGGTCGTTTGTTAGGTGACCAAGTGGTCGCTTCTTTTGCGCCATAATTTCGCGCCATTTTTTATGACTACTTCTACTTTTGGTCGCAACTGTCGCAAAAAAGTGACCAGATGGTCACCGAGAGTCAACCTTCAAAGAAAGGACCGGTGGTCACCAGAAAACTACCACTTTTTTTTTGTCGCAAATTTCTGGTTGCATTTTGACAGTTTTTTTGTAGTGTTAAAAAAAATAAAAAATAAGGCTAAATTATATTTTATAGAGATTTTTTTATAAATATTTTTGTGATTTTTATAGTAAAATATTATATGATAGTGGGCCGAAAAATATACTTTCGCACTGGGCCCCCGTTTTCTTAAGACCGACCCTGTTGCTTCTCACACAAATCCCCTTGAAATCATAAAATCATTGAACTTTTTGTTCCACTGCCTAGATACGCTTCACACCATAAATTGACTTTATCAGTCTACATGTTAGGTGCTCCTTTCCCTTTTCAACAAACCCAAATGGTTTCTTCATGTAGATTTCTTTTTCTAACTCACCATATAGGAATGTTGTAGTCATATCAAGCGGCTACAACTCTAAATCAAACTGATTGACCACTATTAGCACAAGCGTAATTGAAGAATGCCTCACTACAGGAGAGAAAATCTCATTGTAGTCTATCCCTTCTTCCTGTGTAAAACCTTTGGCCACCATCCTAGCCTTATACCTAGGCTTTTCCACTCTCTCAATACCTGGCTTCACCTTGTATACCCATTTACAATCTATTAGCTTTCTCCCTTCTGGTTTTACTGTCAACAACCAAGTGTCATTCTTATACAAAGACTTCAACTTTGATTCCATGGCATTTTGCCAATTTTTGCTCTTAGATGAGTTGTTAGATTCATAATAGGTTTTTGGTTCCAAGAATTCACCCTCATCATAGTTCAAAGCATAAGCCACATAATCAGATTCACTAAATTTAGAAGCAGGTTTCACTGGTCTCTTATATACCTCTATCTCTTGTCAACTGGTAATCAGTAAAAGAACTCTCCTCAGTTGAAATTGTTTCTTGTATCACCACTGGTTCTACACTTTCACTAGCTTCCTCAGGATATACTTGAGGATTTTAATCGGAGGAAAAAATGTCTATTTCAAACTCTCCACTTGTGGTTGCAGCCTTATCTAACTTTTCAGTCTTCTAGGGCATGTAATGTTCATTACATCCCTGCTAATAATACAGTTGGGATATCCAGCCTCCAAGGACAACAATTTGTAATCCTTAACTCTTTTAGGGTAGCCTACGAGGATACATTTCTCACTACAAAAAAAAGTCAATTTATGACCAGCAATTTGCGACCAAAAGGTCGTTTTTGCTGTAGAATGTGACCAAAAAAGCGACCAACATGGTGGTGGAAAAAAAGCTGGTCGTTCCGGAATTTTGTACGACCATATAGTCACAAAAATACGACCAAACATGGTTGGTCGCAAAAAAGTCAACATTTTGAAAAAGCGACCAGATGGTCGCTTAAAAAAGTGACCATCTGGTCGTAATTTAAGTTTAAGATAAGTGACCAGTTGGTCACATGCAACAGTGACCACGTGGTGGTTTAATAAGCGACCAAATGGTCACTTTTGGACTTAGACAAAATGCGACCATATAGTCATTTTTTAGGGATAAAGTATGACCATCTAGTCGTTTATCTTCTAGGGTAAATGCGACCATCTAGTCGTATTTAATAAATTTTTAATTTATTTATTTAATTATTATTTATTTATTTAATTAATAATAAAATTATTATTTATTTATTTAATTAATATTAATTAATTAGTATTTATTTATTTATTTAATATTAATTAATTAGTATTTATTTATTTAATTAATATTAATTAATTAATATTTATTTATTTAATTAATATTAAAATTTAATAATAAAAAATTGGAATTAAAATAAAATATATATTAATCAAATATTCAAAAAATGTTCTATACAAAAGAAATCATCCTAGAACTACTGCGGAGGGGAGGGGGGTGGCGGAGGCGGCGTCGATGATGAATGGCCACCGTCTAGGGATCTGAAATATGCGGCCAAAAATATTGCGACCTGGGCCTCGACCCGTGCCTGCATATCTGCCTCAATCGCAGCGACTCGAGAAACGAAGTTGTTGCGCATAGCGTCCATGTCGGTGTGAAGCTGTTGAACCTCCTTGCGCAGCTGCTGCTCAACCGGAGAAGGGCCGGAGCTAGTGCTCGCTCCGCTCCGCTTAGCCGAGGCACATCCTTGTAAAGGTGGTCTTCCGTACGAGCCGAGCCCAACAACGGATCCATCTGGACGAACGCCTTCAGCAGCCTCCAAGAACGCCTGTCGACGGTCTTCCTGAGTCGGTTGCGAGTTGGGTGTGGGCAACCTCTGACTCAAACACTCCTTGAAACGGTCCTAAATATTTAAAATTCAGAAAATATGTAAAAGTTCGAAAATGATGAACAAATTCTAATTAATAATTGAAAAGACATATTAAATACCTGAGTTTGTTGCTCATTTTCGTCGACGGTCGTCCCGTCCTTCTTCGTGTGAAGGACCCGGTGCAGTTGATCAGGCGGAACAGGACGACTATACTTTTCTTCCTAAACATATTATAAAAAGAGACAGAAATTAAATTAATAAATAATTGAAAATAAAACAAAAAAATGACGTGAAAGAAAAATGACAATTACTTACCAATATACAATGGTGCTCGTCATGAGGCTTCGCACCACCAGTGTGTTTCCTCGGGTTCTTGGCCCGGTTGGCCTTATTCTTCGCCGACACTTTTTTTCCCTCTTGAGACTGCAAGCTCGCGAGGAGCCGGGCATGCTCCTCCTCGCTCATCCACACAAGCCTGTTTTCAGTTTGCTTCTGCCGCGTCCGGTACATGAGGTCTTTGAATCGATCCTCCACGTGTCTGTCCTATAGGGGGAACATCCGACCGTCCGTGACATCGGGATCAATCATAGGAAACTTGCCCTGAAAAAATTTGAAATAAGAAAACGTTAAAGTAATAAATTAATTGTTAAAAATTTATAAATTAATTAATTATAAAAATAAGTGAAGTTATTTACCTTCCAATTGTTGAACATCCGACGCTTCTCCGTCGTCGGAATCTTCATCCAGCGAAGCTCGCTTGGTAGAGGCATGCTCTGGAGGACCTGGTGAAACCGCTTTGAAGCGGTTTGATGCAAATCCTGTAATATGAAAAAAAACACGTTAAAAATATTAGTGATATTAGGTTATAAATAACATGAATATTAAATTAAAAAAAAAATACTTGTCTACTTACGTATCCCCTTCTATCTGAAGGGTCTGGTTAACGGGGGCCCGAGGACGCCCAGTGTCAGATGTGGATGCTCCCACAGGATCGGACCATGTGCCGAGTGTGGATGCTCCCGCTAGCGGCGTGGCCGGAGCCCAGATCCCCAAATGCGGTGTCGCAATCTGCGACTCGGGTACTGCGGAGGGATATGTAGGGTTGGGATTGTTATCCAACCGTAAGATCTCGTCCAGGTCAGCATGCGTCCAATCCTCCGGAGAATTGTGCAACTCCGGTGCGTCATCCTTTGGCGTCGGATCAGTTCGGTCCTGCGCATCATCGCCGGACATCGGAAGACGACGTTGGCGTGCCATTTTCCTAATCAAACAAATTTAATTTAATTAATTAATAATTTATTATTTAATGTAAATTTATTAATTAAGTATATTAAAATAAATTAAATTAAAATAATTAATTAATTAAACTAAACTAAAGTAAAGTAAATTAAATTAATTAATTAATTAATTAAAGTAAGTAAACTACACTAATTATTTAACTAAAGTAAATTAAATTAATTAATTAAACTAAACTAAACTAAAGTAAAGTAAATTAATTAATTAATTAATTAATGAATTAAACTAAACTAAACTAAATAAATTAAATTAATTAATTAATTAAAGTAAGTAAACTACACTAATTATTTAACTAAATTAATTAATTAATTAAAATAAACTAAACTAAAGTAAATTAAATTAATGAATTAATTAAAGTAAGTAAACTACACTAATTATTTAACTAAATTAAGTAATTAAATTAAAGAAAAATAGTTAAGTAAGTAATTAAAGTAATCTAATCTATTTAATTTACTAAATTAAACTATATTAAATTAATTAATTAATCAAAGTAAAGTAAATTAAATTAATTAAAGTAAGTAAATTAAATTAATTAAAGTAAGTAAACTACAGATTAATCAAACTAATCTAAACTAATAATGTGACTAAATTAAATTAATAATTTATTAAACTAAATTTAATTAAGTAATTAAACTAAATTAATTTAATTAACTAAATTAAACTAATTAAATAAAACTAAACAAATTAAAGTAACTAACTAAACATAATTAATTAAGTAATTAATTACACTAATTTAAAACTAAACTAAATTATTCAATTAAATGTAACTAAATTTAACGAAACTAAAACAATTTATAATAACTTAATTAAAACGAAAACGAAAACTAACCTCGAATACGCTACCGGGTTTTGGAGGTTTTTTAAACGGGAATGGGTGAAAGAACGGGGAACGCGAAAGGTAAGAACGAACGGGGGACGAGGAACGGGCAAAAAGCAACGGGGGAACGGGAATGGGGGAAAGAGAGAAAAGAGAAATCAGTGGGGGAGGGGAAAGAAAAGGTGGGACGTTTAAATCAAAAATTGCGACCAACTGGTCGCAATTTCGTAATCATGAAAAAAATGAAGAGTCGTTCGATTACGACCAGTTGGTCGCATTTTGCTTCAAAAATACGACCAGATGGTCCTATTTCATAAAAATGGGACCAACTGGTCGTAAGTGTGTCATTATGACCAACAACTGTCACATCACACTTCCCATCAAGAATTGCGACCATTTGGTTGTAATTTTCAAATTAACCACCATAGATTGTGACCAAATGGTCGTAATTCTCAAATTCACCTCCAAAAATTTCACGAAAATTTAAATTTACCGCTGAATAAAGTGACCAGATAGTCACAAAATTACGACCAAATGGTCGTAAATTAATACAAATTTTAAAAAAATTTAAGTCTATATTTTATCAGTTACGACCATATGGTCGCATTTTAGTTTCAATTTGCGACCATATGGTCGTAAATATATATATATATATTTTTTAATATATATAAATTAATGGAGATTAAAAAATATTTATATATATTGCTTAATGAAACACAACAATGACGATATTATATAACATACAGTGAATCATATAAATTTACAAAGTGTATTATTCTTCATCCTCACTTTCTTCAGTCATTGCTTCTTCTTCTTCTTTTTCTTCTTCTTCATCATCTCGAATAAATTCAGCATCAATGTCACGTTCGCAAGAAGTGGAAGCATTTGTATCGTCATCATGCAATGTTATCGTTCCATCGTTCAAAGGACGTGCGGTATCTGCATTCTGGCCATCGTCTATTGCATGACATATTATCTGATCTTCTTGAAAAGCACCGGCTTCGTCTGCATGGTCGTCTTTCTCAGACAGGTTTTCTTCTACCTGGCGTGGTTTAACTATACAAACAAGTAACCAATCTGTCAGATCTCGTCTATTACTCGGATAGTTCAGGTAATAAACTTGAAACACCTGTGAAGCTAGGACAAACCTATCAGCGGTGCGCATATGCTTGTTCTTGTTTACCTCAACGATTTGTAAATGATCAATGTTACAGACGCCGCCTCGTTAGGTTGTCTCGAACCAAGTGCAGTTGAACAGAACAATGCGTTTTAGCGTCGGACTTGCGTATTCAATCTCAAGAATCTCATTGATTACTCCAAAGTAATCGTCCTCGGTGCCGAACACTTGACCTTTTATGCAAACACCACTGTCGTTTGAAATCTGAATCCGTTACCGACGTATCCAGTATATGACCTTGCAATCCATCCAGGTCCCTTTGCCAAAGAAATAATGCGAGGATCATCTACCGGTAACTTAGGGGAGTCCACCTGTCATTCAGCACACATAGAGTATCATTAGAATGATATATTATTTTTTAGTAAATAACTTGACATGATATTTTTGACAATTTCAAATAACTCACATATGCATTGAACCAGGAACGAAACCCCTTCTCGATTATTGACCCCTCCTCAGCGGCTGTAAGACCGACTCGTGTCATTTGAACGTATACGTTCAGAAATAGTCTGTATGTTACGAAAATAGTAAGAAAATATTTTAAACAGTTGTGATTGTTAATTCAAAGGAATAATGTAACGTTACGAGAACTCACTCGATGTAAGGCTCGACTTCTGGGCAGTTGCATAACACGTAGCTCTGCATTACGTGATACTTAGAATCGATCAACGGCCTACGCACTGATCTTCCAACTGTCATTGCCAGGTTCAGTAAATATGGGCAGGTCGTTTACGTCAACACCTTCAAGTAAAATTTCGACAACGTTTCGTGTCGCTGGATGAAACTGCTCAGTAATTTGTTGATCAAAGTAGTATGAACAAAATGTGGTAGTCTCTTGCATCAGGTACACACTACAGATAGATCCTTCGACTCTTGCTTTATTTTCGACCGTCTTTTTCAATCGACGTAAGTACCTGTTGGTACAAACAATTAAGTAAACCTCTGATAAGTTTAACATAAAAAAACTTAAACTATATACAAAGTAAGTTTGCTAACCTTTCAAATGGGTACATCCAGCGATAATGGACTAGACCCCCTAAGAATGCCTCGTATGGAAGATGCACTGCAAGATGCTCCATTGAGTCAAAAAAGCCGGGTGGGAACATTCGCTCCAACTTATAGATAATAACAGCGATCTCCGAACTCACTGAAGCTATAGTAACTTCAGTCAGCTCTGTACATGTCAAGTCCCTGAAAAAACACTCAACTGGGCAAGCGGCTCCCAAAGTCTGTTCTCTATGAACGGTCTGAATGCGACGGGCATCAATCGTTGCATGAATACATGACAGTCGTGGCTTTTCATCCCGAATATGACATGTTTTTGACGGTCTATACACCGTCTCAGATTCGAAACGTATCCATCAGGGAATTTGATGGATTTGATCCACTCAAATAGTGTTTTCTTTTCATCCGTCGTCAACATGTACTTTTCTTTTGCGTAATTATGATTGTCGTCAGGCTCTAACTTAGGACGGTTACATATCTCCCGTATATCGTACCGTGCCTTCAGATTGTCCTTTGTTTTTCCAGGAACATTCAAAACCGTATTGAAAATGTTGTCGAAGAAGTTCTTCCCGATATGCATTACATCCAGGTTGTGTCTGACAAGTATATCTTCCCAATACGGTAGATCCCAAAAAATACTCTTTTTCTTCCAACCCGTGTTTTTTCGAGCCGCATTGTTTGCAATCTCTGCACCTTCCACTGTAATCTTCCGCATCCCTATAGCATCTATATCGTGCAGAATCTGCCTTCCACTGTACATTCTTGGGGGGTTTTCCTTTCTTACTCTCTGACCCTTCTTCCAGTCAGTACAGTTTGAATGGAACGCATGATTCAAAGGCAGAAATCGACGGTGGCAATCAAACCAACAGGTTTTTTGACCGTTTATGAGGTAAAACGCATCTGTGTCTAGCATGCAATGTGGACATGCGTATTTACCGGCCTTACTCCATCCTTTAATTGAGGATGGGGATCGATATTTACAATTATTAACTAATGAACTAAGCAAAACAATAACAAAACACAGACTCAAGAAATAATGAACGTGAACGCAACATACCTGACAACATTGAATACGCAGGGAAGTCACTGATCGTCCAGATTAATGCCACGCACAACAAGAAATTTTGTTTCTTCGAGATGTCGTACGTCATGGCACCATCTGTCGACAACCTATTCAACTCTGTGATACGCGGTTGCAAATACACATCCAGTTTTTGTTTTGGACTTTTTGGGCCAGGTATGATCACTGTGAGAAAAATCATCGGGTCTCTTATACACATCGAGGGTGGCAAGTTATACGGGTTTACCATAACCTGGCCAAACTGAATATTGCGCCCTGGATGCCCAGAACGGATTAAAGCCATTTGTGCATAAGCCCAATCTCACGTTTCTCGGATCTTGTGCAAACTTAGGATGGCAATTATTTAAATGCTTCCAAGCCACAGCGTCTGAGAGATGTCGCATAACACCTTCATCCTGTGAATACTCGTGATGCCATCTCATGTGTGAAGCTAAGACATCTGATGCATACAACCGTTGCAGACGTGGGGTCAGCGGTAAATAAAACATACGGGCGTACGAAATCATCCCGCGTTTCCCCTGTTTATATCTTGGAAGAAAACATAAATTGCAGTGATGCAGATCCGCATCCACATCCCAGTAGATCATGTATCCGTTTCGACACGAATCTATCCTCTCTACGAGTAACCCGAGTCCGTCCACTAGCTTTTTCGTGTCGTACAAACTGTGCGGCATCAGGTTTTCTTGTGGAGCGCATCGACGAAACCACGATACAACCGAATCAAATCCTCTAGCAGGTAAGTTATACTGTTCTTTTATATTTAAAAGTTCTGTAACAGCAGCAAGTTGACTAACCTGACAACCTTCGTTCAACGGTAGGCTCGCCGTCTTCAGCAGATCGTGCATTTTACGTGCTTCCGGATTCATTTCTTCTTCAACAACCCCTTCTCTTTCGTCGTCTACGTTCAAACTTTCATGAAAACTTTCATTTCCGCCCCCATATTCCACACCATCAAGTATCATTTGCTGCATCTGACTATACTGTTGTATTTCATTGGGTTCTTCGATGACAACGTCCGCATTCGAGTTGCTACCCTCGTACTGTCTCGCTTCCTGTACTGCAGCGTCGAACATTTCCCTCGTCTCCCCATGATACACCCAGTGATAATAATTCTTCACAAATCCCCGACTATAAAGATGAACCTTCAAATCTGGAATCGGTATGATTCTCCTATTGTCGCATTTTCTGCACGGACATCATAGCTTTTCACCATAATTCGCCTAATAGATAGTTGTCTTGCAAAACTCAACAAACTGTTCAACCCCGGCCACAAACTCATTGCTCAAATACCCGTCTATCAAACGAATATACATCCACTCTCTCATTTTTCTTTTTTCTTATCTTTACAAACAATGGGAGGAGGAGATTTTATAATGCATTCCTCTGCTTAATTGTGACCCTATGGTTGCAAAATTACTACCATCTGGTCGTATTTCTCCCACCTTTTCTTACAACCAAGTGGTCACCTTTGGTCACATTAAATGCGACCAGATGGTCACTTCCAAAGGCGACTACTTGGTAGCTTTCTTCCTGCCAAAATTGCGCGCCTTTTTTTGCTACCAAAGTATATTTCTAGTTACAAAAATGCGACCATATGGTCAGTTCCAAATGCGACTACTTGGTAGCTTTCTTCCCACCAAAATTACGCGCCTTTTTTTGCTACCAAATTATATTTTTAGTCACAAAAATGCGACCACTTGGTCGTTTTTTTAGGTGACCAAATGGTCGCTTATTTCGCGCCATAATTTCGCGCCTTTTTTTTCTACCAAGTCATATTTTAAGTCACAAAAATGCGACCACTTAGTCGTTTTTTTAGGTGACCAAATGGTCGCTTCTTTCGCGCTATTTTTTATGACAACTTCTAATTTTGGTCGCAATCTGGTCGCAAAAAAAGTGACTAGATGGTCACTTCGAGTCAACCTTCAAAAAAAGTGACCAAATGGTCACCAAAAAACTACCACTTTTTCTTGGTCGCAAATGGCTGGTCGCATTTTGACTTTTTTTTTGTAGTGTCTTAGCTCTTGGTTCCAACTTGTATGTCTTAGTTAATGCATAATCTGCACAGTCAAAAACCCTCAAGTATGACAAATTAGGAGGCTTCCCAGTTCACACTTCCTGTGGTGTCTTCTTGTCAAGTGCTGTTTATGGACTTCTGTTTATCAAATAGGTAGTTATTTGAACTGCATTTCCTCTAGAACACCTTTGGAAGATTGACATTGAATAACATACATCTAACCATTTCAAACAAAGTCTTGTTGTATCTCTCAGCCAAACCATTATGTTGAGGAGTTCTCACCAAGGTCAAATGCCTAATGATTCCTGCATGTCTGCACATCTGATCAAACTCCTTGCTTAAGAACTCTAAGCCATTGTCTATTCTTATCACCTTAATAAAGCTTCTTGTTTGATTCTCCATCAGCACCTTCCACTCTTGGAAAGTCTTGAAGGTGTCACTTTTTTGTCTTAGAATAAAAGTCTATAACCTTCTTGAGAAATCATTCACTATTTTCAAGATGTACCTGCCTCCACCATGTGTTGTTGTTCTTGCAGGCCCCCACATATCTGAGTAAAGATATTCTAATCTTCTAGTAGTATTGTGAGTTCCTTTGTTGAATTTTGCTCTAATTGATTTTCCAAGAACACAAAATTCACAAAAATGAATGTCACCCAACATGTTCTTTCCAAGTAGCCCCTGTTGATTCAGTGCTTCCAAGCCTTGAACATTCACATGAGCCAGTCTTCTATGCCATAGTTCTGCATCTTCTAGCTTCCTCTGAGTGACGATGTGATTCACCAGCTTCTGTCACTCCCTTCAAATGATACAGTGTGTCTTTCAAAGTTCCCTCTATTACCATTATTGAGCCTTTGAATATCTTTAATACCCTACCATTTGAATTTCAACTATAACCAATTTTGTCAAGAGTACCTAAAGATATCAAATTTCTTGACATATCAGGTACATACCTTACATCTCTCATAGTTTTCAAAGAGCCATCTCCCAGTCTGAGCTTCATTGATCCACTACCCTTGACTTAACATTGATGATCATTTCCCATTCTCACATTTCCACCTTTGAAATCTTTGAAATCCGGAAGGTACTCCTTATTTGGAGTCATAAGAAAAGAACATCCAAAATCTAGGATCCAGTCTTGATGATTATCTTTAGTAGAAACAATCAAGAGCTCGGCTAATTCATATCCCATATAGAAATTTGATGCATTTCTAGTATCGTTTCCCTTGGGCCTTTGTCCCTGATCATTTTGAGGGCAATTCTTCCTGTACATAGGTAGCATTTCTTGCACTTCCTTTTAGATTTTGACTTATTACCCAGTGAGATTTTCCATCTTTCTTGAAAGGTGGTCTTCCTTTTACTGGTAATGCATTAGCTTCTCTTCTTTCATAACTCAGTTCCAACTCCTTTGATCTCAATGAATCTAACACCATATCTATGGTTAAAGAATGCATGCAATACTTTATTGCAGCTTTGACCTCTTTAAAAAAAATATGAAAGTATGTTTAAGAGAATCACTGCTCGATTCTCTCCATGGTTTCACCTGCATTTACCAAGTCAAGGAAAATTCTGTTGAAGCCATTATCTCTAGATTCTTGGCCTAATTCCATCTTAAAGCCGAAGAACTTTTCTTCCAAAAGTATCTTTTTAGAAAGTGACTTCTTCATGAACAGAGCCTCAAGCTTTTTCTAAATCCCAATCGCCCTATTTTCTTCATTAACTCAACTGAGAAAAGTGTCAAAAAGGTAAGAATCATCAAGCTGAACGCGATTTCATCCATCTCTACAACTGCTCAGGTTTCGTGGTATCTGGGATTTTCTTTTGATCTTCGAAAGCTTTGGCCACTTTTTGATGAACTAAAAGTACCTTCATCTTCTTCCTCCATATTCCAAAGTTACTTTTACCAATGTCCCTAGAGTTCAAATCTTGGCGCCATGGATTGAGTTTCAAGAACTCAAGATTTGTTATTTTCCAAAATCGTTATTCACCTGCATCCTCTTAGATTCACCAGCTTTGATACTAATTGTTAAACTATAATGCATAGATTCAAGAACAAAGTATAAGAGAAGAATGAGAAAAGAAGAAATTGAGAAAGAGATTAAGAAGTATATCTTCTTACATTAATATGAGAATGTAAGCTACTAAATGAAGAAAAAGCAAAATATGCTTATTATAAAGAAATTGGCAACGTAAATTCTAACTGCTAGCTGTTGCAAGTAGATAACAAACGTTTACCTCAATTTGACAGCTAGGATGTGTTAGGTAATACACTAACCATGGTAACTAAAAGAAATATAGGAGAGTTAATGATCTATGACAACAACAATATATAAGTTGTTCTCTTAAGGATTGTTCAAGGCTTGAACAACATGATCCCTTATTCCTCTGATCAATGAACTAGTCAACTTATAATATGTATTATGAAAGGTTGTTAATTAAAGAATCAGTAAGCACTAAGGAACAAGATGTATCCTATGGGGTTAAATCGTTATTACCACTCTATTGTAATAATGAATCACTGGTAATTGAAAAGAGAAACACACATTTCTATACAAGGGTTAGTTTCTTATTTTATGTTTTATGTTTTTAGAATAAGGATCTACAGCAATGAATGATACCTAGGTTCTTCTGTTGTTGGTTTAGTTTGTATCGTCTCTCACATCCATGTTCCCTTTTGGGGGTTCCCTTCAAAAACAAGAACTTCAATATCTAAGTCAAGCAGGCGTGCACAATGCATTTTGCAAAGGTTGGATTGGGCACTTTAGGGTGTACTTTACACTTTTCATCCTTGTGAGGAAAAGTTGAGTCATTACTTTTCCCAAATGGCGTTGGTAATGATAGTTAACTTTTAAAAGGCCCTTGGATGGTTGAGGGTAATTACATGCAGCAACGACGAGGTGTTATGTCGGCAACCACAAAAACTTAGATGACAATCAAGATTGTTCGTGTACAGGTGGTTTCCCTTTCATCAGGTGTGACCAATCCAATAAAGATGTGATCTGAACTACATGATTTGAAGGAACATGATCGTACAAATGAACATGATCAACAACCACCTTAATGCCTATAAAAAGACCCCATAAATCACAATTTAAAGCACTTCAAAATTATTAAAACAAATGTTGTCGTTTCTCTCTTCATCTCTACTATTGTGTTGTGCCTTTGTGATATCAATTTCATGCAAGAGTTCGTTCATCTTATAGTTTGTTCGTCCAGGTTAGTACATTGTTGAATTAATTTCATTTAGAGGTGTTGTATCTTTGGGATTATCTTTCAATATCACCTTAGCCATGGGTGAATATTGTCTTGAGAAAATTTGCATGTATGCATGTCTCAATTCATTTAATTTCTTTCCATTATATTATTATCTAAATTATTGTTTTTATGCATATTTTAATTTATCTATCTACTAAGCATGTTTAGATATCTAACAAATACTATATAAGGCATATTTTTTAATCAAATTTCTTATATTTTAATCCACTTAGCTAATAACCTACTTACCTTCCTAGTGAATTCAAGCAGTCACAATAACTTTTTATGAGAAACACATTTATGAAACAATAATAATAAGAGAAGAAAATAGTACACAAGATAGAATTATGTGGTTCGACTAATTACAGTCTATGTCCATGGAAGGAAGAGGAGTATGCATTAATCAATTGAACATCACCATTGGAGGTTACAAGCATAAAATTTCTCAGCTCACTCACTGTACCAATAGAGGAAGCTCTGATATTCTCTCAAGAAGATAAAATCTCTGCTTACATTCTTACACTTAATTCTCTCATCATCGAGCCTTTATATTTCTAGAATCGCAGGAAAGAGGATGGTGTGTTTCTTGACTGAGCTGGCATAATAGAAAGCTTGTAAATTTCTTCTCCATGTCAACTACAAAGAAAAACTTCCTTAGAGCATCTTATTTTAACCTTTCTCCTCCTTGATCCAAGAAGAGTGATCAATAATATCAATTGATGACTCCTTCTCCTCTTCCTACATCTTCTTTGTTTTATCCTTTTTTCAATATTTAGCTTTAGTAGTCAGAGGTCTGGCTTAGCTGATGGTACTGTCTTAGTGAACATTTTAGCTGGGTTTTTTGACGTATGAATCTTTTGTAGAAGTATTATCTCCTTTTTCAAGATATCCCTTAAGAAATGCAATTGAATGTCAATTATGTTTAATCCTATTATGGTAAGCTTGATTTTTCGATAGCATTATTGCACTCTAGCTATCTCACCAAAGATTGACTTGTTGAGCATATCCAAGCATCTCTTCTACTAAACCAGATAACCAAATTTCCTCATTTATAACTTCTATTAAAGAAATACACACTGCCTCTGTCATGGATAGTGTTACTACTGATTGAAGGGACTCTTTTAGTTGACAATATTGCAAAACAAAGTAAAAACGAATCTTGTTAAGGATCTTCTTCTATCCAAATCTGCTACATAGTCTGAATCGACATACGCTTAGATGTATTTGATTTGTTCAACTCCTGATCCATAAATTAGACCATCATTAATTGTTCCATTCAGATACATGGGGATCCATTTTATAGCTTGCCAATGGTCCCTCGATGGATTTTCCATAAATATGCTCACAAACTTAAGGCATAAGCTGAGTCTAGTCTCGTGCATACCATAATGTACATAATACTTCCAGAGCATTCGAGTAAGGCATTATCATCATTTCTTCTATGTCTCTGTCATTATTAGCAAATTAAGCTTGTTAGGCTATAGGTATTGTAACAGGATTAGACTCATCCATATTTTACATCTCTAACAATTTTGAATTTTGTTTTTTGGATTTCTGAGACAAGGAAAGTCCTCTTCCTCCTCTACCTCTTTCAATCTCCATTCCTGAAGTTTCTTTACATGACCCAAGTCTTTTATCTGAAATTCACTTACCAGTTGTTTCTTTAATCTTTCAATTTATGTGAAGCTTTTTCAGGCAATGAGGATGTAATTTACATGTAGTAGCAGGGATATGTAGTGACTGTCATTTACCCTTTTAAAGTAAAAACAACTGTCATAAGAGAACATCTTGAAGTCTATAGAGATTACAAAGGAGTCAAATTTCTTGTACCACAATCTAGGGGATTGTTTGAGTCCATAGAGTGACTTTTGTAATAGGCAGACTTTATCTTCACTTCCTTTACTTCATACCAAGGTTAAGTCATGTATATAGTCTCATTTAAATCTCCATGGAGGAAGGCAGTCTTCACATCTATTTGTTCAAGCTCAATGTCTAAGTGTGTTGTTATGGAATGTAATATTCTTATGGAAGTGTGTGTCACCATTGGAGAAAACACTTATACGTAGTCTATCCCTGGTTTTTTAGTGTTGGCAATTAGCCTTGTCTTGAATTTAAGTGAATCATCTTTTACAGCTTCTAGTTTCAACTTATCCACTTGAAACCTACCAATTTATATTGCAAGGGATTGTCTACTAGGGTCCATGTTCGATTCTTATTCAAAGACTCAATTTCATCATCCATTGCAGGCTTCCATTTTCCCTTTTCCTTTGAATTTACTGCTTCATTAAAGTTCTAAGGTTCCATCAAAATATATTCACTTGCAGATACTACTGAAAAGGATACTACATCTTAATAAGAATATCTTGATGAATCATCAAGTGGATCTTGAGCTTGATATGAGCTTTTACCAATTTCATATTTGCTATGGTGAGAGTTATCTTCATTCTGACTAGTAGTAATACATCCCTGCTTATTATTCTATTCATGTTGCCTGATTATAGACAACATAATTTGTACCCTTTAACTCCCACAAGGTACCCAATGAAGATACATTTTAGAGTCCTTGGTGCCAAATTCCTTTGATTTATATGAGTATAGGCAGTGCACCTAAATGATATCAGGTGATCGAGCTTTGTAGGACTGTTGCTCAACATTTCCATTGGTGTCTTGAACCCTAGTGGAGGGCATCATTGATTAAGAAAATAGTAGTGGAGGCAGCCTCACTCCAGAACATTTTGCTAAGGCTTCATTCATTTAGCATGCATCTAACTTTCCAAGAATGGTCATATTCATCCTGCCAACTATGCCATTTTATTGAGCAGTATGCTTTACACCTTTGTGCCTTGCAATTCCATTTTGTTTGCATAGTTGATTGAACTCATTGTTTTACAAACTCCAAACCATTGTATGTCCTTGTTTTCTTCACTTTCTTATCAGTTTGGTTTTGAACTAAAGTGAACCATTCTTTAAACTTCTAGAATGTTTCACTCTTATGCTTCAACATGTATATCTAGACTCTTCTTGAGAAATCATCCACGATGGATAAAAAATATCTTGAAC
The DNA here is from genome assembly GCA_028015215.1 of Gynostemma pentaphyllum. Classification (NCBI taxonomy): domain Eukaryota; kingdom Viridiplantae; phylum Streptophyta; class Magnoliopsida; order Cucurbitales; family Cucurbitaceae; genus Gynostemma; species Gynostemma pentaphyllum. Next base: position 44,590,917 of record CM051351.1, on the reverse strand, counting down.
CTCTATGAGATTCTACTGTGGAAGGGCACCGTAAGTCAGAGTGAATGTAGTCTAGTCTCACAATTATGCAATGAACTACTTTGTTAAACTTGATTGTGGTTGTTTTGCCTATGATACAATGTTCACACTATCAAGGTTTGTTACCTCGAGGTTTCTAATAAATCCTTGCTTGCTCTGCTTTAGAAGCTTTTTCTCTAAAACATGTCCTAACCTCTTGTGCAAGTTGAGTGTTTGTTCATGATTGTCTGCTACCACTGTCTTGGCTTTCCTAGGACTGTTTCTTCTTCAAGAACATATAGCCCATTGGTCAATCTACCTATCAATTGGATGATTGATCCTTTCATAACCTTTGGATCACCTCTTACTGATTTATAAGAGTATATTTTCTTATCAAGCATTCCAAGAGAAATTAAATTCCTCTTCAATTCGGGGACATATATCTGACTTCATTCAGTATCATTTTAGAGTTATTACCAAGATTGAATTTGACAAATCCAATCTCTTGCACCTAACATTCTTGATTTTCCCCATTAGAATCTTCCTACCCATTCACAACATTGAAATATGATAGACAGTGCCTATTAGGAGTCATATGAAATGTACATCCAGAGTCTAATATCCACTCATTAAATTCATTTTCTTTTTAAATGAGTAGAACATCAGTTGACTCATAGCTTTCATGCAAATTGGCATGTTTTTGGACTTCTTGTTTGTTTCCTATGTATTATTGCTTCTTACCTTGCCTTATAAACACAATCTTCTTATGTGCCCTTCGTTATTACAGCCATAACATCTTATTTTCTTCTTTTTATTTTTTTACTTAGATCTAGACTTTCCTTTATAGCCATTCCTTTTCCATTGCCTTTTATCAATAATTCTTCTCACCATCAATGCGCCTGCATCCCTTTTTTCGACCTTTAGTTTAAGGTCATTTATTTTAAGTGCATCCATTACCATATCTAGTTCTAGACTAACTCTTCGATAATTTTTAGCAACTTTAACATCTCTATATGATTCTATTATAACTTCCTCCAGACAACACTGATAGTTCTTAAAGAATTCAGATCATGACCACGAACTGGAAGGCCACAAATTCAACAATTAAAGATAAAACTAAGAACACTAAGAAGCAATCACACAAATAAGTGAATAATAAAAGCTTACGAGAGAAATGAACACAATGATTTATACTGTTTCAGATAATAACATCCTACATCCAGTCTCAAGCAACCATTGATTCATTACCAGTTGTAACGTCCCGTTATTTTGAAGTGAAATTTTATTTTATTTATTTATTTTATTTTATTTTATTTTCTATTATTTATTTGTTTATTTATTTCAATTTAAGTATTTAGTTTAATTATTATTTTTGTAATTTCGATTTTAGTAGTTAATTTCGCCCGAAATTCTTTTTAATCGTTTTAATAATTTAAATTCGCTTTTGTGACATTAATAATTATTAATAGGCCAATTAATAATTATTAATCACCTTTAGATTTATTTAAGAGCATCGGGTTTCGATTCATAAGTCAAAAGTCATAAAAGGACGCAACTGTCATTTTCCAATTTCTTAAAATATCTAAATTCACTATTCCATCATCTTTAAAATCACAAGTTGACCGCCAAGCTCATTCTTCTCTTCCTTTCCGTGCCATTGCCGTGGAGACCATCCTCCATTGGAGGGTTTGGATTTTTTCTTGGGCTTTCGTCAATTCTCTACCGTTTTCGGTGATGTCAGTTGCGTTGGATTGGTAGGGACGAGGGCTACCCATCCAACCTACCTTTTCGGAGTTTCCCGTCCTCTAAGGGAAGTCCCAAAAAGTAAGTTTTCAAAACTTTTTATATGGATTTGTTCGTTTTTGAGTATAAATGAGTTTCGAAGTTGAAATCATGAATTTTTATCATGGAATTTGACGATTTTGAGCCTGGATTTTTGAAAAACACTATTCACCTGAAAACACTATTCATCTGAAATTACTATTCATCCGAAATCACTATTCACCCGAAAATGCACACTTGTTCTCATCTTATGAGTTGTAATATGTTGTGCAATTGGTGAATTATAGGTGCGATTGCTCGGTTGTTGATTCGTGGGAAATTGGAGACTTGGAGCAAATCTTATTTGGCTAAGGTGAGAATAAATAGGATTTAAAGTAGATTTAGAAACTGAACAAGTAGAACGGTTTATAAAATCGGAAGTTGAGATTTAGATTCGAATCTAAAAATAATAGAAAGTGAGCTAGTGCCCTTAGGATTAGGAGCTAGTTCTTTGAGTGAAAACTTTGGAATTTCTTGAGGGAACGTTGAACTTTTGAAAGTTCTAAGTTATAATCGTTCCGGAGATTAGTAATGGATCATTGGAAGTTAAAAGATCCGAACTTTTAGATAGGATGTTTAATAGAACTCAGAAATAGAACCTTGGATTTTATTTGGAAGTTTAGAATCCTTGAAAGAGTAGATTATTTGTTTAAGATAAGATCTACTTTATTTAATGTATCAGAAGTTCGAACTACTTAATGCACTTTACTTTATGCACTTTACTTCATGCACTTTACTTCATGCACTTTACTTTATGCCCTTTTACTTTATGCTTGTTCGGCTACTTTAACATTCACATTTACTTTTATTTACATTTTCAAGCATATGCAAGCATATGCATAACATTTTGTATCATTGAAATGAAAGAGAAAGGAAGTGAGAAAACAAAAGGTGAATGAGGGTCCGACGGGATATCCTCATTACCTTCATGAACAAAAGGTGAATGTGGGTCCGATGGGATATCCTCATTACCTTCATGCACAAAAGGTGAATGTGGGTCCGACGGGATATCCACATTACTTTCATGTATAAAAGATGAATGCGAATCCTACGGGAGTTTTCATTACTTTCATGCATATCATTTGTGGAAATGGAAAAATGAAATAAAAGGTGAATGTGAAACCTACGGGATGTTCTCATTACCTTCATGCATATGATCGATGGAAATATATATCATGGATAGAGAATCGAGATGTTATATTTATGCAAAGTTTATTTACTTTTTCTTATATATGTTTTAATGAGTTAATGGATGAGATTTAGACTACGTGTGCTAGTATTGTCATTCTATAGAGATTATGATTATGGAAGTTAGTTTTATAGAGATTAGAGAACTATAGAAAGGATTATTTAAAACGTACTTTTCTAGAGAGAAAAGAAATGAAATTGATGTATAGCCGAGTGCTATAGGAAAAAGGAATGAGATTGAATTGGATAATGAGAGAATACAAGGGTGTATTGAACCTTGTATAACTATCATGTGATAAACATGTAAGAGAACTAGTTTTTCAATAAATTGGAAGATCTCGTAATTGGAGAATAAGATTTGATGTAAACCTTATGTATAGTATAAGGTATTAAAGAGAACGAGATTTAAATGTTATATATATATGTTATGAAACATATTCCCCTAATGATTGGAAGATTGTTCCTCAAATATTTGGGAGAATTGGTAAGTAAAAGTGAAACATAGATATAAAATCCTTTTGGTGGTTGAATGGTAAGAGAATGTGAGTTTCACTTGGACACAAATCCGAATACGGGTTTGGGGTCTAACTTTACTTTTTATTCTGTTTATTCTCACTGGGCTTAAGTTGTTAGCTCATGATATTACAAACATTTCAGGTGTTCGGGTCATGAGAGAGGAGCTGGTGCGGCTTGATCGAGATGATGATGATGCTGAGATGGACTAGATGTCATTTAAAAGTTCTGGAACTTATCTTATTTTATTTTGTTTTGTTTATGGTCTTTGAGATGTAAAATTTGTTATAAGCTCTTAGGAGCTTTTCATTTCCCTTTACTTTTATGATTATAACTCTTTTGAACTCCTAGATTGGAACTTAATGTTCCTTGTGTTTTTAGATTTCAGAATTTAAGATGTAAACAGGTTTTTGGCTAGCTAACTTTTAAACATAACCACGCCATTTTTCTTAAAATATAAAGACTTCCGCTGTGTTTTCTAATTTAAATTATTAAAAGTGTCGGGTCGTCACAGTTGGTATCAGAGCCTTAGGGTTCTGTTGACTACATGCTATGCATGTTTGTTTTCATGTTTTGTTTTAAGTCCACTCTCTAGTCATCATCTGAGATCAGTGGCACCAGGTATGCTTAGAACCTTATTCTCAAGCTTTAAATTCTTTAATAGTATTAAAGTTATGAGAATGTTGTTTATTTGTAAATTTGATAGTTCACATCCTCGTAAGAACCACTATGTGGTGATGTTTATTTTGACCCAGATTGAGATTTTGGTAAGGATGTTGAGAATGTACATGACCCCGTACAATTTTGGAGGTTATACACCTCGTTAAGAGTATCGACATAATGTCGAAATAAAGGCGACGAGATACTCCAAGAGAGTGATCATTTGATCCTCAAGGATTGATTGAAGTTTAATTGTTACACATTTGCTAAATAGTGATTTTAGTAAATGTGTGTTGACATTTGGGTGTAAAAGGAGACATGATTGTCTGGAGCCAAGAATTAAGAGATAAAGCACCTATTGGAGGTGAGTAATTGTTGATAATTAATCGGTCTGGCTCGAGTCCAATAACCTAGATTCAACTCAATGGATAAGTTTCTAAGTTGAGTAAAGAAAGTTGAATTATGGTAAGTGGTAAATCCTTATGGTAGCATTGTGCTAAAAGGAAAATGTGTTGCCACTAAAAAGAGGAAGTAAGGACTTTATGTGAGAAGTCTCAACGAGAACCATTAACGACAATGTTAATTGGTGAATGGCCTAGTTTGGTCGCTATTACACTATGGTGTATCAATCTGGAATTGGATTATACTCGAGGTCGAGTTATCGAGATCCATATTTGGAAAATCTTCAAGATTGACTAACACTAAGGTGGAGTGATGGTATTAGACTGAAATAAAGAAGAAGTTGATGGACCATGATATCGGTAACCTCCATAAGGCAATGAGATGGTTTGGTGAATTTCAATTCACATTGTGTTTGGCCATCTATTTGGACGGAGAATTTGATAAACTTGTAGGTCGTTGTTTGGACCTATTGAGCCTTTTCAAGATAGACTCTAAAGTGAATCCTATGTTGGAATGTTAGAATGTTATTGGACTAAGGTGTTTGACAGACACCAGTTTTGCTTTGTAAGAAAGAAAATGATCTTTGAAGTCGAGTTCATTCAAGATTTGAATAAGGAAGCTTAGGAGTTATCCTTATCTTGGATTTCGCAAATTATGAAAGGAAAACTAGCCACTACAGACAGATTTTCTCTCAGGGAAAGAAAGACAGAAGATGACGATGCCAGTCAAGGGATACCGCAGAAGAAGAAGAATAACAACAACAACAACAACGCCGCAGCAGCAGAATAACAACAACAGCCACAGCATAAAGCAGCACCCAGAACAACAGGTTCGAGGTGGAGCTCAACATGGACAGCCAAAAGTACAAGGATAGGATCATCCTTACTACAATAGTGTGCCCGTTTCCATTTTGGGAAATACACACTTCCATCAAGATGCTATGTTGTGATTAAACTTGGAATCACGCCACTTTTGGAGGGCGTATAAGACTTAACCATCACAACATAGTAGCAAGGTCAGGATTATCGGGAAAAGCTGCCGGTATGGTAGTGTTTTATACTTTATTATTTTCAGGCCGTTTGGCTTTTATTCTGTTTAATTCTGGAGCTAGCCACTCTTTTATTTTTATCTTGTTATGATGAGTTGGCAGCTCTTGAGTCGAGACTGTTGAGTTTCGAGATGTGTGCTTTCCCAGTGGGGAAATTCATTATTGTGATAGTGCGTTTGACACTTATGACATGTGCATTGTGAGTAGATGTTCCCATTTTACTTTGATTGTTATGCATATGTCTGATTTTGATGTGATATTGATTATGGATTGGCTATTATCCAACCATACCATTATAGTTGTACTGAGAAAGTTTTGATTTTATGAGTCCATGTGGGACTAGTTTATGTTTTCGTGGGTTTAGTAGCTGAGTAGCACCCACTTTGATATATGATAGAAGTTAGAATGCTTCTAAGTGTTGTAGCTTGAGTTTATTTAGCTAGTGTTGTTTATACTTCTGTACTGGAGACTAGCTGAATTAAAAGAGCTTAAGAGCCAGTTATAGGAACTCTTAAACTCAGGGTTTATTCACCCTAGTGCGTCCTCATATGGAGCACCTTGTTGTTGTGAAAAGAAAGACAGTTTAGTGAGACTGTGCATTGATTAATTAGGGTTGAATCAAGCTACAGTGAAAAAAATAAAATAAGTATCATTTGCATATGATTAATGATCTATATGAACAGTTGGGAAGAAACCGCTATCTTTTCAAAGATATATTTGAGATCCGGTTAAATCCGTTGAAGATTCGGGATTAAGATATTCCTAAAACTGTTTTCAGGACGCGTTATAGATATTATGAGTTGTAGTCATGTCTTTTGACTTAACCAACTCGCCTGCAACTTTTATGGATCTTATCCATACTGTGTTAAAGTGATTCATCGATTCTATTGATGTTGTAATTAACAATGATAGTTTGATTTATTTTAAGACTGAGGAGATGCATGATATGCATGTGAAGGAAATTTTGACATTATTAAGAAATTAGAAGTGGTATGCCAAATTCTCAAAGTGTGAATTTTGGCTAAAAGAAATGGCATCTTAGGCCATGTTGTATCAAGAAGAGGATTATATTGATTCCTCTAAGATGGAGGCATATAACAGTTGGCCTAGACTGACGGTTGTGCCTAAGATTCTATGGTTTCTAAGGCTTACAGGCTTGTTTCGAGAGACAGAATAAGACATGCCTAGTCGATCTATCTTTGTTTTACCGATAGTTAGTAATTCATCGTAGGAGGCCTTGGGTGCCTTCAGGATCGACTTTTGAAAAGAACTGTTGGAGGAGGCTCACAGTTCTATCTTTTATGTTCATCCAGACAATACAAAGAGGTACGAGAACCGAGACAATATTATTGAGGATCTGGGATGAAACATAAGATTGTAAAGTGTGTGAGTAGGTGCTTGATTTGTTAGCAAGTCAAAGCTTTAAGTAAAAGTCCACCGGGTTTATTTTAACTTTTGAGAGTACTTGAATAGAAATGGGAGGAGATTTCCATGGATTTTATCAAGGTTTGCTGAAGACGGTAAAGAATTATGAAACCATTTGGGTGATTGTAGACCATTTGATGAAAAACCGCACACTTTATTCTTAGAAGGATCATCTATCCAGTTAAGACTAGGGTACAGTTGTACCTATGAAAGATTGATAGATTGTGGTGTGCCGGTGAAGATTTTATCAAATCGGGACATACGCTTTGTCTCGAAGTTTTGTCACCGTTTAGGCACTTTATGATAGAAAGTATTGTTCTCCTGGCTCATTAAGATAAGGTTGGAGAAAAGAGACTTTTGGTACTCAAGTTGTAACAAATGACTAGCGAGTCTATCATTTGTTTAGAGAAAGGTTAAGGGTTAACCAAAGTTTTGACAGCAGGATTCAGTGTAGTCCGTTCAAGTTGTAGTAGTGGTTCTCGTATACTTCAAGTGACACCAATGAAGGGTGTTATGGAAGTTGGAATTAAGGGTCGGTTGAGCCCTAAGTTAAATGTCCTATTGAGTTACTCAATCGAGTAAAGTGGTAGCTTATTGTTTAGCTTTATCACTTTCGTTATCGGCTGGTTGTAATATTTTCCATGTATTGATGCTTCAAAAATACATGGTGAATCCATTCCACGTGATTGATTATGAACTGGTAGTTTTGAATGCTAATATGTCTTATGAGAAGACACCAGTTAAGATCATAGCATTCAAACAAAAGTGATGTGAAATAAAAAGGAATCCACTTGGTTAAGGTTTTGTGGAGAAATAAAATAATTCACTTGGTTAAGGTTCTTTGGAAGAACCAAAAGTAAAAGAAGGCAACGTGGGAACGTGAGGATGAGATACAGTCTAAGTACCCTCGCTTTTCACTTAGTGAACGCACTTTTCGAGGACGAAAAGTCTTTTAAGGAGGGTAGACTGTAACGTCCCGTTATTTTGAAGTGAAATTTTATTTTATTATTTTATTTTATTTTATTTTCTGTTATTTATTTATTTATTTATTTCAATTCAAGTATTTAGTTTAATTATTATTTTTGTAATTTCGATTTTAGTAGTTAATTTCGCCCGAAATTCTTTTTAATCGTTTTAATACTTTAAATTCGCTTCGGTGACATTAATAATTATTAATAGGCCAATTAATAATTATTAATCACCTTTAGATTTATTTAAGAGCATTGGGTTTCGATTCATAAGTCAAAAGTCATAAAAGGACGCAACCGTCATTTTCCAATTTCTTAAAATATCTAAATTCACTATTCCATCATCTTTAAAATCACAAATTGACCAAGTTGACCACCAAGCTCATTCTTCTCTTCCTTTCCTTGCCATTGCTAGACATCCTCCATTGGAGGGTTTGGATTTTCTCTTGGGCTTTCGTCAATTCTCCAGCGGTTTTCGGTGATGTCAGTTGCGTTGGATTGGTAGGGACGAGGGCTACCTATCCAACCTACCTTTTCGGAGTTTCCCGTCCTCTAAGGGAAGTCCCAAAAAGTAAGTTTTCAAAACTTTTTATATGGATTTGTTCGTTTTTAAGTATAAATGAGTTTCGAAGTTGAAATTATGAATTTCTATCATGGAATTTGACGATTTTGAGCCCGAATTTTCGAAAAACACTATTCACCCGAAAAACACTATTAATCTAAAATTATTATTCATCCGAAATCACTAATCATCCGAAAATGCACACTTGTTCTCATCTTAGTTATGAGTTGTAATGTGTTGTGCAATTGGTGAATTGTAGGTGCGATTGCTCGGTTGTTGATTCGTGGGAAATTGGAGACTTGGAGCAAATCTTATTTGGCTAAGGTGAGAATAAATAGGATTTAAAGTAGATTTAGAAACCGAATAACTAGAACGGTTTGTAAAATCGGAAGTTGAGATTTAGATTCGAATATAAAAAGAAAAGAAAGTGAGCTAGTGCCCTTAGGATTAGGAGCTAGTTCTTTGAGTGAAAACTTTGGAATTTCTTGAGGGAATGTTGAACTTTTGAAAGTTCTAAGTTATAATCGTTCCGGAGATTAGTAATGGATCATTGGAAGTTAAAAGATCCGAACTTTTAGATAGAATGTTTAAAGGAACTCAGAAATAGAACCTTGGATTTTATTTAGAAGTTTAGAATCCTTGAAAGAGTAGATTATTTGTTTAAGATAAGATCTACTTTATTTAATGTATCGGAAGTTCGAACTACTTAATGTTCTTTCGAAATTCCTATTTATTTACTTTATGTACTTTACTTTATGCACTTTACTTCATGCACTTTACTTTATGCCCTTTTACTTTATGTTTGTTCGGCTACTTTAACATTCACATTTACTTTTATTTACATTTGCAAGCATATGCATAACATTTTGTATCATTGAAATGAAAGAGAAAGAAAGTGAGAAAACAAAAGGTGAATGAGGGTCCGACGGGATATCCTCATTACCTTCATGCACAAAAGGTGAATGTGGGTCCGACGGGATATCCACATTACTTTCATGCATAAAAGATGAATGCGAATCCTACGGGAGTTTTCATTACTTTCATGCATATCATTTGTGGAAATGGAAAAATGAAATAAAAGGTGAATGTGAAACTGGATGTTCTCATTACCTTCATGCATATGATCGATGGAAATATATATCATGGACAGAGAATCGAGATGTTATATTTATGCAAAGTTTATTTACTTTTTCTTATATGTGTTTTAACGAGTTAATGGATGAGATTTAGACTACGTGTGCTAGTATTGTCATTCTATAGAGATTATGATTATGGAAGTTAGTTTTCTAGAGATTAGAGAACTATAGAAAGGATTATTTAAAACATAATTTTCTAGAGAGAAAAGAAATGAAACTGATGTATAGCCGAGTGCTATAGGAAAAAGGAATGAGATTGAATTGGATAATGAGAGAATACAAGGGTGTATTGAACCTTGTATAACTATCATGTGATAAACATGTAAGAGAACTAGTTTCTCAATAAATTGGAAGATCTTGTAATTGGAGAATAAGATTTGATGTAAACCTTATGTATAGTATAAGGTATTAAAGAGAACGAGATTCAAATGTTATATATATATATATGTTATGAAACATATTCCCCTAATGATTGGAAGATTGTTCCTCAAATATTTGGGAGAATTGGTAAGTAAAAGTGAAACATAGATATAAAATCCTTTTGGTGGTTGAAAGGTAAGAGAATGTGAGTTTCACTTGGACAGAAATCCAAATACGGGTTTGGGGTCTAACTTTACTTTTTATTCTGTTTATTCTCAATGGGCTTAAGTTGTTAGCTCATGATATTACAAACATTTCAGTGTGTTCGGTCATGAGAGAGGAGGTGTGCCAGTTGATCGAGATGATGATGATGGAGATGGACTAGATGTCATTTAAAAGTTCCGGAACTTATCTTATCTTATTTTATTTTGTTTATGGTCTTTGAGATGTAAAATTTGTTATAAGCTCTTAGGAGCTTTTCATTTCCCTTTACTTTTATGATTATAACTCTTTTGAACTCCTGGATTGGAACTTAATGTTCCTTGTGTTTTTAGATTTCAGAATTTAAGATGTAAACAGGTTTTTGGCTAGCCAACTTTTAAACATAACCACGCCATTTTTCTTAAAATATAAAGACTTCTGCTGTGTTTTCTAATTTAAATTATTAAAAATGTCGGATCGTCACACCAGTAATGGAGAAGAAGATACAAAGATTACATATCCCTTAGCTAATTTTCACTTGTTTTTTTTTTCAAAATGGAGAAGATGATACTCTCTCTCTCTCTCTCATTTCTTCCTTTTATACACGAGTACGGAATCTTATCATAGGTTCATTATAGCTGATAATGTCACTCCATTTTTCATCTTACTCATGTGCAAATATTCTCCTCTAACTATATTTCTTAGCACACCAAATGATTGGTTCTTCTAGAAGCTACCCTTTCCATATCAGCTTCGTCTTGCTACATCTTCATTAGAAACTTGATTAAGAACCAAAATTCTATAAATTCTTTACCATGGTTCTTAGAACAAGTGATTGCTCAAAATTTTCTTCCTGATTATTCTTTAAGCGACTGCTCAAAATTTTCATCCTGGTTATTCTTCAAGTGACCTAAGGTTTTTAACCCTTAGGATGTTCTTCATTTTCTGAACTTTTTCCACAATAATTGCCTTTGTTGCTATATCTGCACCATTGACTTATGTTGCTATTTTCATCGTTGATATCATCTCTTCAGCTATGACATCTCTAATGAAGTGTAGTCTTATGTCTATGTGTTTTGTTCTTTCATGAAACATTTGATTTTTACTCAAAATTGAATGCGATTGAGTTATAAAACACTAACTTGAACCTAGTCACTAACTCTAACTAGCTTTGAAACCCTTAAACCATATAGTCTCTTTGATTATATATTTTGTAAAATACATATTAGAACATGCCTAATTAGTGTAAGAGGGAAAAAAACCGAAACCGAAACCGAAACCGAATCCTTATCGGTTCGGTTTTGGTTTGGTCCGAACCCTTATCGATTCGGTTCGGTCCAGAAAAAACCACAAACCGAAACCGATTTCTCACCCCTACATAGTTACATAATAATTAACTCATTACATACTAATTAACTAATTACATACTAATTACATAATTTAATTGAAATCAACTAATTACATACTATTAACTAATTAAATACTAATTACATTTAATTTAACTAATTACATAATTGAATTGAAATTAACTAATTACATAATTTTATTGAAATTAACTAATTACAGACTAATTAGAAATTTTACTAATTACGTACTAATTACCAATTTAACTAATTTCTTACTAATTACATAATTTAATTAAAATTTTAACTAATTACATACTAAATTAACTAATTAACATGTCATATTACATAAGATTAAAAAAAACATGAAAATTTGAATTTAACAGAACTTACTCGGAATCGTTCCGAGGTTTTAGGGTTTGAGAGAGGGGAAGGAATTGAAGGAGGGAATGGAAATAAGAGGATTTGGAGTTGAGAGAAAAGAAGAAAAAGTGAGAAAGAAATGGTGAAAATGGCAGCCACGGTGCCATTTTATACGTGATTTAGCGACGAACTGCGTCGTTAATCACTTAAATTTCCGTCGTGCGTGGTTTTGTAATAATGGAATGCGTCATTCATGCTATGAAGAACGTCGTCTATGTTCTTATGGAGATGAACAAGGCGACGCAAAGGATCGCTGATGTTATGTAGGCGATGAATTTCGTCATTAACAATCAACTACAAATTAAGTCAAGGTGACTGTCCATCTTCAAGGGCAACGGATTGCGTCGTTCCTTCACGCCACAATTTTTGTGAATTTTTTGAGTTTCACGACTTATTAATTACACATAGCGACAAAAATTCTAACTATTACATTACTTTAGCGACAAACTCCATCGTCCAAGAAGATGAAGAGTCACCAAAATTCTATCTATTGCATTACTGTAGAGATGAACTTCGTCGTTACCTTCACTTGAACACTTGGAAAAAAATTCACCCACCCTCTGTTATGTGACGTCGTTAACCTCACTTGAACACTTAGAAAAAAATTCACCCACCTTCTTTTATGTGAGGTTAACGACGTAGATTATATTACGATGTTCTCCATCGTTAATATAAGTTTTTTTCAATTCAATTATTTCCCGTTACAAATAAACACTTCAATCATCGTCATCACAATCATTAGTTTTTCTTGAGTCAATACTGTCTTCTTCAGTTTCGTCTTTGTTTTTTCCATATGGAGAAGATTCTTTGTCATTTTCAGGTGGAACATACACATTTGTTTCGTCAAAAAGTGTCTTTGTTGCATCATTCAAGGACGATCAGTGTTAGAATTAATATCTTCATCAATTTCATGATGTTGCACTTCATCCTCCGAGAATGCAACGTAATTCTCACCATCTTTATCAAGAAGGATGTCATTTATTATCATCGGTCTTACTTTACAGACAACTAACCAATCGGATAAATCTCTACGATGAGCGGGATAATTTAAATAGTAAACCTGAATTGCTTGTTGTGCCAAAACCAAACAATCTTGGGTGTGCATGTGTTTTGTCCAGTTTACCTCAACAATTTTAAGATTGGAATGATTGTGAATGCCACCTCGTTGCGTTGTTTCAAACATGCAGTTAAAAACAATTGTACGTTTAAGACTCGGGCCTGCAAATTGATGCTCAATAATCTCATCAATGATTCCATAGAAATCTTCTGCATTGTTCCCAAACATTTGGGACCGCTTTATGCATATGCCACTATTGTTTGTTGCTCGGTTCACTGAATGAGCTTTGGTTTGAAATCTGTAACCTTGAACGAGATAACCGGTGTAAGATCTTACGATTCTTGATAAACCTTTTGTGATCCATATTATGTGTGGATCAGAGATTGATAGTGTGGAGGAATCAACATAATTGTAAAACCAGGAATGAAAATCTTTCTCGATGATGTTCCTTTCTTCTGATTCAGTAATACCGGGGTGCGATGGTCATACAAATAAATTCACAAATAATCTAGGAGAAAATGCAAGAATGAATGAAGTTATAAAACAAAATTCAATTTTTACATAAAATAAAACTTCATAAATTAGAAAAACTTACTCAATATACGGCTCTACTTCTTCACAGTTGCATAATAAATAAGTCTGGACGACATGATACTCCTCATCAGTTAAGGGTCTTTGTAAGATTTTCCTAAAGCTTTGCCTGGTATGTAAACATATCCAGGTCGTTCAAGTCTACACCTTCTGGAAGATTGTCAACCATGTTACGGTTCACTAGGCGAAACTGGTCAGCGATATGTTGATCGAAGTAATATGAATAGAATGTAGTTGTCTCGTGTACCACGTACGCATTATAAATCGATCATTCCACTCTTGCTTTATTTCTAATAGTTTTCTTCAATCTATGAAATTATCTGAGAAACGTGCAGATGAAATATATATGTATCACATAATATATTAAATATAATAAAAGGTAAATAATATATTATATTTTACCTTTCAAACGGATATATCCATCTGTATTGAACAGGACCGCCAGTAGTGCCTCATATGGTAGATAAACAGGAAGATGCTCCATCGAATCAAAAAAACAAGGTGGAAACATTCGCTCCAGTTTGCATATTATAACTGGAATCTCTAGGTTTAATGATTTGATTGTCTCTTATGTTAAATCTGTGCATGTCAAATCTCTGAAAAACACACTTAACTGCGCCAACGGTTCCCAATATTTCTATTCAAGGAAAGATCCGAATGCAACAAGCATCAATCGTTGCATGAAAAAGTGACAATCGTGACTTTTCTTTTCGAACACAGTATGACTCTACACGTCAATGCATCTAGAGAGATTAGAAACGTAACCATCGGGGAACTTAATCGATCGCATCCATTTAAACAGTAATTTCTTCTCTTCTGTATTTAACAGGTATTTGGCCTTGGCTTAGTATCTACTTTCATCTGACTCTAACTCAGGGGGACGACATATTTCCTGGATGTCATACCGTGCCTTCAGGTTGTTTTTCGTCTAATTTGGCACATTTAAAACTATATTGAAAACATTGTCGAACACGTTCTTTTCGATATGCATGACATCCAAGTTGTTCCTGATTAGTAAATCTCCCCAATACGGTAAATCCTAAAAAATACTTCTTTTCTTCCAACCACTGTTTTTACCAGTGGCTTTGTTTGCAACCCCAGCCCCAATCTTAGTAATTTTTTTCATGCCAATAGAATCCAACCTGTGCAATATTTCGATTCTACTAAAAACTTTGTGAGGGCCTTGGTTGCGTGCATTTTGACCCTTATACCAATCTTTCTTGTTTGTTCGAAACGAATGGTTGCTCAGTAAAAATCTTCTATGACAATTGAACCAACAAGTTTTCTGTCCATGTTTCAATGAGAAAGCTCCAGTGTCAATCATGCAATGAGGACAAGAAAATTTTCCGGATGTGCTCCAACCTATGGTAAGTTTAAATTAATTATATATATTTTTATAATATACAATTACCTAAAAATGAAAATAATTTATAATAAGCTACTGTTCTTACCAGATAACATTGAATATACTGGAAAATCACTGATCGTCCAAATTACTTCAGCTCTCATACAGAAATTTTGTTTTTCCGATACATCATAAGGCAATGCTCCATTATCCCATAAATTAATCAACTCAGCAATAAGAGGTTGAAGGTAGACATCTAACCTTTGTTTTGAACTCTTTGGACCCAGTACGATAACTGTTAAGAATATAACAGGATCTTTCACACACATCGATGGAGGCAGATTATACGGTGTCAACATAACAGGCCACAAAGAGTATTGTGCACCAGAAGTGTCAAACGGGTTAAAACCGTCAGTACGTAACCCTAATGTAACGTCCCGTGACTTTTGGGGGTAAATTTTTATTATTATTATTATTTATTTTATTTATTTATTTATTTTAAAAATAAAGCTTTTAAGATTAGTTTAAATTCAGAAATTTCGATTTTAGTAGTTATTTATATCCGAAATTGTTTTTAATCGTTTTAATACTTTAAATATGTTTCGGTGACATTAATAATTATTAACGGGCCAATTAATAATTATTAATCACCTTTAGATTAGTTTAAGAGCTTCGGGTTTCGTTTTTAAAGCAAAAGTAAAAGAGGGACGTAGGCGTCATTTCTCAAATTGTTAAATATCTAAACACTATTCCTCCTTCTCTTTAAATAAGCGAAAATTAGACAAAATATAAAATTTTCTTCTCATTTTTCATCCCAAACCCGTAGCTTAGAGAGAAAAAAAGAGGAGAGAAAGAAATCGTCGCCCCGGCTTCGTTTCTC
Organism: Gynostemma pentaphyllum; assembly: GCA_028015215.1. Lineage (NCBI taxonomy): Eukaryota > Viridiplantae > Streptophyta > Magnoliopsida > Cucurbitales > Cucurbitaceae > Gynostemma > Gynostemma pentaphyllum. The sequence continues at coordinate 44,574,997 of CM051351.1, read as the reverse complement.
GTCCGTTTTACGTGATTTCGGATGCGTTGGAAAGATCTCTCCGAGACCTTTCTACCCATCCTAACAATCAAGGTTTTCGCTCATTTTCTCGAGGCTTAAAGGTTTGTTAAAGTTTCTTAATTTTGATGTGAATAGTGTTTTCATGGTGGATTTGAGTTGTAATCTTCGAATTCGTTCACCGGAGCTTGAGGGTTTCATTCGGGGAAGTCTTTATAGTCAATTTTAGAAACTTTCCCTAAACCCTAAAACCGAGTTTGAGCCGGAAACCCGTCCCTTGTGATTTTCCCTCTTTGGGCTATGTTTAGGATGTTAGGTTCTTTGTGTTTTTGCTTTTTAGTTAATTTTTCGAAAATGGATTAATATGCAAAACCCTATTTTTCGGTTACCCATTGATTTTGCAAACCTCCAAAGTATTCGAAACCAACCCAAAGCACCTCTAAAATGCATAAAAGCCGGAAAACCAAACCCAAACCCCTTTTTCCCTAGCTTGGCCGAGAGCTCCATAAGGGTAGAATCCGGGATTTTCGTGGTTTTATGTGTTTAGATGTTGTTTGATTGCTTTTCGGTTAATTAATGTAATTTAGGAATAATTCGTTTGTAGGATTGTGAATTGATCGTGAATTTACAACCTCGGATTATTCGGAGCTTGTCTTCAAGCTAAGGTGAGTTTAAAATGAAAGTTAGTTGTTTTATGAATTAAGTTTCGTTATGTTATTGTTTATCGAGTTAAGCGGGATTTAGCTTCTTAGAATTTAAGTTTGGTTAGAAACTTTAATTCGGAAGTTAGTGGAGGAATTTTGGAACTATAATTAGTTCGATGAAAAGGAAACATCGGAGTGGTTTGAAAGTGTTACAAAGTGAATTGGAGATGATAGAGGAAAGTGGAATGAGAGTTACTTGAGTGGTTGAAAGTTAAAGTAGCTCAAGAGATACACTTGAGTGTTAACTCGTGTAATCTAGATAGTTAGGCTCAGTAATAGCTTAGTAGGATTCTTTGAGATTAACTAACTTTTAGGAAGCTTAACCTTTGTGATATGGTAATACCGGCAGGGCTTAGTATGTGATATTTATCCATATGGTATACCCGGTGGTTGTGTTATGGTAATACCGGCAGGGCTTAGTATGTGATATTTATCCATATGGTATACCCGATGCGATGGTTGTGTTATGGTAATACCGCACGGGCTTAGTATGTGATATTTATCCATATGGTATACCGGACGATGGTTGTGTTATGGTAATACCGCCGGGCTTAGTATGTGATTTTGATCCATATGGTATACCCGATGCGATGATTGTGATATGGTAATACCGGGGGCGCTTATTATGTGATATTGATCCATATGGTATACCCGTACGATGATTGTGATATGGTAATACCGCACGGGCTTAGTATGTGATTTTGATCCATATGGTATACCCGATACGATGATTGTGATATGGTAATACCGGGCGGCTTAGTATGTGATTTTGATCCATATGGTATACCCGACGATGATTGTGATATGGTAATACCGGGCTTAGTATGTGATTTTGATCCATATGGTATACCCGATACGATGATTGTGATATGGTAATACCGCACGGGCTTAGTATGTGATTTTGATCCATATGGTATACCCGATACGATGATTGTGATATGGTAATACCGCACGGGCTAGTATGTTGATGTTGATCCATACGGTAAATCCGTTACGGATGAAACTTGTTTGGTAATAAAAGTAGTTAATGTTACATTTACATATTCCTTAGAATTGTGTAGTAAGACTTAGTGATGATTGTGCTTTACTTTAAGTCTTTGTTTCTATCTTATGGTATCGAATGACGAGTACGGGTAGTATGTTATTTTCGTTTGTTTGTATGGAAATTGGAAGTGTGGATATGGGTAGTAATGAGCATTTAGGCCTTTGGACACGATTTCTGGTATGATGAATTTAGTTCATAGGATTACTTGCTTTCGTTTTACTCTCACTAGCATGTTATGCTAATGGTGCTACACTTATAATTTTCAGGGTAAACCTCGAGCTAAGAAGCTGGTAGAGGAGGTGGAGCCGCGTGGTCGTCGAGATGGTGTATGGACAATACTAAGAACTCATCTTTGTTTAGCATTCATTGAAATGCTTGTAAATTATTCCATCTTTACATACTTGTGTCTTTTTGAGCCCGAAAGGGTATTTGTGTAAAATATGTCTATGTTTTATGGTCTCAATGTCTTTTGGTATGCGAAATTCCCGATTTATCGCTTTTTCTGGAAATTTGGGTTGTAAACAGGTTTTGGTTATTCGATTTTTAAACGAACCCACGCCGTTTTTCTTTAAAAGTCTAGTCTTCCGCTGTGCATTTAAATTTAAAGAATTTAACGGGTTCGGGTCGTTACACCTAATCTCACATTTCTAATCTCCCTTACAAATTCTTGATGACAACAATCCAAATGCTTCCACGTATCAGAATCAGATGAATGTTTCAATGACCATCCTCTTGGGAATGCTCATAATGTCATCCCAAGTGAGAAGCTGTGACTTCCGATGCATGCAACCGTTGAAGACGAGGAGTGATCGGTAAATAAAACATAAGAGTATGTGGAATGAGAGTGCGTTTACCTTGTTTATATCTCAGATGGAAACAGAATTTACAACTATGAAGACTCGAATCTCCATCCTCCTATAATATCATGCATCCATTCGGGCAACAATCAATCTTCTAAACAGGCAACCCGAGACCCTCCACTAATTTCTTCGTGTCGTATAAACTTTCTGGCAACATGTTGTTCGCAAGGGCCCAATGGTAAAACCATTGTGCAATCGAATTAAAATCTCCCTCTGGGTTATGATATGACGTTTTTATATTATAAAGCTCCGTAGCTGTAGCCAGTTGACTAACGTCACAACCCGGGTACAGTGGTATACTTGCTGATTCGAGCATATGGTACATTTGTTGTGCTTCTGGATTCATTTATCCTCCTCTATAATAGTACGACTATTGTCTTGAGTATGATTAAACGTACCTTCAAATATCATATGTTGCATTTGTCCATACTCTTGTTGTCTGTCATCAAAACATTCTTCCACAATCGACACTGCATTCAAGCTGCTACCTTGGTAGAACACAGCTCGCTCCAACGCCACATTATACTGATCGTCAGATTCCTCTTGATAAACCCACTTGTAATAATTCTCCACAAACCCACGACTATACAGGTGTTTCTTCACATCAAATGAAGAAAATAACATCTTATTTTTACACGTTCTGCACGAACGTTGTATCATTTTTCCATTACGATCAAAATCATCAGTACTTTCACAAAACTCCACGAATTCTTCAACCTCTGCTACGAACTTATCGTTCAAATAGCCTCCTAAGAGACAAACATACATCCATTCACGCATTTTTTTAGACAACAGAACAAACAAAATCGTAAAAAGAAGTAACAAAGTGTTTTTGATGATGAACATACCTGATTGCTCAACACATCTATTTATAAACTGTAAACGTAGCGACAAAATGCATTGTTAGTTAGGCGAGAAGTTTTCCCTCCGTATATATGGACGACGAAATTCGTCATCCATATGGCAGGAAGCTTTCCCACCATATGTGGGGACGACACAATCCGTCGTCCAATTTGGCGAGAAGTGTGACGACCCGTCACTTTTTAAATAATTAAATCAGAGAAAACAGTGGAAGTCTTTTATTTTAAGAAAATTTGTGTGGTTTTGTTTGAAAATTGGCATGCCAAAAACCTGTTTACATCCTAATTTTTCAAATCTAATAAAATCACATGGACTTTAAGTCCCAATCAGGAGTTCAAATATTTCATATCATAAAACCACATCAAAAGCTCTTATGAGCTAATACATCATCAAAGTCTTTGAAATTCACAAAAAAATAATTACATATACTTTACAACAACGAGTCCATCTCGAGGTCAACATCCCTCGATCACGCAGCACCATCTCCCCTTCCACGACCTCTAACCAGGGCATTACCTGAAATTTTTGTAGTATCATGAGCTAACAACTTAAGCCCAGTGAGAATAATAAGAATAAAAAGTAAGAATAGACCTCAAACTCATATTCCGATTTGTGTCCAATTTACCTGACACAATCAATCCTAAAGTTCTCCAAACTTTAGATAATTTCACTCTAAGTTCTCCAAAGTACGATACTACTAACACTTATAGTCAAATTTCCTCCATTAACTCGTTATGACATAAAGTAATAAAAGTAAATGACTTTGCATAAAATATAACATTTCAATTCTCTATATCATCAATCATATGCAATGTAGGGCTCGCATATACCCTTATGCATGAATGAAGTAATGCGTCAATCCCATAGGATACCATTCACTTCTTTTTCATCAAGAGTAATGAGCAGATCCCGTAGGGTCCCATCCGTCTCTTTTCATTTAGAGTAATGAGCAGATCCCGTAGGGTCCCATTCGTCTCTTTTCATTTAGAGTGATGAGCAGATCCCTTAGTGTCCCATCCGTCTCTTTTCATTTAGAGTAATGAGCAGATCCCTTAGGGTCCCATTCGTCTCTTTTCACTTTCTTTTCTTTTTCACTTTCTTTTCTCTTTCACTTACTTTCTCTTTTTCGTTTCTTTTTCACGAATGATGCGATAATGGTATGGTGTAAATGATATGCATATGCTTGCATATCTTGTAAAAGTAAATAAATAAAGTGCGGAATTAAAACAAGTAAAATAAATGAGCATCTCGGACGAACGATATGTAAATTGAACTCCGCTACCAATAATGAAAATAAAATCAATCATAACTTAAACGATTAACCTATACCTTCCAGGATTCTAAACTTCCAATAATCCGAGGTTCTATTAACCGTTCTAAACCCAAGTTGGATCTTTTAACTTCCAATGGTCCAACCTTAGTTTCGAATCGAATCTAACTTAGAATCTTCTAAGATTCAATACTTTCCTCGAGAACTCCTAAGTTCTCACTTAAAGGATTAACTTCTAATCCTAAGGGCACTAACTCACATCCCTCTAATCTTAGACTCAGTTTCTAGTCTTAGTTTCAAACTCTACAAACCTTCACACTTATTCGATTTCTATAATTACTTTAAATCCTAACTATTCTCACCTTAAGGAAAGTGAGCTTCGCTCCTAAGTCCGAAGGAGCGATCAATCAAGCGGTTCGAAAACACCTACAGTTGAAATTATATCACATAATCAATAATTTTACCAACTATCGATCAAACAACAACTAAACGATCAAAACAACGAAAAACTCAACAACCCTCCCACAAAGAGGCTCTCGACCTTCTCAAGTAAAATGGGCTTCGGGTTTGGCTTTCCGGCTTTTAGGCAATCTAAAAGTGTTTCGAGTTGGTTTTAAGCAAATTCGATATTCCCGATTTCAATGGGTATCGATAATTAGGGTTTTTGAACATTAAGCCTTTTCCCGAATTGAATTTAAATAAACATTAATTCACTAAATTAAAACCCATAATCAAACCCAAAAAGGTAAATTTCAAACGGGAAGGGTTTCGACTGAAACTCGGTTTTAGGGTTTAGGAAAATCAAGTAATAGTTACTCAATAGGCTTTCCATCAACATTCAACAACAAAATTGGAAGGGAATGAGAGTTTTGGCCAAGAACTCAAAAGCTTGAATCAAATTCCATGGAAGTACTAAGAGAATTCGAAATCTAGGGCTTACCTTAGAGAGTTGTAAACGTTCCAAGAGTGGAATGGGTAGAAAGGTCTTGGCGAGAGCTTTCCAACGCATCCGAAATCACGCAAAACGGCCAAAAAACGAAGCCGGGGCGACACTTTCTTCCTCTTCTCTTTTCTTCCCTTTGTTGCTCGGGTTTGGAGAAGAAATGGATGAAGAAGATGAAGTTTTTTGGTCAATGGAAGTCAAAGAAGATATTAATAAGAGGTGAATAGTGTTTGGATAGTTTTTTAAGAAATCGGAAATGACGGTTGCGTCCTTTTATGACTTTTGACTTCTAAAATGAAACCCGATGATCTTAAACTATCCCAATGGTGATTAATAATTATTAATTGGCCCGTTAATAATTATTAATACCATTAAAACGAAATTAAGCTAAAAAGGTAATTAAAAGAACTCAAACCGAAATAAACTACTAAATTCTAATTTACCGATAAATAAATAAACTTTAATTACTTAAATTAAATAAAATAAATAAAAGTTTTTTTTTTATCACAAAATAACGGGACGTTACAGTCTACCCTCCTTAAAAGACTTTTCTTCCTCGAAAAGTGCGTTCACTAAGTGAATAAAGCGAGGGTACTTTGACTGTATCTCATCCTCACGTTCCCACGTTACTTCCTTTGACACTTGGTTCTTTCAAAGAACCTTAACCAAGTGAATTCCTTTTTATTTCTCATCACTTTTGTTCGAATGCTCTTATCTTAACTGGTGTCTTCTCATAAGACTTATTAGCATTCAAAACTACCAGTTCATAATCAATATCAGACATATGCATAACAATCAAAGTAAAATGTGAGCATCAACTCATAATACATATGTCATAAGTGCCATACACACTATCACAATAATACACTTCCCCACTGGGGTAAAAGCACATATCTCGAAACTCAACAGTCTCGACTCAAAAGCTGCCAACTCATCATAACAAGATAAAATAAAAGAGTGGCTAGCTCCAGAATTAAACAAAATAAAAGCCAAACGGCTTGAAAATAATAAAGTATAAATCACTACCATACTGGTAGCTTTTCCTGATAATCCTAACTTTGCTACTATGTTGTGATGATTGTATCTTATACGCCCTATAAAAGTGGCGTGAATCCAAGTTTGATCACAACATAGCATCTTGATGAAAGTGTGCATCTCCCTTATGGAAACTGGCACAACTATTGTAGTAAGGATGATCCTATCCTTGTTGAGCTCCACCTCGAACCAGTTGTTGTTGCCGTTGCTGTTGTTGATGTTGATGTTGTGGTTGTTGATGTTGTTGCTGCTGCCGTTGTTGCTTCTGCGGTATCCTTTGACTGGCATCGTCATCTTTTGTCTTCTGCTCCTGAGAGGAAATTGGTCTGTGGTAGCTAGTTTTCTTTTCCTTTCATAATATGCGAAATCCAAGATAAGGTTAACTCCTAAGCTTCCTTATTCAAATCTTGAATGAGCTCGACTTCAGAGATCATTTCCTTTCTTACAAGGCAAAACTGGTGCCTGTCAAACACCTTAGTTCAATAACGTCATAACCTTCCAACATAGGTTTCACTTTAGAGTCTATCTTGAAAAGACTCAGTAGGTCCCAACTATGACCTATAAGTTTCTCAAAGTTCACCGTCTAATTAGATACCATGTGTTATTTTCTCCCTTTTCATTATTCTTGTAAGCCCGTAACAAGATTCTATCTTCTTGACTTCTTTCTTCAACGCAGTTGGTCTCCTCTTCAACTTTATTGTTGCTAGGAGCTCTACATTCTAAAACGTAATGACTAAATTTTTCACAATTATAACATTTCACAGTTGACTTATCATACCTTGATTTTTTATTTCCTCTCCCACGTCTTCTTGATGAAGTTTCTTCTCTTTGAAAGTTGGTTTCATTGTTGTGCCTACAACCACACCCACATCCGTAGCCAGGAGCTCGTCCTCGTACTTGATTACAATCTTATCTTTGTTGGCTTCTATCATCGTGCCACTTTCTTCCTTAGTTGAATCTACTCGAGTCTTGAGTAGTTGCTCCACAATTTCTTCTTTCTTCCTTTTCTTTTCTTCATAAGTTTGCAACAATCCCAAGAGCTGCTCCATTGTCATGTCTTCCAAGTTTTTCGCTTCTTCGATGACAGTGACAATATGTTCGAATTTTGGGATCTAATGATCCAAGAATTTTCTCCATGATTTTTACTTCATATACTTTTTCAACATTTCTCTTTAATAGGTTGGTGACTGCTAAGACTCTTGAAGATTAATCATAGATGGCTTATCCTTCTTTCATATGCAAAGTTTCAAACCTAGCTCTTAAAGCTTGAAAATGTACCTTCTTGTCTGAATCGGCTCGCTTGTATGAGATTTGAAGCTTATCCCATAGCTACTTAGCCGACTTTACTTCTGAAACTTTCTCAAAACCATCATAATCTAATCCTTGAAAGATTAGATAGTGAGTCTTCTTGTCTCTCTTTCTTGAGTTTTCCAAACTATCTCTTTGAGCTTGAGTTAGATTATCTTCATTCTCCGCTTCGATGTGGCATTTTTCTACTATCTCCCACATGTCTTGAGCTCCTAGGAGAGTCTTCATCTTGATGCCCCAATAGTCATAGTTATATTGTTGTTGAGTTGGGGAACTTGAAAGGAACCCATACCATTATTTGTCATCTCTCTATGAAGGATCTTCAAGCTTTGATACCACTTTGTGGAAGAGAATTTTAATAGTGGAGGATTTAGTTTAAAGTGGAAGAGATTTGAAAAGTAGGATACTTATATTATTGCTATTTGATTTTGCTTTTACACAAAACATTAAGACAACACTCCTATTTATACTAGTGGCACCTCTCCTCAATCAATGGCTAGGATTATGCCAGCATAATTTTAATCTAATAGCTATCAATAACTATCTAGAATATTCTTCATATTTACAATCCTACCACATTATTTCATATATTTCTATAAGCTACTTTACATATAAGCTTTTAGAGAGTCCTTCTCTAAAACATACTTATATTTTTCTTAACTATGGTTTTTAGAAAGTTCTTTTTTTAAGACATCTCTATAATTTTCTAGAACTTGGACTTAGACAACTGAAACCTAAAACGTTACCTAACTTAAATCAAGTTTATATTTATAACACCTGCTCCAAGGAATTGTGCTATTTTTAATGGAGTGCATATGGTGGTTTGGATCTAAAGATCAAAAAGGAAACGCATGAGTTTAAATAATCACTGCAGAGGAATTGTTGAAAAAAGAGTGAGAGGAATGTGATGAAGGAAAGATTTCATAGGAGTGAGGAATTGAGCAGGGGGATTTTTTTTTTTTTTTTTAATAAAATTATAATCCAAACATCTCACTTTTCTTGGTTATTTGATACACTGACTTTTGTGTAATTTTCTCGACGCGCAAGTATTGACTCTTTGATATGTTTTAAGTCACGACCGTCGCTACATTTATATGTTTTTCCATCACATTTCTTTTTATTTTCATTTTTTATACAAGTGTGTTTTGGTAGCTTTTTATATAAATAAATAAATAAACAAATATTTTTGGTAAAACAATTTTTATTAAGGTCATGTTATTTTGGTTCACAATCTTTGTTGAAACTCTATTTCTTGACTTTTCTAGTTTAGGGTATTGTTTTTAAACCATCTATATTTAATAGGCTGGTATATATGTTCTTTTCAGTAAACAAACTAGATTATTGTTGATTTTTTTTTTTTTTGTCATTTAACATTGACCAAGCAAGTATGTAGTTGCTGTAGGCTCAACATTTAATGAATATTAAAATGAGAAAGAAAAGGAATAACCATAAAAACAAAAAAAAACATACATAAGAAAACGATAATGAAAAACTTGAAATTAACGAAAACTCAATAAATATTTATTGAGTTTTCATTAATTTCTAATTTTTCAAATATTACACAACAAGATACATATTTCACAATAAAGTTAATTGGCATTTGGGAACACAGGCGCTAAGAGTGTAGATTCCACAAAATTCAATATCCAATAAAATCCAATTTTCCCTAAAGTTCATGAAATATTAAATTTTAATATCCTCATAAATAAAATCCATCTTAATCCTAAAATATTAACTGCACATAAATTGTCATATCAAGATTTTCGTCGTAAAGCTACCAAGTTAAAAGAACTAAATAATAAAACAATCATATACCGAAGAAATTTAAACCCCTTAAATTTCTTTTTTTTTCCCTCCAATGAATTCTAATAGTATATTCGAGTAACATTTTGCAAATTTTTATATTTTTCAAAATTTTATTTAATATTTTAAAATTATCATAGATAAAAACTAATTATAAATATATCATTTTTTTAAAGTGAGTATATCACTTATAGACAATTATGATGACTAATTGATGGTGATAAGTAAGCAATCACTTCACATGATGATTATGTTAATAAAAATGAAGTGTTTGTAAATATTTTAGAAATTTTTGTTAAATTTGTAATTTTTTCTAAATGTTAAATTTGTGTAAATACTATACAAATTATTTTACCAATTTGTAATCAACTATATAACGTTTTTACATTAACTTTTTACTTATACTTCCATTAGTTGTGTATGTGTTTTAATGGACATTACATTTAAAGATTTCTGGCTGATATATACATTTAAAATAACATAAATCATTTCATACTTTCATGAATTGAACATAAAAATGATTTATAGTTAGGTGTAATTAAGTACACCACAAGTCATTTTTCTTAATTTTTAAAAATTTAAATTATCTCAAATAGCATAATTTTACATACTAATTATTGACATGTCAGAATTTTTTTTAAAAATGATCTAAATAACAGTTCAATAGATCATTAAACTATTTTTTTCTTTTTCATTGTTATTTTTAATAAATTTTTTGGTTTTGTTATCTTGTTAGTTTACTAAATTATTATCAACAATTTATTGATTTTTTTTTCAATGAATTTACTTGAATTTTTGCCTTTTATAGTTCAATAAATTATTGAAATTATTGTACTATAATTCAATAATTTATTAACTACTATTTAATTATTATTTTTTAAAGTTTTGACATTTAGATAATTTTACTACTGACTAAAAATTTTATGATTATTTTTTAAAAAGTTTTGAGATTTTACTACTCACTATTTTTTTTCATTATTTTTATCCCGCGCATGAGGACCCATTGCAGGGCCGGCCCTGGACATGTGTGTCCAGGGCCCTAGGGCAAATAGGGGCCCCATTTATTATTTTAATTTTTTTTTTTGGCGTAGCGTTCTGGTTTTTTTTTTTTTTTTTTTTTTTTTTTCCTCCTCCTCCTTAATTCAGGTCACAACTCACGACTAACTTTTTTTTCTTTTTTTAATTTTCTAGCCAACTAACCTTTTTTCTTTTCTTTTCTTTTTTAACATTAAGACTAACTTATTCCTAATGTTTATGAAATTATTTTGAATGTATTTAATTTCTTGAAAAAATTAATCATATTTTTAACTTTATGTTAATTTAAAAAAAAAATGATAATTAGTTAAATATATTGTAAAAGTTATTTTAATCTAAAAAAAAAAATTAAAATTATCCTCATCAACTTCTTCTTCTTTTACTTGTTTTTATTTCCATTCTTTGTTTCTTTTGTTATAAAAAACAACAAATTTTTGAACGGCAAAGTATCCATGTTTTTAATTAAAAATTAATTTTAAAAAAATTTACATGTTGAATGATTAACGGTAAAATTTTAAATATTTATAAAAATTTGGTAAATAAGTATATTCAAATATAGTTTTTAATATTAGTAAATTTTGAACATATTTTTAATTTCTTCACGTTTAATATACATGAAAATTCAAATTAATATCAATAATGTATATTTATTGATAATATGTTATTTAAATGACAATAATTTATTGTATTAATGAACTATTGATAAATTGATCATTAATTAAAAAAAAACTATATAATTAATATTTAAGCGGTAATTAAATAGCAATGACATATTTTGTTAATTAAAGGTTTAATGAAGGGTAAATGATATATAAATAATGACATATTTTGTAATTTTTAAAATCAAGTGGGGTAAAATGGTCTAAAAATGTTTCTCAAACATCTAACATTTTATATATTAAAGATAAAGATATAATAGAGGGTCCAAAATCTCATTTCGCACCGGACCTCTATTATCTTAGGACCGGCCCTGACCCATTGTCTAATATTAGAGCCTAAGATACCAATATGATTAAACTTGAAAAAAATAAGGCATCTTCCTCTATACTTTGCTCTTTTTTTCTTTCATTATTTTTATCCTAATCACAGACTTGTACATTTCAATTTATGCCAAATAAATCATTATAGAGGATAAAACTCGTAACTTTAACCTAATTTCGGATCAGCCAATGAGGATCAAGACGCGGCACGAGGCTCGCAATGCATGAAAGATTGGCTCGGATTCATCCATATTAGTCAAACGGACTACCGCCCTCCTCAACAGTGTAGTGTTTTGGACTAAGGCCAAGGCAGAGACGGACTATCCATCTATTGAGACTGATGCCCTAACACATGATATTTTATGTAAACATTACTTATTTCGAATAAATCTAATATGAATAAATTTATATTAGTCTTAAGTGAATTTGTGTATTACCTTATATGTTTGATATAATACATTCAAATTACTTAAAAGTCCATGAGTTACTTAGATCTAAAATCCAACTGGATATATGAGACATATACAAAAATACAGCTCGAGATAATAACTCAAATATTCTATAATAGATGAATAATTTTGAGGAATATAATCCATATAACACTATTGATATAATCCACTTTATATTAATTATAAATGATCGGATCCGAATCATTCATTTATGAGATATGAAAGTGGATGTATCGTATACAATAATTATGGTGATATAAGTAAGGCCCCGTTTGGTTTGCAATCTGGAAAACAGTATTTGAATTCAGTGGATTCTAATGAATTCAGAGTTGTATTTTGTGAATTTACTAGTTCCAAAACTGTGTTTGGTAACATATTCTGATTTGATAATTGAGATTCAAAAATTTGAAATATGTGTTTGTCTTGTTATTCAAAAAATTAAAAAAGTGATTATAAAACAGAATACATGTTTGGTTTAGGATTCAGATCTCAAGTGTCCAACTATATCCATATTTTTACTAAAAAAAATTCATATATAATATCACAACCATACTATATAAGTAATTTTTTCACCAAAAGTTATATTTTTTTTTACCCAACAAACCTTTAAAACCCTAAACAATGACTATCACACTTTTCATTCTATGTATGATTTTTTTTTTAAAATAAAGATAATTGAAGCTATGCATGTCTTCTTAGATTGAACAATCTATTTTTCCTTTCCAGAAACCACTACATGATAGCAGTTTCTTTTTTTGCTTTTTCTTTTTCCAAATAACATGATAGTAGTTTCAGTTCTCCAATTTAACTCTATTGTAATATTTAATATAATTTTCATATATTAAAAAAAAATTATAAATGTTATGAACTACGGAACTCAAGTGCACTTCAAGTGGCAACATCATTATAATAATTTCTTTTACCATTCTCACAAAAGACCACATGAAATAATGTGTTCTAAATAAACATAAGAATGTTTTTTTACAAAGAAAAGTAACACATTTCTTGCCATCTCGACTTAATTAGTTTGTTCATTTGGTGTGTAGCGCTATTCTAGATTCTTCCTAAAGTTTAGAGGTATGTCATATCTTATTTCTGACTTGGACCTCAATTGCTCTTCCGACTATGATTATGACATCTTTCGCTACAGACAAAAGAAATTTTAAAGCCTCAAAATTTGCAAATTCAAATAAAACAAAATTTGAATGTCAAACATAGTGTTATAAAATTTAAAGACGATGAAATGTTAGGCTTCATGTGGAATACAAGAATAGCAATTCCAAACAAACCAGTTAAATAATGAAGCTTTAAAAATAAATATTAATGTTGTAAGATAAAATCTGTTAAAAAAGAGAATAAAGCAAAGAAAAGAACATGATGTTAGATTGTAGTCTCAGCCATCCCGCATCACGCCAAACTTCAAATAGATAATAATATAACCGGGACAATAAGATGGGATTGATATAAGAAGAGAAAGCAATAAGAAACTGTCATTAATACAATGAAACATGACCAAACTACAAGTAAAGATGAATTAACACAAACAAAGGAGTGTGGCTCTATAAGAAAAGAAATGCATCTCGTTTAATCAGATATTTCTTTATAGTCTTTTAGCATATTTATAGGCACCTCTCTATTCCCCAGACACTCATTTCCCATTGATACTTCTTGCCACGTGAGACTAAGAGATGAAGCACAAACATTTAACCTCACATATACATGCTCACAAAATCAACACTAATGGATTCTCCAAAAAATCCCATCATCCACAGTCTATTAATATTGACATAAGCAATCGAACTGAATGAAGATATCACTACAAAAAAACTGCGTATTTGCGACCAGGAAATTACGACCAGGACGGTCATAATTGACCATAATACGACCCCAAATGCGACCAAAATTATGGTAGCCAAAAAGTGGGTCGTAATTATATATTTACGACTCAGGGTCATATAATTACGACCAAATTGAGACCACAAGTTTTTTTGTTGTAAAAAAGTCAACCATAAATATTACGACCAGAGGGTAGCAATATTTGCTACCCTATGGTCGTAATTGTGGGGTAGCAAATATTCCTACCCTGTGGTCGTAATTGTTAATATTTTGGGTTTATTTAATAAAAAAATAATTCAATATTTGCCACCCCGGGTAGCAATTATTGAAATTTTTTTTATTTAAAATATAATAAATTTTTATTTTATTTTAATTAATGGAATATTATTTATTATTCATTATAAAAAAGGAATAAAATAAAATAAAAAAATCTATAAAAAAACAAAAATAATTTGTATAAAACCGAAAATGAATAACTAAAATATATAAAAATAAAACCAAAATATAATTCATATACAACCAAAAAAAAAAGAAGTAAATGAAAAAACTACTGGGGTGGTCGGGGTGTTTCGCCTGTGAAGCCATGACAAACCTATCTTATGTGCGCATGTGTTTAGACTTATTAACCTCCACGATCAGCAAATGAGACAACTTACTAATTCCGCCGCGTCTCGTTGTCTCGAACCACGTGCAGTTAAACAGAACAATGTGTTTTAGGGTCAGACTTGCGTATTGAATCTCAATGATCTCATCTATTACTCCGAAATAATCGTCTTCATTGGTTCCGAACACTTGACCTTTTATGCAGATCCCACTATTGTTCATTGCTCTGTTAACTGAATGCGCCTTCGTTTGAAATCGGTACCCATTACCAACGTAGCCAGTATATGATCTTGCAACCCGTGCAGGTCCTTTTGCCAAAGAAATAATGCGAAGATCAGCTACTGGCAATGTAGGTGAGTCAACCTGTAGTCATATTATATTGTGTGTGAAAAGGTAAAAGTGCAATATATATTAAAAAATAAATTGACAAATTTGTCAATAACTCACGTATGCAGAGAACCAAGAACGAAACTCTTTGTCAATCATTGATCCCTCATCAGCGGATGTAAGACTAGGCAGTACCATTTGAACGTATATGTTTAGAAACAATCTATATATATGATAATTAATAAGTTAAACGACAGTTTCAAACAGTGAAATTGTTTTAAACTATATGAACATCATAAAAAAACGTACTCTATGTATGGCTCCACTTTCAAGCAGTTGCATAACACGTATGTTTGGATAACGTGATACTCAGCATCGGTCAACGGCCTCCGCACACTTTTACCAACAGTCATGCCAGCCTCTGTAAATATGGACAAGTCATTTACATCAACACCTTCTAGTAAATTTTCAACAACATTTCGCTTCACTGATCGATACTGCTCTGCAATTTGCTGTTCAAAATAATAAGAGCAAAATATGGTAGTCTCTTGCGTAAGGTATGCACTACTTATAGATCCTTATACTCGTGATCTATTTCCGATCATCTTCTTCAACTGACGTAAGTACCTGTCCATACGGTGTAAATCATACGTTAAATATTCAATATGCTGATTGCGTACGAATAACATTTCGAGTGTTTTACCTTTCGAATGGGTACGTCCAACGGTAATGGACCGAACCTCCTAAGAAGGCCTCGTATGGAAGATGCACTGGAAGATGCTCCATTGAGTCAAAAAAGGCAGGTGGGAATATTCGCTCCAACTTACAAATGATAACAGTAATCTCCTAACTCATTGATGCAACAGTTGTGTCGGTCAATTTAGTACAATTCAAGTCCCTAAAAAACACTCAATTGCGCAAGCGGCTCCCAATGTCAATGCTCTAGAAATGGCCTGAACGCGACCGGCATCAATCGTTGCATGAATACATGACAATCGTGACTTTTCATCCCGAACATTATATGTTTCTGGCTGTCTATACACCGACTGAGTTTGGAAACGTATCCATCTGGGAATTTGATTGATCTTATCCACTCAAATAATGTCTTTTTTTTCCTCCGTTATCAACATGTAATTCGCTTTAGCGTAATGATCATTAGCATCAGGCTCCAACTCAAGGCGATGACATATCTCTTGGATATCATAACGTGCCTTCAGATTGTCTTTTGTTTTTCCCGGAACATTCAGAATAGTGTTGAAAATATTGTCAAAGAAATTCTTCTCAATATGCATTACATCCAGGTTATGTCTGATTAGAAGATCTTCCTAATACGGTAGATCCCAAAAAATACTCCGTTTCTTCCATCCGGTGTTTTTCCCAGCCAACTTGTTTGTATTCTCTGCACCTTCACATGTAATCTGCTGCATGCCTAAGTCATCTATACTGTGAAGAATTTCTTGCCCGCTAAACATTGTAGGAGGTATCTCTTTTCGTACACGTCGACCTTTCTTCCAGCCAGTATTGTTAGCACGAAATGAATGATTCAAAGGTAGAAATCTTCTGTGACAATCGAACCAACAAGTTTTTCGACCGTGTCTTAGAGAAAATGCCTCTGTGTCAAGCATGCAATGTGGATATGTGTATTTACTAGCCGTACTCCATCCTTTATAAGAGGATGAGAGAAGGTATAGATTACTTATCCAGATATTATGACTAAGCAAACAATTATGCAAACTGATTACTAAACAGACAAAAGTTTAAACGTATACCTGATAACATTGAATATGCTGGGAAGTCATTGATCGTCCAAATTAATGCAGCGCGCATCAAGAAATTCTGTTTCCTTGATATATCGTACGTCATAACACCATCAGTCCACAACTTTTTCAACTCTGCGATAAGTGGTTGCAAATACATATCCAGTTTCTGTTTTGGACTCTTCGGACCAGGAATGATCACAGTTGAAAAAATCACATGGTCTTTCATGCACATCGAGGGTGGCAAGTTATACGGGGTCACCATCACCGGCCATACTGAATATTGTGCTCCTGACGCCCCAAACGGGTTAAAGCCGTCCGTGCATAATCCCAATCTGACATTTCTAGGATCTTAGGCAAAATCTGGATGACTATTATTCAAATGCTTCCACGCCACAGCATCTGAGGGATGTCTCATAACTCCTTCATCTTCAGAATGCTCGTGATGCCATCTCATGTGATAAGCTATCACATTTGATGCATACAATCGTTGCAGACGCGGGGTCAGCGGTAAATAGAACATGCGGGTGTGTGGAATCAGACTGCTTCTCCCTTGTTTATATCTTAGCTGAAAGCAAAATTTGCAGTGATGCAGACTCTCATCCACATCCCAGATATCATGCATCCGTTTCGACATGAATCTATTCTCTCCACGGGTAAACCGAGACCCTCCACAAGATTCTTCGTGTCTTACAAACTCTCTGGCAGCGTATTTTCTGGTGGAGAATAACGACGAAACCATGATGCAATTGAATCAAAGCCTCTTACTGGTATGTGGTACTGCGCTTTTATATTTAAAAGTTCCGTAGCTGCAGCAAGTTGGCTAACCTCACATCCTGCATATAACGGTCGACTAGCTGTGGTCAGCATCTCGTGCATTTTACGTGCTTCTGGATTCATTTCCTTCTCAACGAACATTTGTTCTTCATCTTCTCTTTCGCAATTCATTTCATTACCATACCCTGCACCATCCATTATCATCTGCTGCATTTGACCGAACTGGTTTTCTTCAATATTGCCTGCAACGTCAACATTCGAGTTGCTTCCTTCGTACTGTCGAGATTCCTGTACTGCAGCTTCGGACATTTCCTTCTTTTCACCTTGGTACACCCAGTGATAATAATTTGGCACAAAACCCCGACTATAAAGATGCTTCTTCAAATCAGGAACCGTTATGATTTTCGTGTTGTCACATTTTCTGCATGGATATCGTAGTTTCTAACCATATTTTTCGTAATGCCCAGTTGCCATACAAAACTCAACAAATTGCTCAACCCCTGCAATGAATTCATCGTTCAAAAAACCCTCAATTAAACTAATGTACATCCACTCTCTCTTTTTTTTTGTGTTGATACATTATGTATGGAAGTGCATTTTATAGGTGCTTAATCTGTCCTTTTGCGACTAGCTCGTCACAAAAATTGGCGGGAAGAAAATTAATATTCCCTCCATTTTTTGCGACCGAATGGTGGCCATTTTGCAACCATTTGGTCGTAATTGGCCTCCTTTTTTCCCTCCAAAAAATAAAACTTCTTAGACTAGGGAGAGTCGCTTTAATGCGACTACTTGGACGAAATACATTTGCGACTCTCTCGTCGTAATAGTGGCACCATTCTTTTGCGCCAAATTTTGTGACAACAATTATTTTTTGTCCTTCAAATACGACCATAAGGGTCGTAATTATTTATGACCACTTTGTCGTAATTGTGGTGCCATTCTTTCGCTCCATATTTTGTGACAACAATTATTTTTTGTCCTTCAATTATTACCCGGTGGGTCGTAATTATTTACAACCATGTGGTCGTAATTGTGGCGCCATTCTTTCGCGCCAAATTTTACGTCTACTTATATAAAACGGTCGCATTGTGGTCGTAGTATTTGCGACCAAATGGTAGCTCTGGGTCAACGCTTGCATTTACGACTCAGTTGGTCGCAAAAAAGCGACCAAAATGTATAGTCGGAAATTTCTGGTCGTAAATTGACAGTTTTCTTGTAGTGTATCATGTAACAAAAATATTTTCCATGTCTATAAAATGGCAAAAAATAACCAAGAAACTGAGATTAAAATGGGAAACATAAATATTCTCTGCATACCAATTTTTATGCAGAAGTAACTTCCATGTTCAGAATACATCAAAATTGATATGTAGAGGTAACAAACAAGGCTATGACTATGAGTGTGAATTTTAGGAGTGAATGATATATGAATCTCAGATTTAACATTCATTAGCCTCATCATTTAATGGGCATAATATGTAAACTTTTTAAAACTAACAAAAATGCATTGAGATTTCAACAAAAATGTCCCATTTAAAATGAATGAAAATAGCATAGGATATTCTAAAACAGAGAATCACATAATAATAATAATAATAATAGCTCAATATAAAATAAATAACATAGATAATAAAAAGATCAAAAGGATGGTTATTAGAATATCCAATACTATTCTAATTGAATTTCAAAATACTTAAGCAGCTCCAATAGAGGACAATGGTTATTTTCCATGTCCAGAACAATAATTGAATTTCAAAAGACTCAATGAATCAAAATAACCAACCATCAATACAGAAAAAGACGGAAAGATAAACCCTATTACACCTTGAAATTTTTGCTCAAACGGTGGGTAGAGAGAGAGAGAGAAAAAATGAAAACACAATACCTCTAATACTATTCATGGAAAGACCGTGCAGAGCAGGATATTGGCAAAGGTATTCTTCCTCGAATCAATTCACCCTTGTCTGATCCGATTTGCAGAAGCAGTCAAGGTTGAAGGTGAGATTGAAATCGTTACTCTTCTCATAAATTTTGTTTGTGGATGAAAAGAATGAATGCCTTCGACAACTTTTCTCGGAGGCCTGTGAACCATGGAGAGACGAGGTTAGGGTAAGAGATGGAGTCCATACGAAATAGTTTATATCCGAACTATTTTGACACGATTGAGTTTTCATTTTAAATGAATCGCCAAGATCCCGTGTTTTCTTTAAATCTAAATCTTGGATTCGGATTTGAAGAAAACATGTCTGAGATATTTTCAAAATTTGGGCTAAATTTTAGGTTGGATCCAGATATGATAATTCAAAATCCCCAACCAAACGCAAATTCCTATCGTTCTATTTTATTCCTTGGTTCTGGATTTATTGTATCGGCCAAAAACCTCACTAATTTTTACGGTGCTTTCTTCTCTCAATTAGACCCTTTATCCATAGAAAAAATATATAGACATTCCTAATACTTCATATTTTGACTTTTATGAAGTTTCTTGGTTTGCTAGAACTGATACAAATCGTTAGTTTGGAAAATAGATATGTAGCAGCCCATTTTTTTAGTATTTATTAGTGAATTTGATTTTATTTTTTCTTTCTATCACACATAATGAAAGATCACAACCATATTATTAAAAGCTTGTGGTCCCAAAACAAGTTTCGTTCTAGAGCCTGAAAATAATATTTCAAAGCTTTCGTATGTTCATCGTTCCTTATGTGGATAAGGCCTATTTTATAGAGCATATAACTTCGATCATAAGGGATCGATTTATAGTCTCATAGCTTCAAAATAATTATGTAGAGTTTCCGCATAATTTTCTTAGGATTGAGTTGACATTTGTTCCGGTTGTTCGTTATTCGATTAAAAGAATCTCCGTTGCAAAACCTTACATGAGATTTTCATCTCATACGGCTCCCCCTTTATGTGATGAGCAAAATGAGATGAGTATAATACACACAAAATTAAAAAAAAAAAAAAAAAAAAGATTGGAATATTCTCATTATGAACTCGTGAGACTAGTATTTTTACAAAAAAAAAAAAAAAACTCTAGCCAACTTCCTCTAAAAGATCTTTTATTAACATCAAAGATGGTGTTACTAGAAAAAAAAATGGTAACTCTAGCAATTTATTTGTCCTCAATGCCTCTAAAATTCCAGAAATTAGTCACCTCAATAGTCTTCAATGGTTATACAGGAATCTAAAATACAAACATAATGGATGTATAGTTGTCCCAACCATTTTTTGCAAGTTTCGATCCTGATAAAGAAAAGAGATAATTTATAACAAAGTTTTGGTGCTTTTGATTACTTGGCGTAGTGCTTCTTCCCCTGCTACAATTAAAGCATTCAAGGTTACATTAATCGTGGAGACACGACAAAATGATTTTTTTATTTTTAATTTCTAAATTGCACTCCCAAGAAGTGTAGATTTACTTCAATTATTGTTTTCTTTCTATCCCAAATAATGTGTCTTTCTACTGTGGATGAGAGCAGTAAAGAAAAAAAATTAAATCACACCATATATTTAATAGGTGATGTCTATTTTCCCCCGGAAGTTATTTGGAATTATTCATAATAAGATATTGGCTACAATTGAAAACGTCTTCTGAATAAAATTCCCACTAACCTAATATATAAGCAGTAATAACACATTCTATAATTTTTTAGATTACCTCTTATGAGAAAATGATCCCACAAACAAAGGAATTGAATAGTTCAAAATAACATAAAAATATATTCATTAAAAAATCCTACTCGATACTCAAATTCTTTCTTTTTATTTGACAAGATTCAATAAAAAATAAGAAATTATTCAACCCGGTTAAATTTAATCCAAATGTAGTAGGGATCGTAATGCAGGGAACTATTCTGATTTCATCAAAGTTAAAAAATAAAATTATTTTATTTTATCTTACAGATTGGGATAATTCGAAATGTTTTTTTTTATTGAATTATGATCCAAATAGCAAAAAGAATCGAATAATTATTCTATAATTCCTAAATTTTGACCAGATCCATGGGATAAGGAGTTGGTGTGGAAAAATGTAAAAGTCGAATTTTTAGAAAAACGAAAAATGGAATTATAGTTTTAAAAACGAAATAGAATCATGATCTATAAGTATTCATTGAACATAGTTAAACAAATTATTTTTATATTAGGGTGTGTAAAAAAAATTGAATATGAATGACTCACTATTAATTCGGTTTTTAGGCCATAATTATTAATTAGAAGAGATGGCCGAGTGGTTCAAGGCGTGGCATTGGAATTACTATTTAGGATTTGTTGACGAAAATATCAATGTTGTGACGACCTGGCTTGAGAACCAAGCCTAGAACACGAGTACACAAAACTGAAGCGAAGATTCTAAATCTTGATTCAAATAATTTAACAAAGCAATGAAAATTTCGGCATGATGTATACGTAAATTCAATAAAACCTGTTTATCATACAAACTCGGCTTGTCAGCCGTATCAAAATAACATATAAAGTTCAAAATCAGAAAGTATGGTGCACCGAAAAAGGATTACTACAAACCGATATACTATCATAATTATTTACAAGTAGTTTAAGTCTCGACCCTAAGATAAAGACACAACATTTCAAAACAACACTCCCAGTACGTATGGCTCGCGTGACCGGTGGCCTATCTAAAAGTCCTCATCTCGTATGTCAACGAGCACCACCTGCCGCACCTCGCCAACGACCTCTCCCGGTACCTAAAAGGTGGTATAGAGTACCTTTGAGCATGACACTCAGTGAAAACAAAGAATTGAAAAGATGAGATATGATGCTCGGGATGTTATGCGCAAGCGGAAAACAAATACTAGTGAATGCATAAAAGGTGCAATATATTTAAACATGTATGTTGAACAAACCGTGAGCAATTTATTCTCATATTCATGACGAGTAATCATTAACCATTTCATAACCATTTTCCACACAATCCTTTCAATCAACATAATCATTCAATCACAATTTCCGCGTCTCACTATGCACTTTTCATATATTAGCACAATTGCTACTCGAGCCGTAGCTCTTCATAAATCTTCCCGGTTATCGTAATAACCACTCTAGCATCCAAGTCATCCACCACACAGCGCCTCGGAGCTATACCATATCCTCCACGATAACCACGTGCAACGTCCAACATCCACTCACCATTACACGAGTTATGACCCCATGGCCAATGAAATGAAATGAACATGAAATGCATGAATGAAGTGAAATGAAATGCATGAATGAAGTGAAATGAAATGAACTATTCATGCTTTCTTGCAATTCTCATTTACTTAGAGAATTCATTAAGCATATGAAATCACATGTTAAACACTTTGTCTCCCATCTCAACTATGCATACTTTATCTAACAATAATCGAAAACATATCGAGTATAAATGAATATGTGACGACCCGTCACTTTTAAATAATTTAAATCAGAAAAAACAGCGGAAGTCTTTTATTTTAAGAAAATTTGGCGTGGTTATGTTTGAAAATTTGCTGGCCAAAAACCTGTTTACATCTTAATTTCAAAATCTAAAATACACAAGGAACATTAAGTTCCTATCCAGGAGTTCAAAATGATTATAATCATAAATCA
This sequence comes from Gynostemma pentaphyllum, assembly GCA_028015215.1. Lineage (NCBI taxonomy): Eukaryota > Viridiplantae > Streptophyta > Magnoliopsida > Cucurbitales > Cucurbitaceae > Gynostemma > Gynostemma pentaphyllum. The sequence continues at coordinate 44,551,821 of CM051351.1, read as the reverse complement.
ACGACAATAAGCTCTTATGAGCTAATTACAAAGTACAAATCATCAAAATGATATAAAGTTCACAAAACCATGTACATGGATTTTACATAACACATAGTCCATCTCGATCATCATCATCCTCTCGATCAAGCGCACCGCCTCCTCTTCCACGATCCCAAACATTTCCTGAAATGTTTGTAATATCATGAGCTAACAAATTAAGCCCAGTGAGAATAATAAGAATAAAAAGTAAGAATAGACCTCAAATTCGCATTTTGATTTGTGTCCAATTAACTGACACAATCTTTCCTAGAATTCACCAAAGTCTAGGTAATTCTATTCCATCTTCTTCAAGGGATGATACTACTAACACTTATAGTCAAATCTCCTCCATTATCTCGTTATGACATAAAGTAATAAAAGTAATTGACTTTGCATAAAAATATAACATCTCAATTCTCTATATCATCAATCATATGCAATGTAGGGCTCGCATATACCCTTATGCATGAATGAAGTAATGCGTCAATCCCATAGGATACCATTCACTTCTTTTTTTTTTTTTCATCAAGAGTGATGAGCAGATCCCGTAGGGTCCCATCCGTCTCTTTTCATATAGAGTGATGAGCAGATCCCTTAGGGTCCCATCCGTCTCTTGTCATATAGAGTGATGAGCAGATCCCGTAGGGTCCCATCCGTCTCTTTCCATATAGAGTGATGAGCAGATCCCTTAGGGTCCCATCCGTCTCTTTTCACTTTCTTTTTCTCTTTCACTTACTTTCTCTTTTCATTTCCTTCTCAAAGAATGATGCGAGATGTTATACATATGCTTGCATATGCTTGCAAAAGTAATAAAGTAAATGTAGATGATAAAGTAATCAAAACAAGCATAAATTAAAGGAACAAAAGTAAAGGCATAAGGTAAAGGACATAAATAAAATAGATAGCAATCTCGGATGAACGATATGTCGATCGAACTCCGGCATCAATAATAAAAGTAAAGTCAAAACATAACGATTAACCTAACCTTTAATGATTCTAAACTTCCAATAATCCGAGGTTCTATCAATCGTTCTTTATAAAAGTCTTGGATCTCTTAACTTCCAATGATCCAAACTTAGTTTTGAATCGAATCTAACTTAGAATCTTCTAAGATTCAATACTTCCTTGAGAACTTCTAAGTTCTCACTTAAAGGATTAACTCCTAATCCTAAGGGCACTAACTCACATCCCTCTAATCTTAGATTCGGTTTCTAGTCTTAGTTTCGGTTTCTACAAACCTTCATACTCATTCGATTTCTATAATTACTTTAAATTCTAACTATTCTCACCTTAGCCAAATAATTCCAAATCTCCAATTTCCACGAAACAACCACCGAGCAATTGCACCTACAATTCACCGATTGTACAACATATTACAATTCATAACTAATATGCGAACAAATGTGCAATTTCGGGTGAATAGTGATTTCGGATGAATAGTGTCTCGGGTGAATAGTGTTTTCGGGTGAATAGTGTTTTTCAAAAATCCGGGCTCAAAATCGTCATTTTTCATGATAGAAATTCATGATTTCAACATCAAATCTCATTTATAATAAAAAACAAACAAAACCACCTAAAAAGTTTTGAAAACTTACTTTTTGGGACTTCCCTTAGAGAACGGGAAACTCCGAAAAGCTAGGTTGGATAGGTAGCCCTCGTCCCTACCAATCCAACGCAACCAAAAACACGACGATCCGCCGAAAAACGAAGAAAAACCAAGAAATTTTCTTCTCATCCATGGAGAAGGGTGCTCACGGCTTGGGAAGGAAGAAGAGAAGAGAAAATGAAGACTTTGGTCAACTTTGTGATTTTTTAAGATGAGTGAATAGTGTTTTGGATATTTTTAAGAAATTGGAAATGACGGTTGCGTCCTTTTATGACTTTTGACTTCTAAATCGAAACCCGATGCTCTTAAATAAATCTAAAGGTGATTAATAATTATTAATTGGCCTATTAATAATTATTAATGTCACCGAAACGAATTTAGAGCATTAAAATGATTAAAACGAATTTCGGTCGAAATTAACTACTAAAATCGAAATTACAAAATAATAATTAAACTAAATACTTAAATTGAAATAAATAAATAAATAAATAACATTAAATAAATAAAATAAATAAATAAATAATTCACTTCAAAATAACGGGACGTTACAGTCTACCCTCCTTAAAAGACTTTTCGTCCTCGAAAAGTGCGTTCACTAAGTGAATAAAGCGAGGGTACTTGACTGTATCTCATCTTCACGTTCCCACGTTATTCCCTTTGACACTTGGTTCTTTCAAAGAACCTTAACCAAGTAAATTCTTTTTTTTTTTATTTCTCATCACTTTTGTTTGAATGCTCTTATCGGGTGCCTTCTCATAAGACTTATTAGCATTCAAAACAACCAGTTCATAATCAATCACGTGGAACAGATTCACCATGTATTCCCGAAGCATCAATACATGGAAAATATTACAAACGGTCGGTAACGAAAGTGGTAAGGCTAAACAACAAGCTACCACTTCTACTCGATTGAGTAACTCGATAGGCCAACAAATCTAGGGCTCAACTGACCCTTACTTCCAACTTTCATAACACCCTTCGTTGGTGTCACTTGAAGAATACGAGATCCATTACTATCGCTTGAACGGACTACACCGAATCCTGTTGTCAACTTTGGTTAACCCTTAACCTCTCTCTAACAAATGATAGACTTGCTAGTCATTTGTTACAACTTGAGTACCAAAAGTCTCTTTTCTCCAATTTCATCCAAATGAGCGGAAGAACGACACTTTCTACCACAAAGTGCCAAAAATGTGCCAAAAACTCCGAGACAAAGCGAGTGTCTCGATCTGATAAAATCTTCACCGGCACACCATACAATCTAACAATCTTTCTTAGGTACTACTGTACCCTAGTCTTAACTGGATAGATAATACTTCCAAGAGTAAAGTGGGCGGTTTTGTCAAACAGTATACCATCATCCAAATGGTATCATAATTCTTTTCCGTCCTTGGCAAACCTTGATAAAATTCATAGAAATCTTTTCCCATTTCCATTTAAGTACTCTCAAAGGTTAAGATAACTCGGTGGATCTTTAGGGCCTTGACTTACTAACAAATCAAGCACCTATTCACATACTTTACAATCTCATGTTTCATTCCAGGTTACCAATAAAATTGTCTCGGTTCTCGTACCTCTTTGTATTGCCTGGATGAACATAAAAGATAAAACTATGACCTTTCTCCAACAGTTCTTTTCAAAGTCGATCTTGAAGGCACACATAGCTTCTTACGATACGTCAGAGTACTATCTGTAGAGAAGGTAAAATGGTCAGAAATATCTGACTCAACCACTCTAAAATCGGCCTGTAAAAGAGTCTCTCCTCTCTGTGCATCAATCACCTCTGCCTCAAAGTAGGTCCCGCTGTTAAACTAGCCACACTCACAGTGACCTTGGTAGTAAGAAATGCTATTTTAGCTCGTTCCATATTCCACCTTAAACTCAAAGGTACGACCGACAAAACTGACAACCGAGAAGACTTTCTACTGAGCGCGTCAGCCACTACACTGACTTTTCCGAGATGATACTGAATGTCACAGTCATAATCTTTAACGAGCTCTAACCATCTCATGCTCTTTCAACTGACGTGAAGCATAAGTTGTAACTTTTCCGTGTCGCACTAGCACACATCCCAAACCTCTGTGGGAAAACATTTGTGTACACAGTCAGACCACCGGTTCTGTCAAGCGACACTAAAATAGGTGTTGTCACAAGCCTTCTCTTGAGCTCTTCAAAGCTCCTTTCACAATCCTCAGACCATACAGAATCAACTCCCTTCCGAGTTAATCGTGTCAAGGCTGAAGCAATTTTGGAGAAATCTTGCACAAACCGTCGATAATAGCCTGTAAGTCCCATAAAACTGCGAATATCAGCCACTCTAGTCGGTCTAGGCCAGTTACTAACTGCCTCAATCTTAGAGGAATCAATATAATCCTCTTCTTGATAACACATGGCCTATTATGCCATTTCTTTTAGCCAAAACTCACACTTTGAGAACTTGGCATACACTTTTGATTTCTTAATAATGTCAAAATTCCTTCACATGCATATCATGCATCTCCTTAGTCTTAGAATACATCAGATTGTGATCATTAACCGTAACATCGATAGAATTGGTGTACCTCTTGAACACAGTATGGATAAGATCCATAAAATTACAGGCGCGTTGGTTAAGTCAAAATGCATGACTACAAACTCATAATATCCATCACGCCTCCTGAAAACAGTTTTAGGATTATCTTAATCCCGAATCTTCAACGGATTTAACCGGATTTCAAATCTATCTTTGAAAAGATAGCGGTTTCTTCCCAATATTTGAGGAACAATCTTCCAACCATTAGGGGGATATGTTTCATAACATATATATAACATTTGAATCTCGTTCTCTTTACTACCTTATACTATACATAAGGTTTACATCAATCTTATTCTCCAATTACGAGATCCTCCAAGTTATTGAGAAATTAGTTCTCTTACATGTTTATCACATGATAGTTATACAAGGTTCAATACACCCTTGTATTCTTTTATTATCCAATTAAATCTCATTCCTTTTTCCTATAGCACTTGGCTATACATCAATTTCTTTTCTTTTCTCTCTAGAAAAGTACGTCTTAAATAATCCTTTCTATAGTTCTCTAATCTCTAGAAAACTAACTTTCATAAACATAATCTTTATAGGATGAGCAACTGATCATATAGATCATCAATCAACACAATTGATACTTGTTTTTTCCTTGTAATTGATTCAACTCTCGATAATCAATATACAGTCTCACTGAACTATCTTTCTATTCACAAACAAACAAAGTGCTCCTTACGAGGACACACTAGGGTGAATCAACCCTGAGTTTAAGAGTTCCTATAACTGACTCTTAAGCTCTTTTAACTCAGCTAGTTTCTGGTACAGAAGTATCGATAATACTAGCTAAATAGCTCAAAGCTCCATCACTTAGAAGCACTCTAGCTTCTACCATAGATATCAAAGTGGGTGCTACTCTATCATTAGACCCACGAAAACATAGACTAGTCCCACATGGACTCATAAAATCAATAACTCTCTCAATACAATCAATGGTATGATTGGATAATAGTCAATCCATACCCAATATCACATCAACATCAGACATATGCATAACAATCATAATAAAATGTGAGCATCTACTCATAATGCAAATGTCATAAGTGCCATATGCACTATCATCATAATAAGCTTCCTCTCTGGGAAAGCACATATCTCGAAACTTATCAGTCTCCACTCAAGAGCTGCCAACTTAACATAACAAGATAAAAATAAAAGAATGGCTAGCTCCAGCATTAAACAGAATAAAAGCCAAACGGCCTGAAAATAACAAAATATAAATCACTACCATACTGGTAGCTTTTCTTGATAATTCTACCTTATTACTATGTTGTGATGGTTAAGTCCTATACGCCCTGTGGCGTGAATCCAAGTTTGATCACAACATAGCATCTTGGTAGAAGTGTGCATCTCCCTGATGGAAACTAACACAACTATTGTAGTAAGGATGATCCAATCCTTGTTGAGCTCCACCTCGAACCAGTTGTTGTTGTTGCCGCTGTTGTTGTTGTTGTTGATGTTGTTGCTGCTGCGGTATCCCTTGACTGGCGTCGTCATCCTTTGCTTTCTTCTTTTGAGGGGTAATCTTTCCCGTAGTAGTTAATTTTCTTTTCCTTTCAGAAGATGTAAAATCCAAGATAAGGATGACTCCTAAGCCTCCTTATTCAAATCTTGAATGAACTCGACCTCAGAGATCATTTGCTTTCTTGTAAAGCAAAACTGGTGTCTATCAAACACCTTAGCCAATAACATCCTAACCTTTCAACATAGGTTTTACTTTAGAGTCTATCATAAAAGACCCAGTAGGTCCAAACTATGCCCTACAAGTTTCTCAAATTTCACCGTCCAATAGATGGTCAAACACGATGTGAATTGAATTCACCAAACCATCTCATTGCCTTATAGAAGTTACCGATATAACGGCCAATCAACTTCCTTCTATATTTCAATTGAATACCAACAATCCACCTTAGTGTTAGTCAATCTTGAAAATTTTCCAAATATGGATCTCGATAACTCGACCTCGAGTATAATCCAATTCAAATTAGCACATCATACCATGATAGTGACCAAACTAGGCCATTAACCAATTATCACAATCTTTAATGGTCCTCGTTGAGACTTATCACGTAAAGTCCTTACTTCCTCTTTTAAGTGGCAACACACTTTCCTTTCTGTTCAACTGTACTACCAGGATTTACCATTTACCATAATCCAACTTTCTCAACTCAAACAAGGAACTTGTCCATTGAGTTAAATCTAGGTTACTTGACACGAGCCAAACCGATTCCTTTTCAACAATTTCTCACCTACAAATAGGTGTTTTATCTCTTAATACTGGGCTCCAGACAATCATGTCTCCCTTTTTACACACAAATGTCAACACACATATACTAAGACCATTACTTAGCAATTGTGTGACAAGAACACTTTAATCAGCTTTAAGGATCAAACGAGTGATCTCTCGGAGTAACTCGCCTCCTTTACTTTGACATTATGTCAATACTCTTAACCAGGTGTATAACCTCTAAAACTGCACGGGGTCATTCACTTTCTCGACACCTTTACCCAAATCTCAAAATGGGTCAAATAAACATAACCACATAGTGGTTGTACAAGGATGTGAAATATCACAAACAACATTAACTTTTAACAATATTCTCATAACTCTTCCAATATCAAAGAAATAAAGTATGAGAATAAGAGTTATAGGCATACATGGTGCCGCTGATCTCAGATAATGACTTGAGAGTGGACTTAAAATAAAACATGAAAACAAACATGCATTGCATGTAGTCTACAGAACCCTAAGGTTCTGATACCAACTGTGACGACCCGTCACTTTTAAATAATTTAAATCAGAGAAAACAATGAAGTCTTTTATTTTAAGAAAATTTGGCGTGGTTATGTTTGAAAATTTGCTTGGCCAAAAACCTGTTTACATCTTAATTTCAAAACCTAAAATACACAAGGAACATTAAGTTCCTATCCAGGAGTTCAAAATGATTATAATCATAAATCAACGACAATAAGCTCTTATGAGCTAATTACAAAGTACAAATCATCAAAATGATATAAAGTTCACAAAACCATGTACATGGATTTTACATAACACATAGTCCATCTCGATCATCATCATCCTCTCGATCAAGCGCGCACCAGCTCCTCTTCCACGATCCCAAACATTTCCTGAAATGTTTGTAATATCATGAGCTAACAACTTAAGCCCAGTGAAAATAATAAGAATAAAAAGTAAGAATAGACCTCAAATTCGCATTTTGATTTGTGTCCAATTAACTGCACAATCTTTCCTAGAATTCACCAAAGTCTAGGTAATTCTATTCCATCTTCTTCAAGGGATGATACTACTAACACTTATAGTCAAATCTCCTCCATTATCTCGTTATGACATAAAGTAATAAAAGTAATTGACTTTGCATAAAAATATAACATCTCAATTCTCTATATCATCAATCATATGCAATGTAGGGCTCGCATATACCCTTATGCATGAATGAAGTAATGCGTCAATCCCATAGGATACCATTCACTTCTTTTTTTTTTCATCAAGAGTGATGAGTAGATTCCGTAGGGTCCCATCCGTCTCTTTTCATATAGAGTGATGAGCAGATCCCTTAGGGTCCCATCCGTCTCTTGTCATATAGAGTGATGAGCAGATCCCGTAGGGTCCCATCCGTCTCTTTCCATATAGAGTGATGAGCAGATCCCTTAGGGTCCCATCCGTCTCTTTTCACTTTCTTTTTCTCTTTCACTTACTTTCTCTTTTCATTTCCTTCTCAAAGAATGATGCGAGATGTTATACATATGCTTGCATATGCTTGCAAAAGTAATAAAGTAAATGTAGATGATAAAGTAATCAAAACAAGCATAAATTAAAGGAACAAAAGTAAAGGCATAAGGTAAAGGACATAAATAAAATAGATAGCAATCTCGGATGAACGATATGTCGATCGAACTCCTGGCATCAATAATAAAAGTAAAGTCAAAACATAACGATTAACCTAACCTTTAAGGATTCTAAACTTCCAATAATCCGAGGTTCTATCAATCGTTCTTTATAAAAGTCTTGGATCTCTTAACTTCCAATGATCCAAACTTAGTTTTGAATCGAATCTAACTTAGAATCTTCTAAGATTCAATACTTCCTTGAGAACTTCTAAGTTCTCACTTAAAGGATTAACTCCTAATCCTAAGGGCACTAACTCACATCCCTCTAATCTTAGATTCGGTTTCTAGTCTTAGTTTCGGTTTCTACAAACCTTCATACTCATTCGATTTCTATAATTACTTTAAATTCTAACTATTCTCACCTTAGCCAAATAATTCCAAATCTCCAATTTCCACGAAACAACCACCGAGCAATTGCACCTACAATTCACCGATTGTACAACATATTACAATTCATAACTAATATGCGAACAAATGTGCAATTTCGGGTGAATAGTGATTTCGGATGAATAGTGTCTCGGGTGAATAGTGTTTTCGGGTGAATAGTGTTTTTCAAAAATCCGGGCTCAAAATCGTCATTTTTCATGATAGAAATTCATGATTTCAACATCAAATCTCATTTATAATAAAAAACAAACAAAACCACCTAAAAAGTTTTGAAAACTTACTTTTTGGGACTTCCCTTAGAGAACGGGAAACTCCGAAAAGCTAGGTTGGATAGGTAGCCCTCGTCCCTACCAATCCAACGCAACCAAAAACACGACGATCCGCCGAAAAACGAAGAAAAACCAAGAAATTTTCTTCTCATCCATGGAGAAGGGTGCTCACGGCTTGGGAAGGAAGAAGAGAAGAGAAAATGAAGACTTTGGTCAACTTTGTGATTTTTAAAGATGAGTGAATAGTGTTTTGGATATTTTTAAGAAATTGGAAATGACGGTTGCGTCCTTTTATGACTTTTGACTTCTAAATCGAAACCCGATGCTCTTAAATAAATCTAAAGGTGATTAATAATTATTAATTGGCCTATTAATAATTATTAATGTCACCGAAACGAATTTAGAGCATTAAAATGATTAAAACGAATTTCGGTCGAAATTAACTACTAAAATCGAAATTACAAAATAATAATTAAACTAAATACTTAAATTGAAATAAATAAATAAATAAATAACATTAAATAAATAAAATAAATAAATAAATAATTCACTTCAAAATAACGGGACGTTACAGAATATAAATCCCAATTCAGTATATGACTCGATCTTTAACTCAACACATGTGAAAATGCAATTAGAACATGTTAGAAAAACTCAAGTCACAAGTAAATGCAAGGTGTTTCTATATTTCCCGAAATCTCGACCACTGGTCAAGTCTAACTCATATTTCCCATTTCCTTCACAATCTTCATTTCTTCCTAGTATTCAAGCACCAATGAACCTTAATACCAGCCATGATAAATTCAAATCTATTCCACACCATTTTACAAGTATCCAAAACATCACCACCAAAATTCACATCAAAACCGCCCACCGTTCCAATTCTTGTGTTCTCACCTTCACGAAAGGCTCTCAACTAGCTTGCTCTTGCCCTTATCCTACATTGAACATTCCAAACATATTTAGAATCATAGAAATACATTTAACTAAGTCCAAAATAAACAAAACACAATCCAAACCCGGTTAGTGGTAAAAGTTCCAAAAACTAGTCAAATTGAGGTGTAGTTTTCGGCCAAAAAGGGTATCTATCAAAATTTCAAAAGCTTGATCTTCTAATGTGTTTTCATGTATAAAATATACATATAATCACCCAAACTTTCCAGATTTGACATCCCTTTAAAAATAATTAAGAAAAACCCAAAATCAAGCAAACTCGAAGCTTCAAAAACCTCCATTAATGGAGTCTCTTGAAAGCTTAAACTCATCCATGGTCTCCACCCATTTTCCTTTCAATATATATATATATCCTAAAGCTAATACTCATCAATACACCAAGGATTTCCAGAATTTGAGTAAAAGAAATTGTATTGACTCAAAGGTCCCTCCACCTCCTAATTTAACTCCTAAACCCCTCTCCTCTTTTCCTTTGCTTATGAGTCATTGTCCCTTAAACCATTTGCTAACCCACCCTCTTCTCTAAATTAACTATGGTTAATAATTTCCCTTTTATTAAAATCCCACCCATAGTAAAACTAACTATGGTTAATTACTAGTTAAGCAAAATACACATAGAAAATAATTTCCATACTTAAAAATACCAATTAAAATAAACCATTATAAGGGAAGTTTCTAATTACCCTACGACAAACCCTCCGGTCCTTACAAATGCCAGCAAGGGTCAAGTTTTAATATAGTGATGAAAAAGGTTTTCGTCCTCTAGGATTGAGATTTTAATTACTACCTGAGTATCATTCTATTATTAACCAAACTTGATCTAAAACCGAAATTTAGTGATTTAATTAAACTAATAAAATTAAGAAAACTAAATAACTAAACAAATTAAAAATATGATGGAGAAGAACCCTAAGGAATGATTTCACTGCTCTAGTTTATAGAATAAAATATTAATTCAGTCAAGAACAACTGTGACGACCTGACTTGATCAAACGAAGCCGGTCGCGGTTACGCAAACGGAAGTAAGTAGTTTAAGCCCAAAATAACTCTTTTATAAAAAAAATTGAAAATTTCGACATGAAATATTTGTAAAGTGCATGCCTCAAATACAATACAAAATAAACCTGTTATCAGAGTTCATTGGCTCGTCGGCCGGTTCAGAGTTTTCATAAAAGCATGCTAAAAAGAATGTTCGGTGCACCGGTTTTAAAAATATCATACAAACATAATATACATAAAGTTTATCCCAAAATAAAGCAAACTCAAGCTAAACTTGACATCTAAACTTCCAAAACAAAGGCTCGCGTGCCGGAGATCCAATCCAAAAGCTCCACCTCGTCATGGTCAACGCGCACCACCTGCCACTCCAGGCCCTCGTCCCCGAGCGTTACCTGAAAGGTGATTTAGAGCACCTTTGAGCATGACACTCAGTGAAAACAAGAAGAATGTGAATAGTGAACGAGAAGGCCGTATTATATAGCAAAGATATAAAATGTCATGCTCAAGTATGAATGAAGTACACATGCTAAACTATCACTTCCTTTCTCATTGATACCACATACATTGCCAACATAATCCCGGCGTCTCACTATGCCCATAATTCATTTCAATCCTTCCTTGAGCCATAGCTCATCTCGGCTTTCAAACCATCGCCATTTACTAGCAACCTGGCCATTCTCACATAGCACACATGAGCCCCATCACCTCCTCGCCACGGTAACCACGTGTAACGTCCAACACCCATACACCGTTACACGGGTTACAACCCCATGGCCACATAATGATCACATGATATGCATGAATGGCATGTATGAAATGATATGGAATAAAGATGCTTCTTCACAACATTGTTATATATGTTGAGACTTCGAAATAACAAGAGTAAATAGATCTACTTTACCAAATCCGACATATGACATAAAACTTTACTCATACAATGTTCAAGTCTCACATATTCACATGGTTCATAGTCACAACTAGTTCCGAGCATGATTGAGAAAAGTATCACATATGCATAACTATCGTCCCAATTCCACCATATGACTCGATCACGGACTATGAGCATAATAGCAAGCAATTTAAGCATGCTTCAATGAGTAGCTAGTAAAGGAAAGCAAATTCTAGTTTAGGCTATCAAGCATTTAGCATCCTAAACCCAACGTCGATAACGCTATCCCTTCCCGTAAACTTCACTTGCTTCTAACTCCACCACCCACTTCACACTTCATGTGTCTCATGACCACACGTTCTATTTACAACTTAGTTCCAAGAGGAACGGAGACGGTTCTCCAATCACCCTTCCGATTCTTGTTGTTCTCACCTTCAAACTTGTTTCCACGTAGCTCCACTCGTCTTTGGCCTACAACAAGGTAATCCAAAGATGTTTAGGCTATTATTAACATTACAAAACAGCCCCAACAACCAGAAGCAGCCCCGAACTCGGTTAGTGACACAAACACCAAAACTAGTTGATTCGGAATGCAATTTTCGGTCAAATAAGGTGTACATATAAAATATCCATTAGATTGATGCTCTAAGGTGGTTTCCTTGCTAAATACATATATATAAACACCCAAATTCTCCAGAATTTATAACACTTAAGAATCAACAAAGAAATACCCAAAACTAGTTAAATTTAAAACTAGTTAGTTGGCCAATTTTTGAGATTCTATTAAAATTCATTTCTCTTCCTTTCCAAGTTGTTTTTCATACACTTTATAATCATATATTACCATTAACTTCCAGAAATAGGAAACTCAAAATATTGTTCATGAAATCCAAAAAATCAAAGAATAACAAAAGCTTCAAGAACCTCCATTAATGGAGTTTTGTAAAAGCTTGAATTCTCACAAGTCATTGATTCTTTAAAGAACCCTTAAGAGATGATACTTGGGATTCAATATGTCATTTAACATCATTTTCATAATTTAAAACAAGCTAGAACCCTCATGCAAACACCCTCAAGAACACCCAAACATTACCATGGAAACTAACCAAAAAATGGAATTCTAGGTTAGTTAATACCTTGAGTTCTTGATCAATTCCACTTCTAATTCTTGCTTGAATCCTCCTAGGTTGATGATTCCTCCACAATCCAACAAAACCCCAAAGAGAAAGACAAAGATTCTTAGAATTGGATGAGATTGAGAAGAGCAAAATTTGGGTGAGAGGGGGGGGGTCACGGTTTGGTGAGGAAGAAAAGATGAGGGAATTTCTTATTTTCTTGTCTTTTCTTTTTTTTTTTTTCCTTATTTTTACTTTTTTATCTTTTCCCTTTTTCCTAAATAAATAAAATAACTTAAATCAAATTGTATGCAAGTCCCTCCACCTCTTCCAATTAGCACCAAGCCCTTCCACCTCCTACAATTAATCCATACCCCTCCATCTATTTCTTTTACTAACTAGTCCTTACCCAAAAACTAACTATGGTTAATTTTATCTTTAAAAAAAATCAAATAATTCAATAAATAACCTTCCAAATAATTAATAAAAAAGAAATTAAGAACCCGGGCCCTTACAATAACAAAGTAACACTCTATAAGTCAATAACACATAAATTCTTAATTACCTCTCCTGAGCGTCAAATTAAGATGCATTCCTAATTAAAAAACCAATATCCCTATTCAATTTCAATAATTAGAAGTGTATTAATCACAAGTTCTTTTTAGACTTCTAAGAAAAAATTCAGTTTCTCAACTCTAATTATTTCTTAGTTATGTTCCTAAGTTCTATCCCAAAACCACCTCTCGCGAGTGTTAGTTTTCAGGATTAAAATCAATTAATCCATGGCTAGTAGATCAAGGGCATCAAGCACATAAGAACATAAATAGAACAATTAAATTGTATTCAAAACTAAAATAAATAAATGAATACATAAACATAGAGTAGCTACATCAATTCCTTAGGAAAAGTAAACTAGTAATCCATAAAATCAAAATTAAAATATGATTCTAAAAGACATAGATAGACAAACTGAAAAAATTGGAGAAGTTCTTAATGCTCCCAAGCTTCCCATCCTTTGAAACCTTCAAAAATCTCTAAATTCTCTAAAATAAACTACTCTCTCACGCCTCTAGAATGGTGAAAAATAAGCTTCAGCCTTCTTTAAATAGGAAACCAAAGTTGGGGGCTAAGATCAGGCTCAAGCGACGCCTTGCTCATGTCCAAGTGATATGTAGCTTGAATTGCATTTGGCATTCAATTAAATGGACGATCAACGCCTTGCTTGAGTCCTAGAGATGCGTTGCTATGAAGAAATCTGGCATTCTCCTCATTATTCAAGCAATGAGTCGATTGAATTCAAGCGATGCATCGCTTGAACTAATTTCTGACAACAACATATTTTTTCCTATTTTCTTCATATTTTATTTTTTTTCTTCATCATTTTCTTTTCTTCTTTAAATCTTCAATTTTTTGTCTAATTTTTTGTCTAAAAAATTTCTTTTTTCTTCACTAACCTACAAAATAAATAAAATTAGAATGGAAGTTAATAAAAATCCCAAAAACTAATTAAAATTAAGAACAAAGATATATAATAAGTGGGTATACTACACACTTATCAGCTTTCGTTTACCTAGGTTTCAAAACCCTCTTTTTTCGTACCCCTACCCTTATTCACCAATGTTATTGATCACAATGTATCAAATCAAATAACATCAAATAAAAGTGGATACTATTATTCTAATGGTTAGACCTTTGTTGGATATTGATTCCCTTTTTTGAATTTTTGTGGTACGAAAACTAAAAGACTGGAAATAATGGACAGGGGATGAAAATAACCCTATTGTTTAATGCAATGATGCATGAATGATAGAAAAATTTCCGGATGAAAACCTTACTGTCCTTTAATCTCTTTGATAAGACTTCAATGAAGGGGAGGCCTAAATTTTGAGACTTTAATGTGTTAAGTATACCACAAGCATTCATCCTGAACTAGGATTGAACTCTCCGTGTGATTCATAAGTTGCATTACTTATAGCTTTCTTGTTTGTAGCCAAAGCTAATTCTGATTTGTATTTCACTTCAAGGCATAACTTATATACATGCACTTCATATTCACCTGGACTTTGCTCCAAAAAATATAGCAATCTCTATCCCCTTACATCAATCCCAAGAGCCTTCTATCCAAAAATATAGCAATCTTTATCCCCTTATGTCAATCCCAAGAGCCTTCTATCCATTCTCATTTGATCATGACTACGGAGCAAGTAAAAAAAACTCATGATGACTTCATCACGTAAAGGCGAAAATCTACCACTAAGTTCTATCTCTTCCCTTGCCCCCATCGAGAAATATAACTTACTAATCCTAAGGCAAAGGGTCGAGAAACTCAACGCCATTATTCTTGAACAAATTAGAATTGTGCCTTCTTTTTGCACCATTAAGGATACAAAAATGAAAATAATGGGAAAATTTGGATTCAATTGTCAACTACTCCTATCGTAAATATGATTGACTACGAATTCGAGCTATAGGTCACGGTTTCATAAAACTGTACAATTTAATCGATCAAAATAAAGTAGGTTTTATATGAAGCAAATTTGGCTCAGCATGTTCTCTAGGATTTATCCTTGCAGTAAATACTTTTATGCATACCTCTTCTGGTTGATCTATACCATACTTGATTCTCGTAAGATGATACACACTAAATAACAATCCGTCTGGTGCTACATCATAAGCACATTGGGAAAGTAGACAATTGTACTCGTATACATATAAAACGACTGTGATGGAATGCCACTCCTCAAAGTGTTGATTTTTGCTTACTTTAGGAAGTATGGACTTCGTTGAACTTGGTATCGGTGGTGATTATGGGTTGTTGTTTACTCGATCTTGTTATCTTATGTAAGGATTAATGGTTATGGTTTGATGGTGGTAGTACCGTGGATTATGAAATTCTAATGATAATACGGTTGATGTACTTGGGACTTTGGTAAGAGACAACACTTTGAGGAGTACAAAAGATGCCTGTAATTGAGTGTAAATTGTATGGTAGATTGTTTGTTAGTTGTTTGTGTTGAGATGCAATAGGGTTATAAACCGATTTATTGACATGGATGAAATAGGCTATGGGCGTCACTATATCGAGATACTGATGGATATGTGTAGTCCATGGATGAAATAGACTATGGGCTTCACTATATCGAGATACTGATGGATATGTGTAGTCCATGGATGAAATAGGCTATGGGCGTCACTATATCGTGGATTGTGGTACTATGATAAATTGGGTTCATGACATGAGAATCCCAACTTGTTAGTTGTTATGTAAATGCATGCTTATCCTTTGTACAAGTGTCTTGATTTTCGATTGTAACATTTTATGTGGTTCAATGCGTGTCAAAATCAGGAATTTTATTGCTGTATACTTAGGTTGTATTGGAACTGTAGAATGGGTAGCAAAAAGCATATTAGGCCTTTGGACACAATTTTGGATATGGAATTCGGTCCATAAGATTACTTTATTCCATTTTACTCTGACTAGCATTTTTATGCTAACGTTGCTATTTCAGGTACTTTTCGTCGAAAAGGGCGTGGTAGAGGAGGTGGTGTTGCTTGATCGGAGGACGATGGCTTGGACATGGACATGAAATTTTGTTAAGCATTCTAGAAATGCTAGTTGTGTATATTTCCATCATCATAAATTATGTATTTTGTGCTCGTCAGATCGTTTTAAAACTTGTACTTGTCTTTATAGCTTTATGTCTATTTTAGGATTT
This sequence comes from Gynostemma pentaphyllum, assembly GCA_028015215.1. Lineage (NCBI taxonomy): Eukaryota > Viridiplantae > Streptophyta > Magnoliopsida > Cucurbitales > Cucurbitaceae > Gynostemma > Gynostemma pentaphyllum. The sequence continues at coordinate 44,535,375 of CM051351.1, read as the reverse complement.
ATTATAAACGAAAAATGTGCATTTCCATATTTTTATGCTTTCTCTGGTTGTGAAAAATGTAAAACAAATTTTGTATAGTCCAAATTTTAAATGTACCCATGCCATTTTTTTAAAAACCAAGTCTTCCGATGTGTCTTTAAAATTATAGGATTTAATGAAATCAGGTCGTTACAAAGGAGGACAGTGTTAGTGTGGGTGGATGTCATCGTCGGGGTCATGAAGTGGACCTCGGGAAGCATGCTAGTTTTATGGAAACGAAAGTGTCTTTTAGTCACTTTATTTACCAATGGAACACACGCCAAGTTTCGTCTCAATCAGAGTTTGCATGTGAGTTTCACGGAGGCGAGTGACTTCTCACCACTTTTCACGTCAACACCTACCAAAGAGGAAATGCCTTAGAATGTACTATAGGAGGTGCATGGTGTTGGCTCTCCACTACCCCTAGGCACCGGTGCCTAAGTGAGCCACCGCATGGCACATGCATGTGTCATGGCAAGGGTGAGTATCGCGGGACTACTGTATCACAGGTGATTCTCTGGGGTTGGAAATTCAAGGACAGTGTCGAGGGCACAGGGTGCCGACATTGCACCACGTCCATACGGTCAGAGGTTCCAGCATAGAACGGAATATGCCTCGGTGTCTCGGTATACGTGTGATTGATTCGACATGGATATTTATGGCACTATGTCTTTGAGAAGCTTCATTTGAAGATGTCGGTAAAGATCATTGACACGGGAGTTACACCTGGGCCGACTGCCTCGTAAAGTGTGCACAAAGGTTGGCTTGAACGATGTGATGAGTTCATGCAATAGAATTGTCCCAGAAGCATACAGGAGCTAGAATTTTGTCTTTAGACAAACCTATGGGCCGGTTAATGTGAAATTCCTATGGGAATGAAGCGTTGCGAGTAAGGTAGTCTCAACTAACCTGAGTTGTGTGACCTTGTCATGGGCTTCTGGGCTCAAAGAAAAATACGGGCTCGGCTGCGTAAAGTAGATAGTGATGGTGGTATTGTGTTGTTTTAGTCCAAGCATGGGCAAGACTAAAAGAAGACTGGTCTCATCCTAATGAAAGAGGCAAGACCTCGTTGAGTCGCAGATGAGAAACAATACACATACGGGTGACATGTATGACCGAAGAATGTTCTGATATGCATGTGAAGATCAAGAATGCCGCTTAAGACTATGTCAGTGTCGAGTAAGAGTATGCTCACTCGTGTGGGCTAGTTTTGTTGTGTTCGTTCAAGACTTCCTCGGTATGCATCAAGTGAACCCGGTTGTTGAAAGAACCTCACCTAAAGTCTACAAGAGAAGCCTTACGGCTGCCATGTGAGCAAAGAGAACATGGCACCGCGTGATCCAAAAATGTATGATCGTGATACTAGGCATGTAGAAGATGACTGATGTCGAGTCAGAGAATGTGAACAAGTTGGCTAGTAAAAACACTGGTTGGAAGAAATAGAGTATTTTTTGGGATCTACCATATTAGAAAGATCTACTAATAACACATAACTTGGATGTAATGCATATTGAGAAAAATTTATTTGACAATGTTTTCAATACACTTTTGATTATACCGGGTAAAACAAAAGACAATCTCAAAGAACATTTTGATATCCGAGATCTATGTAATCGCCCAGAGTTGGAGCTAGACGATAATGATCAGTATGCTAAAGTGAAGTACATGTTGACAACGGAACAAAAGAAAGCCATGTTCGAGTGGATGGAAACGATCAAGTTCTCTAACGATTACGTTTCTAATTTAATTTGGTGTATTGACAACCAAAAACATATCATGTACGGGATGAAGAGCCACGATTGTTATGTATTCATGCAACGCTCGATGCCACTTATATTCAGACTATTTCTTGACTCGAGATACTACGAGTGACTGGCACAGTTGAGTGTGTTATTTAGGGACTTGACTTTTACAGAACTAACTCAAGAAAGCGTCGCAACAATAAATATGGAGATCACAGTTATTGTTTGTAAGTTGGAGCAGATATTCCTACTTGCCTTTTTTTACTCAATGGAGCATTTTCCCGTTCACCTACCATACGAGGCACTCATAAGAGAACCAGTTCATTACCAAGAAAGCGACGCAACAATAAATACGAAGATCGTAATTATTATTTGTAAGTTGGAGCGGATGTTCTCATCTGCCTTTTTTTTCTTAATGGGGTATTTTCCCCTTCACCCACCATATGAGGCACTCATAAGAGAACCAATTTATTACCATTGGATGTATCCATTTGAAAGGTAACAAATCGACATTTTTAGTTTTACTATTTAATCATTTTTTTTCATATAGTACCGCTTTTATCCCAGGTACTTACGTAGGTTGAAGAAATTAGTCAGAAATAAAGCAATTGATGAACGGTCAATTTGTAGTGCATACCTAACGCACGAGACCACCACATTCTATTCATACTACTTTGACCAACACATTCAGGATCAATATCGACCAATCAAGTGAAACATTCTTGACAACTTTGTAGAGGGAGTAGATCCAAATGACTTGTTTATTTGTACTGAAGCGGGCACGACTATTGGAAAAATTGTGCGAACATCGTTAGGCGATGCTGAGTATCACATTATTCAAACTTATATGTTGTGCAAGAATTCAGAAGTGGAGTCGTACCTCGAGTAAGATTTTTTATATATTACACGATTGTTACACCATTTATATGTTATATAATGTTACCGCGTACACATTATTTCTGAACCTGTATGTTCGAACGTCATGACCTGGTATCACTCCAGCACAAGAAGGAACAATCATCGACATAGGATTTCGTTCATGGTTCAGTACATACGTGAGTTCGTAACTGTATTTTGATATTTTTATATCGCGTGATTTTTTTTTAAATTGTTTTATGTGTGTGCCTATGTAGGTTGACTCACCTACATTTCTAGTTTCTGATCCCTACATTATATTGTTGTCAAAAGGACCTGTAAGGATTGCTAGATCATATACTAGTTACATTGTCAATGGACATAGATTTCAAACCAAGGCGTATTTAGTGAACAGAGCAACGAATAATTAGTGGTGTTTGCATAAAAGGTCAAGTGTTCGGAGTGTACAAGTCACTAGGATCGAAACCTTCTAGCAGATTATTAATGCTGTTATTCTTAATTGGGCGAAATTTGTCTGCTATGTGTTGATCAAAGTAGTACGAACAGAATGTGGTCATCTCGTGTATTTGGTATGCATTTCAAATTTATTCTTTCACCCTAGCGTAATTTCCAACGTATTTTTCAACCTACCATTCAGTTGTCATTGCATGAAAACATTACAATCGTGGCTCTTTCATTCCAAACATGGAATCACTCTATCACTACAAGAAAACTGGCTTTTTGCGACGCACTAATTGCAACGTACTACATAATTTACTAAAGTACGTTGCAAGATATACTTTTCGACTTACATTGCGTCCCAACCATGAGTCTTTAGAAATCAAGTCAGCAACCAAACTTTATGATGCGTTGAGTCGTTAATTGTGACAAAAAAACGTTGTGTCACAATATTTCATTGACTTTTAATAACAACGCGGTCCATCACCAAATAATGTGACACATACGTCACAAGCAGTGGATAAGGAAATGGTACGCCACAAATAGGTTTGCTACGTCGGCATCGTAGTTATGTGTGATAAGTTAAATGTAAACCAGATGATTTTTGCGACATAGTGCGTCGTAAACATTAAATGTGACGACCCGTCACTTTTAAATAATTTAAATTAGAAAACACAGCGGAATTCTTTTATTTTAAGAAAATTTGGCGTGGTTATGTTTGAAACTTTACTGGCCAAAACCTGTTTACATCTTAATTTCAAAATCTTATATACACAAGGAACATTAAGTTCCTATCCAGGAGTTCAAAATGATTATAATCATAAACTTAAAGACAAAAGCTCTTAAGAGCTATATACAATTGTACAAATCTCAAAATGATATAAAGTTCACAAAACCATGTACATGGATTTTTACAACTACTTAGTCCATTTCGAAATCATCATCCTCTCGATTAAGCGCGCACCAACTCCTCTTCCACGATCCCAAACATTACCTGAAATGTTTGTAATATCATGAGCTAACAAACTAAGCCCAGTGAGAATAATAAGAATAAAAAGTAAGGTTAGACCTCAAACTTGCAATTCCGATTTGTGTCCAAGAACATACTTACTCTTTGCTATCAATCCAATCAAAGAGTTTAGATCAAAATGTTCCACTTTTACTTACCAATTCTCCAATATAATTGTGGAACTACATTCAAAATATTTCTGGTATGGTTTCGTAAATGCATATAGCATTTATATCTCATTTTCCATATAAACCTTATACTATATACAAGATTTACATCAAATCTTATTCTCCCAAAAGATGATATTACTACACTCATAGTCAAATCCTCATCAATTAACTTGTTATGACATAGAATAAGTAAAGTAAATAATTTTTTTATAAAATATAACATCTCGATTCTCTATATCATCAATCATAAGCATGAATGCATGAGGACATCCCGTAGGATTTCGCATTTGCCCTTATGCATGAGGAAGTAATGCGTACATCCCGTAACTTACCATTCAACTCCCTATGCATGAGAAGTAATGTGTTCATCCCGTAACTTACCATTCAACTTCTTTCCTTGAGAAGTAATGTGTACATTCCGTAACTTACCATTCAACTCCTTCTTTCCTTGTTTTACTTTCTTTTCTTTTTCTGAAGGTGATGCGGACACTACTCGTAGGCTCCAACATTCTCCCCTTCGTTTCTTTTTCAATGAATTAAAAAGTAAATAAGTAAAGTGCGGAATATTAAAGTAATCGAAACCAGCATAAAGTAAAGGGGCATAAAGTAAAAGACATAAAGTAAAATAGATAAGAATCCCGGATGAACGATATATAAATCGAACTCCGCTATCAATAATAAAAGTAAAGTCATATCTTAACGATTAACCTATACCTTCAAGGATTCTAAACTTCCAATATAATCCGAGGTTCTATTAATCGTTCTGTATAAAAGTTTGGATCTTTAAACTTCCAATGATCCATCCTAAGCTTCGAAACGAATCTAACTTAGAATTCTCTAAGATTCACTGCTTTCTTTGAGAAATCCTAAGTTCTCGCTTAAAGGATTAACTTCAAATCCTAAGGGCACTAACTCACTTCCCTCTAATCTTAGATTTGAATTCTAGTCTTAGTTTCCAATTCTACAAACCATCATACTTATTTGGTTTCTAAATTTACTTTAAATCCTAACTATTCTCACCTTAGCCAAATTAGTTTTGGTCCAAATCTCCGATTTCCCACAATTCAACAACCAAGCAATCGCACCTATAATTCATCAATTGCACAACATATTACAACTCATATCTAATATGAGAAAAAGTTTGCATTTTCGGATGAATAGTGATTTCAGATTAATAGTAATTTCGGATGAATAGTGTTTTCAGGTGAATAATGTTTTTCAAAAATCCGGGCTCAAAATCGTCAAATTCCATGATAGAAATTCATGATTTAAACTTTAAAACTCATTTATAATCAAAAACGAACAAAACCACCTAAAAAGTTTTGAAAACTTACTTTTTGGGACTTCCCTTAGGGAACGAGAAACAACATAAGGTTAGGATGAAAAGAAAGCTTGGAGCGAGAGCTTTCCAACGGACTTAAAATCATGACGATCCACCGAGAATCGGCAAAAACCCAAGCTTTTTCTCTTACCAACAATGGCAGCCACGTTGATGAAGAAGGAAGAGAAGAAGACTTGTCTTATTTTGGACTTTTGGTGTACTTATAAAGAGAATGAATAGTAAAAGATATTTTTTAGAAATTAAAAATTACGGTTACGTCCTTTTATGACTTTTGACTTATGAATCAAAACCCGAATCTCTTAAATTAATCTAAAGGTGATTAATAATTATTAATTGGCCTATTAATAATTATTAATGTCACCGAAGCGAAAATAAAACATTAAAACGATTAAAAAGAATTCCAGGCAAAATTAAGTACTAAAATTGAAATTACAAAATAATAATTAAACTAAATACTTGCATTGAAATAAATAAATAAACAAACAAACAATATTAAATAATAAAAAAAATTCACTCCAAAATAACGGGACGTTACATTAAATATTTTTTTTATAAATTAATTATTTAATTATGAAATCAAAACAATAAATGAATATAAAATGAAAATATATTATGTAATGATAAAATATTTATACAAAATATTTGAGTGGAACATGGTAAGCATCTGCTGCATGCAAGCCTCCACCCAAGCCTCGAGAGCAGCCTCTCGCTTAACTGTGAGCTGGTGCTGCTGCTGCAGACGAGAGTCGAGATCAACTGATGTCTAATGTTGCTCCTCAAGACGAGACTCGAGCTGCTACACCTAGTCTCGTAACGCTGCATTGTTCTACCTTAGCTCCGCGGTCTTGGAACGACTAGAGGCATCAATGGATGAGTGAGGCACATCTACAAAGAGCTACCTCCCATAAGACCCGAGCCTTAAACAGAGCCTTCAGGGCGTGCACCACCTGCAGCCTCAAGAAATGTAGATTGCAGGTCCTCCTGAGAAGATGGCTGAGTTTGGTGATCTGGGTATCGCTCAACCTGTAGCTGCTCGTAATGCTCCTAAAAAAACATAAAAACAAAAAATTAAGTATAAACAGAAAGTGAACGAAAATTTATTTTTAAGTATAGGAGATTTTGTTCAAAAAATTAAGTAAGAACCTTGACTAGTCGATTTATGTCAAGCAACATCATCAACAAAAGTAGTGCCATCGTGGTTTTTGTGTGGAGGTGAAGGAACAAAGTGACCGGATCTTCTGGGCCTCCCTTAGCTTGTTCCTGGGGAAAAAAGACTACTCTGAAATTATTAGTAATTATATTAAGAATTATAATTTAAAAAACAGTAAACTATAAAACTTACCAATCTCCTGTGATGCTCGTCATGGGAGATGGATCCTCTAGTGTGCACTGACAGGTTGGCCAGACGATTGCGACTGCTCTGCTTAGATAAGCGTCGAGCAGCTTCTGTCAATGAATTCTAGATGATAGCGTGACAATCATCAGGAGGTAGCCATGTTATGGGTTTGTCGAGGGGGGTCTTTCGAATCCGGTGTATGCCATTTTTGTACCATCGCCCCACATGCTTGCTCCAAATAGGAAAAAAGCATCTCATCTATGAGCTCAACAAGAATATTGAAAAAGTCTGGAAATATTAATAAAAAACAAATAAATAACAGACAATATTTAGTATTTGTGCGAAATGAAGAAAAAAATGATGAACACTTGCCTTCCACTAATCGAAATCCTCCTTTTCAGCAGATCAGGCACATGAGCCTGCCAGTGCAAAGATCTATAAGGCAATGGACTCCTCCTAATAATCTCCTTGAACCTCGCTGAGACCGTACGTGATGGCTGCAAACTTCAAGAACAAACAATGAAAACACGTGTCAATTAAAACCATGCACAATAAGTTAAATTGAAGAAATAAATTATTAACTAATACTATTTTATCGTTTACGAACGAGCGTCAATCGACGTGAACTGTCTCCCGCCAATGGTCACATCTCATTACCATCATTATCGTTAGTAGGTGGATCTACGTCCTCCGCTAAGCCCATCGGTGGAGGAGTCTGATCATCATCATCATCACTCGACCGTGGATGACGAGTCTCGTCTTAAAGTAGTGGTCGGCGTCTCGATGTCATGACTCTCTAAAAAGTGAAAATATAAATCAACTAATAAACTAAACTAATTAGCAAAATAATTAATAAACTAATATAATAAAATAAACAAAACCAGTTAAACTAAACTAAACTAAACTAAACTATTTATCTAACCTAAACTAAATTAAGTAAACTAATTAAATAATCAATATATAAAATTATTAACAAAATAAATAATAAACTAATTAATAACCTAAGCTAAGTAATAAACAAAACTAATAAAATAAACTAATAAAAATAAGTAAAATAATTAATAAACTACTTTAATTAACAAACCTAAACTAATTAACTAACCTATTTAAGTATTTAATTAATTTAATTTATGAAGCTTAATTATTTAATGTAGTTTATTTAGAATTTGATGTTTTAGTCTTTTACTTGGTAGGTAATTATTTCTTCTTTTGAAATGTATTGATTAGAAGCTAGCGGCATTAAATATTACTAATAGGCAAGTTAATAATATTTAAACACCTTTTTAGCTTAGTCTAAGTGTGGTTGGTTAATTTTAATGAAGAAGCTTAAGTTTGAGTTTCATGGAGTAATTTTTAAAAGAAAGAGAAACAAAAAGGGCCTATTTGTAAAAGATAAATATGTCTTCAAATTCCCTAAGGTTATAAGCTTCCTCTTCATTTTGAGAAAAAAAAAAAAAAAGAAAAACACTTCCTCATTTCTCCACACCTCTTGGCCGAAACCCAAAAGGAAGAGGAAGAAAATCTTTGGTTTTCTTCGTTTCTCAACCGAATCGATCGATTCTTAGTGCATTGGAAATATCTTGGCGTATAGAACTTTCCCCTAACCTTTGAAGAACTCTCTCCCTTTTCTAAGACTCTCAAATTTTTTAAGTTTTTCTTGGGGTTTTCTTCTTTTTAGTTCATAAATATAGATTTGAATTGTAATCTTTAATTACATGTCATGGAACTTGAAGATTACAAATCAAAGAGGCATGTAACCTTGATTTTGTCTCTCCTCTAGCCCTAGACTCAAATTTTTTTAAATACCAAGTCCCTAGAAAAGCTTCAAAAATTGTGGGCACGAGGGTGTTCTTCCTTTGATTTATTATGTGTTGTTTTTTGAGTTTGGATTGTAGAATCTTGTTCAAATGCCTAAAATAAATTTACCCATTGATAAATTTCCCAAAGGTTCTAAGCTTCCTCTTCATTTTGAGAAAAAAAAAAAGAAAAGAAAAACACTTCCTCATTTCTCCACACCTCTTGGCCGAAACCCAAAAGGAAAAGGAAGAAAATCTTTGGTTTTCTTCGTTTCTCAACCGAATCGATCGACTCTTAGTGCATTGGAAATATCTCGGCGTATAGAACTTTCCCCTAACCTTTGAAGAACTCTCTCCCTTTTCTAAGACTCTCAAATTTTTTATGTTTTTCTTGGGGTTTTCTTCTTTTTAGTTCATAAATATAGATTTGAATTGTAATCTTTAATTACATGTCATGGAACTTGAAGATTACAAATCAAAGAGGCATGTAACCTTGATTTTGTCTCTCCTCTAGCCCTAGACTCAAATTTTTTTAAATACCAAGTCCCTAGGAAAGCTTCAAAAATTGTGGGCACGAGGGTGTTCTTCTTTTGATTTATTATGTGTTGTTCTTTGAGTTTGGATTGTAGAATCTTGTTCAAATGCCTAAAATAAATTTACCCATTGATAAATTTCCCTAAGGTTCTAAGCTTCCTCTTCATTTTGAGAAAAAAAAAAGAAAAGAAAAACACTTCCTCATTTCTCCACACCTCTTGGCCGAAACCCACAAGGAAGAGGAAGAAAATCTTTGGTTTTCTTCGTTTCTCAACCGAATCCATCGATTCTTAGTGCATTGGAAATATCTCGGCGTATAGAACTTTCCCCTAACCTTTGAAGAACTCTCTCCCTTTTCTAAGACTCTCAAATTTTTTATGTTTTTCTTGGGGTTTTCTTCTTTTTAGTTCATAAATATAGATTTGCATTGTAATCTTTAATTACATGTCATGGAACTTGAAGATTACAAATCAAAGAGGCATGTAACCTTGATTTTGTCTCTCCTCTAGCCCTAGACTCAAATTTTTTTAAATACCAAGTCCCTAGAAAAGCTTCAAAAATTGTGGGCACGAGGGTGTTCTTACTTTGATTTATTATGTGTTGTTCTTTGAGTTTGGATTGTAGAATCTTGTTCAAATGCCTAAAATAAATTTACCCATTGATAAATTTCCCTAAGGTTCTAAGCTTCCTCTTCATTTTGAGAAAAAAAAAAGAAAAGAAAAATACTTCCTCATTTCTCCACACCTCTTGGCCGAAACCCACAAGGAAGAGGAAGAAAATCTTTGGTTTTCTTCGTTTCTCAACCGAATCGATCGATTCTTAGTGCATTGGAAATATCTCGGCGTATAGAACTTTCCCCTATCCTTTGAAGAACTCTCTCCCTTTTCTAAGACTCTCAAATTTTTTAAGTTTTTCTTGGGGGTTTTCTTCTTTTTAGTTCATAAATATAGATTTGAATTGTAATCTTTAATTACATGTCATGGAACTTGAAGATTACAAATCAAAGAGGCATGTAACCTTGATTTTGTCTCTCCTCTAGCCCTAGACTCAAATTTTTTTAAATACCAAATCCCTAGAAAAGCTTCAAAAATTGTGGGCACGAGGGTGTTCTTCCTTTGATTTCTTATGTGTTGTTCTTTGAGTTTGGATTGTAGAATCTTGTTCAAATGCCTAAAATAAGTTTACCTATTGATAAATACCTCCTAAAAACTACCCAAAACACGAAAATCCCTTGTTCATACATGTTCGGCTGAGAGGTTGCATGAGGGATTCCCGGGCTGTTTTGTCTAATTTTCTTATTTACATGTCGTTCATTGTTTGTATGATTAAATTCTTATATTTTAGGCATAAATAATATTAGGTGGTGTCGATTTGCTTGCTTGATGCTCGCTTTGGAACGTTATTTGTTTACTTTTTAGAAGGTGAGAAAACGTGAACGATTTGTATGATTCGGAAGACGAGTTTAAGTTTAGAAATAAAAGATAATAAGCATGCTTAATGATATGGAATAGGACTTGGGAGTGTAGATTGGATCTTTCCTTGAGTGAATTTTGGACATAAGTTGATTACGTTTAGTTGCTTTAGAATTTATGTTTTTAGTCTTCTCTTGGGTTTTTCTGAGCTTTTGCACTTTATTATTGCTACTAAGGTTGGTTGGATTTGATACTTGAAGAAGTATTATGAAATTACAGGTTTAGGGATTATATGAAAGTTGTGAGTTAAAAAGTATCATGGGACTTTGTTAAGTTATTCGCACCTTGGGATTGTCATTTATTTCTCTTGCTTGTTGGTAATCTATGAGTTAATATGAACTTGGGAATATGTTTTTTATTATGGAGATTTTAGAACTTCTGTTTTGTTTGTGCAGGATAAAAGTAATTAATATTATAAGGACCACCGGTGCCTTATGATCTTAAGTTGCATAATGGTTGTTAAGGTTATGGTAAAGTATGTTAGATAATCCATAGACCGTGTGCTTGCATTATTGATTATTCTTATTTTATATACATATATGTATTGTGAGGAAAGCTAAAGACTGCGTGTACTTTGCATGATTGGGGGGAATGAATAATGAGATAATATTTAACTACGTGAGCTTTATTTGGTATTATTTATGAATGTTATGATACATATATGAGAGAAATGTAAAGACGGTGTGTACTTTGCATGTTTAGGTGAGATAATGTTTAGACTCCGTGTACTTTCATTACCTGACATTATTCACATGTTGATTGAAAGTATGAAATGTAAAAACTGCGTATACTTTGCATGTTTTAGGCAAGATAATGAGATAATGCTGAGACTCCATGTACTTACATTATTTCTTATTATTCTTATGTTGACTGTATTCGAAACATGTTTAGACTACATGTACTTAGCATGTGTTTGTTTGAGGTTGGGATGTAACTTGTTATGAGTTAGTATGAGTTATGAGATCATGAGTTGAATGGAAATTGACTACTTGTAATATTGAAAGTTTATGTTTTATTGGGAGTTGTATGGATTGTTTGAGGTTATGTTTTTGGTAGTCAAGAGTTAATAGGTTCTTTGGACACAAATCTTGATTTGGATTTGGGATCTAAAGTTACCTTACTTTCTATATATCTTCACTGGGTGTTTCGCTCATGATACTACTTTTCAGGTGCGAGACATGGTCGTGGTCGAGACTGTGGAGCTGGTGAAACATGATCTTAGGGTGATGATGACGAGATGGACTAGAGTTGTTTTGTAGTCATGTACAGATTTATGTTTTTTTTTTTTTATTTACAGTTGGCCTGTTGAGCTCGGGAGAACATTTACATTTACTTGGTATCATTTACTTGGAATTTTATGGATTTATTGAACTTAAACTTTTAGATTTTGATTATGATGTGAGAAGGGATGCACATCCCATTATTTTTGAAATGGCTATGGGTTTTCCCCCACTTTGAAATGATGACGGGTTTAATCCCATTTATTTTCAAGTGTTTATTGATTTAAAGTCTTCCGCTTGCGTCATTTATGTTTTATTTTAAAAAATAAAGAGTCGAGTCTTTTCATGTGATATTTAGAAGTTATGGCACTGTAGCGAATTGACTCACATCACAATTGGGGAATAGTGGTTGTAAACTCTTTTTTTTTTTAAATAAAAAATAAAATAATGAAAAAGATAAGGTTGAATTGTTTAAAAAAAAAGAAACAAGAAGATAAGGTTGAAAAAAAATGCATGGTTCTTTATTGGCTTGACACGTGGCAAGGAATTTTCTTAAAAAAAAAAAGAAACAAAACTGAAATTGCTGCAACAACCGTGAGCAAGGGAGAATGAAAGAGAAAGGGGAAAAAGAGAGAAAAATAGAAAAGGAAGGAAATTTGGCTTGGAATTGTTTTTGAAAATAACATCAATTGTGGAGTTTTAAGTTTAATTTGAGGTGTAATTGCTTGTTGGTAAGTGATTTGTTTAACCCAATTCTTCTATTTGATGGATTTTGGTAGATTTTGATAAGTTTCAAGATTGATTTAGGGGTTTTATGAATTTTGTTGTTTATGAATTTAAGTGCTATGGGTTAAATTGAGAGGTTGGTGTTTAAGATTAATTAAGAATGGTGTAGAAATGGAGTTTTTTTTCCATATTTTGATGGAGTTGTTATTGAAAATTGTTTGAATTAGAAAGAGGATTATGTGTGGTTTTTCTTCAATTTGAGTTGGGATTATGTGTGGGAAGATGAAGAGAAAAAAGACTGATATTATTTGGCTTGAAAAGTATATTGAAAATATAGTAATTGAAGGAAAAGTGAAGCTCTAGCCATTGGGATATTAACAGTCATTTTATGTGTTTTAAATATGTTTTTCTAATATATGAAAATACTAAAAGATTATTAATAGGTATTTTTTATTCAATATATATTTCAGGTGATACGGAGATTGGCACCGCTTATAACCCGGGATCGTAAGCGGGATAGTTTTGTGATTAGTTAAAATATTATTTTTGAATTATCCATAATTATTTGCTTATAAATTTCAAGTCAGCCTATATATTATGAATATCCTATTATACACATGTTTTTATGGTTTTAAAATTATGTTTATGTGAATTACGATTACTTATGAATATTCTTTCGAAACTGAACATTATGTTATTATGGAAAAAGTATTAGTTTCCATGGATTTATGATGGTTTGCAAGTTATATGACGGTTTTCATAAGTTATTTTAAAACCGCTAAATTGTCATACCCACTAGTTCAGCTTTCAGCAGATCTTTGGGACCCAATTTAACATACACATAGGCTTTGGGCCGTATGTTAGGGTGAATAGCTCTTTGGGGGCAGCTCTGCGCGTGTATGATCAGTTTCAGTATAATCAGTTGCTCTGCTGCATAACTTGATTTATCTTGTGTGTAGTATGACCAATTGTGGGTATGCGTTTGGTGTCGGTTTTCTTTATAAGATTATAATATGGTATTATTATATGAACTCGCTAGCTATGAGTTTTTATTATCTATGAAAAATGATTTGCTTAGAAATATATTCATTTGCTAAAAGTCATGTTTTCTACGATACTTAACTAAAATATATATGTTAGTTATAAAAGATCCCACTCACTAAGTTTTTGCTTATGATTTTCCATGTTTTTCCCCCTCCAGGTAGCTCCTGAGTTTCAAGGACAAGCCTAACGAGAGACGTTTGCACCACTAGTTTTAGTTTCATCTTTAGCTAGCCTATGTATGACATTTTTGTGTGATTGTACATTCGGTGATGGCTCGTGAAAGAGTAAGTGGTTTTATTATTTTTAGGCTAGTTTGGTAGGTGGAGATGTTTATAGCTGAACACTCATGTAAATATTCCTCTTAACATTAGTAAATTAAGAATTACCGGGTTGACTGTTTTGAGTTATTTTTTGGGGGCGGAGCCCATTATAGTTTATGTAGAATTATGTAAAATGTATTTACAAGTTGGTTTACTCGAAAAATAAATCGAACTCTGCCAAAATTTCTTTAAATAAGTAGAATTAACTAGTTATTTTAATTTCTCTTCATGGTATGCGTTGGCGTTGGCATTCGCTTTCGCTTGCCATCCGCACGTGTCGTCTCGAGTGTTTAGAGGGTTATCGGGACAGGTCGTGACAGTGGCCTATTCGCTAATTCGAGCACCCCATACCTTCTTCTTGCTTCTTGATTCATTTTCTCTTGCACGTGCGGTTGGCACATATTGAAGATCTTTTGATTTATTAAGAGGGGCTACTGTGTCTTCTAAAATCGATCTTCGGTCAGGGTATCACCAGTTGAGGATTGCCAACGAGGTTATTTCAAACATGGCATGAACTTGATACGGCCATTATGAATTTGTAATAATGTCATTCGGATTGACGAATGCGGCTGCGACACTTTGAACACAACAGGTACGACTTTGTTGGGAGATGGATCGGTCTGAGATTGCGTACCTCACTACTGAGATTACAACAAGTCTAGCAATTGAATAGTCACAGGGTTCGCGGAGGTAAAGTCTAGTCCACCTAGATACTTTACTTTCTCTAGAGGATAACACTTTATGGTATCGTGGACGATTGTGTGTGTACCCTCGGGATCAACTTTTCGACAAGAGTTGTTGGAAGAAGAAGCACATAACTCTACACTTTCAATACATCTAGGTGGTAACAAGATGTATCAGGATCCACGACAACATTATTGGTTGTCGGGATTGAAACGGGAGGTAGTGGTAGTGGAATAAGAAAGCAAATGTCATGTTGCAAGCAAGTGAAAGCACTAAAACGGAGTCCAGTTTTAGTAGAGGTTTTGGGCTCAATTCTACTTGAAAGAGATTGTGAGTTTACACGAAGTGTCGGTTAGGATCATTTATGATCACGACACGTGTTTTAGTTTCAAGTTCTGGAAAACTTGACATAATGCAATGGGAACCCGACTTGAGTTTAGTACAACCTTCCACCCTCAGACTAATTGGCAAACATAATGGATTAACCAAATCCTTGAAGCCAAGTTACGGGCTTGTTATTATAGATTTTAGGTGGTAATTGTGAATGAATGATTTACTAAATTAGCGGAATTTTATTTAGTAAACTAATTAACATTTAATTACGGATCTATTAACATCATGCAATTTGTGATAAAAACATGTAGATTCATGATTTAAATTTTCGAAAATTAAAACTATAAAACTTACATTGAGTAATATATGGAGAATCGGTTGGAGGTTTCTTTACAGCATCAAATCCTTAGCAACATCGGATCTTCTATGCTACATCCCGATAAATCAAATGAAACCCGATTGTGGGATCGAACTTAAGAAGAAATTGGGGAGAAGAAAAAATATTTTTCTTCCCAATGGACTAGGGAAATCGACACTAATGGGGGAGGGAGAAGGAAGAAAGAATTTCGAATTTCTAAGGAATTTTAATTGTATGATTTATGAATGACTTAAGCCTGCTATTTATATATACAAGTATTTCTAGGTTAAAAGAGGATAAACATATATGGACTAGATTAACTAGAAAAGGAAAAAGATAAAATAATATTTTGTGAAAATTGAACTGTGGCCACGACCGTGAGGATCTGGCGGCCCGACCACGAGAGCGGAAACTCTTTTACTTCCGTGTTGTGGGGGATGCGGCGATGGAATCCACGACCGCGATCGCCACTCTCGGGTTTTTGGCCCAAGATGGCCAAAAACGCTGCAGGCCGCGGCTTCGAGAGGAAAATCTTCATATTTTGGCCGATTTTCCTCCTAAAACTCAACACGATTCAGGAGATTATCGCTAAGCGCTTACTGCCTTCTGAGAGTCAAGATCAAGCAACTCAAGAGGATCTTCAATCTACCTATCTCGAGGTAGCGGGAGGCAGACGTGCAGATGACTCCGTTCTAGGACTCGGTAGTTACGAGAAGGTTTTGTACGCTATTGAGCCACGATAGTCTCAGTCTTCCCGCTCTAAGTCTGAGAATGCGAAGCTCCAACAGGACAACGCCTCACTTCGACAGGAGCTCATAGACTTGAAGGAAGAGTATGCGTGGGATCATGAGGAGCGATGCCAGTTTGAGCCTTCAATGAATGTTACGATGGACGCGCTGTTGTCTTAGCTTCGTGGCACCCCTGCTTCTTCTTCATCATTCGTTCCTCTGGTCGATCCTCCTGTTGATCCTCCTGGAGATCAGTAGCTATAGTATTAATATAAAGACAGTATGTGTCGTTAGATATACTAGCAACAGGTTCCATCGATAGAGTTTAGGAAAAAAAAAGTTAACAATGGATTTCTTTTTCGTCCCTATACTACCAACGGATTCACTCGTTACATTCAGCAACACATGTTAGCGATGAAATTCTTTTATTTCCCTATACTAGCGACGCAGTCTGTCATTACATTCAACAATATATGTTAGTGATGGATTTATTTTTTGCCCCTATACTAGCGACGCAGTCCGTTGTTATATTTAGTCAACATAGTGTAACGATGGATTTCTTTTCCGTCCCTCCATCGCTCATCTGCCCTAACGATGACCAAATGTACGATGTATTTCGTCGCTAATTTCATCGTTAAGGGGTTATTAGCGACGTCTAATGGTTTATTTCGTCGCTGATTTGCTGTTGCTAAACTGCCTATTTCTTGTAGTACAAATTTAACTAAATTTTCTAAAATATTTATAAATATGTCAATTTTATTAACATAATCATTATGTGAAGTGATCACTTACTTATCACAATCAATTAGTCATCATAACTGTCTATCACTGATATACTTGCTTTTTAAAAAAATGATTTATTAGTAATTATTTTTTATAGATGATAATTTTAAAATATTAAAAAAAAATTGAAACCGATGAAAATTTCCAAAATGTTACTCGAATTTGCTATTAGAATTTATTGGAAGGAAAAAAATAAACGAATTTTTTTAAATTTCTTTGATATATGGTTTTCTTATTTAGTTCTCTTAACTTGGTAACTTTACGATGAAAATCTTGACATGACAAATATACGTGCAGTTACTATTTTAGGATTTAGGTGAATTTAATTTGGATTTTATTTATGAGGATATTAAAATTTTGACATGACAAATATGTATCTAGAAGCGTAATCTTTGTTTGTGGTCTAAATATCCATTTTTTTTAAAGATATTATATTAAAATTGAGGGAGAAGAGACTCGAACCTTCGACCATATATGAGAAGAAAACAAGTGCTTAACCACTCATTTACGTAATGAGATTATTTTTGAGTTTTCATTCACTTATAGTTTTTTATTGTCGTTTGTTATGCATGTATTTTGAATGTGTGGGCCGCAACGCTCATTTTTATTCCTATTCTATTTCATTTTAATATTCATTAAATGTTGAGGTCTCCAGCAACTACATACCTGCTTGGTCAATGTTAAATGATGAAAAAAAAAACAAAAAAACAATGAATCTAGGTTGTTCATTGAAAAGAACATATACCAAACCTATTAAATATGAGATGGTTTAAAAACAATATCCTAAATTAGAAAAGTCAAGAAATAGAGTTTCAACAAAGACTGTGAACCAAAATAACATGACCTTAATAAAATTTGTTTTACCAAAAATATTTGTCTAAAAAATTCATTGGATGGCACAATTTTCTGCCATATTTATAAATATATCGTTTTTAAAAAATACTTGTAAATATATATATATATATTTTAAAACCTTCATTCATGTAAATCAAAGAAATCAGTGATAACTTATTAGGTAATCAGTTATTACATACATGAAATATCAATTGATACAGTGAATCAGTAAAATCAGTGATTATCTATGTGCTGAATGAGTGATTACTTGTGTGGAGCCAATGATTACTTACGTGAAACTAGTGATAATTTTGTAATATTTTAGTCACGAATTTGAGTTTTTTTACAATTTTTACAAATAAGTTTTTTGTGCTTATTTTTACAAATATTGGACCTGATTATGGTAAATGTGTAAGAGAGAGAGAGAAAAAAAACATATCAAAACACATTTATATAAAAAAATGAAAATAAAAAGAAATGTGATGGAAAAAACATAAATGTAGCAGCCAGTTAAAACTTTTCAAAGAGTGGATAAAATTACACAAAAGTCAGTATATGAAATAACCAAGAAAGTGAGATGCTTGGATTATAATATGATAAAAAGAAAATCCCCATATTCTTGAGTCTTATGAAAACAATGGAGTCATCATCTTCTCCATATTATAATCTTTCTTTCATCATATTCCTAATTTCACTCTTTTTTAAACAATTCCTCTGCCAACAATCGTATCTAGCAAATGACACTTGCTCTGATGATATATATTCTTCTACACGAAGAGGATACGTTTGTAGTGATTATTTAAACTCATGCCTTTCCTTTTTGACCTTTAGATCCAAACCACCCTATGACACTCCATTAAAAATAGCACAATTCCTAGGTGCTGAGCCATCCCATATAACAAATCTTAACAATTTTGTGTCTCAAGATTTCAAAATTCCACAAGACGATTTGGTGATTGTTCCTGTTACATGTTTATGTTCGGGCAGTATCTATCAGCATCCAGTTCTTTACAAATTGAAAGGTGGTGATACGTATTTTATCATAGCAACTCAAATTTATCAAGGCTTGACGACTTGTATAGCCGTAATAGGCCAGAACTCTTATGGTATTGTTGATTTGCCGATAGGCACAGACATCTTAGTTCCGTTGAGATGTGTTTGCCCAACCAAGACACAAGCTATTAATGGAACTTTACACTTTCTTGTCTATATTGTGAAAGCGAATGATACTACTCGATCCATTGCAAAGGATTTTGGGGTTGAAGAACAAAGTGTTTTACAAGCTAACCAACTTTCGGATTCTAGTGATGTGTACCCATTTACGACCATTTTGGTTCCCTTGAATTACAAGAGTTGCATGATAAATCCTCTCTATGATTTCTGCCAACCAGTTGTAAGAGTCAAATTCGCAACTGCAACTGCAATTGGAACAGGTTTGGAGGAACTCCTTCATAATTCGCTATTTTTAACTCAATAATTATCATCTACATGAGTTTTTTTTTAGCATTTAAAACTCTAATTTTTATTATAGGTTAATTATTCATTTTTTTTTAGAATATCTTCCAAAGTTTCAATAATTATTACTTTCATTTTATTGATGAAATAATTTCCTCTCAATCTATTAATAATCAAAATTGATGTATTTATATACAAGATATATAAGAGATGAGCTAGTAACAAACTAACCACAATCTAACCAATTAAAAACAAACTAACTAATTGTGTAATACTCCACTGTCAATGTAAACTCATTACACCCATCTTTCCTAACAATGGAAACAAAGAAACAGCAGGCAACAACTTTGTAAAGATGTTAGCAAGATTGATGTTGAGAGCGAATCGGCATGAGTTTGATTGTTCCATCAGTGACCTTATTCCTAGTGAAATGTCAATCAATTTCGATGTGCTTCGTGCTCTAATGAAACGCAGGGTTGGAAGCAATATATATATAGCAAATTGGTTATCACAATAAACCCAAAGCAGAGGAGGAAGACTTAATCTGAAAGTCTTTAAGAAGTCGTTCCAACCAAATAACTGTTAGAGTGCGAACAAATTCCCACATCGTTTAGGGAAGAGGATGATCATAGGAATATAAGGGGAAGGGCACATCTCCATTGGTATGAGGCATTTTGGGTGAAACCAAAAGCAAAGCCATGCGGGCCTAGACCCAAAGTGGACAATATCATACCAATGTGGAGTTGTGGTGGCCCGATATCCCCTAACAAGTGGTATCAGAGCCATGCCCCGACCCTAACGATGTGGGTGGAATCCTCAGGTGTCGAACAAGATGAGGAGTCTCGAAAACCCGATCCGTGGTGGGCTCTATTGGACAGGCGGTCAGCTCCGGAGAGAGAATTGGCCTGGATAGAGTGGACGGATGGAAGGGAGGCTCGATGGATTTGTTCAAGGAGAGGATTGTTAGAGTGCGAACAAATTCCCACATCGGTTAGGGAAGAGGATGATCATGGGAATATAAGGGGAAGGGCACATCTCCATTGGTATGAGGCCTTTTGGGTGAAACCAAAAGCAAAGCCATGCGGGCCTAGACCCAAAGTGGACAATATCATACCAATGTGGAGTTGTGGTGGCCCGATGTCCCCTAACAATTAGCTCACTTGTGGCAGCTGCAAGAGCACGATACTCTGCCTCAGCTGAAGAACGAGAAATGGTGGGCTGCTTTTTAGCTCTCCAAGACACCATGGAATCACCAATGATAACACAAAAGCTAGTAATTGATCAACTAGTATCCAAACACGCACCCCAATCAGCATCGACAAAGGCTTTTAATTGGAAAGAAGAAGACTTCTTGAGAAATATACCCTGTCCAGGATTACCTTTAAGGTAACGAATCAGATGATGTGCTGCTGATAAATGAGGAGAACGAGGGTGTGCAGTAAACTGACTCAACTGATGCACAATGAAAGTAATATTTCAGACGAGAGATTTGAAGACATAATGGACACCCAATTATCCTTTGATAAGTTGAAGAATCATTAATCAGAAAGTAACTCACCAAAAGAAGATAATTTGAGTTTGGAATCCATCGGTAAAATATTTGGTTTGGAACCAAGACAACATGTGTCTTCCATTGCAGACAATATTTCCTTTGAGACAAATAAATCCCAATAGAAGAACAAGAAATTTCCAAACCAAGAAATTAATAGGAGGAATTGGATCCTTAATCGGAGGAATTTGATCCTTAAGGAGAGAAAACCTTAGCATAGGAATTGGATCCTTAAGGAGAAGTTGTGCTCGGACATTAGCATAGGAATCATTGAGTCCCATGAGAAAGTTCATCACATATTCAGTTTGATTTTGAATAGCCATGGATTTAACTCTCCCGCAAGTACAAGTACCACAGTCAAAAGTAGGACGATATTCAACAATTCCTGGCAAATTGTTTTGAGCTTAGTAAAATAGCAGCTGATGGACAGACTATCCTGATTGAAATTAATCAATTCCTTGCACAATTGATAAATGCGAGGACCATTATGTTGTTGAAAACGCTTCTTCAATTCGATCCAAACTTCTTCAGCCACTTCAGAATATGTAATACTAGCAGAAATCTCGTTGGTTACGAAATTAGAAATCCAAGAAATAACCAAATCATTATTACGTTTCCATGGAAGGAGTAAATTCTTCGAAGGAAGGGAGATAGATCCATCAATGAAGCCTAACTTGTTCTTGGCTGATAAAGCAAGAAGCATCAAAACGACTCCAGGATGTATATATAATTCTCACAATTCAAAAGGTTGTGAAACGAGAACTTAGTAGAACCATTAGATGGATGAAGATAGAAAGGATTATGTTTGAGAATCATTACCTTGGTCAGTAGTTGGAGGAGATGATGGAAAAGAAGAACCATAATTAATGTATTTAAATACAAGATAGATAAGAAAAGAGCTAGTAACAAACTAACTACAATCTAACTAATTATGAACATAAATTAACTAATTGTGTAATAGATTTCAACAAATTATTTAAAAAAAAATATGCTTGAAAAAAAAAAAAAGTAATGACTTACATATCTAAAACAGTATTTGGGTAAATTTTTAATTTTTAACTTCAAAAATAGAAAAAGCTTTCAAAAATTAAAAAATAGCACTTTTTTAAAACTTTCATTATATAATGAATATATCAAACTGGTAAAAACATATAAAACTTGCAAATTTAGTTGATTATAATTTTAAACATAGCCATTGAAAACATAAAAAAATAACAATAAGATTGATCATTCAATAATACAAAAGATAAAAATTAATGAAAATTGAAAAATTACTATTTTTTAAAATAAATTAATTTTTTATTATTTTAAAAATAAGTTAGAAAAAGTGCTATTTACTCTAATTTCTCTTTTTTAAGGTACCCCTAAAATTTAAGCTGCATGTAATAATGGTAATGTTGCATTTATACCATCCAATTTGTTAATTAATACCCTTCCATTTTTTGAAGGTGTTGGAAGTGGAATAGCGTTCTTGATTATTATTCTTGTGGGGTTCAAAGCCTATAAATTATTAAAGAAAAGAAGATATACACTTTGTAAGGAGAAGTTCTTCAAGGAAAATGGTGGCCTCTCATTGCAGCAAAACTTGAACGAAAATGGTGGGAGAGTAAAACTATTTACAAAGGAAGAATTGGAAACAGCCACAGATAACTACAACCGGAATCGATTTCTCGGACAAGGCGGGTATGGCACTGTATTCAAAGGGATGCTCGAAGATGGAACGACAGTTGCAATCAAAAGATCAAAACAAGTTGAGAAAAACTGGATTGAGCAATTCATAAATGAAGTGATCATCCTTTCACAAATTAATCATAAAAATATTGTCAAACTCTTGGGTTGTTGTTTAGAGACAAAGTTTCCAATGCTGGTGTACGAATTTGTTCCTAACAAGACACTTTCACACCATATCCATGACCAACACCTCAGAGAATTATCACCGCTTTCATGGGAAAATCGACTTAAAATCGCTTCCGAAGTTGCTGGAGCTATATCTTACATGCATTCTGCAGCTTCAATTCCTATTTTTCATCGCGATATCAAATCTATGAACATACTCTTGGATGATAACTATGATTCAAAAGTTTCGGATTTCGGGACATCAAGATTTGTGCTAGGTGATCAATCTCATTTAACGACGAAGGTGCAGGGGACTTTGGGACACATTGATCCTGAATACTTTAGATCAAGTCAATTCACTGAAAAGAGTGATGTGTATAGCTTTGGGATCTTGATAGTAGAAATTTTAACCGGAAAATTACCGTTCAATTTTGCAAAAGATGCGGGTAAGAATCTAATAGACTACTTCATTTCATTAGAAAAAGAGAATCAACTTATTGAAGTCTTAGATATTGAAGTAAGCAGGGGAGCAAATATTGAGATTGTTCACTCTGTAGCAAAACTTGCCATCAAATGTTTGAGATTAAATGGAAAGAAGAGGCCTACTATGAAACAAGTATATTTGGAACTTGAAGGATTGAGGAGATCTCAAGAATGCCAAGAAATTGTTGAAGAAAGTCCATCGATTAGAAGTGCTTCATTGGATTCTGCAAGTAGTAGCTATGACGAGCTTACAGATGAAAGTATCATATCCATTGGCATGGATTGTGTAAAAATGGCTAATAGTTTGTAAATTGCCTTAGGAATACTTACATTGTTATTATTATTATTATTATTTGTTGGGTTTTGTTTTATTTTCATTTGTGTGCAATGATTCACATTGATATTGTGAGTGATATGATAAGTTAAGTTTCAAACTATTCTATCGGAAAATTTTCGTTTATTCGTTTTATTTTTGACATTTAATTTGATAAAAACTTAATTGATGTTTTGATTAATTGAGATAGAATAATTCCTCATTGCTTGTATTTTGATTTTGGCCAACGAATTTACATGTCAAATTTGTTTTTATTTTTCTAGCCATATATATATGTGAATTGTGTTTATTTTTGTACAACTTCAAATTATCTTTTAGAGGCAATTTCAAATATGTTAGAAATTTTTATAATATTTATAAATTTGTTAGAAAAAAAAATATTTACAAAAATATTAGAATTATGAGTATATCAGTCAATCACTATTAGTATATCAGTGAACAATTAGTATATCAATGATAGTTTATCAGTCGATCATTAATAGTCTATCACTGATATACTATTGATTATTGACTGATATACTAATAGATTGACTGATATACTCGACTTTTGAAATTCTAACATTTTTATAAATATTTTTTTTCTAACGAATTTGTAACTATTTCACCTAAATGTAACATTCATGTCAATTTCCCTTCTCTAGTCTGAAGAGTTATTTTGGTGTCTTGGTTTTGCTTATGTGGAAGTGTGCGGGCACTTTTTAATTTGTTTCTCCAATTATGGAAAATATTTCTCACACCTTGCTCTAGTTTTACAAATTTGGTTTTCTTCCCTTAAAAGGATTTTTGGCCATCTCCATAAAAGAAGCTGTTGGCTTTATTAGAGTATATCTTCCATTGCAGTAGATTCAAAGTTTGATTGTATAAGCTCTATATTTATTTTATCTCTTGAAAGATTTATTTTATAGATAGTTCTTTGTGAGTTTATGCTATTTTTATATCAAACCTTAAGTGGTGATTCTTGGGGAAGAGATTACAATAGTACCAACATAGAAGGGAGTTCGATTGATATTCTAATTTTAACAAGGGGAGTTTGTTGTATTAGCATTCAAAAGAGAAAGTCTTTTGAATCCGACTTCACAAGCGGAGCTTGTGATCAAATCCACCGTAGACGACGTCGTTGCAAGGAGCAATCGAAGACAAAAAAAAAAAAAAAAAGCGAGTTTTTTTGTTTGTGCTTTTACTTTTCTTTAAATTCTTGTATTGAACGACTAACGATTTTCGTGGATTTTTACTGGGCTAGGCTCCGTGAATTTTACCGGTTGGAGGTTTTTTACGTTAATCACTTTTCGGTGTCGTTCTCTTTCCGTCTCTTTACATTCTATCTTTTCTATTTCTGTCGTGGCCTCAAAACGTTGCAATACTAAAATCCGAGACTAAAGTTCTGATTGAACTTAACATTCTACGTACTATTTCTTTACATTTTGTCAACTGCATCCATTTAGGTCATTGTATCCACTGTTATAATGCTAAAATTCATGAACTATATATGGTAAAATTCGTGAACTATATAAATCAATGTTATAAATTGGAATTGTATGATCTTATAGAGTTTCCTCATCAAACAAAATGAATTGAATCTATTAATCACTAGAATTAGACTTAACATATTATTTTGAAAATGTCATTTAGTTTAGCATTTTCAAATATTTACATCAATTTGTTTATAATTCAAGAATTAAAAAAAATCATAAATTCAGTTATTATTGAAATGTTTGACTCACTCTATCCCAAATCTCCCACAAGACTTTAAGCTAAGGAACTTAAGGCCCGTTTGTTAACCTTTCCCGTTTTTATTTTATTGTTTCTTATTTCTATTTCTGTTGAGTCTTATTTATAGAAGAAAAAAAATAAAAATTATGTTTGTTAACTATTTCTTGTTTATGTTTCTCATTTAAAAAAATAAAAATATATTGAAAATATTACAACTTTAATGACATATTTAAAAATATTATATCAACTTTAATGACATATTTATAATTCAAAACCGGACAATGTAATAATTTATTATTTTTGCAAACAATAATGAGAAATAAGAAACTAGAATTTGTTGTTTCTAAAATTTCTACACAATTTTGGGAAGAGATTCTAAAAAAGGAGAAACAAGAAATAATAAGAGTTACCAAACAACACTATTTCTTAAAAAATGAGAAAGAGAAACATGAAACATAAATTGGGAAGGATACTAAACCGGCCCTTAGTTGATCAAAGATCTTTAAAATAGAAAAAAAATTAAAAGAGTAAGTGTAGAGGATAATTTTCGCAACGGTCGATCACGTGAGTTCTATGAGCTATTCATTCCCTCGATCCTTGAATATCTGCAAAACAAGAATGAAAAAACACTGGTGTAGTTCCTGCCAAACTGTCTCTGACTGTGACGACCCGTCACTTTTAAATATTTTAAATATAAAACACAGCGGAAGTCTTTATATTTTAAGAAAAATGGCGTGGTTATGTTTGAAAGTTGGCTAGCCAAAACCTATTTACATCTTAAATTCTGAAATCTATAAACACAAGGAACATTAAGTTTCCTATCCAGGAGTTCAAAAGAGTTATAAACATAAAAGTAAAGACGAAAAGCTCTTAAGAGCTATATACATCACTACTACAAATTTGATGTTAGTTGACATCCCGTACGCATCAACAATGAGAATACGCAACAATTTTTTGGCGTCATCTAATCGCGTGTCATCTTTCATAAACGCGTCAACTTTACATCTTTGTTGACATATATTATATGTCAAAAATTATCATATTTTGACTAGAATTTGTATCAAGTTAACGAAATGTTGACATTGAATACGCGTCAAAGTACATTGGTAATATTGATATTTATATTCTATCAATATTTTTCTATGTAGTTGACGACTTTTTGACATCAACTGTATTGTACTTGACGAAAAAAAATAGTCAAGTTATCAGTCCAGTTATACTACCAGTTTTTATGAGTTGACACTTAAAAAGCATCATTATTGAAATGTATATTATTATAGTAAAATGGAAAGCTGTCATCCACTAGAACTTGTAAACCTGTAAATATTTTTCAATCTGAAAACAGTTCTATAAACTTGCAAACACATCCAACAAAATTTCATTTATATATATATAAATTTGAATATTCATAGTTACAAATATTCATCCACAAAAAATACTCTTGCAATATATAACTTTGAACACTAGCCATAGTTACAAAACTAGTCACATTCCAAAAATAACTTTGAACACAAAGATTAATCCACTACCACCTACAAAATGAGTTCAAAGGACTACCAATCAATCATTCCTTAAGAGACATGAGTTTCTAAATATGTACTCACAAAACTAAACATTCACTATATATCTAAAACAACTAATAGCATAGTCCTGAACTCTAAAAATATGCAATCGTCTCACTATATGTATTCACCCAAAAAATCAGCCAACTCAACTCTAATATCATCGATCTCCGATTGAGCAAAGTGTCCTTTCCTCGTTAACTACAAATAAATGAATAACAATATTACTATATAAATAAGAATAAACATTTGTATAAGATTAGATAATTATGTATTTACCACATCGTTAATTATCACGCTCCTTTGAGTAACAATATCTATTAAGAACTTCATTACGTAATATCCACACTCAGTATTGGTCGGTTGATGAGGACACTGCCAAAAAAAAAGACGACATAAAAGAACAAATGAAAAAAAAAGAGAAAAAAAAAGAAGTTGTTGCATAAGAAATGAAAAAAATGAGAACATTTTTTTGGGATAATTTATGTTATCTTATGACAAGTAAAGGAGCATAAAAGAACAAATATTATTGTGAAGTCACCAAACCATAATTAATTCTACGACAAATGGGGAGAAACTTTGACAGTGAATAAAAACACATATAACTATGGGGAAAAACAAGCTTCACTAGTGGCAAACTAAAACAGTATCATATAATAGATTGAAGGATATTATACACATTACCGAGATAATCTCCAATTATCCTCACAACTTTAAACTAGCAACCAATACATGAAGCATATTTTTTAATATCTATATTCAATAAGAAACAACTATACATGTGAACTTATTTCCTAAGAATGCTACTATAATTTTCAAACAATCAAGAATACCTTGATGACGCAACTAGATCATCCTATACAATAATCTTGAAAGGAGATGCATTAAAAAGTATGAATGACACAACTAGATCATCACTTTTAAACAAGTAATTGAGGTTCAGAAAAATAAAAAAGAGAGTAAGAAAGTAAGATATTACCACAGAGGCACAAAACAATCAAACTAACCTGCAGAAAGTTTTCTGGAAGCAGCTTGTCTAAACAAATTGACAAAATCCTTCTAAATAATCTTATAGGATCCTGTTTACAACACAAAAATTATAATAAGAAAATTGCCCTAAAACTAAAGTACGAAACTCATTATTTATCTCTCAATCAAGACATATTTTATTCAAATTAAAACTGGTAGTTACCTATAGCAAAGCGAAATCGATCGAGATAGATCTAAGGGGACAACTAATATGTAATTTTACATAGAAGTTATACATCGGTCATCTATTTTTACAACTCATCCTTCATTATCATTAATATATTTTCCCACTCCACTTATATGTAAATATACTAATTTTATTCTAAATGAGATTAACAGATATCTAAGAATACATACAACTCAAAACAAGATCAACCAAGATAGATCTAAAGGACAAACAAACATGTAATGTTTACAAAGAAGCTATCTAATTAGTTGTATATTTTTAGGAAAATTAGATAGTTTTCTTCTCCAATGGCCCAAAATAAAGCAACTCATTTAAAATTCTATAAGAATAGACATTTAAAAGAGATCGAGAAGAAATCTCAATCTAAGCTACAATATATGACTTCATGGATAGCACATAAGAAAGCCATAGAACAAGTTACTTTGCTGAAA
Organism: Gynostemma pentaphyllum; assembly: GCA_028015215.1. Taxonomy (NCBI): domain Eukaryota; kingdom Viridiplantae; phylum Streptophyta; class Magnoliopsida; order Cucurbitales; family Cucurbitaceae; genus Gynostemma; species Gynostemma pentaphyllum. The sequence goes on along the minus strand of CM051351.1, from coordinate 44,507,036 downwards.
ATGAGATCAAATCAAAGGTTCTCCAAAACGAGATCAAATGGTTTCATAAATGCCATAGCCTTGTATGAGTGCTTAGGCACACAACATTGTATGATAAATGTTCAAGCTTTCAAAGCAAACAAATACAGCTCAATAATTCAACCAAAGTATCTTTTATCTAGTAAACACAAAAAAACTCACAAATATAGAAAATGTAAGCCTTCTATATAAAACGAAACATACAAGAATTTAGTTCCAAAAAAATTGTCAAAAGATTTGAGCTTTTCCAAGAAACTCACACTTTATTTAAGTTCTCTGCATTAAAAACTTGAAAATTTTGGTATTGAAGTGCTTATAACGTTGTTGACTAATGCAGTATTTTTGTTAAACCCTCTAAAAGAGTTCAAGAGCATAAAACTCAAATTAAATCTCACCCAACAAAGTACACAAAATCAATTTTGTAAAACTCATTATTTACATATCAAAACACGAGCTATTCAAACACCACAAAATTAATTACCTCATCCTCGAGCATTCGATTTCTTCAGATGCATCAAGTTCGACAGAGACATCAATTTCCATGCCACTATCACTGAAAAAAAACGTCTTTAAATCGTCAATGGTCTATTTTCCATTGAATCAAACAAAAAATGCAAACAAAACAACAAATACAAACTGGTTAAAAAAAATTGTATTACACTTCAACAATACTAAAAAAAAAGTTTTGTTATTAGGTACACAAAAGTTACAAATATACCCAAAACCAAAAACAAGTTTTAAAAAAGGCTTGCTAGAGTTTGCATATAAAAAATCAAGCCATATATATAAATAGTTGAATCAAAATCCCCTTACACACTAATCAAAACCTCTCTTGTAAACTTCATAAAGATACATTTTATTCATTTTACACATTAAAATAAAGTGATTGCAAGGAGAAATACTCACTCATGGACAATTTGGGCATAGATCAAGTGGTTAGGCGACTCATCCTTTTATGAGTTTGAAGGCTCACGTCTCCCATCCCCAATTTGATGACACATCTAAAAAATTACTCATGAACTCATTGAAAAGGCATTCAAATTTCAAAACCACAGTTAGATGAAAATTTAATATCCAATCATCACTCATTTGAACAAAATCAAAGAGACATTTTGATTTACAAATTCGACAAATTTAAAAACCATACAACTAAATCAACAATAGATAATTCAATAAAAATAAAAATAAAAAAACACAAATTAAGTAAAAAAGAACAACTCAAAAAGCACTAAAATAATAGTAATCAAAACAAAACATTAAACAAATTCATCACAATAATTTTCAACCCAGTCACCTAATATTACACACACAAATTACTTAAAAAAATGAAATTCAAAAGGAAAGTAAAGCTTAGATATTTACCTTTTGTTTAAAGTCTCTACTTCTTCTCAGATAAAAATGATAAGAAGATAAAAAAAAAAGTACCTGATGAGACCCAAAAGTAGAACGAAAAGAAAAATTTGAAAAAGCACCAGTCAATGGACCTTCAGGCAAAAAAAGTAGATCTATTGTTTTATGCATTTAAGGTGAAATTTCTTGATTTTCATTGGTTTTGGCTGCATCAAAAGGTCGTTCTTTACTGAATCTAAACCACTATAAGAGCGATCGAGTAAGAATGAGAGATCGAGAGTGAGAGTTAGAATGAGAGTTTTTAAAAAGAAAGTCGAGGCTGAAAAGTATGAGAAAAACACAAGGAAGAGGAAATGAAAGATAAATGAATTGAAGGAAAATGGAAATCTACCGTATAACGAAGCTTGGCATTGGAAACATTGAAAATGCAACAATGGAGATCAAGAAAACTGAACTTGCGGCTAGAAAGAAGAGATAAGAAAAGAAAAATGAGTGTTAGGGCTCAATCCCGTAAAATAATAGTTGACACGCAAAGTGTATCAATATTCACAATTTTTCGCTAAGCCAAAATGACGTCGTTTTGATGCACAAAAGTTGACACGCAAAAGTAATCAATAATCACCTTTTTTCGGGATTGTTCAAAGTTGACGCTTTTATTTTTTTCTCTTATTTTATATAATTCTTTGTTGACTCCTAATTAATATAAGTTGACACTATATAGCAAAAATATCAACTAACATCAAAATGATGGTATCAACTAAGGCCAAATTTGTAGTATTGTACAATTTACATTTCAAAAGACACAACGTAACAAAATGAGACCATGGTCTTTTACAAGTATCTAGTCCATCTCTGTGTCATCATCCTCTCGATCAAGCGCGCACCAGCTCCTCTCCCACGACCCCAAACTGTAACGTCCCGTTATTTTGTGATATAAAAAAAAAAAAAAAAACTTTTATTTATTTTATTTTAATTTGAGTAATTAAAATTCATTTATTTATTATTAAATTAGAATTTAGTAATTTATTTCATTTTAATTCATTTTAATGGCTTTATTTATTTAAATACGTTTTAATGGTATTAATAATTATTAACGGGCCAATTAATAATTATTAATCACTATTGGGATAGTTTGAGATGTTCGGGATTCGTTTTTAAGCCAAAAGTCATAAAAGGGCAAAACCGTAATTACCCAATTTGCAAAATATCTAAAAATACTATTTGTCATCTTTTTTAAATTATCATTGACCACAAAAATTGACCAAAAGCCTCCAATTTTTCCTCCTCATTGCCAGTGGGTCTCAAAGAGCAAAGGGAGAAAATTCGTTTTTGTTCGTTTCTTCTTGGGATCGACTCGAGCTTGGATATTTCGGAAAGCCCTCGGGTCAAGGATCATTTCCCACCTACCCATCGTCCGTTTCTCTCGAGATCCTAGGAGTTCTCGGTAAGTGAAGTTTCAAACCCTAGCTCCAAATAGTGTTTTAATGGAGTTTTACTTGTTTTCTTTCGATTTCTTGCAGTGGAACTCGGTGTTTGTCAATTCGGGAGTAGTTTTAAGTGTTTTTGGAAACTATTCCATAACCCTAAAACCGAGTTTCATTCGAAACCCTTCCCGTTTGAAATTTACCCTTTTGGGATTGAAAATGGGTTAGAAATTAGTGAATGAATGTTTATTTAAATTCAATTCGGGAAAGGGCTTATTGTTCGAATTAATCATCGATACCCATTGAAATCGGGATTATCGAATTTGCTTAAAACCAACTCGAAATGTATTTAAATTGCCAAAAAGCCGGAAAACCAAACCCGAGACCCAATTTTGATGATAGGGCTGTGGGCCTCTTTGTGGGATTTGTTGGGTTTTTCGTCGCTTTGTATGTTTAGTAGTTGTTTGATCGTTAGTTGGTAAAGTTAATGATTTTGCGATATAACTTAATTGTAGGTGTTTTCGAACCGCGTGGTTGATTGCTCTTCCTGGTGTTTAGGAGCAAAGTCTTCACTTTTATTAAGGTGAGAATAGTTAGAATTTAAAGTAATTATAGAAATCGAATAAGTGTGAAGGTTTGTAGAATTGAACTAAGATTAGAATCCAATCTAAGATTAGAGACGTGAGAGTTAGTGCCCTTAGGATTAAGAGTTAATCCTTTAAGGAGAACTTAGGAGTTCTCAAAGAAAGTGTTGAACCTTAGAAGTTCTAAGTTAGATTCGTTTCGAAGCTTAGGTTGGACCATTGGAAGTTAAAAGATCCAACTTGTTTTTAGAACGGTTAATAGAACCTCGGATTATTGGAAGTTTAGAATCCTTGGAGGTTTAGGTTAATCGTTATGTTATGTTCTTACTTTTATTATTATTGATACCGGAGTTCGATTTATAAATCGTTCGTTCGAGAATTCTTATCTGTCCTTTACTTTATGTCTTTACTTTACTCATTTACTTTATGCATATTTCGGTTGCTTTATCATTTACATTTACTTTATTTACTTTTGTAAGCATATGTAAGCATATGCATAACATCTCACATTATTGAAAAGAAAAACGAAAGGTTAATGGTGGAATATGAGAAAGTCCACACTACTTTCATGCATAAGTACTGGTGGGACATGATAATTGTCCACACTACTTTCATGCATAAGTACTGGTGGGACATGATAATTGCCCACACTACTTTCATACATAAGTACTGGTGGAATACGATAATTGTCCACACTACTTCATACATAAGGATAAGGGTGGATAGTATGTAAAAATCCACATTACCTCCATTCCATGCATAAATGGAGAATGTGTATCCTACGGGATGTACTCATTACTTTTATGCATATGATAGACGAGAAAGAGAATCGAGATGTTATAATTATACAAAGTTTATTGATTTACTTTTCTTACTCATGTTATGACAAGTTATTGGATGAACAATTAGACCAAGTGTGCTAGTTAGTATCATCAATTAGAAAATATGAAATAAAATAACCTAGACTCTGGAGAATTATAGGAAAGTTAGTGTCAGATTACTTGGACACAAATCGAAATGCGAGTTTGAGGTCTATCTTTACTTTTTATGCTTATTATTCTCACTGGGCTTAGTTTGTTAGCTCATGATATTACAACCAATTTCAGGTAATGCCTTGGCCAGAGGTCGAGGGAGAGGAGGTGGTGCTGCGTGATCGAGGGATGCTGACCTCGAGATGGACTAATGGATTTGTAAAGTTTATGTCATATTTTGATGAACTTTAAGAATTTTAATGAATTGTGTTTTGTATTTGGCTCCTAAGAGCCTAATGTTGATGTTTATATGATATACATATTTGAACTCCTGATCTTGGACTTAAAGTCCATGTGATTTTATTAGAATTGAAAAATTAGGATGTAAACGGTTTTCGGCATGCCAATTTTCAAACAAAACCACGCCAATTTTTCGTAAATTAAAAGACTTCCACTGTTTTCTCTGAATTTAATTTATTTAAAAGTGACGGGTCGTCACACAAACATTACCTGAAATGTTTGTAATATCATGAGCTAAAAACTTAAGCCTAGTGAGAATAAACAAAATAAAAAGTAAAGTTAGACCCCAAACCCGTATCCGGATTTGTGTCCAAGAACATACTTACTCTTTGCTATCAAACCATTCAAAGAGTTTATATCAAGTGTTCCACTTTTTCTTACCAATACTCCAATAATCGTGGAACTACAATTTGTTGAGAAAATAGTTCTCTTACATACACTATAAGAAAAATAGGAATAGGCCACACTAACCATTTTAATAGGTGACACAATAAAATAAAAAAGCGGATGAACAGTTCTTTTTTAAAAGAAAAATGAAAACCACGTCACCCAATCTTTTAAAAAAATCGCAGATGAAGACTAGGGAAAAAGAAAAAGAAACTCTCTCTCTCTCACGAAAGCCTCGAGCCCTCTCACTCTCTCCCAAATCATTCAAACCAAATTGCTCCTTCTATAGTTCTCATTCGCTCAAATCTCTCTCGCGATTTCTCCTTCCACATCTGATACAATTTCTTCTGTCGTTCCCCATCACGAGTTCTTCATTTGCTCAACCAAAACCCTCACCGTCGAATCGAGAAGATCTTGCGATTTCGTTTTCATGTGAAGCTTCGTTGTAAAACCGGATCTATTGAAAATCGAAGCCACAAACCGTAGATCCGATCAAAGTTACCATTAACACCACTCAAAGGTTCCATATGTTGTTCGTTCAAGAAGCTTCTTCGGATCTAAAGTAGATCGATTCTTGCTGATCATCTGTGGCTAATCATCCCAATCTCTGTCAAAACAAACGAGTTTAGTGAAGAAGATATAGAGAGATTTGTGAAAAAAAATGAGGAAGAAAAGAAACCTGAAGATTTGTTCTTGTTTGTTGTTCCTAGTCCGATTTTTTGTCAAATCACTGGTTTTAACATTAATTTTTTGGTTAGTAGGTTTAAAGCTTTTAGTTCTTCTTTCCACTCCATCGTTCTTCAATTTTAATATTCTCTTTTTCTAAATTTCATATTTCAGATCTTCAACAATGGTGAATGCTGAGCCATTTGCCTTTCAGACTGAGATTAATCAGCTTTTAAGTCTGATTATCAACATCTTTTATAGTAATAAAGAGATCTTTCTTCGTGAGCTTATCAACAATGCCTCTGATATATGTTTCCTTTACCTTTTCTTTCATAGATCATTTATTAATTATGTGTTCTAGATGATTTTATTAATAGAATTTTTCTGTAATTCTTGGTTTGGATTCTTATATATTTTTGAAATCGTTATTTAGTTTTTAAACTTTCATTTCTTGTTTGATATCTATGATTTTATCGCATAGAACATTATTCATTAAGAGTAAGGGAATCAACTGTCTTGATTTTTCTTTCGATTTGAGTTTCAGTTTTTATTTTTTATTTTTTTGTTTTTGTTTATCCTGAATCGGTTTTCATTTTACCACTTTCATTGGGTAGAAGGCATTTTGAAGCTTGGGACAAAGGAGAATTTTTGTTGTAATGAAATGAACTATTTACTTTTTTTTCCCTTGATTTTATGTTTATGTTTTCTACTTTAAATTGTACCTATATTTTGCATCGGCCCGTTGACAACGCTTAGAGATGATGTGATTCTAATAATTCAGGATATTAAGGTAATGAGATATCGCGTGCGGGTTTTTTTCGATAGATTTTCTTTTCATATCTCATTAGGTCATAGTAGCAATGAGGTTGATAGAGATTGTTTTGTTTTGGGGGAAGGTGTTCAGGCTAAATCAATTGTTGAGAAAGGTTATTGGGATGATCTTTTTCCTCTTTAAGGGGGAAGCCATGTGCTTTTGCGTTTCGGTTTTAAGCTGATGATGATCGATCCTGAGTTTGAATGATGGTACTCTCTTTATCTTTTCTTTTTCTTCGAACAAATTGTCGCTTTTGATGTGATTCGTTCATCGTTGTCTCTTTCCTCTTGGTGGTGTTACTACAATTATAGATAACTAGTAATCACTTTGTTATTACTTGATATATTTTCACCTTTCTAATTAAATATTTTGTGTCATGATAGATTAAGATGATTCCTATTTATAGTTTCTTATTATTGATCTTGATGGTTAGAGCCGATTTTGTTTAGTTTTTGTGACTAATTTTATGACTATAAATGAAAGTTATTGCACTTATATTTTCAAAATAAAGAGGCCAATGAAGCCAGGAGAAAATGAGCGGGCACATGAAAAAGATCAAACCAGGAAGTCGAGGACCACTTGCAAATGTAACTTCATCATTTATGAGGCACATTTAGATTTTTATCATCGAAACCGCAATCAATGAACTAGTTTTAATGGAATGGAAGTTCAATATGACATGTTTTTCTTAATTAAAAATGCTATTCAATCTATTGTATTTCACTAAGAAAAGAAAATTGTTAATATTTTTGCTCTTTAGGCCTTAAAAATTACAATCATGATCGGGGGACTCTTGTTCTTTTTACAAGACAAAGGAGAAAAAAGGTACATGACAACTTTCGAGCTATAATTTGTTTCATGCTTTTGTTCCATTATATGTTTGGAGTTTTACATTTCACAACTTTTCAAGCATCTAATATACTAACTCGGCTTCAAAGAAATGAAAGGCAAAAGATGCATTATTATTTTAGATAACCTGATAATACACCTTATAAACCTGTTATTTATCATCTTCCTCCCCTTCCCAAAATGAAAATAGTATCCATAAAATGATCCAAGTGGAATATATATCTTGGGCCATTTTCGAAATGAAAAATGCATCAATCTATTTCCTTTCTCTATTTTACCGTTTTTCCTATGTTTTTTTTCCATAAAAATGGTTACTTCAATTAAAGGAATTAAAGTCCCTTTATAACAAGAAAAGTGTGCATTTGCAATTTGATAGAACACGATAAGAAATAACAAGATTGTTGTTTTCTAGGCATATGGTTTTAATTTTTTATATTTTTAGCTTGACGTCAACTTCTATTTCCTATAGTCTACCACTTTCCTTTTAATAAAAATTATCCATGTTTTTTCTTTGCAATCTGCTCCTAGTGGAGGGGAAGATAAATGATGGTATCTGATTTTTTTGTATTCTTCTTGTGATACTGTTTAGTGGCAATTTTCAAAGCTATTAACATTAGAATGTTACCATTGAACTTGTCTTTGTTTCCAGTTTCCTACTTTAACCTTAAATATTTTAGTTTTTATGTCTAAATAGTTTTGACTATGGTAAGACAAAATACACTGTTGAATTTCTGTTTTGGTGTAATTTAACGTTCTGTTATGTATTTTGTGAAATGTAGAAAATGCGTATTCAGATTTGGTTGTTTGAGCAGAAGGACCTTAGGATTGAAGCCGAATTATCGTAAGTTTTTATCTAATGTTGGTTTAGCATGTTTTTGGTTTTAGCAAGTAATGATTTTGTGAATTGACGTTGATCTTTTGGTATATATTTTGTAAAGTTTTCAGGGCACTAGTTTTCTTCTGGGCACTAGTTTTCTTCTGGGTACATGAAGGGATTACATCAGGTACCCATGTTCAAAGATTTTAATTACATCTAGAGATCAATTCTTGTTTAATATACACAAATAAATTTTGGTTTTCAATAATCAATTTGAATTCTTTGTGGGTTTAGACTAATGCAGCATGAATAAGAATATTAATTTATGGACACTGAGATGTGAGTGAATTGATTATTGGTAGTTATTACTAATATCATTCTTAGTTGTGTAAAGTGATCGTAGTCATAGTGGATTGATAATTTTAAGTCATTACTAAACCTAGCTTGGATTCTTGAGAAAAGCTATTCAGAATAAGCCTACTGTTCAAAACCAGGTACCACTCAACTGTCTTTTTTTGTTCAAAAATTTAGTTGGTTGCTTCATTTTTCAAAATGTCTAGCGTGTTCTTTAAAAAAAAAAGTAATTACACATATAGCAATTTTTTTAAAGAGAAAGAGAGGGCAAAAAGAGAAAAGCCGTGAGATGATCGAGTAAGAAACATGAGAACTAGGAAGAGAATTAGAGTTATAGAGGGTAAAAATAGAATTCTTAACTGCTTCTTAAGTTTTTCTTTATAGATATTATCAACTTTTAGCTATACCTTATGTCCTGCAAATACAAAATTTGAAAATTTCCCTATACTTTCATTTCTAGCACATGGATGCTGATGAAACTAGTAGCTTTGTTATTTATTTTCTCACTGCCTCCAATATGATAAGACCATTTGATGATGCAATTAAACTTTTAATGTGTGTTTTCTTTAGTTTTTAAGTGCTGTTTCATTTACATATTTTAATGGAAAGTATTTTCATGTTCTACTGAGGAGACATTAGATTGAATTTTAAGTAATTGTCAATATTGCTAAAGTTCTTTTGAGCAGTCTTTTCTTAAAAAATATTGCTATAGTTGTGATCTTGTGTTTCCAAATTATCGTTTATTTCTCATTTCATGAGCTCTGTTTGTTTCTTGTTCTTTTTCAACATCAGGGTCAAAAAGCTTATGTATATCTATCGAGAAGTTTTTTTTATAGTTAATCTCTCATATAAATTACCAAATCTCATTTCCTATTCTTAGTAATTTGAATTCTTGTCTTGTAACTCATCAAATGAGGTGGATGATTTAGCAGTTGGTTAAGCTGGAATAAGTTGCAGTGATAACTAACTATGCTTAGATGATGTAGCATCTAACCCACATAGCACAATCTGCAGTTGATAACTAACTATGCTTCAATTTTTAGCTTCGAATTAAGACCCTAATTATCTCCTTGCTTTTTTTTAATGCCTCATACTTTTTTACGCTTACATAAACATGGTTAATTGATTCCATCTTTTGTATGTTCTAGCTTATTGTGTGGTTGCGATTGAGGCGCTAGATGAAAGATTCCTATTGCATTTCTTGAAAGAGTCAACGAAGATTTTATCAAAAGATATGGTGGTGGAAAAGCTATGGCGGCAATGAATAGCTGAACAAAGAATTTGGGTACGATTTTTTTGGGAATTATTAAATGAATGTGTTGTGTTGTGCTCAATGCATTGATGCCAATTCTAATAACTTGTTAATTTTTTTTATTTTTCGACAAGAACCTGATTTCATTGATTAAAATGAAATGTACAAGAGGAAAAAGCTAGTTAAGGAGTTGCATAAAAACCCAATTACTGGAATAGGCGAGATAGAGTAGTCATAAACATTTGGCAAATCCAGGGGGAGGCAACAAAAAGAAAAACTTTTTGGAGCTCTCAATGCCGATTCTATTGACTTTATGTGTGTGATGTAGGCCTAAGCCGAAGAGCATATGCGTATTGTGTGGACCACCCAGAGGAGATCGATGAGGTTGCTAAAGTGAAAGCGCAAGTTTCTGAAGTCAAGGGAGTAATGATGGAAAACATTGAGAAGGTAAAAGAAAATGGCTGTTATTTCTCCCTACTGTTATTTTCCGTTCCTTCTCTTTTAAAATTCTCCCTTCATATTTCAAAGGTTGCGGTAACAATTTTCCGAAAACTATGAAATTTTTTCTTTAATTTTTTTCTGTATTTTTTCTCATACTTATTTTGTTGTATTGTATTTGCAAGTATTGTGTTTCCTTCCTACTTTTTGAAAAAACATAACGGTTCTGTTTACTAATTGTTCTCTGAACAGGTTCTTGATCGTGGATAATTATGATCAATTTTATATTTACCTAAATAAGTTGGAGAACACACTTTTAGATGGAAGCCCAGCACCCCGTCTCAAAAACTTTAGGAAAACACTGCAAGTTAGTCATTGCTAATTTTGTTATTTTCCAATTTTTTTTTGTTGATTTCAATTGCTTTGCGCATAATGTCTTAACACGCATATTTTAATTTCTTTCAAGCAAGGATTCTCAGTGTCCACTACTCAATACCACACTACGTTAGAGTTTCCTTGGATTGCAAGCACCTATTATCTCGAATATTCGTAGCTGATCTAGCAACTACCCTTTATGCCATATCAGCATAGGTGATGAGGTGCTTGATGATCTTGACGTCAAGAACATTAATTTGTCATAGTTATTTGTTTTTTTTGTATTGATATGATTTAATTTTTTGTTTATAGAATGTAATTCATCTAGGCATCGAGTAATATTTAAATTTTGAGATTGTAATATTTAATTAAATTTGACAGGTATATTATATAAATTTGATTTATAATTAATTTAAAAAAATATTTTTTTTCTCAAATTTTAGACAATAGGTGACGCTCTTTTGGCATCACCTATTTGAATAGGTGACGGGTAAAACGGGTCACCTATTCGAATAGGTGACGTTTTTTTGGCGTCACCTATTTAAATAGGTGACCCGTTTTACCCGTCACCTATTCAAATAGGTGACGGTTTTTACCCGTCACCTATTCGAATAGGTGACGGGTAAATACCCGTCACCTATTTGAATAGGTGACGTTTTTTTGGCGTCACCTATTCAATAGGTGACGGTTTTTTTGGACGTCACCTATTTAAATAGGTGACACTGCCATAGGTGACGGTCAAAAAACCGTCACCTATTCGAATAGGTGACGCCAAAAGGATGTCACCTATTCCCGAAATTCTTATAGTGATATATCACTAAATAAATATACAAGGTTCAATACAAGCTTGTATTCTCTCATTATCAATTCAATCTCGTTTCTTTTCTTATAGCATTCGGCTATCAAAAGTTTACTTTTCGTTATTTTTAATATATTAATGTTAAGCTCACTCGAACTTAACATATTCAACAATCACAAATTTCCAAACAAGGCCGCTGGTAAGATTAGTGGATGGAAGAAACGAAGTATATTTTGGGATTTACCGTATTGGGGAGATTTACTGATCAGACACAACTTGGACGTAATGCACATCGAAAAGAACGTGTTCGACAATGTCTTCAATACAGTTTTAAATGTGCCAAATAAGACGAAAGACAACTTGAAGGCACGGTATGACATCCAAGAAATATGTCGTCGCCCCGAGTTAGAGCCGGATGAAGATGGCCACTACGCCAAGGCCAAATACATGTTAAGTACAGAAGAGAAGAAATTACTGTTTGAATGGATGCGATTGATTAAATTCCCCGATGGTTATGTTTCTAATCTCTCGAGATACATTGACGTGCAGAGTCATACTGTGTTCGGAATGAAAAGTCACAATTTTCACGTTTTTATGCAACGATTGATGCCTGTTGCGTTCAGACCGTTCCTCAAACAGAAACATTGGGAACCGTTGGCGCAGTTAAGTGTGTTCTTCAGAGATTTGACATGCGCAGATTTAACACGAGAGACAATCGAATCATTAAACCGAGAGATTCCAGTTATAATATGCAAACTGGAGCGAATGTTTCCACCCGGATTTTTCGATTCGATGGAGCATCTTCCTGCTCATCTATCGTATGAGGCACTACTTGGGGGCCCTGTTCAATACAGATGGATGTACCCGTTTGAAAGGTAAAATATTATTATGTTAATTGCCTTTTTTAGTATATTTAAATACACATGATGCTAAATTTTAGATTTATGTTACTGCACGAATTCTAGATATTTTCATAGATTGAAGAAAACTATTGGAAATAAAGCACGAGTGGAAGGATCGATTTGTAATGCGTACCTGGTACACGGACAACTACGTTCTGTTCGTATTACTTCGACCAGCATATCTCCGACCACTTTCGTCCAGTGAACCGTAACGTGGTTGACACTCTTCCAGAAGGTGTAGACTTGAATGACTTAGATATGTTTATCGTACCAGGAAAAGGTTTAGGCAAATCTATGCGGAGAAACTTAAGTGATGAGGAGTACCATGTCGTTCAGACTTACTTATTATGCAACTGTGCGGAAGTAGAGCCATATATTGAGTAAGTTTTTCTAATTCATCGAGTTTTATTTAACATGAATAATTTTGTTTAAATTTTCATTAATTAATAAATTTTTTTGTAGATTATTTGTGAATTCATGTGTACGACCATCGCATCCCGGTATTACTGAATCAGAGAAGGGAACATCATTGATAAACATTTTCGTTCCTGGTTTTACAATTACGTTGACAATCCCACAATTCCGATCGCTGATCAACGTATAATATGGATCGCAAAAGGTCCATCCAGAATTGCAAGATCTTACACCGGTTATCCGGTGCAAGGTTACGATTTCAAACAAAAGCTCATTCGGGAACCGGGCAACAAACAACAAGTGGCGTATGTATAAAGGGTCAAGTGTTCGGGAACAATGCGGAAGATTTCTATGGAATCATTGATGAGATTATTGAGCTTCAATTTGCAGGTCCGAGTCTTAAACGTACAATCGTTTTTAACTGCACATGGTTTGAAACAACGTGACGAGGTGGAGTTCGCAATAATATCAATCTTAAAATTGTTGAGGTGAACCGGAGAAAACACATGCACACCCAAGATCGTTTTGTTTTGGCACAACAAAAAATTCAGGTTTACTACTTAAACTATCCAGCTCAGCGTCGAGATTTATCTGATTGGTTAGTTGTCTGTAAAGTAAGACCGATGATAATAGATGACAACCTCCCTGATAAAAATAGTGAGAACTACGTTACATTCCAGGAGGATGAAGTGCAAAATCGTGAAATCGATGAAGGTATTAATTCTGACACTGCGCGTCAGTTGAATGACGCATCAGAGACACTTTTTGATGAAGGGAATGTCTATGTTCCACTTGAAAATGACAAAGATTTTTCTTCAGATGAAACAAACGAAGAAGACACTGAAGAAGACAGCATTGATTAAAAAAAGATGAATGATTCTGATTACGATGATTGAAGTATTTATGTGTCGTTAATGTCGTTAATTCATTTACAAAAAAAATACAAATAACGACGGACGACATCGTTATATTCATTGAATATAACGATGCCATGCGTCGTTAATGTTCACAGAACACAATGATGGGATGATTTTTTTCTAAGTGTGGGAATGATACTAACGACGGAAGACATCGTTATATTCAGATAGACATTGAATATAACGATGCCATGGGTCGTTAATGTTCACTGAACACAATAATGGGATGATTTTTTTCTAAGTATGGGAATGATATTAACGACGGACGACATCATTATATTCAATGTCTATCTGAATATAACGATGCCATGAGTCGTTAGTGGTCAATGTATATCTGACTCTTAATGACGGAAGGCATCGTAATCAACTCAAACGGATAGTTTATGGGAAACTGTTCAAATTCTAAGCCGACCTATTGCGTCGTTAAATGTAATTAATAAGGCGCGAAGATAAAAAATTTCACGAAAAATTATGGCGCGACTGGGCGATGCAGTTCGTTGCCCATGAATACAAACAGTCACATTGACTTCGTTTGAAAATTGGATTGAACGACGCAATACGTCGTGTATACAACTATCAGCGATGACTTGCGTCGTGTTGTTCATAGTCATAAGAACGTAGACGACGAACTGCATAGCTAGAACGAGGTATTCCGTCGTTATGAAAACACGCACGACGAGTTTTTAAGTGATTAACGATGGAAGACGTCGTTAAATTCCTTATAAAACAGAACCGTTTCTTCCATTTTCACCATCTTCCTCTCGTTTTTCTTCTTTTCCTCTCAACCAAATTTCTTCCTTCTTCGATTCTCTCAGCCAATTCCTTCCCATTTCTCTTAAAACTCTTTCCCTTTCTCAAAAACCTCATTCATTGGAACGAATCCAAGTAAGTTTCTTCAAATTTAATATTTTTTTTATGTAATTAATTTAAAATTTGTATGTATTTATATAATGTATGTAATATGTATTTAGTTTTATGTATTTAGATAATTTATGTAATATGTATTTAGTTTATGTATTTAGATCATGTATGTAATGTATTTCTATGTAATTTAGATAATGTATGTAATATGTATTTAGTTTTATGTAATTAGTTATGTTTTTATTAATTATATGTTAATTAGTTAATTTAGTTTGAAATGCGTATGTATGTTTTCATTTAATTATATGTTAATTAGTTAATTTAGTTTTGAAATTAATATAGTTTATAGGTTAGAATTTTAATTACTTAATTATTGTATTGTAGGTCATGCCTTCCCGTAGACGCCCTCCAGCACCTTCTGGCACACCTGATGCCAGCAGTTCAGGGAGTCAGCCCCCCAGTGAGGAGGATGATGTCCGTCTCGGGGATACCCCTGACACTATCGTTCAGGACGAGGCTATCGACCCGGCGCAGGAGCCCGTCCAGATGTCTATTTCCAGGAGGGTTCGCTTGTCGATCGAGGGCGGCCAGTAAGTTTTGTTTAGTTTGTATTCTTATTTCATTAATTATTTATAATTTACAAATTCTAACTTTTCAATGTTTCCTTTTCATTTCAATAGGTTACATCCATCACGAGAGGTTTCGAGGAGATTTACGGAGGTATTGAAGATGCTTCCTGTACGGGGACACCCTCGTTGGCAGAGCGTCTCTGCTGCGCACAAGCTGCGGATGTTTGAGGCATGGAAGGTAAACATATTCAAAATATTATATTTAATTATATATATATAATATTTTGAAAACTGACAGTTAATTTTTTTCAGCAATATTTTGATATTCCAGAGGAGCTGACCGACGAGGTCATATACGCTCCCTGGCATCATCAGGGCGGCATTCGGTACAGGGACACTGGCTACAATATTCGCCGCGCCCCTGCCGATAAACGGCCGGCCCACATTTCTGCGGAGGACTTGGCGGAGATCTTGGCGCGTACTCAGACGCCGGATGCCCAGCGCATTTCGACGATCAATAGCGCCAACCGAAACGCCAACCCGTCGAAGTACACTGGAGGGTCACGCTCCACATACGAGCAACAAGAAACAACTCGTAAGTTATTTTCTGTATTAATTAACTTTTACTTAATTTTCGTAAGTTATTCATGTTAGGAATGGTGTCCTAGAACTTGTAATTATTTAATAATAATAATTTATTAAGAATAAATTAAATAAATAAACACAAGTTCTTTATATTATCTAGATTGATTCAATTAACGATATTAGGAATATATGGAAATATATAGATATCAAACATTCAAATAGCAAACCCTAAGTTACTCTTATGAAATCACGACTTAGTATGTGAGTCATACAAGAGGATTAAAGTCGAGATGAGTAACTTAAACGTGTCTACAGTAAACGGATAACGTTTGGGAACCTTATCCTGGTAACACTGTTGATAGCTTCGCATTTTGTTTATAGACAAATAATCAAATCCTGATCATTCATGTGGGAGACATGAAATGGAAGTATCATATGCAATGTTGATTGTATAAGATAGGACCACGATGTTAGATCAAATTTCTCATTAGTACCGTTTACGAGAAATAATCGAATATCAAACTAAGTTTATCAACCGTGATAGATCTCAATCCTGAGTGAAATGCGGACTCCTATTTGTGGAGTTATGTTCTTTGATTCACATAGTTGAGAGCGATCTGTAAGAACGCTCAATACACTCCTGTTTTGGGAACATGACTAGATAAGTAGCTGGGAACTCATTTTCACGAGATGGAATTCATAACTTTCCTATAAATTAACGGTATCAGTGCGATACCTAAACATTTTAGGAACGTTAGGAAACTCCCTTGATGTACTGATTCGAGACATGAACAAGTGACGTCACGACTTCTATTGATCACAGAAGTATCTTATCTCTAGTTCGACTAAAGATAAAGTTCATTGGAGAATCAGCGATAACACAAGGATAAAGCGGTAATTACAGGGGCAAAACGGTAAATTTACCCGCCTGTAATTATGAGGGTTCCACGTGAAGGATAATATCACAGATATAAATAATGATAAACTAAATGGACAATAACTCATCTATAGTGAGGGGAGTTCAGCTATGAATCTATAGTGGAATTATTCATAGTTAGATAATAAGTAATTAACTGATTATGTGTTAATCACTTAATTGACTAATTATTAAGCCCATGATCTATAGGTCCATCGGGTCCCTATGCTAGCCCAAATATCGTAGTCGCGAAATCAAGTAGAAGAAATGAAAATTTTAAGTAAAGTGAATTACTTAAAATAGGCAATATTAATTGTTTAAATATTGAGTATATTTAAACGGTAATTAATATAAACATTATTAATTGTTTAAATAATGAGTTTATTTAAACAGGAAATTAATAATGAAATATTATTAATTAGACATTATTAATTATTTAAATATTAAATATATTTAAATGGTAATTAATAATTTGAAATTAATTAACAATTATTAATTGTTTAAATAATTAATTTTATTTAAACGGAAATTAATAATTAAAATTAATTAATTAATTAATTAATAATAAAATGTTATCAATAAAATTATTAAATTAAATAATGAGTTTATTTAATGGAAATTAATAATTAAAATATCTATTATTAATTATTTAAATAATGAAAATTATTTAAATGGAAATTAATAATTAAATATAATTTGATAATATTTAGTCGGGAGAAAATATTAATATTATTAATTGTTTAAATAAAATATTTTATTTAAATGGTAATTAATAAATAAATTAATTAAGTTGGACTTATAAATTTAAGAGAGAATTTCAAGCCCAATTGGATTAATGAACCCAATCGGAATTGGCCCAAAATAATTAATTAAATAAATTGTATTTATTTATTATTTTATGATGATAAAATCGGCCATGACATGTATTTTGAGGAGATAATTGTTTGAATTATATCCTAAAATAATTACATAGATTTATTTACCCAAGATAAATAAAATAATCTCCTATTTATCCATGGCATTTTTGAAATTGCTAGATAAAGGAAAGAGATAATCTTTTTCTTTTTGTATTTATCTCTATAGATTAATCCTAATGTGATTAGGATTCCTATTTTTCTATAAATAGGAGGGTTGGGTTATTCATAAATCACACAATTTAATTCCATAGAAAGTTGGAACTCTCTCTTCTTCCCTTCTCCCCCCCATAGCCGAAATTCCCTAGTCATTATTGGGAAGAAAATATTTTTCTTCTTCCCAATTTCTTCTTAAGTTCGATCCCACCATCGGATTTCGTTTGATCGATCGGGATATAGCATAGAAGATCCGGTGTTGCTGAGGATTTGATGCTGTGAAGAAACCTCCAACCGATTCTCCATTAATTACTCAATGTAAGTAAACCGGTTTTAATTTTCAAAAATAAAGCATGAATCTACATTTTTTTTTCACAAATTGCATGATATTAATAGATCCTTAATTAAGTGTTAATTTGTGTTACTAAATAAATTCCGCTAATTTAGTAAATCATCCCTTCAATTCATTATTAGTTAATTATTTTTAACATTCACAGGAGCAAAAATTGGGTCGTCCGGTTCATGCTGCTGAGCTGTTTATCCGTCTCCATACCAAAGGTGGAGATACACAAACTTTTGTAGACGATAGGGCGAGAGAGAAAGCGGTAAGTGTTCATTATTATTTATTCTTTTTCAAATTTATTCATTATTAGTATATTAGTTAATGAAATGATTTGTTTTTTTTTTCAAGCTCGTTACGAAGCGATTCTCGTTGATCACTTACCGAGCTCCGACACCCTGCCGAACACAGGAGGATATCGAGTCGGCTTTTCTCGAGGCAGCAGGAGGGAGACGTCCAGACGGTACTGTTTCTGGACTCGGCAACCTCGGCCCTGTCATTTACGCCTATCAGCCTCGGTCTTCCACTACAAAAAAAACTGTCAAAATGCGACCAGAAATTTGCGACAAAAAAAAAAGTGGTGGTTTTTTGGTGACCACATGGTCACTTTCTTTGAAGGTTGACTTTAAGTGACCATCTGGTCACTTTTTTCGCGACCAGATTGCGACCAAAAGCAGAAGTAGTCATAAAAAATGGCGCAAAATTATGGCGCGAAAGAAGCGACCAATTGGTCACCTAAAAAAACGACCATCTAGTCGCACTTTTGTGACTAAAATATGTATTGGTAGCAAAAAATGGCGTGTAATTTTGGAGGGAAAAAAGCTACCAAGTGGTCACAAATAAAAGTGACTAACTGGTCGCAATTTTGGTGACTAAAAGTGAGCAGTGGTAGCTTATAATTGGAGGGAAGAAAGCTACCAAATGGTCACAATTGAAAGTGACTAAATGGTCGCAATTTTGGTGACCTAAAAGTGAGCAGTGGTAGCTTATAATTGGAGGGAAGAAAGCTACCAAATGGTCACAATTATAAGTGACCAGATGGTCGCAAATTATGTGATTTTATGGGACCAATAATTGATAAAGAATTTGGTGGCATAAAAGCTACCAAGTGGTCACCAAAAAAGTGACCATCTGGTCGTAAATTCTGACTTGATGTGACCCTGGGCAGTGAGGAAAATGGCGGGAAATTTTGGCGGGAAACTGCGACCAGGTGGTAGCAAAAATACTACCACCTGGTCGCAAATGAGCAGAGGAGTCCATTATAAAATCCCTCCACCTATTGTTTGTTAGCATTAAGAAAAAAGAAAATGAGAGAGTGGATGTATGTTTGTTTGATAGACGGGTATTTGAACGATGAGTTCGTGGCCGGGGTTGAACAGTTTGTTGAGTTTTGCATGACAACTGTGTATTATGAAAAGTATGGTGGAAAGCTACGTTGCCCGTGCAGGAAATGTGACAATAGGAGAATCATACCGGTTACAGATGTGAAAGTGCATCTTTATAGTCGGGGATTTGTGCAGAATTATTATCACTGGGTGTTTCAGGGGGAAACACAGGAAATGTTCGACGCTGCATTACAGGAATCGAGACGATACGAAGGTAGCAGCTCAAATGTAGAGGTTGTTGACGAAGAACGGAATGATGAACAACAGTATAGTCAGATGCATCAAATGATACTTGATGGTGCGGGGTATGGGGGCAATGAAAATTTCCGTGAAAGTTTAAACGTAGACGAAGATGAACGGGTTGTAGAAGAGGAAATGAATCAGGATGCACGAAAGATGCACGAGATGCTAAAGACAGCCAGCCGACCATTGTACGATGGGTGTGAGGTAAGTCAACTTGTTGCTGCTATAGAACTTTTAAATATAAAGGCGCGGTACAATATACTCGGTAAAGGATTTGATGCGATTGCATCGTGGTTTGGTCGATGCGCACCAGAAGAAAATAATATGCCCCACAGTTTGTACGACACGAAAAAGCTAGTGGAGGGACTTGGATTACCCAGGTGGAGAAAATAGATTCGTGTCAAAATGGATGCATGATTTACTAGGATGTGGATGAGGACTCGCATCATTGCAAATTCTGTTTTCTTCCAAGATACAAACAAGGGAAACGCAGCCTGATTCTGAACGCCCGCATGTTCTATTTACCGCTGACCCCACGCCAGCTACGGTTGTATGCATCGAATGTGACAGCCTCGCACATGAGATGGCATCACGAGCATTCACAGGACGAAGGTGTTATGAGACATCCCTTAGATGCTGCGACATGGAAGCATTTAAATAATTGTCATCCTGGATTTTGCACAAGATCCGAGAAACGCCGATTGGGTTTATGCCAGGATGGCTTCAACCCGTTCGAGGCATCCGGGGCACAATATTCAGTTTGGCCACCATGGTAACCCCGTATAACTTGCCTCCCTCGATGTGCATGCGAGACCCGTGATTTTTCTAACGTTGGATCGTATCCTGGGCGAAAAGTCCAAAACAGACCGGATGTGTATTTGTAACCACTTGTTGCGAGTTGAAAAGGTTGTGGGTCGACGGTGTTATGACGCACGACATTTCAAGAAACAAAATTTCTTAATGCGCGCCGCGTTGATCTGGGCGATCGGTGACTTCCCTGCGTATTCAATATTGTCGGTATGTTGATCTTTAATTGCTTGCATATACAGTTTTGAGTCCGTGTTTAGCTTTTGTTATTGCTTTCCTTAGTCAGTGTAGTTAATTGTGTGAACCTTAATTTCCTCCTCTTAAGGGATGGAGTACGGCAGGGACATACGCATGTCCACAATGCATGCTAGACACAGATGCATTTTATCTCAGAAACGGTTGGAAAACTTGTTGGTTTGACTGTCACCGTCGATTTTTGCCGTTGAATCACACTTTTCGTTCAAACGGCAGTGACTGGAAGAAGGGTCGACGAGTAAGAAAACAAACCCCCCGACCATGTATAGTGGAAGACAGATTCTTCACGATATAGATGCTATAGGGATGCAGAAGATTACAGTGGAAGGTGCAGAGAGTGCAAACAATGCGGCTGGGAAAAACACGGGTTGGAAGAAACGGAGTATTTTTTGGGATCTACCGTACTGGGAAGATCTACTGATTAGACACAATCTTGATGTAATGCATATCGAGAAGAATTTCTTCGACAACATTTTCAATACGATTTTGAACGTTCCGGGAAAAACGAAGGACAATCTGAAGGCACGTTACGATATACGGGAGATATGTCACCGTCCTGAGTTGGAGCCTGGCGACAATGATAATTACGCAAAAGCAAAGTACATGTTGACGACGGATGAAAAGAAAACATTATTTGAGTGGATCAAATCCATCAAATTCCCGGACGGATACGTTTAGAATTTGAGTCGGTGTATAGACAGTCAAAAACATATCATGTTCGAGATGAAAAGCCACGACTGTCATATATTCATGCAACGATTGATGCCCGTCGCGTTCAGCCGTTCCTAGAGAATAGACATTGGGAGCCGCTTGCCCGGTTGAGTGTTTTTTTCAGGGGACTTGACATGTACGGAGTCGACGGAAGCCACTGTCGCTTCAATGAGTTCAGAGATCGTCGTTATTATTTGTAAGTTGGAGCGAATGTTCCCACCTGGGGTTTTTTGACTCCATGGAGCATCTTTCAGTGCATCTTCCATACGAGGCATTCTTAGGGGGTCCCGTACATTACCTGGATGTACCCATTTGAAAGGTAAGCACGCTTATTTTGTAATGTATGCGTATGAATCAAGACAATGATCATCGAATGTTAATTATGTTTTGTACCCACAGTACTTACGTCGGTTGAAAAAGATGGTTGGAAATAGATCACGAGTAGAAGGATCTATCCGTAGTGCGTGCACTGACGCAAGAGACTACCACATTTTGTTCATACTACTTTGATCAACACATTGCGGAAGCGGTTTCGGCCGTGAAAAGAAACATTGTCGAAAATTTACTTGAAGGTGTTGACATGAACGACTTGCCGATTTTTACGAACCTGGCATGACGGTTGGAAGATCGGTCGTGGGCCGTTGACCGATTCCGAGTATCACGTAATGCGGACATACGTGTTATGCAACCCACGAGAGATTGAGCCTTACATAGAGTGAGTTTGTAACTTAACATTATTCCATCGCATAAACAATTACAAACTATTTGCTAACTATTTTTGTAACATACAGATTATTTCTAAACGTATACGTTCGAATGACACGAGTTGGTCTTACAGATGTTGAGGAGGGGTCAATAATCGACAAAGAGTTTCATTCTTGGTTCAGTGCATACGTGAGTTATTTTAAATTGTCAAAAAACGTTGCATTATGTTGAAACAATTACTATCTTCCTAACATTACTGTATGTGAATGGACAATGACACAGGTTGACTCCCCTACATTACCTGGTGCATGATCCTCGCATCATTTCTTTGGCAAAGGGACCTGGACGGATAGCAAGGTCGTATGGTGGATACGTGGGTAACGGTTACAAATTTCAAACGAAGGCGCATTCAGTGAACAGGGCAACAAACAACAGTGGTGTTTGCATAAAAGGTCACGTGTTCAAGACAAACGAAGACGATTACTTCAAGTAATCGATGAGATTCTTGAGATTCAATACGCAAGTCCGACGCTAAAACGCATTGTTCTATTCAAGGTGCGGCTTGGGTTGAGTGGAGACAACCAGGATGGACAAGTCCTTAAGATTGATCATTTACAAATCATTGAGGTAAACAAGTCTAAGCATATGCGCACCGACGATCCTCCCGGCTTCACAGTACGATTCAAGTTTATTACCGAACTATCCGAGATTGTATTTTTTCTTTAAAGTCGAGAGAAATGGGGTGGTTTGTTTGTTTTTTTTAAAGTTAAACCACGCCAGGTAGAAGAACACTTGTCCGAGAAAGACGCTTTTCAATTTTTGAAGATGAGATAAGATCTCGTCAATCGGGTTATGGTCTGGGAATGCAAGTCTTGTTCGCCTTCCTTTGAACGATGGAACGATAACATTGCATGATGATGATGATACAAATGCTTCCACTTCTCACGCACGTGACATTGATGATGAATTTATTCGAGACGATGAATCTGATGAAGAAACAGAAGAAGAAGAAGAATGTATGTGACGGACTTCTTGGAGACGATGATGAATGAGATATTTCGTTAACTTGATTATTCAAATGTGTGTGTATCTTTTTAATTAATTAAAACTATTTCTTTTAAGAAATGATTAAAAAAAATATATATATATATATTAATACTTGCGACCATGTGGTCGTAATTTCACACAAAAGGTGACCACATGGTAGTAATTTAGAAGGGAAAGGCGACCAAATGGTCGCATTTTTTAAAAAGTATAATTATATTTTTTTAAAAAAATATAAGTGAAATGGCGACCATATGGTCGCAAATATTAGCGGTAAATTAAATTTCCATGAAATTTATGGCGGTGAATTTAAATATTACGACCATATGGTCGCAATTTTGGGGTGGATTTCATAATTGCGACCGGATGGTCGCAATTATCGACAGGGACTTGTGATATGACAGATGTTGTTCATCATGGCGTTACCTAGTGGAATATTGTCAATAAATGCTACCATATGGTGTTGCCAATATCTTAAGAAATGCGACCACATGGTCGCATTTTCCCCAAAGACGCAAGGGATGATTTACTAAATTAGCGGAATTTTGTTTAGTAAACTTATTAACATTTAATAACGATCTATTAACATCATGCAATTTGTGATAAAACATGTAGATACATGCTTATATATTCGAAAATTAAAAACCTAACTTACATTGACTAATGGAGAATCGGTTGGAGGTTTCTTTGCTTCAAATCCCCACGGCACACTGGATCTTCACGCTATATCCCGATCGATCAAACGAAATTCGATTGTGGGATCGAACTTTAGAAAGAAATTGGGAAGAAGAAAAAAATATTTTCTTCCCAACACTATGAGAAAATCGGCCAAGGGAGGGAGAAGGGGAAGAGAGAGTTCCAACTTTCTATGGAATTGTATTGTGTGATTTATGAATGACCCAACCCTCCTATTTATAGGAAAATAGGAATCCTAATCACATTAGGATTAATCTATAGAGATAAACACAAAAAGAAAAAAAGATAATCTCTTTCCTTTATCTAGCAATTTCGAAAAGCCAAGGATAAATAGGAGATTATTTTATTTTCTTTATTTTTATTTATCTTGGGTAAATAAATCTATGTAGTTATTTTTAGGATATAATTCAAAACAATTATCTCTTCCTCAAAATACATCATATGGGGGGAAAATTGCATATATTAATTAAAAAAATTCTAATTTATTTAATTAATTATTTTCGCCAATCCATGGGTTCATTAATCCAATTGGGCTAGAAACTCTCTCTTAAATTAATAAGTCCAACTCAATTAATTTTATTTATTAATTAACCATTTAAATAAATATTTTATTTAAACAATTAATAATATTAATATTTTCTCCCGTCTAAATATTATCAAATTATATTTAATTATTAATTTCCATTTAAATAATTTTTATTATTTAAATAATTAATATTATAATTATTAATTTCCATAAATTAATAATTTTATTGACAATATTTTATTATTAATTTAATTAATATTAATTATTAATTTCCGTTTAAATATAATTAATTATTTAAACAATTAATAATTGTTAATTAATTTCAGATTATTAATTACCATTTAAATATACTCAATATTTAAATAATTAATAATGTATAATTAATAATATTTCATTATTAATTTCATGTTTAAATAAACTCATTATTTAAACAATTAATAAAGTTTATATTAATTTACGGTTAAATATACTCAATATTTAAACAATTAATATTGCCTATTTTAAGTAATTCACTTTACTTAAAATTTCCATTTCTTCACTTGATTTCGCGACTACGATATTTGGGCTAGCATAGGGACCCGATGGACCTATAGATCATGGGCTTAATAATTAGTCAATTAAGTGATTAACTCATAATCGGTTAATTACTTATTATCTAACTATGAATAATTCCACTATAGATTCATAGTGAACTCCCTCACTATAGATGATTATGTCCATTTAGTTTATCTTTTATTTATATCGTGATATTATCCTTCACGTGGAACCCTCATAATTACAGGCGGAGGGATAAATTTACCGTTTTGCCCCTGTAATTACCGCTTTATCCTTGTGTTCTCGGATTCTCCAATGAACTTTATCTTTAGTCGAACTAGAGATAAGATACTTCGTGATCAATAGAAGTCGTGGCGTCACTTGTTCATGTCTCGAATCGGTACATCAAGGGAGTTTCCTAAAGTTCCTAAAATGTTTAGGTATCGCACCGATACCGTTAATTTATAGGAAAGTTATGAATTCCATCTCGTGAAAATGAGTTCCCGCTACTTATCTAGTCATGTTCCCAAAACAGGAGTGTATTGAGCGTTCTTACGGATCGCTTCTCAACTATGTGAATCAAAAGAACATAACTCCACAAATAGGAGTCCGCATTTCACTCGGGATTGAGATCTATCACGGTTGATAAACTTAGTTTGATATTCGATTTTGATAAATGCTACGCAACATCGGGGGGGTCGGTCTTATACAATCAACATTGCATATGATACTTCCATTTCATGTCTCCCACATGAATGATCGGTTGGTCATTTGTCGATCATTTGTCTATAAACAAAATGCGAAGCTATCAACAGGTTGTCGGGATAAGGTTCCCAAACGTTATCCGTTTATCGTAGACACGTTTAAGTTACTCATCTCGACTTTAATCCTCTTGTATGACTCACATACTAATCGATTTCATAAGAGTAACTTAGGGTTTACTATTTGAATGTTTTGATATTTATATATTTCCATATATTCCTAATATCATCAATTGAATCAATCTAGATTATATAAAGAACTTATGTTTATTTATTTAATTTATTTGAAATAAATTATTATAATTAAATAATTACAAGTTCTAGGACACCATTCCTAACACGCGCGACCTTTCGTTTCTTGTCGTTATTACATATTTGCGACCATTTGGTCGATGGCGATTAAAATCGACCCTTTTCCCTTTCCCCGGTTTCTTTTCTTCCTTTCTCTTTTTCTTTCTCCCTTTTCTTTCTTTTCTCTCTTTCCCCCGTTTCGTTCCCCGTTCTTTTTTCCCCGTTCCTACCCTACTCTAAACATAAACACCCTAAACCTCCAATCCCGGTTTCTATAACGAGGTTAGTTTCGTATCCGTTTTAAGTTAGTTTTAGTTTAAGTTTTAGTTTAAATTTAATTAGTTTAGTTTAATGTTGTTAATTTAATTAATTTGTTTAGTTAAGTTTAGTTTTTATTAATTAATGTTAGAAATTAAATTTAATTAATGTTAGTTAAATTGAATTAATTTTAATTTAGGGTAATCTAATAGTTGAAATCTTAATTAGTTAGTTTACTTTAATTAATTTTAGTTCAATTAATCTAATGTATTTTAATTCTTCATTACTTAATTTAGTTTAATTCAATTAATTTTAGTTTCAATTAATTATTGTTGAGTTTAATTCAATTTATTAATGTTAAGTGAAATTCAATTAATTAAAACTAAAATAAACTAATCATTTAATTTGAAATAAAGTAAAATAAAATTAGATTAATTGAAACTAAAATTAATTCAATTAAACTTAAGATTAATTAATTAAAACTAAAATAAACTAATCAATTAATTTGAATTAAAGTAAATTAAAATTAGATTAATTGAAACTAAAATTAATTCAAATAAACTTAAGATTAATTAATTAAAACTAAAATAAACTAATCAATTAATTTGAAATAAAGTAAATTAAAATTAGATTAATTGAAACTAAAATTAATTCAATTAAAATTAAGATTAATTAATTACAACTAAAATAAACTAATCAAATTAATTTGAATTAAAGTAAATTAAAATTAGATTAATTGAACTAAAATTAATTGAATTAAACTTAAGATTAATTAATTCAACTAAAATAAACTAATCAATTAATTTGAAATAAAGTAAATTAAAATTAGATTAATTGAAACTAAAATTAATTCAATTAAACTTAAGATTAATTAATTAAAACTAAAATAAACTAATCAATTAATTTGAATTAAAGTAAATTAAAATTAGATTAATTGAACTAAAATTAATTCAATTAAACTTAAGATTAATTAATTCAACTAAAATAAACTATTCAATTAATTTGAAATAAAGTAAATTAAAATTAGATTAATTGAAACTAAAATTAATTCAATTAAACTTAAGATTAATTAATTACAACTAAAATAAACTAATCAAATTAATTTGAATTAAAGTAAATTAAAATTAGGTTAATTGAAACTAAAATTAATTCAATTAAACTTAAGATTAATTAATTACAACTAAAATAAACTAATCAAATTAATTTGAATTAAAGTAAATTAAAATTAGATTAATTGAACTAAAATTAATTGAATTAAACTTAAGATTAATTAATTCAACTGAAATAAACTAATCAATTAATTTGAAATAAAGTAAATTAAAATTAGATTAATTGAAACTAAAATTAATTCAATTAAACTTAAGATTAATTAATTAAAACTAAAATAAACTAATCAAATTAATTTGAATTAAAGTAAATTAAAATTAGATTAATTGAACTAAAATTAATTCAATTAAACGTAAGATTAATTAATTCAACTAAAATAAACTAATCAATTAATTTGAAATAAAGTAAATTAAAATTAGATTAATTGAAACTAAAATTAATTCAATTAAACTTAAGATTAATTAATTACAACTAAAATAAACTAATCAAATTAATTTGAATTTACTTTAATTCAAATTAATTGAAGAATTAAAATTAATTCAATTAAACTTAAGTTTATTTTGGTTGTAGGATTATGACGGGCAGACGACGTCCTCCCCAATCAGACGAGCCTGACGACGCGGGTGACCAGGGGTCTCCGTAGACGCCTACTGCCGCTGCCCCTGATGCGGACCTGACTACGGAGGAGTTGAACATCCTCTTTAGTTATGAGACGGGACTTGCTGCCACGCTCGATGATGCACTCCCTGAGACCGACTCTGCGACACCACGACTGCCGCAGGACTCCCTGGCCACGACTCCTGGCTTAGCATCAGGGTCTGCATCAGGGTATGCGTCCAGGTCTGCATCAGGGTCGGATCCAGCTGGCCCCTCCACTTCATGCACCCAGCCGTCTCGGGCCGCAGACTCTACCCTTCGGATTGAAGGGGATACGTGAGTAATTTTGTTTATTATTTTTCAAAGTGTTTTTTATTCTTGTTAACTAATAGTTTCTAATAGTACAATAATTTTTTATGATTTTACAGAGTACAGCTGCATACAACCATTTCAAAACGGTTTCGCGAGGTCCTCCAGAGCATGCCTCTACCCAGCGACCTTCATGGCGAAGATTCCAAGACGGAGAAACGCTCGGATGTACGACAATTGGAAGGTAAAAAACATCATTTATTTTCATAATTAATTAATTTTGAAATTTATAGAAATAAATTTATTACTTTAACAATTTTTTATTTCATTTTTTCAGGGGCAAGTTTCCTGTTATCGATCCCGATATCACCGACGGTAGATTGTTCCCCCTATGGGACGTCACGTCCTGGGATCGATTCAAGGACCTCATGTACGGGCGCGCGAGCAAGCAAGCGACAAACCGCCCCGTGTGGATGGCCCAGAGGACCACGCGCGGCTTCTTGCGAGCTTGAGCACTCCTGAGGGCAAGGCAGTGTCAAGCAGGAATAAGGCCAACCGAGCGAAGAATCCCACCAAACACACAGCGGGGGCGCGGACCCACGACGAGCACCATCGTCGATTGGTATGTTTTTTTTTCGTCGTTTTCTTACTTACGTACTTTTTTCTCGTTTTCTTTTTCA
Organism: Gynostemma pentaphyllum; assembly: GCA_028015215.1. Classification (NCBI taxonomy): domain Eukaryota; kingdom Viridiplantae; phylum Streptophyta; class Magnoliopsida; order Cucurbitales; family Cucurbitaceae; genus Gynostemma; species Gynostemma pentaphyllum. The sequence continues at coordinate 44,478,155 of CM051351.1, read as the reverse complement.
ATTACTTATTAATTTATTATGCTTTATTCTTCACTCTTTTTAATTTTTTAGGAAGCGAAGCACGAGCGCCCCGTCCCGCTCGATGAGCTGCACCGCGTTCTTCACACGAAGAAGGACGGGACGTTCGTCGACGATAAGGCGAAAGCGATTGTAGTTAATAATTTTTTCAATTATTATTTTTTTTTAAAATTTTTCCTACCTTATAGATTAACCATTTTATTTTCTGAATTTTAAATGTTTAGGAACGTTTCACGAGTCCTTGACTCGGCGTGCCGCCACACCGGCTACTGGCAACCGACTCGAGGAGGACCGTAGAGAGGCGTTCTTGGAGGCCGCTGGAGGGGTTCGGCTGATGGGTCGGTTCCTGGGCTTGGCTCATACGGCGACGCCTTTATGCAGATGTGCCCCGGCCTCAGCGGAGCGGAGCGAGCACTAGCTCCGCCCTTCTCCAGGTTGGAGCGGCGGCAAGGCGCAGGACATGGAGGCTATGCGCGAGGACTTCGTTACTCGAGTCGCTGCGATTGAGGCCGACATGCAGACACGAGTCGAGGCCCAGGTCGCATCTGCTTTGGCCGCGTACTTCAGATCTCTAGGCGGCGGCCCTTCATCATCGACGCCTCCTCCCCCCCCCCGCCCCTCCGCAGTAGTTCTAGGATTCTTTCGACTGTATAAAACGTTTTTTTGAATATTTGATATATATATATATTTTATTTTAATTCCAATTTTTTTTATTAAATTTTAATATTAATTAAATAAATAATTAATAATTAATAATTAATTAACTAATTAAAAATTAATAAATAATTAACTAATTATTAAAATTTAAATTTAAAAAAAAAAATCATAAATGCGACCATATGGTCACTTTTCATCTGGTCGTATTTTTACTTAGTCTAAAAGTGACCATTTGGTCACATAACATACGACCATTTGGTCACTTTTGGATGTGACCAATTGGTCACTTATCTTTCACATAAATTACGCCCAGGATGGTCACTTTTTAGGCGACCACCGGTCGTATTTTTAATCGAGTCTAAAAGTGACCATTTGGTCACATAAAATACGACTATTTGGTCACTTTTTTATGTGACCAATTGGTCACTTATCTTGAAGATAAATTACGACCATATGGTCACTTTTAAGGTGACCATCTGGTCGTATTTTCAAAAGGTTGACTTTTTTACGATCAAAAATTTTTGGTCGTATATTTGTGACTATCCAGTCGCACAAATTCTGGACTAACCAGCTTTTTGGCCACCACTTATTTTGTCGCTTTTTTGGTCGCATTATAGGCAAAAAACGACCATATGGTCGCAATTTCGTGGTCGCAAATTGACAGTTTTTTTGTAGTGTTCCCAGGCAGCTCGTTCGATCGAGGCTGCCGAGCTTCGTGCGAGCAACAATACTTTGAGGGCTAAGATTGCAGAGCTTCGAGAGAGCAACGAACGGCTCATGGAGTAGGTGACAGGGATTACGGCTCGTC